>CM046880.1:119665525-121011796 GCA_025667525.1 Glebionis coronaria | reverse complement strand
GATGCGATAATAAAAGGAAAGAAAATAAATAAAAATACTACTAGGCCAAAATAGATCAAAAATTTGAAAAACGTTGAAATTTTTTTAAAATTTTCCGGTTAAATAGGGTCAAATTCATGGTAAAGCCCATTAAAATTCGAAAGAAGTCCCCCCTACACTTAATATAAACATTGTCCTCAATGTTTTAGCATGTGGGAGAATAAACTCCCCTACACTTAGGACATTGAGTACGTTGTTTAAAATTGAGCTAAGGAAGGGACAACTAAAGTGATTGCATTTAGTTGTCTTATTTATATACAAGATTCAATCACAATAGCAAAAACTTATCGAAGGAACCGGGTACATAGGAAACACGGGAACACGGGTCACGTCAAAAGTACCAAAAGTGGATCATCAAAGCACATGTCCCTGCACACATTCATCACAACACACAAAAAACCTACTTGGCTCCCCCTACACTTATTGGTGAAAATAGATAAAAGATAGATAATCGGGTTGCCTCCCAAGAAGCGCTTGTTTTTGTTAACCGAGTCACGAGCCTGACTCGACCCCGAATTAAATGGTCCATCGGGAAGCCTCGAATGTTATACCGGGATCAAAAATCTTGTCCTCGGTCCCGGAGGAACATAATAAATGAGAGGCAGGAGGATAAGTCATGAAAGGTAGAAAAATACTCTCGACATAAGAAAAGTAAGTGAAGTCTTGATCCACGGGAGGTGGGATGGGTAAAGGAGACAAATTGTCATCCCCCAAAGACATAGGATGGTTACTATTCGGCAAAGCCGTAAAGGTATCAAACATAGAATGGTTATTTTCACCTCCCGGGTCAAAGCACTCATCCTCATTTCCCGATATGAAATGAGGAGAGTAAAAGCGATACATCACCTACTTGGGTGTGCACGCGGTAGGACGGGGTGGCAACATAATATGAGAAATATCAGAAGACATATCTACCACCCGCGTCACCTCACCAGACCGAATCAAACGGAAGGTAGGGTCAAATCTCTCCTCCTCTATGATGGGAGGTGGCATGGCTAACAACGAATGCTCATCAATAGCAAGAGAGTCGGAGCTATCAATGTCCTCAATCCCCTCTTCAAAGAGAGGATTCATCTCACTAGAGATGTAGGCGTCATCAAAATCAAATAAAGGGTTCGAATAAATCTTGAAATTTTCCTTCTGAACGTCTTCATCGGATAGTGACTCGTCATCACTAGAAGTAAAATCATCATCGAGATCAAAAAGGGAATTAGAGAAAGCCAAAGAATCGTCTCCCAAGATGTCGATGGGAGGTAATGAATCATCACTAGAAAGAGATTCACACTCATCCTCACTTTCGGAAGCAACCGTAGGCTCACTTTGGATTGGAATAAGAGTCTCGTCACAAGGAATAGTGATAAGACCCTCATCCCCCATGATGAGAGAGGCATCGGTCTCCGTAGTGGAAGAATCGAGAATAGGAGTGGTAGTTTCACATGATGGATTGAGATCGTAAATATTATCCTCGTCATCATCATAGAAAAAAGAACGGACAAGAGGCGGAGTAAAATCACTAAGATTAGATACTTGCTCTTGTCGTTGTCGTTGTTGCTCCTCCAATGTCTCGGTCAGTCGAATTAAGCCGTCATGTAGTTTCAAAAGAAGGGCTTTTCTTTCGTCATTCAAAGCATTGATTTGTTGAATTCTCTGAGAGGATTGATGATTGAGGGTGGGATGTGGGGGTTCAAAATTTTGAAAACCGGAATTATAGCACGGATGTGGCTCATAATTCATTGGTTGACAATAAGAAGTATCGTGAGGGCCCCCACAATGATTGCAACACGGGTATTGAGAAAAACCCGGTGCATGTTGCGGATAGGGATTGTCATAGATGGGAGGGGTGAGAAAGTATTGTAAGAGGAGAAGTACGAATTTGTTGAATTGCAAAATGGACAAAATCCAAATTGTGTATTGTCGATATCAAAACCGCACCGCTCACAAGTATACAATTGACATGTTTGAAAACCATGCCATGGTCTCCCACACCGTACGCAAGACGAATCCATGAAGAATTATAAATAAGAGGGGTAGAGAAAAGAATTAAACACAATAGATGATAAAGAAGAATATTTTTGGTGTAATACTTTAGGAAAAGTATTACTTTTGGATTTTTTTAATTTTTTTTTTGGTGCAAATCTTAGGAAAGAATTTGCTTTTTGTGATTTTTAAATTTTTTTGTATTTTTAAGTTTTTGATCTTTTTTTTTGTATTTTTGATTTTTTTTTCAAGAAACGTAACGTTCAAAGAGAACGGATCCCAAAATCCAAACGTCTTCACGAAAAATCGTCAATCGTACGAGCGAAGCGGCAGCGGCGCCATTTTGAAACTAGGATTTTTGTTAATCCAAATTTAAGCAATTAAAGTTCATTTTCCTTGATTCGACTCGAATTTGATTACCGTTTAATCGTAAAACTTAATTTGTTCTTGGTAAATCGTACTTGATATTTTTCTAATCTATTTAAAATAAAGTCTAATTTAAAAATTAAACAAGATTAAACTAATTTAAATAAAAACTTTTAAATGAAAACTTAAAAACTTTTAAACTAATTTTATAAAATAAACTAAAAACTTTTTAAAAAGTTTAAAAGAAAATATATTTTAAACTAAAACTATTTTAAACAAAAATCTATTTTTTAAACAAAAGTAAATTTTTTTAGAAAACTGAATTTTAAAACTAAGTAAATATAAACATTTAATAAAACATAAAAACTTTAATTGAAAACTATTTTTGAAACTAAATTGTAAATAAGAATTTAAAAACTATAAAGTAAATAAAATTAATATATTTTAATAGTCTTTTTAAATTTTTCTAAAAACATAGTTAAAAGAAATTTAAAAATTATCTAATTAAAATAAAACAATTTTAAAAATTATCTAATTAAGATTTAACAAAACTTAAATTTGAATTAAACTTAATTAAATAAATCTGCCAGAAAATAAAAAAAAAACACTATATTAATGATCTAAGGTGTAATTAAACACAAAAAGAGGTATAGCACAAGTGGTTGGGGTGTTTGGTCGTTATGCCAGAGGTCTAGGGTTCGAGTCCCACCCTAGACCAAATCTGGTTATTATTATTATTTTTTTTTTAACATGGAATTAGGATTTTTGATACTCAGACAAAGAAATCTGAGTTTTATGCGGCCATAATAAGTAAACAAACCAAATAAACAATATGCAGAATCAAATAAGCTATCTAGATAAAAAGCAATAAGCTATATCTAAAAAGCAGATAAATCAAAATAAACAGATCCAACACTAACTAGCAATACCAGACGAAAAAAAATTTAAGCAGATTCTATCAGCCTAAACAGTTATATTTAAATCCAAACACACCAAACAGAAAATTTAATCAATTAAAATCAGATTTAAAATAAACTGAAACAATTAAAACATAGCAGAATTTTAAGAAACTTTAGTAATTTAATTAAACAAACATAAAAATAACTAAATAAAATCAAACTGATGAAAATTAAAAAGAGTGTGAGAACCTTTTTGTCGAAACCGTTGAGGAGAAATAACGCGCTGAGCGTACTTGTGAACCGGATCGAACAAACACCTCTTTTGAATCAACCAAAAAGCATCAACAAGAACAGTAACTTTAACATAATATTTTCCAGTGGGGAAAATATATTATCTCTTTCTTTATCTCTCTCCTTTTTTTATATATATCCGAATAATAAACAAACACAAGAACAGTGATATAAAAAATTTAAGGCAGATTCAAAATTAATTTAAATTGACAGAAAATAAATTGGAGACGAAATTAAATGAAAGAAACTTTTCATTAATAATTAATCAAGAATTACAAAACTGAAATTAAAAAAATTACAAGATTAAAACTAAAACCTAATTTTACTGAAAAAATTAAAAGTAAAGAAAAAGCTATCCAATGAATTACAATAAATGGGTTTTTATAGAGAAAACCCTAAACTTGGAGCCCAAGTTCTTGAATCCTAGCTGTTGATTTTCTTCTCTCTTTTTTCTTCACTTGATCAACGGTTGTAATCAATTCTTGTGCCAAGGATTGCCCTCGTGGCATGTGTGATTTGTTTAACCCAATGAAAACAAGGGATTTGGCCACGGTGGATTGAGGACCACCCTTGGTGTTCTTCTCCGAAATTTTTGGGGATTTAATTCCCTAAGGTGTGAATTAAATGATTAAGTAAAAACCCCCAAAATGGTGGGTAATTTTTGTGATAGTAATTTTTAGGGTTTTTAATGGTGGCTGTGTAAATGGGGAGGAAAGAAGAACAGTGAGGTGTGTTTTATTTATCTCTTTGGATGTAACGAAACAATGAGGAGTGGGGAGTACTTTTTTTTCGTTTTATTAAAATGTGAATGGGGATAGGTAAAAACGTGTGGGGGAAATTTTGTTTTTATTTATTAAGTGTGGGAAGGGTAAAAGTGGGGTGTGGGTGAGTGCATGGTAAGGGTTTAATTTAGTTTGTGTGTTTGTAGACACGTGTGATAGAGATGTGAGGTAAAAAGTGGGGATCGGGTGTGGGTGAGTTAATAAATAATGGGGTGTTGTGTTTGACTAAATAGGAGTGGGGTGGGGTAATTAATAAATAAATGTGTGTGAGGGTGAAAGGGTAAAGGGGTTTTTTTCGTTTGAGAATGTTGACTGGGGAGAAAATTGTGGGTTGACCGGGGCTTGTGTTGACTAGCAAAAGTAAGAAATAAATATCTTTTATTTAATCAGTGAGGGGGGGGGGGTTGAGATTGTGGTTGACTTTGTTGACCAACTTTAGGCAAGAATAAAAAGTTTATTCTTCATTTCGTCCCACTCCCAACATTTAGTTATCTTGGCCCAATTTTTGATCCATTCATTCCATTTTGCTTTATAACTTTCATTTGGACTTTTGGTAAAAAGTTAAGAAGCCTTTTTCCTTAAATGGGCTTTTGAGCCCATTTATCCAACGTGGGACCCACTTGGCTCGAATATCTTCAAAAAGATTAAATCCACTTAAAACGAATTTGATTTCGGCTTTCTTGTTCATTTCTTCAAAACCGTGTCGAATTAAGCCGGTTTTCGTGATCATTGGCACACTTTTAGTCCTTTGACTTTGTCTTCATCTTTTTCCTGGACTTTTCTTCAACATTTTCCCGTGAAACCCCGTGTTTTCTCTTCTTTTGATCATTTGTACCTATTTCACACAAAAACACAAAACCACGCGTAGTTCCGACTTTTATGATATAAAACACATGATTAGGTCTTGTTTTTCCTTGATTTTAGTGGCAAAAGGATAAGTGTTTACACACTTATTACTTGACCATTGCAATGCCCTCATGCAATGCATTAATTCCAAAGCACGTTTTACATTTTTCATCATAAATAAACCATTTTGGCCTTTATTAAATACTAAACACTAAGGAAACTAAAAAGATAGAAATATATACAAAACAAGTAAGAAAATCAAAGACTTACACTAGGCTGGCATGTCATGAATGTTTATCACCCTCAAGTTTCACGTTCCCCACACCAAGCTTATAAACGAGATCATTGTTGTTATAAGTTAGTAAACTGTTGGAAATACGTTTTTACGTATTTAGGAAGATTCGATCACTCCGACAATATATTAAATAGTAGCTCGTAGTCTAGATATCTTTTAATATATCAAACAAGGAAAAGCCCAGTCCATGCTTGTATGGCCGGCCCAAATGTAAGCCCAAGCCCATCTTATGGGCTTGGTCTATAAACCCTCTCCTTAGATGGAGAGGGTGTGGTTTTCACTCATTTTACACATAGTTAACAAGGTGTTTTCTTATTATTCTCTCTCAAGTGTGTGTGTGAAATCTACCATCTTTCTATCTCTTTCTCTCTCTAAAGATAAGCAAGATTTACAATATCCTATAAATGGTATCAAGAGCCATGGGATGATTGTTTGGTTTTTGTGTTTGTGTTCTTGATTCTCTCTCCCATTTTGATCCAAAATCACACGAACCAAAATTGTTTTTTGTGTTTTTATGATTTAATCTTGATATACTTCATCTAGTTACTTGTTATAGTTATTTGGTATTGGTGTTTTGGTTAAAAACACAAAATTTTGGGTGTTTGATTCGTTTCTAGGCTTAAAATTCCGATTTTGTTGTGTACCATCCGAGAAAAGTGGTACTTTTGTCTCTATAGCAAAGTTGGTATCCATCGCAAAGTAAGCAGTGTTCTACATTGTGATCTCAAAAACCCTAGGGTTTCTACATTGCGATCGAAGAGTATTCCGATACCCTTACTCTGATCGAGGATTGTGATCGTTCATTGCGATCGTGGATTGCGACGGAATTAAGGCAATATTGCGACGTTAATCTGTCCAAATTTCGTCAATATTGTGATAGGTATTGCGATCAAGCATTCAACATGTATTGCGATCAAGCATTGCGACAGGTATTGCGATCAAGCATTACGATAGGTATTGCGATCAAGCATTGCGACAGATATTGCGATCAAGCATTGCGACAGGTATTGCGATCAAGCCTTGCGATAGGTATTGAGATAGATATTCTGACAGAACTTGTTTTGTGCATTCCGATAGAGTGACAAGATTTCCAAGATTTTTCAGAAACGTGTTTTTGAAAATTTTTAACAATCGTGTGTAATTTTGTCTTGGAATTTTTGGTTTATCGAGAACATAATTTAGGGGATTTCAACATTATTTCTCGGCTTTAACACACAACAACAAACACATTAACTTTCTCTCATTGTTCGATCAACGTTTCTAAATCTTAACTTATAGAAATGGAGTACACATCTCTTACAGATAAGTGCATCCTCTCGGGTATGGATAATCTTCCACCAATGTTGGTGAAGACTATGTATGAGGAATGGGCTTCTCGAATGGAACTTTATATGTTGAACAAAGAAAATGGACATCTAATTTGGGCATCGGTGCTCAATGGACCATTGGTATATGGTACTGTGACGGAAGGTGCTGTTACTCGTCCTCGCACAACGGGTGAACTAATTGGACATGCTAAGATACAAGACAAGTGTGATAAACAAGCTACAAATATCATTCTCCAAGCCCTTCCTCCAGATGTCTACAAACTCGTCAGTAAACATAAATTTGCCAAAGAGTTATGGGATAGAGTTCGTGTTCTAATGCAAGGCACCTCGTTAACTAAATAAGAACGAGAGTGTAAGCTTTATGATACTTTTGATAAGTTTGCCTATGTCCCAGGGGAGACTCTCAATGATTACTACCTGAGATTTACCCTATTGTTGAATGAGCTCAATATCTATGGCATGGCAATTCCTACGTTTCAATTGAACACCAAGTATTTGAACGTTCTTCCTTCAGAATGGAAAAAGTACGTGACAGATGTTAAATTGGCTAAGGACCTGCATAACACCAATGTGGATCAACTTCAAGCTTTTTTCAACAACACGAATGCCATGTGATCGAGGCTCGGTTGTCTACACCTCAAGTTCATGATCCACTTGCCATGTATGCTTCTCAACAAAACATGGCTTATACTTATCAACAACCATCATACTTGCAGTAGCCACCACCACACACCTATCAGCAACCACAACAACCATCTTATCAACCACTAATGATGCCACAACAAGCATTTCAACAAAGTGTTCATCAACAATCTTTTCCACAGCAACCACCACATCAGCCATCACCATCACAAGCCAACACTTCTACAATGGGCTATACTCCTCAGCAAGGATATTTTCCAATTGAAGCACAACCAGCACAAGCCTTCTACTCCAATGAACTTCCACCAATCCAAGCACCAATCTTTACTCAAAATGATACGCCAGCTGGTGTTCTAAACCATCTCATTGCCTACTTGTCAAAACTTGTTGCAACTAGAGGATTTCTACCAACAAACAATCAGCTACGCACCTCTTCAAATCCTCGACAACAAGCCACTGTTCAAGATGGTCAAGTGACGGTGCAACCTATTCAGGGAAGGAAAAATTCATATGGACCTCCTACAAGGACCGTGAATGCTCAAGCTGTGAATTCTCAAGCTAATGGAAATCGAAGCACTGTTGGTCCACAAAAGGTTGTGACTTGCTACAATTGTAGAGGACAAGGTTATATGGCTAGGGAATGCACTCAGCCAAAAAGGAGAAGGGATGCAACGTGGTTTCGTGAGAAGATGTATTTGGTTGATGCTCAGTCTAAGGGAAAGATTTTGGATTCAGAAGAGTTAGCATTTCTTGCAGACCCAGGGGCAGCAGATAATGAAGGCATTGCAGTCGTTTCAACTTCTAATGCAGCTTATCAAGCAGATGATCTTGAAGCATATGATTCAGATTGTGATGACATTCACTCTGCCTAAGCTGCTCTCGTTGCTAATCTCTCTTACTATGGTTCTGATGTCGTCAGTGAGGTACCAACCACATCTAATAATAATGATGAGAACCAACATCAAGTTGGGCATGAAAATGACAACCTCGAACATCATTCAGGAACTAGTAACTCAAATGATGTGGTACCCAATCCTACACATTTGAGTGAACCTCAACCAAATGCTACGACAGGTTTGGAATCTTATGCTCAACATGATTTGGTCATGGTGCCTAAACATATTATTGATCAAATGCATATGGCTCTTAGACAATCTGTAGATACGAATTCCACCCTAACCGCTGAGCTTGCGCTGCATAAAGAAAAGGTCAAAACTTTTGAAATGGTCCCTCAAGCAGAGAAAATAACATGTTCTGAATTTGACCAATTTCGTTTTGAAATGATTGAACACTTGAAAGAAATAGACTCATTAAAAACTAATCCTTCCAATGAATTAAAAGCAAAAGAGTCGATGGTCAATGATTTTCAGAAACTTAAAATGGATTTCGAAACTATCGAGTCTAAAAAGTTTGAATCAGAAATTAATGCTACCAAACATCTTAAATTCAAACAACAACAGCTTTTAAAACAATACGCTTCCACATAAAAGGTTCATCTTTTAACTAAATCGTTTAAAGAACTTGAACTTATGCGTCTTCAATATTTACCACCTAATCCCGGTTATGCAAAACAAGCTCAGGAATATATTATGTGTCTTTATGATATGACCCTAATTGGTAAATCGAAAGAAGCACCTTTTGTTCGTAGTACTGAGAAGACACAGTCACTTGCGGAAGAAACTCATTCTAAAATGCTTTCAAAGTTCCATAAGCTTGATTATGATACGTATAATTGATGAGACTGCTTTTATACATAGTCTCATCGTCCAAATAGGGCTTAAATGCATTAAATATCATTAAAAATGCCAAATATATGCTTGTGTTTGTTGCTTGTGTATTTTAGGTACGGATATTGAGGAAATGACAAAAGATCACAAGAATCACTCAAAAACGAACACGGGAAACGAAGCCGCACAATGAACCAAGCCCAAGTGATGATTTTCTAAGAATAAACCTTGAAGATATGAAGATTGAACAAGAAGGGTCCTCCAATATTGAAGAATTGACACTTTAAACCCTTGTTTATTCATAATTACAAGATTGGTTTTTAAAGTTTGTCAAATTTACAAAAAGGACCCTTAACTTTGAAGAATTGGCAAAAATGGTCCCTCAACAATTATGACTTGTCAATTTCAGCCCTCCAAGAAGTCAACAAAACAAGTCAAGACCATTATCCATGAAGAAAATGCCAAAACAACCCATCAAAAATCAAGAAATAGCAAGAATTACCCCTAAAAATACTTTGCAAAACTTTTTGGGGCAAAAGTGTGAAAAAGTAAAAGTTGTTATTAAAGGATTGGGCGTTGATAGAGTTTTAAACTGAATTGAATGGAAAAAGAAAGATGGAGGACCAAAGTGGGTAGACATCCATTCTTACCTAGACCACTCATAGCCTGCCACCTCACCCCACTCACATTTTCCACCAATCCCCATCCACCATTCCTCCACCTCACCATCCACTCACCAACGGTTTTAACTTAATAAATAATTAAGTTTTAAACTCGCGCTTAAACACCTATTTAAATAACTAAACAGATCAAAACCCCTTGTTCTTCATTTTCATACTAAAATTAGGCATTCCTTAATTATTATGAATTAAGTGTTAATCTCTTCCAGATTAATGATTGAGGACCTAACTAACAAAACCCGACCTTAAAACACTCCACCTCATCACTCCTTTTGTCACATGCTACCTCCCCTGCCCCACGAACTCACATGAAGAGAAGACCAGCCAGAGAATTAACGTGCCATGATCATGCTTCATTCCTACGCACAATTTGGAAGTCCAAGATCATATAACAACAAGAATGGTCACATGTATCAAGCCCCAAGTCAAAATTAGTCAACATATATTCAAAAATCTAAGGGCATTTTTGGGACATCACTACAGTAGGGTTTATGTTTTATCAGCTTCTAGTAACATGTACATCCTCTATATAAAGGGTTTAGGGTCTTTCCTTTACTCTTGTTCTTAGTTTTCCTTTGTCAAGCCTTGTAAAGCCATTTGTCTGAATTTAATAGAATTTGGTATTGTGTTGTGATTGAAACAAAGTTCCATTGATATTTATTGTGTTAAGTAGTTGTATTGTCACGTTTTTTACTTAAACAAGACCTTGAACAAGTCCAAGATAACCTATAAGCCTTTGAGTCCCTTTGTTCTTGACTGAGTTCAAGAATTTGGCATGAGCTTGGGTGAGGATTGTTCATTGAGGTGTTTCTTTGAGTGACATAATTCACAAATCAACTAGCTTGAACAATATTGGAGTTTGGTTATACGTTTTTGATTCAAAATTTAGTCAAGTGGTTTAATAGGTACATGTGGTTCAACAGCTTGTTTCTTTGTGTTTAAGGGTGATCATAGCCTCCTAATCTTGGTTGATTGAGGGGTGGTGATGCCTTAAGGGAAGATTCAGGCCTTGTGGGGACCTAAGCCTTTTAAATACTTGACCTTTTGTCACCTATTTCATCTTATTTTGTGCTAATCTAGGCTCAAGCCTTTGGCTAGGCCTACTTGTTGTTCTTAGCAGGGGGAAGCTGGTGCTTGTTCTTGCTAGCACCTCAGCTCATTGATTCCAAGGTGTGAATGTACATCTTGGAGGTTTGAATCCTCAAAACTCATCTTTCTGATTATTTTTTGGTATTTATGTGATTTTGTGATTTTGCTAGTATAAGTGTGTTTTTATGCCTACAAACTGCTTCTTGATTCAATTATGGTATGTTATGATGTTAAACTGGGCTTAAATCAATCTTGAGAAGACTTTTACTCATTTAAAATTGAGTTTAAAAAGCTAAAAGGGTGTTTGGGATTGACTGTTGGTTCTAGTTTATGTGATTTTGAGTATGGTATTGTTTGAGTGTGTATCTGATGTTGAGGCTATTGTGATCTGATATATGCAATTTTTGTGCCTTGAATCACTAAATCAAACAAGTTGCTATAAAATCTTGAATATTTGTTGTTTTTGCTCTGAAATCTTGTGCACACCTAGTTTTTATGTTAACCTAGGGATGACAAGTGTTTAATCATTGTTAATGCAACACATGTGATATATCTGAGGCCTTGAAGTTGGATTTTGTGTCAAGTATATCAGCAAACTTAGTTCTTCTGTTCTTCATTATTCATCAGTAACTGCTTACGCTTAGATCTTGTTCATTTGTTGGATTTGTTGCAAGAAATGTGTTAAGCTGTGTTATTATAAGTGGTTTTGAGCTTGTTTATGCATTGGGTGGCTTATGGTTAGCTTTTACTAGCTTTAAAGTAGCTTATAGTCATCAGACCTGCTTATTACTTGTCTGGAACACATCTGGGCAAAGATTGAATTAACTGCACTGATTGGCTGGGTGATTTTGTGATTTTCTTCTTGTTATTGACTCCTTGTGATTCACTGATCACAAGCGTGCCTTGATTGTCCAAAGATACCAAGTAAAACTCTCTAAAAAGCCAGGTCAAAAAGTCAAGGCAGTGGGAACTCCTTTCCCCTGCTGCTAGCCACTACTAGTTATAATTTGTGTTCAGCTTATTAATAAGTCATTCTGGCTTATTCCAATGTGCAACAACTTATTTTTTGTAATAGGTCTTAATCTTTTGAGCTTATAAGTGAATCTGGAAGTTTACAGCTTTTGGTTTTAAGTTTTTGCTAGAAAACGACTATTTTGTCTTTTTCAAAATTAGCTTATTGCTCATTCTAGCTTATTGAGTGTTCTTATTGAAAATATTTTTGTTAATTAAGCTTAATTAAGCCATTTGTGACTTATTGTAACTTAAATCAGCTCTTGAAATAATCTAGAACTCAAAAACGACTATTTTGTCGTTTTGTGTAGATTGCTTATTGCATTTTCAGGCTTATTTCTTGAGCTTATTTCATGTTTCTTTTTGCAAATAGCTTAATTAGGTCAAGAGAAGGACGTGGGTAAAATCTTAGCTTATGGCATCAGCTTATAGCTTAATGGGCCAAAAGCCCATTAAGAATAAGCTGTTTTGAAATAAGCTAGCTTAAGCTCATTTTCAGCTTTTGGGCCTTTGGAAAATTGTGTTTATAATCAAATTTTAAGCTTGACTGGAGCTTTTGGGCCAATTCTGAGGACTTTTTCTTATTGGGCCCAATATCAAGCCCATTAAGGATCTGTTTGGGTATTTGGCCCATTTGAACGCCCAACAGGGCATTTTTAGTATTTCAAGTTCATTTTCTGTTTAATTAGGTTAAAATAAACTAGTTTGCAAGTTTTTAGAATTTTTTATAATTTTTGGATTTTTAATATTATTTTAATATTATTTTATTATTAAATTTCAAATTTTAGATTTTTCAAGTTTTTATATTTTTCTTAGGTTAAGTACATAAATGTTGGGAATCTAAACTTGTTAGATTCCCTGATCATTGATTTAAACATAATTAGGCTGTTAGATAGTCCCTTGCCTGTGCCTAGGAGGCAGGCAAGTTTCGCAAGACTCACAGAGATCCAAGTCTCTGTGAGCAACCTCAGAGGAGTCCATGTCAGAGACATTGTCAGGGAAGTCGAAGAATTACCTAAAGACATACTCATTGGCTGTGATGGATAACAGCCAAGATGTGTCAGGGACTCTGAGGGGTTGAGAGTTAACAGGGGTGGCAATACCCTGATAACTCTCAGCACACTTTGGACATGCCATTTGTGTGTTCGAGACTATGAAGAAAAAGGAAACTGTTTTGACAACTGTTTCCTTAAAGCATAATGGAAGACTACCAAGAATAGAAGGACATCATGTGACTGATGTGGGAACTTGTAAAAGCTTGTGTAGTCACCATCATGTACTGTTTAGGTCAAACTCGTAACACTATAAATAAGATGTGTATCCATGCATTAATGTTTTAACACTTTGAGTTATAAGAACATTATTGCATATAACTTAGTGAATCAAACAGCTACGACTGTATTCATAAGTTAAGGTTTATTGTTGTTCAAAGTGTGCACAACACATTGTCATCAAACTGTGTTATCCATAACACTTGTAATTCTTTATTATACAATAATAAGATTACGTTTGAAAAGTAATACATTGTGTTGATTAAGTTAAGATTAGGGTTTCTTGCATTTATTAGGGACTTTCAATTGGTATCAGAGCGGTGTTTGATATTAAAACCTTCAAGAAACATCGTTCTCAGTTTTATAATCAAGATCCACCATGCAAGAAACTTCTAACCCACCACAATCACCTTTCATAAACCCATCTTCACCAAGACTTGACCCTCCTGCCAATGACGATGATCTACCCCAACTTCTTGACTCAAGAGGTGGATCACACGTCACAAGTGTACCAGTCTTTGATGAAGAAGATTTTGCCAGTTTGAAGAGTCAATTTCTTGTATATCTTGATGGGCTTGAACCTTTTCTTTTAGAAATTTTAGAAAATGGTCCATATATTCCCATGGCGCTTACATCCACTAAAGAAAATCATCTTCTCAAACCTCTCAAACAATGGACTCCAGCTGATAGGAAATTGGCAAACCAAGATAAACGTCTCAAAAGCATCATAATATCCTGCCTTCCTAAGCATATCATGAAGTCTGTCATTCAGTGTCCCACAGCTAAACAAATGTGGACAGACCTAATTCTTGGCCATGAAGGACCCTCTGAAACAAGAGAGACAAAGATTCAGGCACTCAGACTTCAGTTTAATGCCTTCAAGTCACTTGAAGGTGAAAAGGTTCAGCAAACCTATACTAGGCTGAAGATTCTTCTAAATGACCTAGCTATGAATGATGTCACTATTGGTCAAGCTGAGATCAATGCTACTTTTGTCAACAGCCTTCCAAGAAAGTGGCTGAGCATGAATCAGACTCAGAGAGCTAACAACTCAATCAAAAATGATACCCTTGCTCAGCTCTATGGTAAGTACAATTATGAAGAAGGGCTGATCGATACTATTTACAAGTCAGAGACTGAAAGATTTGTAGTCCAAGGAGCATCTTCCAAAGAATTAATCTCTGCAACACATCCTCATGATAGCGATTCTGATGTTGAAGAAGATACCCGTAGCAGCCAAGAGTTCTTGACAGACCTCAATGCAGAGTTCCATGAAAGAGCCTTGCTAGCCAACAAAAGAAGATACCTCAAAAGATTAGGAAGAGTAGGATCAGCTAGTAAACCAACTGACAGGTCAAAAGAAACTTGTTTTGCCTGTGGAAAGCTTGGACATTATAAAAAAGACTGTCCTTCCACCAAGACATCCTCACCCTCTTATCCATCATCTTCATCCAAACCCTACAAGTTCAAACAACATAACAACTCATCACCATCAAATTCATCAGACACTGAGAAGAAAGATTACAAAAATAAGTACAAGGCACTTAAAGCTGAGTTAGAACAAATGAACTTGAAGATTGAAGCTCTGTCCAAAAAGAAGGGTGGTGAGAAAAAGACAGAGAAAGGGTTGGTTGCTGAAACTTATGATTGGAATGATGAGCCACTGACTTCAGATGAAGAAGACACCACCAGAGTCAGGGCTTTTATGGCGATAGCTGAGGATGAACCAGCTGTTGGAAAAGGTGATGCAAGATCAGGACAATGGGTTGACATCACAATGAAAAACGTACACAGGCTTTTATCCATGTCTGATAGTGATGAACGTAAGCATGTCCTTGATTACACCATTGTTGATTTACACTTTGTTGAGGAACAAAGAAAGAACCTACTTAATAAGTTTCACTCTGTTAAATCTGAAATGCTAAATGCTAAGGCTGAATGTGAAACTCTCAGGCGGGTTAACTTAGAGAAAATATCCCTGCAAAATGAAGTAGCTAGATTAACCTTGAAAAACATTGCTTTAAATGATCAAGTCTCTGAATTGAACAAGGTTATTGAAAAATGGCTGTGTGCTAGGTTCACTATAGATCAATTGCTTAATGATGAACTGCCTGCTGACATTAAAAGGGATATATCTGCTAAGAAAAATTAGCTGAGAATTCTCACCAAACCCAAAGACATTGTCTTTAAATCTACAGAGACTATTCATATGTCAGATACTACTTTGACAAATGACCCTGTCTCTGAAGATGTGGCTGAGCTACCACCCTTGCCCAAACTCTCTGGAGTTGAACCCAGCAGTTCTTCTAGATCTGCTAAGGATGAACTTAGGACAGATATTGAGAAACCTCCAGCTAAAGTTTTTCATGTTCCTTCTAAACAAACTGGTAAACAAGTAGCTTTTAAGCCTTTTACTACTAAAACTGTGAATAAGGTTGAACCTACCACTGAGGATCGCCTGTTGTCTCTTATGAAAGAAGTAGAACTCTTGAAACAACACATTAAGCCTTCCACTAAATGCTCTACTTCTCATGAACCTAAGTCAGTCCTAGGTGAATCCAAAGGGGAAAGGTTAATCAAACCTTATTGCAATGTATGTAAAAATTCTCACCATTCGACCTGACATCATGACAGACACATGGCAGCTAAAAGAGCTCAGAAACCCTCTAGGGACAGACCACAGAGTTCCAAAAGACAACAGGGAAATTACAAACCTTTTCCTCCCTGTAAATTCTGTGGGTTCACAGACCATCACTCAAACGAGTGTGGTGACTTCCCTGGGTGTGATATCTGTGGGAGTTATAACCATGAAACAATGAACTGTCCATCCCAACGCCAAAAGTTTTTCAGGAACACAAGAGTTGCTAATAAGCAATTCAGGAAACCCACTGGAAAGTGGGTTCACCATAGGAACTAATATGCTTCTATGTATCTCTGCAGAAATATCTCAAGGAATCGGTATGGTATCTAGATAGTGGCTGTTCTAGACACATGACAGGGATTCAACAATACCTGCACATATACTCAAAGGAGCCAGGTCCTAAAGTGGTGTTTGGAGATAACTCTTCAGGTGACACAGAAGGATATGGCTCAGTGAATTGCAATGGGATTACATTTACCGGGGTTGCATATGTGAATGGTCTTAAACACAATCTTATTAGCATCAGTCAACTGTGTGATGCTGACTATAAGGTTTTGTTTACTAAGACTCAAGGAACCATATTCAACAAAAACAATGATGTTGTGCCGATTGCACCTAGAAGGAGAGATGTTTATGTCATCAACATGGCTGTGTGCTCTGAAGACAGCTCAAATTGTTTTCTTGCTAAAGCCACTGAAAGTGTCAATTGGCTGTGGCACAAAAGACTGTCTCATCTCAACTTCAAGAACATCAACAAGATAGCCACTCAAAACTTGGTTGCTGGTCTACCTTCAGTAATGTTCTCCAAAGACAAGACTTGTTCTGCCTGTGTCAAAGGAAAGCATCACATGTCTTCATTCATGACTAGGCAATCATTCTCTATTGACAAGTGCTTACATCTCCTTCACATGGATTTGTTTGGGCCTGTCAAACCTCAGACCATTAATCACAGCAAATACACATTGGTCATAGTTGATGAATTTTCTAGATACACATGGGTGTTCTTCCTCCGAAGGAAAAGTGATGCAGCTGAAACCATCATGTCATTCATCAGACAGGTTGAAAATATGAATGATGTTAGAGTCAAAGCTCTAAGAAGTGATAATGGTACTGAATTCAAGAATCATCAACTTGAATCTTTTTGTGATGAAAAAGAGATTTCTCAGAACTTCTCTTCAGCTGGCACCCCTGAACAAAATGGTGTGACTGAAAGAAGAAACAGGACTTTGATTGAAGCAGCAAGAACTATGTTAAATGGTGCAGCCTTACCAAAGCAATTTTGGGGAGAAGCTGTTCACACTTCCTGCTACACACAAAATAGATCAATCATTGTCAAAAGACATGGTAACCTCCTATGAAGTTTTCAGAAGAAGATCTCTAGACGTCAGCTATTTTCATGTGTTTGGGTGCCCTGTGTTTATTTATAACTATAGGGATAAACTTGGAAAGTTTGATGAAAAAGCTGATGATGGTTTCTTCTTGGGATACTCTCCAACAACCAAAGCCTTCAGAGTATTCAACATCAGAAGACAAGAAGTAGAAGAAACATTCCATGTTAGATTCAATGAAGATGATGAAGTCATACAGAGAACATGAACAGAGGGTGATGAAATTGATTTTAATGAAAATGTATCTTTCCCAAGTGATGAGTTCACAGAACCCAGACCTACCTGTCATCATCACTCCAACACTCTCACTCCTTATGTCCCTGCCTTTGACCCTCTGTCTACTCACAACATAGAAGTTCATACCTCTCAGGAACTTGATGAAGAAGAACCTCAAATCTCTGATGGTCCTTCTCATGATATTGATGACTCACCAATTCTTCAAATCCCTGAAGATTCTCCTGCTGATAATGAAATAGCACCCCTTGATATGGCTGAAGAAGACTCTGACACTGAAGTAGTCTTTGAAGAAAGCCCTCCTAGTCAGCATGATGAAACTTAAATTGTACCAGCTGTGCCCACAAATGCTCCTGTCCTTGAGTCCCCAGCTCCTCAAAATAAGTGGTCAAGAGATCAACACATTCTTCTTGTCAACATTATTGGCGAACCAAATGTAGGGGTCACAACTAGACAGCAAATTCAAGACTCAAAGTCAGCCTCAGCCAATGAATGTCTCTTTGCTGAATTTCTTTCACAAATTGAACCTAAAAGAGTAGCTGAGGCTCTGGTAGAAGAAGGATGGGTAGCTGCTATGCAAGAAGAAATCAATCAGTTCAAAAGGAACAAAGTATGGACACTAGTGCCAGCCCCACCTGGAAAGAATATCATAGGCACTAGATGGATCTATAGAAATAAGATGGATGAAATTGGGAACATCATCAGGAACAAGGCTAGACTTGTGGCATAGGGATTCTCTCAGACTGAAGGAATTGATTACGATGAAACTTTTGCATCTGTTGCTAGACTTGAAGCCATCAGAATCTTTCTTGCTTATGCTGCCTATATGAACATCACTGTGTATCAGATGGATGTTAAGAGTGTCTTCCTCAATGGTGATTTGGCTGAGGAAGTGTATGTTGCACAACCTGTAGGATTTGAGAACAGCGAGTTCCCCAACCATGTGTACAGACTTCACAAGGCAATGTATGGTCTGAAACAAGCTCCAAGAGCATGGTATGAAACTCTTTCCAATTTATTAACTGAAAATAAATTTGTCAGGGGTTCTATTGATAAAACACTCTTTACCTTCAAGGATAAGAGTGATTTCATCATTGTGTAGATTTATGTGGATGATATCATCTTTGGGTCAACAAATGTAAATCTTAGTAAACGTTTTGCTAAATTAATGACCAAGAAATATGAGATGAGTATGATGGGAGAATTAACTTACTTTTTGGGCTTTCAAATTAAACAATGTCCTAAGGGAATCTCAATTTGTCAAGAAAAGTATGTTAAGGATTTACTTAAAAAATATGACTTAGCTGATTGTGCATCAGTGAAATGCCCCATGCTTCCACCCAACAACTTGGGCCCTGATGAGTCAGGGGTCTCTGTCAATGAGACTTTATATAGAGGCATGATTGGGTCACTCATGTATTTAACAGCTATCGTCCAGATATCCAATTCTCCACATGTCTATGTGCAAGGTACCAAGCTAACCCAAAAGAATCCCATCTAGTGGCTGTTAAGAGAATTTTCAGGTATCTCAAAGGAACACCATCCCTAGGTCTATGGTATCCAAAAGAATCAGGCTTTGATCTCAAGGCCTATTCAGATTCAGACTATGCTGGATGCTGTATTGACAGAAAGAGCACTTCAGGCAGCTGTCAAATCCTAGGAGGAAAATTGGTTGGATGGAGTGCTAAAAAGCAAAACTCTGTGGCTATGTCTTCAGCTGAAGCAGAATATGTCGCTGCAGCCAGCTGTTGTGCTCAGGTGCTCTGGATGAAAAGTTAATTGGCTGACTATGAAATCTTGTATGACAAAGTGCCAATTTTTTGTGACAACACCAGCGCCATTGCCATATCCAACAACCCTGTTCTTCACTCTCGTACCAAACACATTGATATCAGGTATCATTTTATCAGGGATCATATAATGAAGGGAGATATTGAGCTGCATTTTGTTCCCACAGAGCTGCAACTAACTGATATCATTACAAAGCCTTTGGCTGAACCTTCGTTCAACTGGCTAGTTGCTGAGCTAGGGATGCTCAATATCTCAAAGCCTGTGGCTTGATATTAAATGTGTTCATTAAATGATTGATTCTATATTAAATGTTTTTCACATGAAACTAGTTAGTTACTTTCCAAGTAAATGCAAAAAACATTCTCAAATATTTAATCATTTATTTTTCTGATAACGAGGAGACAAACTATTTTGAAAGGTCAAGGGGATGCACTTGAACAGTCATTTTCGCTCCTTGCATTTAATACGGTTGAATAACTGTTCACTTAGTTTGAATATATATTGTCTCTTCACTCTTCTTACCCACCACCACTCTCATTTCTCAAATCTACTTCTCTCTCTAAGTTCTTATCTCTCTTAACCTATCCGCCATTTCTTTCACCTTCAACCTCGAATCCATGGCGTTCTCAGTTCCCAAAGCATCAAATGTTAACTTCAAGATCAACGAGAGCATCCTCGCCTCCAACAACGCCATTGGATGGATTAAGGAACCAAATAGCACCTATTCAGATCTGGTAATTTTCATGCAGAATTGCGACCTAAGTGAAGCCTTCACCAAATCCCCATCCACCTTTTACCAAGAATACCTTAGGGAATTCTGGTATTCTGCTGAAGTGGTAGAAGACACCATAACATTTAGCCTTTCATGCAATGAACACCCTTTCGCCTTCTCCCTTAAAGACTTTTCAAGTGTGGCCGGATTGAAGCATGGAGATGAATGCCTGAAGGAAGTTGCTAAAAAGGCTGTCAAAGAAGCCCTCGCCACACTCAACCCTTGCCATGACGTTAACCCTGCCCTTACACCAGCTGAGGTCCTCGCCAAATCTCCTCTGAAGATTAAGTATTTCACTCCCATGTGGCGTGTCCTCTTCACCCACATTGTTAAATCCCTGGGAGGAATGCAGGGATCACAGGATCAGATGTCTTTCAACCATCAGGCTATTGCTTATGGATTAATCTGGGGAGCTGATGGTGACGTTGGAAGCATTCTCTTCTCCAACCTTGTAGAACAGCTGAAGGGAAGGAATCAGGTAAGGGAAAAGAATATCTTCTATGTGCGCTTCCTGTCTCTGATCTTCGAAAGGCTGCTGGGAGATAACTACCACAACAAGGCCTTGACTGCTCTTAAGCCCTACCACATCATAGATGCCATATACAAATAAATAGGAGCTGAAGATGTCCCTGTCACCGCCCATATGATGAATGTGGCCAACCATGTACCAAACGCTGAGAAGCCCTTGCTCCCTTCCTCTGAGAAGGTGAATACTTCTAGTGTTGCTGGCAAGTCTATGTCTTTGACCTCTGGGCAGCACACTACTAAGTCCAAGGCTTCATCTGGCCAACAGCCTAAGAAGAAGAAAATCCCCTCTTCTTCCCACTCCAAAGTTGTTTCTAAGGCCAAGGGAAAGAAGACTGACACCTCCTCTGGTCCAGATACTCATGTGGATTCAGACTCTTTGGCTGACAAACAAAAGGAGTCTAGTGTCTCAAAGTCAGCTGAGACGACAGGAAACCAGCCTGATCAAGCTGATATCTCACAGGTAATCAGTGTACATTTTTAGAGGTTCACATGCAGCCACTCTCATTTGTCTGTAGGAGAGAGTGGTGAAGTTAGGGTAATCCTCGACCCATAGAAGTCTGTCAATACACTTAGAATCCTTTAAGACTTCTGTACACCCTGTCTTTGCACCAGGGAATGATTCATTTGTGTTTATAAAGCACCCCGATGACCCTGCACCCTCTAGACAGTATTCAAGCTAACAACAACCTGAATACACTAATGTCTCAACCTTGATCTGCTGTACTTCACACAGCCTCTTGGTTCCCTCCTTAAAAGAGTCCCAAAGGATTTATCCTTTCAGGGGGAGCTGAATCATCACCCTCAGCTTTCCTAGGGGCAGCGTAACAGGCGACCATTAACCACATATGTTTCACTCTTAAAAGAGTCCCAAAGGTTTTAACCTTTTGGGGGGGCTGAATAATCACACTCAGCTTTCCTAGGGGAAGCGACTGGCGATCCATAAACAACATATGTCTCACAATCAAAAGAGTCCCAAAGGTTTTAACCTTTTGGGGGGGCTGAATAATCACACTCAGCTTTCCTAGGGGCAGCGAATGGCGATCATTAACCTTATTTTTTTCACACTTAAAAGAATCCCAAGGATTTATTCTTTGGAGTGGCTGAGTAATCACCCTCAGCCTCTCTGGGACAGCGAAATGGCGACCATTCCCCTTATATTTTTCCCTGTTACTAATTACAACAAATTTGCAGGCTGAAATTGTACAGCCAGTCATCGAGTCTCAGGTACAACAAGAAAAGGAGGCTGATACAATGACTCAAGACAAACACAATGATGAAGAGCCTTTGTTAAATGCTGATGAAGAAATGCTATCACTGTAAGATTGTGTCTCTGATATTGAGTCCATTCCTGAGGATGAATTCCCTGAAGGGATGTTCGATGAAGAGGATGAAGAAGATGATGAAGACCAGCTGTCTGTCTCTCCTCCAAAAGAAATAGCTATGTCTACACCAGCTGGTGATAAGACTTCTCCTCCCAAGGATGTTGTTGATACTCCCAACTCTGCTACATCCACAACAACAGTTTTCCAATCTCCAGCCTATGATCCAACAGCGGAGTTTCTCTTGTTTGATCATCCTGCCCAGACGAACTTTGATATTCTACCAAGGGGGGGATGACTATGCTCAGCAAAGCCTCAATATCAAGAATCTTCAGCCTGTTCATCATCAATCAGATATAGAGCGCTTATCAAGGAAGCTGGATGTGATGAAGTCTGAAATGCACAACTTCACTGTGACATTTCCAGGCATCATCAAAAAGCCTGTGGCTGAGGCGGTCACTGAGCCAATTCAGGATGGTGCAAGAAGAGGTGTAGCCCAAGGACTCAGTCACCTTTCAACAAGAATAAAAGATGCCATTGACTCAACAGTCCCTTCCATGTTCCATGAACATGAACTCACCATGCACAGGCAATTTAATGCTGTTCACAACAGGCAATACCGCCATGCTAACTTTATTGTCATGCATGTTCACGCCAATACCAATGCAAATGGCAACCTCCTGCTGAAGATTGCCAGGGCTTCAAGAAAAAGACAACGTGCTATGGCTGCCTCTGTGGAACAGATTGCAAGACGTTTTCAAGCACGTTCATCCAAACATCTGCAAAGTCAGGATAAACGTGAGGGGGAGAAAAATACAACACCCAGCCTTGCATCTGCTGAACAAGGCTCATCATCAGCTAACCCCACCATCACACCTGTTCCTCTCCAAGTCATCACACCTATTGTAATACCTGATGATGAGGATAATACTCAGGGGGAGCAACAAACTCAAGATGGAGCTGACTCATCAAAGTCTCTGGTTTTAGTTAACACCAGCAAGCCTGAGGATGATGATGAACCAGCTGCCAAGAAATTAAAATTTACTGTTAGCTCTCTCCCCAAAGCTATTCAAACTCAGGCTCAGACAGCATTTATCAAAAGAGCTGATGTTTTGAAAAACATAAGTGTGGAGTCCTCTGTCTCGAAGAAAGGAAGGAGATAGTTTTGGTTGACACAGATACCAAACTTAAGAAGATAGCTGCGATGCTAGAGACAGGAGGATCCACACTAGACCTTTCCCAATTCTCAACCTTTACACCTTCCGATGAGATTCCTTTAACCCCTGAAGAAATAGAGCAACAGGCTGAAGAATTCAAAAGATTAAATGAACTCAAGACAGCCAAAGAATTGAATGAAGCTACTCTGAGGAAGATGACACCACCTGAAAGGGAAAAACAAAAACAAAGGTTGAGGGAAATGGAAGCAAAACCCTCTGAGGCTTTAAGGAAAGTCAAAGCTGACTATCATGCCTGCGTGAACAACAGATATGCTTCTGGCAAGATAACCAAGTTCAAATACACCATTCATAAATCCACAAACACCCCACAGATGATCTTATGGAGGGAAAACCAACAAGGAAATATGGATGTGTTTGACAACTTCAGGTTAAAGACACTTGGGTTATCAGAATGGTTCGAACTTGAAGCCTTAGCTGCCAAAAAGACTGGACAGGCTAATTTTCTTCTCCTGAAGACTCTTAAGGCAAAGTTTAACTGGATCAAGGAAACAGCAGCCAAACTTAAGATTGATCCCCCACCACAACTTTTTGAACAAGAACCCCCAAAGACAGGCAACAAAAGGAGAAGGATTTCACAAATTGTTAATGAAACTTTTGTTACTGAAAATGTTCAAGTGGATGGCATGCACAGGGATTTGATCCTCCCTAATGGTATTGTTGGCCTTGTTGATGGTCAGACATACACAGAGCCTGAAAGAGGAATGGCATTCATGAACAGGGCCTGCCAGTATGCTTTTCAAAGGGAAGATGAGCTGTGCTTAGCTTCAACTATTCAGCTACTCTGTCACAAGAAGTCTCTCAAGATCAACACAGAGTATTCCAAGAAGTTTGCAAAGACTTTGCAGGATGAAATTGATAACAGATTGGACTTGGCTGAAGCTGAAGAAAGAATTAAAAATGATGACTATTGAAGATATTCACAGCCCTTTTTACCTTCATCTTTTATTTTGCTTATGTAATGCACTTGTAATTTTCTTTAAGTTTTAATAAAATCATGAGGTATGTTTGTTTAGATCTGTTATGTGTAAGAAGAAGCAGTTAAACTCACTTACCTTAACTTAGTTAGATCTAGCATTATTTATGTTTGAATAGGGGGAGATTGTTGGGAATCTAAACTTGTTAGATTCCCTGATCATTAATTTAAACATAATTAGGCTGTTAGATAGTCCCTTGCCTGTGCCTAGGAGGCAGGCAAGTTTTGCAAGACTCACAGAGATCCAAGTCTCTGTGAGCAACCTCAGAGGAGTCCATGTCAGAGACATTGTCAGGGAAGTCGAAGAATTACCTGAAGACATACTCATTGGCTGTGATGGATAACAGCCAAGATGTATCAGGGACTCTAAGGGGTTGAGAGTTAACAGGGGTGGCAATACCCTGATAACTCTCAGCACACTTTGGACATGCCATTTGTGTGTTCGAGACTATGAAGAAAAAGGAAACTGTTTTGACAACTGTTTCCTTAAAGCATAATGGAAGACTACCAAGAATAGAAGGACATCATGTGACTGATGTGGGAACTTGTAAAAGCTTGTGTAGTCACCATTAAGTACTGTTTAGGTCAAACTCGTAACTCTATAAATAGGATGTGTATCCATGCATTAATGTTTTAACACTTTGAGTTATTAAGAACATTATTGCATATAACTTAGTGAATCAAACAGCTACGAATGTATTCATAAGTTAAGGTTTATTGTTGTTCAAAGTGTGCACAACATATTGTCATCAAACTGTGTTATCCATAACACTTGTAATTCTTTATTATACAATAATAAGATTACGTTTGAAAAGTAATACCTTGTGTTGATTAAGTTAAGATTAGGGTTTCTTGCATTGATTAGGGACTTTCAATAAAGTTAGGAATTTTACAATTTTTAGAACATTTTTGTTGTTCTTATATAAATTTCTATAATTATTTTATGTTTTAATAGTATTTATTTTTTTTAAATAGTTTTTATTAATTTTAAAATTTTCAAAAATAGTTTTAATGTAAGTTAGGTTGTTTTAGAGGTTTACAAAGTGATAAAACTCATTTTGGGTTTTTTGGTAATTAAATTGATTTTTAGGGCTGTAATTACCATTAAAAAATCATTATTTAATTAATTAAAAGGTTTGGGTGATTTTTGATTCTTTGTAAACTCTTTATACATTATTTAGGATTTGTTTGCAATTTTTAGGAATTTTTAGTGTAAAATTTTAATTTTGGTGCTTTTTACGGTTTTACGTGAACGACCTTTTCGTCTTAGTGTAATCCGACATCGTAACCGTCATTCTCTTCTTATCCCTTTTCTATTTTTCTTTCTCACAAATATAATCACAAAGATAATCATTTCATTACACACACACTAAGCCTCCTTGAGAACGATCCCACTTTAGGGTCATAACTTGTGGTTTTCCTAAACTACTTGTTAACACTTGCCCTAATTACGCTCTTTTTCCTAAAAGACGTAAAAACTCAACCATCATTTTGGCGCTGTTGTCGGGGAGGCGTGTTATGTTTTGACTTGAACAAAGTTTTGTTTTTATATAGCCATAATAGTATTTGTATTAGTAGCACTCTACTAATCCGTATTATCAGTTTTCGGTTTTTGTGAATACTATTACTATATTGTATACGTAGAACAATAAATACAAAAGTACTCCAAATACGTGAGAAATCACAACCTTGACTTGGGAGGTCATTACCCAATCATTGTATTCGAATCTCAAACCAAAGAAAAAGGCAAAAATAGATAAATACTTTCGAGAAGCTCGATTTTGAAAAATACAAACTATAAGGTGGGTATAAGGCGGATATTATAAAATATATCCTAAGGAAAAAGGATCTTAAGTGCTTCGCGCCGCCTCGTTTCCCCGCTTGCTTGTGCGTATTTGATTTTGAGAGCTAATCGAGGGTTTTGCCGCCCAAAGTATTATTAAGTATCATATATACTTTCTTGGTTTTATTTGATTAAACCCTCTTGAACGTTTTGGTGTTCCACCAACGTTCTAAAGACATTGAAGGCGTTCACTTCACGTGATCGTTTTTATTCCTTGAGGCTTCTTTAATCAAGAGATTTGATTAAGGAGGAGATTCGTAGATTTTTGTCTACTTAATACAATTCCAAAATCCAAAAAAGTAAAAACAATCAAAAATCCAAAAAATTTAAAAAGTAAAAATACCAAAAAGAATCTTCTTTGCTCGTCCCCACGTTGTACGTGACGTTTATGCTTACTCGTAATCAAGCAAGACGTGCACGTAAACGAAAAAACAAAAAGCAATCAACACCTACTCCTAATCTTTCTAGTGAAGAGACTCCAAGTGAGGAACCTATTGTAGAACAAGTAGCTATCATGGCTAATCGTACTATGATGGATTTGCTTCAAGCACCCACCGAGGGTTTTGGAGAGGCCATTGTGATTCCCGCCATCCTTGCGGAGAACTTCGAGATCAAGACGGGTTTAATGTCTATGCTTCAAGCCAACATGTTTCGCGGACACGAAAAAGACAACCCACATTATCACATTAGGCAATTTAATCGTCTCACCGCGACAAGCAAGTTTAAGGATGTACCACACGATGCCATTAAGATGATGTTGTTTCCATACTCGTTAGATGGACCCACCAAGATATGGCTCGAGAAAGAACCCCCAAATTCGATTTTGACGTGGGGTGATCTCGTTTCTAAATATGTAAATCAATTTTTTCCACCATCTAAAACAACACATTTGAAAAACAAGATTTCACGATTTACTCAAAGATCTAATGAAAGTTTTTCAATGGCTTGGGAAAGGTTTAAAGAAATGTTACATGAATGTCCACACCATGATTTTTCCGAATTGCATCAAATTGACACTTTTTATAATGGGCTTAATGATCATGAACGAGATTACTTAAATGCCGCCGCGGGTGGTAATTTTTTGTGCAAAACGACCGATGAAGCTTTGAAAATCATTGAGAATAGGTCTAAGGTTTATAGCCCTCGTAACACACCGAGTGTTGCCACTATGGGTCCATCGTCGTCTTGTAACATGAGTGCCTTGCAAGATGAAGCAAATGAGGAGAATCGGTTTTTCGATAGGTTTTCAACTCTTATGACTCATTGGAAAGCACAAGATGCTTTGAATTCCACATCGGTTAAGGTGGTTGCCTAGAGTTGTATTTCGTGTGGTGGAGCTCATGATTTTTCCGAGTGCATTACCGCAGATGGTAACACTTCGAATGCTTATGTAGCCACGGGAACTTATAACCAAAACAGTCAAGGTTCCCGCCAAAATCAAGCTCCACAAAATTAAAATGCTAACAACTATCGAAACAATCAAAATGGTGTTCAACGTAACTTCAACAAGGGTAATTATCAAAGTGGAAATGGGCAAATTTCAAACCAAAACCAAAACCGTGATTTTCAAAATACTACCCAAGGTTTTCAAAATGATAACACCAAAAATCTTCAAGGAGAGTTTTTGAATTATGCTAAAGCAAACGATGCTAAGTTTGATAATATGCAACGTGAGATGGTTAGCTTAAGATCCGAGTTGAAAAACGAGCTTAAAAACGAACTTGCTAATGAACTTAAGACTCATGCTAATAAAATGGAAGGAAATGTTCAACGTCTCCAAAAAATCAACAAAAAATGGAGCAAGCTCAACATGAGATTAAGCAATTGTTGTTAAAAGGGGATGCGAGGCAATCTAAGTTTGAAGACCGAATGGGAAAAATGTTTGAAGCTATCATGTGTAAACCTTCTTCTTCGGGTGGTCTTCCTAGTGATACCATCGTAAACCCGAAAGGAGAATTGAAGGTTATTACTACTCGTAGTAGTAAAACTTTCAAAGAACCCATTTCTCGTCCAAATACTTCTACGAAGAAGGAAAAAGAGAAAGAACCCGAGGTGGTGGTAGAAAAGGAGCAAATTCCAAGTCCACGAAGTACCGCTCAAACCACACCTACGGTTGAACCAATGCCAATAGTGGAACCCGAGATTCCAAGGCCGTTTCCTATGCCCCAACCCACACCACCCTTACCTTACCCTTCAAGACGAAACAAGGAAAAGGCACAAGAACGAAATAATTATCAATTTGAACTTTTTATGAAAATGTTTCGTGACTTGCATTTTAATATAAGTTTTGCCGACGCCTTGGTCATGATGCCTCGATTTGCCGCAAACTTTAAAAGTATGTTGAATAACAAAGAGAAATTGAAAAAGTCGTCTAGTTTTTCTTCGGTTTTTCTTAGCCGCATACCTCAAAAAGTCGGTAATCCCGGTAAATTTTAAATCCCATGTGCAATACAAGATATGGAGGAATGCTACGCCTTGGCCGATCTTGGTGCTAGTATAAATTTGATGCCTCTTGAGATTTTTAAGTCGCTCAATCTTCCTAATCTCACTCCTTCAAGAATGTCAATCGAGATGGCCGATCATTCTACGATTCTAGCTTGTGGAGTAGCTGAGGACGTCTTCGTGAAAGTTGGAAAGTTTTATTATCCCATGGACTTTATCGTTGTTGACATTCCCATCGATCCTAAAGTTCCTCTAATTTTAGGTCGATCATTTTTGGATACTTCGAGAGCACTTATTGATGTGCACGCTAGGAAAACCACCCTTCATTTCAATGAGGAGGAACTCGTCATAAATGCAACTCAAAACTCCACACTTTCTCCTGTGTATTCTATCACGTCTTTGAACAATGTTAATCCCATCAAAAACATTTGCAAAAGGATTTCAAAAAGAGTTTTAGTGATGATAAAAACGATTTTCCATCCCCTCCGCCGGTGGAGGTTAAAAGTATGAAGCCTACGTTTCCAATCACGAATGATTCTTCGGTTGATGAATATGTTGATCCCGATGCGGAAGTTTTTTTGTTGACAAACGTTTTGAGAACTTACCACCACCTAAACCAAAACGGTTTTCAAATGTGAGAATTTTTAGTGTAACTAACATTGCTTTAGAAACACAAATATTTTTGACATAATCAAGTCGGGTTTTCATAAGGAGTGTTTAAAAGATGAAAAAGGGAAAGATTTCAAATTGGATTTAAAAGATTTTTCTACAATGCTAACTCCGTCATCACCTCGTGTTTTGAGTGCTACAAGCTCGTCTTCTCCTTTTGACGATGCTTTTGTGTGGATCTAGTGTGGGGGAAGCCCCTTATGTTCCCTCCCCTTTCTCCACCGAGGACAAGATATTTAATCCCGGAATTGCATAAAAAGGGAAATCTCGGTCTTCCACCGATGCAATAAATGGAAAATCTTTCTATTTGATTGGTGCGAGTCTACCTCGAGTAGCTCAATGTTTTTGTGACTTAACCATTGTCCCACCCTTCTATTTCTTCTCATCTATTTTCTTTAAACCCTTTGGGTTTGTGTTGACACATGATAAAGTGGCGTTGATTTGTTTTTCCAATGAAAACGAGAACGCCATCTTCGATCCCGGTATTTTGCATCATCAAAGGACTTAGTCCTTAATACTGGTTGTTTTTGGGCCTTGTTTATCATGTAAGCCCCACCAAAAATTGACCATACCAAGATAATCCCTAAATGATCACATTTATGGGGATTCGAGTCGAGCTTTTGACTCGGTTATCAAAAACAAGGTGCCTCGTGGGGGAGACCCATGCTTATCCATGTACATATTATTGCTTTCTAATTAGTTTAATGTTAGTGGATTTGTGCCCTTCCAATTAGTTCCGTGGTTGTTTGTGAATTGTGGTTTTTAGATGATGATCTTCACGATTGGAGCCTCTCGTGTTCGTTTTATGGGAGCACTCGATCGTTTGCTTTGAAGACTTTCTCAATATCCAAATGATATATCCTTTGATGTTCTAACTTTAGGTTTTTAGCACACTTCATAAACGGCTTTAAATTTAACGGTTACACCCTTTCCATGCTAGATTAGGCATTCGACTACGTCTCTAGTATGGGGGTGTTTGCACCCCTAGACTCGAAACATTGAGGACAATGTTTAACTTTAGTATGGGGGGTGAATAGATACTTGCCTTGCCAAACCTTCACGCTTTCCAAAGTTTATCTTTTTGTTTATCGTTTTTGTTGTAAAATAAGGCTAAAAATGGCCAAATTTTAAATTTTTTCTCATGTTTTATAAGTGTTTGAAGACACGAATGTAGGTTTTCCGATGGCGAGAATAAGAGTAATTTTGACTCGACCGTGCGTGTTGAGCACTTAGCTTTGATTCCTTAACTTCACATTAGGTTAAGTCTCTTAAATGAGGACGAGAAATGATAGGGTTAATTATAAGTTACTATGCTAAACGTAGAATACTCGTATTATTTCAAAAACTCATGTTCTCGTTGTTCGCTTATTCTCCCTTCGCATGTAAATATTTTTTGCTTAATAAATATTGACTTAGCGGTTTAGTTGGGATTGTTGGGTTTCTAGTCTTTTCTAGTAGCTTCCGTGTAATTAAATTGGGAAGACATTAAGGTATCGCCAGCGTCACGGTTTTGAAGTATTGGCACCCGAATAATCAAAAGCTTCACCCAATAATAAGATTTCAAGTGCTCACCTAAATCCAGCAAACAATTTGAAGCCCCACAAGGCGAAAAATCTATGAAAAATTGAAAGTGAATCAAGCCTTAATCTTCGAAGCTTTAAAGATCCAAAATTCGCCTTAGCGTGAGGATATACGTCTTTGGCTAATAAAACTACCGATGAGGTGGTTAATAAAAGGCAAGGCAAGACCAAAGTCACAATAAAAGCTTCATGGCGAAGTTGAATAAAAGATGGAGGTAAACCAAAGATAATAAGGCCCTTCCGTTAGGGGGCGTATAAAATTCTTGGTAATAAGTCTCATGTTCAAAACCGTTATAAAACCGTGTTTATAGATCCTTCTTGTTGACTTAATTTTTTGACATCGTTGTCTATCGGGAGGGGTTATTGATTTGATGGTCTTGGTTACACCGTTAGGACTCTATTTTTAGACCTAAATCTCTATTATCACATAAGTCAAACAATGTGTCCTCGTGAAACATTCAAGACAAAATAAAATATAAGAGATACAACTTAGGAATAATGGGAGGATAAGTACGTGATTAGGGCATATGAGTAGTGTTAGCATTACTAACTTATAATGACAATGATCTCGTTGCACACTTGGCATGGAATTGGGGTGAAAATCGAGGACGATGAAATTATTTCTAACGAAGCATTCACATGTTCTTATTCTATTAACCTAAACGTCCCATTTTGTGATGAAAGTCATACATTATGTCTAAAACACAAGTAGTAGTAGCAATAGTAGTAGTGTAGCTAGTTTATCGTTCAATAAAAGTGAATAAAATGAATTTTGGAGGTGCTACGATACTTTATTCTAGCATTGCGTGAGGGCACGACAATGGTTTAGTATGGGGGAGTGATGAGACTGCTTTTATACATAGTCTCATCGTCCAAATAGGGCTTAAAATACATTAAATATCATTAAAAATGCCAAATATATGCTTGTGTTTGTTGCTTGTGTATTTTAGGTACGGATATTGAGGAAATGATAAAAGATCACAAGAATCACTCAAAAACGAACAAGGGAAACGAAGCCGCACAATGAACCAAGCCCAAGTGATGATTTTCCAAGAATAAACCTTGAAGATATGAATATTGACCAAGAAGGGTCCTCCAATATTGAAGAATTGACACTTTAAACCCTTGCTTATTCATAATTACAAGATTGGTCCTTAAAGTTTGTCAAATTTACAAAAAGGACCCTTAACTTTGAAGAATTGGCAAAAATGGTCCCTCAACAATTATGACTTGTCAATTTCAGCCCTCCAAGAAGTCAACAAAACAAGTCAAGACCATTATCCATGAATAAAATGCCAAAACAACCCTTCAAAAATCAAGAAATGGCAAGAATTACCCCTGAAAATACTTTGCAAAACTTTTTGGGGAAAAAGTGTGAAAAAGTAAAAGTTGTTATTAAAGGATTGGGCGTTGATAGAGTTTTAAACTGAATTGAATGGAAGAAGAAAGATGGAGGACCAAAGTGGGCAGACAACCATTCTTACCTAGACTACTCATAGCCTGCCACCTCACCCCACTCACATTTTTCACCAATCCCCATCCACCATTCCTCCACCTCACCATCCACTCACCACCGGTTTTAACTTAATAAATAATTAAGTTTTAAACTCGTGCCTAAACACCTATTTAAATAACTAAACAGATCAAAACCCCTTGTTCTTCATTTTCATACTAAAATTAGGCATTCCTTAATTATTATGAATTAAGTGTTAATCTCTTTCAGATTAATGATTGAGGACCTAATTAACAAAACCCAACCTTAAAACACTCCACCTCATCCCTCCTTTTGTCACATGCTACCTCCCCTGCCCCACGAACTCACATGAAGACAAGACCAGCCAGAGAATTAACGTGCCATGATCATGCTTCATTCCTACGCACTATTTGGACGTCCAAGATCATATAACAACATGAATGGTCACATGTATCAAGCCCCAAGTCAAAATCAGTCAACATATATTCAAAAATCCAAGGGCATTTTTGGGACATCACTACACTAGGGTTTATGTTTTATCTGCTTCTAGTAACATTTACACCCTCTATATAAAGGCTTTAGGGTCTTTCCTTTACTCTTGTTCTCAGTTTTCCTTTGTCAAGCCTTGTAAAGCCATTTGTCTGAATTTAATAGAATTTGGTATTGTGTTGTGATTGAAACTGAGTTCCATTGATATCTATTGTGTTAAGTAGTTGTATTGTCACGTTTTTGTACTTAAACAAAACCTTGAACAAGTCCAAGATAGCCTATAAGCCTTTGAGTCCCTTTGTTCTTGACTGAGTTCAAGAATTTGGCATGAGCTTGGGTGAGGATTATTCATTGAGGTGTTTCTTTGAGTGACATAAGTCACAAATCAACTAGCTTGAACAATATTGGAGTTTGGTTATACGTTTTTTATTCAAAATTTAGTCAAGTGGTTTGCTAAGTACTTGTGGTTCAACAACTTGTTTCTTTGTGTTTAAGGGTGATCATATCCTCCTAATCTTGGTTGATTAAGGGGTGGTGAGGCCTTAAGGGGAGATTCAAGCCTTGTGGGGACCTAAGTCTTGTAAAGACATGACCTTTTGTCACCTATTTCATCTTATTTTGTGTTAATCTAGGCTCAAGCCTTTGGCTAGGCCTGCTTGTTGTTCTTAGCAGGGGGAAGCTGGTGCTTGTTCTTGCTAGCACCTCAACTCATTGATTCCAAGGTGTGGATGTACATCTTGGAGGTTTGAATCCTCAAAACTCATCTTTCTGATTATTTTTTGGTATTTATGTGATTTTGTAATTTTGCTAGTATAAGTGTGTTTTTATGCCTGCAAACTGCTTCTTGATTCACTTGTGGTATGTTATGATGTTAAACTGGGCTTAAATCAATCTTGAGAAGACTTTTACGTGTTTAAAAATGAGTTTAAAGAGTTAAAAGGGTGTTTGGGATTGACTGTTGGTTCTAGTTTATGTGATTTTGAGTTGGAATTGTGGTATTGTTTGAGTGTGTATCTGATTTTGAGGCTATTGTGATCTGATATATGCAATTTTTGTGCCTTGGATCACTAAAACAAACAAGTTGTTATAAAATCTTGAATATTTGTTGTTTTGCTCTGAAATCTTGTGCACACCTAGTTTTTATGTTAACCTAGGGCTGACAAGTGTTTAATCATTGTTAATGCAACACATGTGATAGATCTGAGGCCTTGAAATTGGATTTTGTGTCAAGTATATCAGCAAACTTAGTTCTTGTGTTCTTCATTATTCATCAGTAACTGCTTATGCTTAGATCTTGTTCATTTGTTTGATTTGTTGCATGAAATGTGTTAAGCTGTGTTACTATAAGTTGTTTTGAGCTTGTGTATGCATTGGGTGGCTTGTGGTTAGCTTTTACTAGCTTTAAAGTAGCTTATAGTCATCAGACCTGCTTATTACTTGTCTGGAACACATCTCGGAAAAAATTAAATTAACTGCACTGATTGGCTGGGTGATTTTGTGATTTTCTGCTTGTTATTGACTCCTTGTGATTCACTAGTCACAAGGGTGCCTTGATTGTCCAAAGATACCAAGTAAAACTCTCTAAAAAGCCAGGTCAAAAAGTCAAGGCAGTGGGAACTCCTTTCCCCTGCTGCTAGCCACTACTAGTTATAATTTGTGTTCAGCTTATTAATAAGTCATTCTGGCTTATTCCAATGTGCAACAACTTATTTTTTGTAATAGGTCTTAATCTTTTGAGCTTATAAGTGAATCTGGAAGTTTACAGCTTTTGGTTTTAAGTTTTTGCTAGAAAACGACTATTTTGTCTTTTTCAAAATTAGCTTATTGCTCATTCTAGCTTATTGAGTGTGCTTATTGAAAATCTTTTTGTTAATTAAGCTTAATTAAGCCATTTGTGACTTATTGCAACCTGAATCAGCTCTTGAAATAGTCTAGAACTCAAAAACGACTATTTTGTCGTTTTGTGTAGATTGCTTATTGCATTTTCAGGCTTATTTCTTGAGCTTATTTCAAGTTTCTTTTTACAAATAGCTTAATTAGGTCAAGAGAAGGACGTGGGTAAAATCTTAGCTTATGGCATCAGCTTATAGCTTAATGGGCCAAAAAGCCGATTAAGAATAAGCTGTTTTGAAATAAGCTAACTTAAGCTCATTTTCAGCTCTTGGGCCTTTGGAAAATTGTGTTTAGAATCAAATTTTAAGCTTGACTGGAGCTTTTAGGCCAATTCTGAGGATTTTTTCTTATTGGGCCCAATATAAAGCCCATTAAGGATCTGTTTGGGTATTTGGCCCATTTGAAGGCCCAACAGGGGCATTTTTGGTATTTCAAGTTCATTTTCTATTTAATCAGGTTAAAATAAACTAGTTTGCATGTTTTTAGAATTTTTTATAATTTTTGGATTTTTAATATTATTTTAATATTATTTTATTATTAAATTTCAAATTTTAGATTTTTCATGTTATTATATTTTTCTTAGGTTAAGTACATAAAGTTAGGAATTTTACAATTTTTAGAACATTTTTGTTGTTCGTAGATTAATTTCTATAACTATTTTAAGTTTTAATAGTATTTAATTGTTTTTAAATAGTTTTTATTAATTATAAAATTTTCAAAAATAGTTTTAAATTAAGTTAGGTTGTTTTAGAGGTTTACAAAGTGATAAAACTCATTTTGGGCTTTTTGGTAATTAAATTGATTTTTAGGGCTTTAATTAGCATTAAAAATCATTATTTAATTATTAAAAGGTTTGGGTGATTTTTGATTCATTGTAAACTCTTTATACATTATTTAGGATTTGTTTGCAATTTTTAGGAATTTTTAGGGTAAAATTTTAATTTTGGTTCTTTTTACGGTTTTACGTGAACGACATTTTCGTCTTAGTGTAATCCGACATCGTAACCGTCATTCTCTTCTTATCCCTTTTCTATTTTTCTTTATCACAAACATAATCATTTCATTACACAGACAATAAGCCTCCTTGAGAACGATCCAACTTTAGGGTCATAACTTGTGGTTTTCCTAAACTATTTGTTAACACTTGCCCTAATTACGCTCTTTTTCCTAAAAGACGTAAAAACTCAACCATCAATAATAAAGATCAATTTTCTAAAAGACACGTATTCGCTTACAAAAGGAATTAGCAGAATTGACAGTTCTTGTGCCCCAAAGTTTGTCAAATGAAAAACCCTCCTAGTACGTCCCCTACACCTGCCAAAACGGAATTAACGAAGTTAATTCCACCGGTATGTAAGGCGTCCGTTAACTTAAATGCGGTACACCAAGACTTATCCGATTTTGACAAGGTCATTTTGGAACGTACGACGGCTTCAGCCATAACAGAAGGTAAATGGAATTTTGAGCACACAAGAGCTGCATTTCGAGACGAAATTGTTCCATTTGTAAACAATGTTAAAGCTTGTCTTAGTACTATTGATCAAGATTTGCTTTTGGAAATAGAATAAGTTAGACGTGTTTTCAATGAAATAGATGATGCTTATGAAAACAGTTTACTTGAAATAGAACGGGTTTCACGCCAAAATAATCATCTTCTGAAGCAAGTGATGTCTCATGATATAGTTTACGTCTGTGTGAACAAAAGTGTTGATAATGATTCTATTGTGCATAATTTTGAATTTGTGGATAATGTGGTAGATAGTACTTGTCACAAATCTGACGCTGAATTTTTAAAGCTTCAAGATTTTTATACTTTGCTTTAAAAAAATTTTGATGAGATCCAAAAACATTGTATTTCGCTTGAATGCAAGCAACAATTTATTCAAGAGATCTTTGAGACTTCATTCGAAGGTGTTAATATAGATGAGGCAAATTTTCAAAAGAATTTTCTATTGAATTTAGAATCAAAACAGCGTCAGCCGAGTGACAAGGTTGCTAAATCATTGCCGATAGACATAGAGAAGTCTAAGGAGCTTAACTGTGTGAACGTACTTGCGTCCGCTGAGAATTTAAAACTTCGATTCAGTAAAGCCTGCATGTGTTAATACCACTGCACATAATCAATCTTTGATTGAACAATTGAATCGAAAGTCAGTGGAAATATCTGATTTGAGGGAACAAATTTGTGATAAAAATATGGCCTTGGCTGAGTTAAAGGAAACACTTCGTACTCTAAAAGGTAAGAATGTTGTGGATAACGCATCACTGTCTCAGCATCGTCCTCTAGTGCAATCAAAAGGAACCTTATAGCTGTCACACCATTTAATAAGGGCCCTAGGACTAAACCATCTCAAACAGTGGTCAATAAAGATAGTCAAAATCAAAACCAGCTTCTAATATTCCCGTGTTGCCTTCTACAGGAGTAATCACCACTACAAAGGCTCAAAGATCTAAGCTTAAAAGAAACAAGAAGAATGATAGGATCTTGCCCCCATCTAGTAGTCAAGAGAAGAAGAAAGTAGATGCCCACCCTAGGAATGTTATTTCTATTTTGAATAAAAAGAAATCATGTAGCTAAACCTAAAGGCTCTGCGGTTGTGCAGTGATCTAAGCCTACTGTGAATTCTAATTTGAAATGTTGGAATTGCAAATGAATGTATGTTTTCTAGTCGTCATGATTCTTGCCTTATTGACCATGTGAATGAGATGAATTCCCGGAAAAATGGATTAGAATGGAAACCGACTAGGAAAGTGTTAACCCAAGTTGGTTGGATGTGGCGCCCCACTAGTAGAACTTTCACTATAGTAGGAAATGCGTCCCCTTTAACTAGGATTACTCCCACTAAAGCGAAGAAAGCGTGCCCTTTAACTAGGAGTACCAATGCTACCAAAACACAAACGTGTCCTTTAACTAGGAACACCAACACTACCGTAGGAACCAAGTGACCTTTAAATAGGTCTACTCCCACTGTAGTGCCCGCTAATACTCCAAAACCTCAGAAAGTTGGAACAATAAACCTGTTAGTGGTAAAACTCACAATAGAAAACGCAGGAAATCTAAGGGCAACAAAAATGTTAGCAATTTCTGATAATATTTTATCTGTATCTGCTAACACTTCGGAACCAATAGTTTCCAATGCATTGTCTACTGTTGTTGTTGAAAACAGGTGGTCCAAATTGTTCTCTGGTATATGGACTCTGGTTGCTCTAAACATATGACCGGAGATCACTCTCAGCTCAGAAATTTCGTCAGCAAGTTTCTTGGTACGGTTCGATTTGGAAATGATCATATTGCAAAGATAATGGGTTACGGTGAATATCATATTGGGAATTTTATAATTTCAAGAGTGTATTATGTGGAAGGTCTTGGTCACAAATTATAGTCTGTGCGACAACTTTGTGATGCAAACCTAGAAGTTGCTTTTCAAGAGCATACCTGCTTCATTCGTAATTTGGAAGGGGTTGATTTTTGAAAGGTACTCGAGGGAATAATTTGTATACTTTGTCTCTCCAAGACATGATGGCCGCTTCTCCCGTATGTCTTCTCTCCAAAGCATCGAAGACTAAGTCATGGTTATGGCATCGACGATTATCTCATCTTAACTTTGTCGCTATTAATCATTTGGCCAAAAATGAACTTGTTCGTTGTCTTCCTAAACTTTCATTTCACAAGGATCATTTGTGTCCCGCGTGTACAATGGGGAAAAGCACTAAGAAATCATACAAACCCAAGACTGAATACACCAACCAAGAGAAACTTTATTTGTTTCATATGGATCTTTGTGGGCCAATGCGTGTTGAAAGTCTTAGTGGTAAAAGGTACATCCTCGTCATTGTCGATGATTACTCTCGGTTTACATGTGTGAAATTTCTTACAACAAAAAATGAGGCATCTAAATTCATCATCGGATTTCTCAAGATGATTCAAGTGCGTCTCAACACTACTATCCGACGCATTCATACAAATAATGTGTAGAATATTGATAACCTATGAATCTATGAAGTGGGTTGATGTTTTCTAGTGAGAGAAACTAGAGAGAGAAAGTGAGAGAAACTATGTGTTATTTTATTAATATGAAAGTTTCAAATGAACAACAACCAACCCCTTTCCATGGTGGAAAGGGGTATTTATACTTCCAAGCTACATTGGGCTTGGGCCGGTCCATGACAAGCCCATGGACCGGTTCTTACTTAACTTAATAAGTAACAATTAACTATTTGTTAACTACGAGCTATTACAACATAAATCATATTGTGGAGTGACCGATACTTCTAATATACGTTAAAACGTATTTCTAACAATCTCCCCCTAAGGGAGGTCACTCCACGTTACAAAGTTCTAAACCTAGCATACTATACTAAGTCTTCGTTCTTTAGCTCGTAGTCTTTTCTTCTTTTCTTTCTTTTGTTGTGAATATGTTGGTTTGATCTTTTTGGCTTTGGCTTGAGAGCATTGTTCTTTTGGCCTTTCACGTGCGATCTTTTGCCTTCTTGTGAATTTTGCCTCCTCGTGACTCCATGTTCCACACACTTATGTCTTTTTGTTGAATTCTCAAAAGTTTCAGAGTTTGGTACAGCGGAAGACTTTATCTTGTACTTTCTTGAATTTTTGCTAAACTTTGATGCAGAAAAACATAAGCATGTGGGAACGACTTCTACAGGTACACCGCAACACCACCGTCTTCACTGGTACACAGCAACGCCACCGTCTTCAATAGGTACACAGCAACGCCACCGTCTTTAACAGGTACACAGCAACGACACGAATAAAATGGCTTTGAACATTTTATTCTAATTCGGTAGCATTTTAACTCCGGTCGGTGAAGACCGTTGGACAATATTAGATATCGTACCCGTGACGGATAGTTTCAATTAAGTAACTTCCTGACAGGATTTCGCGGGTAAACCCGTTCTCTTTATTCGACCGTCCAAAGCTGACTGCGAACATAAAGAGTGAATCACTTGGATAAATTATCCTTGTGATTTGAAGCCGTCAATTCATGAAACCTGGAACAAGTGAATTTCAATTAAGATTTTCACCATCGTTGCTTTCCAGTTGTCACGAGCTCAATTCATAAAGAATCTTGCACGTCACCTACCAAGTGCTGTTTGATGTTAACACTAGAAGGATTTCCACTCGTCACTGTGATCAATAAAGAGTCACTCTGAGTGTTCTGGCAAGATCATACGATAATGCGTAGAGGCCTGGAACGAGTTTAAGTTCAATTAAGAATTAAACCACTGTTTCCTTCCAGTTTTTCACAAGATTGGTTCTAAAAGAACCGCACGTGTAACCTACCATGAGCTTGTTTGATGTTGGCTCAAGCAGGATTTCCATCTTCATTGTAATACTTGCGTATTACTCGGATGTTCTGACAATATTACAGGAATACTGCGTAGGACTCATAAAAATCTCTTACTTTTCACAGTGTGTGAGAAAGCAAGGAATAAATGGAAAGTGTCCTAATGAGACTTTTGATGATCTCTTGGCTCTAGACTCGATTGTGCGTTTTGATTTAGTGAGCGATGGCTGGTGATTGTAGTAAAAATAGATAACTTGCTTTAGGAAAAACAAGCAACTAAATATGAGCGGTAAGTATCGACGAGTGATTTAGGAAAACCACAAGTAATGACCCACAATCAAATTAAATGAGAGAAAGAGTTCGTTTCCCAAGGAGGTATGGTGTTGTGAATTAACTTGTATTTCTTTGAGATTAATATTGAGAAGATGGAATGACGGTTTCTTGGAAATTACACTATGACGTAAAAAACGAAAACGTAAAGCCGTAGAAAAAACACAAAAATTAAAAATTTAACTAAACCAAAAACAAAATCAAGAAAAGATTAAAGAGCTAAAAACAAGTCTCAAATAATATAAACAAAGATAAAAATCCAACAAAGATATTTTAAAACCTTTTATTAATTAAATAATTAATTTTAAATGCTAATTAAAGCCCTAAAATTAAATTTAACTAATTCAAAAGTCTAAAATATGATTTTATTGAATAATTACTTAACTTATATTATCATAAGACTAAAAAGTAGTTTTCTAAAAATTAAAACCTATTAAAACTATTTTTAGAACTCTAAAAATGATTTAAAATAATTAAAACCTAATTAAACTTAAAATAATTATAAAAATAAATCTAAAAGCTTAAAAATTATTCTAAAAATGGAAATGATCCTAATTAATGATAAAGAACTTAAGAAAAATGAAAAATAAAGAAAAAGAAAATTTTGAAAAATAAATAATAAAATAATATTAAAATATTACTAAAAAAATAAAAGTTTCTAAAATTTAAAATAAAAAATTTCTAAAAATCCTAAATAATATAATTAAGAGAAAAACACAAATTATAGCTCCTAAACCTTTTTTAATAATTTTATAAAAATCTTTAAAGTTTATTAAAAACCTTAAAATATTATAAAATTAAAAATAAATGTTTTTGAAACCAAAATTATATGTAAACCTCAAAAATATATTTTAAAAACTAAAAACTATTTTTCCTAGAAATAAAAACTATTTTTGGTATTTTTTAATGATTTAATAAAAACGTCTATTAAATAAATTCTAAAAAATAAACTAATAAAGTGAAAAATATGAAACCAATTTTAAAAAATCTACAAACCTATTACTTACCTAGGAAAAATAAGAAAAGTGAAATAAGCTAGAAAAATAAGCTGGAAATAAGCTTAAATGCTACGGCTTATTAATAAGCAAAGCAATGAAAAACGAGTTAACTAGTTATGGAAACCAAGACTCTCAGTCAAAGTCCCCAGGGCGCAGTTGGTTATGTTGTTGGTGTGTTGAACGGCTGGTCACGGGTTCGAGGCGTGTAACCCCCCCTTTTTATCACTTAGTTGCGCCGCAACGCTTTTGTCTTGCGCCGCAACTAGTGAAACGGGAGTACCTTGATCTGAAGCTCCTTTAGTTGCGCCGCGATAGGCAGGTCTTGCGGCGCAACTTATATATTTTTTGCTTTTTAAACTTTTGCTAACCAACACTGACACTTAAACAAACTTATAAACCAACTCCAAGTTCCTTTTAGCCAAGATTAAACACAATAATGAATCAAAAACGTGGCCTGGTACTGCTAAGTTACTGAAAACAAGTGTGAGTGCACACTTTTCCACTTTTTGGTGCCAAGAGGGCTTGGCAATGTGTTTATTTTGGAATGCTAATGGACAATTGGGGCACCCTTGTGCTCATAGAAGCACAAGGAGTCAAGTAACACACAAATAATACACACTTATCAGCCAAGATGATCAAAACTAATGCACAAATAGGACTATGCAAGTTGCTGTAATGTTTTGGCAGGTCTGGTGGTTTATGATGCTACCAAATGCACTCAAATTGATTACAAGACCTGAAACTTGGCACATACACTCACAAGATGGTGTTCAAGCAATATAAAACCTAAAACAAACCTACCACTCTCAGGCAATCAAGAATCAAGCACCAATATGCATGAAAAATTCAGCAAAAGTGAGCATGCAGATTTTTAACACCCTTTTTACCTTTTAACCTCACAATTTTGCTCAAAACTTGTACCAAACTAAGTTACCAACTAGTTACAACCTAAATCAACCTTAATCACTAACTCTAACACTCTTACAATTCATGAATCAACAACCTTACCCTGCTTAAACTTGTTGCCAAACACCCTTTAAACTTTTGATAAAACGTTTTTAACAAAGAAAAACCTTACAAACCCTATGCAAACTGATTAAACTAGCATTTAAACAAGTATAACAACTCAAACAACATCAATCCAACAGCTTAGAACACATAGATCACCAAATCAATCAAAATTACATGAACTAGCTATTTTATGAACTTTTCAAAGGAACAAGGAAGATACCTTAGGGCTTTAACATCCAAAGCCCTAGTGACAGCCTAGTCACCTCCTTCCCAACTCGGGTTGGGGCTGACTTAATATCAACAGGCCTTGAACACCTGTTTGAACACAAAACAAAGAAAACAAGAACAAAAATAAAATAATATGATATGATTCTTTTTCCTCTTTTTAAAACTCTTCCAAAACCTTTTTAATCTTCTTAAAACGTTTTTAAAACCCTATAACACTAACAAAATCACACTTCTTAACATCCAAATCCTATGAATCAAATTCTCCCAAAAATTCTTCAAAATCTCAGAAAACTTAAACACTTTGAAACTCAAACTTACTTCACCAAAATTAAAACTTGGAACTCAGAATTAAGCTTAACACAACACTCAACTTTTAAAAACAATAAAAAAGGAATTACACTTGAATATTTCAAAAACCAAACTTTTTATTTCTTTAAAAAGGTATTACATGTGCAAGCTTAAAAACTGGAACAAAGGGATCACCACAGCTTGGGTCTCCTTTTATAGAGCCTATAGAACATCCTAGAAGCATAAAAACATAAACCCTAATACATAGAAAATCCCAAATCTACCCTTGGACGTTTTTGGTGCATTTGAGCTGTCCATTTGATCTTGAACGTTTATTTTGCTTTGGGAGGAAGCAAATAATCTTGGCCATTCAATTGGGACACGTCAGTGTGCTTGGAGGCTAAGGAATGATGTGATTGGTGGATTGGGGAATTGGGGGTTTGGTGCACATGAGTGGGATGCAGGTTTTTAGGAGTGGGTTGAGTTTTGGCATGTGTGAATTAAGTGTGTGAGAGTTTAATTGAGTTTTACCCAAGGAAAAATGAAGGTAATTTCTGGGCTGTTAAAAAGATGTACAGTGGTCCTTTTAATCCGATTTTGGGGGTGGGATTGTGTTAGGCGCCATATTTTTTAAATGTTTCAAAACTGGCACTTTGGGTCCTTGGCTTTTGTTATTTTTGGCATATGAAGTTTTTAAGCCCTAAAAACGATTCTCCTTTGTTAATATCTTCCATCAATTGACACTTTTGGCACAAACTTTCCACAAAGGCTTATCAAGGGTACTTTTTGACATTTTTGAATAATTCAAGGACTGAACTTGGACAATCTTGATCTTCAAAGGTCTTCAATGTCTCTTAAACTTCATGAGGGACCATAATTGGCATTTTGAAATTGTTGAGGGACTATTCTTGCCATTTCTTCAATCTTGAAGGACCTTTTTGCAAATTTTGACAAACTTAAGGGACCAAACTTGTACTTATCAATATACAAGGGTTTTAAGTGTCATTTCTTCATTCATTGAGGATCAATCTTGTTTTGTCTTCAAGTCTTCAAGGGTATTTGATGAAAATTCCATGATTAGGGCCCGGTTCTTTGTACGGCTTCGTTTCTCGTGTCCGTTTTTCCTTGTATCTTGTGATCTTTTGTCTTTTTCACGATATCCATACCTAAAACACACAAGTAAACAAACACAAGCATATATATGGTATTTTATGACATTTTTGTGCATTTAAAGCCCGAAAAGAACGATGAGATCATGTATAAATGCCATCTCATCACTCCCCCATACTAAGCCATTGCCGTGCCCTCACGCAATGCTAGAATAATGTATCTAAGCATCACCAAAGTTCAATTTTATTAACCTTTATTGAAGAGTAAAAGACTTGCAACATACTACGAGAATGTGTAAAGACATAATGTATGATTTTCATCACCAAAAGGTGACTTTTAGGGTCAAAGAATAGAAACAAGTTAATGTCCCTTAGAGTAAACTTCGTCATCCTTGATTGTCATACATTCCATGCTAAGTGCAAAAACAAGATCATTGTTGGTACAAGTCACAATGCTAACACTACTCATACGTTCAAATTGTGTAATACTTTTTCTCCCCGCAATCCTAGTTATTATAAAAGGAAATGGGTTACTAGCATTTTTTATCTAATTGTCATGGATCACAAGTGATTCATATTGACTTATTTGAGTAGTTTGTAGTCCGAAAGTAAAGTAGCACGATTTGATCAATAGTTAGCCGAAGGACAAAATATTTTAAAACGGCTTCTCGTGTATCTCCTTAAGTTCATATCTTGGCATAACTCGTTTCACGATTTGAGACCTTTCTCGGACCGATATTTGGCATGTACTTCATACTTCAAATCTTGGGAAGACGTTCTCGAAATTATGGTCTTCTCTTCATATAATTGGAATTTCTTCACTTGACGTTTTTGAGAGATTCTTCATATAGGACCACGACTTCATCATTTTTCTTCAATCTTTACTTTGGATTTTGATATACAACGATCCGCCTCCTTTTCGGACTTGGATATATTTATCCTCATACCTTGTTAGGGTCTTTTTGGATAGACTTTCTCCATTCTTTAGGGGAGTAATAGCTTCTCGTCGTGTGTCTCGATCCTTCATATTGATTTTGGAACAATGATACTTCACATCATCTTTGGATCTTTAGCAAAAATAGAGCTCCTCATGCCTTGTTAGGGCCTTTTTGGATGATCGCCAATATTCGCGTCCCGTTTCAATAAGTTATGCCTTGGCTATGAACTCTATTCAACCCCGAGCAACTTTTAAACGATCTTGCGCTAGAGGCTAAGTAACCTTTCAAACCGTACGACCTTACTTATTGCAATTATGTTTTATTCCTAATGCATTGATCTTATGGGAAGAAAAAGCCACAATTAAAAACATATGAGTTTTTGAAAGAACACTTTCATGTTCTACGTTTAGCATGATCACTTGTCTAACTCTATCATTTCTCGTTCTTCACTATTTAAAGACCTCTAATTAAAGAGACTCGTGAATACTTAGCCATGCAAGTCAAAATTAAGCCAAATTTGGATTAGCTTTCATTAAGACTATATCAAATCAAAGTTTTGGGTTTTCAAGCCACCTATAGGATCTTGCACTTTCTTGGACTTTTTCAAGTTTAGAGAATGCGTTTTATAGTTCCCTTGATAAGTGACTTTCTAGAATCAATTATAGGAACTTGCGAAAAGTTCTTGTTCTTAACCCGAATGAATTAAGACTTTCGCGTTTTAAAGCTCCCTATATAAAAGTCTAGCAAAACTTGAATTGAGCGAGTTAAGGAATGTAAATGGCTCCAAATGCCCATCAAGTCAAAAATTAACTCTTATTCTACCCATCGGAAAATATACATTCGTGTCTTAAAAACACTTATGAAAACTAAGAAAAATTTTAAAATTTGGCCATTTTTAGCCTTATTAGCAAAACAAAACATTGAAAGTTGGAAAACGTGAGGGCGTAGCAAAGCAAGTACCTATTCACCCCCCCATACTAAAAGTAAACATTGTCCTCAATGTTTCGAGTCTAAAGGTGGAGCACCCCCATACTAGAGACGAAGAATCGAATGCTTAGGATCTAGCATGGAAGGGGTGATCAACAATATATCTAAAGCCGTTTATTAATTATGCTAAAAGATAATTGTTAGAACAATAAAGGATATGTCATGGAATCGTGAAAAACTTCTTCAAACGAACGATGGAGGCTCACGTAAACGAACACGAGAGTCTTCAATCGTAGATGATGATGATGATCTAGATAACACAATCACAAACAACCACGAGACAACGAGTTGGAAGGGTACAAGTCCCCTTATTAGTGAACATAAAGCATAAAGATAAGCATGGGATCTCCCCCACGAGGCACCTCGTTTTTGATTACCGAGTCATGAGCTCGACTCGATCCCCTCAATGTTAATTATCATTGGGGAAGGTGTCTTGGTCGGGGGCAACCATTGAAGGAATTTCCCCACCAAATAGTGCTTAAGCCTATGTCCATTCACCTTGAAATTGGGGCCATCATCTTGAGCTAGCTCAATGGTCCCATATGGAAACACTTGTGTAATGGTGAACGGACCCGACCAACGAGATTTCAATTTCCCGGAAAATATCTTAAGACGTGAGTTAAAAAGCAACACTTGATCACCAACGTTAAAAACACGGTTTTTAATCTTTGAATCATGAAACTTTTTAGTCTTTTCTTTAAAAATTAATGAATTTTCATAAGCATTATCCCTTAATTCATCCAATTCATTCAATTGCATTTTCCGGTGATCTCCCGCGGTCTTCAAGTCAAAATTAGCATGCTTAAGGGCCCAATATGCCTTATGCTCCAATTCAATGGGCAAATGACAATTCTTCCCATAGACTAACTTATAAGGAGTGCAACCGATAGGTGTCTTATAAGCGGTCCTAAAGGCCCATAAAGCGTCATCGAGTTTGTCGGACCATGAAGCACGGTTTTCTCCAATCGACCTTTCTAAAATCCTCTTTAAAGCTCGGTTCGAAACCTCGACTTGCCCACTCGTTTGCGGGTGATAAGCCGTAGAAAGACGATGTGTAACCCCATATTTCTTTAGAACCTTTTCGAATTGGTCATTACAAAAATGGGTTCCACGATCGCTTATAATAGCACGAGGGGTTCCGAACCGAGAGAATAGTTGCTTCAAAAACTTCACTACCACACGAGCATCATTAGTAGGCAAAGCCTTAGCTTCCACCCACTTAGAAAGGTAGTCTACCGCGACGAGGATATATTTGTTGCCATGAGACGATGGGAACGGCCCCATAAAGTCTATTCCCCATATGTCGAAAATCTCACACACTTGAATTATATTTTGCGGCATTTCATCACGTTGAGACGATTTTCCTTGACGTTGGCACGAATCACACGACTTTACAAGTGCGTGTGCATCACGATAGATAGAAGGCCAAAAGAAACCGGCATCGAACACTTTCTTAGCCGTGAGATTAGCACCGTGGTGACCACCCGTGGGTCCCTCGTGACAAGCTCTAAGGATATTAGAAGCTTCGGTACCAAACACACAACGTCGAACGAGTTGATCCGCACAAATCCGAAAGAGATAAGGGTCGTCCCAAAAATAGAACTTGACGTCACGAAAGAATTTTCGTTTTTGTTGTGTCGTCATACCCTTGATTATGAAATTGCCCGCATGGTAATTTGCAATGTCGGCAAACCATGGGGTGGTGTCTTTAGAATTCACTACACCGAGAGTCTCAAGAGGAAATGTTTCGGTAATTTCCTTGTTCTCGAAAACATCTTTGTGAGGATCTTCTAGACGAGAGAGATGATCGGCCGCTAGATTCTCGGCTCCTTTTTTGTCAAGCACGGTGACATCAAATTCTTGGAGGAGGAGCATCCAACGAAGTAATCTCGGCTTAGCATCTTGCTTAGCTAAGAGATACTTGATAGCCGAATGGTCGGTATACACGATGCTTTTAGTTAAGACGAGATAAGGTCGGAATTTCTCAAAAGCATAGACCACGGCAAGGAATTCCTTTTCCGTTGTGGTGTACTTTAATTGAGCCTCGGTCATCGTCTTACTAGCATAGTGGATAGGACGGAAATGCTTGTCGTAACGTTGCCCTAAGACGGCCCCTATAGCATAATCACTTGCATCGCACATGATTTCAAAGGGTAATTCCCAATTAGGAGCAACAAGAATGGGAGCTTCGGTAAGTTTCCTTTTTAGAGTCTCGAAAGCCTTAACACAATCCTCATTAAAGTTAAAAGGAGCATCCTTCTCGAGAAGGTGTGTCATAGGACGAGAAATCTTCGAAAAGTCCTTGATGAAACGACGATAAAAGCCCGCGTGGCCTAGGAAACTACGAACTCCCTTAACGGTTTTGGGATGAGGTAACTTGGCGATGACGTCTACCTTAGCTTTATCGACCTCAATCCCCGCCTTCGACACCTTATGTCCTAAGACGATTCCTTGTTTACACATGAAATGACATTTCTCCCAATTAAGCACAAGATTGGTTTCTTCACAACGTTTTAACATTTGTTCGAGATTAGATAAACATGACGTGAACGAATTACCAAACACCGAGAAGTCATCCATAAATACTTCCATCGACTTCTCGATCATGTCGTGAAAAATTGCCATCATACACCGTTGAAACGTACCGGGTGCATTACAAAGTCCGAAAGGCATCCTACGATAAGCGAACGTTCCATAAGGACACGTAAACGTAGTCTTCTCTTGATCACGAGGGTCGATAGGAATTTGAAAGTAACCGGAAAAACCATCTAAAAAGCAATAGAATTCATTTCCCGCAAGTCGCTCCAACATTTGATCCATGAAGGGCAAAGGAAAGTGGTCTTTACGAGTGGCGTCATTTAACTTTCGGTAGTCAATACACACCCTCCAACCGGTCACAATACGAGTGGGAATTAACTCGTTGTTTTCATTAGGCACAACGGTCATTCCTCCCTTTTTAGGGACACAATGGATTGGGCTCACCCATGGGCTATCGGATATAGGATAAATCATTCCCGCGTCAAGGAGTTTAAGGACCTCCTTTTTAATGACATCGTGAATTTTGGGATTCACCCTTCTTTGACTTTGAATTGCGGGTTTGTAGTCCTCCTCCATTAAAATCTTGTGAGTACAAAATTTTGGGTCAATACCCTTAATGTCGGAAATTTTCCACGCAATTGCCCCTTTGTGAGCCTTAAGAACTTTCAAGAGCTCGGTTTTTTCATCATTAGCAAGATCTTTTGCAATAATAACCGGCAACTTGTCATCACCTTCCAAGAATGCATATTCAAGGTGAGAAGGAAGATCTTTCAATTCAAGGATAGGCGGTTCCTCGATTGAAGATTTAGGTTCAACACTCATAACTTCCATCGGCGGAAGAAATGGTGGAATAGAAATATCATCACTAATCAACACCTCATCTTCATTGTCGATTTCATTTGAAGTGAAATCGCCTCCTTGGAATGGAGTGAGATTTGGTGTGGAATTAGCAAGAATCGGATCCAAAATAGTGGGATTGCCACTTGACGAGCTATCGGAAAAACCTAACACTTCTTGTGAAAACTCATCGCAAACCACATCAACGACGTCAATGTGATTGATGGTAGCGATTGCATAAACATGAGAAGGTTTCGAGTTTTGAGTAGCGTTTATAACAAGTTCCTCTTCGTTGAATCTCAAAGTGATAGTTCTCGCATGAACATCGATAAGCGATCTCGAAGTATCTAAAAATGATCGTCCTAAAATTAGAGGAACTTGAGGATCCGCGGGGATGTCGACTACTATAAAATCAACGGGATAGTAGAACTTCCCCACTTTCACGAAAACATCTTCGGCTATTCCACATGCCATAATCGTAGAATGATCGGCCATCTCGATGGACATGTTCGAAGGAATAAGAGCCGGAAGCGAAAGCGATTTCCAAATGGAAAATGGCATCAAATTAATGCTCGCACCAAGATCGGCCAAGGCGAGGCATTCTTTCATCTCTTGTATGTCACAAGGAATGAGAAACTTTCCGGGATCACCAACTTTTTCCGGTATGCGGTTAAGATAAACCGAAGAACAATTAGCAAGCTTTGAAAGCTTTTCCTTATCGCTCATCATACTTTTAAAAGTGGAAGCGAAACGAGGCATATATAACAACGCGTCGGCTAAACTCACATCAAAATGAACTTGTTGAAACATCTTAATAAAAAGCTCGATTTGTTGTTTGTTACGTTCTTGCATTTTCTCTTTGTTTCGTCTCGAAGGGTAAGGTAAAGGTGGTGTGGGTAGGTCATTAGGCAACGGCCTTGGAATCTCGGGTTCCACAATTGGTATTGGTGTAACCGTAGGTGTGGTTTGAGCGGTACTTCGTGGGATTGTAATGTGCTCCTTTTCGACCATCACCTCGGGTTCTTTCTCGATTTCCTTCTCCGTAGAAGTACTTGGACGAGAGATTGGTTCCTTGAAAGTTTTACCACTTCGTGTAGTAATAACCTTCATTTCTCCCTTCGGGTTTGCAATGGTATCACTAGGAAGACCACCCGAAGAAGAGGGCTTACACATGATAGCTTCAAACATCTTAGCCATACGGTCCTCAAATTTTGATTGCCTAGCATCCGCTTTCAATAACTCTTGCTTAATCTCATGTTGTCCTAATTCCATCTTTTGTTGGTTTTGTTGAAGACGTTGGACATTTCCTTCCATTTTATTTGCATGAGTTTTAAGTTCATTAGCAAGTTCATTTTTAAGCTCGTTTTTCAACTCGGACCTTAAGCTAATCATCTCACGTTGCATGTTATCAAATTTAGCATCATTTGCTTTAGCATAATCTAAAAATTCTCCTTGCAAATTTTTCGTGTGAGCATTTTGAAAACCTTGTGTAGTATTTTGAAAATCACGGTTTTGGTTTTGATTAGAGATTTGTCCATTCCCACTTTGATAATTCCCTTTGTTGTAATTGCGTGTGTTGCCTTGGTAATTACCTTGGTTGTTGTTTCGATAATTGTTAACATTTTGATTTGGTGGAGCTTGATTTTGGCGGGAACCTTGGCCGTTTTGGTTGTAAGTTCCCGTTGCTACATAAGCACTCGAAGTGTTACCATCCGCGGTAATGCACTCGGATAAATCATGAGCTCCTCCACACGATAAACAACTCTTAGCAACCGCTTTAACCGAAGCGGAATTGGAAGCTTCTTGAGCCTTCCAATGGGACATTAGATTAGCAAATCTATCAAAAAACCGATTTTCCTCATTAGCTTCATCATGTAAGGCGTTAATGCTACGAGACGATTGTGACGACGATGACGAACCCATATTGGCAACACTCGGTGTGTTACGAGGGCTATAAACCTTAGATCGATTTTCAATGATTTGTAAAGTCTCATTTGTCGTCTTGCACAAAAAATTACCACCCGCGGCGGCATTCAAATAATCTCGTTCATGATCATTAAGCCCATTATAAAAGGTATCAATTTGATGCAATTCCGAAAAATCATGATGAGGACATTCATGTAACATCTCCTTAAATCGTTCCCATGCCATAGAAAAACTTTCATTGTTACGTTGCACAAATCGTGAAATCTCATTTTTTAAGTGTGTTGTTTTCGATGGTGGAAAAAACTTGTTCACAAACTTAGAAACGAGATCGGCCCATGTCAAAATCGAATTTGGCGGTTCTTTCTCGAGCCAAATTTTTGCGGGTCCATCCAACGAGTATGGAAACAACATCATCTTAATGGCGTCATGCGGAACATCTTTGAATTTGCTAGTGGCGGTGAGACGGTTGAAATTCCTAATAGCAAAGAAGATTCTTTTTGGTTGTTTTGTGGAGTTTCAATTTTTTTTGTGTTTTTGATGATATTTAATTTTTTTTTGGATTTTGGTGTATCTTCGTAGACAACAATCTACAAAATCTCTCCTCGAATCAAACTCTTGATTAAAGAAGCCTCAAAGGAATGAAAACGATCATGTGGAGTGAACGCCTTCGATTGACTTTAGAACTTTGGTGAAAACCAAATTGTTCACGAGGGTTTAATCACAAAGAAAACCAAGCAAATATAGTATACGTAATAATACTTTGGGCGGCAAAACCCTCGATTAGCCTTCAATCTCAAAATACTCACAAGCAAGCGGGGAAACGAGGCGGCGCGAAGCACTTAAGAGCCTTTTTCCTTAGGGTATATTTTATAATACCCGCCTTATACCCACCTTATAGTTCGTATCTTTCAAAATCGAGCTTCTCGAAAGTATTTATCTATTTTTGCCTTTTCTTTTTGTTTGAGATTCGAATACAATGATCGAGTGATGAAATCCCGAATCAAGGTTGTGTTTTCACACTTTTGGAGATATTGTATTTTGATTGTGATACTTAATACAATATATTAATAATATTCACAAAGAAAAACCGAGAAAACCGATAATACGTGTTAAGGGAGTTCCACTTAACACAAATAATATTTATGGATAATATCAAAAACAAAATTTTCCAAATTAAGACACGACACACCTCCCCGGCAGCGGCGCCAAAATGATTGTAGTAAAAATAGATAACTTGCTTTAGGAAAAACAAGCAACTAAATATGAGCGGTAAGTATCGACGAGTGATTTAGGAAAACCACAAGTAATGACCCACAATCAAATTAAATGAGAGAAAGAGTTCGTTTCCCAAGGAGGTATGGTGTTGTGAATTAACTTGTATTTCTTTGAGATTAATATTGAGAAGATGGAATGACGGTTTCTTGGAAATTACACTATGACGTAAAAAACGAAAACGTAAAGCCGTAGAAAAACCACAAAAATTAAAAATTTAACTAAACCAAAAACAAAATCAAGAAAAGATTAAAGAGCTAAAAACAAGTCTCAAATAATATAAACAAAGATAAAAATCCAACAAAGATATTTTAAAACCTTTTATTAATTAAATAATTAATTTTAAATGCTAATTAAAGCCCTAAAATTAAATTTAACTAATTCAAAAGTCTAAAATATGATTTTATTGAATAATTACTTAACTTATATTATCATAAGACTAAAAAGTAGTTTTCTAAAAATTAAAACCTATTAAAACTATTTTTAGAACTCTAAAAATGATTTAAAATAATTAAAACCTAATTAAACTTAAAATAATTATAAAAATAAATCTAAAAGCTTAAAAATTATTCTAAAAATGGAAATGATCCTAATTAATGATAAAGAACTTAAGAAAAATGAAAAATAAAGAAAAAGAAAATTTTGAAAAATAAATAATAAAATAATATTAAAATATTACTAAAAAAATAAAAGTTTCTAAAATTTAAAATAAAAAATTTCTAAAAATCCTAAATAATATAATTAAGAGAAAAACACAAATTATAGCTCCTAAACCTTTTTTAATAATTTTATAAAAATCTTTAAAGTTTATTAAAAACCTTAAAATATTATAAAATTAAAAATAAATGTTTTTGAAACCAAAATTATATGTAAACCTCAAAAATATATTTTAAAAACTAAAAACTATTTTTCCTAGAAATAAAAACTATTTTTGGTATTTTTTAATGATTTAATAAAAACGTCTATTAAATAAATTCTAAAAAATAAACTAATAAAGTGAAAAATATGAAACCAATTTTAAAAAATCTACAAACCTATTACTTACCTAGGAAAAATAAGAAAAGTGAAATAAGCTAGAAAAATAAGCTGGAAATAAGCTTAAATGCTACGGCTTATTAATAAGCAAAGCAATGAAAAACGAGTTAACTAGTTATGGAAACCAAGACTCTCAGTCAAAGTCCCCAGGGCGCAGTTTGTTATGTTGTTGGTGTGTTGAACGGCTGGTCACGGGTTCGAGGCGTGTAACCCCCCCTTTTTATCACTTAGTTGCGCCGCAACGCTTTTGTCTTGCGCCGCAACTAGTGAAACGGGAGTACCTTGATCTGAAGCTCCTTTAGTTGCGCCGCGATAGGCAGGTCTTGCGGCGCAACTTATATATTTTTTGCTTTTTAAACTTTTGCTAACCAACACTGACACTTAAACAAACTTATAAACCAACTCCAAGTTCCTTTTAGCCAAGATTAAACACAATAATGAATCAAAAACGTGGCCTGGTACTGCTAAGTTACTGAAAACAAGTGTGAGTGCACACTTTTCCACTTTTTGGTGCCAAGAGGGCTTGGCAATGTGTTTATTTTGGAATGCTAATGGACAATTGGGGCACCCTTGTGCTCATAGAAGCACAAGGAGTCAAGTAACACACAAATAATACACACTTATCAGCCAAGATGATCAAAACTAATGCACAAATAGGACTATGCAAGTTGCTGTAATGTTTTGGCAGGTCTGGTGGTTTATGATGCTACCAAATGCACTCAAATTGATTACAAGACCTGAAACTTGGCACATACACTCACAAGATGGTGTTCAAGCAATATAAAACCTAAAACAAACCTACCACTCTCAGGCAATCAAGAATCAAGCACCAATATGCATGAAAAATTCAGCAAAAGTGAGCATGCAGATTTTTAACACCCTTTTTACCTTTTAACCTCACAATTTTGCTCAAAACTTGTACCAAACTAAGTTACCAACTAGTTACAACCTAAATCAACCTTAATCACTAACTCTAACACTCTTACAATTCATGAATCAACAACCTTACCCTGCTTAAACTTGTTGCCAAACACCCTTTAAACTTTTGATAAAACGTTTTTAACAAAGAAAAACCTTACAAACCCTATGCAAACTGATTAAACTAGCATTTAAACAAGTATAACAACTCAAACAACATCAATCCAACAGCTTAGAACACATAGATCACCAAATCAATCAAAATTACATGAACTAGCTATTTTATGAACTTTTCAAAGGAACAAGGAAGATACCTTAGGGCTTTAACATCCAAAGCCCTAGTGACAGCCTAGTCACCTCCTTCCCAACTCGGGTTGGGGCTGACTTAATATCAACAGGCCTTGAACACCTGTTTGAACACAAAACAAAGAAAACAAGAACAAAAATAAAATAATATGATATGATTCTTTTTCCTCTTTTTAAAACTCTTCCAAAACCTTTTTAATCTTCTTAAAACGTTTTTAAAACCCTATAACACTAACAAAATCACACTTCTTAACATCCAAATCCTATGAATCAAATTCTCCCAAAAATTCTTCAAAATCTCAGAAAACTTAAACACTTTGAAACTCAAACTTACTTCACCAAAATTAAAACTTGGAACTCAGAATTAAGCTTAACACAACACTCAACTTTTAAAAACAATAAAAAAGGAATTACACTTGAATATTTCAAAAACCAAACTTTTTATTTCTTTAAAAAGGTATTACATGTGCAAGCTTAAAAACTGGAACAAAGGGATCACCACAGCTTGGGTCTCCTTTTATAGAGCCTATAGAACATCCTAGAAGCATAAAAACATAAACCCTAATACATAGAAAATCCCAAATCTACCCTTGGACGTTTTTGGTGCATTTGAGCTGTCCATTTGATCTTGAACGTTTATTTTGCTTTGGGAGGAAGCAAATAATCTTGGCCATTCAATTGGGACACGTCAGTGTGCTTGGAGGCTAAGGAATGATGTGATTGGTGGATTGGGGAATTGGGGGTTTGGTGCACATGAGTGGGATGCAGGTTTTTAGGAGTGGGTTGAGTTTTGGCATATGTGAATTAAGTGTGTGAGAGTTTAATTGAGTTTTACCCAAGGAAAAATGAAGGTAATTTCTGGGCTGTTAAAAAGATGTACAGTGGTCCTTTTAATCCGATTTTGGGGGTGGGATTGTGTTAGGCGCCATATTTTTTAAATGTTTCAAAACTGGCACTTTGGGTCCTTGGCTTTTGTTATTTTTGGCATATGAAGTTTTTAAGCCCTAAAAACGATTCTCCTTTGTTAATATCTTCCATCAATTGACACTTTTGGCACAAACTTTCCACAAAGGCTTATCAAGGGTACTTTTTGACATTTTTGAATAATTCAAGGACTGAACTTGGACAATCTTGATCTTCAAAGGTCTTCAATGTCTCTTAAACTTCATGAGGGACCATAATTGGCATTTTGAAATTGTTGAGGGACTATTCTTGCCATTTCTTCAATCTTGAAGGACCTTTTTGCAAATTTTGACAAACTTAAGGGACCAAACTTGTACTTATCAATATACAAGGGTTTTAAGTGTCATTTCTTCATTCATTGAGGATCAATCTTGTTTTGTCTTCAAGTCTTCAAGGGTATTTGATGAAAATTCCATGATTAGGGCCCGGTTCTTTGTACGGCTTCGTTTCTCGTGTCCGTTTTTCCTTGTATCTTGTGATCTTTTGTCTTTTTCACGATATCCATACCTAAAACACACAAGTAAACAAACACAAGCATATATATGGTATTTTATGACATTTTTGTGCATTTAAAGCCCGAAAAGAACGATGAGATCATGTATAAATGCCATCTCATCAGCTGGAGAGGAGTGCCACCTTTTCAATACCAGTCTATTCGGAGTGAATAAACCAATAGATAACGTGTTGATCTCCGTGTGATTAAAAAGATACCTTTTGAGAGATATTTGAGTTAGTTGGGAAGGGTTGTGCATTGCATCACTGGGTCCATGATGTCTTTCTTCAATACCGAGAATAATTAGCAAAAATGACCTCAATAGCATATGTATTGACCCGGTTTCTGCCTAAAGTTGTAAGGAGGGCTTCTTTCTTTACACCCTTTATCTTTACAATTCTTTTTCATTCTTCAACCCCTTCAATGCTTACCAATACGTCGTCACTAGCACCTTGTTGTGATTGTTCCAGTGTTAGCTTAAGTACTTGGTCGGCATTCAGCTACGTTCACATTCTTTCTCCATCTTTCCTAGGACTTCTAATTCTATCTAGGGAATTGTCCTTGGGAAGATTCCATCGGCTCTGATGAATCATTGGACTAAACCTATTCCTACCACCCTTTTGTCACCACATCCGTCGTGAATTAAGCGTGTTTTGGGAAGGAATTGCCACCATGAAAAATCATTGAAAATCACTTAAGGTACTTGTGATATTGAAATCAAAAGTTTTGTACCTTAGGTGTTTTGTTCATCAAAAACGATCGTTAAGTCTTTTTCATCTTTTAGCCAAGTATCATTTAAATCTCCTTAATCCCATTTTCTCCCCTTATCCAAAATGTTAACCATTAATATTTGGGATATTGAATGGATTAACCGGTCTTTGGGTAAAAATGAAATCGATGTTTGGCCATAGAACATGTTTATGCTCCCCCTTAAGTTAATAAGGGATAGTTGTAGTGCTTTAGTATGATATATTTTGAAAGATTTAGAATCTCGTGAGAAATTCTTGAAAAATTATCATACCTTAACACTACATCAAGCCATTAAAGCACAATATTCACAAATATACATATTCACAATTGAAAAACCAATATAAAGTGGACCTGAAATGTACGACCCATTAGATGGATCGTTGCAGTAGCTTGTGGTGCACTAAATATGGTCTACCACCAACGAATCTTTCCAAACTCCTCATCAATCTACGTTCACGGAGCTTTTGATCAATCTTCTTGATCACATAATTCGCCATCTGTCGATAACCCTTATGCCAGTCCTCGGTCATCTCTGGTAAAGTCCCACCTGAATTAAGATGCTCCAACTTTCCTCTGACTTGTAAAAGAGTTCCATCACTATACTTATAAAGCTCACCCACCCTCATAAACTTCATTAATCCTCGACTGTTCAGATAGAAAATGCCGCAATTCGGGACAGAAATGCCGGTATAGGGACATCTATCTACATGTTGAGGTAGAACTTGATTCACTGGACGGGTTAAGTTGAGCTTCCTTTGGTAGCTTTCGACTCCCAACTGAAGATCTTCAACTCGTTTCTTGATAACAACGCTTCGTGTGAACATACGAAGTGCTGTATTCAAGGCAATGAGGTCTTCACGAGGAATATGTGTGAGTTGATCTCGGGTCATCAGAAGCAACATATCTTCGATATCCTCAAGACGAATGATAGAAAAATCTCCCTGCTGGATTTTGTATTCTCTGTCATCCTCCCTTTTCAAGCGAATCTCTGTCACATGATAATAGCCATTCTTGGCTTCAGTTTTCAACCCTAAGATGCTGGAGATGCGGATATCGGATCTAACGTTACTCCCTGAATTGACTAGACAGCAGCCCCTGTACGCCCTTCGAACTCGTTCGTCCCAGTGTGATGCACCTATGACAGCATACATATCATAATTACGATTTACCTTTGGGACCCAGAGTCGATTTACCTTTTCCTCAATAAAGGGTATTGTCCCCCAGTTGGCAGCGTTCAACAAGGTCAGGGAGGTTGCGTACTTTGATGACCCCTTCAGAACATACACAAGATCATTGGTGATGAAGAAGTCGAGAGCAATCTGATTATCTTGAGTAGGATCAAGTGGAGGTGGGGCTCTTTCTGATTCATGAAGACCTGGCCGTTGAACGGTGTTCAGAGCTTTCAGGATCTCATCGGCATAATACTCGAACTCCATTTGGGTTAACCGGGTTTTGGCGCGAAGTCTCTTATCCTTCAGTGCTTTCTTCACCAAAGATGGAGTAACCGAAGTCTTATACTCATGAGCAAGAAATGCACATATGTCAATCGGACTGCGGATACGGAGATACAAGACATCTTTGTCAGCGTCTGTGATCGGATCATGTTGCGCCACTGCCGTGATCCAAGCCTGTGGTGGTGCAGTCTCGTCAATCTCCAATGTGTCTGCCCAGTCCCTTGTGCTTGGAACTGTAGATTGTGGGTCTTGTTGTAGAGGAGTGGAGATGTGAACATCTGCTGGTTCTGATTCAGGCATCTCGGCAGTGTCATGGACGGGTGAGTGTTGTGCAGCTTCAGGTTCAGTTACCGATTCTGCAATCACAGGAGCAACAACAATAGAACTAACAGGGTTAGTGGTAACAGGTATAGATACAGCGATAGATGTACCAGGAATAGATGACGCTGTAGTAGCATTCACATCGTGGCGCCACTTGGATCGTCTAGATTCCGTGGAAGTAGATTTTTCCTTTGCTGCTGCATCTTTCTTGGACTTGGTTCCAGACTTAGCAGGTTTCTTTGAGCTGGCAACCTTATCCCCCTTTTCAGGCTGTTTACCCCCATCATCATCCTTATCGTTATCCTCGTTGCTCCCTTTAGCACTCTCCACATTACCATCACCACCATCATTACCATCATCATCATCTTCATCATCATCATCCTCATCATCATCATCATTCTTATCATCATCATCCTCATCATCATTATCTTCTCCTTCTTCTTCTTCTTCTTCCTCTTCTTCACCCGTACCCTCTTCTTCTTCACTTTCTTCCCTTTCTTCCTTAGGGAGAATGTGGTAGGGTACCACACTTCCAAACGTTTTAAATAACCTATCATCCTCCATGATAGCGTCATTCAGGGATTTGAAGAGAGCCCGTTGAATCCTAGATTTATCAAACGATCCAAGTTCCCTCATACGAGCTTTGAGGATCTTCTTCAATTCAAAATCCGTCAAGTCATAAGCAATCTTGTAGGCGGATTCTGAAGGGTTGGATGACTTGATCATCAAGGTATCAGCAGCGAGTGTCTTCAATTCATCACGCAGTTTAGGCATAAGGGATTCAACGGATTCTTTGACTCTCTGCTCAATAGAAGCTTCAAGAGCTTCTTTCTGCTCTTTATAATTATCCTTAATTTCTCGAAGTCTCGTAATTCGTGCTGCATGCCTATCAGCTTCAGCCTTTTTGACCCGAGCAAGTTCTTCTGCATGAGCTTTACGTGTAAATTCTATGTCTGCAGCGAACTTAGCAATCAACTCTTCTTGAGCTTTCTTAGATGCTTCTTCACTTTGCACTCTTCGAAGTAGCTCTTGGCGAAGATTATCCATCTCTCTTTTCTGATTATCCGTGTGTTTATCCAACATCTCTGCCATGACGAATGCAGCCATTGAAGATGTTCCAGAGCTACTTTGGGAAGGTTGAAGAGGCTCGGTTGTTACTACGATACTAAGGATGGGAGTTATCGGTGGAGGAAGAAATGGTGTTGAAACCGGTCGGATTGGTAAGGGTTGTATTGGTGGAGGTTGAGTTACTAAGGGTTGAGTAGGTACCATGATTGTAGGATCACCGGACTCCTTTTCAACACTTGCCGAAACGGGGATGGATATTTCCTTTGAAGTAGAATAATGTTCGGGTGATCCGAACTCATCAACATCATCTGGTTCCACGTACTCTTCTTCAATATTCATCTGAGCCCCCGAACCACTACCACCCGTATCTCTCATACTCCTTTCAAGAGCTATCTTCATTGCTTTTCTCTCAGCCTTGTTAAGAGTAGGATCATCAATATCTTCTTCATCGTGGAGAACTAACTCATCAGCCGTACCCTTTCCCTTCTTAACTGCAGTCTTCTTCTTTTTAGCTTTGGGTTCAGGTAAATCTGTTTTCTTCCGTTTACCTTTGCTCTTAACCGTGGTAGATGAGTCTTCACCTGCTAGAATGCTTGCTCGTTGATTCTCAATTTCTTGTAGCAAGTTCTTGTAATTATCAGATGCGATAATCTCATCGGTCAGAAGATGACTGGGAATGGGACCAGGAATAACCATATTCGAATGAGTCTCCTGCCTTAAGTCTACCAAATCATCATCATCCATCGTGTGGTGACGACTACCTGCACGCTTATTAATGGATGCATCATTTTCCATAAAGTAATGTATGATCAGCTTAATGAACCTAGGGTACTGGTAACTTTTAACCTTACCCTTCGTGTTTGTTAAGAGTTGAAAAGTAAACTCCTCCCACAGCAATGATGCATAATCAATACCCATACCTTTAAACATACCATAAAACATCTTGATGATCGGCGGACGAACATCATCAAACCCAGTTGTTTTGGGTGTTAAACATCGGCTTAGAATCCCAAAAATAGCTTTCCATGGTTGACCAACTTTGGCAGTAGTAAACTCAGACGCGGTTCGTATGTCAAGACATCCAATGGCAGTGAACATTTCCATGATCTGGTCCTTAGTCGGGTTGGCTGAGTATGATAGGCCTTTGAGTGTCGGCCGAAATCCAAAGATCTTTCTGAAGTCTGACACAGTAAGCGTCTGCTGCTTGTTGTCCAAGGAAAATGTGATTTTGTTCGACGTCCTCTCTTTGGTAGCCCAGAACTCGTAAAGGTAGTCATAGGGCACTAAAGCACTTCTCCTTAGCGCATGCTTTAGATGAGATTTATCAAGTATGGATGTACCTACCTTAAATCCATTATGGGTAGATGAGATACCTCCTTCAAACGGAAGTTGTTTGGAAGAAACTTTAGAGTCTTGGCTTCGGCAATGGCGGTGGCTCTGGTGTCTTGTATTTGTTGTACTGTAGGGTTAGTCATCGTCTCTGCTTAAAATAAAACACAAAGGTTGAAGCATAAAAAAAATGAATATCATTATGATTGTATTCCTAAGCATTAAACATATGACCTAATCCCTGAAGCTTGCAAGAATCACTCAAACATCCTTCATTCAGAATAAGCATTTAATTGAGCATAAACCACTATCCGGAATAAACATGACATGGTAAACATACTATGCGGAATAATGTTCTATTCGGAAAGATTGGTCTTATACGGAATAAATTTCTATTCGGAAAGATCAGACTTATGCGGAAAAATTTCTTTATTCGGAAAGTATAGGCCTATGCGGAATAAAAGTTATATTTGGAAAGATTTGTCTATGCGGAATAAAATTCTTATTCGGAAAATGAACTGTCTATGCGGAATAAACTTTCTATTCGGAAAATGAAGCTTCTATTCGGAAAGACTTGTCTATGCGGAATAAAATTCCTATTCGGAAAGACTTGTCTATGCGGAATAAAATTCCTATTCGGAAAGAACTTGTCTATGCGGAAAGACTATCCTATGCGGAATAAAGCTTCTATTCGGAAAGTTTATCCTATGCGGAATAAAGCTTCTATTCGGAAAGATTTCTCTATGCGGAATAATCTCCTATTCGGAAAGTTCTTTCTATTCTGAATAAATGCCTTATTCGGAAAGTCCGTCCTATTCGGAATGATTTCAACACTTATGTATTTTCTAATTAAGCACGAAATCGTTTGATTCAAGTGTTCTAAAGGCAATGTCTGTTCATTTGTTCTATTCCGAATAAAACCCAGGCAAAACCCCCAATTTTAATTAAACCCTAATTAAGCAGTAACTTCAATCGATTGTTTCCAGTTAAAAGGAGATAATTAAATTGTATTGCATGAATGATTAAACCGTTTAGATACCTTTTAGAAGATCTTGATCTAGATGATGAATGATTTTGAGATGTTTTGGTTTGATTTCGTGAGTATTGTGTTCTTGTATGTTAATGGCGGCCAAGAAAAGGGGAACAGTGGAATGAGAGAAAGAAGAAAACGGGGGGGGGGGGGGGGGGTGATGATTGACTAGGTCAAACTTTTAGCAAGTTTGATACATAGTCACATTTAACCCCTCGCTTTTTCTTTTTACTTCAATCAACATTCTTTTGTTTACCAAGTTTTAGTACTTGTCATTTTTGACCTTATCTTATGGTAAATTCCCGAGCCTTAGTGATTAACCTATCTTAACACACGCACAAATCTATTCATGACAAACTTATAAGCAACAACAAGACAAATGCCAAAGCAATCCAACCATTAACCATTGAGCTTTTTGAGTTTCCTTGAAAACTTTTGAAGATCTTTTTGATGTGAAAGATGATGTAACATTTTCTCCCCCTTAAACGATGACCCGTTTTCTATTTAAAGAGCTGTAGTCATTGTTTAACGAGGCACATGATGATGAAAAACAATTTCCAATTGATGTTTTGAAAAGTTTGATTCGTGGTGGCAATAAGATTTCTCTTATTTTGACAAATTAATGCACTGAGACGTACACAAATTTGTGTTAGACCAAGTTGTAAAGTAAACTTGATCCCTTTGCATGATTTGGCTTGTAAATCACGCCCGAGAAAATTAATTCCCGTTCTGAGCCAACGGTTTCCAAGGATATACATGACTTTAATATGAAAACCGGGTTGCAGTCAGAAATAACTACAAGCCATAATGGGCATGTTTTAAAAAATGTACAACTTTTATACGGACTCTATTTATGGCATCGTGTCAATATTGATCGACATTTCTAAGGCCGTAAATATTACCGTACTAAAAGACATGCCCGATTTAAAAACGAAAAATATTTTTGGTTTTTCTTGATTTTATAATTTTTATGGTTTTTGTAGGTTTTATATTTTTTATGATTTTTGTTGGTTTTATATTTTTGTATTTTCTTTTTGTGGTTTATATATTTACAATAATATACATGATCACGAACAAAGGATACTCTGAATAGTTTACCACGACTATTCAGCTGATTCTTCTGCCAACTCTTTGAGAGTCGCTGGAGTGAATGATTTCATGCCAAGCTTGTCGATCAAAAACTCGATTCGTCCTCGATCTAAGGCTTTGGTGAACATATCCGCCAGCTGGTACTCAGTAGTGACAAAATACAGCTCGATCACTCCGTTCTCCACCTGCTCCTTAATGAAATGGTAGCGAATGTCAATGTGCTTGGCCCGGGAGTGTTGAACATAGTTGCAGCAAAGGGCAATGGCGCTCTTGTTGTCACAATACATCGGGATTTTGTTAAATCCCAAACCGTAGTCAGTTAATTGTGATCTCATCCAAAGGACTTGAGCACAACAACCGGACATGGCGATGTATTAAGCCTCCGTGCTAGAAATTGCAGCGCTTTTCTGCCTTTTTGAAGACCAACTGATCAATCTATCTCCTAGGAGGTGCACAGATCCAGAAGTGCTACGCCTCGTGTCTTGACATCCAGCATGATCGGCATCTGCATATAATATTAAAGCAATAGAGGAATCTTTCGGATACCATAGACCACGATGAAGTGTTCCTTTTAGATACCGAAAGATCCTTTTCACTACATGTAGGTGCTTTTCGGTAGGCCGAGCCTGATACCGGGCACACATGCATACAGCAAATTGCAAATCAGGCCTGCTAGCAGTCAGATATAGAAGGGTGCCGATCATCCCACGGTAAAGTTTTGGATCGACAATAGTCCCATTCCTATCTTCATCTAACTTGGATTTCTCCACCATTGGAGTGTCCACGGGGTCACAATTTTTAAAGTTATATTTCTTAAGAGATTCTAGAGCATATTTGGATTGATTAATAAAGATGCCTCTGGGATTCTGAGAAATCTGTAATCCTAAGAAAAATGAAATTTTTCCCATCATCGACATCTGAAAGCGTGTGGACATTATCTTCTCAAAGTGATTTGACAATTCTATGTTAGTGGCAGCAAATATTATATCATCAACATAAATTTGTACCAGAATCATGTCGTTGCCTTCCTTGAGAGTGAATAGAGTGGGGTCCACTTTGCCTTTGGAGAAGCCTTCCGCGATGAGGTATGTTGAGAGGAGATCGTACCACGCGCGTGGAGCTTGTTTCAACCCATAGAGAGCCTTCTTAAGCTTGTACACATGATTAGGAAACTCCGTACTGACGAACCCATCCGGCTGACTAACATAGACTTCTTCCCTTAGTTCACCGTTCAAAAATGCCGTCTTCACATCCATTTGATAGACAATCATGTTCATATGAGCAACATACGCAAGGAATAGTCTAATCGCCTCCAATCTTGCCACAGGAGCAAAAGATTCTTCAAAGTCTATACCCAAGGCTTGTTTATATCCTCTAGCAACCAATCTAGCCTTATTCTTTAATACCGCACCCATCTCATCAAGTTTAACCTTATAAACCCATAACAAGGTAAGGATGTTAACCTTGTCAGGGAGAGGAACTAATTCCCATACTTCAAGTCTTTGAAATTCATTTAGTTCCTCCTGCATGGCTTCAATCCAAGATGATTGGGTCATAGCCTGCTGCCAATTTTTAGGTTCAACTTCAGAGAGAAATGCATCAAAGTAGCAATAAAGTGCACTCTCTTGTAATTGATGGCGTGTAGAGATTGGTCGATCTAGATCTCCAATGACATTGCTAATTGGGTGATCTTTTGTCCATTTAGTGCTATGGTTTTCAATCCTAGGTGGTCTGGAGTGAACAATAGAAGGAGCTTCTTCTGAGGTAGACGCGGCTGAAGGGTTTTCAGGTATCGCTACACCAAAGAAAGGAAGCTCTTGCAGGTGAGCATATTCCAAATCGTGATCAATAGAATCCTCTTCCACATCATTAGGCACAAGTAGGGGTGACGATTCAGGTGTAGTTTGAGAATCAATTGGTGAAGGTGCATCCGGGTCAATGTGAATTGAAGATGCATTAGATAAAGCTTCATTGGCTGGAGCAACAACTTCAGGAATTGGAGCTATCACTACGGGTGCTTGAACTTCATCATTTGGGGGATCAAAGAATTCGTCAAACAAAGGTTGAAACAGTTTATCCCACTCGGGCCTTGATGGTGGTAAAAATGATGTAGAAGTAGGATTATTGGGAACTAATCCGGAACTAATAGCACCGGTTCCCATCTCATGAAGCGCGGGTTCAGAGCTGTGTTGCTCAGAAGCCATCGCTGTCAGCTCATCGAAATCAGCGTCCATAGTTTCTACAATCTTGCCAAGACGACGGTTGTAAATTCGGTATGCTTTCTTGGACGGTGAGTAACCAATGAAAATACCTATATCGGCTTTCGGTTGAAGCTTACCCAAGTTCTCACTATTAATGTTTGGATAACAAAGAGCACCAAACACATGAAAAAATGAAACATCGGTTTTACGGTCATGTAGAAGCTCATAAGGTGTTTTTCCATGGCGTTTCCGAATGATAGAACGGTTTTGGGTGAAACATGCAGTAGATATAGCCTCTTCCCACAAGAACAATGGAGCGTTCACATAAATAAGCATAGTCCTAGCAGCTTCCATAAGTGTACGATTCCGTCTTTTAACGACACCGTTTTGTTGTGGAGTGCGTGCAGCGGATGTTTCATGTGAGATACCAACTCCTTCATAGTAATCACGAAGAGTCTGGTTGACGAACTCTGTTCCATTGTCTGTACGAATACGGCGGACAGTAGTATTCAAACGTACCTGAATGAATTTCAGAAAAGTGATGATAGCCTTCGGTGCTTCATCCTTTGTACGTAGAAATCTAACCCATGTAAACCTGGAGAAATCATCCACAAGAACCAGAATGAATTTCTTACCGCTCACACTTTCAGTTCTCATTGGTCCACAAAGATCCATATGCAAAAGATGAAGTTTTTCTTGATTGGTGTCTTCAGCTTTGGGCTTGTAAGATTTCTTGGTACTTTTCCCCCTTGAACACGCGGAACATAAATGGTCCTTGTGAAATTTAAGCTTTGGAAGACCACGAACTAATTCGTTTTTAGCCAGATGATTCATAGCATCAAAGTTAAGATGAGATAATCTGCGATGCCATAACCATGACTTGGTCTTAGATGCTTTAGAGAGAAGACATACTGGAGAGGCGGCCATCATGTCTTGTAAGTACAAGGTATAAAGATTTGCACCACGAGATCCCTTCAACAAATTTTTTCCTTCCAAGTTGCGGATGAAACAAGTGTGTTGTCGAAAAGCAACCTCAAGGTTGGAATCACAAAACTGTCCTACTGAGAATAAATTATGACCAAGACCTTCTACATAGTATACCCTTGAAATCGTCACATTTCCAATCTGATATTCACCATACCCCATTATCTTTGCTATATGATCATTCCCGAATTTAACCGTACCAAGAAACTTGCTGACGAAATTTCGGAGCATCGAGCGATCTCCGGTCATATGTTTTGAACAACCGGAGTCCAAATACCACAGGATGATTTGGACCACCTGAAAATATCACCACACGAAGACAATGTAGAGGTATCGGAATCTGAGTGTTCCTTGTTATTAGCAGGTACAGATTTAATAATCTTAGATTTGCTAACTCTAGGTTTCTTAGATTTCCTAGCCTTTTTCTTCCTAGTTGGTGGTGTAGATTCTAGTTGGCTTAAATCCTGAGGTATTTCTTCAATGATAGGCACTATAGTAGGGGCAGACCTAATTAAAGGGAGCTGTTTCCATACTTGAGTGCGAGTGTTCCTAACTAAAGGACGCTCAGACCTAACCTCAATGGATGCATTACTAGTTAAAGGGCACATTGTTCCATCTAATGTAAAGGTCCTACCAGTGGGACACCATTGCCAGCCAACCTGGGCACGAGTTCTACCCGTTGGCTTCCATTCAAGACCATTCTTAATGGCATTCATTTCATTCACATGATCAATAAGACACAAATCATGACGTTGGGAAAACATACATTCATTACAATTCCAACAATTCAAATTAGAATTCACGAATGGTTTTGGCTTCTGCACAGGCGCAGAGCTTTTAGTCTTAACATGATTCTTCTTATTTAAAACTGAACTAACATTCCTATGGTGATCTTCTACTTTCTTCTTTTTGGCACTACTAGTGGAGGGCTTGATCTTATCTTTCTTGAGTGGCGATCCTTTAGCCATAGTAGTCTCTTTTAATCCTGTAGAAGGCAAAGTGGGAACATTAGCAACAGATTTTAAAGGTGCCTTACTTGATTGTGCCAATGACGGTTTTGCTCCTGGAGTCTTATTGAATGGAGTTACAGCAATGGGCCTATTAGTAAGTAGTGCAGAGCCTGGTTTACCTATGTATTGCAAATATGCTAAGCAATGTTGAACTCGCTTAATATATTCATGAGCCGAATAATAGTCGCTACTTGAGGGATCTAAGGCATAAAGATCGTCTAAAATATCCCTAACAAGATCTACATGCTTAATGGCATTCCTCATATAATCATCGTAGGTAACCGGGTTTCTCTTATGAAGCGGGTTCTTATAAAGCACTACTGACTTGGTTGTTGGACCACTAGTGGACGGGGCAGAGTCGGTATCTAAGTTATCAACAACTTCTTGTCGGGTGAGAAGAAGTGTCTCCTTTAACTCGGCCAAAACCATATTTTTGTCAATGAGCAGGATGTTCAAGTCAGAGATTTCCTCGCACTTTTGGTTCAGTTGTTCAACATAAGATTGTTGTTGTGCCGCATTAAAAGCGAAGCGTTCTTCTAGTGAACCATAAAGAGCAGATAGTCCCTGTCTTGTCCGATCCATCTCCCCTAGAACAGACGAAAGTCTAATTTCTAAGACCTGGTTTTTAGACTCTACGGCCTCTAGTACCAATTTGAGTGTTTCATTTGATGACACATCTCTCTTCAATCTCATAATCTCTTCCTCTAATGCCTTAACAATTGCAATCATCTTGTCACTCGTCTCAACACCGTTTTCACAACCATTAGTTATCAAAAGATTCTCATTTTGAGTTTGTTGTTTTAATTCTAAAGATATACAATGTTGTTCTAGTTGATTAAAGCGTTTTGAAAGTAAATTGTAAGAATCTTGTAGCTTTAAAAACTCAGCATTAGATTCGTGACAAGAATGATTATCTACCTCATTTACAGTATCAGCAACATTTACAGAGAGATCACAAACATCATCACATATATTCACAACATCACAATTAATCATAGCGGATGTAAGCTCATTCGAATAATTAACATTTACAGTAGTAAGCACATCACACGAGATTACTTCGGACAAGAATCGGTCATATTCGGATAAAATCTTTTCTTTTTCAATTAGTTGTAGTTCGTAAGCGGTGTCCATTTCATAAAACACTTTTTGAACTTCTTCAATTTCAAATTCAAGATTTTCCTTAAGAGATGCAAAACTTCCTTTTAGACTTTCGACAAACGGATTGATCTCAGTTTTAAACACCTCGTTCATGTGTTCGAAAACCCATTCTCCGGCGTTTAGGCCATTTGAAGTCGTACATTCCAAAATGACCTTGTCAAAATTAGTAAAGTATTGATTAATCTCTTGCAAGTTTAACCATACAGTGCTAACAGGTGGGAGATCCTTTGGAATTTCCTTAGGACCTTCCATGTTGACAAGTGTAGGAAATGTACTAGGGTTTTCTTCATTCAACATGTAGGTTGGTGCTGTAATGAGATCTTTGTCCATATGGAAGCGAATTCTAAAATCCGTTTTAGCAAGCTCCTGATTCATTTTAAAATAATCACACTCGGGATATTTTGCAGAATTGTATGACCGATCCTCATCAACTAGATCCTTACTTGTTCGATCATCGAAAATAACAATCGGGTCTAAGACCAATCCTAATTGGGTTGCATTATAAAGTCTTGGACTATGTCTTAAAGCTTGTTTTGCATACCTTGGGTTAGGGGGAAGGCCTTTTTGACGTGATAAGTTAAATTCTCTAAACGAAGCATCAAATAAGTGCACTAGTTGAGAAGCAGCGTATTGTCTTAAAAGCAAATAATCTGGACTTCTAATCTTATTAGCAGCATTAATCTCCATTTCATTCTTCTTAGATTCGAGTAATTTAAAATCTGTTTGAAGTTTTTGAAAATTAGTGACCACTAACTCCTTTTCGCTAAGTTCTTTAGAAAGATTTGCTCTTAAGGTTTCGATTTCTTGCACGTGACCCATTTGTTTGTTTCTAAAATGATCATATTCGGGATTAGTTAGAACACTAGACGAAGGCACTAATTCCAAGGTTTGAACTTTCTTGTTGCTTAAGGTAAGCTCATCAGACAAATTCTTATTCTTAGCTAAGGTTTCTAAGAGTGCAGCATTCATTTGGCTAAGTAATGTAGCAGGAACCATGACCAAATCTTGTTGAGCAGGAGTAGGCGTATGCGAAATGGGTCCCGGTTGTGATTCACTCAAAGTCTGGGGACTCACATTGATATTGCTATCATTGTTTGTCTCCTCATTTTAAAGACTCACCACCGAAGATTCATTCGAATCAGCACTCTCTTGCACAACTTGATGTGGTTGAATACTAGCATCCGTGGTATTATCGGTGGTATTAATAAGTACCTCAGATCTCTTTTCTGGCCCTAAGCTGGAGATAGTTGCCATGAGAGCAGCCTTTGCAGATTGAAAGTCATCACAGTCTGAGTCATACGCATCAAGATCATCGGCTTGGTATGCTGCATTCTGTGTGGTGACAACGTCTTGTTCAGCAATCCCTGGATCAGCAAGAAATGCAAGCTCCTCTTCATCAAGTTCCCTTCCTTGTGCCTGAGCATTCACCAGATAGATCTTTTCTGCAAACCATTGTCCATCCCTTCTCCTCTTGGGTTTCTTGCAATCCCTGGACATGTGTCCTTCTTCCTTGCAGTTGTAGCATGTAATCATTCTCAACTTGCCTGTGGAATTAGCCCGTGGAGCAGGATTGACCATTGGAGCCTGATTGACCGTGCGAGCATTGGTAGTTGATGTGGTAGGTCTCCCCTGATATGGTTGAATAGGCTGACCATTACCCTGCCATTCTCAATAGTAGCTTGTTGGCGAGAATTGGATGAATTCCTCAACTGATTGTTGGTTGGAGCTGATCCTCTGTATCCTCGTTTGCTTAAAGTCCTTGTGAGATAAGCAGACATAGTGGTTAACACTTCAACTGGGTCAGCTCCTTGTTTGAACACAGGAATGGGGACTTCCTCATCATCACAATACATTGCTTGATCTTGATGAGCTGCATAATCACTAGAAGGAATACTCATTTGATCAGGGTAGCTTGTTGGATATGCTGCATTCTCTTGATAAGAAGAATATGAAGGCTGAGCATAAGGTGCAATGTTTGCTGGTTGAAGTTGTGAAGCATACTGTGGTGAAGGTGCATTAAACCGATATTGTTGCTGATGTGAGGTGGGTGGTTGTGATAGAATCGAGTATTGGGGGAAGGTCGGTGTCATGTAAGGTGATGGATGATAGGCTTGATGTCCCAAGATATAAGGTGTGTTGTTGTGTGACAAGCTTGGTTGATTCGCCATCAAAGCTAAGGAATCAGGGTACATACCTCGAGGAGAACGGTGCATAATCACATGTTTCTCATGCTGCTGAAGAAAAGCATATATTTGATCTAAATTGCACTTATGCAAATCCCGGGTTAACTTAACATCGGTAATATACTCGCCCCATTCAGCTTGAGGTAAAGTATTCAAAAACTTGGTGTTAACCTGGAATGGAGCAATCACGAGATTGTATACATTCAGATCATTCATTAGAGTAGTAAATCTGAAGTAATAGTCGTGTAGTGTTTCCCCTGGGCTGTACGTGAATCTATCAAACAGATCATACAACTGACATTCCCTTTCCTGTTTGGTAAGAGACGTACCTTGTAGTAACACCTTTAGACGTTCCCATAAATCCTTGGCAACCGTATATTGACTAACCATGCGATAAATATCATGCGGAAGAGCTTGGAGAAGAGTCTGTAGAGCCTTTTCATCAGCATCAGCAATGAGTTGTTGTGCCGGTGTGAGTTCTTCATATTCTCTTGGTCGAGACACGTTATTTGCCACAATGGTATCATAGTCGAGTGGACCATTCAAAATCGATTTGACCATAAGCCTTCCGTATGTTGGTTTGCCCTTCAAGTATTGCATCATACGGCCCTGCCATGCCTCAAACACCTCTTTAATAAGCATCGGTGGGCGACTATCAGTTCCCGTTATGATTGAGATATCCGTAAGAGATGTCATTTGAGGCATTAATGAACTCGGATTCATTGTGATCACTTAAGAGACTCAAAGATTATCGGTTGATCGAGCAGTGAAGAAAGGTTGAGAATTTGTGTTGTGTTGGTTGAAATCAAGATTAAATCCACTAAAGATCGTCGAAAAAACTCAAATACCCCTTGAACTTGCTTATACGGGATAACCCTAACTCAGAATAAACCCTATTCGGAATAATCTTTATTCGGAATAACCCTATGCTGAAAAATCCTTATACTGAATAACCCTATGCGGAATAACCCTATTCTGAAAATACCCTATTCGGAATAGACCCTATGCTGAATAAACCTTATGCGGAAAAATCCTTATGCGGAATAATTCTTCAATTCGGAATGTTTGGCAATTGGCTATTCGGAAAACTTTGCTATTCGGAATGATCGGCTATTCGGAAAGCTATTCGGAAAGTTTGGCTATTCGGAAAAATTTTTGGCTATTCGGAAAGATGGGCTTATTCGAAAAGATTTTGCTATTCGGAAACAAATTGCTATGCGGAAAGAATTTGCTATTCGGAAAGAAGTTCCTATTCGGAAAGAATTTCCTATTCGGAAAAATGCTGCTATTCGGAAAACTCTTCTATTCGGAATGTCTACTCGGAAAAAATCCTGCTATTCTGAAAACCTTCCTATTCGGAATCTCTATTCGGAATAAACTGGAAATATAGTTCGAGACTTTGAAAACAGCTTTAAATCCGATTTTTTGATCAAAAACCACAAAAAGTTTTATGATTTTTACCAAAATAAGCTAAACCCAATCCTTATCAATCAATCCCAATAACAAAAACACCAAAAACAACAAGATTCAAGATTGATTTTTTCTAAAGATCACTAATTGATTCAAAAACTAAAAAAGCAACACAATCCTTACCTTAAATCACCCCATCGCTCTTGATACCAAATGTAGAATATTGATAACCTATGAATCTTTGAAGTGGGTTGATGTTTTCTAGTGAGAGAAACTAGAGAGAGAAAGTGAGAGAAACTATGTGTTATTTTATTAATATGAAAGTTTCAAATGAACAACAACCAACCCCTTTCCATGGTGGAAAGGGGTATTTATACTTCCAAGCTACATTGGGCTTGGGCCGGTCCATGACAAGCCCATGGACCGGTTCTTACTTAACTTAATAAGTAACAATTAACTATTTGTTAACTACGAGCTATTACAACATAAATCATATTGTGGAGTGACCGATACTTCTAATATACGTTAAAACGTATTTCTAACATAATGGAACCGAATTTGTGAATCAAATCTTGCGTGATTATTATGATGAAGTTGGCATTTCTCATGAAACATCCGTTGCTTGCACTCCACAACAAAACGGTGTCGTTGAAAGGCGAAATCACACACTTATGGAAGCTGCTCGAACGATGTTAATTTACGCAAAGGCTCCATTGTTTTTATGGGCAGAAGCAGTATCTACAGCAGTTTTCACCCAAAACCGATCACTAATTCGTAAACACCATGGTAATACACCCTATGAGTTTCTACATGGAAAAGTACCAGATTTGTCATATCTTCATGTATTTGGTTCTCTCTGCTATCCAAATAATGATGGTGACAATTTGGGAAAACTTCAACCCAAGGCTGATATTGGTATTTTCATTGGTTATGCACCTACAAAGAAGGCATACCAAATCTACAACCGTAAGTCTCGTAAGATCCTCGAAACTATGAATGTTGATTTTGATGGGCTGACAGCAATGGCTTCTGAGCAAAGCAGCTCTGAATCCGCAATTCATGAAATGGGACCCAGTAACATTAGTTCTGGTCTTGTCCCAAACAACCCTACTTCATCATCATTTACACCACCTTCTAGGAATGAATGGGATAGGTTGTTTCAACCGTTCTTTAATTAATTCTTTACTCCTACAAGAATTGTTGCTCCAGAACCTGAGGTAATAGCTCTAGTCACCGAAGTTGTAGCTCCAGCAATCGAAGCACAATCAGACACATCTGCACCTACAATTGGTCAAGATATACCCTCAACGAGTAATTCCCAACCAACACATGTTTCAACTACCCATGTCATGCCTGTTGATGATGAAGATGATGATGATGATCACGATTTGGAATTCTCTCAAATGGGTGAACTTCCATTCTTTGGTGTACCAATTCCCGACCATAATCAAGCTGGGTCGTCCACCTCAGAGGAAGCTCCTACTACGATCTACTCCAGTCCATGGATTCGTGAACATGATAGCAAGTGGACAAAGGATCATCCTATAGATTCAATTATTGGTGACCCTAATCGTCCGGTATCCACACGAAGTCAGTTACAAGAAAATGCAATGTTTTGTCATTTTGATGCTTTTCTCACTGAAGTTGAACCTAAGACATGGCAAGAAGCTTTTACTCAATCCTGTTGGATAGAAGCTATGCAACAAGAACTTAATGAATTTATACGTCTTGAAGTATGGGAACTTGTCCCATGCCCGGATCAAGTGCAGTTACTCATTTTGAAATGGGTTTACAAGGTGAAACTCGACGAGTTAGGCGGAATATTGAAGAACAAAGCTCGACTAATAGCTCGTGGATACAAGAAATTATTAGGCATCGACTTTATGGAATCCTTTGCACCTGTTGCTCGTTTGTAAGCTATTAGACTATTCCTCGCGTATGTATCTCACATGAATATGATTGTCTATCAGATGGATGTGAAGACGGCATTTATTAATGGTGAAATCAAGGAAGAGGTCTATGTTCAACAGCCGGATGGTTTTGTGGATCCTAATTATCCTATTCATGTGTACAAGCTTAAGAAGGCTCTCTATGGGTTGAAACAAGCTCCACGCGCATGGTATGATCTATTGTCACAATTCCTCATTACGCAAGGCTTCGCAAAAGGCAAGGTGGATCCCACGCTGTTCATTCAGAAACGAGGTAAAGATATGATTATGGTAGAAATATATGTTGATGATATTATATTTGTTGCCTCGACCCAAACCTTATCGGATGAGTTTGGGACACTCATGTATTCCAAGTTTAAGTTGTCAATGACGGGCAAGGTATCATTCTTCTTAGGTCTTCAGATATCTCAGAGTCCCAGAGGCATCTTTATCAATCAATCCAAGTATGCCCTTGAATCGCTTAAGAAATATAAGATGGAATCTTATGACCCCGTGGATACTCCAATGGTGGAACGAACTAAGCTTGATGCAGATCCACATGGAGTTGTCGTTAAACCGACACTTTATCGTGGAATGATCGATACCGTTCTGTATATCACAGCTAGTCGACCTGATCTTCAGTTTGCTATATGTATGTGTGCTCGGTATCAAACTCGGCCTATTGAGTTACACTTGGCTACTGTGAAACGGATCTTTCGATATCTTAAAGGAACCATTAATTGGGAACTTTGGTATTCGAAGGACTCTTCGATTGCACTAATGGCATATGCAGATGCGGATCACACATGTTGTCAAGATACAAGGCGTAGCACGAGTGGAACTTTGCAACTACTAGGAGATCGACTAATCAGTTGGGCATCGAAAAGGCAGAAAAGTGCTGCAATTTCAAGTACGGAAGCAGAATACATAGCTATGTCCGGTTGCTGTGCTCAAATTCTTTGGATGAGATCGCAATTAAACGACTATGGTCTAGGTTTTAACAAAATTCCGATGTACTGTGACAACAAGAGTGCAATTGCCTTATGCTGCAACAATTTTCAATTCTCCCGGTCGAAGCATATTGACATTCGCTACCATTTCATCAAGGAGCAAGTGGAAAATGGAGTGATCGAGCTTTACTTTTTCCGATCTGAGTATCAATTGGCGGATATTTTCACGAAGGCTTTAGATCACGCTCGAATGGAATTTTTGGCCGACAAGCTAGGAATGAGAACTTTCTCGCCTGAGACTCTTAAGGAACTGGAAGATGAAGCGAAAGAATAGTAATGGTACACTATTCTCCGTATCCTTGGTGATCATCTGTATATATTGTTTATATTTTTATCCGCAAAAGCAAAATACAAAAATATAAAACCATATAAAAACCATAAAATTTGAAAAATTCGTAAGAATCCAAAAATATTTTTACTTTATTTTTCAAAGGCATGTCTTTTGGTACGATAATATTTACGGCCATAGAAATGTTGATAAATATTGACACGACACCATAAATAGAGTTCGTACAAAAGTTGTAAATATCTCATAAAACATGCCCATATGGCTTGTAGTTATTTCAGACTACAACCTGCTTTTCATATTAAAGTCAAGTATTTCTTATAAAAGCTTTGGCTCAACAACGGGAATTAATTTTCTTGGGCAAGGTTTACTTTAAAACCTTGTAAGGGATCAATTTTACTTTATAACTTGGTTTAACACAGATATATGTACGCATCAGTGCATTTATTTGTTCAAACAAGAGAAATCTTGTTTTTATGAAGTTATCATCTCCACAAACCAAAGATTTTGTCAATTGGTATCTACATATTCGACGATGCGACTACTCAACCGACGACTACAGCTCTTTCAATAGAACAAGAGTCAACAATTGAGGGGGAGCCATTGTCAAGAATTCAGAATCTTTGATGTCGAACGTGCCAAGCTCACTAATTGGTGTCAAGACAACAATACCAATCGTACACGTGGTGTCAAGAGATGACTTCAGACGTGATGAGGCGACCAACATATGCCGACAAGAACCATTTGATTTTATCATATGATGTTCTCATCAATCAGGTCCAACCTTGTCAACTTTTTCTAATATGGTGAATATGTGATCATGTTACAAATCGGTATCATATCTCATACATTTGGTATCATGAAGATAAAACGGACTTGCATTTTTCTTACCAAAACCGTTGTTAAAACTTCATTAAATCAATTTGTGACAATCTAACATTTTTAGGTAGTGAATTATTTTCTCGTATAATATTTTGAAACTTATTTTTGTGTTGGTCGATGAACTCACAATTTACGGATTTAAATTTGGGCTTACGTGCATAATTTAGCGTCCTTTACGACTAAACCGGAAACCTTAGGATTACGTATTTACATTTTTGAACTCCGTTTTTGATGAGACAATTTTTATTAGATTCGTTTTGTGCCGTTGATTTATAATTTATAAAAACGTTTTTCGTAAAACCACCCGAGGGCACGCAAATCGAGGAAACTAGAATCGAAGAATACCCGTAAATTAATGGGATGGGACAAAACAAGTTTATCCCACCCCACTACTAAGGGACGGCCAAAACTTGACACCACACAAGTGATGTGTCATACATGCAAAACAACTAAAAGCCCTCTCTCCCACTCCTCCCTTTCTGTCCCATAACCACCATCAAACACCCCATTTGATCAATTCTAGCCACAAATCTTATGTTATCTATTCATATTATGGAGAAACCTTGAAGCCTTGATTGATTGGTGGCCATATTAACAACAAAGAAGGTGATTTGATTGTGTTCTAGGGCTAATTTATCAACAAACAATCTTGGTAGTTGATGATCTTGGAGATATATTTGGTGTTCATCAAGTTATTGTCATCCAAAAACAAGATACAATCTTGGTTGGTAAAGAAGATCATCCTTTCCATTTCTCTTGTTATTTTTGTAAAGATCAAATGTATTTTCTTTCTTATTGTATATGTATATGATGAATATATGATGATAAAAATATTGTGTGGGGATCAAGTGTTGATAGATATGATTAAAAAGATGAAAAACCATAAGTAACAATGCTAAAATCTTGCTTAAAATGTTGGCTGTATAAAAAGAGTAAGTAACCAAGTTATAAACTGATAAAATTGCATGGTGGAATCCATTTACAGTAAGTGTTAGATGTAATACACATGTGAGAGTTGCCCATGCAATGGAATCATCAAAATGAATGAGATATGATCAAAACAAGATTAGTGTGCCAATCTGAATAGTCTGTTTTGTAGGGACTGTTAAGGATACTTAGACATGTATTGAGCAGTAGCTATAACTAACTTATATGTAGCACATAATATGAAGTTTATGCCATCCAAAAATGAGCTTCTATCTCCTTATACAACTCAAGATATCATAAAAATTGTGAAGATGAAACTAAAAATCAGATTTTAAGAAATTAATGTTTAATAGTATTATATAAGCACTCAAACTAATATAGTATAAAATGTGAATTAAAACTCACTAACTTATATATTTCATTTATATAAATATGAATAAGGTTTAATAAATGGACATTTTATAAAAATGGTAGTTTGATAAGTTTTATAAGTATAAAAACTATAAACATGATTTTTACGTCTTTTCGGCTATTACCTTAAAATTAACGTTTTTCACAATTAAAACTTAGACGATCAAACCCGTCTAATGTAAAGTTTTTTAAAAGTCATATACTGATATATAAGTACCTAATACAAGTAAAAACCGATAAAACCCGAACTATATAACATACGGACATTAACGAGCTAAGTTAGCATATTTGGACTAATAATTTAACTAAATAAGTTAAACACTTATAAAAATCACTTATTGGGCTTAACCCATTTGGGCCCAACATGTAAAGTATAAATACTGATAATACAAGTATAAAATGGATTAATACAAGTTAATGAACTTATAATAGGCTTATTGGACCTAAAATATGTAAATAGGTAAAACTAAGTAAACTAGTAAAAAGTTACCAATACATAAACACTAAAATGAGTAAATAAGAATATATAAACCCACTTGATCATCATCATATGTACAAAATCATCATATGTATATTTGTTATTTTGATAAAGTCATTGGACAAAAGTCTAAGACCGATTATTATTTATATAGGTTTCCGTGACCGAAGCACGCCCATAGCCGATAATCCGCCTTTCATTATCAACGTGAGTTCATAGCCTCGAACTCTTTTAAATGTTTTATAAAATGATTTGTAAACCCGCGAGGGAGATAACATGCTAGTTTTTGATAAAATAGAACACAAGTAGTCCCGATGGTATGCTTAATGATATGGACCCGAATGATGCGATGACCCAATAAAAGAGATAAAAAGGATTATTAGTAGTTAGGTTATGTCACTCAAAGTCCCATTAGCATGAATTGTGAACTACCGGGATTTGGTAGACGCTTATGCATATGATAGTACTATTTGGGGACGATCACCCCAGTTCGCGCCTTGACGGTTGATCCCCGTCGTACCACATTGATTGGTAAGCGAATTTATGTATGAGAAGATTTACATCGCGTGATTTTGTGACGACACGCTAACTTAGATGGGCAAATTGTTTGTATGGTTCGCGGCCCGTTGTTTGTGATAGTAAGGTAACAATGTCATGCGCCTAATAATAATCCAAATGTAATCTAAATATCTGACATGATATGATGCTAATAACGATAATAATATTACCTATAATGGTAATATTGAAGCTACGGTCTCATGGACGGTTTAAGATGTATGCTTTGATTTATATATTGCCTGACTAGCAATATGAGGACTTACTTCTGATATTATACTTGTGTTCTGATTTCAACGATTGTTTTATATAACGGTTTTATTAAACTCTATGAATTCACTCGGCATTCGCTGATATGAACTTTGCATGTTTTTATCTCATTTCCTTGAAGGTAATCCAGATGGAGATCGAATCTTATGGCCCACATAATAATAAAAATGTTCATTCGATCTATGTTTTGTAAACTTAATGACCTGTATAATTTGGGACCTGTTGTACACTTTAAAACTTTTTATCGAATGAATGTATGTTAAACCTTGTACAGCCATTTTTATGTGTTGTCTATGATTGGAGTTATTGTGCTATCCCGTAACACTCTAAAAGACCCTTCCGCTGTACTGATACGAAATTTGAGAGTGTTACAGTTTGGTACCAGAGCTCTTGTTATAGAGAACAAAAGTTTTTAAAAACCAAGGTTTTGAACAAAACTTTTCAAAATCTTTTAACTATGAACATTTTAGAAAATATTTGAGGAATCTTTTGACTATAACGGTGCCAAAGATCTCCGACGTTACCAACAAGCCCTATTGAGAAGATATATATTTTGATATATATAATTTAATTTATATATATGTATATATCGTGGTTTCAGTATGTAATTGTTTAATAAGTATGTTATCCTAATACGAGATATATATATAAATGCAGATTGTCATGGCTGACCCTAATATTCCTGTAGAGAACCATGCTATTCCCGAACCTAATGTAGATGATGACCCTTATTTAGACCTAGTAGATTATGATATGGATGACTATGAGTAGGAACCATTTGAGGATCCCGAGCCCGAGATAGGACTAGGAGATCAGATTGCCCCTCAGGTTGATATGGTAGAGAATGAGATTGATAATGGTCATATTGAGAATGATGATGATGAGATTGGGATAGATAATATAGATGATGAGATTGACGACGAGGATGTCTAGGAGGATATAGGTATAGACGATGAGGTTGATGATGATGAGGAAGCTTAGCTTATTTACCCTTATGATGTTCCAGAGGGTGAGCCCTTACCCCCTCCAGTTTATTTGTCTAATTCTGAGGTTGAGCTACCTAGAGATGAAATGTCTGAATCGTCTTAATCTGATTCTGAATCAGAGGAGGATGAGGATGATGATGCACCTGACGGTACTGATGGTATTGCTACTCGTCGATGTGTGATAGGAGAGTCGTCTAGTGTTCGAGAGGCTACTCATATTGATGGTTTTGCACCTTGGGCCTTGAGACGTGATTTAGATGCTTCCCGTGCTCAGAGTAGTATGACAGAGATTGGATTAGGTGTTGTTCAGACTCATGTTTCTTATTTGGAGTCGAAGACTAAGGTTGGTGAGAAAGAGCGGGAATTTCTTAGTTTGGATTTGACTGATGTAGAGCGTGGTTTGAATGAGGCATTTAGGAGGTTATCTGTGTTAGAAAGTGGTGAGATTGCTGCTATGAAGAAAAAGGTGAATTCTATGGAGATTCAGTTGAATGTAGCTCGTGCGATGCGTGAGAAAGCTGAGAAGGAGTTGAATATATATGTGGGTTGGAATAGTAGATTTTATGCTGACATGGTTGAAAGAGGAGTGATCCGTAAGCGCCCAGTTGAAGATGCGTCTAGTGATCGTCCGACAAAGATACAAAAGATGATGGATAATAGACCATCTAGCGGTTCTCAGTAGACCAGTCTGTGTTTAGTAGTGACCTTTGTATATTTTGTACCTTTTGTAACTTTGACTGAACCGACTTGTTAGTGCTAGAACTTTGATATGGGATGTAATTAAGACAATGCTTTCATTTCAAATCCAATGAAATATGTATCTTGTCTTAAATTCCATATTGTGCCTTATTTGTATCTTGATTATGAATTCAATCCCTATTATATGAATCCCTTGTTGGGTGAATGCTTAATACTTTGAAATTGTGAAATTATAGATCTATGCCGCCCAAGAAAGCTGTGACTGAGGATGATGTACGCAGGATTATTACGGAGCAAGTTACCACATCTATTACTGATATTATGGCAAATGCTAGAAATGAAGCTGGCGGTAGTGGAGCTGGCGGTAGTGGAGCTGGCGGTAGTGGAATTGGTGGTACTAATGTGAATGTGAATGCTATTAATGTGAATGCTAATGTTGGAAGAAATGTAGGAGGACTTGGAACTAATGCACCTAAAGTTGGTGGTTGTACTTATGTGACGTTCATGAAGTGTGAACCTCTACCTTTTAATGGAACTGAAGGTGTTGTAGGATTAAGCCAGTGGATTGAGAATATTGAGTCGGTATTTCGGATTAGTAAGTGTAAGGAGGAAGATAAGGTGACTTTTTCTATGGCTACTCTTAAAGGTCGTGCGTTGACTTGGTGGAACGGGAGAATTGCTTTCATGGGTATTGATGCTGCTAATGCTACTCCTTGGGCTGAAATTAAGAAGTGGATGACTTTGGAGTTTTGTCCCCGTAGTGTGATCATTAGGTTAGAACAAGAGTTGATTCATTTGAGAATGAAAGGTGTGGACATTGATAGTTACGCAAACCGATTCCATGAGTTGGCCTTGCTGTGTCCTCGATTGGTGGAACCCGAAGAGATCCGAATTGAGCAATATATTAAAGGGTTGACTAAGAATATCCGGGGGGACGTGACATCATCGAAACCACTGACCATTGATGATGTTGTTCGAATGGCTTACCAACTCATTGGACAGATAATTCAGGATAGGGAAGATGAAGCCCGTGTTGGTGAGAAAAGAAAGGGTGATGGTGATCGTGTAGATAGAGGTGATAATAGGAAGAATTTCAATCGTCGTCAGAACCAAAGAAAGGGCAATGCAAATGCTCTTACCAACAACACACCGCGCAACGATGATAGATGTCCTACGTGTGGGAACAAGAGGCATGCTGGCGACTGCTGGAAGTGCCGAAATTGTGGAAAGCTTGGACACAAGGTTGAAAGGTGTAAGAAGGGAACCATTTGCTTCAATTGTAATGAAGAAGGTCATAGGAAATCGGATTGTCCTAAGTTGAAAGCGATTGTACCTGGAAGAAACCCCCAGGATGGTGTTTATCAACTTGGAACAATCGAGGTGAAGAAAGAGGATCCGAATGTCGTTACTGGTATGTTTTTACTCAACAATCATTATGCTGTTGCTTTATTTAATTCGGGTGCTGATAGGAGCTTTGTATCCACTAAACTTAGTGCCCTTATTGACATTGAACCTGTTGAGATAAATACCAGTTACGAGGTGGAATTGCCTGATGGTAAATTAGTGAAAACTAACAAGCTATTAGAAGGATGCTCTCTAAATCTCTTGAACTATTCCTTTCCGATTGATTTGATGTTGATAGAATTAGGTAGTTTTGATATTATTATTGGTATGGATTGGTTGTCGTTGAATAATGCTACTATTTTATGTGGAGAGAAGAAGGTTAAGATTCCTCTTAGGAATAGGACGTTAGTAATTGATGGTAATCGAGGTGAATCCCGTTTGAAAATCGTTTCATGTATTAAAGTCCAAAAGTACATGAGAACGGTTGCGAGTTATTCTTAGCTCAAGTGACCGGGAATGAGTTTAAGGATAAACGATTGGAAGATGTACCTATTATTTGTGAAATTCCTGAGGTATTTCCTAAAGATTTACCCGGACTTCCACCAATAAGGCAAGTAGAGTTTCGAATCGATTTAATTCCTGGTGCTGCACCCGTGGCACGTGCGCCATAACAATTAGCCCCTTCTGAATTAAAGGAGTTATCTGAAAAACTTAAGGAGTTGTCTGATAAAGGTTTTATTCGACGAAGCTCGTCGCCTTGGGGAGCTCCAGTCTTGTTCGTTAAGAAGAAGGATGGATCTTTCCGTATGTGCATTGATTATAGGGAACTGAATTAGTTGACAATTAAAAATCGATATCATTTACCTAGGATTGATGATTTGTTTGATCAACTACAAGGATCTAGTGTGTATTCTAAGATAGATTTGCAGTCTTGATATCACCAACTTCGCGTTCGTGAAGAAGATATTCCTATAACTGCATTTAGAGCTTGTTATGGACACTATGAATTTCAAGTAATGCCATTTGGGTTAACTAATGCACCTGCGGTTTTCATGGATTTAATGAATTGAGTGTGCAAGCCCTACTTGGATAAATTTGGTGATTGTGTTTATTGACGATATTCTAATCTATTCTAAGAATGAAGATGAACATAGAGAACATTGAAGGATTATTTTGAATTTGTTAAAGGATGAAAGGTTGTATGCTATGTTTTCGAAATGTGATTTTTGGTTAGATTTTGTGCAATTTCTTGGTCATGTGATTAACAAGGATGGAATTCATGTTGATCCTGCAAAGGTTGAAGCCATTAAGAATTGGTCTGCACCGACAACGCCAACGGAAGTGCGACAGTTCTTAGGATTAGCTGGCTATTATAGGCGATTCATTAAAGAATTTTCTTTAATAGCTAAACCCTTAACTAAGCTTACCCAGAAGAATAAACCTTTCATTTTCGGAAGTGATGAAGATGGAGCATTTCAGACATTTAAGCAAAAATTCTGTAGTGCGCCAATTTTATCATTACCCGACGGGAGTGAAGACTTTGTAGTGTATTGTGATGCATCTCTTAGAGGTTATGGAGCTGTTTTGATGCAGAGATAGAAAGTGATAGCTTATGCTTCTAGGCAATTAAGGAAGAATGAGAAGAATTATACTACTCATGATCTTGAGTTAGGAGCTGTAGTCTTTGCTCTTAGGTTATGGAGACATTATCTGTATGGCACCAAGTGTACGGTATTCACCGATCACAAAAGCCTACAGTATATTCTCGATCAGAAGGAATTGAACATGAGGCAACGAAGATGGATAGAGTTGTTAAATGATTATGATTGTAATATAAAATATCACCCAGGAAAAGCCAATGTTGTTGCCGATGCGTTAAGCAGAAAAGATAGAGAGCCTATCAGGGTACGTTCTCTAGTCTTGACCGTGCACAATAATTTGCCTGAGCAAATTAAAAATGCGCAAATAGAAGCCTGTAAGAAAGAAAATTTTGTTAATGAAGGGTTCCGAGGAGAAGGAGATCCTTTAGAGGTTAGAGCTGATGGAGTGAAATGCTTAAGAGGTCGTATGTGGATACCTAAGTTTGGAGGCTTAAGAGATTTGATTATGTTAGAATCCCATAAATCTAAGTATTCCATTCATCCGGGATCTGATAAGATGTACCATGATTTGAAGAAGTTGTACTGGTGGCCGAATATGAAAGCTGATATTGCTATGTATGTTCTTCAATGCTTGACTTGTGCTAGAGTCAAAGCTGAACATCAAAAGCCATCAGGACTACTTCAACAACCAAAGATTCCTGAATGGAAGTGGGAGCGAATTACGATGGACTTTATCACCAAGCTTCTTAGAACATCATTTGGAAATAACTCGATTTGGGTTATTGTCGACAGAATGACCAAATCGCACACTTCATTCCGGTTAAAGAGCAGTTCTCACTGGAGAAGTTGACTCGTATATACCTTGATAATGTTGTATGGAAGCATGGAGTGCCTATATCGATCATTTCTGATCGAGATCCTAGATTCGCATCGAATTTTTGGAAATCTCTCCAAAGATCTTTGGGAACGAATCTCGACATGAGCACTGCTTATCACCCCCAGACTAATGGGCAGAGTGAAAGAACGATACAAACACTGGAAGATATGTTGAGAGCTTGTGTGATTGATTTTGGTAAGAATTGGGATAAACTTTTGCCGTTAGCAGAGTTTTCGTATAACAATAGTTACCATTCTAGTATTAAGGCTGCACCGTTTGAAGCTTTGTATGGTAGGAAGTGTAGATCTCCTGTATGTTGGAGTGAAGTTGGGGATACCCAGCTCACGGGACCGGAGTTGATCTGGGATACTACGGAGATGATAGTTCAGATTAAGAGTAGGTTGTTGTCTGCCCGTAGTAAACAGAAAAGTTACGCGGATGTGCGACGGAAGCCGATGGAGTTTAAATTGGGTGACCGAGTAATGTTGAAAGTATCGCCATGGAAAGGCGTTATAAAATTTGGAAAACGAGGGAAATTGAATCCCCGCTATATTGGACCCCTTAAGATTTTATCTAGAGTAGGTCTGGTGGCTTATAAACTAGAGTTACCCCCAGAACTTCATGGTGTTCACAACACATTCCATGTATCTAATCTGATGAAATGTCTAGCAGTGAGTGATGAGAAAATTTCGTTGGGTAACGTTCGAATAGATGGGAAGTTGCATTTTATCGAAGAACCCGTAGAGGTTATGGATCGTGAGGTAAAGCAACTGAAACAAAGTCAGATACCTATTATCAAGATCCGATGGAATTCAAAGCATGGACCGGAATTTACTTGGGAACGAGAGGATGAAATGTGAAAGAAATATCCGCACCTCTTTGATTTCAATAAGAAACGGACATCAAAATGAAATGGATCACGAGGACGTTGATCCCTTTTAGGAGGAAAAGCTGTGACAATCTAACATTTTCAGGTAGTGAATTATTTTCTCATATAATATTTTGAAACTTATTTTTGTGTTGGTCGATGAACTCACAATTTACGGATTTAAATTTGGGCTTACGTGCATAATTTAGCGTCCTTTACGACTAAACCGGAAACCTTAGGATTACGTATTTACGTTTTTGAACTCCGTTTTTTATGAGACAATTTTTATTAGATTCGTTTTGTGTCGTTGATTTATAATTTATAAAAACGTTTTTCGTAAAACGACCCGAGGGCAGGCAAATCGAGGAAATTAGAATCGAGGAATACCCGTAAATTAGCGGGATGGGACAAAACAAGTTTATCCCACCCCACTACTAAGGGACGGCCAAACTTGACACCACACAAGTGATGTGTCAAAGTTTTAGCTACAAGGTTACACATGTAAGCTTATGCTTAACATGTAAGCTTTATTCATCCCACCAAACATCAAAAACACTAGCTTAACAATTCGCTTCCATTTCATACATGCGAAACAACTAAAAACCCTCTCTCTCACTCCTCCCTTGCCGTCCCATAACCACCATCAAACACCCTATTTGATCAATTTTAGCCACAAATCTTATGTTATTTATTCATATTATGGAGAAACCTTGAAGCCTTGATTGGTTGGTGGCCATATTAACAACAAAGAAGGTGATTTGCTTGTGTCCTAAGGCTAATTTCTCAACAAACAATCTTGGTGGTTGATGATCTTGGAGATATATTTGGTGTTCATCAAGTTATTGTCATCCAAAAACAAGATATAATCTTGGTTGGTAAAGAAGATCATCCTTTCCATTTCTCTTGTTATTTTTGTAAAGATCAAATGTATTTTCTTTCTTATTGTATATGTATATGATGAATATATGATGATAAAAATGTTATGTGTGAATCAAGTGTTTATAGATATGATTAAAAAGATGAAAAACCATAAGTAACAATGCTAAAATCTTGCTTAAAATGTTGGCTGTATAAAAACAGTAAGTAACCTAGTTATAAATTGATAAAATTGCATGGTGGAATCCCGTTACAGTAAGTGTTAGATTTCATACACATGTGAGAGTTGTCCATGCAATGGAATCATCAAAATGAATGAGATATGATCAAAACAAGATTAGTGTGCCAATCTGAGTAGTCTGTTTTGTAGGGACTGTTAAGGATACCTAGACATGGATTGAGCAGTAGCTATAACTAACTTATTTGTAGCACATAATATGAGGTTTATGCCGTCCAAAAATGAGCTTTGATCTCCTTATAGAACTCAAGATATGATAAAAATGGTGAAGATGAAACTAAAAATCAGATTTTGAGAAATTAATGTTTAATAGTATTATATAAGCACTCAAACTAATATAGTATAAAATGTGAATTAAAACCCACTAACTTATATATTTCATTTATATAAATATGAAAAAGGTTAAATAAATGGACATTTTATAAAAATGGTAGTTTGATAAGTTTTATAAGTTATAAAAACTATAAACATGATTTTTACGTCTTTTCGGTTATTACCGTAAAATTAACGTTATTCGCCAATTAAAACATAGACGATCAAACCCGTCCAATATAAAGTTTTTTAAAAGTCATATACTGATATATAAGTACCTAATACAAGTAAAAACCGATAAAACCCGAACTATATAACATACGGACATTAACGAGCTAAGTTAGCATATTTGGACTAATAATTTAACTAAATAAGTTAAACACTTATAAAAAATACTTATTGGGATTAACCCATTTGGGCCCAACATGTAAAGTATAAATACTGATAATACAAGTATCAAATGGATTAATACAAGTTAATGAACTTATAATAGGCTTATTGGACCTAAAACATATAAATAGGTAAAACTAAGTAAACTAGTAAAAAGTTACAAATACATAAACACTAAAATGAGTAAATAAGAATGTATAAAACCACTTGATCATCATCATATGTACAAAATCATCATATGTATATTTGTTATTTTGATAGAGTCATTGGACAAAAGTCTAAGACCGATTATTATTTATATAGGTTCCGTGACCGAAGCACGCCCGTAGCCGATAATCCGCCTTTCATTATCAACGTGAGTTCATAGGCTCGCACTCTTTTAAATGTTTTATAAAATGATTTGTAAACCCGCGAGGGAGATAACATGCTAGTTTTTGATAAAATAGAACACAAGTAGTCCCGATGGTATGCTTAATGATATGGACCCGAATGATGCGATGACCCAAGAAAAGAGATAAAAAGGATTATTAGTAGTTAGGTTATGTCACTCAAAGTCCCATTAGAATGAATTGTGAACTACCGGGATTTGGTAGACGCTTATGCATATGATAGTACTATTTGGGGACGATCACCCCAGTTCGCGCCTTGACGGTTGATCCCCGTCGTACCACATTGATTGGTAAGCGAATTTATGTATGAGAAGATTTACATAGCGTGATTTTTATGACGACACGCTAACTTAGATGGGCAAATTGTTTGTCGGGTTCGCGGCCCGTTGTTTGTGATAGTAAGGTAACAATGTCATGCGGCTAATAATAATCAAAATGTAATCTACATATCTGACATGATACGATGCTAATAACGATAATAATATTACCTATAATGGTAATATTGAAGCTACGGTCTCATGGACAGTTTAAGATGTATGCTTTGATTTATATATTGCCTGACTAGCAATACGAGGATTTACTTCTGATATTATACTTGTGTTCTGATTTCAACGATTGTTTTATATAACGGTTTTATTAAACTCTATGAATTCACTCGACATTCGCTGATATAATTTTTGCATGTTTTTATCTCAGGTTCTTGAAGGTAATCCGGATGGAGATCGAATCTGATGGCCCACATAAAAATAAAAATGTTCATTCGATCTATGTTTTGTAAACTTAATGACCTGTATAATTTGGGACCTGTTGTACACTTAAAAACTTTTTATCGAATGAATGTATGTTAAACCTTGTACAACCATTTTTATATGTTGTCTATGATTGGAGTTATTGTGCTATCTTGTAACACTCTAAAAGACCCTTCCGTTGTACCGATACGAAATTTGAGAGTGTTACACAATTGATATTAAAAACATCGGTTGGGTTAATATTTTTAATATGGGGGAGAAAATATGATTTAATATGGTAAATTATCACAAATTGTTTTACTTAATGTGTTGGCTCATCCCGACATATGCGAAATGTTTTCGAATATCGTGGCATATGTTAAGGGGGAGCAAAACGGATTTGCATATCAAAATGGATTTTCATGGTGACATATACTTACCCAAAACCCATTTATTTCACGACGATGAAGATTGTGGTGACATAAAGATGGTAGGATAGGTTAAGTCCAATGATTCTTCTTAAACCAGATGAATCTTCCCAAGGACATTCCATAGCTAGAAATAGTAGTCCTTAGGAAAGATGGAGAAAGATTTTGAACGTAACTGAATGTCGGCCAAGTACTTAAGTAAGCACTGGAACAATCACAACAAGGTGCTAGTTATGACGTATTGGTAAGCATTGAAGGGGTTGAAGAATGAAAAAGAATTGTAAAGATAAAGGTTGTAAAGAAAGAAGCCCTCCTTACAACCTTAGACAGAAACCGGGTCAACACATATGCTATTGAGATCATTTTTAAATGATGCTTGATATTGAAGATAAGACATCATGGACCCAGTGATGCAATGCACAACCCATCCCAGCTAACTCAGATATCTCTCAAAAGGTATTTGTTTTAATCACACGGAGACAACGCATTATCTATTGATCTATTCACTCCGAATAAATTGGTATTGAAATGGTGGCACTCCTCTCCAGCCTCTGATCACTAAAATCCAAAATGAACGATCGAGTCTAGAGCCATGTGAAAAGTAAGAAATATATTAAGAGTCCTACGCAAAATCTTCATGATCTTGCCTGAATATCCGAATAATACGAAAGTATTTACAATGAAGATAGAAATCCTTCTTGAGCGAATATCAAAAAGTTCATGGTAGGTGACTTGTGTGATTCTTTATGAATCAAGCTTGTGATAACTGGAAAGCAACAGTGGTTTAATTCTTAACTGAATTTAAACACGTTCCAGGCCTCTACGCAATATCTTAGTCATCTTGCCAAAACACTCAGAGTCAGACCTTAGTGTTCACAGTGATGAGTTGAAATCCTTCTAGTGTTAACCTTAAACAACACTTGGTAGGTAACTTGCAAGATTCAATATGAATCAAGCTCGTGACAACTGGAAAGCAACGATGGTGCGATTCCTTAATGAACCAAACTTGTTCCAGGAATCAGAATTGACGACTTCAATCATGCGGATAATTTTATCCAAATGATTCACTCTTTACGTTCGCAGTCAGCTTTGGACGGTCGAGTAAAGAGAACGGGTTTACCCGCGAAATCTTGTCAAGGAGATTTTTAATTAAATCTACCTGCCACAAGTACGATATTCTATATCGTCCAACGGTCTTCACCGACCGGAGGTAAAATGCTACCTGATGAGACTGCAATTATACATAGTCTCATCGTCCAAATCGGGCTTAAAACGCTTAAAGATATCATAAAATGCCATAAAATATGCTTGTGTTTGTTCATTGTGTATTTAAGGTACGGATATCATGAAATCAACAAAAGACAACAAGAATCAAGCAAAAACAAACACGGGAAATGAAGCCGCACAAAGAACCGGACCCGAATCATGAATTTCCAAAAATACCCTCGGAGAATTGAAGAATGTAAAGTTTGGTCCCTCAAGAATTGAAGACTTGTCATTTTATACCCTTGTAAAACTAAAAATTACATTTGGGTCCCTAAAATATCAATATTTTTCATAATTGGTCCTTTAATATTCACAAATGTCCATGAATAGCCCTTATTTCATAATCTACAAAGTTTGGAGGACTAAATGTTCATTATGTCAAAGTTGTTTATGAAGGAAATGCACATAATGTTGTTTATAACTTGAAGTGCCAACAAATTCAGACATCAGGGGTCGAAGGTGGACAAATATAACCCTAAACCCGGATTAAGCCCATACCCATCACACCACAGCCCAAGTCAAATGGTCAAACATAATTAAGGGAGAAGAACACAATTTTATTCCCAAAAAGGATTAAACACTGCTGTTCTTTGTGTTCTTAATCTACCCTCCACCAAGAACCCTAACATATAAATCAAAGGGCTTTCTTAACTACGTGAGGAAAATGAAGATTAACCACCAGACTATATCAACCCACGTGATACTTCTCATCCACATCAGCTTATGGACCCCAATTGGCAGCTCATAGGAGTCACAAGATTCCACTTTTGCCAGTGATTGAAGACCATTTAACGTCTATGATGCTATAACGTGATGCCCACAACATCTCAATGGACAAGATCATTCAGAACCTTCAAGAAGCAATTCAAATTCAGCATATTCACAAATCATATTTTGGGATAGTTTAGGAAGTTTGCAATTGATTATCTGAGCTAGGGTTCCATACTCCTCTTGTATATATAGGGTAGTTTAGTTAGCTAGTACCTTTGTTCCAAATTTTATTCTTCAATATTTCTATGTAATTTAGTGAAAGTTTGAATGAAAAAGATTTGAGTTCCAAATTTTTAACCTGTCTTTTAAATTTCTGCAACTTTATTTTTATGCAATGTACCTTTTCATATTTTCATAATTTAGTTTATGCAAAAAAAGATTTTTAGAAAGTGAAAGTTTTTCTTGAAGAACCATTAAAACGTAAGTACTTTATATACTGATTTGACAACTCGGGACGTAAAGTGGTTTGTGTTTTAGTGTTAAACATTTTGGTTGGTTACTGAAATTTCAAAAGGATTTACTTTGATTAAGTCTTGTTTGAAGATCCATAGAACCAAGGCTTGATTATATGCAACTGATTTGACAACTCAGTTGCAAGTAAAGGGCTTGGGTGTGTGTTACTTTTCTGTTTTTACAAAGATTTTACCAAATATTTGATTCAAATCTTGTTTTTACCTTAATCCGTTAGTTTATCATTAATCCTATTGATAGGTGTGTAAACACCCATACTTTTTACCACTTAATCACAATAATAACCGAGCCAAAGCGTGTATTTTATGTCATTTATGTCGGAATTATGCGTGGCTTGTGTTTTTGTTGTGATTTAGGACGAAAAGGTGAAAAGTGGAGAAAACACGGGCTTTTATCGAAGAAAAAGACGAAAGACGAAGTCAAGAAGTCAAGAGTGCAAAAAGAACGGAAGTCCAAGACCAATTCTGAAGATTTATCAAAGAAAAAGTCAAAAGACGGAAGTATACTAAAAGTCGAAGAACTCGAGTCTTATTTATGAAGAAAATTCAAAGACAAGTTCAAAGAAATCCCGAGACAAAGCCATTAAATTCCAAGATTAACAAAATATTAAGAAGAGAAGGACTTAAGTGTGCAATTAAGGAAAAGATGAAAGAAGGAGGAAGCTTCCTAAGGACTCCTTAATCTCCCCTATATATAGATTAGACTAGATTCATTTTCATTTTGTTGGATAGCTTGACAAACTATTTCTTCCATTTTACTTTCCTTCACATTTAAATTCATGTCCATTTAATTACTTGTCAAATTTAAATACTTGTCTTGCACCTTAAATACCTTTAATTTCAAGTAAGTTTCCATTTAATTCTTGTCAATCTTTATTTTTATTGCCAATCTCTTATCTACCTTTCTTTATTTGATCTTAATCTTCATGCTTTATTGTTTATGTTCATGTTCTTGATTTTTTATTGATTTATTTAAGTGGGTTTTGATTATTTTGGTTATATTTGTTAGTTTGATTGTTTTAATTTGTTTGATTATCATTAGTAGATGTTTTGTTATTAGTTTGCTTAATCTTTTGGTTTGATTTTGCTTGATCTTGTTTAGATTCGTATTTATCTCTCTGTTTCCTTGTTCTTCGTGTTTGTTTGTTACTGATCTTTTCCCAGGAAACTTTCCGAATCAAGCCAGTTATTTCGAGTGAAGGGTTTGTGCTAGTATATTCCGGATCAGCAAGTTCATCCGGAATAATTTATTATTCCGGATCAAAGTGTTCTATTCGGAATATTTAAACATTCCGGATAAAGGGTTAGCCAAAAAGGTTCATCCGGAATATCCAATATTCCGGATCAAGGAAGTTATTCCGGATCAAGCTCACATTCCGGATCAAGAGGATATTCCGAATCAAGGAGACATTCGGGATCAAAGTCCTTTATTCGGAATAATTAATTATTCCGGATCAAAGACTTCATCCAGAATATCCTATATTCCGGATCAAGGCATTATTCCGGATCAACAGAACATTCCGGATCAAGACCATTATTCCGAATCGAGACTTTATTCTGGATAAGTGACATAATCCGGATAAAGGATTTATTCCGGATCTAAGTTTTGGGTAAATATTCCGAGTGAAGAAGAATCATTCCGAACGAAGGTGACATTCCGGATGAGTCATTATTCCGAACGAAGGTATATTCCGGATGAGCTATTTTTCAGGTCTTTTTAGTTTCAGCTTTTAATTTTCTGTTTTTAATTTTCAAGCTTTATCTTTCCCCGCCTTTTTATTTAGTTGCACTTTAGGATTACTAGCCTTAGATTTATTTTAGTCTTGCCTTTGTTTTAAGTTTTAGTTGCGTTTTAAGTTTGCCTTAGATATATTTAAGTTTGCGTTATTTTATTTTTAGTGCCTTTTAATTTCCGTCACGCTTTTAATTACTACAACGACACAACTTTTGTTTCACCAAAGAAGACTTAGTCGCATAGTTAACCAGATCAATTCGATTAGACACACTTCAACGAACTTTAATTTTTATACGGGCAAAAGCTAGTTATCAAATGGCGCCGCTGCCGGCTCTTTTCGTAAAGATTAACGGTTTTCTGTGAGAGACGCGTTGCTTTTTGGGATCCGTTCACTTGTGAGCGTTATTTTCTTGCACAAAAATTTTCAAAAAACCATAAAAATTCAAAATTCAAAAAAATCCATAAAAATACAAAATTTCACAAATCCAAAAAGATTTTATTTTTATTATGTATATATATTGTCTATGCGTTTGGTATTGTTTTCTTTTGTCTTTGTAGGTGTATGCGTACTAGATCTTCTAATTATCAAGAGCCCGAGACTCGAGAAGATTTAGCTATGGCAGGTGTTAACAACAACAATAATCCACCGCACCTCAACAATAATAATAACAATGTTCTTCCATAGCCCGATCTTCGGACAATGGAGGAGCTTTGTCAACCTACCATGTTTGGACGAGGAGGACCAATTGCGCCGATGCAAATCACGGCTCCGGAGTTTTCATTGAAGCACCACATGATTCAGCAAGTACAAACAAATCCATTCGCCGGAATGCCTGATGATGATGCCAACAAACACCTCGACAAGTTCCTTACAATCACCCAAAGCATGAAGTTGCCCGGTGCCACAATGGATGTCCTTCGCCTACAACTCTTTCCACATACTTTATCACATCACGCCGAGAAATGGGTCGATCTTCCCCCGAAGAATTCAATTCACACTTGGGATGACATGACTCAACGCTTTTTGTCACCCTATTTTCCACCATCCATGGTCACGAGCCTTTGCAATCAAATCAGCGGTTTCATGCAAGACCCCGATGAATCTCTTTTTGATGCTTGGGAAAGATATAATGTTTTGATTGATCGGTGTCCAAACCACAACATGCTCCTGTCACATTGATTGATAGTTTCTACAACGGTTTGACTTTTTGAGATCGTGATACGATTAATGCAGCCGCCAGTGGCACATTTATGAAAAGTTGACCCGAAGAGTGTAGAGAGCTTATTGAGAACATGACTACTCACCACAAAAACTAGGATTCCTCCGCTTCTTCAAGGAACAACCCGAGAGTCAATGTTTCCTCTACTTCAGCAAGCCCCGACATGACCGAATTCACCCGCATGATGACTGAAATGAACAAAAATATCTTGCTTCTCGCTACAGACCAACAACATCACGTTAAAGCGGTTGCACCTTCTTGTGAAACATGCGGCGGTCCACACTCATACACCGAATGTCCTTCGACTCAAGGAAATCCGGAAAATGTGTATGCAGCTTATGGTAATTATTCACCGGAAAATTACCAAGCTCGACCTCAAGGGGATAGAAATTTGCTGAGTTACCGATCAAACAACTACCTTTCACCCGGTTTTTCTCCTCAAAACCAAAACCCCGCCAACAATTACAATAGAAGCAACCAAATCCCACCAAGAGTTTCTAATCCTTATCACCCACCCGCTCAACAAGCCCCACCCATGAATCAAGATGTTGAAGCTTTAATGAGAACCCAAGGTGAGCAAATCAAGAATCTGCAGAGCCAAATTATTAACTTGAAAGGAGATATAACAAAGCAAGGAAATGACATTAGATCCAAGCTTCGAGATAATATCCAATTCTCCTTTAGCAATCAAACGAATGATTTGAAGAATATGCTTGCTAGTTTCTTGCCCGCCGCTCAACCTTCTTCCTCGAGTTCTCTACCTTCTAACACCGTCACCAATCCGCGAGCTAATGTGAGTGCTATTACTACCCGTAGTGGAGTTACCATCGTAGGACCACCTATCCCGCCCCCATCATCTACACCTCCTCCACCACCATTTATCCCTACTCCTCCTACACCTAGTATTAGTGCACCATTACCGTCTCCGCCTCATCATGACGATGTTCCCAAGAAGAACCCTTCAACATCTCAACCTTTACCTACACCTACACCTTCACCACCTAAACCCAATATCCCTTATCCTTCACGGCTAGGCAAGACCACAATGCTAACGAAGGATGACTGTCTAATGTCAAATTATTTGAAGATGATCTCTCAAATGAACTTCAACATTAGCCTTGTCGAAGCACTTGTCCACATGCCGAAATTTGTGAAAGCATTCAAGGAATTGCTTAACAAGAAGGAGAAGTTGATTGAGCTCGCCAACACACGCTTAAATGAAAACTGTTGCACAGTTATTCTTAAAGAAATTCCGGAAAAACTTGGAGATCCCGGTCGTTTCGTGTTGCCTTTCATTTTCAACAAAACTGAAGAATTTACTGCCCTTGCTGATCTCGGGGCCAGTATAAATCTCATGCCATTAAGTGTTTGGAAAACACTATCATTACCCGACCTTACTCCAACAAAGATGACTCTTGAGCTTGCAAATCACCGTCTCACTTACCCCGTTGGTATAGCCGAAGATGTGTTCATTAAAGTTGGCACATTTACGTTCCCGGTCGACTTTGTGGTTGTTTATTATGAAATGGACCCTCGTATTCCTTTAATACTTGGTCGGCCATTCTTGAGAACCGGAAGAGCTCTAGTTGATGTTGCCAAAGGTGAGTTAATCTTAAGAGTCGGGGATGATGCATAAGTTTTCAAATTGGGAAGCTTACAAGCAAATCCTATGGACGAGAATCTGCGAATATGATTAATGTGCTCGATGATTTTGTCATCAACAACAATCCTCTATTCGAATCTTGCATTGATAATCCACTTTTGAAGATGATGTGGATGATTCTCTCTCTAATTTGGAACCTTCACCCATTTATGATTCTCCACCGATCTTTGATGCTTATGATGATGATTCTAGCTCAGATACGGATGATTTTGATGATTGTACTTCCGAGTATCCCGACATGCCCACATATGATGATTTTGATGAGGCCGATACTCTTTCGAGTGATTCTTCACATGATGAAGATCCTCCGCCATCACTTGATCCTACTTTGGATGATTACTCATTTGAGGAAGATTTCTCTACTTTTCTCAATACTTACTTCCCTCATGAGACTGATGCACCTCCTTTGGACTTTGAAGATTATCGTCTTGATCCTACTTTGGATTTGAAGACACTTCTTTCAAAGGAGAAGAAACCGGTCGACACCGACATCCGCAGCACGTATGATTTGACACCTCTTTTCCACCTTTTGAGGACGAGGTTATGCATCTTCTTCGCGGATCTTCTTCACATTCTGCTGAGCCTGGGTGCTATTTTCCCCCAAAGGAAAAGGTGTTCGACCCCGGTATCGATATTCTCCAGCCATCTCAGTATCCACCTGATGAAATAAAAGGAAAGATCTTTAGAAATATTGAAGATATGCTTGCACCTCACCATACTTGCTCCCACCGTGCTCCATCGGTGCTTAAGGAAACCTTGCCTACTCTTTTTTGGCTTGCCTTGTTCGCCTTAAGCTTGTGCTATTTGATGGACGAAAACTATGTCTTTGATCCTGGTGGATATGTTTCATGCTACTTCCTTTGCTAATCAAAGTCGAGTCAGGCTCACGACTCGGTAATCAAAAATCAAGCGCTTCTTGGGAGGCAACCCATGTATCTATCTTTTAGCTTTCTTTATCCTAAGTGTAGGGGAGACCCGTTGGTGTATTTCCTCTCTTATTCTATTCAGGGATTCGAGCGCTCAATGATCCACTCTTGATGATTTTTGACGACCCGTGATTCCGTGTTCCCTTTTCCCGGTTCTATCCTAAACTCTTTTCGATTCACTATTTTATATTTTCCAATATTAAAATAGGAATCTCTTTAGTTGTCTTTTCCTTAGCGAGATTTAAACAAAGTGCACAATGTCCTAAGTGTAGGGGAGTTTACTCCCACATGCTTAAACATTGAGGACAATGTTTATATTAAGTGTAGGGGGGACTTCTATCGAAGTTAAGTGGCTCTTTTCCTTGTATTTGTCCTCATTTTAACCGGAAAATCAATTTTTCGACATTTTTCGAAATTTTTTTATCTATTTTGGCCTATTAGTTTTCCCTTTGTATAGTTATTTTTCTTCTTTGCTAGTATAAATTTTAATAAAGTGGTTTTAATTTTCAAAACGTTGTGAATATTTTGACTCAACCCGAGTTTACTTATCTAACTTACTCTAGCTAGTATCCTTAACATGTTTAAGTCAAGTTTTGCTAGGCTTTTATATAGGGAGCTATAAAACGCGAAAGTCTTAACTCTCACGGGGTAAGAACAATAACTTTTCTCAAGTTCCTATAATTGATCCTAGAGAGTTGTTTATCAAGGGAACTTTAAAATGCGATTTCTACTTGTAAAAGTCTAAGAATTTGCAAGATCCTATAGGCGACTCGAAAACCCAAAACTTTGATTTAATAGGCTAAGCATCCATGAGTCTCATTCCTTGAGATTTTAAACTGTGGAGAACGAGAGATGATAGAGCCAATTATAAGTTTGGGATTCTTTCGTGAATTTATGTGAGTTAATTATAAGCCTATTCTCCCATCGCTTGCTAATAAATTTATCTGTAATAAATAAGGTTGTACGATTTGAAAAGTTACTTAGCTTCTAGCCCAATATCGTTTAAAAGTTGCTCGGTATGGATTAGAGTTCATAGCCATGGCATAACTTATTAAAGCGGGATGCGAAGATTGGCGAGTCCGAAAAGGTCCTAACAAGACATGAGGGCTACATTTTGTTGCTAAAGATCCCAAGTGATGTGAAGAATCATTTATCGAAAATCAATATGAAGGATCGAGACACACGACGAAAAGCAAAAACTCCCCAAAAGTCATGGGGAAGTCTATCCAAAAAGGCCCTAACAATGTATGAGGATAAATAAAGCCGAGTCCAAAAAGGAGGCGGATCGTTGTATATCAAAGTCCAAAATAAAGATTGGAGAAAAATGAAGAAGTCGTGGTCCAAGTATGAATCTCTCAAAACTTCAAGTGAAGAAATTCCTATATGAGGAGAAGGCCATTATTTCATGAACATCTCTCAAAGATTTGAAGTACGAAGTCGCTGCCAAATAACGGTCCGAGAAAGGTCTCAAATCGCGAAGAGAGTTATGCCAAGATATGAACTTTATGAGGTCCCGAGAAGCAGTTTTAAAAGATTTTGTCCTTTAGCTAACTATTGATTAAATCGTTCACTTTATTTTCAGCCTAAATAACTATCGAAAAAAGTCAACAGTGCATCCTCGTGATCATTCAAGACAACAATAAAATATAAGAGATACACCTAGGAATAAGGGAGTCTAAGTAAGTAATTGGCCCACATGAGTTCGTGTTAGTTTGCTAACTTATAAAAACAATGATCTCGTTTTTAAGCTTGGTTTGGAGAAAGTGAAAACTTGAGAATGATGATCATTCATGACATTTTCAAAACCCTAAGGTATGATTTTGATTTCTTTACTTGTTTTGTTATTTCCTATCTCTTTAATAAAGGCCAACGTGGATTGATTTTGATGAAAAATGTAAACATGCTTTGTAACTAATGCATTGCATGAGGACATTACAATGGTCAAGTGTAGGGGATTTGATAGGTGTGTAAACACCCATCCTTTTTACCACTTAATTACAATAATAACCGAGCCAAAACGTGTATTTTATGTCATTTATGTCGGAATTATGCGTGGTTTGTGTTTTTGTTGTGATTTAGGGCGAAAAGGTTAAAAGTGGAGAAAATACGGGCATTCACGGGTTTTTATCGAAGAAAAAGACGAAAGACGAAGTCAAGAAGTCAAGAGTGCAAAAAGAACGGAAGTCCAAGACCAATTCTGAAGATTTATCGAAGAAAAACTCAAAAGACAGAAGTTTACTAAAAGCCGAAGAACTCGAGTCTTATTTATGAAGAAAATTCAAAGACAAGTTCAAAGAAATCCCGAGACAAAGCCATTAAAGTCCAAGATTAACAAAAGATTAAGAAGAGAAGGACATAAGTGTGCAATTAAGGAAAAGATGAAAGAAGGAGGAAGCTTCCTAAGCACTCCTTAATCTCCCCTATATATAGATTAGACTAGATTCATTTTCATTTTGTTGGATAGCTTGACAAACTATTTCTTCCATTTTACTTTCCTGCACATTTAAATTCATGTCCATTTAATTACTTGTCAAATTTAAATACTTGTCTTGCACCTTAAATACCTTTAATTTCAAGTAAGTTTCCATTTAATTCTTGTCAATCTTTATTTTTATTGTCAATCTCTTATCTACCTTTCTTTATTTGATCTTAATCTTCATGCTTTATTGTTTATGTTCATGTTCTTGATTTTTTATTGATTTATTTAAGTAGGTTTTGATTATTTTGGTTATATTTGTTAGTTTGATTGTTTTGATTTGTTTGTTTATCATTAGTAGATGTTTTGTTATTAGTTTTCTCAATCTTTTGGTTTGATTTTGCTTGATCTTGTTTACATTCGTGTTTATCTCTGTGTTTCCTTGTTCTTCGCGTTTTTTTGTTACTAATCTTTTCCCAGGAAACTTTCTGAATCAAGCCAGTTATTCCGACTGAAGGGTTTATGCTAGTATATTCCGGATCAGCAAGTTCATCCAGAATAATTTATTATTCCGGATCAAAGTGTTCTATTCGGAATATTTAAACATTCCGGATCAAGGGTTAGCCAAAAAGGTTCATCTGGAATATCCAATATTCCGGATCAAGGAAGTTATTCTGGATCAATCTCACATTCTGGATCAAGAGGATATTCCGAATCAAGGAGACATTCCGGATCAAAGTCCTTTATTCGGAATAATTAATTATTCCGGATCAAAGACTTCATCCGGAATATCCTATATTCTGGATCAAGGCATTATTCCGGATCAACAAAACATTCCGGATCAAGACCATTATTCTGAATCAAGACTTTATTCCGGATAAGTGACATATTCCGGATAAAGGATTTATTCCGGATCTAAGTTTTGGGTAAATATTCCGAGTGAAGAAGAATCATTCCGAACGAAGGTGACATTCCGGATGAGTGATTATTCCGAACGAAGGTATATTCCAGATGAGCTATTTTCAGGTCTTTTTAGTTTCAGCTTTTAATATTCTGTTTTTAATTTTCAAGCTTTATCTTTCCCCGCCTTTTTATATAGTTTCACTTTAGGATTACTTGCCTTAGATTTATTTTAGTCTTTCCTTAGTTTTAAGTTTTAGTTGCGTTTTAAGTTTGCCTTAGATAGATTTAAGTTTGCGTTATTTTAACTTTAGTGCCTTTTAATATTCGTCACGCTTTTAAATTCTTGTCATTTATTTTAAATTAGAGTTAGATTTATTTTAAAGTCATTTTACTTTAATAGTTTTGCACTTTTTAATTACTACAACGACACAACTTTTGTTTCACCAAAGAACGGCTTAGTCGCATAGTTAACCAGATCAATTCGATTAGACACACTTCAACGAACTTTAATTTTTATACGGGCAAAAGATAGTTATCACCTATACTTACTGTCCATAAAAGATGCTATAAGCTCCCCTGACAAGAATCTTATAGCAGTCTCTTTGGACTTGGATCTTTGCCGTATAACAGGAACCAAGAGGAACACCATTTCCATCTCTTTTCATTTCGAAGATATATAACTACCTTCTCTACAAGCAGTCTTTGAATCTAAGTCTTTACACCCCTCATAAGCTTGAAGAATCCAAAGAGACGGCATCAACTCAAGATCTTGGTTTGAACAAAGCCAAGTTCGGTAAGTGGCTTGAACCCTCGTTGTTCACTTTGAGAAATTATGAGTTTCATGTGATTTGGCTCACGTATGTTTGTTCTAGCTAATTTGTTCTTTCATTTGTGTTTTCTGCTAGAATTAAGTATGTTAGAATAGGTTTAAGTTCATTTGGTGTTATTTGGTAACTTATCCTTTGGAAAATTTTAGTTTTCGGTAATGATAGGGGTGTTTGGTTTGAATGTTTAAAGAGCATTAGGTGACAATAATGTTCCACTTATCAACCTTCACATCTTTGTTTCGTGAGAATTAAGTTAGTATAAGTGTTAGTTTAGGTTTTGGTTGAGTAGAGTATAGTTTGAGTGTTCCAAAGTTTTTATAGAAACTCCCTGCATGTACACTTTTATGCATTCAATTCATGACAGCAGACGTTTAGGGATTGTTTGATGATTAGTTGATTTGATTTTTGGTAAACAAGTAGTTTTAGGATTATTTTAAGTATTCATTATCTGGTAATAGGGTTTAGGTTGAATTTGGTGGTTCTAAGTGGCATAATAGTCTACTGTTTGCTCACTAAATCCCACCAGACCACCTCTTTGCGTCAGTAGGGTGTTAGGGGTTTGTTTTTGCGTTATGTAGCTTGAAAGTTGGTACACATTTAGATTTTAGGTTAATCTAGTTGGGTAATATCTGGTATTGGGGGTTAGATAACTTTTGGTGTGTTAAAAATCGCCTCAAACCTTACTGTTGAACCATCGAAACCACCAGGCCCTTGTTTCTGTAATAGTTGCTGATTTGGATCGATTTGTGGGCATTTGTGTGTTTTCATTGTTGTTATCTTACTTTTTATTGACTCCTCACACTTCAACTAGTGTGGGGGTGCCTTTTGTACCATAAAATAGCAAGAAAACACCTCAAAACGGCTCAAAACGAGCTCCAAAAAAAAACTATCAGCAAGTTACTGGGCAAGTTGTCCGATATACCTGTGTTTCTGTGTTGTCCGATATCGGACACAACTGATGTTGGACGACACCTTTGTCTGGTGATATCTTGGACAACACAGAAGTACTCCACCTTGGAGTACTTTGGGGTACTTTTGTTTTTAGCCATTTTTTTAGTTTTTTAAAACTTTTTCATTTTTACCTTCTTAATTTAGTTAAAATAGAACTTTTAGAAAAATAAAATCTATTTTTAGCATTATTTTTTTTATGATTATTTAAGTTTAAAAAGTGTTTTTAGCCTTTTAAAAATAGAAAAATAGTTTTAAAAATTTAGGAAAAATACTTTTTAGTCTTTAAATAATATAAGTGAGTTATTAGTTCAATAAAATAATATTTTAGGCTTTTTCTTAATTATATTTGATTTTAGGGCTTTAATTAGCATTTAAAATTGAATATTTAATTAATAAAAGGTTTTAATATGTTTTTATTGTATTTTTATTCTTATTTATATTAGTTTTAATTTTTAAAATAATTTTTAGGTTGAATTTTTAATTTTATCACGTTTTACGTATTTACGTTCGCGTTTACGTCAAATCGTCGTAGTTTAATCGTAGTCGTAGCTCGTCTTTAATTTTTCTCTCTTTAACCAAAAACGTCACTAATCCAAACTTTGATTTTATATAATTGGCACACTTAATTCACACACCTCCGCCGAGAACGAACTTGGACTTCTCGTCTTCACGGTTTTCCTAAATCGTGTCTAATGTAGAGATTTTGCTAGGTTCAATTGTTGTTCTCGGTATCTTAACGAATTGATCTAGGTTCTCTATGTGACTCTATTGTTTTTGGTGAAAAAGAATATTTTGGTTGTTTTTAAATAATAAAAGTGCGAAACTTTAAAGTAAAAGTGCAATTAAAGTAAATCTAAGTCTAATTAAATTAATGGGCGAGTATTTAAAACGTGACTGAAATTAAAGGCACTAAGAACAAATGACGCAAACTTAAATCTAACTAAGGCAAACTTAAAACGCAACTAAAACTTAAACTAAGGCAAGGCTAAAATAAGGCTAAGACAAGTAATCTTAAAGTGCAATTCAATAAAAAGGCGGGAAAAATAAGCTTAAAAATAAAAGACTGAAAATTAAAAAAGAAAGACTAAAAAGGAACTGAAAGAAACCTTGATTCGGAAGTTCAAAACTTCCGAATGAACTAGCTTGACTCGGAACTTTCAACTTCCGAATGAAACAACCTTGAGTCGGAAGTATTGATTCGGAAGACTTCCGGATGAAGCTTGACTCGGAAGTTTTGGTGTTGATCCGGAACTTTTTCCTTCCCTTGATCCGGAACTTCGTTCGGAAGATATTGATCCGGAACTTCGTTCGGAAGAATTGACTCGGAACTTTTAAAGTTCCGAATGAAACCTCTCTGATCCGGAACTTTGAATGTTCCGGATGAAGCTTGACTCGGAAGTTTTTGCTGATCCGGAAATCTTCCGGATGAAGCCCTTGATTCCTGAACTTTGAAGTTCCGAATGAAAGAACTCTTGATCCGGAACTTTTGAATTCCGAATGAAAGCTTTCTCTTCTCTTGGTTCGGAAGTTTTCCTGGGAACAAAGAAACAGAAACAAACAACCCGAAGAACATGGGATAACAGTAACAACAGATCTAACACAGATTAATCAAAATCAAAACAAACGATTAAGCTAAACTAATAACAACTCAACAGTTAAACATAAATAAACAATTTAAATCAACAAAACAAACAAATTTAACCACAATAATTAAAAACCCAATTGATCAAAATAAGAACATGAACATGAACACAAACATAAACATAAAAATCAAAGATTTAGAAAGGTAGATGAGAGATTAACAAGATAAAGTAAAGATTGACAAGAATTAAATGGAAACTTACTTGAAATTAAAGGAATTTAATGTGCAAGACAAGGTAATTAAATTGACAAGTATTTAAATGTGCAAGAAAATAAATGTGGAAGAGCTAATTTGTCAAGTTAGCCAACAAGAAAAATAATTAACTAGTCCTAATCTATATATAGGGGAGGATTAGGAAGCTTCCTCCCCTCTTTCCTTTTCTCTTAATTACAATCTTAAGTCCTTCCTTCTTTAATTCTTCATTAATTGCATGCTTAGTCCTTTTCTTCTAATCTTCTTTAAACTTGGACTTAAATGACTTTTGGCTCGGGATTTCTTTTGAACTCGTCTTTAACCTCTTCAATAAATTAGACTTGAGTTTTTCGGCTTTTGATAAACTTCCGTCTTTTGAGTTTTTCTTCGATAAATCTTCAGAATTGGTCTTGGACTTCCGTTCTTTTTGCACTCTTGACTTCTTGACTTCGTCTTTCATCTTTTTATTCAATAAAAGTCCGTAAATGCCCGTGAATTCCCGTGGTTTTCTCCACTTTTCATCTTTTCGTCCTAAATCACAACAAAAACACAAACCACGCATAATTCCGACATAAAAGACATAAAATACACGTTTTGGTCTGGTTATTATTGTAATTAAGTGGTAGAAAAGATGTGTGTTTACACACATATTAAATCCCCTACACTTGACCATTGCAATGTCCTCCTGCAATGCATTAGTTACAAAGCAAGATTACATTTTTTATCATAATCAATCCACGTTGGCCTTTATAAAAGAAATAAAAACTATAAACATTCAAAGTAAAGAAATCAAAAGCATACCTTGGGTTTTGGAAATGTTATGAATAATCATCATCCTCAAGTTTTCACTTTCTCCAAACCAAGCTTAAAAATGAGATCATTGTTATTATAAGTTAGTAGACTAACACGAACTCATGTGGGCCAATTATTCACATAGACTCCATTATTCCTAGGTGTATCTATTATATTTTATTATTGTCTTGAATGATCACAAGGATGCATTTTTGACTTATTTCGATAGTTATTAAGTCTGAAAATAAAGTGAACGATTTAATCAATAGTTAGCTAAAGGACAAAATCTTTTAAAACTGCTTCTCGGGACCTCATAAAGTTCATATCTTGGCATAACTCGCTTCGCGATTTGAGACCTTTCTCGGACCGATATTTGGCAGCGACTTCATACTTCAAACCTTGAGAGACGTTCATGAAATTATGGTCTTCTCTTCATAATGGAATTTCTTTACTTGAAGTTTTGAGAGATTCATACTTGGACCACGACTTCTTCATTTTTCTCCAATCTTTATTTTGGACTTTGATATACAACGATCCGCCTCCTTTTATGACTTGGATCTATTTATCCTCATACCTTGTTAGGGTCTTTTCGGATACACTTCTCCATGACTTTTGGGGAGTCTTTGCTTTTCGTCGTGTGTCTCGATCCTTCTTATTGATTTTCGATAAATGATTCTTCACATCACTTTGGATCTTTAGCAACAAAATATAGCCCTCATGCCTTGTTAGGGCCTTTTCGGACTCGCCAATCTTCGCATCCCGCTTCAATAAGTCATGCCTTGGCTATGATTAACTCACATAAATTCACGAAAGAATACCGAACTTATAATTGGCTCTATCATCTCTCGTTCTCCACAGTTTAAAATCTCAAGTAATGAGACTCGTGGATGCTTAGCCTATTAAATCAAAGTTTTGGGTTTTCGAGTCGTCTATAGGATCTTGCAAATTCTTAGACCTTTTCAAGATTAGAATTCGCGTTTTAAAGTTCCCTTGATAAACGACTCTCTAGGATCAATTATAGGAACTTACGAAAAGTTCTTGTTCTTAACCCGTGAGAGTTAAGACTTTCGCGTTTTATAGCTCCCTATATAAAATCCTAGCAAAACTTGACTTAAACACGTTAAGGATACTAGCTAGAGTAAACTTAGATAAGTAAACTCGGATTGAGTCAAAAGATTCACAACGTTTGAAAATTAAAACCACTTATTAAAAATTTATTCTAATAAGGACAGAAAATAACTATACAAAGGGAAAAACTAATAGGCCAAAATAGATCAAAAATTTTGAAAAATGTCAAAAAATTGATTTTCCGGTTAAAATGAGGACAAATACAAGGAAAAGGCCACTTAACTTCGATAGAAGTCCCCCCTACACTTAAGATAGACATTGTCCTCAATGTTTAAGCATGTAGGAGTAAACTCCCCTACACTTAGGACATTGTGCACTTTGTTTAAATCTTGCTAAGGGAAAGACAACTAAAGAGATTCCTATTTTAATATTGGAAAATATAAAATTGTGAATCGAAAAGAGTTTAGGATAGAACCGGGAAGAAGTGAAAACGGAATCACGGGTCGTCAAGAATCATCAAGAGTGGATCATTGAAGCTCAAATCCCTGATTAAGAAGTGAGGAGAGTAAATACCAAACCAAAGGCCCCCCCTACACTGATGATAAAGAAAGCGAAAAGATAGATGCATGGGTTGCCTCCCAAGAAGCACTTGATTTTTGTTAACCGAGTCATTAGCCTGACTCGACCTTGATCATCAACGGAAGAAGCATGAAACATATCCACCAGGATCAAAGACATAGTTTTCGTCCATCAATAAGCAGAAGCTTAAGGCGAACAAGGCAAGCTAAAGAAGAGTAGGCAAGGTTCCCTTAAGCGAAGATGCGGCACTGTGGAAGCAAGTATGGTGAGGTGTAAGCATATCTTCAATAATTCCAACGATTTTTCCTTTTATTTCATCAGGTGGATACTGAGATGGCTGTAGAATGTCAATACCGGGGTCGAACACCTTTTCCTTTAGGGGAAAATAGCACTCAGGCTCAGCAGAGTGTGAAGAAGATCCGCAAAGAAGCACAACCTCGTCCTCAGAAGGGGGAAAAAGAGGTGTCAAATCATATGTGCAATGAATATTGTTGTCGACCGGTTCTTCTCCTTAGAAAGAATATGCTTCAAATCCAAAGTAGGATCAAGACGATAATCTTCAAAGTCATAAGGAGGAGCATCACTCTCATGAGGGAAGTAAGTGTTGAGAAATTCAGAGAAGTCTTCCTCAAATGAGTAATCGTCCAAAGTAGGATCGAGTGATGGCGGAGGATCTTCATCATGTGAAGAATCGCTCGAAAGAGTATCAGCCTCATCAAAATCATCGAAAGTGGGCAGCTCGGGATACTCACAAGTACAATCAAAATCATCCGAATCTGAGCTAGAATCATCATCATAAGCATTAAAGACCGGTGGAGAATCATAAATGGGGGAAGCTTCCAAAGTGGAGCGAGAATCATCCATATCATCTTGAAAGAGTGGATTATCGTTACAAGACTCGAATAGAGGATTGTTGTAGACGACAAAGTCATCGAGCACATTAATCATATTCACTGATTCTCGTCCATAGTATTTGCCTGTAAGCTTCCCCATTTTGAAAATTTGTGAGTCATTCCCGACTCTTAAGATTAACTCACCTTTGGCAACATCCACTAAAGCACGTCCGGTTCTCAAGAATGGCCAACCAAGTATTAAACGAATACGAGGGTCCATTTCATAATCAACTACGACAAATCGACCGGGAAATTAAATGCGCCAACTTTAATGAACACGTCTTCGGCTATACAAACAGGGTAAGCAAGAGTGCGATTTGCAAGTTCAAGAGTCATCTTTGTTGGAGTGAGGTCGGGTAATGATAGTGTTTTCCAAACACTCAGTGGCATCAAATTAATACTGGCCCCGAGATCAGCAAGGGCAGTGAATTCTTCAGTTTTGTTGAGCACGCAAGGCAACACAAAACGACCGGGATCTCCAAGCTTTTCCGGAAGTTCTTTAAGAATAACTGCAGAGCAGTTTTCATTTAAGCGTGTGTTGGCGAGTTCAATCAGCTTCTCCTTCTTGTTAAGCAATTCCTTAAATGCTTTAAAAAATTTGGGCATGTGGACAAGTGCTTCAAGAAAACTAATGCTGAAGGACATTTGAGAAATCATCTTGATATAGTTTGTCACTTGAGAGTCCTCCTTTGTTAGATCGTTGGTCTTGCCTAAGCGAGAAGGGTATGGGATATTGGGTTTATAGGTGGAAGGTGAAGGTGTAGTCGGTAAAGGTTGAGATGTTGAAGGGTCCTTCCGAGATACATCGTCATGACGAGGCGGAGACTGTAATGGTGCACTGATACTAGGTGTAGGAGGAGTAGGGATACATGGTGGTGGAGGAGGTGTAGATGATGGGGGCGGGATTGCTGGTCCTACGATGGTGACTCCACTACGAGTAGTAATAGCACTCACATTGGCTCGCGGATTAGTGACGATGTTTGAAGGTAGAGAACTCGAAGTAGAAGGTTGAGTGGAGGGCAAGAAACTAGCTAACATATTCTTTAATTCATTTGTTTGAGTGCTGAAGGAGGATTGAATATTATCACGAACTTCGGATCTTATCTCATTTCCTTGCTTCGTGATATCTCCTTTCAAATTGATTATTTGGCTCTGTAGATTCTTGATTTGCTCACCTTGAGTTCTCATGATGGCTTCAACATCGGGGTTAATGGGTGGGGTTTGTTGAGCGGGTGGGTGATAAGGATTAGAAGCTCTTGGTGGGATTTTGTTGCTTCTATTGTAGTTGTTGGCGGGGTTTTGGTTTTGAGGAGAAAAACCGGGTGAAAGGTAATTGTTGGACCGGTAGCTCAGCAGATTTCTATCCCCTTGTTGTCTAGCTTGGTAATTTTCCGGTGAATAATTACCATAAGCTACATACACATTTTCCGGATTTCCTTGTGTAGAAGTAAAATCGGTGTATGAGTGAGGACCGCCGCATGTTTCACAAGGATTATCAACCACTTTAACTTGTTGTTGTTGTTGGTTTGAAGCGAGAAGCGTAGTACTTTTGCTCATTTCAGTCATCATGCGGGTGAGTTCGGTCATATCAGGGTTTGCTGAGGTGGAGGAAACAATGAGTCTCGGATTGTTCCTTGAAGAAGCAGAGGAATCCAAGTTTTTGTGGTTAGTAGTCATGTTCTCAATTAACTCTCTACACTCCTCGGGTCTCCTTTTCATGAATGTGCCACCGGTGGCTGCATTAATCGTATCATGATCTCGAAAAGTCAAACCGTTGTAGAAAGTATCGATTAAGGTCACAGGGAGCATGTTGTGGTTTGGACATCTATCGATCAAGACATTATATCACTCCCAAGCATCAAAAAGAGATTCATCAGGGTCTTGCATGAAACCGCTGATTTGATTGCGAAGGCTTGTGACCATGGATGGTGGAAAGTAGCGCGATAAAAAGCGTTGAGTCATGTCATCCCAAGTGTGAATAGAATTCTTCGGGAGACGATCAAACCATTTCTCGGCATGATGTAATAAAGTATGTGGAAAGAGTTGTAGTCGAAGTTCATCCATTGTGGCACCAGCCAACTTCATGCTTTGGGTGATTGTAATGAACATGTCGAGGTGTTTGTTGGCATCATCATCAGGTAATCCATGGAATGGGTTTGTTTGTACTTGCTGAATCATGTGGTGCTTCAACGAAAACTCAGGAGCGTTGATTTGCATCGGCGCAATCGGTCCTCCTCGTCCAAACATGGTTGGTTGACAAAGTTCCTCCATGGTCCGAAGATCGGGCTGTGGAAGAACATTGTTGTTATTATTAGGGTGCGGTGGATTATTGTTGTTAACACCAGACATAGCTAAATCTTCTTGAGGCTCGGGCTCTTGATAATTAGAAGATCTAGTACGCATGCACCTACAAAGACAAAAGAAAAAGAAACCAAACACAAAAACAATATATATACACAATAAAGATAAAATCTTTTTGGATTTTTGAAATTTTTAATTTTTATGTATTTTTATCAATTTTTTTTAATTTTTATGATTTTTTGAATTTTTTATGCAAGAAAAGTAACGCTCATAAGTGAACGGATCCCAAACAGCAACGCGTCTCTCACAGAAAACCGTTAATCATTACGAAAAGAGCCGGCAGCGGCGCCATTTTATATTTAGGATTTACTCAGGTTAAAAATATTCGTTGTACCAATCTCTTCGAATTGAAAAACTTGTGTTTAATGTGTGACTCTGTTTTATTTTGGTGGAACAAAAATGTGTCGTTATAGTGTTTAAACTAAATGTGCAGAACAATTAAAGTTAAAAGGCAGGTAATTTAAATCTAAGTCTAATTAAAATAATGGGCGAGTATTTAAAACGTGACTGAAATTAAAGGCACTAAGAATAAATGACGCAAAATTAAATCTAACTAAGGCAAACTTAAAACGCAACTAAAACTAAAACTAAGGCAAGGCTAAAATAAGGCTAAGACAAGTAATCTTAAAGTGCAATTAAATAAAAAGGCGGGAAAAATAAGCTTAAAAATAAAAGACTGAAAATTAAAAAAGAAAGACTAAAAAGGAACTGAAAGAAACCTTGATTCGGAAGTTCAAAACTTCCGAATGAACTAGCTTGACTCGGAACTTTCAACTTCCGAATGAAACAATCTTGAGTCGGAAGTATTGATTCGGAAGACTTCCGGATGAAGCTTGACTCGGAAGTTTTGGTGTTGATCCGGAACTTTTTCCTTCCCTTGATCCGGAACTTCGTTCAGAAGATATTGATCCGGAACTTTTGTTGATCCGTAAGTTTTTGATCCGGAACTTCGTTCGGAAGAATTGACTCGGAACTTTTAAAGTTCCGAATGAAACCTCTCTGATCCGGAACTTTGAATGTTCCAGATGAAGCTTGACTCGGAAGTTTTTGCTGATCCGGAAATCTTCCGGATGAAGCCCTTGATCCTGAACTTTGAAGTTCCGAATGAAAGAACTCTTGATCCGGAACTTTTGAGTTCCGAATGAAAGCTTTCTCTTCTCTTGGTTCGGAAGTTTTCCTGGGAACAAAGAAACAGAAACAAACAACCCCGAAGAACAAGGGATAACAGTAACAACAGATCTAACACAGATTAATCAAAATCAAAACAAACGATTAAGCTAAACTAATAACAACTCAACAGTTAAACATAAATAAACAATTTAAATCAACAAAACAAACAAATTTAACCACAATAATTAAAAACCCAATTGATCAAAATAAGAACATGAACATGAACACAAACATAAACATAAAAATCAAAGATTTAGAAAGGTAGATGAGAAATTAACAAGATAAAGTAAAGATTGACAAGACTTAAATGGAAACTTACTTGAAATTAAAGGAATTTAATGTGCAAGACAAGGTAATTAAATTGACAAGTATTTAAATGTGCAAGAAAATAAATGTGGAAGAGCTAATTTGTCAAGTTAGCCAACAAGAAAAATAATTAACTAGTCCTAATCTATATATAGGGGAGGATTAGGAAGCTTCCTCCCCTCTTTCCTTTTCTCTTAATTACAAGCTTAAGTCCTTCCTTCTTTAATTCTTCATTAATTGCATGCTTAGTCATTTTCTTCTAATCTTCTTTAAACTTTGACTTAAATGACTTTTGGCTCGGGATTTCTTTTGAACTCGTCTTTAACTTCAATAAATTAGACTTGAGTTTTTCGGCTTTTGATAAACTTCCGTCTTTTGACTTTTTCTTTGATAAATGTTCAGAATTGGTCTTGGACTTCCATTCTTTTTGCACTCTTGACTTCTTGACTTCGTCTTTCATCTTTTTCTTCAATAAAAGTCCGTAAATGCCCGTGAATTCCCGTGGTTTTCTCCACTTTTCACCTTTTCGTCCTAAATCACAACAAAAACACAAACCACGAATAATTCCGACATAAAAGACATAAAATACACGTTTTGGTCCGGTTATTATTGTAATTAAGTGGTAGAAAAGATGTGTGTTTACACACATATCAGTGTCGATTAATACTTTCCGCCTTATACTTTGTTTTTCCTAAAACAAGTATATAAAAACCTACATCAATCATTTTGGCGCCGCTGCCGGGGACACGGCAATGGTTTAGTATGGGGGAGTGATGAGACTGCAATTATACATAGTCTCATCGTCCAAATCGGGCTTAAAACGCTTAAAAATATCATAAAATGCCATAAAATATGCTTGTGTTTGTTCATTGTGTATTTAAGGTACGAATATCATGAAATCAACAAAAGAGAACAAGAATCAAGCAAAAACGAACACGGGAATTGAAGCCGTACAAAGAACCGGACCCGAATCATGAATTTCCAAAAAATACCCTTGGAGAATTGAAGAATGTCAAGTTTGGTCCCTCAAGAATTGAAGACTTGTCATTTTATACCCTTGTAAAACTAAAAATTACATTTGGGTCCCTAAAATATCAAGATTTTACATAATTGGTCCTTTAATATTCACAAATGTCCATGAATAGACCTTATTTCATAATCTACAAAGTTTGGAGGACTAAATGTTCATTAGGTCAAAGTTGTTTATGAAGGAAATGCACATAATGTTGTTTATAACTTGAAGTGCCAACAAATTCAGACATCAAGGGTCTAAGGTGGACAAATATAACCCTAAACCTGGATTAAGCCCATACCCATCACACCACAGCCCAAGTCAAATGGTCAAACATAATTAAGGGAGAAGAACACATTTATATTCCCAAAAAGGATTAAACATTGCTGTTCTTTGTGTTCTTAATCTACCCACCACCAAGAACCCTAACATATAAATCAAAGGGCTTTCTTAACTACTTGAGGAAAATGAAGATTAACCACCAGACTATCTCAACCCACGTGATACTTCTCATCCACATCAGCTTATGGACCCCAATTGGCAGCTCATAGAAGTCACGAGATTCCACTTTTGCCAGTGATTGAAGACCATTTAACGTCTATGATGCTATAACGTTATGCCCACAACATCTCAATAGACAAGATCATTCAGAACCTTCAAGAAGCAATTCAAATTCAGCATATTCACAAAGCATATTCTTGGGTAGTTTAGGAAGTTTGTAATTGATTATCTGAGCTAGGGTTTCATACTCCCCTTGTATATATAGGGTAGTTTAGTTAGCTAGTACCTTTGTTCCAAATTTTATTCTTCAAAATTTCTATGTAATTTATTGAGAGTTTGAATGAAAAAGATTTGAGTTCCATATTTTTAACCTGTCTTTTAAATTTCTACAACTTTATTTTTATGCAATGTACCTTTTAATATTTTCATAATTATGCAAAAAAAGATTTTTAGAAAGTGAAAGTTTTTCTTGAAGAACCATTAAAACGTAAGTACTTTATATACTGATTTGACAACTCGGGACGTAAAGTGGTTTGTGTTTTAGTGTTAAACATTTTGGTTGGTTACTGAAATTTCAAAAGGATTTACTTTGATTAAGTCTTGTTTGAAGATCCATAGACCCAAGGCTTGATTATATGCAACTGATTTGACAACTCAGTTGCAAGTAAAGGGTTTGGGTGTGTGTTACTTTTCTGTTTTTACAAAGATTTTACCAAAGATTTGATTCAAATATTGTTTTTACCTTAATCCGTTAGTTTATCAATAATCCTATACTTACTGTCCATAAAAGATGCTATAAGCTCCTCTGACAAGAAGCTTATAGCAGTCTCTTTGGACTTGGATCTTTGTCGTGTAACAGGAACCAAGAGCAACACCATTTCCATCTCTTTTCATTTTGAAGATATATAACTACCTTATCTACAAGCAGTCTTTGAATCCAAGTCTTTACACCCCTAATAAGCTCGAAGAATCCAAAGAGACGGCATCAGCTCAAGATCTTGGCTTGAACAAAGCCAAGTTCGGTAAGTGGCTTGAACCCTCGTTGTTCACTTTGAGAAATTATGAGTTTCATGTGATTTGGCTCACGTATGTTTGTTCTAGCTAATTTGTTCTTTCATTTGTGTTTTCTGCTAGAATTAAGTATGTTAGAATAGGTTTAAGTTCATTTGGTGTTATTTGGTAACTTATCCTTTGGAAAATTTTAGTTTTCGGTAATTATAGGGGTGTTTGGTTTGAATGTTTAAAGAGCACTAGGTGACAATAATGTTCCACTTATCAACCTTCACATTTTTGTTTTTTGAGAATTAAGTTAGTATAAGTGTTAGTTTAGGTTTTGGTTGAGTAGAGTATAGTTTAAGTGTTCCAAAGTTTTTTATAGAAACTCCCTGCATGTACACTTTTATGCATTCAATTCATGACAGTAGACGTTTAGGGATTGTTTGATGATTAGTTGATTTGATTTTTTGGTAAACAAGTAGTTTTAGGATTATTTTAACTATTCATTATCTGGTAATAGGGTTTAGGTTGAATTTGGTGGTTCTAAGTTGCATAATAGTCTAATGTTTGCTCACTAAATCCCACCAGACCACCTCTTTGCATCAGTAGGGTGTTAGGGGTTTGTTTTTGTGTTATGTAGCTTGAAAGTTGGTACACATGTAGATTTTAGGTTAATCTAGTTGGGTAATATCTGGTATTGGGGGTTAGATAGCTTTTGGTGTGTTAAAAATCGCCTCAAACCTCACTGTTGAACCATCGAAACCACCAGGCCCTTGTTTCTGTAATAGTTGCTGATTTGGCTCAATTTGTGGGTATTTGTGTGTTTGCATTGTTGTTATCTTACTTGTTATTGACTCCCCACACTTCAACTAGTGTGGGGGTGCCCTTTGTACCATAAAATAGCAAGAAAACACCTCAAAACGGCTCAAAACGAGCTCCAAAAAAACCATCAGCAAGTTACTGGGCAAGTTGTCCGATATTCCTGTGTTTCTGTGTTGTCCGATATCGGACACAACTGATGTTGGACGACACCTTTGTCTGGTGATATCTTGGACAACACAGAAGTACTCCACCTTGGAGTACTTTGGGATACTTTCGTTTTTAGCCATTTTTTTTAGTTTTTTTAAACTTTTTCATTTTTACCTTGTTAATTTAGTTAAAATAGAAATTTTAGAAAAACAAAATTTATTTTTAGCATTATTTTATTATTTTTATGATTATTTTAGTTTAAAAAGTGTTTTTAGCCTTTTAAAAATAGAAAAATAGTTTTAAAAATTTAGGAAAAATACTTTTTAGTCTTTAAATAATATAAGTGAGTTATTAGTTCAATAAAATAATATTTTGGGCTTTTTCTTAATTATATTTGATTTTAGGGCTTTAATTAGCATTTAAAATTGAATATTTAATTAATAAAAGGTTTTAAAATATATTTATTGGATTTTTATTCTTATTTATATTATTTTAGACTTAGTTTTAATTTTTAAATTAAGTTTTAGGTTTAATTTTTAATTTTGTCACGTTTTACGTATTTACGTTCGCGTTTTACGTCAAATCATCGTAGTTTAATCGTATTCGTAGCTCGTTTTTAATTTTTCTCTCTTTAACCAAAAACGTCACTAATCCAAACTTTGATTTTATATAATTGGCACACTTAATTCACATACCTCCGCCGATAACGAACTTGGACTTTTCGTCTTCACGGTTTTCCTAAATCGTGTCGATTAATACTTTCCGCCTTATACTTTGTTTTTACTAAAACAAGTATATAAAAACCTACATCAATCATTTTGGCGCCGCTGCCAGGGACACGGCAATGGTTTAGTATGGGGGAGTGATGAGACTGCAATTATACATAGTCTCATCGTCCAAATCGGGCTTAAAACGCTTAAAAATATCATTAAATGCCATAAAATATGCTTGTGTTTGTTCATTGTGTATTTAAGGTACGGATATCATGAAATTAACAAAAGAGAACAAGAATCAAGCAAAAACGAACACGGGAATTGAAGCCGCACAAACAACCGGACCCGAATCATGAATTTCCAAAAATACCCTTGGAGAATTAAAGAATGTCATGTTTGGTCCCTCAAGAATTGAAGACTTGTCATTTTATACCCTTGTAAAACTAAAAATTACATTTGGGTCCCTAAAATATCAAGATTTTACATAATTGGTCCTTTAATATTCACAAATGTCCATGAATAGCCCTTATTTCATAATCTACAAAGTTTGGAGGACTAAATGTTCATTATGTCAAAGTTGTTTATGAAGGAAATGCACATAATGTTGTTTATAACTTGAAGTGCCAACAAATTCAGACATCAGGGGTCTAAGGTGGAAAAATATAACCCTATACCCAGATTAAGCCCATACCCATCACACCACAGCCCAAGTCAAATGGTCAAACATAATTAAGGGAGAAGAACACATTTATATTCCCAAAAAGGATTAAACACTGCTGTTCTTTGTGTTCTTAATCTACCCACCACCAAGAACCCTAACATATAAATCAAAGGGCTTTCTTAACTACTTGAGGAAAATGAAGATTAACCACCAGACTATCTCAATCCACGTGATACTTCTCATCCACATCAGCTTATGGACCCCAATTAGCAGCTCATAGGAGTCACGAGATTCCACTTTTGCCAGTGATTGAAGACCATTTAACGTCTATGATGCTATAACGTGATGTCCACAACATCTCAATGGACAAGATCATTCAGAACCTTCAAGAAGAAATTCAAATTCAACATATTCACAAAGCATATTCTGGGGTATTTTAGGAAGTTTGTAATTGATTATCTGAGCTAAGGTTTCATACTCCTCTTGTATATATAGGAGTTTAGTTAGCTAGTACCTTTGTTCCAAATTTTATTCTTCAAAATATCTATGTAATTTAGTGAAAGTTTGAATGAAAAAGATTTGAGTTCCATATTTTTAACCTGTCTTTTAAATTTCTGCAACTTTATTCTTATGCAATGTACCTTTTCATATTTTCATAATTCAGTTTATGCAAAAAAAGATTTTTAGAAAGTGAAAGTTTTTCTTGAAGAACCATTAAAACGTAAGTACTTTATATACTGATTTGACAACTCGGGACGTAAAGTGGTTTGTGTTTTAGTGTTAAACATTTTGGTTGGTTACTGAAATTTCAAAAGGATTTACTTTGATTAAATCTTGTTTGAAGATCCATAGACCCAAGGCTTGATTATATGCAACTGATTTGACAACTCAGTTGCAAGTAAAGGGCTTGGGTGTGTGTTACTTTTCTGTTTTTACAGAGATTTTACCAAAGATTTGATTCAAATCTTGTTTTTACCTTAATCCGTTAGTTTATCATTAATCCTATAGTTACTGTCCATAAAAGATGATATAAGCTCCTCTGACAAGAAGCTTATAGCATGTAGAATATTGATAAACTATGAATCTATGAAGTGGGTTGAAGATTTCTAGAGAGAGAAACTAGTGAGAGAAAGTGACAGAGAACTATGTGTTTTTATTCAAATGAGAAAATAGAATGATCAACAACCAACCCCTTTCCATGGTGGAAAGGGGCATTTATATCCAAGGCCAATATTGGGCTTGGGCCGACCCATGACAAGCCCATGGGTCGGTTTCTTACTTAACTAAATAAGTACTCAATAACTACGAGCTATTACAACATTAATAATATTGTGGAGTGACCGATACTTCAAATATACGTAAAACGTATTTCTAACAATCTCCCCCTAAGGGAGGTCACTCCACGTTTACAAAGTTCTAAACCTAGCATACTATACTAAGTGTTCGTTCTTCAGCTCGTAGTCTTTTCTTCTTTCTTTTTGTTGTGAATATGTTTATTTGATCTTTTAGGCTTTGACTTGAGAGCATTGTTCTTTTGACCAATCACGTGCGATCTTTGCCTTTTTGTGAATCTTGCCTCCTCGTGACTCCATGTTCCACACACTTATGTCTTTTGTTAAATTCTCGAAAGCTTCAGAGTTTGGTACAGCGGAAGACTTCATTTTGTACTTTCTTGAATTTTTGCTGAACTTTGATGCAGAAAAACATAAGCATGTGGGAACGACTTCAACTGGTACACCGCAACGCTACCGTCTTCAACTGGTACACAGCAACGCCACCGTCTTCAACAGGTACACAGCAACGCCACCATCTTCAACAGGTACACAGCAACGACACGAATAAAATGGCTTTGACATTTTATTCTAATTCGGTAGCATTTTACCTCCGGTCGATGAAGACCGTTGGACGATATTAGATATCGTACCCGTGACGGATAGTTTCAATTAAGTAACTTCCTGACAGGATTTCGCGGGTAAACCCGTTCTCTTTATTCGACCGTCCAAAGCTGACTGCGAACATAAAGAGTGAATCACTTGGATAAATTATCCTTGTGATTGAAGCCGTCAATTCATGAAACCTGGAACAAGTGAATTTTAGTTAAGATTTTCACCATCGTTGCTTTCCAGTTATCACGAGCTTAATTCATAAAGAATCTTGCACGTCACCTACCAAGTGCTGTTTGATGTTAACACTAGAAGGATTTCCACTCGTCACTGTGATCTATAAAGAGTCACTCTGAGTGTTCTGGCAAGATCATATGATAATGCGTAGAGTCCTGGAACGAGTTTAAGTTCAATTAAGAATTAAACTGCTGTTTCTATCCAGTTTTTCACAAGATTGGTTCTTAAAGAACCGCACGTGTAACCTACCATGAGCTTGTTTGATGTTGGCTCAAGCAGGATTTCCATCTTCATTGTAATACTTGCGTATTACTCGGATGTTCTGGCAATATTACAAGAATACTGCGTAGGACTCATAAAGATCTCTTACTTTTCACAGTGTGTGAGAAAGCAAGGAATAAATGGAAAGTGTCCTAATGAGACTTTTGATGATCTCTTGGCTCTAGACTCGATAGTGCGTTTTGATTTAGTGAGCGATGGCTGGAGAGGAGTGCCACCTTTTCAATATCAGTCTATTCGGAGTGAATAAACCAATAGATAACGTGTTGATCTCCGTGTGATTAAAACAAATACCTTTTGAGAGATATTTGAGTTAGCTGGGAAGGGTTGTGCATTGCATCACTGGGTCCATGATGTTTTTCTTCAATATCGAGAATCATTGACAAATGATCTCAATAGCATATGTATTGACCCGGTTTCTGCCTAAAGTTGTAAGGAGGGCTTCTTTCTTTACACCCTTTATCTTTACAATTCTTTTTCATTCTTCAACCCCTTCAATGCTTACCAATACATCATAACTAGCACCTTGTTGTGATTGTTCCAGTGCTAGCTTAAGTACTTTGTCGGCATTCAGCTACGTTCACAATCTTTCTCCAACTTTCCTAAGACTTCTAATTCTATCTAGGGAATTGTCCTTGGGAAAATTCCATCGGCTCTGATGAATCATTGGACTAAACCTATTCCTACCACCCTTTTGTCACCACATACGTCGTGAATTAAGCGTGTTTTGGGAAAGTATAGCCACCATGAAAAATCCTTGAAAATCACTTAAGGTACTTGTGATATTGAAATCAAAAGTTTTGTACCTTAGGTGTTTTGTTCATCAAAAACGCTCCACCTTAACACGTGCTTTACACATATTAAGTTGGATTATCGTTAAGTCTTTTTCATCTTTTAGCCAAGTATCATTTAAGTCTCCTTAATCCCATTTTCTCCCCTTATCCAAAATGTTAACCATTAATATTTGGGATATTGAATGGATTAACCGGTCTTTGGGTAGAAATGAAATCGATGTTTGGCCATAGAACATGTTAATGCTCCCCCTTAAATTAATAAGGGATAGTTATAGTGCTTTAGTATGATATATTTTGAAAGATTTAGAATCTCGTGAGAAATTCTTGAAAAATTATCATACCTTAACACTACATCAAGCCGTAAAATCACAATATTCACAAATTTACATATTCACAATTAAAAACCAATATAGAGTAGACCTGAAATGTACGATCCATTAGATGGATCGTTGCAGTAACTTGTGGTGCACTCCATATGGTCTACCACCAACGAACCTTTCTAAGCTCCTCATCAATCTACGTTCCCGGAGCTTTTGATCAATCTTCTTGATCACATATTTCGCCATTTGCCGATAACCCGGATGCCAATCCTCAGTCATCTCTGGTAAAGACCCACCAGAATTAAGATGCTCCAATTTTCCTCTGACGTAAAGGAGAGTCCCATCACTGTACTTATAAAGCTTACCTACCCTCATAAACTTCATTATCCCACGACTGTTCAAGTAGAAAATCCCGTAACTCGGAACAGAAATGCCGGTATAGGGACATCTTGTGACATGTTGAGGTAGAGCTTGGTTCATTGGTCGGGTCAGGTTAAGCTTCCTTTGGTAGCTTTCAACTCCCAATTGAAGATCTTCAACTCGTTTCTTGATAACAACGCTTCGTGTGAACATACGAAGTGCTGTGTTCAAGGCTATGATTTTTTCACGAGTAAGATGGGTGAGTTGATCACGGGTCATCATAAGCAACATGTCTTCGATATCTTCAAGGCGAATGATAGAAAAATCTCCCTGCTGGATTGTGTATTCTCTGTCATCCTCCCTATTTAGGCGAATCTCCGTCACATGATAATAGCCATTCTTAGCTTCAGTTTTCAGCCCTAAAATACTAGAGATGCGAATATCGGATTTGACACGACTTCCTGAATTGGCTAAGCAGCAACCTCTGTACGCCCTTCGGACTCGCTCGTCCCAATGCGATGCACCTATAACAGCATACATATCATAATTACGATTTACCTTTGGGACCCAGAGTCGGTTTACCTTTTCCTCGATCCAGGGTATTGTCCCCCAATTAGCTGCTTTCAACAAGGTCAGGGAGGTTGCGTACTTGGATGACCCCTTCAGAAGATACTCAAGATCATAGGTGAAAAAGAAGTCAAGAGCAATTTGATTATCTTGAGAGGGATCAAGTGGAGGTGGAGCTCTTTCTGATTCATGGAGGCCTGGCCTTTGAACGGTGTTAAGAGCTTTCAGGACCTCGTCAGCATAATACTCGTACTCCATGCGGCTTAACCTGGTTTTGGCGCGAATTCTCTTATCCTTTAACGCTCTCTTTACCAAAGATGGAGTGACCGAAGATTTATATTCATGACCCAGAAATGCACACAAGTCTATTGGACTACGGATACGGAGAAATATAACATCTTTGTCAGCGTCTGTGATTGGATCATATTGAGCAGCTGCTGTGATCCAAGCTTGTGGCGGTGCAGTTTCATCAATCTCCAATGTCTCCGCCCAGTCCCGTGTGCTTGATTCGGGAACAGTAGGTTGTGGTTCTTGTTGCAGAGGAGTAGAGACATGAACATCTGTTGGTTCTGATTCAGGCATCTCGGCGGTGTCATGAAAAGGAGAGTGTTGTGCAGCTTCAGGTTCAGTTACTGATTCTGCAATCACAGGAGCAACAAAAGAACTAACAGGATTAGTGGTAACAGGTATAGAAACAGCAACAGATGTACCGGGAATCGAAGATGTCGTAGTAGCATTCACATCATGGCGCCACTTGGATGATCTTGACTCCGTTGAGGTGGATTTTTCCTTTTGCGCAGCATCTTTCTGAGACTTGGTACCAGTCTTAGATGGTTTCTTTGTGCTGGCAACCTTATCCCCCTTTTCAGCCTGTTTACCATCATCATCCTCATCATCATCCTCGTTGCTTCCCTTAGCACTTTCCTCATTTCGATCACCACCATCATCACCATCATCATCATCATCATCCTCATCATCCTCATCATCATCGTCACCATCATCATCTTCTTCTTCTTCCTCTTCTTCTTCTTCACCGTCACCCTCTTCTTGTTCACTATCATCCTTTTCCTCCTCAGGCAGAATGTGGTAAGGTACCACACTTCCAAACATTTTGAACAACCGATCATCCTCCATGATAGCGTCATTGAGTGATTTGTAGAGAGTCCGTTGAACTTTAGACTTATCAAAAGATCCAACTTCCCTCATACGAGCTTTGAGGATCTTCTTTAATTCAAAATCCGTTAAGTCATATGCGATTTTGTAAGTGGATTCAGAAGGATTTGATGACTTAATCATCAAGTTATCAGTCGCGAGTGTCTTCAACTCATCACGCAGTTTTGGCATAAGGGACTCAACGGATTCTTTCACTCTCTCTTCAATAGAAGCTTCAAGTGTTTCTTTCTACTCCTTGTATTTATCCTTCATAGCTTGAAGTCTCGTGATTTGTGCTGCATACTTATCAGCTTCAGCCTTTTTGACCTGAGCAAGTTCTTCTGCATGAGCTTTACGTGTCGACTCCATCTCTGCAGCGAACTTTGCTAGCATCTCTTCTTGGGCTTTCTTTGAGGCTTCTTCACTTTGCACTCGTCTAAGTAGCTCTTGGCGAAGATTATCCATCTCTCTTCTTTGATTATTCGTGTGTTTATCCAAGAGTTCTGCCATTACAAATGCAACCATTGAAGATGATGCAGAGCTGCTCTGGGTTGGTTGAAGAGGCTCGGTTGTGACTACAGTACTGAGGATGGGAGTTATTGGAGGTGGAAGGAATGGTGTTGGAAGCGGTCGGGTTGGTAAGGGCTGTATTGGTGGAGGTTGAGTTACTAAAGGCTGAGTAGGTACCATGATTGTAGGAGCACCGGACTCCTTTTCAACACTTGCTGAAACAGGGATGGATGTCTCCTTCGAAGTAGAATACCTTTCAGGTGATCCAAACTCATCAATATCCTCTGGATCCTCGTACTCTTCTTCAATATTCATCTGTGCACCCGAACCACTACCGCCCGTGTCTCTCCTACTCTTTTCAATAGCTATCTTCATTAATTTTCTCTCAGCCTTGTCAAGAGTAGGATCATCAACATCTTCTTCGTCGTGAAGAACGAACTCATCAGCCGTGCTCTTTCCCTTCTTAGCCTCAGTCTTCTTCTTCTTGGTTTCGGGTTCAAATGAAGCAGCTGGTTGCTTGCGTTTACCTTTACTCTTGACCGTAGTAGATGAATCTTCTCCTGTCTGACGGCTTGCTTTTAGCTTCTTTATTTCTAGTAGCAGTAGTTTGTAATCAGCAGAAGCTTTAATTTTATCCGTCAGAAGATAATCGGGAATAGGACCAGGAATAACAGCACCAGATGGTCCTTCATGCCTTATATCCGCAATATGATCAGCCTCTTCAGTGTGATGACGACTTGCTGCACGCTTATCAATAGAGACATCATTCTTCATAAAATAATTAATTATAAGCTTGATAAACCGAGGGTAAGGAAAGAAATTAGTCTTCAGCTTCTTGTTTTGGAAGAGTTGAAAGTTAAATTCTTCCTATAACAAGGATGCATAATCTGCATTTGAGCCTTTTTACATTCCATAGAATATGTTCATGAGTGTACCACGCACAGCATCATGCCCAGATATTTTAGGTGTAAGACATCTACTGAGAATACCTAAGATTGCTCTCCAAGGTTGACCTACTTTAGCGGTGGTAAAATCCGACACAACTCGTAGGCCAGGACATCCAAGAGCATGGAATATCTCCATGAGTTCGTCTTTAGTAAGATCCCTGGAAAATGACATACCTTTGGGTGTATCCCGAATTCCAAATATTTTGCGGAAGTCTGAGATGGTGAGTGTCTGTTCTTTGTTGTCGAGAGAGAAGGTGATCTTGTTTGAAGTACTTTCCTTGGTGGCCCAGAATTCATACATGTAATCATATGGCACCGAAGCAGTACTCCATAACGCATTCTTGAAATGAGAGTGATCAAGGATTGCTATGGCGACTTTAAATCCATGGTGAGTGGATTTTGAAACTTGCTTCAGCCGGTAATTGTTTGGTATGAACTTGAGGGTTCGTGCTTCGGCAATTGCGGCTGCTCTAGAATCTTGGAGTGTTTGTACTATTGGATTAGTCATCGTATCTGCTTAAGATAAGACATAAAAGGTTGATGCACAAAAAATATATAGATATATATCATTATGACTTCTAAGCATAACACATTTCAACAAGTAATTATAATAGTCAAACAACTATCAATCCAACAACTCTTCATCCGGAAGTCCTTCATTCGGAACTCTTCATCCGGAAGTCCTTCATTCGGAACTCTTCATCCGGAAGTCCTTCATTCGGAACTCATCATCCGGAAGTCCTTGGAACTCTTCATCCAGAAGTTCTTCATTCGGAACTCTTCATTCGGAAGTTCCTTCGGAACTCTTCATTCGGAAGTTCCTTCGGAACTCTTCATTCGGAAGTTCGTTCGGAACTCTTCATTCGGAAGTTCATTCGGAACTCTTCATTCGGAAGTTCATTTGGAACTTCTTCATTCGGAAGTTCATCCGGAACTTCTTCATTCGGAAGTTCATCCGGAACTTCTTCATTCGGAAGTTCATCCGGAACTTCTTCATTCGGAAGTTCATCCGGAACTTCTTCATTCGGAAGTTCATCCGAAACTTCTTTACTCGGAAGTTCATCCGGAACCTCTTCATTCTGAAGTTCATCCGGAACTTCTTCATTCGGAAGTTCATTCGAAACTTCTTCATTCGGAAGTTCATTCGGAACTTCTTCATTCGGAAGTTCATCCGGAACTTCTTCATTCGGAAGTTCATCTGGAACTTCTTTCATTCGGAAGTTCATCCGGAACTTTCTTCATTCGGAAGTTCATCCGGAACTTCCTTCATTCGGAAGTTCATAAGCCTTGTTCATCCGGAAGTTCTAAACGCACCTTATTAATGATTATTCTAGGCGCGACTGTGAGTTTTAAGGCATGCTAAGGCAACAAAAAATCTTTCTAAGGATATTCCGAGTAAAACCCACCTAAAACCCTAATCAATTAATCCCTAATTAGGCAAACGAACCCTAATTTGATAAAGTTGATTACCCGAATCAATTAACTGGATTTAATGATGAATTAAGCGAATTATAAATCAAAGAATTTGTTGTTTGTACCTTTTTGATTGAATGGAACGGATTGAGTGATTAGAATGCGAGTTTTGTGAGAGCTTGTGTGTGTTAATGGCGGAAAAGTGGTAAAACCGAAACAGTGAAGAAGAACAATGAAAAGCACGGGGGGTTTGGTTTTGACTTAGGTCAAAATTTTACAACTTTCACAAATTGTCACCTTTAACCCTACATTTTTCACTTTTACTTTTTATTCCTTGTATTTTCTAATCTCCCTAACCATTGTTAAATTTAGCCAACTTAACCTTCACACAACTTAAGCATCGCATCCAATTAGCAAATCTCCGAGATCTAAAGCAAGTCCTATTCTAAAGCAAGACCATTCATTAACCAATTGATTTTCCACAAACACTTTTGAGAATTGTTTTGATGACGAAGATGATTTAATATTTTCTCCCCCTTAAACGATGACCCGTTTTCTATTTAAAGAGCTGTAGTCATTATTTAAAGAGTCAAATATTGATGAAAACATTTCCAATTAATGTCTTGAAAAGATTGATTCGTGGTGGCAATAAGATTTCTCTTATTTTGATAAATTAATGCACTGAGACGTACACTAGCTCGTGTTAGACCAAGTTGTAAAGTAAACTTGATCCCTTTGCATGATTTGGCTTGTAAATCATGCCCGAGAAAATTAATTCCCGTTGTGAGCCAACGTTTTCCAAGGAAATACGTGACTTTAATGCGAAAACCGGGTTGCAGTCTGAAATAACTACAAGCCATAATGGGCATGTTTTAAAAATGTACAACTTTTATACAGACTCTATTTATGGCGCCGTGTCAATATTGATCGACATTTCTAAAGCCGTAAATATTACCGTACTAAAAGACATGCCCGATTTAAAAAACAAAAAATATTTTTGGTTTTTCTTGATTTTATAATTTTTATGGTTTTTGTAGGTTTTATATTTTTTATGGTTTTTCTTGGTTTTATATTTTTGTATTTTTCTTTTTGGGTTTAAATATATACGATAATATACATGATCACGAACAAAGGATACGCCTGAATAGTTTACCACCACTATTCAGCTGATTCTTCTGCCAATTCTTTGAGAGTCGCTGGAGAGAATGATTTCATGCCAAGCTTGTCGATCAAAAACTCGATTCGTCCTCGATCTAAGGCTTTGGTGAACATATCTGCCAGCTGATACTCTGTGGTGATAAAATACAGCTCGATCACTCTGTTCTCCACCTGCTCTTTAATGAAATGGTAGCGAATGTCTATGTGCTTGGCCCGGGAGTGTTGAACATAGTTGCAGCAAAGGGCAATGGCGCTCTTGTTGTCACAAGACATCGGGATTTTGTTGAATCCCAAACCGTAGTCAGTTAATTGTGATCTCATCCAAAGGACTTGAGCACAACAACCGGACATGGCGATGTATTCAGCCTCCGTGCTAGAAATTGCAGCGCTTTTCTGCCTTTTTGAAGACCAACTGATCAATCTGTCTCCAAGGAGTTGCACAGATCCAGAAGTGCTACGCCTCGTGTCTTGACACCCAGCATGATCGGCATCTGCGTATGATATTAAAGCAATAGAGGAATCTTTCGGATACCATAGACCACGATGAAGTGTTCCTTTGAGATACCGAAAGATCCTTTTAACAACATGTAAGTGTTTTTCGGTAGGCCGAGCCTGATACCGAGCACACATGCATACGGCAAATTGCAAATCAGGCCTGCTAGCAGTCAGATAGAGAAGGGGGCCGATCATCCCACGGTAAAGTTTTGGATCGACAATATTCCCATTCCTATCTTCATCTAACTTGGATTTCTCCACCATTGGAGTGTCCACGGGGTCACAATTTACAAAGTTATATTTCTTTAAAGATTCTAGAGCATATTTGGATTGATTAATAAAGATGCCTCTGGGATTCTGAGAGATTTGTAATCCTAAGAAAAATGAAATTTTTCACATCATTGACATCTGAAAGCGTGTGGACATTATCTTCTCATAGCGTTTTGGCAATTCTATGTTAGAGGGAGCAAATATTATATCATCAACATAAATTTGTACCAGAATCATGTCGTTGTCCTCCTTGAGAGTGAATAGAATGGGGTCCACCTTGCCTTTGGAGAAGCCTTCCGAAATGAGATATGTTGAAAGGAGATCATTCCAAGCACGTGGAGCTTGTTTCAACCCATAGAGAGCCTTCTTAAGCTTGTACACATGATTAGGAAACTCCGTGCTAACGAACCCATCCGGCTGACTAACATAGACTTCTTCCCTTAGTTCACCATTCAAAAATGCCGTCTTCACATCCATTTGATAGACGATCATGTTCATATGAGCAGCATACGCTAGGAATAGCCTAATAGCCTCCAATTTTGCAACAGGAGCAAAAGATTCTTCAAAGTCGATACCCAAGGCTTGTTTGTATCCTCTAGCAACCAATCTAGTCTTATTCTTCAAGACTGCACCCATCTCATCGAGTTTAACCTTATAGACCCACAACAAAGTAAGGATGTTAACCTTGTCAGGGAGAGGAACTAATTCCCATACTTCAAGTCTTTGGAATTCATTTAGTTCCTCCTGCATGCCTTCAATCCAAGATGATTGAGTCATAGCCTGTTGCCAATTTTTAGGTTCAACTTCGGAGAGAAATGCATCAAAATAGCAATAGAGTGCACTCTCTTGTAATTGATGGCGTGTAGAGACTGGTCGGTCGAGACTTCCAATGACATTCCTAATTGGGTGATCTTTTGTCCATTTGGTGCTATGTTTTTCAATCCTTGATGGTCTGGAGTGAACAATAGAAGGAGCTTCTTCTGAGGTAGACGCGGCTGAAGGGTTTTCAGGTATCGGTACAACAAAGAACGGAAGCTCTTGTAGGTGAGCATATTCCAAATCATGATCAATAGAATCCTCTTCAACATCATTAGGCACAAGTAAGGGTGACGATTCAGGTGTAGTTTGAGAATCACTTGGTAAAGGTGCATCCGGTTCAATATTAATTGAAGATACATTAGATAAAGCTTCATTTGCTTGAGCAACAACTTCAGGGATTGGAGCTATCACTACAGGTGCTGGAACTTCATCATTTGGGGGATCAAAGAATTCATCAAACAATGGTTGAAACAGTTTATCCCACTCGGGCCTTGTAGGTGGTAAAAATGATGTGGAAGTAGGATTATTGGGAACTAATCCGGAACTAATAGCACCGGTTCCCATCTCATGAAGCGCGGGTTCAGAGCTGCGTTGCTCAGAAGCCATCGCTGTCAGCTCATCAAAATCTGCGTCCATAGTTTCTACAATCTTACCAAGACGACGGTTGTAAATTCGGTATGCTTTCTTGGAGGGTGAGTAACCAATGAAAATACCTATATCGGCTTTCGGTTGAAGCTTGCCCAAGTTCTCACTATTAATGTTTGGATAACAAAGAGCACCAAACACATGAAAGAATGAAACATCGGGTTTACGATCATGTAGAAGCTCGTAAGGTGTTTTTCCATGGCGTTTCCGAATGATAGAGCTGTTTTGGGTGAAACATGCAGTAGATATAGCTTCTGCCCACAAGAAAAATGGAGCATTCGCATAAATCAGCATAGTCCTAGCAGCTTCCATAAGCGTACGATTCCGTCTTTCAACGACACCATTTTGTTGTGGAGTATGTGCAGTGGATGTTTCATGTGAGATACCAACTTCTTCATAGTAAGCACGAAGAGTCTGGTTGACGAACTCTGTTCCATTATCTGTACGAATACGGCGGACAGTAGTATTTAAACGTACCTGAATGAATTTCAGAAAAGTGATGATAGCCTTCGGTGCTTCATCCTTTGTACGTAGAAATCTAACCCATGTAAACCTGGAGAAATCATCCACAATAACAAGAATGAATTTCTTACCGCTCACACTTTTAGTTCTCATTGGCCCACAAAGATCCATATGCAAAAGATGAAGTTTTTCTTGATTGGTGTCTTCAGCTTTGGGCTTGTATGGTTTCTTGGTACTTTTCCCCCTTGAACACGCGGAACATAAATGTTCCTTGTGAAATTTGAGCTTTGGAAGACCACGAACTAATTCGTTTTTAGCCAGATGATTAATAGCATCAAAATTAAGATGAGATAATCTGCGATGCCATAACCATGACTTGGTCTTAGATTCTTTAGAGAGAAGACATACTGGAGAGGCGGCCATCATGTCTTGTAAGGACAAAGTATAAAGATTTTCACCACGAGATCCCTTCAACAAGTCTTTTCCTTCCAAGTTGCGGATGAAACAAGTATGTTGTCGAAAAGCAACCTCTAGGTTGGAATCACAAAACTGTCCTACTGAAAATAAGTTATGACCAAGACCTTCTACATAGTATACCCTTGAAATCGTAACGTTTCCAATCTGATATTCACCATACCCCATTATCTTTGCTATATGATCATTACCGAATTTAACCGTACCAAGAAACTTGCTGACGAAATTTCGGAGCATCGAGCGATCTCCGGTCATATGTTTTGAACAACCAGAGTCCAAATACCATAGGATGATTTGGACCAACTGAAAATATCACCAGACGAGGACAATGTATAGGTTTAGGAATCTGAATGTTCCTTGTTATTAGCAGGTACAGATTTAATAATCTTAGATTTGCTAACTTTAGGTTTCTTAGATTTCCTAGCCTTCTTCCTAGTTGGTGGTGTAGATTCTAGTTGGCTTAAATCCTGAGGTATTTCTTAACTGATAGGCACTATAGTGGGGGCTGACCTAATTAAAGGGCGCGGTTTCCATACTATAGTGCTAGTGTTCCTAACTAAAGGACGCTGAGACCTAACCTCAATGGATGCATTCCTAGTTAAAGGGCACATTTTTCCATCTAATGTAAAGGTCCTACCAGTGGGACGCCATTGCCATCCAACTTGGGCACGAGTTCTACCAGTTGGCTTCCATTCAAGATCATTCCTAATGGCATTCATTTCATTCACATGATCAATAAGACACAAATCATGACGTTGGGAAAACATACATTCATTACAATTCCAACATTTCAAATTAGAATTCACAAATGGTTTAGGCTTTGCACATGCGCAGAGCTTTTAGTCTTAACATGATTCTTTTTATTTAAATCTGAACTGATATTCCTAGTGTGAGCTTCTACTTTCTTCTTGTTGGTACTACTAATGGAGGGCTTGATGTTATCTATCTTGAGTGGCGATCCTTTAGCCTTAGTAGACTCTTTTAATCCTGTAGAAGGCAAAGTGGGAACATTAGCAACAGATTTTAAAGGTGCCTTACTTGATGGTGCCAATGACGGTTTTGCTCCTGGGGTCTTATTGAATGGAGTTACAGCAATGGGTCGATTAGTGAGTAGTTCAGAACCCGGTTTACCTATGTATTGCAAATATGCTAAGCAATATTGAACTCGCTTAATATATTCATGACCTGAATAAAAGTAACTGCTTGAGGGATCTAACGCATATAAATCATCTAAAATATCCCTAACAAGATCTACATGCTTAATTGCATTCCTCATATAATCATCGTAGGTAACCGGGTTTTTCTTATGGAGCGGGTTCTTATAAATCACTACTAACTTGGTTGTTGGAGCACTAGAGGACGGTGCAGAGTTGGTAGCTAAGTTATTAACAGCTTCTTGTCGGGTGAGAAGAAGTGTCTCCTTTAACTCAGCCAAAACCATGTTTTTGTCAATGAGCTGGATATTTAAGTCAGAGATTTCCTCACATTTTTGGTTCAATTGTTCAACATAAGATTGTTGATGTGCCGCATTAAAAGCGAAGCGTTCTTCTAGTGAACCATAAAGTTTGGACATTCCCTGTCTTGCACGATCCATCTCCCCTAGAATAGATGAAAGTCTAATTTCTAAGTCCTGGTTTTTAGACTCTGCAGCCTCTAGTTCCAATTTTAGTGTTTCATTTGATGACACATCTCTCTTTAATCTCATAATATCTTCCTCTAATGCCTTAACTATTGCAATCATCTTGTCACTCGTCTCAACACTGTTTTCACAACCATTTGTTATCAAAAGATCCTCATTTTGAGTTTGTTGTTTTAATTCTAAAGATATACAATGTTGTTCAAGTTGATTAAAGCGTTTTGAAAGTAAATTGTAAGAATCTTGAAGCTTTAAAAATTCAGCGTTAGATTCGTGACAAGAATGATTATCTACCTCATTTACAGTATCAACAACATTTACAGAGAGATCACGCACATCATCACATATATTCACAGCATCACAGTTAATCATAGCGGATGTAAACTCATTCGAATAATTAACATTCACAGTAGTAAGCACATCACACGAAATTACTTGGGACAAGAATCGGTCATATTCGGATAAAATCTTTTCCTTTTCAATTAATTGTAGCTCGTAAGCGGTGTCCATTTCATAAAACACTTTTTGAACTTCTGCAATTTCAAACTCAAGATTTTCCGAAAGAGATGCAAAACTTCCTTTTAGACTTTCGACAAACGGAGTGATCTCATTCTTAAACACCTCGTTCATGTGTTCGAAAGCCCATTCTCCGGCGTTTAGGCCATTTGAAGTCGTACATTCCAAAATGACCTTGTCAAAACTAGCAAAGTATTGATTAATCTCTTGCAAGTTTAACCATACAGTGCTAACAGGTGGAAGATCCTTTGGAATTTCCTTAGGTCCTTCCATTTTGACAAGTGTAGGAAATGTACTAGGGTTTTCTTCATTTAACATGTAGGTTGGTGCTGTGATGAGATCTTTATCCATATGGAAGCGAATTCTAAAATCCGTTTTTGCAAGCTCCTGATTCATTTTAAAATAATCACACTCGGGATATTTTGCAAAGTTGTATGACCGATTCTCATCAACTAGATCCTTATTCGTGCGATCATCGAAAATAACAATTGGGTCTAAGACCAATCCTAATTGGGTTGCATTATAAAGTCTTGGACTATGGATAAAAGCTTGTTTTGCATACCGTGGGTTAGGGGAAAGGCCTTTTTGACGTGATAAGTTAAATTCTCTAAACGAAGCATCAAATAAGTGCACTAGTTGAGAGGCAGCGTATTGTCTTAAAAGCAAATAATCTAGACTTCTAATCTTATTAGCCGCATTAATTTCCATTTCATTCTTCTTAGACTCGAGTAATTCAAAATCCGTTTGAAGTTTTTGAAAATTAGTAACCACTAACTCTTTTTCTTTAAGTTCGTTAGAAAGATCTGCTCTTAAGGTTTCAATTTCTTGAAAATGACCCATTTGTTTGTTTCAAAAATGATCATATTCGGGATTTGTTAGAACACTAGACGAAGGAACTAATTCTAAAGTTTGAACTTTCTCGTTGCACAAGGCAAACTCATCAGACAAATTCTTATTCTTAGCTAGGGTTTCTAAGAGTGCAGCATTCATTTGGCTAAGTAATGTAGCAGGAACCATGACCAAATCTTGTTGAGCAGGAGTATGCGTATGCGAAATGGCTCCCGGTTGTGATTCACTCAAAGTCTGGGGACTCACATTGATATTACTATCATTGATTGTCTCCTCATTTGAAAGACGCACCACCGAAGACTCATTCGAATCAGCACTCTCTTGCACAACTTGATGTGGTTGAATACTAGTATCAGTGGTATTATCAGTGGTATTAGTAAGTACCTCAGATCTTTTTTCTGGCCCTAAGCTAGAGATAGTTGCCATAAGAGCTGCCTGTGCAGATTGAAGTTCATCACAGTCTGAATCATAAGCATCAAGATCATATGCTTGGTATGCTGCATTCTGTGTGGTGACAACGTCTTGTTCATCAATCCCTGGATCAGCAAGAAATGCAAGCTCTTCTTCATCAAGTTCTCTTCCTTGTGCCTGAGCGTTCACTAGATAAATCTTCTCTGCAAACCATTGACCATCCCTTCTCTTCTTGGGTTTTTTGCAATCCCTGGACATGTGACCTTCTTCCTTACAGTTGTAGCATGTAATCATTCTCAACTTGCCTGTGGAATTAGCCCGTGGAGGAGTGTTGACCATTGGAGCAGGATTGACCATGCGAGCATTGGTAGTTGATGTAGTAGGTCTCCCCTGATAAGGTTGAATAAGTTGAACCATTACACTGCCATTCTCAATAGTAGCTTGTTGGCGAGAATTGGATGAATTCCTCAGTTGATTGTTAGTAGGAGCTGGTCCTCTAAATCCTCGTTTGCTTAAAGTCCTTGTGAGATAAGCAGACATAGTGGCTAACACTTCAACTGGGTCAGTTCCTTGTTTGAATTTAGGAATGGGGACTTCATGATTATCACAATACAGTGCTTGGTCTTGTTGAGCTGCATAAGCACTAGAAGGAATACTCATGTGGTCAGAGTAGCTTGATGGATATGCTGCATTCTCTTGATAAGAAGAATATGAAGACTGAGCATAAGGTGCAATGCTTGCTGGGTGAGGTTGTGAAGCATTTGTGATGAAGGTGCATTAAACCGATATTGTTGCTGATGTGAGGTGGGTGGTTGCGGTAGAATCGAATATTGGGGAAAGCTTGGAGTTAGGTACGGTGATGGATGATAGGCTTGGTGTCCCATGATATAAGGAGTGTTATGACAAGCTTGGTTGATTCGCCATCAAAGCTAAAGAATCAGGGTACATACCTCGAGGCGAACGGTGCATGATCACATGTTTCTCATGCTGCTGAAGAAAAGCATAGAGTTGATCCAAATTGCACTTATGCAAATCCCTGGTTAACTTAACATCGGTAATATACTCACCTCATTCAGCTTGAGGTAAAGTATTCAAAAACTTGGTGTTAACCAGGAATGGAGCAATCACGAGATTGTATACATTCAGATCATTCATGAGAGTAGTGAATCTGAAGTAGTAGTCGTGAAGCGTTTCCCCTGGGTTGTACGTGAATCTATCAAACAGATCATATAACTGACATTCCCTTTCCTGTTTGGTAAGAGAAGTACCTTGTAGCAACACCTTCAGACGTTCCCATAAATCCTTTGCAACCGTATATTGACTGACCATTCGATAGATGTCATGTGGAAGAGCTTGGAGAATGGTTTGAAGAGCCTCTTCGTCTGCATCGGCAACAAGTTGTTGAGCTGGTGTAAGTTCTTCAAACTCCCGTGGTCGAGTCACATTGTTAACCATGATGGTACCATAATCAAGTGGACCATTAAGAATTGACTTGACCATAAGCCTCCCATATGTCGGTTTTCCCTTAATGTATGACATCATACGGCCTTGCCATGCTTCAAAGACTTCTTTAATGAGCATTGGAGGGCGATTATCCGTTCCCGTAATGACGGAAATATCCGTAAGTGATGTCATCTGAGGCATTAATGAATTCGGATTCATTTTGTTCACTTCAAATAGACAAAGATTATCGGTTGATCGAGCAGTGAAGTAAAGTTTGTGAGTTGTGTTGAGTTTTTGTTGTAAGAAACCAAGATTAAATCCTCTAAAAAATCGTCGAAAAAACAAGTAAAATATACCTTGATCCGGAACTTTTGTTGATTCGGAAGTGTTGATTCGGAAGATTTTGGCTCGGAACTCCTTGATCCGGAACTTTTGGTTCGGAAGATTTGATCCGGAACTTTTCTTGAACTGGAACTTTTGATTCGGAAGAACTGATCCGGAACTTTTCTTGATTCTGAACTTTTGGTTCGGAAGTACTGATTCGGAACTTTCCTTGATCCGGAACTTTTGGTTCGGAACTTTTTGATTCGGAACTTTGTCTTGATCCAGAACTTTCCTTGATCTGGAACTTTCCTTGATCCGGAACTTTTGGTTCGGAACTTTTTGATCCGGAACTTTTGTTGATCCGGAACTTTTTGATCCGAAACTTTTTGATCCGGAACTTTTGTTGATCCGGAACTTTTTGATCCGGAACTTTTTGATCCGGAACTTTTTGGTTTGGAACTTTACTGGGAAAACAGAAACTTGATTTGTGTACCAGTCGATCAAATAAATGATGAAACAAACCCAGATTTTTACCAAATAACCCAAAAGGTTTTGTGATTTCTACAAAAATAAGTAAAAACTAATACTTATCTCCTAATCCCAATCACAAAATCACCAAAAACTCCAAGAATCAAGATGGATCTTCTTAAAGAACACTAATACAATCAAAAACTAAATAACAACACAAATCATTACCTTAAATCACCCCATAGCTCTTGATACCAAATGTAGAATATTGATAAACTATGAATCTATGAAGTGGGTTGAATATTTCTAGAGAGAGAAACTAGTGAGAGAAAGTGAGAGAGAACTATGTGTTTTTATTCAAATGAGAAAATAGAATGATCAACAACCAACCCCTTTCCATGGTGGAAAGGGGTATTTATATCCAAGGCCAATATTGGGCTTGGGCCGACCCATGACAAGCCCATGGGTCGGTTTCTTACTTAACTAAATAAGTACTCAATAACTACGAGCTATTACAACATTAATAATATTGTGGAGTGACAGATACTTCTAATATACGTAAAAACGTATTTCTAACATAGCAGTCTCTTTGGAGTTGGATCTTTGTCGTGTAACAAGAACCAAGAGCAACACCATTTCCATCTCTTTTCATTTCGAAGATATATAACTACCTTCTATACAAGCATTCTTTGAATCCAAGTCTTTACACCCCTCATAAGCTCGAAGAATCCAAAGAGACGGCATCAGCTCAAGATCTTGGCTTGAACAAAGCCAAGTTCGGTAAGTGGCTTGAACCCTCGTTGTTCACTTTGAGAAATTATGAGTTTCATGTGATTTGGCTCACGTATCTTTGTTCTAGCTAATTTGTTCTTTCATTTGTGTTTTCTGCTATAATTAAGTATGTTAGAATAGGTTTAAGTTCATTTGGTGTTATTTGGTAACTTATCCTTTGGAAAATTTTAGTTTTCGGTAATTATAGGGGTGTTTGGTTTGAATGTTTAAAGAGCATTAGGCGACAATAATGTTCCACTTATCAACCTTCACATCTTTGTTTTGTGAGAATTAAGTTAGTATAAGTGTTAGTTTAGGTTTTGGTTGAGTAGAGTATAGTTTGAGTGTTCCAAAGTTTTTATAGAAACTCCCTGCATGTACACTTTTATGCATTCAATTCATGACAACATACGTTTAGGGATTGTTTGATGATTAGTTGATTTGATTTTTTGGTAAACAAGTAGTTTTAAGATTATTTTAAGTATTCATTATCTGGTAATAGGTTTAGGTTGAATTTGGTGGTTCTAAGTTACATAATAGTCTACTGTTTGCTCACTAAATCCCATCAGACCACCTCTTTGCATCAGTAGGGTGTTAGGGGTTTGTTTTTGTGTTATGTAGCTTGAAAGTTGGTACACATGTAGATTTTAGGGTAATATAGTTGGGTAATATCTGGTATTGGAGGTTAGATAGCTTTTGGTGTGTTAAAAATCGCCTCAAACCTCACTGTTGAACCATCGAAACCACCAGGCCCTTGTTTCTGTAATAGTTGCTGATTTGGCTCGATTTGTGGGCATCTGTGTGTTTGCATTGTTGTTATCTTACTTGTTATTGACTCCCCACACTTCAACTAGTGTGGGGGTGCCCTTTGTACCATAAAATAGCAAGAAAACACCTCAAAACAGCTCAAAACTAGCTCCAAAAAAAACCATCAGCAAGTTACTGGGCAAGTTGTCCGATATACCTGTGTTTCTGTATTGTCCGATATCAGACACAACTGATGTTGGACGACACCTTTGTCTGGTGATATCTTGGAAAACACAGAAGTACTCCACCTTGGAGTACTTTGGGGTACTTACGTTTTTAGCCATTTTTTTTAGTTTTTTTAATTTTTTTCATTTTTACCTTGTTAATCTAGTTAAAATAGAATTTTTAGAAAAATAAAATTTATTTTTAGCATTATTTTATTATTTTTCTGATTATTTTAGTTTAAAAAGTGTTTTTAGCCTTTTAAATATAGAAAAATAGTTTTAAAAATTTAGGAAAAATACTTTCTAGTCTTTGAATAATATAAGTGAGTTATTAGTTCAATAAAATAATATTTTGGGATTTTTCTTAATTATATTTGATTTTAGGGCTTTAATTAGCATTTAAAATTGAATATTTAATTAATAAAAGGTTTTAAAATATATTTATTGGATTTTTATTCTTATTTATATTATTTTAGACTTAGTTTTAATTTTTAAATTAATTATTAGGTTTAATTTTTAATTTTGTCACGTTTTACGTATTTACGTTCGCGTTTTACGTCAAATCGTCGTAGTTTAATCGTAGTCGTGGCTCGTCTTTAATTTTTCTCTCTTTAACCAAAAACGTCACTAATCCAAACTTTGATTTTATATAATTGGCACACTTAATTCACACACCTCCGCCGAGAACGAACTTGGACTTTTCGTCTTCAAGGTTTTCCTAAATCGTGTCGATTAACACTTTCCGCCTTATACTTTGTTTTTCCTAAAACAAGTATATAAAAACCTACATCAATCATTTTGGCGCCGCTGCCGGGGACACGGCAATGGTTTAGTAAGGGGGAGTGATGAGACTGCAATTATACATAGTCTCATCGTCCAAATCGGGATTAAAACGCTTAAAAATATCATAAATGCCATAAAATATGCTTGTGTTTGTTCATTGTGTATTTAAGGTACGAATATCATGAAATCAACAAAAGAGAACAAGAATCAAGCAAAAACGAACACGGGAATTGAAGCCGCACAAAGAACCGGACCCGAATCATGAATTTCCAAAAATACCCTTGGAGAATTGAAGAATGTCAAGTTTGGTCCCTCAAGAATTAAAGACTTGTCATTTTATACCCTTGTAAAACTAAAAATTACATTTGGGTCCTTAAAATATCAAGATTTTACATAATTGGTCCTTTAATATTCACAAATGTCCATGAATAGCCCTTATTTCATAATCTATAAAGTTTGGAGAACTAAATGTTCATTATGTCAAAGTTGTTTATGAAGGAAATGCACATAATGTTGTTTATAACTTGAAGTGCCAACAAATTCAGACATCGGGGTTCTAAGGTGGACAAATATAACCCTAAACCCGGATTAAGCCCATACCCATCACACCACAGCCCAAGTCAAATGGTCAAACATAATTAAGGGAGAAGAACACATTTTTATTCCCAAAAAGGATTAAACATTGCTGTTCTTTGTGTTCTTAATCTACCCTCCACCAAGAACCCTAACATATAAATCAAAGGGATTTCTTAACTACTTGAGGAAAATGAAGATTAACCACCAGACTATCTCAACCCACGTGATACTTCTCATCCACATCATCTTATGGACCCCAATTGGCAGCTCATAGGAGTCACGAGATTCCACTTTTGCTAGTGATTGAAGACCATTTAACGTCTATGATGCTATAACGTGATGCCCACAACATCTCAATGGACAAGATCATTCAGAACCTTCAAGAAGCAATTCAAATTCAGCATATTCACAAAGCATATTCTGGGGTAGTTTAGGAAGTTTGTAATTGATTATCTGAGCTAGGGTTTCATACTCCTCTTGTATATATAGGGTAGTTTAGTTAGCTAGTACCTTTGTTCCAAATTTTATTCTTCAAAATTTCTATGTAATTTAGTGAAAGTTTGAATGAAAAAGATTTGAGTTCCATATTTTTAACCTGTCTTTTAAATTTTTGCAACTTTATTTTTATGCAATGTACCTTTTCATATTTTCATAATTCAGTTTATGCAAAAAAAGATTTTTAGAAAGTGAAAGTTTTTCTTGAAGAACCATTAAAACGTAAGTACATTATATACTGATTTGATAACTCAGGACGTAAAGTGGTTTGTGTTTTAGTGTTAAACATTTTGGTTGGTTACTGAAATTTCAAAAGGATTTACTTTGATTAAGTCTTGTTTGAAGATCCATAGACCCAAGGCTTGATTATATGCAACTGATTTGACAACTCAGTTGCAAGTAAAGGGCTTGGGTGTGTGTTACTTTTCTGTTTTTACAAAGATTTTACCAAAGATTTGATTCAAATCTTGTTTTTACCATAATCCGTTAGTTTATCAATAATCCTATACTTACTGTCCATAAAAGATGCTATAAGCTCCTCTGACAAGAAGCTTATAGCAGTCTCTTTGGACTTGGATCTTTGTCGTGTAACAGGAACCAAGAACAACACCATTTCTATCTCTTTTCATTTCGAAGATATATAACTACCTTATCTACAAGCAGTCTTTGAATCCAAGTCTTTACACCCCTCATAAGCTCGAAGAATCCAAAGAGACAGCATCAGCTTAAGATCTTGGCTTGAACAAAGCCGAGTTCGGTAAGTGGCTTGAACCCTCGTTGTTCACTTTGAGAAATTATGAGTTTCATGTGATTTTGCTCACGTATGTTTGTTCTAGCTAATTTGTTCTTTCATTTGTGTTTTCTGCTAGAATTAAGTATGTTAGAATAGGTTTAAGTTCATTTGGTGTTATTTGGTAACTTATCCTTTGGAAAATATTAGTTTTCGGTAATTATAGGGGTGTTTGGTTTGAATGTTTAAAGAGCATTACGTGACAATAATGTTCCACTTATCAACCTTCACATATTTGTTTTGTGAGAATTAAGTTAGTATAAGTGTTAGTTTAGGTTTTGGTTGAGTAGAGTATAGTTTGAGTGTTCCAAAGTTTTTATAGAAACTCCCTGCATGTAAACTTTTATGCATTCAATTCATGACAGCAGACGTTTAGGGATTGTTTGATGATTAGTTGATTTGATTTTTTGGTAAACAGGTAGTTTTAGGATTATTTTAAGTATTCATTATCTGGTAATAGGGTTTAGGTTGAATTTGGTGGTTCTAAGTTGCATAATAGTCTACTATTTGCTCTTTAAATCCCACCAGACCACCTTTTTGCATCAGTAGGGTGTTAGGGGTTTGTTTTTGTGTTATGTAGCTTGAAAGTTGGTATACATGTAGATTTTAGGTTAATCTAGTTGGGTAATATCTGGTATTGGGGGTTAGATAGCTTTTGGTGTGTTAAAAATCGCCTCAAACCTCACTGTTGAACCATGGAACCCACCAGGCCCTTGTTTCTGTAATAGTTGCTGATTTGGCTCGATTTGTGGGCATTTGTGTGTTTTCATTGTTGTTATCTTACTTGTTATTGACTCCCCACACTTCAACTAGTGTGGGGGTGCCCTTTGTACTATAAAATAGCAAGAAAACACCTCAAAACGGCTCAAAACGAGCTCCAAAAAAAACCATCAGCAAGTTACTGGGCAAGTTGTCCTATATACCTATGTTTCTGTGTTGTCCGATATCAGACACAACTGATGTTGGACGACACCTTTGTCAGGTGATATCTTAGACAACACAGAAGTACTCCACCTTGGAGTACTTTGGGGTACTTTCGTTTTTAGCTATTTTTTTAGTTTTTTTAAAATTTTTTTCATTTTTACCTTGTTAATTTAGTTAAATAGAATTTTTAGAAAAATAAGATTTATTTTTAACATTATTTTATTATTTTTATGATTATTTTAGTTTAAAAAGTGTTTTTAACCTTTTAAAAATAGAAAAATAGTTTTAAAAATTTAGGAAAAATACTTTTTAGTCTTTAAATAATATATGTGAGTTATTAGTTCAATAAAATAATATTTTGGGCTTTTTCTTAATTATATTTGATTTTAGGGCTTTAATTAGCATTTAAAATTGAATATTTAATTAGTAAAAGGTTTTAAAATATATTTATTGGATTTTTATTCTTATTTATATTATTTTAGACTTAGTTTTAATTTTTAAATTAATTTTTAGGTTTAATTTTTAATTTTGTCACGTTTTACGTATTTACGTTCGCGTTTTACGTCAAATCGTCGTAGTTTAATCGTAGTCGTAGCTCGTCTTTAATTTTTCTCTCTTTAACCAAAAACGTCACTAATCCAAACTTTGATTTCATATAATTGGCACACTTAATTCACACACCTCCGGCGAGAACGAACTTGGACTTTTCGTCTTCACGGTTTTCCTAAATCGTGTCGATTAATACTTTCCGCCTTATACTTTTTTTTCCTAAAACAAGTATATAAAAACCTACATCAATCATTTTGGCGCCGCTGCCGGGGAGGTGTTTTTAGTGTGCCATTATTATATTATCGTGTTTGAGTGAGTAGTGCGTTTTTGCTTTTCATTTTTGGAAAACGTATATAACGTACATACTCATTTTTGTTATTTTTCTCTAATATATTATAGTATCCAAATAAATCGTGTTTAATTTTCCTAAATTAGACACACAACAATCATTTTACTATATTGTAGATATCCCATTATCGTTTTCATTTTTCTTTGTGAATATATTACTATATTGGACTTACGTAGAACAATAAATATACAAGTACTCCAAAAGCGTGAAAACGCAACCTTGATTCGGGATTTCATCACTCGATCATTGTATTCGAATCTAAAGCAAAAGTTTAAAGGCAAAATAGATAAATACTTCCATGAGGCTTAATTTTGATTAACACAAACTATAAGGTGGGTATAAGGCGGTTAATTTCACGACCTAAGGGAAAAAGGCTCTTAACTGCTTAACGCCGCCTCGTTTCCCCCGCTTGCTTGTGCGTGTTTTGAGAAAGAGGGTTAATCGAGGGTTTGCCGCCCAAGTATTATCTACGTATCATATATATTTGCTTGTTTTCAAGATTAAACCCTCTTAAACGTTTTGGTGTTCCACCAACGTTCTAAAGTCATCGAAGGCGTTCACTCCACGTGATCGTTTTCATTCCTTGAGTCTCCTTTAATAGAGAAATTGATTCGAGGAGAGATTTGTAGATTTGAGTCTACGTAATACACCAAAAAAACAAAAAAAAATTAAAAACAATCAAAAATGAAAAATATTCTTCTTACCCCTAATCAATTAATTCTTTTTCTAACCCTCTAGTGTTTAATTCTCGTAACACCATTCGCGTTTCGTCATGTCCAACGAGGGATATTACTCTTGTCCATATTGTGGAGTTCCGCCCGACGGTGGTAATTGCTTCAATTGCGAGATTTATGGAGGAAGGGAGGGGTATATATACAACTCTCCTCAAAACGACCATGGTTACGGATTTCAATCCTATGACCAAACTCCACAACCGCCTTCGTCTTATTCGTGTAATTTTTGCGGTTTAGAGCACGACTTCGGATTTAGTTGTACGAATTATAATGACCCCGAACCGAGTCCTAATTTCTTTGACCAATCATCGCAATATCAATCGTCGTATTCATGTGAGTCTTGTGGAAACGCACCTAATTATGGGTATGATTGTCAACCGATGAACCATGATACGTCTTTCGACAACCAATTCTCCGGTTTTGACAAATCACCTCCACAAAATTTTTTCGATGATGATCTCGGTGCAAGTCGCGTCGACAAGGGATTTAAAGAAATTAAATTGCTTTTTCAACAAATTATGGAGAAAAGGGAACTTTCAATCGTCGAAGTGATCGAATAAAGCATCAAAGATATGGAAGAGGAGAAACGACGAATCAATCAAGAAATAAACGATATAACTAATGAACTCGGCATTAGGAGATATCGTAAAGAAGAAATAAGTGACGAGTTTAAAAGAGAGTGTGAGATTAGACTAAACAACTTTTACAAGATTACAATGGTTTAAGCATCGATATTCGTCAGAAAAAACAAGAACTAGAAAGAGAGGAGCATCTAGCTAGATGTGATCTCACGCCTCCTATTTATGATGACGACGACGATAGCGACACTTTTAATCTCAACTCGTCTTGTGAAACCATTACTCTCATGCTCCCTACGAAACCCGATGCCTCTCTAAGTATGGGGGAGAAGAATCTTAGCACTAATCCTAGTTTTGAGATCCCTATTCCAATCCAGAGTGAGCCTACGGTTGTCTCCGATGAGGAGTTAAGTGATTTTGCTCTCGATGAATTTTTCCACGAAAATTCTAGCGAGGCAAATTAAGATAGTGAGTGTGATACAATTTCATGTGATGATGTCTCTCCCAATGACACTTCGGGTAGAGAATCATTGACTTTTTCGAACCCGCTTTTCGATGATGATTTTTTCACTAGTGATGACGCGTCACTACTCGATGAGGAAGTTCGTGTCGACAAATTTAAAATCTACTCGAATTCCCTTTTTGAATTTGATGACGAGTTCGTTTTTGGTGACGTAAATCCTCTCTTTGATGAGATGTTCGAGGACATCGAGAGTGAGGATTCTAAGGATCCTAAACTCGATGAGCCGTATTTTCTAGTCACCCTCCCTAAGTCTCATTTGGATGAGCCTTATCTTTTGACTTGTGATGCCTCCATTCTCGAGGGGTTCACCGATGGACCGCCTCTCGATGAGAATAAGGATTTCAATGAGTCTTTTGCCTTTGAACCGGGTGGAGACTTTGAGACCCCCATTTTTATTGATTCTCTTTCAAATTTGCCTTCGTCTCAAAGTAATGCTACCCACCCTCTCGGTTCTCATGACTACACGTACTTCGAGTACGTTGTAAGGAGTTTTCTTCCTTACAAAACGTATCCTCTGGCTTTACCTTTATCATTTTCCACCAAAAGTGAGGATACGATCTTTGACCCCGGTATAAAGGCTTTGCCTTTATTATCGGTTGCTTTTTGGGCCTTGTTCATCATGTAAGCCCCACCAAAAATGACCAAACCATGATTATCCCTAAATGATCACATTTATGGGGATTCAAGTCGAGCTTTTGACTCGGTTATCAAAAACAAGGTGCCTCGTGGGGGATTCTCATGCTTATCCTTGTAAATATTATCGTTTTCTAATAGTGTAACGAGGGGATTTGTGTTCTTCCAACCTTTGTTCAGTGGTTGTTTGTGATTGTGATTCATTAGGTTCATCGTCATCATCGAAGCCTCTCGTGTTCGTTATATGGATTACTCGAGCTTCGATCGTTGCCTTTGGAGATTCCGATATCCGATGATATCCTTTTATGTTATAACGTTTATCTTATTAGCATAATTCATAAACGACTTTTAGGTTATTCGTTTTACCCTTTCCGTGCTCGAAATTAAGCATTCGACTTCGTCTCTAGTATACTCGAAACATTGAGGACAATGTTTAGTTTTAGTATGGGGGGGGTGACTAGATACTTCACCTTGCTTACGTCACCACGCTATCCAATATTCGTCTTTTTGTTATCATTTTATGCAAAATAAGGCTAAAAATGGCCAAATTTTAAAATTTTTCTAGTTTTTCATAAGTGTTTAAGACACGAATGTAGGTTTTACGATGGTAAGAATAAGAGTAATTTTTGACTCGACCGTGCGTGTTGAGCACTTAGCTTCGATTCCTTAACTTTTTAGGCTAAGTCTCTTAAATGAGGACGAGAAATGATAGAGTTATTTATAAGTCTCGTAATCTTTCACGATCTCATGTATAGTAATTATTAGCTTATTCTCCCCACGCTTTTGTATAATAAATTGTTAATAAATATTGATTTAGCGGTTTAGTCACTATTGTTGGTTTCTAATTTGTTTTAGTAGCTTCCATGTAATTATATTGGGAAAACATTAAGGTATCGCCAGTGATAGGTGTGTAAACACCCATCCTTTTTACCACTTAATTACAATAATAACCGGACCAAAACGTGTATTTTATGTCTTTTATGTTGGAATTATGCGTGGTTTGTGTTTTTGTTGTGATTTAGGACGAAATTGTGAAAAGTTGAGAAAACACGGCATTTACGAGCTTTTATTGGAGAAAAAGATGAAAGATGAAGTCGAGAAGTCAAGAGTGCAAAAAGAACAAAAGTCCAAGACCAATTCTAAAGATTTATCGAAGAAAAAGTCAAAAGACGGAAGTTTACCAATAGCCGAAGAACTCGAGTCTTATTAAAGAATTAAAAGACCAGTTTAAAGAAATCCCGAGCCATAAGTCATTAAAGTCCAAGATTAACAAAAGATTAAGAAGGGAAGGACTTAATGGTGCAATTAAGAAGAAAGGAAGGAGAGGAGGAAGCTTCCTCTAAACACCCTCCTAATCTCCTATAAATACCCCTCATTTTCATTTCATTAGTTTTTGTTGGCTAGAGTGACACTAGTTCTTCCACCTTTACTTTTATGCACATTTAATTACCTTGCACCTTTAATTACTTGTCCATTTAATTACCTTGTCTTGCACCTTATTTTCCAAGTAAGTTTATTTTTATTGCATCTTTACTTTACTTGTTTTTATCTCTCATTCTACCTTTCTTTCTTTGCTTGATCTTTATGTTTATATGCTTATTGTGTTGCTTATTTGATTAAGATTGTGTTTTTATGCTTTTGATTGTTTTAGATCATTGATTTTTATAGCTTATTGTGTTTATCTTTAAGTTTTTAATGTTTTTATAAAAGTTATTTTTATATAAAAGTTGTTTTTCGTAAAGCGTATTCATTTCGTGTTTTAAAAGTCTTAAAATTTCAGATTAGTAGCTTTTTCTTATACGGTTTGCCTTAGGATTTTTGTTGTGTGCTTATTTGATTAGTAGCTTATTTTTCTAGCTTATTTTGTGCTTTTTCCTCCGTATTCCGATCTGGTAAATCGGAAAAGGGTTTATCATTCCGACCATAGCTCTTTGGCTTGGTAGGAAAAGGGTTACAACATTCCGATCAAAGATACTTTGGTATTCCGATCAGGGTAGGTTTTGTAGTATTCCGATTGGAGGGATTGTGTACATTCCGATCAGAGGTATTAGTGGTATTCCGATCAGTCTAGTGACAGGATTCCGATCAGGACTCTACTATACATTCCGATCAAGAGTTTAGTTACATTCCGATCTGGGTGTTACTTGATATTCCGACCAGGTGGGTGAGTGTATTCCGATAAGTCCGCATTCCGATCTGAGGGTTTTTGCTTGGTTATTCCGATCAGAGAAAAGGCCATATATTCCGATCGGGTTTCCGATCAATATTCCGACAGGTAGGGTTTGATATTCCGACGAGGTCTGATCGGAATACATTTCGATTTGGCATTGTTTTTCTCTATTTAACTTTGCTTATTTTTCTAAGTTTACATTTTAACATTTTGTCTAATTTTAATTCTCGTCACCCCTTTAATTTAAGTCATTTAATTAATTTACTTTCCGTCACATTTTAAAATATTGCAAACTTTATTTTTAAGTTAGACTTAGATTTATATTTTAACGCCCATTTTATTTTACGTCATTTACATTTAAGTCTTTGCACATTTAATTATACTAGAACGACACACTTTGGTTTCCACCAAAGAACGACTGAGTCATACTTTAAACCAGTAATCATTTCGATTAGAACACTAGAACGAAATTTTTTTATAGAGGGTGTCAAAAGCCGAGTATCAAATGGCGCCGCTGCCGGCTCTTTTCGTAAAGATTAACGGTTTTCTCTGAAAGACGCGTTGCTTTTTGGGATCCGTTCACTTGTGAGCGTTATTTTTCTTGCATAAAAAAATTCAAAAAATCATAAAAATTAAAAATTGATAAAAATACATAAAAATTAAAAATTTCACAAATCAAAAAAGATTTTATCTTTATTGTGTATATATATTGTCTTTGTGTTTGGTTTCTTTTCTTTTGCATTTTCAGGTGTATGCGTACTAGATCTTCTAATTATCAAGAGCCCGAGACTCAAGAAGATTTAAGTATGTCAGGTGTTAACAACAACAATAATCTACCGCACCTCAACAATAACAACAATGTTCTTCCACAGCCCGGTCTTCGGACAATGGAGGAGCTTTGTCAACCTACCATGTTTGGACGAGGAGGACCGATTGCACCGATGCAAATCAACTCTCCGGAGTTTTCGTTGAAGCACCACATGATTCAGCAAGTGCAAACTAATCCATTCGCCAGAATGCCTGATGATGATGCCAACAAACACCTCGACAAGTTCATTACAATCACCCAAAGCATGAAGTTGCCTTGTGCCACAATGGATGTTCTACGCTTTCAACTCTTTCCACATACTTTATCACATCATGCCGAGAAATGGTTTGATCGTCTCCCAAAGAATTCTATTCACACTTGGGATGACATGACTCAACGCTTTTTGTCGCGCTACTTTCCACCATCCATGGTCACGAGCCTTCGCAATCAAATTAGCGGTTTCATGCAAGATCCCGATGAATCTCTCTTTGATGCTTGGGAAAGATATAATGTCTTGATTGATCGTTGTCCTAACCACAACATGCTCCCTGTGACCTTAATTGATACTTTCTACAACGGTTTGACTTTTCGAGATCGTGATACGATTAATGCAGCCGCCGGTGGCACATTCATGAAAAGGAGACCCGAGAAGTGTAGAGAGCTAATTGAGAACATGACTACTCACCACAAAAACTGGGATTCCTCCGCTTCTTCAAGGAACAATCCGAGAGACAATGTTTCCTCCACCTCAGCAAACCCTGATATGACCGAACTCACCCGCATGATGACTGAAATGAGCAAAAGTATCACGCTTCTCGCTTCAAACCAACAACAACAACAAGTTAAAGCGGTTGCTAATCCATGGGAAACATGCGGCGGTCCACACTCATACACCGATTGTCCTTCGACTCAAGGAAATCCGGAAAATGTGTATGCAGCTTATGGTAATTATTCACCGGAAAATTACCAAGCTCGACCTCAAGGGGATAGAAATTTGCTGAGTTACCGCTCAAACAACTACCTTTCACCCGGTTTTTTCCTCAAAACCAAAACCCCGCCAACAACTACAATAGAAGCAACCAAATCCCACCAAGAGCTTCTAATCCTTATCACCCACCCGCTCAACAAGCCCCACCCATTAACCACGATGTTGAAGCCATCATGAGAACCCAAGGTGAGCAAATCAAGAATCTGCAGAGCCAAATTATCAATCTTAAAGGAGATATTACCAAGCAAGGAAATGAGATTAGATCCGAGCTTCGAGATAATATTTAATCATCCTTCAGCAATCAAACGACTGATTTGAAGAATATGCTTGCTAGTTTCTTTCCCGCAGCTCAACCTTCTACTTCGAGTTCTCTACCTTCAAACACCGTCACCAATCCGCGAGCAAATGTGAGTGCTATTACTACTCATAGTGGAATTACCATTTTCGATCCACCGATCCCACCATTTATCCCTACTCCTCCTACACCTAGTATTAGTGCACCATTACCGTCTCCGCCTCCTCATGACGATGTTCCTAGGAAGGACCCTTCAACATCTCAACCTTTACCTGCTACGCCTTCACCTTCCCCACCAAAACCTAATATCCCATATCCTTCTCGTTTAGGCAAGACCAAAATGCTAACTAAGGATGACTCTTAAGTGTCACGCTATGTGAAGATGATCTCCCAAATGAACTTCAACATTAGCTTTCTTGAAGCACTTGTCCACATGCCGAAATTTGTCAAAGCATTTAAGGAATTGCTTAACAAGAAGGAGAAGCTTATTGAACTCGCCAACACACACTTAAATGAAAACTGCTCTGCAGTCATTCTCAAAGAACTTCCGGAAAAGCTTGGAGATCCCGGTCGTTTTGTGTTGCCTTGCGTTTTCAACAAAACTAAAGAATTTACTGCCCTTGCTGATCCCGGGGCCAGTATTAATTTGATGCCTTTGAGTGTTTGGAAAACACTATCATTACCCGACCTCACTCCAACAAAGATGACTCTTGAACTTGTAAATCGCACTCTCGCTTACCCCGTTGGTATTTCCGAAGATGTGTTTATTAAATTTGGCACATTTACTTTTCCGGTCGATTTTGTCGTTGTTGATTACGAAATGGACCCTCGTATTCCTTTAATACTTGGTCGACCATTCTTGAGATCCGGACGAGCTTTAGTTGATGTGGCCGAAGGTGAGTTAATCTTAAGATTCGGGGATGATGGACAAGTGTTTAAAATGGGAAAGCTTACAAGTAAATCTGTTGGAGGCCGAGAATCAGTGAATATGATTAATGTGCTTGATGATTTTATCGTCTACAACAATCCTCTATTCGAGTCTTCCATTGATAATCCACTTTTTCATGATGATGTGGATGATTCTTGCTCCAATTTGGAACCTTCACCCATTTATGATTCTCCACCGGTCTTTGATGCTTATGATGATGATTCTAGCTTAGATTCGGATGATTATGATGACCTTACCTCCGAGTATCTCGATCTGCCCACATATGATGATTTCGATGAGGCTGATACTCTTTCGAGCGATTCTTCACATGATGAAGATCATCCGCCATCACTTGACCCTACTTTGGACGATTACTCATTTGAGGAAGACTTCTCTGCATTTCTCAATACTTACTTCCCTCATGAGAGTGATGCTCCTCCTTATGATTTTGAAGATTATCGTCTTGATCCTACTTTGGATTTGAAGAAAATACTTTCAAAGGAGAAGAAACCGGTCGACACCAATATCCACAGCACGTATGAGTTAACACCTCTTTGTCCCCCTTCTGAGGACGAGGTTGTGCTTCTTCGCGGATATTCTTCACATTCTGCTGAGCCTGAGTGCTATTTTCCCTTAAAGGAAAAGGTGTTCGACCCCGGTATTGAAATCTTTAAGCCATCTCAGTATCCACCTGATGAAATAAAAGGAAATATCTTTGGAACTTATGGAAATCTGCTTGCACCACTTCACCCTTGCTTTCACCGTGATCCATCGCTGCTTAAGGGTACCTTGCCTACTCTTTTTTAGCTTGCCTTGTTCGCCTTAAGCTTGTGCTATTTGATGGACGAAAACTATGTCTTTGATTCTGGTGGATATATTGCATGCTTCTTCCTATGATGATCAAGGTCGAGTCAGGCTCACGACTCGGTTAACAAAAACCAAGCGCTTCTTGGGAGGCAACCCATGCTTCTATCTTTTCGCTTTCTTTATCCTAAGTGTAGGGGAGACCCGTTGGTTTGCTATTTCCTCTCCTCCCTTCTTATAATCAGGGATTCGCGCTCAATGATCCACTCTTGATGATTCTTGACGACCCGTGATTCCGTGTTCCATTATCCCGGTACTATCCTAAACTCTTTTCGATTCACTATTTTATATTTTCTCAATATTAAAATAGGAATCTCTTTAGTTGTCTCTTCCTTAGCGAGATATAAACAAAGTGCACAATGTCCTAAGTGTAGGGGAGTTTACTCCCACATGCTTAAACATTGAGGACAATGTTTATGTTAAGTGTAGGGGGACTTCTATCGAAGTTAAGTGGCCTTTACATTGTATTTGTCCTCATTTTAACCGGAAAATCAATTTTTTGACATTTTTCAAAATTTTTGATCTGTTTTGGCCTATTAGTTTTTCCCTTTGTATAGTTATTTTTCTTTCCTTGCTAGAATAAATCTTTAATAAAGTAGTTTTAGTTTTAAAACGTTGTGAATCTTTTGACTCAACCTGAGTTTACTTATCTAAGTTACTCTAGCTAGTATCCTTAACGTGTTTAAGTCAAGTTTTGCTAGGCTTTTATTTAGGGAGCTATAAAACGCGAAATTATTAACTCTCACGGGTTAAGAACAAGAACTTTTCGCAAGTTCCTATAATTGATCCTAGAGAGTCGTTTATAAAGGGAACTTTAAAACGCGATTTCTAAACTTGAAAAAGTCTAAGAGTTTGCAAGATCCTATAGACGACTCGAAAACCCAAATCTTTGATTTAATAGGCTAAGCATCCACGAGTCTCATTCCTTGAGATTTTAAACTGTGGAGAACGAGAGATGATAGAAACAATTATAAGTTCGGTATTCTTTCGGGAATTTATGTGAGTTAATGATAAGCCTATTCTCCCATCGCCTGTTAATAAATTTATCTGCAATAAATAAGGTTGTACGATTTGAAAAGTTACTTAGCTTCTAGCCCAAGATCGTTTAAAAGTTGCTCGGTATGGATTAGAGTTCATAGCCAAGGCATAACTTATTGAAGCGGGATGCGAAGATTGGCGAGTCCAAAAAGGTCCTAACAAGGCATGAGGGCTATATTTTGTTGCTAAAGATCCAAAGTGATGTGAAGAATCATTTATCGAAAATCAATATGAAGGATCGAGACACACGACGAAAAGCAAAAACTCCCCAAAAGTCATGGAGAAGAGTATCCGAAAAGACCCTAGCAAGGTATGAGGATAAATAGATCCAATTCATAAAAGGAGGCGGATCGTTGTATATCAAAGTCCAAAATAAAGATTGGAGAAAAAATGAAGAAGTCGTGGTCCAAGTATGAATCTCTCATAACTTCAAGTGAAGAAATTCCTATATTAAGAGAAGACCGTAATTTCATGAACGTCTCTCAAGGTTTGAAGTATGAAGTCGCTGCCAAATATCGGTCCGATAAAGGTCTCAAATCGCGAAGCGAGTTATGCCAAGATATGAACTTTATGAGGTCCCGAGAAGCAGTTTTAAAAGATTTTGTCCTTTAGCTAACTATTGATTAAATCGTTCACTTTATTTTCGGCCTAATAAACTATCGAAATAAGTCAAACAATGTATCCTCGTGATCATTCAAGACAACAATAAAATACAAGAGATACCCCTAGGAATAAGGGAGTCTAAGTGAATAATTGGCCCACATGAGTTCATGTTAGTTTGCTAACTTATAATAACAATGATCTCGTTTTTAAGCTTGGTTTGGAGAAAGTGAAAACTTGAGAATGATGATTATTCACGACATTTCCAAAACCCAAGGTATGCTTTTTGATTTCTTTACTTTGAATGTTTTTAGTTTTCTATCTCTTTAATAAAGGCCACTATGGATTGATTAAGATGAAAATTTAAATCTTGCTTTGTAACTAATGCATTGTATGAGGACATTGCAATGGTCAAGTGTAGGGGATTTGATAGGTGTGTAAACACCCATCCTTTTTACCACTTAATTACAATAATAATCGGACCAAAACGTGTATTTTATGTCTTTTATGTCGGAATTATGCGTGGTTTGTGTTTTTGTTGTGATTTAGGGCGAAATTGTGAAAAGTGGAGAAAACACGGCATTTACGGGCTTTTATTGAAGAAAAAGATGAAAGATGAAGTCGAGAAGTCAATAGTGCAAAAAGAACGGAAGTCCAAGACCAATTCTGAAGATTTATCGAAGAAAAAGTCAAAAGACGGAAGTTTACCAAAAGCTGAAGAACTCGAGTCTTATTGAAGAATTAAAAGACAAGTTTAAAGAAATCCTGAGCCATAAGTCATTAAAGTCCAAGATTAACAAAAGATTAAGAAGGGAAGGACTTAATGGTGCAATTAAGAAGAAAGGAAGGAGAGGAGGAAGCTTCCTCTAAACACCCTCCTAATCTCCTATAAATACCCCTCATTTTCATTTCATTAGTTTTTGTTGGCTAGAGTGACACTAGTTCTTCCACCTTTTATTTTATGCACATTTTATTACCTTGCACCTTTAATTACTTGTCCATTTAATTACCTTGTCTTGCACCTTATTTTCCAAGTAAGTTTATTTTTATTGCACCTTTACTTTACTTGTTTTTATCTCTCATTCTACCTTTCTTTCTTTGCTTGATCTTTATGTTTATATGCTTATTGTGTTGCTTATTTGATTAAAGATTGTGTTTTTATGCTTTTGATTGTTTTAGATCATTGATTTTTATAGCTTATTGTGTTTATCTTTAAGTTTTTAAAGTTTTTATAAAAGTTATTTTTATATAAAAGTTGTTTTTCGTAAAGCTTATTCATTTCGTGTTTTAAAAGTCTTAAAATTTCAGTTTAGTAGCTTTTTCTTATACGGTTTGCCTTAGGATTTTCGTTGTGTGTTTATTTGATTAGTAGCTTTTTCTAGCTTATTTTGTGCTTTTTCCTCCGTATTCTGATCTGGTAAATCGGAAAAGGGTTTATCATTTCGTATTCTGATTTGAAGAATTATGAAGAAGGGTCCTCCAATATTGAAGAACTGACACTTTATACCCTTGTATCTTCATAATTACAAGATTGGTCCCTAAAGTTTGTCAAAATTACAAAAGGACCCTTAACTTTGAAGATTTGGCAAAAATGGTCCCTCAATCATCATGACTTGGCAATTTCAGTCCTCCAAGATATCAAATATACAAGTCAAGACCATTACCATTGAAGAAATTACCAAATCAGTCCCTCAAGAATCACAAAATGGCAAGAATTACCCCTGAATTCACTTTGCAAAATGTTTTGGGGCAAAAGTGTAAAGAATGATAAGTTGTTATAGCTTAACTGGGTGTTGACAAGGTTTGGAAGTGAAAAGACAAGTTCAACAAAGATGGGGGTTTGTTTCTGGCCGACACAATTCTTACTTAGACAAACCAAATGGTGACACCTGTCCCACTTACTCCTCTCCACCGATCACCTTTCATCCTTCCTCCACATCAGCTATCCACTCACCCCATTTATTAACTAATCCTAACAGATTAGTTTAAACTTGGCGCTTAACATATTTTTCAAACACAAATCTGGATCAGATGTCACACTATTCACTCAAGAACAAGGATTAGGGCTTTTTGATTAAGCAAAAATTAAGCCACAATATTATCCAGACTTATGATTAAGGATATCATAATCACATCCCAAACCTTAAACAAGACACCCCACCAACCCACATGCTGCATGGGGCCTCCCCTGCTACGTCTAGGAGGAAGAAGACAAACATGCCAAAGAGATCCAACGTCAAACTTGCTTGCTTTCTAAGCTTCACAAGAGCCATTGGATGCAATTCCAACAGCTATACACTCCACAAACGTCCAAGATAAAGTCACATGAGCTCAAGATTTCAAATTTCAACAAGGGTATTTCTGGAAGTCCAATGCTTAGGGTTTTCACATTTTCAGCTTTCTAGGACCATGTACACCCTCTATATAAAGGGTCTAGCTCATTACATTTTACCTGCTTTTGGTTTTTCCTTGTTCAAACACTTATAAATCCTCTTTTCAGTTTAATGAAATTGTGTTAAGTGAGTTGAAGAAAGACCAAGTGCCACTTATTTTTATGCTTGTTTATGTTATTTGTTCACTGAATTTGAATCTCAAAACCTGTTTTTAAGGAGAGTGCAAAAGTTTGCATTTTTCCTTCAAGCTTGATATTTTGCTAAGTTCTTGTTTCAACCTTGGAATTATTGGGTTATAGGGCTGATCATAGCATCCTAATTGTGATATTAAGGTGTGGTGAGGCTTATAACTTGGGGATAATCAAGTGTGGGGTAACAAGGTTGCATTAATCAAGGCTTTTTAAGTTTCTGTTTTGATAATCTTGCATCTAACCTTGTTGAATCTTAGCAGGGGTGTTATTGGAAGCTTGTGCTTGTTCTAGCTAGCACATAAGCTCATAAATTCGTGGGTGTGGATGTACATCCATGAGGTTTGTCTTGAAACCTTAAAAATCTGATAAAAATTGGATTTTTTGTGGATTTGTGCTATACTGTTGATCTTTTTTATTTCTTGGCTTAAATCTGCTTAGTCTTGCATGATAATGTTGTTTATATGCTAGATTGATCATTTGGTAAACTGAATCTTGCTTTTGATTTGAAAAACTTGGTTTTGAAAAGTTAAAAGGGTGTTTGGGTCTACATGTTTAAGCTTGAATCTTGTTATTGTGTTGTGGAAAGTTTGTGTTTGTGTTCTATATCTGATATATGCTTGGTTGAGAGTGTTTTGCTGCAAGTTTTTGGGTTTGAAACCTTGAATCAAACAATCTGCTATAAAAACTTTGTTATTGCCTGTTTTGACCTAGGATTTTGGGAACACTTAGGGTGTATGCATGCTTAGGGCTAAAAGTGGTTTAAACAAAGTCATTGTAACCTGTTTAATGGATTTGAGGTGTTGAATCTGGCTTGTGTGTCAAATACATCAGCAAAGTAAAAAACTGCATGTGTTAGTGTTCATCAGTAACATTCATCAGCTTAGATCTTGCTTAATTATTTGAATCACTGCATGAAACATGTTTAGACTTATTCATTTGAGTTTATTATAACTTGTGTATGCATTTGGTGGAATTTGGCTTGCTGAATTGTGCTCTAAGTGCTTTTTGAACCTAAACTGCTTATTTGTTCATGTTTGTGTCATATCTGGTACTTTATTGATTAAACTGTATCAATTGGGTGATTGTGATTGTTTTTTATTGATTGTTATTGACTCCTTTTGATCCAAAGATCATTTGGGTGCCTTTGTGTAATCTGAATCTAAAAAAAGTTCACTAAAGACAAAAAGTCAAACAAGTCAAGCAGTGGAAAAAGTTTCCACTGCTCAACACCCAAAACTAGCCCCTGCTAGTGTTAATTTGAACTCAGCTTATCAATAAGCTATTTTAGCTTATCCAGACCTGCAACAACTTATTTTTTGTGATAGATCTTCATTCTTTGACCCATTTTATTAGACTTGAGCTTATTGGACTTTGACTTTGACTTTTTGCTAGAAAACCAACTTATTTGACTTTTACATAAGTGCTTATTTGCTTTTTCCAGCTTATTTAGTCAGTTTATTTGAAAACTTTTTGTTGATTTTGCTTAGTTAAGTCATTTGAAAGCTTTAGAAACTTGAATCAGCTTTTGGGGTGGCCTAGAACTCAAAAACGACTATTTTGTCGTTTTCTCTAGATTGCTTATTGAATTTTCAGGCTTATTCCTTGGGCTTATTTCAAATTTCTTTTTACAGAAGTCTTATTTAGGACAAAAGAAGCTTGTGTGTCTAATTTCAGCTTATGGCATTGGCTTATAGCTTAATGGGCCAAAAAGCCCATTAAAAATAAGCTGTTTGGTATAAGCTAGCTTATTTCACACTTTCAGCTTTTGGGCCTTTGTAAAAAGTTGTTTAAAATCAAATTTTGAGTCAAGTAGTGCTTTTTTGGCTTATTTTGGACCATTTTTTATACTGGGCTCAAATTTGGCCCAATAAGGATCTGTTTTGGGTTTAGCCCACTTTTTAGGCCCATTAAGGGTATTTAGCTAATTTCACTTTCATTTCTGAGTCATTTAGGTTAAATTAAGCTAGTATGCAACTTTTTAGAATTTTTTTATGATTCTTGGATTTTTAATAACATTTTAATATTATTTTATTGTTAAAAATTAAAAGTCTGATTTTCTAAGTTTTTATATTTTTCCTAGATTGTAGACACTTAATTTGGAATTTTGAAACTTTCCAAATATTTTTAGAGTCCTTTAATTATTTTCTAGAATTAATTTAAGTTTTAATTGATTTTAATAGTTTTTAATTGTTTAAAAATAGTTTTTAGTGATTTTAAAATTTTGAAAAATACTTTTTAGCTTAATTAGGGTATTTTTGAGGTTTACAAACTTTAAGATCTTGTTTTGGACTTTTTAATAGTTAATATTGATTTTTAGGGCTTTAATTAGCATTAAAAGTCATTATTTAATTAATTAAAAGGTTTTGGCAAGTTTGGATTTTTTGTAAACTCTTATAATATTTTAGTGGATTTTTAGTGATTTTTAGGAATTTTTAGGGTAAAATTTTAATTTTGGTGCTTTTTACGGTTTTACGTGTACACCTTTTTCGTCTTAGTTTAATACGACATCGTAACTGTCATTCTCTTCTTATCTCATTTCTATCATTCTTTCTCACAAATATAATCACAAATCAAATCCAAATCATTACACACATAACACACTAGCTTCCTTGAAAACGATCCCCATTTAGGGTCATTTGTACACGTTTTTCCTAAATCGTCGTACTTAACGCTTACCACTATTTTGCCTTCCTTTTCCTATAGGGGTAAAAACTCTACTATCATTTTGGCGCCGCTGCCGGGGAGGCGTGTTGTGTTTTGATTTGGAATTGTTGTTTTTATATAACCAAAATAGTATTTGTATTAGTAGCACTCTACAAATACGTATTATCGGTTTTCGATTTTTGTGTGAATACTATTACTATATTGTATACGTAGAACAATAAATTCACAAGTACTCCAAATACGTGAGAAATCACAACCTTGACTTGGGAGGTCATTACCCAATCATTGTATTCGAATCTCAAACCAAAGAAAAAGGCAAAAATAGATAAATACTTTCGTGAGGCTCAATTTTGAAAAATACAACTATAAGGTGGGTATAAGGCGGATATTATAAAATATATCCTAAGGAAAAAGGCTCTTAAGTGCTTCGCGCCGCCTCGTTTCCCCGCTTTCTTGTGATTATTTGATTTTGAGAGCTAATCGAGGGTTTTGCCGCCCAAAGTATTACTAAGTATCATATATATTTTCTTGGTTTCATTAATTAAACCCTCTTGAACGTTTTGGTGTTCCACCAACGTTCTAAAGTCATCGAAGGCGTTCACTTCACGTGATCGTTTTCATTCCTTGAGGCTTCTTTAATCAATAGATTTGATTAAGGAGGAGATTTGTAGATTTTGGTCTACTTAATACATTCACCAAAATCCAAAAAGGTTAATACAATCAAAAACAACAAAAAAATTGAAAAATACAAAACTCCAAAAAGAATCTTCTTTGCTTATCCCCTCGTTGTACGTGACGTTTATGCTAACTCGTAATCAAGCAAGACGTGTACGTAAACGAAATAACAAAACTCCCACTCCCAATCTTTCTAGTGAGGAGTCTCCTATTGACGAACCCATTGTAAGAGAAGCACCAACCATGGCGAATCGAACTATGATGAAGTCACTTTAAGCACCCACCGAGGGTTATGGAAAGGCTATTGTGATTCCCGCTATCCTTGCGGAGAACTTTGAGGTGAAAACAGGTTTGTTGTCGATGATCCAAAACACAAATTCCGTGGTGATGAGAAGGACAATCCACACAACCATATCCGCCAATTCAATCGTCTTACCGCCACTTGCAAGTTTAAGGATGTCTCTAATGACTCGATTAAGATGATGCTTTTTCCGTATTCCTTAGCGGGGCCCGCTAAAATTTGTTTAGAGAAAGAGCCACCCAATTCTATATTGACGTGGAAGGATCTCGTGTCTAAGTTTGTGAACCAATTTTTTCCGCCCTCTAAGACTACGCACTGGAAACACGAGATTTTAAATTTTTCACAAGAGTTTTATGAAAGTTTTTCAACGGCTTGGAATAGGTTTAAGGAAATGTTACATGAATGTCCTCATCATGGTTTTTCCGACTTGCATCAAATTGACACGTTTTACAATGGACTTAATGATCATGAAAGGGATTATTTAAATGCCGTCGCGGGTGGTAATTTTTTTGTGTAAAACGGTTGAGGAAGCTTTGGTGATAATTGAGAATAGATCTAAGGTGTATAGTCCTCGTAGCACGTCTAGTGTTCGTAAGGCTTCGTCTTCGGCTTCACCTTCTTTGTCTACTTCCATCGATGCTTGCCAAATTGGGGCGAACTTGGAAAACAAGATTTTTGATAAGCTTAAAGGGATTTTGATTGAGTTTAAAGTTGGTGAACCAAGTGCTCCCGCTACGGCTAAAGCGGTTGAGGTTTCGTGCATGTATTGTGGTGGAGGTCATGATTTCTCCGAGTGCATTACCAACGGTGGTAACACTTCGAGTGCCTACGCGGCCACGTGAAACTACAACCAAAACGGTCAAGTTACCCGCTCTAATCAATTGACTCCACCGGGTTTTGGTTCAAATCAAAATGCTAACAACAACTATCGCAACAATCAAGTTGGTTTCAAAAACAATTTCAACAAAGGAAACTATGGGAATCAAGGGAGTAGTAGCCAATTGCAAAACCAAAACCAAAACCGTAATTTTCAAAACACAAGTCAAGGTCTTTAAAATGTTTACACTAAAGAACTTCCAATGGACTTTTTGAATTACGCTACGGCAAATGATAAGATTTTGGAAAACATTCAAGAGCAATTGGCTAGTCAAGCTAAGGAAGCGGCTAAAAATGCAAAGGAGATAGCTAATTTAGCCAAGGAAAATACCAACATGAAAAATGAGTTGAAAAATGATTTTGCTAATCAAATTAGAGGTCAAAACAATAAGATTGAGCAAAGTCATGCTAGGCTTGAACAAAGGATAGACCAAAAACCCGCTAGTCAAGATGTTAAGCTTAATGCTATTTTGGAAGCGGTCATGGGGAACAAAGCCTCTACTTCGGGTAGTTTACCTAGTAACACCATATCAAACCCGAAGGGAGAGATGAAAGTGATTACCACACGTAGTGGTAAGACACTTACGGAACCGACTCCTCAACCAATTTCTCCTACGGAGGAAGCAATTGAGGAAGAACCCGAGGTGGTGGTCCAAAAGGAGCATGTCCCAATCCCACGAAGTACCGCTCATGCCACACATACGGTTGACACTTTACCAACATTAGAACCCGAGATTCCAAAGGCTATTCCTATGACTCAACCCACACCACCTTTGCCCTATCCATCGAGACTTAGGAAGGAGAAACGTCAAGAGCGCGACAATTACCAATTTGAGCTTTTTATGAAAATGTTTCTTGATTTGCACTTTAATGTGAGTTTCGCCGATGCTTTGGTTATGATGCCTCGATTTGCCGCTAACTTAAAGAGTATGTTGAACAACAAGGAGAAATTGCACCAATTGTCTAGTTGTTCGTCGGTTTATCTTAATCGCATACCTCAAAAAGTCGGTGATCCTGGTAAATTTTTGATACCTTGTGCAATTCAAGATATGGATGAATGCTTTGCCTTGGCCGATCTTGGTGCTAGCATTATTTTGATGCCACTTGCAATATTCAAGTCGCTCAATCTTCCTAATCTTACTCCTTCACTAATGTCTATCGAGTTGGCCGACCATTCCATGATTCCCGTATGTGGATTGGCGGAAGACGTTTTTGTGAAAGTAGGGAAGTTCTACTATCCCGTAGACTTTATCGTTGTTGATATCCCCATGGATCCTCAAGTTCCTCTCATTTTAGGTCGTTCGGTTTTAGATACGTCTATGGCTTTGATTGATGTTCATGCTAGAAAGATCACCTTACGTTTCAACAACGAGGAACTTGTTATAAACGCAACTCAAAACTCTCAAATTTCTCATGTTTATTCCAACCATAAACCTCGTTGATATGATCGACGTGGTTTGCGAGGAATTTTCACAAGAAGTTCTAGGTTTTGGTGATGAAGAAACTAGTGGCAATCCCACTATGTTAGATCCAATTCTTGATAATTCGACACCAACCTTCACTCCATTTGAAGGTGGTGGTTTTACGTTGGAAGAATTCGATGTTCCACGTACTTGTAATGAAGACCTTGACAACGATGAGGACTTCTCGATTATCAAGGATTTTCTTAACGATTTCCCATTTCCTCCACCCGAGGAGGTTATGAGTATCGAGCCCAAATCTTCACTTGAGGAACCACCTATCCTCTAGTTGAAAGATTTACCTCCTCATCTCGAATATGTCTATTTGGAGGAGGACGACAAGTTGCCGGTTATTATTGCGAAGGAACTTTTGAATGATGAAAAAACCGCACTTGTCGATGTTCTAAAGTATCACAAAGGGGCAATTGCGTGGAAGTTATCCGACATTAAGGGAATCGATCCCAAGTTTTGTACCCACAAAATCTTAATGGAGGAGGATTACAAGCCCGCAATCCAATGTTAAAGGAGGGTGAACCCCAAAATTCATGACGTCATAAAAAAGGATGTCCTTAAACTCCTTGACGCGGGAATGATTTACCCTATTTCTTATAGCCCTTGGGTGAGTCCTATTCATTGTGTCCTTAAAAAGGGAGGAATGACCGTTGTGCCAAACGATGCCAACGAGTTAATTCCCACTAGACTCGTGACCGGATGGAGAGTGTGCATTGACTATCATAATTTGAATGATGCCACTCGAAAAGACCATTTTCCCTTGCCCTTCATGGACCAAATGTTGGAGCGTCTTGCGGGAAACGATTTCTATTGCTTTTTAGATGGTTTTTACGGTTACTTCCAAATTCCCATCGATCCTCGTGATCAAGAAAAAACTACGTTTACGTGTCCATATGGAACGTTTGCCTATCGTAGAATGCCATTCGGACTTTTCAATGCACCGGGAACCTTTATGGACGACTTTTCCGTGTTTGGTAATTCATTCACTTCGTGTTTGTCGAATCTTGAGAGAATGTTGAAACGTTGTGAGGAAACCAACCTTGTGCTCAATTGGGAAAAGTGTCATTTTATGGTTAAGAGTGGAATCGTCTTAGGGCACAAGGTCTCGAAAGCGGGGATTGAGGTAGATCAAGCTAAGGTAGACGTCATCGCCAAATTACCTCATCCCAAAACCGTTAAGGGAGTTAGGAGTTTCCTAGCCACGTGGGCTTTTATCGTCGATTCATCAAGGATTTTTCAAAGATCTCTCGACCCATTACACATCTTCTTGAAAAAGAGGCACGTTTTGTCTTTGACGAAGATTGTGTACGAGCCTTTGAAATCCTTAAGAGGAAACTTACCGAAGCTCCCATTCTTGTTGCTCCCAATTGGAACCTCCCCTTTGAGCTCATGTGTGATGCTAGTGACTACGCTATTGGGGCCGTATTGGGGCAACGTCATGAAAAGCACTTCTTGCCTATTCACTATGCTAGCAAGACGATGACCGAGGCTCAACTTAAATACACTACAACGGAGAAGGAGTTCCTTGTCATGGTGTATGCGTTTGAGAAATTCCGACCTTATCTCGTCTTGACGAAATGCATAGTGTATACAGATCATTCGGCTATCAAGTATCTCATGGCTAAACAAGATGCAAAGCCGAGATTACTTCGTTAGATTCTCCTCTTTCAAGAATTTGACCACAAAATTGTTGACAAAAAAGGAGCCGAGAATCTAGCAGCCGATCATCTTTCTCGTTTGGAAGATCCTCACCAAAGTGTTTAGGAGCCCAAAGAAATCACCGAAACATTTCCGCTCGAGACACTTGGTGTAGTGAATTCTAAGCTTGATTCTTCCACCCCATGTTTTGCGGACTTTGCAAATTACCATGCGGGTAACTTCATCATTAAGGGAATGACGACTCAAGAAAAACGAAAATTCTTTCGTGACGTCAAGTTCTTTTTTTGGAACGACCCTTACTTGTTTCGAACTTGTGCGGATCAAATCATCCGACATTGTGTATTTGGCACCGGAGCTTCTAATATCCTTAGAGCTTTCCATGAGGGACCCACGGGTGGTCACCACGGTGCTAATCTCACGGCTAAGAAAGTGTTTGATGCCGGCTTCTTTTGGCCTACTATTTACCGAGATGCACAAGATCTTGTGAAGTCGTGTAATTCATGCCAACGACAAGGAAAAGCCTCAGAAAAAGATGAAATGCCACAAAATATCATCCATGTGTGTGAGATCTTTGACGTTTGGGGCATAGACTTTATGGGGTCGTTCCCATCATCTCGTGGTAATAAGTACATCCTCGTTGCGGTTGACTACCTATCTAAGTGGGTGGAAGCTAAGGCTTTGCCCACCAATGATGCTCGTGTGGTAGTCAAGTTTTTAAAAAGCTTGTTTTCTCGGTTTGGAACCCCTCGTGCGATCATAAGCGATCGTGGAACCCATTTTTGTAACGACCAATTCGAAAGGGTTCTAAGGAAATATGGGGTTACACATAGGCTTTCTACGGCTTATCACCCACAAACGAGTGGACAAGTCGAGGTTTCAAACCGAGCGTTGAAGAGGATCTTGGAGAGATCCGTTGGGGAAAACCGACAATCTTGGTCGGATAAGTTGGATGATGCTTTATGGGCCTTTAGGACCGCTCATAAGACGCCCATTGGGTGCACTCCCTATAAGCTTGTGTATGGGAAAAATTGTCATTTGCCAATCGAATGGAACACAAGGCTTATTGGGCCCTAAAGCATTGTAATGATGATATGGAGACCGCGGGAAAACATCGGAAAATGCAATTAAATGAATTGGATGAATTAAGGGACATTGCTTATGAAAATTCATTGATTTATAAAGGAAAAACTAAAAAGTTGCATGATTCTAAAATTAAAAACAAGGTTTTTAACATTGGGGATCAAGTTTTGCTTTTTAATTCTCGCTTTAAAATCTTTTCCGGTAAGTTGAAATCCCGTTGGTCCGGTCCATTCACCGTGACTCAAGTATTTCCGTATGGGACCATCGATCTAGCTCAAAATGATGGCCCCAATTTCAAGGTGAATGGACATAGGTTGAAGCACTACTTTGGCGGGGAAGTTCCATCCTTGAACAACCTCGACAAGTCACCTTCCCTAATGATAATTAGTATTGAGGGGATCGAGTCGAGCTCATGACTTGGTAATAAAAAACGAGGTGCCTCGTGGGGGATTCCCATGCTTATCCTATGTATATATTATCACTTTCTAATGTAGTAACGTGTGGGGATTTGTGCCCTTCCAACCTTTGTTCTGTGGTTGTTTGTGAATTGTGGACTTTAGATGATCATGATCTTCACGATTGGAGCCGCTCGTGTTCGTTTTATGGGAGCACTCGATCGTTTGCTTTGAAGACTTTCTCAATATCCATGATATATCCTTTTGATGTTCTAACCTTAGGTTTATAGCACACTTCATAAACGGCTATTAATTTAACGGTTACACCCTTTCCATGCTAGATTAGGCATTCGACTACGTCTCTAGTATGGGGGTGTTTGCACCCCTAGACTCGAAACATTGAGGACAATGTTTAACTTTAGTATGGGGGGTGAACAGATACTTTCCTTGCCAAACCTTCACACTTTCCAAAGTTTATCTTTTTGTTTATCGTTTTGTTGCAATATAAGGCTAAAAATGGCCAAATTTTAAAATTTTTCTCATGTTTTATAAGTGTTTGAAAACACGAATGTAGGTTTTCCGATGGCGAGAATAAGAGTAATTTTTTACTCGACCGTGCGTGTTGAGCACTTAGCTTTGATTCCTTAACTTCACATTAGGCTAAGTCTCTTATATGAGGACGAGAAATGATAGGGTTAATTATAAGTTACTATGCTAAACGTAGAGTACTCGTATTCTTTCAAAAACTCATGTGTTCTCGTTGTTTGATTATTCTCCCTTCGCTTGTAAATATTTTTTGCTTAATAAATATTGACTTAGCGGTTTAGTTGGGATTGTTGGGTTTCTAGTCTTTTCTAGTAGCTTCCGTGTAATTAAATTGGGAAGACATTAAGGTATCGCCAGCGTCACGGTTTTGAAGTATTGGCACCCAAATAATCAAAAGCTTCACCCAATAATAAGATTTCAAGTGCTCACCTAAATCAAGCAAACAATTTGAAGCCCCACAAGGCCGAAAAATCTATGCAAAATTGAAAGTGAATCAAGCCTTAATCTTCGAAGCTTTAAAGATCCAAAATTCGCCTTAGCGTGAGGATATACGTCTTTGGCTAATAAAACTACCGATGAGGTGGATAATAAAAGGCAAGGCAAGACCGAAGTCATAATAAAAGCTTCATGGCGAAGTTGAATAAAAGATGGAGGTAAACCAAAGATAATAAGGCCCTTCCGTTAGGGGGCGTATAAAAGTCTTGGTAATAAGTCTCATGTTCAAAACCGTTATAAAACCGTGTTTATCGATTCTTCTTGTCAACTTAATTTTTTGAAATCGTTGTCTATTGGGAGGGGTTATGGATTTGATGGTCTTGGTTACACCGTTAGGACTCTATTTTTAGACCTAAATCTCTATTATTGCATAAGTGAAACAATGTATCCTCGTGAAACATTCAAGACCATATAAAATATAAGAGATACAACTTAGGAATAATGGGAGGATAAGTACGTGATTAGGGCATATGAGTAGTCTTAGCATTACTAACTTATAATGACAATGATCTCGTTGCACGCTTGGCATGGAATTGGGGTGAAAATCGAGGACGATGAAATTATTTCTAACGAAGCATTCACGTGTTCTTATTCTATGAACCTAAACATCCCATTTTGCGATGAAAATCATACATTATGTCTAAAACGCAAATAGTAGTAGTGTAGCTAGTTTATCGTTCAATAAAGTGAATAAAATGAATTTTGGAGGTGCTACGATACTTTATTCTAGCATTGCGTGAGGGCACGACAATGATTTAGTATGCGAGAGTGATGAGACTGATTTTATACATAGTCTCATCGTCCAAAAAGGGCTTAAAATGCATTAAATATCATCAAAATACCCATATATATGCTTGTGTTTGTTGCTTGTGTATTTTAGGTACGGATATTGAGAAAATGACAAAAGATCACAAGAATCATGCAAAAACAAACACGGGAAACGAAGCCGCACATTGAACCAAGCCCTAGTATTGATCTTCCCAAGAAAATCCCTTGAAGATTTGAAGAATTATGAAGAAGGGTCCTCTAATATGGAAGAATTGACACTTTATACCCTTGTATCTTCATAATTACAAGATTTGTCCCTAAAGTTTGTCAAAATTACAAAAAGGACCCTTAACTTTGAAGATTTAGAAAAAATGGTCCCTCAATCATCATGACTTGGCAATTTCAGTCCTCCAAAATATCAAATATACAAGTCAAGACCATTACCATTGAAGAAATTACCAAATCAGTCCCTCAAGAATCACAAAATGGCAAGAATTACCCCTGAATTCACTTTGCAAAATGTTTTGGGGCAAAAGTGTAAAGAATGAAAAGTTGTTATAGCTTAATTGGGCGTTGACAAGGTTTGGAAGTGAAAAGACAAGTTCAATAAAGATGGGGGTTTGTTTCTGGCTGACACAATTCTTACCTAGACCAACCAAATGGTGACACCTGTCCCACTTCCTCCTCTCCACCAATCACCTTTCATCCTTCCTCCACATCAGCTATCCACTCACCCTATTTATTAACTAATCCTAACAAATTAGTTTAAACTTGGCGCTTCACATATTTTTAAAACACAAATCTGGATCAAATGTCACACTATTCACTCAAGAACAAGGATTAGGGCTTTTTGATTAAGCAAAAATTAAGCCCCAATATTATCCAGATTTATGATTAAGGATATCATAATCACATCCCAAACCTTAAACAAGACACCCCACCAACCCACATGTTGCATGGGGCCTCCCCTGCTACGTCTAGGAGGAAGAAGACAAACATGCCAAAGAGATCCCACGTCCCACAAACTTGCTTGCTTTCTAAGCTTCACAAGAGCCATTGGATGTAATTCCAACAGCTATACACTCCACAAACGTTCAAGATAAAGTCACATGAGCTCAAGATTTCAAATTTCCACAAGGGTATTTCTGGAAGTCCAAAGCTTAGGGTTTTCACATTTTCAGCTTTCTAGGACAATGTACACCCTCTATATAAAGGGTCTAGCTCATTACATTTTACCTGCTTTTGGTTTTTCCTTGTTCAAACACTTGTAAATCCTCTTTTTAGTTTAATGAAATTGTGTTAAGTGTGTTGAAGAAAGAACAAGTGCCACTTATTTTTATGCTTGTTTATGTTATTTGTTCACTGAATTTGAATCTCAAAACCTGTTTTTAAGGAGAGTGCAAAAGTTTGCATTTTTCCTTCAAGCTTGATATTTTGCTAAGTTCTTGTTTCAACGTTGGAACTCTTGGGTTATAGGGCTGATCATAGCATCCTAATTGTGATATTAAGGTGTGGTGAGGCTTATCTTGGGGATAATCAAGTGTGGGGTAACAAGGTTGCATTAATCAAGGCTTTTTAAGTTTATGTTTTGATAATCTTGCTTCTAACCTTGTTGAATCTTAGCAGGGGTGTTATTGGAAGCTTGTGCTTGTTCTAGCTAGCACATAAGCTCATAAATTCGTGGGTGTGGATGTACATCCATGAGGTTTGTCTTGAAACCTTAAAAATCTGATAAAAACTGAATTTTTTGTGGATTTGTGCTATACTGCTGTTCTTGTTGATTTCTTGGCTTAAATCTGCTTAGTATTGCATGATAATGTTGTTTATATGCTAGATTGATCATTTGGTAAACTGAATCTTGCTTTTGATTTGAAAAACTTGGTTTTGAAAAGTTAAAAGGGTGTTTGGGTCTACCTGTTTAAGCTTGAATCTTGTTATTGTGTTGTGGAAAGTTTGTGTTTGTGTTCTATATCTGATATATGCTTAATTGAGAGTGTTTTGCTACAAGTTTTTGGGTTTGAAACCTTGAATCAAACAATCTGCTATAAAAACTTTGTTATTGCCTGTTTTGACCTAGGATTTTGGGAACACTTAGGGTGTATGCATGCTTAGGGCTAAAAGTGGTTTAAACAAAGTCATTGTAACCTGTTTGAGAGATTTGAGGTGTTGAATCTGGCTTGTGTGTCAAATATATCAACAAAGTAAAAAACTGCATGTGTTAGTGTTCATCAGTAACATTCATCAACTTAGATCTTGCTTAATTCTTTGAATCACTGCATGAAACTTGTTTAGATTTGTTAATTTGAGTTTAATATAGCTTGTGTATTAATTTGGTGGAATTTGGCTGGCTGAATTGTGCTCTAAGTGCTTTTTGAACCTAAACTGCTTATTTGTTCATGTCTGTGTCATATCTGGTACTTTATTGATTAAACTATATCAATTGGGTGATTGTGATTGTGTTTTATTGATTGTTACTGACTCCTTTTGATCCAAAGATCATTTGGGTGCCTTTGTGTAATCTGAATCTCAAAAAAGTTCACTAAAGACAAAAAGTCAAACAAGTCAAGCAGTGGAAAAAGTTTCCACTGCTCAACACCCAAAACTAGCCCCTGCTAGTGTTAATTTGAACTTAGCTTATCAATAAGCTATTTTAGCTTATCCAGACCTGCAACAACTTATTTTTTGTGATAGATCTTCATTATTTGACCCATTTGATTAGACTGGAGCTTATTGGACTTTGACTTTGACTTTTTACTAGAAAACCAACTTATTTGACTTTTACATAAGTGCTTATTTGCTTTTTCCAGCTTATTGAGTCAGCTTATTTGAAAACTTTTTGTTGATTTTGCTTAATTAAGTCATTTGAAAGTTTTAGAAACTTGAATCAGCTTTTGGGGTGGCCTAGAACTCAAAAACGACTATTTTGTCATTTTCTGTATATTGCTTATTGCATTTTCAGGCTTATTCCTTGGGCTTATTTCAAATTTCTTTTTACAGAAGTCTTATTTAGGACAAAAGAAGCTTGTGTGTCTAATTTCAGCTTATGGCATTGGCTTATAGCTTAATGGGCCAAAAAGCCCATTAAGAATAAGCTGTTTGGTATAAGCTAGCTTATTTCACACTTTCAGCTTTTGGGCCTTTTGAAATAGTTGTTTAAAATCAAATTTTGAGTCAAGTAGTGCTTTTTGGGCTTATTTTGGACCATTTTTTATATTGGGCTCAAATTTGGCCCAATAAGGATCTGTTTTGGGTTTAGCCCACTTTTTAGGCCCATTAAGGGTATTTAGGTAATTTCACTTTCATTTCTGAGTTATTTAGGTTAAATTAAGCTAGTTTGCAACTTTTTAGAATTTTTTTATGATTCTTGGATTTGTAATAATATTTTAATATTATTTTATTGTTAAGAATTAAAAGTCTGATTTACTAAGTTTTTATATTTTTCCTAGATTATAGACACTTAATTAGGAATTTTGCAACTTTCCAAATATTTTTAGAGTCCTTTAATTATTTTCTAGAATTAATTTAAGTTTTAATTGATTTTAATATTTTTTAATTGTTTAAAAATAGTTTTTAGTGATTTTAAAATTTTGAAAAATACTTTTTAGCTTAATTAGGGTATTTTTGAGGTTTACAAACTTTAAGATCTTGTTTTGGACTTTTTAATAGTTAATATTGATTTTTAGGGCTTTAATTAGCATTAAAAAGTCATTATCTAATTAATTAAAAGGTTTTGGCAAGTTTGGATTTTTTGTAAACTCTTAGAATATTTTAGTGGATTTTTAGTGATTTTTAGGAATTTTTAGGGTAAAATTTTAATTTTGGTGCTTTTTACGGTTTTACGTGTACACCTTTTTCGTCTTAGTTTAATACGACATCGTAACCGTCATTCTCTTCTTATCTCATTTCTATCATTATTTCTCACAAATATAATCACAAATCTAATCCAAATCATTACACACATAACACACTAGCCTCCTTGAGAACGATCCCCATTTAGGGTCATTTGTACACAGTTTTCCTAAATCGTCGTACTTAACGCTTACCACTATTTTGCCTTCCTTTTCCTAAATGGGTAAAACCTCTACTATCACTCCCTAAGTCTCATTTGGATGAGCTTTTTTTTTACTTGTGATGCCTCCATTCTCGAGGGGTTCACCGATGGACCGCCTCTCGATGAGAATGAGGATTTCAATGAGTCTTTTGCCTTTGAACCGGGAGGAGACTTTGAGACCCCCATTTTGATTCTCTTTCAAATTTTCCTTCGTCTCAAAGTAATGCTACCCACCCTCTCGGTTCTCATGACTACACTTACTTCGAGTACGTTGTAAGGAGTTTTCTTCCTTACAAAACGTATCCTCCGGCTTTACCTTTATCATTTTCCACCAAAAGTGAGGATACGATCTTTGACCCCGGTATAAAGGCTTTGCCTTTATTATCGGTTGCTTTTTGGGCCTTGTTCATCATGTAAGCCCCACCAAAAATGACCAAACCATGATTATCCCTAAATGATCACATTTATGGGGATTCGAGTCGAGCATTTGACTCGGTTATCAAAAACAAGGTGCCTCGTGGGGGATTCACATGCTTATCCTTGTAAATATTATTGTTTTCTAATAGTGTAACGAGGGGATTTGTGCTCTTCCAACCTTTGTTCCGTGGTTGTTTGTGATTGTGATTCATTAGGTTCATCGTCATCGTTGAAGTCTCTCGTGTTCGTTTTATGGTACACTTGAGCATCGATCGTTTCCTTTGGAGATTCCGATATCCGATGATATCCTTTTATTTTCTAACGTTTATCTTATTAGCATAATTCATAAACGGCTTTAGGTTATTCGTTTTACCCTTTCCATGCTCGAGATTAAGCATTCGACTTCGTCTCTAGTATACTCGAAACATTGAGGACAATGTTTAGTTTTAGTATGGGGGGTGAGTAGATACTTCACCTTGCTTACGTCACCACGCTATCCAATATTCATCTTTTTGTTATCATTTTATGCAAAATAAGGCTAAAAATGGAAAAATTTTAAAATTTTTCTAGTTTTTCATAAGTGTTTAAGACACGAATTTAGGTTTTCCGATGGTGAGAATAAGAGTAATTTTTGACTCGACCGTGCGTGTTGAGCACTTAGCTTTGATTCCTTAACTTTTTAGGCTAAGTCTCTTAAATGAGGACGAGAAATGATAGAGTTATTTATAAATCTCGTAATCTTTCACGATCTCATGTGTAGTAATTATTAGCTTATTCTCCCCACGCTTTCGTATAATAAATTGTTAATAAATATTGATTTAGCGGTTCAGTCACTATTGTTGGTTTCTAATTTGTTTTAGTAGCTTCCATGTAATTAAATTAGGAAAACATTAAGGTATCGCCAGCGTCACGATTTTGAAGTATTGGCACCCGAATAATCGAAAGTTTCACCTAATAATAAGATTTCAAGTGCTCACCTAAATTAAGTAAAAATTTGAAGCTCACAAGGCCGAAAAATCTATGCCCAAATTGAAAGTGAATCAAGCCTTAATCTTTGAAGCTTTAAAGATCCTAAATTCGCTTTAGCGTGAGGATATACGTCTTTGGCTAATAAAACCACCGATGAGGCGGATAATAAAAGGCAAGGCAAGACCGAAGTCATAATAAAAGCTTCATGGCGAAGTTGAATAAAAGATGGAGGTAAACCTATGATAATAAGGCCCTTCCGTTAGGGGGCGTATAAAAGTCTTAGTAATAAGTATCATGTTCAAAACCGTTATAAAACCGTGTTTATCGATCCTTCTAGTTGACTTAATTTTTTGACATCGTTGTCTATTAGGGTGAATTATTAATTTGATGATATTGGTTACACCGTTAAAACTCTATTTTTGGACTTAATCTCTATTCACACATAAGTCAATAATGTATCCTCGTGATCATTAAGACAAAATAAAATATAAGAGATACCAAGTAGGAATAAGGGAGTTTAGGTTCGTAATTAACACTCATGAGATATGATCGTGTTGCTAACTTATAATAACAATGATCTCGTTACACGCTTAGCATGGAATTGGGTGAAAATCGAGGACGACGAAATTGTTTCTAATGAAGCATTCACGTGTTCTTGTTCTATGATCCCAAAAGTCACGTTCTTGTGATGAAAACAATACATTATGTCTAAGATGCGTGTAGTAGTTATTTAAGTTTATGTCTTTAATAAATGTCATAATAAAATGAATTTTGAAAGTGCTATGATACTTAATTCTAGCATTGTGTGGGGACACGGTAATGGTTTAGTATGGGGGAGTGATGAGACTGCAATTATACATAGTCTCATCGTCCAAATCGGGCTTAAAACGCTTAAAAATATCATAAAATGCCATAAAATATGCTTGTGTTTGTTCATTGTGTATTTAAGGTACGGATATCATGAAATCAACAAAAGAGAACAAGAATCAATCAAAAACGAACACGGGAAATGAAGCCGCACAAAGAACCGGACCCAAATCATGAATTTCCAAAAATACCCTTGGAGAATTGAAGAATGTCAAGTTTGGTCCCTCAAGAATTGAAGACTTGTCATTTTATACCCTTGTAAAACTAAAAATTACATTTGGGTCCCTAAAATATCAAGATTTTACATAATTGGTCCTTTAATATTCACAAATGTCCATGAATAGCCCTTATTTCATAATCTACAAAGTTTGGAGGACTAAATGTTCATTATGTCAAAGTTGTTTATGATGGAAATGCACATAATGTTGTTTATAACTTGAAGTTCCAACAAATTCAGACATCAGGGGTCTAAGGTGGACAAATATAACCCTAAACCCGGAGTAAGCCCATACCCATCACACCACAGCCCAAGTCAAATGGTCAAACATAATTAAGGGAGAAGAACACATTTTTATTCCCAAAAAGGATTAAACACTACTGTTCTTTGTGTTCTTAATCTACCCTCCACCAAGAACCCTAACATATAAATCAAAGGGTTTTCTTAACTACTTGAGGAAAATGAAGATTAACCACCAGACTATCTCAACCCACGTGATACTTCTCATCCACATCAGCTTATGGACCCCAATTGACAGGTCATAGGAGTCACGAGATTCCACTTTTGCCAGTGATTGAAGACCATTTAACGTCTATGATGCTATAACGTGATGCCCACAACATCTCAATGGACAAGATCATTCAGAACCTTCAAGAAGCAATTCAAATTCAGCATATTCATAAAGCATATTCTGGGGTAGTTTAGGAAGTTTGTAATTGATTATCTGAGCTAGGGTTTCATACTCCTCTTGTATATATAGGGTAGTTTAGTTAGCTAGTACCTTTGTTCCAAATTTTATTCTTCAAAATTTCTATGTAATTTAGTGAAAGTTTGAATGAAAAAGATTTGAGTTCCATATTTTTAATCTGTCTTTTAAATTTCTGCAACTTTATTTTTATGCAATGTACCTTTTTATATTTTCATAATTCAGTTTATGAAAAAAAAGATTTTTAGAAAGTGAAAGTTTTTCTTGAAGAACCATTAAAACGTAAGTACTTTATATACTGATTTGACAACTCGGGACGTAAAGTGGTTTGTGTTTTAGTGTTAAACATTTTGGTTGGTTACAAAAATATCAAAAGGATTTACTTTGATTAAGTCTTGTTTGAAGATCCATAGACCCAAGGCTTGATTATATGCAACTGATTTGACAACTCAGTTGCAAGTAAAGGGCTTGGGTGTGTGTTACTTTTCTGTTTAACAATGATTTTACCAAAGATTTGATTCAAATCTTGTTTTTACCTTAATTCGTTAGTTTATCATTAATCCTTTGGACTTGGATCTTTGTCGAGTAACAGAAACCAAGAGCAACACCATTTCCATCTCTTTTCATTTCGAAGATATATAACTACCTTCCCTACAAGCGGTCTTTGAATCCAAGTCTTTACACCCCTCATAAGCTCGAAGAATCCAAAGAGACGGCATCAGCTCAAGATCTTGGCTTGAACAAAGCCGAGTTCGGTAAGTGGCTTGAACCCTCGTTGTTCACTTTGAGAAATTATGAGTTTCATGTGATTTGGCTCACTTATGTTTGTTCTAGATAATTTGTTCTTTCATTTGTGTTTTCTGCTAGAATTAAGTATGTTAGAATAGGTTTAAGTTCATTTGGTGTTATTTGGTAACTTATCCTTTGGAAAATTTTAGTTTTCAGTAATTATAGGGGTGTTTGGTTTGAATGTTTAAAGAGCATTAGGTGACAATAATGTTCCACTTATCAACCTTCACATCTTTGTTTTGTGAGAATTAAGTTAGTATAAGTGTTAGTTTAGGTTTTGGTTGAGTAGAGTATAGTTTGAGTGTTCCAACGTTTTTATAGAAACTCCCTGCATGTACACTTTTATGCATTCAATTCATGACATCAAACGTTTAGGGATTGTTTGATGATTAGTTGATTTGATTTTTTTGTAAACAAGTAGTTTTAGGATTATTGTAAGTATTTAGTATCTGGTAATAGGGTTTAGGTTGAATTTGGTGGTTCTAAGTTGCATAATAGTCTACTGTTTGCTCACTAAATCCCACCAGACCACCTCTTTGCATCAGTAGGGTGTTAGGGGTTTGTTTTTGTGTTATGTAGCTTGAAAGTTTGTACACATGTAGATTTTAGGTTAATCTAGTTGGGTAATATCTGGTATTGGGGGTTAGATAGCTTTTGGTGTGTTAAAAATCGCCTCAAACCTCACTGTTGAACCATCGAAACCACCAAGCCTTTGTTTCTGTAATAGTTGCTGATTTGGCTCGATTTGTGGGTATTTGTGTGTTTGCATTGTTGTTATCTTACTTGTTATTGACTCCTCACACTTCAACTAGTGTGGGGGTGCCCTTTGTACCATAAAATAGCAAGAAAACACCTCAAAACGACTCAAAACGAGCTCCAAAAAAACCATCAGCAAGTTACTGGGCAAGTTGTCCGATATACCTGTGTTTCTGTGTTGTCCGATATCGGACACAACTGATGTTGGACGACACCTTTGTCTGGTGATATCCTGGACAACACAGAAGTACTCCACCTTGGAGTACTTTGGGATACTTTCGTTTTTAGCCATTTTTTTTTAGTTTTTTTAAACTTTTTCATTTTTACCTTGTTAATTTAGTTAAAATAGAATTTTTAGAAAAATAAAATTTATTTTTAGCATTATTTTATTATTTTTATGATTATTTTAGTTTAAAAAGTGTTTTTAGCCTTTTAAAAATAGAAAAATAGTTTTAAAAATTTAGGAAAAATACTTTTTAGTCTTTAAATAATATAAGTGAGTTATTAGTTCAATAAAATAATATTTTGGGCTTTTTCTTAATTATATTTGATTTTAGGGCTTTAATTAGCATTTAAAATTGAATATTTAATTAATAAAAGGTTTTAAAATATATTTATTGGATTTTTATTCTTATTTATATTATTTTAGACTTAGTTTTAATTGTTAAATTAATTTTTAGGTTTATTTTTTAATTTTGTCACGTTTTACGTATTTACGTTCGCGTTTTACGTCAAATCGTCGTAGTTTAATCGTAGTCGTAGCTCGTCTTTAATTTTTCTCTCTTTAACAAAAAACGTCACTAATCAAAACTTTGATTTTATATAATTGGCACACATAATTCACACACCTCCGCCGAGAAAGAACTTGGAATTTTCATCTTCACGGTTTTCCTAAATCGTGTCGATTAATACTTTCCGCCTTATACTTTGTTTTTCCTAAAACAAGTATAAAAAAACCTACATCAATCACTACCGAATTAGAATGAAATGTTCAAAGCCATTTCATTTGTGTCTACTTATGTTGCGGCATTTGAAGACGGTGGCGTTGCGGAATCCAAGAAGAAGTCGTCCTCGCATGCTTATACTTTATGCACTTAATATTTCATCTAATTCTAGAAAGCCTAAAAGTCAAGTCTTATGCTGTATCGAACTCGGAAGCTTTCAAGAATTACAAAGGTATAAGTATGTGGGACATGAAGTCACGAAGAGGAGAAGATCACAAGTGCTGGATGCACAAGATCAAGGCAAAATATTAATGTTCAAGATTGATATCAAAGATCACATCAGCATGTTCACCAAAAAAGAAAAAGAAAAGAAAGACGAAGACTACGAGCTCAAGACAAGCATAGTATGATAGGTTTATTTTAATATTGTAACTTGGGTAACACCCTTGTTTGGAGTGACCTCCCTTAGGGGAGATTGTTGGAATACATTTTTACGTATTTAGGAAGATTCGGTCACTCCGACAATATATTAAGTAGTAGCTTGTAGTCTAGATATCTTTTAATATATCAAACAAGGAAAAGCCCGGTCCATGCTTGTATGGCCGGCCCAAATGTAAGCCTAAGCCCATCTTATGGGCTTGGTATATAAACCCTCTCCTTAGATGGAGAGGATGTGGTTTTCACTCATTTTACACATAGTTAACAAGGTGTTTTCTTATTATTCTCTCTCAAGTGTGTGTGTGAAATCTACCATCTTTTTATCTCTTTCTCTCTTTAAACATAAGCAAGATTTACAATATCCTACATAAACTAACACGAACTCATGTGGCCCAATTATTCACTTAGACTCCCTTATTCCTAGGTGTATCTCTTATATTTTTTATTTGTCTTAAATGATCACGAGGATGCATTGTTTGACTTATTTCGATAGTTTATTAGGCTGAAAATAAAGTAGGACGATTTAATCAATAGTTAGCTAAAGGACAAAATCTTTTAAACTGCTTCTCGGGACCTCTTAAAGTTCATATCTTGGCATAACTCGCTTCACAATATGAGACCTTTCTCAGACCGATATTTGGCAGCGACTTCATACTTCGAATCTTGAGAGACGTTCTTGAAATTATGGCCTTCTCTTCATAATAGGAATTTCTTCACTTGAAGTTTTTGAGAGATTCTTCATACTTGGACCACGACTTCTTCATTTTTCTCCAATCTTTATTTTGGATTTTGATATACAACGATCCGCCTCCTTTTAGGACTTGGATCTATTTATCCTCATACCTTGCTCAGGTCTTTTCGGATAGACTTCTCCATGATCTTTTGGGGTGTATTTGCTTTTTGTCGTATGTCTCGATCCTTCATATTGATTTTTGATAAATGATTCTTCACATCACTTTTGGATCTTTAGCAACAAAATATAGCCCTCATGCCTTGTTAGGGCCTTTTCGGACTCGCCAATTGATGAGACTGCTTTTATACATAGTCTCATCGTACAAAACGGGCTTTAGATGCATTAAATATCATCAAAAATGCCAAATATATGCTTGTGTTTGTTACTTGTGTATTTTAGGTACGGATATGGAAGAAATGGAAAAAGATCACAAGAAACAAGCAAAAACGAACATGGGAAACGAATCCGCACAATGAACCAAGCCCTAATGTGGATTTTCCAAGAATAACCCTTGAAGAAATGAAGATTGGCAAGAATGGTCCTCCAAGTTTAAATACTTGTCATTTTATACCCTTGTAAAACTCTAAAGAAAACATTGTGGTCCCTAAAATGTCAAGAGTTTACGTATTTTGTCTTTGAAGAACCAAGTTGTACAAGCAACCGAAGCCGGGATTGCAATTAACGGAATGATTATGAGTACTTTCGGATCGACTCGGAAACATATGAAGACTTTTCAAGAAAAGACAAAGTCAAAATAAATCCTAAAACCCGACAATGAAGTGAGCATGAAGAACCGATCCCGAAACTTAAATTATTATTTATCGGACCAACCCGTACCCGTTTAACGGGCCGAGTCGGCCCGCTATAATAATAAAAACATCATCAACCCACATGCGGCCCAATTACACGAAATGTTGTTATGAAATGTCACCACCAGGCCCAATTCGTTTAATTTGCTAAACAAACCACTGGGCCCAAAAATCAGTCCACCTTTTATTTACTTAACAAAACACAACTTGCCATTTTGTCTATAACAGACGAAGAAAAAAAATTGGAGGTTAGGGTTCTTCTTATCCCAGCCACCACTTTTTAATCCCAAAATTAAACCTCAAACCTTAATCTAATCCCAAACCCCATCACTATCTCCCACCCTGCCCCACACGAATTGGTCCCCTGCACCATTTGAAGAAAGATGACAAGAGGTGCCAGTAAGATCAACGATTTAGAGAGGTTGCTTATTACCCACACCCAATCCAACGTACAAGATCAATCCATCACAGCTCAGCAATCACATGAAGGTGTTGACCAAATTCAAAAAAAAGTATATGCTGATTTTAGATCTGAATATCCAAGGGCTTTTCTGGGATTCGACACTTAGGGTTTCTTTATTCTAGACTCTTCTGATTGGTGCTATATAAGGAGGCCCAACTTGTGGAGCACCCCTTTTGTCTCAGTTTTTTAAAAAAGCCTTGTAATTTTTTTTATTGAATGAGAAAGTGTTTTTTTTTTAAATCTCTGAGTACCATTTATTTATTTAAGTTTTCAGTTCAAGTTTTTTTTAAGTTCAAGTTTTTGTGGAAAGAAAAGATTTCAGTTGGTTTGGTTTTAATTGTTATTGTTCACATTTTTTTATTGATCTTAGTAGGGTGTTAATTGGAAACTTGTACTTGTTCACGCTAGTACATAAGCTCGAAAATTCTAGGGGTACGGATGTGTGTCCCTAAAGGTTCGATTACTTCCTTTTTACTTTATTTTCTGTCCAAGAATTGATATGTATTTGATATGTGATTTGGTTGAGTGTTGATTTGTGTTAGTTGAAGTAATTGAGTTGCTTGCGTGATATAGGATCCTTATCAATAATATTGTTATTGTTTTTAGTGTGTTAAACTTTAAATCTTTGTTTAAAAAAACATAAAAAAGGAGAGTGTTCGTTATGATTACTGTAGAAAAAAAAGAGAAAAAGGAAATACTTTGTTACTTTTACTTGTTCACAGCATAGAAATATTTCTTTTTATTTTTTTTTGTGTTGTGGTTACCGTTGCGTAGATTGTGTAGTTCGTTTGTGCTTATTGAGAAGGTTGTGTTGTTCGTGTCACTGTCCAACAGTAACGCAAAAACTAAAAAGGGTTAGGGGCCTTCTTGTTTGCTTATAATTGCGCATTCATGTGATATGGCCATTGTTCGTTTTCTTTATACCATTGTTATATGGTGATGTCTGTGTTGGAATAAGCTTAACTGATCCCTGTGGCCGTTTGATTGTGCGTTCTGTTTTTGAGAATTTGTGGTATTGTGTTCTTGACACCACTGTTCCAAAAAAAAGCATAACTAAAAAAAAATAGAAAGTAGGCCTGCTTGTGTATCTTTCTGTGCACAGTCAATTTGTGAGGTTTGAGTTTGTGTTGTGATTGAGTTGACTGAGCATCACAGCAAACAAAAGTAATCAAGAAAAAAAAGGGTAAAAAAAAATTTAGGAGCTCTTGATTGTTACTGAACTATTAGAGTATAGCTATTGTTCGTACTTCCCCCGTTGTCATAGTTTAATTGTGTGGCTATCGTGTGTAATTCCTGCTGCGTTTGTATAAGCCAGAAGTGCGTAGATACCTTAATTGATGATGCGTTTGTAACTGTGTTGCTGTCCTTGGTTCTTATTGATGCGTGATGTTCTTATTTGTTTTTTTATGCTATTGTTCAATATACTTGCTTCTTAGTTCTGAGGTCTTGTTTTGATTTATATCTGTTGATCATCAACACACTATAGCCAACTGCTATAGTGTGATCATTGTGCTTAAATCTGAAAAGCTGTCAAAAAAAGTAATCTGTTAAAGAGTTACTCAAACGGCTCGAACCGCAGACCTCAATCAACAACAGACGCAGCTGCACACACCAAACCAACTGCTCTATTGAGCTTTTTGGTTAATACAGCCTTTTACAATCCTTCTATACGCTCTCTTTTCATTTTCTGATAAAGAATAACAAAAGAAAAAAAAGGCAACAACAGGGACTGAACCCGCGACCTGCTGCTCAGCATTCCTCATCATTACCATCTCTTCTCTGAATTCTTTTTGGTTCCATTTTCTTTTATTTATCTTTTATATGGTTTTTAATTTCGTCTAGTTTAACTAGTAATTAGTAAACGTTTTGCATCTTTGTTGATTTTTTTTCTCCTACTCGTTTTTAATTTATAGGTTCCAAGTAATTTTTATTTCTATTTTTAATATTATAAAGTTAATTTTAATTAGATTTTCCAAAAAGTAATTTTAGTTTTCCTATTATGTAGTTATTTTTTATGCATTTTTCTTTTTAAATTAGTTCGTAGGTTTTTAAAAAATAGAAAAAAGTTTAGAAAAAGTTTCAAAAAAATATTTTTAGTTTTTAATTAATGTTTTTGAGGTTGACAAATATAAAAAACTAAAATTTGTCTTTTTCTTAGTTATTTTATTTTTTAGGGTATTTAATTAACTTTAAAAATTAGAGTCCGGTTATTTAAGATACCTTGTATCCTTTGGATACAAGGGGACAAATCTGGACCGTCCATCTCATCTCATCCAACAACTCATATTAAAAACAAAAAAAAAAGCGGAGGGGTAGTTTCGTCATTTTACCCCTCCCACTAACACCACCTACCACTCTCACAAATCTGGGATCGATTTCTTCTTCTTCTTCTCTTTAAAACACACATAAACACACACACACACACACACACACACACACATATTTACATCTTAATTTATCAACACAAACATCAAATCCATCGATCATCACCATCACAAATCGATCATCCTCTTCATAAATAAGGTAAAGTTCATTCGATCTGTTTCGATTCATCTTTTTTAGCTTATTCGATCTGAATAAGCTTATAACTCATCTTATTTTTTATAGCTTATTTGATAAGTTACATGAATTTAACATGTCAAATGATAAGGTAACTTGATGCTTAATGTGAATAAGCTTATTGATAATCATCACCTTTATTATGATGAATTATAAGCTAACTTATTAGCTTATTTTCATGAATTATAAGGTTTTTTAGCTTAATCTCGCTGAACATATTTAGTGTAACCTGTTTGTGAAGTATCATATATGATATACTATATCATATATGATATAAGCTAAAATATCATATATGATGAGATATATCATATATGATAATGTGGTTGAAAATTGAGTTAACTCTTTTTTTAATGGATTAATCTGGCTGAACATATTTAGTATGACTTGCTAATGAAGTATCATATATGATATGCTATATCATATATGATATAAGCTAAATATCATATATGATCAAATATATCATATATGATTATGTGCTTGAAAATTGAATTAAATCTTCTTTTTTGTGTAGAGAAGGTTGTTTACAAGGCGTGTTGAACATTACAAGCATCCAAAAGGCCAAGAAGCTTAATGAATAAGCTCGTGAATTTTTCTTTTACGTTTATTGTTTGTTTTTTCTTGTAATCTCCTAATGGAGTTTTGAAGTATATGGACGATTTTGTAATCAATTGGTATCTCGTACAACATCTTGTTAATATGATTTAACTTTCTTGGTATTATGTCATGGTGGTTTTTATAAATTAAGTCATACGGAGTATATGATCATGCACTATCATATATGACACTCAAGAAAAACTTGGATTTATTAAATAAAGAATCTGATGAATTCATGATTACAACAAAGAGTATGCACAATTAATAATCAAACACTTGTTCATAACATAAAAATGTACTTTTGAACAGAATCATATATGATAATTCAAACCGAACGTAACCTAATGTAAAATCATATATGATATACCTCTGATATCATATATGATAACAATTTATACAAAATCAAAAAAATGGAAAAAAAACAGATTATCAGATGATGAATTCATGAACAACGCCTACTCCGTCTTGATCCTTAAAACATATCCATGCACATCCTCTTGTTATAATCAACATCCCTCTCTGCTTTGCTCCAAAGCTGCCAATCGCACCATCTCTGTCTGACTGCATTTATAAAAGATAAAAAGAACATATTATGCAACATTTTAACACCAAAATAAATTACTCATATATATGATAGAAGACAAGTTTCAAGAGTTTATATTGATTTTCTAAAAAATACTCATACAGAATCTGTTTTTTCCTATGGTTTATTTGATATATCATATATGATAGTTATATCATATATGATATATCATCAGTTATCATATATGATATATCTATCATATATGAAAAGTGGTGATATATCATATATGATATATATATATCATACATGATATATCAAGCTTATTGCAGCCTACATCAGCAAACTTAATCCAACTTACATAAAATACCTTACGATTTGTCAACCTAAGCTAATAAGCTAGCTTATTCATAACTCTCGTGTAATTTGTAAGCTTATTCACATAACTCCTATCTAATTCTCAAGATTATTTATAACTCTCATCTAGTTAAAAATCTTATTCAAACAAATAAGCTTATTCACATAAATCACCTAATTAAAAGCTAATTAGAATAAATTGATCAAAATAAGAACTATCAATCGGCATATTTCGTTCAACAAAGCTAATGAAAATAAACTAATAAGCTTATTCAAAATCAAATAAGCTAAAAAAAATAAGCATAGATTATAAGAATACAAACCTGATATGAATTCATGTTAAGTTCGATCTAATTAATCGATTGTGATGGATTCATGATGATGTTGTGATTGTTCGCTTCAAATTTTAGAGAGAGAAAGTAGATCGGGGTAGAGAGAGAAGTGAAAGAACGGGTGTGTGTTTTTATGAGAAAGAAAGGAGAAAGTTGTGTAAATTGGGGATTTAATCTCAGCCCTTGAATAAGATGGAGATGGATGGTGGGGATGAGTCCCCTTGTATCCTAGAAAAACTTTGGTATCCAAAAGAACTTAAATCTAAAAATTAATATAAATTAATTAAAAGGGTTTTGCAAATTTGGTTTTCACTTTTGGTTTAATTAGATTTTTCTTAACTTAGATTAAAATTTTGGTAATTTTTAGAAGACTTTTTATTTTTGTCACGTTTTACGATTTTGATCGTTTTACGTCGTAGTGTAATTTTAGCGTAATTCGTCTTTTTCTTTCTCTTTTCTCATCAATATAATCACAAACTAATCATCTCTTATCACACACCAAGCCTCCTTGAGAACGATCCCACACAAAGGGTCATAAGTGCTTTCGTTTTCATAAACGAACACTTAATACTTACCGCTTTTGCCTCGTTTTCCTAAATTAGTGTAAATATACAACCATCACCAATCTTCGCATCGCGCTTCAATAAGTTATGCCTTGGCTATGAACTCTAATTAATACCGAGTAACTTTTAAACGATCTTGGGCTAGAAGCTAAGTAACTTTTCAAATCGTACAACCTTATTTATTGCAATTAAATTTATTAGCAAGCGATGGGAGAAAAAGCTTATAATCAACTCAAATAAATTCATGAAAGAATACCAAACTTATAATTGACCGTATCATCTCTCGTTCTCCACAATTTAAAATCTCAAGGAATGAGACTCGTGGATGCTTAGCCAATTAAATCAAAGTTTTGGGTTTTCAAGTCATCTATAGGATCTTGCAAATTCTTAGACTCTTTCAAGTTTAGAATTAGCATTTTAAAATTCCCTTGATAAACGACTTTCTAGGGTCAATTATAGGAACTTGCGAAAAAGTGCTTGTTCTTAACCCGTAAGAGTTAAGACTTTCGCGTTTTAAAGTTCCCTATATAAAAGCCTAGCAAAACTTGATTTAAACACGTTAAGGTTACTAGCTAGAGTACACTTAGATAAGTAAACTCGGGTTGAGTCAAAAGATTCACAACTTTGAAAAATTAAAACCACTTTATTAAACTTTATTTTAGCAAAGAAAGTAAATAACGATAACAAAGGAAAAACTATTAGGCCAAAATAGATTAAAAACTTTGAAAAATATCGAAAAATCAAATTTTCCGGTTAGAATGACGACAAATTAATGGAAAAGCCCACTTAACTTCGATAGAAGCCCCCCCTAGACTTGATATAAACATCGTCCTCAATGTTTAAGCATGTGGGAGTAAACTCCCCTACACTTAGGACATTGTACACGTTGTTTAAATCTTGCTAAGGAAGAGACAACTATAGTGATTTCAATGTGAACATATAAGATATGGAATATTGAATCACGCCAGTTTAGGATAGAACCAGGAAGACGGGTACATGGGATCACAGGTCGTTAAATGTCATTAACAGTGATCTTTGAAGCTTTAATCCTTGCACGTCATAAGAAACAAGACAACAAACACCTACGGGGCTCCTCCTACACTTATTATAAAAACGGATAAAAGATAGATCAACGGGTTGCCTCCCGAGAAGCGCTTGTTTTTGTTAACCGAGTCACGAGCCTGACTCGACCCAGAACTAATTCAAGGGAAACGTGGTGAGGGATGGAATCATCTCATGAGAGATTTCCTCACCATAGTACAACTTCACACGCTGGCCATTCACTTTAAAATTAGGCCCATTTGGCTGAGAAAGCTCAATGGTGCCATAGGGGAAGACTTTGGTGACGGCGAATGGACCAGACCAACGGCTCTTACGCTTGCCCGAAAAGATTTTTAACCGAGAGTTAAAGAGTAAAACTTGATCACCTATGTGAAACTCTCGGTTCTTAATCCTAGAATCATGAATGAGCTTGGTTTTCTCCTTGTAGATCAGTGAATTCTCGTAAGCTCCATTCCTTAGTTCATTAAGCTCGTTGAGTTGAATCTTCCGAAGATCACCAGCTTTGTTGATATCAAAATTGGCCCACTTCAAGGCCCAATATGCCTTATGCTCCAACTCAATATGGAGGTGGCATTCCTTCCCGTACACAAGACGATATGGAGTGCAACCAATGGGTGTCTTATATGCGGTACCGAAAGCCCACAAACCATCATCTAACGTATCGGCCCACGAGGCACGATGCTCTCCCACAGTTCGCTCTAAAATTCTCTTCAGTCCACAGTTAGAAATCTAGGCTTGACCATTTGTTTAGGGATGATAAGCGGTGGAAAGACGGTGATTGACACCGTACTTAGCCATGACTCTAGCAATTGATCATTGTAAAAATGAGTCCCGCGGTCACTGATGATAGCACGAGGAACACCAAATCGAGCAAATAGTTGCTTCAAAAAGTTCACAACCACCCTCGCATCGTTCGTAGGTAAACCCTTTGCTTCAACCCATTTAGATACGTAGTCAACGGCTACGAGGATGTACTTGTTCCCTTTAGATTATGGAAATGGCCCCATAAAGTCAATACCCCATACGTCAAAGATTTCACATTCTTGTATGAAATTTTTAGGCATCTCATCTTTATGTATGATCTTGCCTTGTCGTTGGCAAGCATCACAATGTTTAACCATTTCGTGTGCATCACGATAAATGATGGGCCAATAGAATCTGGAGTCGAAAACTTTCTTCGCGGTATAGTTAGGACCAAAGTGACCACCGGTTGGTCCTTTATGGCAAGCTTCAAGGATTAATAAAGCTGTCGGCCCATCAACACACCGACGAATGACAAGATCCGCACATTGTTTGAAAAGGTAAGGTTCGTCCCAAAAATAGTGCTTAATGTCCTTAAAGAACTTTTTCTTTTGTTGGGACGTTAACCCTTCCATGAGAATTCCACCCGCCAAATAGTTTACAATTTCCGAAAACCATGGGGTTTCATCAAGATTGGAGTTAATAGACATCAAGTCCTCAAGGGGAAAAGAGTCATTAATCTCTTGATGATAAGGATCCTCGAGTCTACTAAGATGATCCGTGGCTAGGTTTTCCGCTCCCTTTTTATCACAAATTTCGATTTTAAATTCTTGTAAGAGCAAAACCCAACGAAGAAGTCTTTGCTTGGAATCTTGTTTGGTTAACAAGTACTTCAACGCGGAATGGTCGGTATAGACAATGGTGGTGGAAAGGACAAGATAGGGTCGGAACTTCTCAAAAGCATACACTACAGCTAAAAGCTCTTTTTCGGTAGTGGTATAATGCAATTGAGCCCCCGTCATTGTCTTGCTAGCATAATGGATTGGTTGGAAGTGTTTGTTAACTCTTTGTCCTAAAGCCGCTCCAATAGCAAAATCGCTAGCATCACACATCAATTCAAAAGGTAACTCCCAATTAGGTGTAACCAAGACCGGTGCCTTAGTTAATTTATCCTTAAGAAGATTGAAAGAGTCGATACACTCTTTAGAAAAGATAAAAGGAGTATCTTTTTCCAAGAGGTGGGTCATCGGGCGAGCGATTTTAGAAAAATATTGAATGAAACGACGATAGAAGCCCGCATGACCAAGGAAACTTCTCACACCCTTCACGGTTGAAGGTGGAGGTAATTTAGCAATCACTTCAACTTTAGCACGGTCGACTTCAAGACCGGCTTTGGAAATTTTATGACCAAGAACAATACGTTCTTTTACCATGGAATGGCATTTTTCCGAATTAAGAACGAGACGAGTGTCTTCACACCGTTTGAGCATACGTTCTAAATTGGCAAGGCAAGTAGACAAAGAATCACCATAGACCGAGAAATCATCCATAAAGACTTCCATAGTTTCTTCAACCATGTCATGGAATATCACCATCATACACCTTTGGAAAGTCCCAGGAGCATTGCATAAGCCGAAAGGCATTCTTTTGTAAGCAAATGTTCCATAAGGACAAGTGAATGTGGTCTTCTCTTGGTCTTTTGGATTGATGGGAATTTGAAAATACCTGGAGAAACCGTCTAAGAAGCAATAGTAGTCATTACCCGCTAAACGCTCGAGCATTTGATTCATCAAAAGGGAGAGGGAAATGATCCTTGCGACTGACATCATTGAGCTTGCGATAGTCTATGCAAACTCGCCAACCCGTGACAAGTCGAGTAGGAATCAACTCGTTGTTTTCGTTGGGAACAACGGTTATTCCGCCTTTCTTAGGCACACAAGACGGGACTAACCCATGGCAAATCCGAAATAGGGTAAATCATTCTGGCATCTAGAAGTTTGATAACCTCTTTCTTGATGACGTCATGAATTTTAGGATTAATCCTTCTTTGGCTTTGGATTGCGGGTTTAAAGTCATCTTCCATGAGAATTTTATGAGTATAAAAGTTCGGATCAATTCCGCGGATATCAGAAATTTTCCAAGCAATTGCTTTCTTATGATTCTTGAGCACGTCGATAAGTCGAGATTTTTCATCTTCTTTCAAGTCATGTGCAATGATGACGGGTAACTTCTTATTGTCTTCAAGGAAAACGTATTCGAGATGCGATGGTAAATCCTTAAACTCTAAACCCAGAGGATTGTCGATGGAAGGTTTAGCCAAATTCGGATCATCGATAGAGATTTCCTTAGGAGACGGTGGAGAAATATGGTCCTCATTGAGAAGTTTGTCAATGGTACGAATGTCTTCATCCCAATCGGAGGGAGAATCGTCATATTTTAAGTCCACAACCCCTAAAGTTGCTTCAAATTCTTTCAAAAGGAAATCACTTTCTCCAAATAGAGTTAGTGATGGAGCAATAGAGGTAACGGTCTCAACAATGGGTAGAGAAGAAGAACCACTTTAACAGGCGTCTTTGAAATGCTCTTCACAAGCCTCATCAAGTACGTCAATGAAATTAACGCTCTCGTTTTCATATGGTTGCTTAGAAAGTTTACTCATGTTGAAGACGATTTTATCGTCACCAACTCTCATGATTAATTCGCCCGCGACTACATCAATGAGAGTGCGACCGGTCCTCAAGAATGGACGTCCAATGATTAATGGAACACGGGGGTCCATCTCGTATTCAACGACAACAAAATCCGCCGGAAAGGTGAATTTTTCGACACCGACGAAGACATCTTCGGCTATCCCCACCGGATAAGCAATCGTGCGGTTAGCTAATTCCAACGTCATTCGTGTGGGGACTAGCTCAGGTAGAGATAATTGTTTACAAACACTTAATGGCATTAAGTTTATACTAGCACCTAGATCAGCTAGGGCCATATAGATCTATACCCCGGGGAAGTTGCAAGGAATGAGAAAGCGACCTGGATTACCAAGTTTGGTTGGTAATTTCCTTATAAGCACTGCGGAGCAATTCTCATTAAGTTGGGTCTGAGCGATATCAAGGAGTTTCTCCTTATCACTGAGAAGATCTTTAAACATTTTAGCATATTTCGGCATGTGAGCGAGAGCCTCGGCAAAGGAGATGTTGAAATTCAGTTGTTTAAACATTTTAAGAAAGTTTGAAACTTGAATATCATCCTTATTCTTCAACTTCTCTTTCCTTAAAATTGAAGGATAAGGTATATCGGGTTGAGATGAAGGCTTTATAATGGAATTCTCACTCACATCCTTGGGTGGTGGAGGGGTGGAAGTAGAAGGTGGAGGTACTGGAGTAGGGGACTCGTTTTCCTTTGTCACAATCACCGGTGTAGGTGTAGGAATCTCAGGTTCCTTTAAACCTTTTCCACTTCGGGTGGTGATTGCTTTCATCTCCCCTCTTGGATTAGCAACGGTGTTACTCGGAAGAGAACCCGAACCAGAGGTTTGATTACTTGGGAAGAAACTAGCCATCATATCCCTTAAGTCATTCGTTTGACTGCTTAACGAGTGTCGCATATCGGCTCGAAGATCATTCCCTTGTTTCGCCATATCTCCTTTCAAGTTGATGATTTGACTCTGAAGATTCTTCACCAGCGTCATTAGTCCTCATGTAAGTTTCAACCTCGTGATTAAATGCGGTGGGTTGGTTGGAAGGAGGAGCATGGTAGGCAAGTGGTTGATAAGCGGGTTGTTGGTAAACTTGGTTATTTCCTTGAGGTGGATATGGGTTTCTTTGGGTTTGATATTGATTTGGAGCTCGAGTTTGGTGTTGATTGTTGCGATTAAGGTTGTTTTGGTTTTGAGGAGGAAAACCAGGTGGTGAAAGGAAGTTGTTTGAATGATAACTAAGCAAATTGCGGTCACCTTGAGGACGTGCTTGATAGCCTCCCGTAGAAAAGTTACCGTTAGCGGCATACACATTTTCTGGATTGTCATGAGTCGAAGGACAATCGGTGTATGAATGAGAACCCCCGCATATTTCACATTACTGACTCAAAGCATTAACTTGCGCATTGTTGTTTTTGGCATTGTTAGCGGCTTGTAAAGCAAGTGCTTCAACAACCGAAGTAAGCTTATCAATTCTCTTGTCGGTCTCACTAGTACTAGCACTAGCCACATAAGACCGAACAATCCTAGTTTTCACTCTAGACTTATTCTCAATAATATCCCACGCGGCATTAGAAGACTTAACCAAAATGTTACCCCCTGAGGCACTATTTAGTGAATCTTGGTCATTCATGCTTAAACCATTATAAAAAGTATTAATTTGATGCACTTTTGTAAAACCATGTTGTGGACACTTTCTTAAAAGTTCCTTAAAACAGTCAAGATTCACTAAATGTCTCACCATACTTTTGTTCAAAGTTGATGATTTCATTCCGCAAAGCGGTAGTACGTGAGGGTGGGAAAAAGTAGTTTGGTCTCTAAATCCGACCACGTAAGAATACTTTGTGGCGGTTCCTTTGTAAGCCAATGTTGGGCTTGTCCCTCTAAGGAGAAAGGAAAAAGTTACAAGCGAATTACCTCTTGTGAAACCCCATTATACTTGTGTTGGGAATAAAATATAGCCAGTCTACTTGAGCGCTGACAAGAGTAAAACAAGCGTTGATAAGAAGAAAACAAACGCTGACAGATCAAGCGTTGACAAGACAAAGTCAAGCGTTGATACATTGAAGACAAGCACTGATGGAAGGATATGATCTACACGTTTATTATGCTCTAGATTACTTCTAGTAAAGATAGGAACAACAATGTATTTTCTATATTTATCTTTACCTAGAATAGTTGATACGTAGATTATTGTACAAGGCTTCTTATGTCTATAAAAGAAGACCTTTAGGTTATTGTTCAATATAAGTTTTTCATACGTTAAACACTTTCATTGTAAGCAAGTTTGATATCATTAATCAAAGTGAAAGTTTGTTTACATCTTGTGTGTTCTTGTTTAAGTGTTAATTCCGCATAACACTTAGATTGTCATATACATATACAAAGGTTTCTCTAAGTGTATTACTTGATCTAATCTCGTATACATAAAGCTAAATCGATCTAAGTTTGGGATCAACAAGTGGTATCAGAGCTGCTTGAGGAACTTTTGATCTTAAAGAACACAAGAACCCTAAAATCACCAAAACCCTAATTTTCTCAAAACCCTAACAACATCATGTCAAATCCAGAAATAACCTCTTCCTCCTCACCTTTGCCAAACATCAACATTCCCATGCCTGATGCAACCAACTTTGAATTGTGGAAATTCAACTTTGAGCAATATCTGGGGATCTATGACTACACTCTCTGGGAGATCATTGAGTATGGAAACACATACAATAGAGCTGAAAAGGTTGTTGCTGCCATTGCTACAAGAACTGCTGTTGTTGGATGTCCAGAAGCAGATAAGAAAGAAAAACCTGGTGATGGTAGAGCTGTGTCTGCTGAAGACATAGCAAAGAGAAGGGTTGATATGAAAACCCTAAATATTCTGAAACTCTCTTTGGGACAAGAGAACGAGCATAAATACAGAGGTTATGATTCTGCTAAAGACCTTTGGGCAGCTCTTAAAGTTGCATATGGTGGCAATGAAGATACTAGGGAAGAAAAGAAGAAGCAACTCATGCATGATTATGATGTTTTCAAGGCTCAACCTAATGAGAAGCTTAGCAGTGTGAGAAGCAGACTACTTGACATTACAAACAAGTTGTCCTTCATGGGGACACAACTTGGTGATGTTGACATTAATGCCACTTTTCTTAAAAGTCTTGGTGATGCGTGGAAGATTGAGGCAAGATCTATACTTGCCAACAACACTCACAAAAGTTCTACTTTTGATGATATCTACAATAAACTAAGGTTGTTGGAGAATGAAACTCTTATGGAGCATGGAAGTAAGTCTACTAATAGTAACATGGCCTTCTTCTCACATAGTAAAGGCCGATTTGATCAGAAGGACTCTTACATGCATCCAGTCACTGGATCAACATGTGTCAACGCTGGAACATGTCCTGTCAACGCCTCATATTCAGACGCCGACACATACAAAAGTGACTCACCAAGAGTTAAACCTGCTGGTTTGGATCTGGATACTGTATGTGCTTATATTGCTTCTTTGCCCAATGGTTCAGTGATTACATATGAGGACCTTGAGCAAATAAGTGATGAACACTTGGAAGAGATGGACATTAAGTGGAACATGACTCTTGCTAGTATAAGAGAAAACAGGTGGAATAAAAGGTTTAAGAAGAAGATGACCTTTAATGCAAAGGACACTGCTGGATTTGATAAATCCAAAGTTGAGTGCTACAACTGTCATCGTATGGGGCACTTCATGAGGGAATGCAGATCTCCAAGAATATCTGATGCTGGCAAACCCTCAAGCCAAATTGTTAAGGCTCAGGATCCTAAGGCCATGGTTGCAGTGCAAGAAATTGATGGTATGGGATGGGACTGGAGCTATTGGCTAAGGATGTGGAAGAGGATAAAGCTTTGGTTGCTGAAATTAAAGAAGAAGAGCATGCTCAAAATGCTCTCATGGCACACTCCTCCTCTTCATCAGATAATGAGGTATACGATGATGCTTTTTGTAGTAAGGGTTGTAGGTTAAATACTGAGAAACTTAACAAAGAGGTGGTAAGGTTGTTAGATGATGTAAGTACTGAGAGATGCAAACTGTCTAACTATCAATTAGCTCTCACTCAAACTGAGAAAACAGTTTCTGAATACAAGAGAATGGAATTTGATTTAAAGGATAAAATAAATATCTTAAAACATGAGTTAGATGCTAGTAATGATGTTAGGAACATCATGGAAAGGGTTAATAGTGAATTACAGGCTAAGTTAGATGAGGCCATTAAGAATAAGGATAATGTGGGCCTTAAAATTCAGATATTTGATAAGGCCACACAAACCCTAGGAGAATGTGTTAATAAACAAAGGGATCCTAAGGACATGACTGGGATTGGGATGAAAGACTATACTGTGGTTCCACCACCAGTTGGTGACTTCTATGGTGTCCAAAGAAAGGACCTATCTTGGACTGGTTTACCAGAAATCCAAGAGGAGGAATTCATTCCTCTACCAAGAGTCATTACCCCAGTTGAAGAGTATCAACAGAAGTTGACTGACTTAAATGAATGGAAGAAATCCAACCCTACCTTATTTGTTAAGGGTGGCTTGTTATGTGAAAGTCCTAATGAGTCAACCCCTATTAAGGTAACAAACCCAATCACTGGTAAAGCTGTTGACCTTGGCTCAAACACTATTAGAAAACCTAGTGTCAAGTATGCAGAAATGTATAGGAATACTAGGTCACCTAAAAGCCAAGTTAGTAATGATGGAACAGGCTTCTTCTCTTCTAGACCTAGGGTTGTGTCAAGAAAAGCATGTTACACTTGTGGTAGCTTTTCAATTTAGCATATAAGTGTGTTAACGCTTCCAAGGTCAACGCGGTTAGAAAGTCAAACGTTGTCAGACCCAAACCTTGTGAGCAGCAAAGTCCACAAGCTGTTAGACCTGCCCCATTCTTTACTAGAGGGTCTAACAGTCATGGACAAAGACCCTTTCAAAAGACAAATACTTGGTCTAATAGGCAATGGGTTTCTGTAGCAAACCCTAGGTTCAACGCTGACAAGGGTAATTTCAGCGTTGACAAGACCAAATCCAACGCTGACAGAAACGTGACCATACCTAAATATTTGCAACCACATGGTAAGGGGTCTAAAGCTTCTTCAAGCTTGACATGGAGACCTAAGAAAGATCAAAACCCTAATGATAATGGGATTTCAATGACCTGCAACAGATTTAATTACATTTCAAAGGTCATTATAAAACCTATTGGGGTTAACTGGGTATTTCATCCAAAGAGGTATGAACAAGGGGTTGTTATGAGAACTAAGTTTGTTCTTGTTGAACAACCAGATGAATCCAAGTTTGCTAAGGCTTGGGTTCCTAAAGAAAACTAACTTGTTTTCTTTATGTGCAGGGCATTCAAAAACAGGTCAATGATTATGGATATTGGGACAGTGGAAGCTCAAGGCACATGACAGGGAAGGAAGATTATCCCACTAACTTCACTCCCATTAAGGATGGTGATAAGGTTTACTTTGGAGGCGGATATGGTACTATCACAGGCAAAAGAACACTTCTCACCAAGAACTTGCGTTTTGAAAACGTATTTTTGGTAAAGGAACTTGATTACAATCTCTTTAGTGTATCACAAGTTTGTGATAACAAAAATAAAGTTCTGTTTACTGATACTGAATGTTTGGTGTTAAGCAATGATTATAAGATCCCTGATGAGAAATATATTGACTATAGAACACCTAGACATAAAGACATATATAATGTGAATCTGAATGGGATTAGGATGAATAAGAATATGTCATGTTTTTATGCTAAAGCTTAAGTATATGAGAGTAATCTATGGCACAGGAGACTAGGGCACATAAACTTTAAAAATATAAACAGGCTTATGAGACTTGGTTTGGTTGATGGATTGCCTGAAAAGGCTTTCCACAATGACCACTCTTGTGTTGCATGTCTTAAAGGCAAGCAGCACAAGGTCACATTCAAGTCTAAGCAGGTGCACTCTAGTACTAGACCACTTCACTTGCTTCATATGGATCTATTTGGTCCAACCAATATAGAGAGTTTGAATGGTAAATCATACTGCTTTGTCATCACAAATGACTTTTCTACGTTTACTTGGACTTTCTTTTTAGCTATGAAGAGTGATACAGCTGACACTTTAATTGACTTTATCACTCAGATTGAGAAGAAGACTGGTGTTAGCCTTAAAATGTGTGCGACTGATGAGATGGCATTTATACATGATCTCATCGTTCTTTTCGGGCTTTAAATGCATAAAAATGTCATAATATACCATATATATGCTTGTGTTTGTTTACTTGTGTATTTTAGGTATGGATATCGTGAAAAAGACAAAAGATCACAAGATACAAGGAAAAACGGACACGAGAAACGAAGCCATACAAAGAACCGGGCCCTAATCATGGAATACTCAACAAATACCCTTGAAGACTTGAAGACAAACAAGTTTGATCCTCATTTATTGAAGAAATGACACTTAAAACCCTTGTATATTGATAATTACAAGTTTGGTCCCTTAAGTTTGTCAAAATTACACAAAAGGTCCTCCAACTTTGAAGAAATGGCAAGATTAGTCCCTCAACAATTTCAAATTGTCAATTATGGTCCCTCATCAAGCCAAAGAAACATTGAAGACCTTTGAAGATCAAAATTGTCCAAAATCAGTCCTTCAAATATGCAAAAGTTCCAAAAATAACCCTTGATACACCTTTTGGAACGTTTTGTGCAAAAAATGACAAGTTATGAAAGTTGATACAAAGGAATTTGGGCGCTGATAGACTTTTATACACAAATTCAAAAAGAAAGGAAGAAGAAGGACCATTTTTGTGCACTGAAACATTCAAACTCCCAAAAATGCGCCAAACACATCCCATTCCCCCAATTTCGGATCAAATGAGTTACTATTCACCTTCATCCACCCAGTTTTTACTCCACTTAAACCAAAGGGTAAATCAAAATTACCCATACCCACGTGTGATTCACACATGCAGAATCACATCCCACACACAAAACCCTCATCTCCACTCACCAATAGACCCCACCATTCGACACGTCACCCAATCAGAATGCAACTTACCCTCCAAGTAATCCTATGTGGCAAAATCAACAGCCAAGACTCATTGCTTCATTCCAAAGCTAAAATGAACAGCCTTGATCAATTTGGACACCTCAAATTCAGAAAACGTCTAGAAGGACTTAGGGCATTTAGGGAATTTCACTTCTAGGGTTTGTGAATAGTGTTTAGCCAGGCATTTGCCTATAAAAGGAGACCTCAACATGTGAGAGTCCCTTTGTTCCAGTTTTAGGCTATTATCTTTGTAATTCCTTTTTAAGTTTAAATAAAATTTGAATTTCTGAAATTGTGAAATATCTTTTTGATTTAATTAAAAGTTTGGTGTTTGAGTAGCCTAATTCCGAGTTCCATTTGATTGTTAAGGCCTACCTTAATCTTGTGGTTAAGGCACGTCTTGTTTCATAAGGTTTTCAAGGTTTGAATACCTTGAAATCCTAGGTTCTGTTTTGGCTTATTTTGTGTACTAACCCTTGACCATTTGCTATAAGCTCTTACAAGCTTGTTGGCACCAAGCTTGTGAAGGGATTAGAGCCCTTGGTTGAGTTGTTTGCTGCTTGTGTTGAAGACATAAAGTCCTTGAGGTTCTACTTTGAACCATCAACCAAGGCAGTTTGCATCATCTTTATTGAAGTACCTTGGTCTTGTTCTAGTTGTTGAACAAGGTCCAAGGAGCATTGTTGGCCTTCCTAGGATGTTGTGGAAGGCAGGTATAATCCCTTGATTAAGATTCCTCTCAAAATTTCATGTTTATGACTGTTTTTGATTTGGTGCTTGATTTTGAGTATTGGTGTTTGTGCTGGTGATTTTTGTGTTTGATTGTGTTAGTTGCTATCTAGTAAGTGTTTTTGATCACTAAAATCAGTAGGTTATTAGTTAAAATCACAAGTTTCTTTGTTAAGTGGTGGATTAAGGAGTGTTTGGGTCTACTGCTTGAATTGGGATTGTGGTTTGCTAAGTGGTTGTTTGTTGTGTGCAAGTGTTGGTATCTGCTTGTTAGGTGCTAGTGTTCATATGTTTGCAGGTTTGAAGGTTTGAAACACATAGATTCATAATTTAGCTATAAAATCTTTAAAACTTGGTAAAATTGGCTAGGATTTTGAGGACACCTAGATCTAAGCTTAGGCTAGGGCTAACAAGTGCTAAATCTTAGTTAATCACATCAGGGAAGAAGGATTTGAGGCTTGAAATTGGATCAAGTGTCAAGTATATCAGCAAACTTGTTTCTGCATATGTTCATTGTTCATCAGTAACTTTTCATGCTTTGATCTTGTTATTTACTTTGATTCAGTGTTTGATTCTTGTTGCTTTGTGTTTGTTCTTAGTTTATATAGCTTGTGTATGCATCGTGTTAAGTTTGGTTGGCTTATTGTGGCTAAATCTGCTTATTAAGTGCTTAACTGCTTATTTCCATATCTGGTGCATATCTGGTGACTGTTTGGCTTATTGTGGCTTATTGTGTAAACCAATTTGTGATTTTATTGTTGTTATTGACTCCTTGTGATTCACTGATCATAAGGGTGCCTTTGTTTCCAATTGAATCAAACCAGAACTCTCAAATAAGCTTGGTCAAATAGTCAAAGCAGTGGCAACTCCTTTCCCCTGCTGGTTGCCACTGCTAGTGTAAAACTGGTGTCAGCTTATCAATAAGCTATAATAGCTTATTCCAACTTGCAACAACTTTGTTTTTGTAATAGGTGCTCATATTTTGACCCATTTGTTCATACTGGAGCATTTGGGTGGTTGACTTTAGGGTTTGACTAGAAAACCAACTCCTTTGACTTTTACATAAGCTCATTTGTGCTTATTCTGGCTTATTGGTTTTGCTTATTGGATTTTTGTTGATTTATTTTGCTTATTGAGTCCATTTGAAAGCTTTTGCAAGTTGAATCAAGTCCTGAGGTGCCCTAAATCTCTAAAACGACTATTTTGTCTTTTAGTGAAATTTTTCTTTGCTTATTTATGGCTTATTGAGTGAGCTTTTTCAAAATTCTTTTTACAGATCTCATAAGCATCCCAAAAGAAGGTTGTGTGTCAAATTAGAGCTTATGGCATTAGCTTATGGCTTAATGGGCTGAAAAGCCCAATAAGAATAAGCTGAGTGTTAAATAAGCTGTGATAAGCTCATTTTCAGCTTTTGGGCCTTTAGAGTTTTGTTCTTAGAATTGAATTTTCAGTCAGATAGGGCTTTTCCAAGTCAATTGAGCCAAGTTTGACTTTTTGGGCCCAAAAGCCCAATTTGGTTGACTGTTTTTGGTTTTGGCCCATTTGAGGGCCCAATAGGGGTATTTTGGTAATTTCACTTTGATTTTCTGATTATTTAGGTTAAAATAAACTATTTTGCAAGTTTTTAGAATTCTTTATAATTTTTGGATTTTTAATATTATTTTATTATTATTTTATTATTATTTTTAAAATTTAACATTTTCCAACTTTTTACATTTTTCTTAGCTTTAATACATTAAAATAGGAATTTAGCAACTTTTAGAATAATTTTATCACTTATAGATTAATTTTTATAATTATTTTCAGTTTTAATAGTTTTTAAATCATTTTAAATAGTTTTTATTAGTTCTAAAATTTCTAAAAATTGTTTTTAATCTTTTTAGGTCACTTTTAAGGTTTACCAATTGAAAAATCTTTATTTGGGCTTTTTGATAATTTATTTGATTTTTAGGGCTTTAATTAGCATTTAAAAATTTAATATTTTATTATTTAAAAGGTTTGAAAAAGTTTTGATCATTGGTAAACTCTTAGTTTATTTAATTTGATTTTTGGTGAATTTTTGGTAATTTTTAGAATTTATTTTTATTTTTGTGGTTTTTAAGGTTCTACGTTTTAACTTTCTAGTAGTGATTTTTTTGTTAATTTTTATTTTTACGTCTTCGTCATTTTCTTTTCTCATCCTCTTCTAAACCAAATCATTAATCACAAACATTTAACAAATTTCTCACACACATATACCTCCTTGGAAAACGAACTTTCATTTCATTAAGGGTCATTAGTGTTGATTTTCCTAAATCATCACTTAATACTTACTCTATTTACGCTCTTTTCCTAAAGAGTAGTAAAACTCTACAATCATTTTGTCGCCGCTGCCGGGGAGGTGTGTCGTGATTAATTTGCATTGTTGTTTTTAATATTAACCAAAATAGTATTTGTATTAGTAGAACTCTACTAATACGTATTATCGGTTTTCTTGGTTTTTCTTGTACAAATATTATTAATATATTGTATTAAGTATCACAATAAATTCACAATATCTCCAAAAGTGTGAAAACACAACCTTAATTGGGATTTCATCACTCAGTTATTGTATTCGAATCTCAAACAAAAAGAAAAAGGCAAAAATAGATAAATACTTTCGTGACGCTTGATTTTGAAAAATACAAACTATAAGGTGGGTATAAGGCGGGTATTATAAAATATACCCTAAGGAAAAAGGCTCTTAAGTGCTTCGTGCCGCCTCGTTTCCCCGCTTGCTTGTGAGTATTTTGAGATTGAAGGCTAATCGAGGGTTTTGCCGCCCAAAGTATTATTACGTATAATATATTTGGTTGGTGTCTTTGTGATTAAACCCTCTTGAACAATTTGGTTTTCACCAAAGTTCTAAAGTCATTCGAAGGCGTTCACTCCACCTGATCGTTTTCATTCATTTGAGGCTTCTTTAATCAAGAGTTTGATTCGAGGAGAGATTGTGTAGATTGTTGTCTACGAAGATACACCAAAATCCAAAAAAATTAAATATCATCAAAAACACAAAAAAAAAAATTGAAAATTCACAAAACACCCAAAAAGAATCTTCTTTGCTCACCTCCCATTCTTCGTGAAGTTTATGATCACTCGTAATCAAGCAAAACGAGCTCGTAAACGACTTCAAAAGCAAGCCAATCAAGAGACGTTGATTGTTGAAGAACCTCCAATTGTTGAACCTATTGTAGAACAAGAAGTCGTCATGGCTAATCGTACTATGATGGAGTTGCTACAAGCACCCACCGAGGGTTTTGGAGAGGCTATTGTGATTCCCGCCATCCTTGCGGAGAATTTCGAGATTAAGACGGGTTTAATGTCGATGTTGCAAGCAAATAAGTTTAGAGGTCACGAGAAAGACAACCCGCATTACCATATTAGGAATTTTAACTGTCTCACCGCCACTAGCAAGTTTAAGGATGTTCCACATGACGCCATTAAGATGATGTTGTTTCCATACTCGTTGGATGGTCCCGCTAAAATTTGGCTCGAGAAAGAACCGCCAAATTCGATTTTGACATGGGCCGATCTCGTTTCTAAGTTTGTGAACAAATTCTTTCCACCATCTAAAACAACACACTTGAAAAATGAAATTTCACAATTTTTGCAAAGAAATAATGAAAGTTTTTCAATGGCATGGGAACGATTTAAAGAAATGTTACATGAATGTCCACACCATGATTTCACAGAATTGCATCAAGTTGATACTTTTTATAATGGGCTTAATGATCATGAACGAGATTATTTGAATGCCGCCGCGGGTGGTAATTTTTTGTGCAAGACGACAAATGAGGCTTTACAAATCATTGAAAATAGATCTAAGGTTTATAATCCTCGTAACACACCGAGTGTTTCCAATATGGGTTCGTCATCTTCGTCACAATCGTCTCGTAGCATTAACGCCTTACATGATGAAGCTAATGAGGAAAATCGGTTTTTTGATAGATTTGCTAATCTAATGTCCCATTGGAAGGCTCAAGAAGCTTCCAATTCCGCTTCGGTTAAAGCGGTTGCTAAGAGTTGTTTGTCTTGTGGGGGAGCTCATGATCTTTCCGAGTGCATTACCGCGGATGGTAACACTTCGAGTGCTTATGTAGCAACAGGAACTTACAACTAAAACGGTCAAGGTTCCCGCCCAAATCAAGCTCCACCAAACCAAAATGTTAACAATTATCGAGACAACAACCAAGGTAATTACCAAGGCAATTCACGCAACTATAACAAAGGCAATTATCAAAATGGGAATGGACAAATTTCTAATCAAAACCAAAACCGTGATTTTCAAAACACTACACAAGGTTTTCAAAATGCTCACACAAAAAATTTGCAAGGAGAATTTTTAGATTATGCTAAAGCAAATGATGCTAAATTTGATAACATGCAACGTGAGATGATTAGCTTAAGATCCGAGTTGAAAAACGAGCTAAAAAATGAACTTGCTAATGAACTTAAAACTCATGCAAACAAAATGGAAGGAAATGTCCAACGTCTTCAACAAAATCAACAAAAGATGGAATTAGGACAACATGAGATTAAGCAAGAGTTATTAAAAGCGGATGCTAGGCAATCAAAATTTGAGGACCTAATGGCTAAGATGTTTGAAGCAATCATGTGTAAACCCTCTTCCTCGGGTGGTCTTCCTAGTGATACCATTGCAAACCCGAAGGGAGAAATGAAGGTTATTACTACACGAAGTGGTAAAACTTTCAAGGAACCAATCTCTCGTCCAAGTACTTCTACGGAGAAGGAAATCGAGAAAGAACCCGAGGTGATGGTCGAAAAGGAGCACATTACAATCCCACGAAGTACCGCTCAAACCACACCTACGGTTGAACCAATACCTATTGTGGAACCCGATTTTCCAAGGCCGTTGCCTAATGTCCAACCCACACCACCTTTACCCTACCCTTCGAGACGAAACAAAGAGAAGTTGCAAGAACGTAACAAACAACAAATCGAGCTTTTTATAAAAATGTTTCAACAAGTGCATTTTGATGTGAGTTTAGCCGACGCGTTGTTGTATATGCCTCATTTCGCTTCCACTTTTAAAAGTATGATGAGCGATAAGGAAAAGCTTTCAAAGCTTGCTAATTGTTCTTCGGTTTATCTTAATCACATACCGGAAAAAGTTGGTGATCCTGGAAAGTTTCTCATTCCTTGTGACATACAAGATATGAAAGAATGCCTCGCCTTGGCCGATCTTGGTGCGAGCATTAATTTGATGCCATTTTCCATTTGGAAATCGCTTTCGCTTCCGGCTCTCATTCCTTCGAACATGTCCATCGAGATGGCCGATCATTCTACGATTATGGCATGTGGAGTAGCCGAAGATGTTTTTGTGAAAGTGGGGAAGTTCTACTATCCCGTTGATTTTATAGTAGTTGACATCCCCACGGATCCTCAAGTTCCTCTAATTTTAGGTCGTTCATTTTTAGACACTTCGAGATCGCTTATCGATGTTCATGCGAGAACTATCACTTTGAGATTCAACAAAGAGGAACTTGTTATAAACGCTACTCAAAACTCGAAACCTTCTCATGTTTATGCAATCGCTACCATCAATCACATCGACATCGTTGATGTGGTTTGCGATGAGTTTTCACAAGAAGTGTTAGGTTTTTCCGATAGCTCGTCAAGTGGCAATCCCACTATTTTGGATCCGGTTCTTGCTAATTCCACACAAAATCTCACTCCATTCCAAGGAGGCAATCTCACTTCAAATGAGATCGACAATGAAGATGAGGTGTTGATTAGTGATGATACTTCTATTCCACCATTTCTTCCGCCGATGAAAGTTATGAGTGTTGAAACAAAATCTTCAATCGAGGAACCACCTATCCCTGAATTGAAAGATCTTCCTTCTCACCTTGAATACGCATTCTTGGAAGGTGATGACAAGTTGCCGGTTATTATTGCAAAAGACCTTGCTAATGATGAAAAAACCGAGCTCTTGAAAGTTCTTAAGGCTCATAAAGGGGCAATTGCGTGGAAAATATCTGACATTAAGGGTATTGACCCAAAATTTTGTACTCACAAGATTTTAATGGAGGAGGACTACAAACCCGCAATTCAAAGTCAAAGAAGGGTGAATCCCAAAATTCACGATGTCATTAAAAAGGAGGTCCTTAAACTCCTTGACGAGGGAATGATTTATCCTATATCTGATAGCCCATGGGTGAGCCCAATCCATTGTGTCCCTAAAAAGGGAGGAATGGCAGTTGTGCCTAATGAAAAAAACGAGTTAATTCCCACTCGTGTTGTGACCGGTTGGAGGGTGTGTATTGACTACCGAAAGTTAAATGACGCCACTCGTAAAGACCACTTTCCTTTGCCCTTCATGGATCAAATGTTGGAGTGACTAGCGGGAAATGAATTCTATTGCTTTTTAGATGGTTTTTCTGGTTACTTTCAAATCCCTATCTACCCTCGTGATCAAGATAAGACTACGTTTACGTGTCCTTATGGAACGTTCGCTTATCGTAGGATGCCTTTCGGACTTTGTAATGCACCCGGTACGTTTCAACGGTGTATGATGGCAATTTTTCACGATATGATCGAGAAGTCGATGGAAGTGTTTATGGATGACTTCTCGGTGTTTGGTAATTCATTCACGTCATGTTTATCTAATCTCGAACAAATGTTGAAACGTTGTGAAGAAACCAATCTTGTGCTTAATTGGGAAAAATGTCATTTTATGTGTAAACAAGGAATCGTCTTAGGACATAAGGTGTCGAAGGCGGGGATTGAGGTCGATAAAGCTAAGGTAGACGTCATCGCCAAGTTACCTCATCCCAAAACCGTTAAGGGAGTTAGGAGTTTCCTAGGCCACGCGGGCTTTTATCGTCGTTTCATCAAGGACTTTTCGAAAATCTCTCGTCCTATGACACACCTTCTCGAGAAGGATGCTCCTTTTAACTTCAATGAGGATTGTGTTAAGGCTTTCGAAACTCTCAAAAGGAAACTTACCGAAGCTCCCATTCTTGTTGCTCCTAATTGGGAATTACCCTTTGAAATCATGTGCGATGCAAGTGATTATGCTATAGGGGCCGTCTTAGGGCAACGTTATGACAAGCATTTTCGTCCTATCCATTATGCTAGTAAGACGATGACCGAGGCTCAATTAAAGTACACCACAACGGAAAAGGAATTCCTTGCCGTGGTCTATGCTTTTGAGAAATTCCGACCTTATCTCGTCTTAACTAAAAGCATCGTGTATACCGACCATTCGGCTATCAAGTATCTCTTAGCCAAGCAAGATGCTAAGCCGAGATTGCTTCGTTGGATGCTCCTCCTCCAAGAATTTGATGTCACCGTTCTTGACAAAAAAGGATCCGAGAATCTAGCGGCCGATCATCTCTCTCGTCTAGAAGATCCTCACAAAGATGTTTTCGAGAACAAGGAAATCACCGAAACATTTCCTCTTGAGACTCTCGGTGTACTGAATTCTAAAGACCCCACCCCATGGTTTGCCGACATTGCAAATTACCATGCGGGGAATTTCATAATCAAGGGTATGACGACACAACGAAAACGAAAATTCTTTCGTGACGTCAAGTTCTATTTTTGGGACGACCCTTATCTCTTTCGGATTTGTGCGGATCAACTCGTTCGACGTTGTGTTTTTGGTGTCGAAGCTTCTAATATCCTTAGAGCTTGTCACGAGGGACCCACGGGTGGTCACCACGGTGCTAATCTCACGGCTAAGAAAGTGTTCGATGCCTGTTTCTTTTGGCCTTCTATCTATCGTGATGCACACGCACTTGTAAAGTCGTGGGATTTGTGCCAACGTCAAGGAAAATCGTCTCAACGTGATGAAATGCCGCAAAACCTAATTCAAGTGTGTGAGATTTTCGACATATGGGGAATAGACTTTATGGGGCCGTTCCCATCGTCTCATGGCAACAAATATATCCTCGTCGCGGAGGACTACCTTTCTAAGTGGGTGGAAGCTAAGGCTTTGCCTACTAATGATGCTCGTGTGGTAGTGAAGTTTTTGAAGAAACTATTCTCTCGGTTCGGAACCCCTCGTGCTATTATAAGCGATCGTGGAACCCATTTTTGTAATGACCAATTCGAAAAGGTTCTAAAGAAATATGGAGTTACTCATCGTCTTTCTACGGCTTATCAACCACAAACGAGTAAGCAAGTCGAGGTTTCGAACCGAGCTTTGAAGAGGATTTTAGAGAGGTCAATTGGAGAAAACCGTGCTTCATGGTCCGACAAACTCGATGACGCTTTATGGGCCTTTAGGACCGCTTATAAGACACCTATCGGTTGCACTCCTTATAAGTTAGTCTATGGGAAGAATTGTAATTTGCCCATTGAGTTGGAGCACAAGGCATATTGGGCCATTAAGCATGCAAACTTTGACTTGAAGACCGCAGGAGATCACCGGAAAATACAATTGAATGAATTGGATGAATTAAGAGATAATGCTTATGAAAATTCATTAATTTTTAAAGAAAAGACTAAAAAGTTTCATGATTCAAAGATTAAAAACCGGGTTTCTAACGTTGGTGATCAAGTGTTGCTTTTTAACTCTCGTCTTAAGATATTTTCCGGGAAATTGAAATCTCGTTGGTCGGGTCCGTTCACCATTACACAAGTGTTTCCATATGGGACCATTGAGCTAGCTCAAGATGATGGTCCTAATTTCAAGGTGAATGGACATAGGCTTAAGCACTACTTTGGTGGGGAAATTCCTTCAATGGTTGCCCTCGACCAAGTCACCTTCCCCAATGATAATTAGCATTGAGGGGATCGAGTCGAGCTCATGACTCGGTAATCAAAAACGAGGTGCCTCGTGGCGGAGATCCCATGCTTATCTTTTATGCTTACTATTCACTAATAAGGGGACTTGTACCCTTTAAACTCGTTGTCTCGTGGTTGTTTGTGATTGTGTTATCTAGATCATCATCATCATCTACGATTGAAGACTCTCGTGTTCGTTTACGTGAGCCTCCATCGTTCGTTTGAAGAAGTTTTTCACGATTCCATGACATATCCTTTATTGTTCTAACAATTATCTTTAAGCATACTTAATAAACGGCTTTAGATATATTGTTGATCACCCTTTCCATGCTAGATCCTAAGCATTCGACTCTTCGTCTCTAGTATGGGGGTGCTCCACCTTTAGACTCGAAACATTGAGGACAATGTTTACTTTTAGTATGGGGGGTGAATAGGTACTTGCTTTGCTACGCCCTCACGCTTTCCAATTTTCAATGTTTTGTTGCTAATAAGGCTAAAAATGGCCAAATTTTAAAAATTTTCTTAGTTTTCATAAGTGTTTTTAAGACACGAATGTATATTTTCCGTTGGGTAGAATAAGAGTTAATTTTTGACTTGATGGGCATTTGGAGCCATTTACATTCCTTAACCCGCTCAATTCAAGTTTTGCTAGACTTTTATATAGGGAGCTTTAAAACGCGAAAGTCTTAACTCATATGGGTTAAGAACAAGAACTTTTCGCAAGTTCCTATAATTGATCCTAGAAAGTCACTTATCAAGGGAACTATAAAACGCATTCTCTAAACTTGAAAAAGTCCAAGAAAGTGCAAGATCCTATAGGTGGCTTGAAAACCTAAAACTTTGATTTGATATAGTCTTAATGAAAGCTAATCCAAATTTGGCTTAATTTTGACTTGCATGGCTAAGTATTCACGAGTCTCTTTAATTAGAGGTCTTTATATAGTAAAGAATGAGAAATGATAGAGTTAGACAAGTGATCATGCTAAACGTAGAACACGAAAATGTTCTTTCAAAAACTCATATGTTTTTAATTGTGGCTTTTTCTTCCCATAAGATCAATGCATTAGGAATAAATCATAATTGCAATAAGTAAGGTCGTACGATTTGAAAGGTTACATAGCCTCTAGCGCAAGATCGTTTAAAAGTTGCTCGGGGTTGAATAGAGTTCATAGCCAAGGCATAACTTATTGAAGCAGGACGCGAAGATTGGTGATTATCCAAAAGGCCCTAACAAGGCATGAGGAGCTCCATTTTTGCTAAAGATCCAAAGATGATGTGAAGTATCATTGTTCCTAAATCAATATGAAGGATCGAGACACACAACGAAAAGCAATTACTCCCCTAAAGATCATGGAGAAAGTCTATCCAAAAAGACCCTAACAAGGTATGAGGATAAATATATCCAAGTCCGAAAAGGAGGCGGATCGTTGTATATCAAAATCCAAAGTAAAGATTGAAGAAAAATGATGAAGTCGTGGTCCAATATGAAGAATCTCTCAAAAACGTCAAGTGAAGAAATTCCAAATATATGAAGAGAAGACCATAATTTCAAGAACATCTTCCCAGGATTTGAAGTATGAAGTACATGCCAAATATCGGTCCGAGAAAGGTCTCAAATCGTGAAACGAGTTATGCCAAGATATGAACTTAAGGAGATACACGAGAAGCCGTTTTAAAAGATTTTGTCCTTCGGCTAACTATTGATCAAATCGTGCTACTTTGCTTTCGGACTAATAACTACTCAAATAAGTCAATATGAATCACTTGTGATCCATGACAAATAGATAAAAAAATGCTAGTAACCCATTTCTTTTATAATAACTAGGATTGCGGGGAGAAAAAGTATTACACAATTTGGACGTATGAGTAGTGTTAGCATTGTGACTTGTACCAACAATGATCTCGTTTTTGCACTTAGCATGGAATGTATGACAATCAAGGATGACGAAGTTTACTCTAAGGGACATTTACTTGTTTCTATTCTTTGACCCTAAAAGTCACTTTTTGTGATGAAAATCATACATTATGTCTTTACACATCTTCGTAGTATGTTGCAAGTATTTTACTTTTCAATAAAGGTTAATAAAATTGAACTTTGGTGATGCTTAGATACTTTATTCTAGCATTGCGTGAGGGCACGACAATGGCTTAGTATGGGGGAGTGATGAGATGGCATTTATACATGATCTCATCGTTCTTTTCGGGCTTTAAATGCATAAAAATGTCATAATATACCATATATATGCTTGTGTTTGTTTACTTGTGTATTTTAGGTATGGATATCGTGAAAAAGACAAAAGATCACAAGATACAAGGAAAAACGGACATGAGAAACGAAGCCGTACAAAGAACCGGGCACTAATCATGGAATACTCAACAAATACCCTTGAAGACTTGAAGACAAACAAGTTTGATCCTCATTTATTGAAGAAATGACACTTAAAACCCTTGTATATTGATAATTACAAGTTTTGTCCCTTAAGTTTGTCAAAATTACACAAAAGGTCCTTCAACTTTGAAGAAATGGCAAGATTACTCCCTCAACAATTTCAAATTGTCAATTATGGTCCCTCATCAAGCCAAAGAAACATTGAAGACCTTTGAAGATCAACATTGTCCAAAATCAGTCCTTCAAATATGCAAAAGTTCCAAAAATAACCCTTGATACACCTTTTGGAAAGTTTTGTGCAAAAAATGACAAGTTATGAAAGTTGATACAAAGGAATTTGGGCGCTGATAGACTTTTATACACAAATGCAAAAAGAAAGGAAGAAGAAGGACCATTTTTGTGCACTGAAACATTCAAACTCCCAAAAATGCGCCAAACACATCCCATTCCCCCAATTTCGGATCAAATGAGTTACCTTTCACCTTCATCCACCCAGTTTTTACTCCACTTAAACCAAAGGGTAAATCAAAATTACCCATACCCACGTGTGATTCACACATGCAGAATCACATCCCACACACAAAACCCTCATCTCCACTCACCAATAGACACCACCATTCAACACGTCACCCAATCAGAATGCAGCTTACCCTCCAAGTAATCCTATGTGGCAAAATCAACAGCCAAGACTCATTGCTTCATTCCAAAGCTAAAATGAACAGAGTTGATCAATTTGACAGCTCAAATTCAGAAAACGTCTAGAAGGACTTAGGGCATTTAGGGAATTTCACTTCTAGGGTTTGTGAATAGTGTTTAGCCAGGTATTTGCCTATAAAAGGAGACCTCAATATGTGAGAGTCCCTTTGTTCCAGTTTTAGGCTATTATCTTTGTAATTCCTTTTTAAGTTTAAATAAAATTTGAATTTCTGAAATTGTGAAATCTCTTTTTGATTTAATTAAAAGTTTGGTGTTTGAGTAGCCTAATTCTGAGTTCCATTTGATTGTTAAGGCCTACCTTAATCTTGTGGTTAAGGCACGTCTTGTTTCATAAGGTTTTCAAGGTTTGAATACCTTGAAATCCTAGGTTCTGTTTTGGCTTATTTTATGTACTAACCCTTGACCATTTGCTATAAGCTCTTACAAGCTTGTTGACACCAAGCTTGTGAAGGGATTAGAGCCCTTGGTTGAGTTGTTTGCTGCTTGTGTTGAAGACATAAAGTCCTTGAGGTTCTACTTTGAACCATCAACCAAGGCAGTTTGCATCATCTTCATTGAAGTACCTTGGTCTTGTTCTAGTTATTGAACAAGGTCCAAGGAGCATTGCTGGCCTTCCTAGGATGTTGTGGAAGGCAGGTATAATCCCTTGATTAAGATTCCTCTCAAAATTTCATGTTTATGACTGTTTTTGATTTGGTGCTTGATTTTGAGTATTGGTGTTTGTGCTGGTGATTTTTGTGTTTGATTGTGTTAGTTGCTATCTAGTAAGTGTTTTTGATCATTAAAATCAGTAGGTTATTAGTTAAAATCACAAATTTCTTTATTAAGTGGTGGATTAAGGAGTGTTTGGGTATACTGCTTGAATTGGGATTGTGGTTTGCTAAGTGGTTGTTTGTTGTGTGCAAGTGTTGGTATCTGCTTGTTAGGTGCTAGTGTTCATATGTTTGCAGGTTTGAAGGTTTGAAACACATAGATTCATAATTTGGCTATAAAATCTTTAAAACTTGGTAAAATTGGCTAGGATTTTGAGGACACCTAGATCTAAGCTTAGGATAGGGCTAACAAGTGCTAAATCTAAGTTAATCACATCAGGGAAGAAGGATTTGAGGCTTGAAATTGGATCAAGTGTCAAGTATATCAGCAAACTTGTTTCTGCATATGTTCATTGTTCATCAGTAACTTTTCATGCTTTGATCTTGTTATTTACTTTGATTCAGTGTTTGATTCTTGTTGCTTTGTGTTTGTTCTTAGTTTATATAGCTTGTGTATGCATCGTGTTAAGTTTGGTTGGCTTATTGTGGCTAAATCTGCTTATTAAGTGCTTAACTGCTTATTTCCATATCTGTTGCATATCTGGTGACTGTTTGGCTTATTGTGGCTTATTGTGTAAACCAATTTGTGATTTTATTGTTGCTATTGACTCCTTGTGATTCACTGATCATAAGGGTGCCTTTGTTTCCAATTGAATCAAACCAGAACTCTCAAATAAGCTTGGTCAAATAGTCAAAGCAGTGGAAACTCCTTTCCCCTGCTGGTTGCCACTACTAGTGTAAAACTGGTGTCAGCTTATCAATAAGCTATAATAGCTTATTCCAACCTGCAACAACTTTGTTTTTGTAATAGGTGCTCATATTTTGACCCATTTGTTCATACTAGAGCATTTGGGTGGTTGACTTTAGGGTTTGACTAGAAAACCAACTCCTTTGACTTTGACATAAGCTCATTTGTGCTTATTCTGGCTTATTGGTTGTGCTTACTGGATTTTTGTTGATTGATTTTGCTTATTGAGTCCATTTGAAAGCTTTTGCAAGTTGAATCAAGTCCTGAGGTGCCCTAAATCTATAAAACGACTATTTTGTCTTTTAGTGAAATTTTTCTTTGCTTATTTCTGGCTTATTGAGTGAGCTTTTTCAAAAATTCTTTTTACAGATCTCATAAGCATCCCAAAAGAAGGTTGTGTGTCAAATTAGAGCTTATGGCATTAGCTTATGGCTTAATGGGCTGAAAAGCCCAATAAGAATAAGTTGTGTTAAATAAGCTGTGATAAGCTCATTTTCAGCTTTTGGGCCTTTAGAATTTTGTTCTTAGAATTGAATTTTGAGTCAGATAGGGCTTTTCCAAGTCAATTGAGCCAAGTTTGACTTTTTGGGCCCAAAAGCCCAATTTGGTTGACTGTTTTTGCTTTTGGCCCATTTGAGGGCCCAATAGGGGTATTTTGGTAATTTCACTTTGATTTTCTGATTTTTTAGGTTAAAATAAACTAGTTTGCAAGTTTTTAGAATTTTTTATAATTTTTGGATTTTTAATATTATTTTATTATTATTTTATTATTATTTTTAAAATTTCACATTTTCCAACCTTTTACATTTTTCTTAGCTTTAATACATTAAAATAGGAATTTAGCAACTTTTAGAATAATTTTATCACTTATAGATTAATTTTTATAATTATTTTAAGTTTTAATAGTTTTTAAATCATTTTAAATAGTTTTTATTAGTTCTAAAATTTCTAAAAATAGTTTTTAATCTTTTTAGGTCACATTTAAGGTTTACCAATTGAAAAATCTTTATTTGGGCTTTTTGATAATTTATTTGATTTTTAGGGCTTTAATTAGCATTTAAAAATTGAATATTTAATTATTTAAAATGTTTGAAAAAATTTTGATCATTGGTAAACTCTTAGTTTATTTAATTTGATTTTTGGTGAATTTTTGGTAATTTTTAGAATTTATTTTTATTTTTTTGGTTTTTAAGGTTCTACGTTTTAACTTTCTAGTAGTGATTTTTTTTGTTAATTTTTATTTTTACGTCTTCATCATTTTCTTTTCTCACCCCCTTCTAAACCAAATCATTAATCACAAACATTTAACAAATTTCTCACACACATATACCTCCTTGGGAAACGAACTTTCATTTCATTAAGGGTCATTAGTGTTGATTTTCCTAAATCATCACTTAATACTTACCTTATTTACGCTCTTTTCCTAAAGAGTAGTAAAACTCTACAATCAGCGACTAACGGAATTACATTAGTTTCATAGCCGGGACTTGCAGGGACTAATATTGTCATATGTAAAGTCAAAGTCCCGGGCTATATAAACCCCTCCATACTTCCATGGAGGGGTGAGGCTTATTATTTCCTTCTTGTCTTTCTCTTACTAGAATAAACACACATTTATTCTTACTTATTTCTCTCTCTACATTGGCTAAACAACACTTCTATCCTCCCCGACCTCCGGATCTTTTACCCGTGTTATTAGTGAATCCGACTTAACAATTGGCATCAGAGCTAACCGGGGGTGTTTCGTGTTTTTTATTCGTCGTTATGTTCGTGTTTGTGTTTGGTTCGTTCACGGTTTGAATTCCTTTTCATTCTCTAAATCTGTCAAATATTTCGTGTCTTTTGTCCTATCTGATTTTCTCATATATCAGTTATCACTCTAAATTCCATTTACTGTTTCATTTATAATCATTTTTTAAGTTACTTTGTCAATTTCCTCGTTTACTGTTTTTTTACCATTTTATTGGTAAAAGGACAAGAAACTCTAACAGATTCGTTTAATGGGAAAAGGACAAAAAAGACAAAATTAACAGATCCATTTTTCAGCTGTAAAACCCTCTTTACGATGGAAGTATTCTGATGGCACATTACGATCATACTCAAATGGGAATCTCAGCTACATTCCGATGGGGTTTGTTTTTGAAACATTCTGATGGGTCCGACTGTCCCTCATTGCGATGGGTGGTTTGACCTATCGCAATGGTATTTTAAGGCTACATGCGGCTTAAATTTTTAAAATATTGCGATGGTTGCTTGAACTCATTGCGATGGGTAAGTTAAAACATTGCGATGGGATTTCTGTTTGACTCATTGCGATGGGTAAGTGGTACCATTGCGATGGGATGCATCAACTTTTTGCGATGGTAATTATAAACATTGCGACATTGTTTTTAAGAAAACATTGCGATGGTGACTTAGAAATCATTACTAAGACATGAAACACAAATTATTCCGAGATGTAACTCAACTAAGTCCACATCAAATAAATCATCAAATTAGTTGCCTCGATTGAAAATATCACCCAACTAAATCTTCGACTCCTTCTAATCAGACTCAAAAACATTAAAAAGATCTCAGTTTGGTATGATCTTTAACTAGATCTATACCTAAAACCCATAATAGATCTTGACTCTAACAACAAAAACCAACATGCATGCCTAGATCATGAAAATCTGTTAACGGTTCAACCGTTTGTTGCTATTCGAATTTAAAGAAGATTCATAACAATCTTCATGTTATAATCTTCCTTTATTTCGATGTGAAGAAACACATGCATCAACAATTAGAACAACCCTACCTGAGACCCCCCCCACTTAGGAGATCTTGATGCCTTATCATTATCTTCATGGTTATTCGAACAAGAAATATATATATGGATAAGTAGGATTTGATTGGATCTATGGTTTAATTTGAATGAGTTTCTCCATCTAAAATCTGCGTATGAACGGATTGATTGAGATGGATGAGATTATATTCTTGTTGTCTGCATTTGAGTTATGATTTGATTTGTGGTTGATGATTGAGATGGGGGCTGAGATGATAGTTTTGATATATTAAGATGGAGAGATGAGGAGTTGGGGGCGGAGAGTACGATGGAAGAAAAAGGGCGGATTTTACTATGTGGTGAGGTTAGGTGATCTATGAGGAAATTAGGGATTCATTATTTAACACCCCCAAATTTACACGCAGCGGAATACATCTTTGGGTGCTAAACAATGATACAACAACACATAATTTATAAAGAACGACACGAAAAGAGACGTTTCAAATTTATCGTTCCTAAAACATTTATCAGAGTAGCGTAGTCCCAAGTAATCGTTACCAAAAGATAAGTTAAAACAAAATATTAGTTTGTTTTAAAAATGGAACGATAATTAAATCAAAGAGTTTGAAGAACATAGCAGTGCACAACTTCATTGACCTCCAAGCTTCCACTTCTTGATTACCTGAAATACATGTAAGTAAAACAATCAGCAAAAATGTCGAGTGAATCTATAGGTTTATGTAATCAGTTTGAACACAAGCAAAGATTATAAGTTTGTGGCATGCTTATAAGCATCAAATAATAATTTGTATCAACAATGATAATTGTATATAGCATAAATTGCAATAAGCTCATGGAACCGAGACCTTAGACACTCCCATATCAGTCTAATAAGACGAGAGATTTATTAATTGTCGGTTACCTCCAGATTTTTGGTACATTGCCGTATACCTGACTTCTCAATACAATATGTCCAAACAGTGTGGAGGTCGGGCCTAAGTTTCTGTGACAAGTCCACACAAACTGAACCGGGGCGGCTTCCCCCATAGATCTCATAATTGTACTAGCGGTTAACCCATCATAGGTTAATTAATGGTCCATAATTGAGGCTTTAACAATAGCAATCACTTAATGCAATTTAAAGGCAACCACGGGTCCATTCATAGAGGGACAAAGCATACCATAAAAATCTTGTGTTCTAAGTTTATAAAACATGTATTCCCCCTCGCGGGTTTAAAATCGTTTAACAACTAGTATAAAGAGAGGCTATAGACTCACCTTAGCCGATAGTGGTAATGAGACGATCGCCGACGATAGATGATGCCTTTCAAACACGAGAATCGCAACCTATCAAATGAGGTGCGTTCATTAATAATAGACTCGAGAAATAAACCATACATAAGAATATAAAACTCGACTCATATAATCACGACAAAATCGAGAGAAAACGATACAAGTGATACTATTACACTCTCCTATATATTCATTTTTTTTTTCTATGCCTTTAATAAAAATCTGCCGGAACATACCGAATGTCCAAGCCGTTTTCCCATACTTAAACATATCAACTTTTTATGATACTACTCAGAGAACTTACTTACTATATGTAGAAAGTCCTACCAAGAGCCCATTAAAAATTTTACTTCTAAAGTTCCCTGCCCGACTCATCTTTGAATAACAAAATCCGGACAGTTTAGCGACATTGACTTACGAAACCATTTTGACCATTCTAAACAACTCCGTTTGTAAAACCGCCACTTGATTCTAAAAATAGACTCAAAATACTAAACTTGGAGCCTGAGAACAGCCCTTGAATCATTTTGAAACTCATTTTATAGTCCCCGAGATTCGATCCAAATATCGACAACAATTTTCGGATTGTGTCGACACTCGTCTCCCGGTACACGAAAATCAAACTAGTGTATCTTCCACCTCGTTTGGAGTTGGAAGGCCTACTTTATATCAAATCGAAGCTAACGAAATTCTCTACGACATAATCCCATAATATCAATCTATATTCAGACTTAAGACCTTCGAAAATGGCCTTAAACCTACTGCCCAAAATTGACCTTTTAAAAATCATACAAAATCAATTTTTTAACACATTTTACCCATTTATATACCACTAATATGACCATTCTAACACTCCTACACTATGATCAAACCTCTAACACACTTGCATGTACAAATCTAATAAATCAAACTCAAAAATTCAAACATGCAAACACTCCACTATGTAATATAATAATATTAACACCTATTTATTCCTTCAAAATGGATCAAACAAGTATAGTTCATCAAGAAAACAAATTTAAAAAAAAAAAGTTAATGCATGTTGAAAAAAAATCATACCAATGTGATCACAAGATCAAAACTAAGATGGGTCTTGTTTTGATTTAGCTCAAATCATCCTAAATCTTGAGTTAAATTGAAAATGGTATGGATTTGGGATGGTGGTTGATGTTTCAGCAAAACAAGAGAGAGAAAAAGATGGTGAGTGAAATTTTGGAAGTGAAAAATGAGTTGTGTGTGTTTGGTTTGGGTTTTTATATAGTGGGGTAGGGTGTAGTTTGCAAATATTGGATAGTTTTGGTCCAAAATGTAATAAAATAGTTTAAAAGGGTAGAAAATGTAAATTATAATTTTTGAAATATTTACGAGACTCGGGTTTCGTAAAAATACTCTTTTTAAAAGTTTAAACGCACGCGAAAATAATAATATAACGACTCGATACGTAATTAAAACGATATCGTTGAAAATATTAAATATCGAACGATCGATAATAAAATATAAAATTTTAGGCATCCGTCGGTATCGCGATCACTAGTAGTCCTCGTTGCTTGTCAAAATATTAAAATATAATATTTAATATCGGTTTCAACTTAAAGCGTTATACATAATAATATTTAACGTCTTAAATACGTCAAAAATATTTGAAAAATTGTTAAATTATGACCTTATTTTTACGGGTTTTACATCCTCACCACCTTAAGGGAGCGACGTCCCGGCGCTCAACTCGCCTCATACACGAGTTGTTCACTACCCGGAAGGATGACGACATTCCTTATAACGAAGTCTTCACGTTCCCACGTGAATCTCGATCCACGATCTCTACTGGTTCTTTTACAAAACGCAACTTTTCGTCAAGTTGTATCTCACCAAAAAGAAATAAATAAATCCTTATCCACCAGTCACCCGTCAAGCTCGACACATGAAAATTTTATGAATCACACGAAGCTCATTCGACGACAAGAATAGATGACAGGATTTTCGGGTAATTCCAGTTAAAAGGAAGGTTGCAAATTAAAGGATATCCATCGGCCGGATAGCCATGAACACACATCAAAAAGAACTAACAAGAAAACATTTTCGTCATCGGAGGGTGCTCACACGCGGGTCCCTACTCAAAAGATAATACAAAGACACCATCTCACTTTCGCCAACGCGCATTAAAGTCTCAATAAACATCGTCGTTGAAAGTCAAAAAGATATTACATAATATGTGTTCTATATGATCGGACGTCATCGGATGATGCCGTCTCAAGTTCTCACAACTTACGATCATTTGAATAGATCACACACCATATAAGTACATAAAAGAAAAGGTCGAACATAAACATCGAGTATAGATCTACATCGTTAATCATCGAGAAAACCTTGAAAGAACCCTTGATAATAACTACTTGATCTCAAGAGTCATTCCACTTGCGGTGTCGGCTTCAACTTACTCCTCGAGGTCGTAACGAATTTATTAACTCCATTCATTAAGAGATTCGGTACTCAATCATTCCACAAGTACACGCATAGATCCTGGTGACACTTATCGTTTCTTCTTATACACTGCTTCCCAAGATTCATTGTAAACTCAGAATAAAATAGTGATCTTCAATACGAGGAATAGAACGAGATAAAAATAAATTCAATAAACGCATAAACGGAAAAGATGTGGTAAAATGATTTAAGGTTGACGATCGACGAGGGATCTCGACTCACGTAACCGTAAAACATAATAAATCACAATACTAGAAAAATGAGAGCGAAGAATGAATTAATTATTAATATTAAAATAACATTTGTCACAATTATCCGTCCCGGATTTAGTATACCTTAAAACTCAATTGAGGTACTTTCTTGATAAAGATGATATTAAAAATAGAAGTTAAATAGCTTCATAATTTGTTTTGGTTGTCTTAAGAAACTTTGAAACAATGACATGAATTTATTAATTAAATTCGTATTGATGATTACAATTAGAAAATGTAATTTCCAAATTAAATCATTATTAGGAATATAAATTAAACCGATAATTTCATTACATTTAAAGTAAAGTATGGTAAGTCAATTACTTCAATAGATAGAACAAGATTTCATTTTAAATATTAGTTTTAGTTATACAAAATATGATGTATAAATTTGACCTTTTACTTGTGATGGTTATTTCGATAATTGAAAATCATTGGAAAATGTATAAAAGTTCCATAAAATTTTATAATACGTTGTAGAAGTACATAAAGGTGTTTATTATTCCAATATAAACATGGGATATATTCGGGTTTCGAAATGTGACAAGATAACAAACGAATACGAATGGAAATAATGGTCAACAAATAGTACGAAATCAACGGTACAAAAGAGGACGAAGCAGATGTCGTATGAATTCTTAAAGAGAATAATAAAATAAAGGCGTCGATGGTAAGACGATAAGAAATAATAGATTAAACAAGTTGTCAATTTTGTTAGTGCGGTCGATGGGTCACCAATATCAGTTCGTTAACTTAGTGGTGGTCGATACATGATCGGAAATAAGATCCATACAAAAATTTTAATCAAAGAAAATTCCTAATAATCACTTGTAATTAAAAAAAAATCAAATGAACGATGTTAGTGTTTAAAGAGAGAAGCCAAAGCACGGCTCACAAGAGTGGATTTCGAGACAAACGAGAGTGACGGACGTCATCCCGGATATACGGAAATCGCTCTAGTGATAATTCATTATTCACGTGCGGAGACATTCCAAAGATCTACCCAGTCGCATAAAGAAGATTGGACGAGAAGGAAGGATAAAACATCGAGACTTTCAAGTCATTTATTAACAGTCAATAATTAGACGAACTGTCAAAAGAAATCAGTTATAAGACAAAATGAAGTAACAAGCGGAAAAACAATCATCGAGTAAAAATGTACTTATAATCACGTAATTCGTTTAACAAAGGGTAAGAAAACATATGCAGATGCATAGAAATTGTGCTACTTGCATAAAATATAAAGGTTTTCAAAACTTCTTTTCAATTTATTTCATTTTATTTATATTTATCATAATTACAAGTAAAAAGTTGATTATTATCAAGATTTTTAAGGTGACTACTATTCAGCCTAGCATGGCTCCTTCTAAATTAGACATAGGTGATCAGGCCATGTATAATTTAGGGCTAGCAATGCAGTGCTTAGTTTCGTCGAAGAGTATTACGTTTCTTATGTTTATATAAACCATGCCATTTGTAAAATGGAACTTATAAATAGTTTATAAATTTATAGAATACAAGTAATTTGCGAGATACTAAATAAGCAACTTTTAATGTTACGAAAAGTATTTTATAAGACCAAAGTAAAAACAATTGGTGAAAATTATCGTAAAACAATATCAGATTTATTTATAAGGTGACATCATGACAACGTATAAAGTAGCCAAAGGTTTGCCAAAAAGTGGTAAATAGTAGCTCATAAAACAATCAATGAAATGGTTACAAGTCGTTAAGGTTTCAAAAGGTTATAAGGTTTAGACGAAAACGCCATGAAACACGCGATAAAATATCGAAGAAGAATGTGAAGACAAAACTTCAAAACTCATCCCAAGTTAGTGGAAGGTTAGAAGAAAACGAAAATAAAATAACATCGAATGACAAATGAGTCATATATATAAAAAAGAATAAACCAATCTATATGTGTATTCTATGTAAGATAATCGACACAACATGCTTTTAAGAAAGTATATCATTCGTTTTCAAATTACACCATTATTCTGGTTATTGCTAATCCTGTAATGTTTCTATTTTTAAACATTTTCACATGCAACTGGTATTCGTTAGTTGTAAAATAATATTTGTTAAAATTTTACGATCTCAAATGAAATCAAAACTGCTTAGAACGTTTAAAACTCATGTTCTGAAATTTTTTTATTTTTTTTCAGATTTAACTTTTTAATATAAGCCGATTAATTGACCCGATAAACGACATCTCCAAGACTCGGAGTCCAAAGCATTTTGATGCAAAACGACGTTTCGGACGACTTTCTAGTTTTACCCGAGACCTAAAACCCAATGTAAAATGACCAAAATACCCCTGCAAGTTCTGTGCAGGTTTGACTATTTTATTTTAAAAACACAGGTTTTACTTTTAAGTTTTGAGCTGTTTATACACCCCCTACAGTTCCTCCATTAAATATATTTTTCGACACTTCCTAACGGCTCAAAATATATATATATACACACATGTCTTGTGGATTTTACAGCAACGAAAAATAAATCTCGTAATGAGTATCAAATAAAAATATAGCATAATGAATGACATAAGATGCTTCAAGATATTCAACACGAAATTTAGGAAGCAAAACGGTGAATGACGTTCGTAATTTAAGTTTCAAGGTGCAATGTAGGCAAATCTCCTTGGTGCCACAATTGTCCAAAAACACAAAACATAACAAGAAAAGAATGGAACATTCACGAGTTGCGTTCCGGGAGCAAGAAGGTTAATGAAAAACAAACAAATGATACAATTTTATTGATGTAAAATCGTATCCCAATCTAGCGCCATAATCTAGACGATGATTTATTAAATGACGATGACGTTACCGAGATATAAGTGAACAATACACTTCGGAGTCGATACATATAAATGTCAATAAATAGCGGTTAGTCTAATCCAAGGACACATTGAGCTACACAATGGTCTAGAGATTACGTTTCAAGACGTCCAAGCACAAACAGCCGAAAGACGATTTGGATATCTATAGATATCTCAAAGGGTTAAACAATGAAAGTAACGCGCGTAGATGAAGGTATGTAAGGTCATAATATAAAAAAAATTTCAATAAAAGCAATTTAAATACTTCAAAAATAAATACAGAAAGATCTTGAAAATTCAATGTATTTATTTAAGTTAATCATTAATAAATTACAAACTTTTATAGAAAAGTTTAACGACATAAATATATATCGATAAAGGGATCCTAGATATAAATATATATCCATAAATGGATCATAGTATTTATTTATAAATACTTGGCAATAAGGTATACGTAATAATGTATACTAAAGTTGTAATCTCAGAAGTAGCTTGAACCTGAAGTCACGCGAAGTCCGGTGCACATGACTCTTTGAAAAATAAAAACTGACAGTTATAGTTTAGGTTTATAAAATAAAGACCTAGTTCTCTATAACTCATGGCTCTGGTGCCAATCTTTAACACCCCCAAATTTACACGCAGCGGAATACATCTTTGGGTGCTAAACAATGATACAACAACACATAATTTATAAAGAACGACTCGAAAAGAGACGTTTTAAATTTATCGTTCCTAAAACATTTATCAGAGTAGCGTAGTCCCAAGTAATCGTTAGCAAAAGATAAGTTAAAACAAAATATTAGTTTGTTTTAAAAATGGAACGCTAATTAAATCAAAGAGTTTGAACAACATAGTAGTGCACAACTTCATTCTCGTGACCTCCAAGCTTCCACTTCTTGATTACCTGAAATACATGTAAGTAAAACAATCAGCAAAAATGCCGAGTGAATCTATAGGTTTATGTAATCAATTTGAACACAAGCAAAGATTATAAGTTTGTGGCATGCTTATAAGCATCAAATAATAATTTGCATCAACAATGATAATTGTATATAGCATAAATTGCAATAAGCTCATGAAACCGAGCCCTTAGACACTCCCATATCAGTCTATTAAGACGAGAGATTTATTAATTGTCGGTTACCTCCAGATTTTTGGTACATTGCCGTATACCTGACTTCTCAATACAATATGTCCAAACAGTGTGGAGGTCGGGCCTAAGCTTCTGTGACAAGTCCACACAAACTGAACCGGGGCGGCTTCTAACATAGATCTATTAATTGTACTAGCGGTTAACCCATCATAGGTTAATTAACGGTCCATAATTGAGGCTTTAACAATGGCAATCACTTAATGCAATTTAAAGGCAACCACGGGTCCATTCATAGAGGGACAAAGCATACCATAAAAATCTTGTGTTCTAAGTTTAAAAAACATGTATTCCCCCTCGCGGGTTTAAAATCGTTTAACAACTAGTATTAAGCGAGGCTATAGACTCACCTTAGCCGATAGTGGTAATGAGACGATCGCCGACGATAGATGATGCCTTTCAAACACGAGAACCGCAACCTATCAAATGAGGTGCGTTCATTAATAATAGACTCAAGAAATAAAACATACATAAGAATATAAAACTCGACTCATATAATCACGACAAACTCGAGAGAAAACGATACAAGTGATACTATTACACTCTCCTATATATTCATTTTATTTTTCTATGCCTTTAATAAAAATCTGCCGGAACATACCGAATGTCCAAGCCGTTTTCCCATACTTAAACATATCAACTTTTTATGATACTACTCAGAGAACTTACTTACTATATGTAGAAAGTCCTACCAAGAGCCCATTAAAAGATTTTACTTCTAAAGTTCCCTGCCCGACTCATCTTTGAATCACAAAATCCGGACAGTTTAGCGACCTTCACTTACGAAACCATTTTGACCATTCTAAACAACTCCATTCGTAACTAAAAATAGACTCAAAATACTAAACTTGGAGCCTGAGAACAGCCCTTGAATCATTTTGAAACTCATTTTATAGTCCCCGAGATTCGATCCAAATATCGACAACAATTTTCGGATTGTGTCGACACTCGTCTCCCGGTACACGAAAATCAAACTAGTGTATCTTCCACTTCGTTTGGAGTTGGAAGGCCTACTTTATATCAAATCGAAGCTAACGAAATTCTCTACGACATAATCCCATAATATCAATCTATATTCAGACTTAAGACCCTCGAAAGTGGCCTTAAACCTACTGCCCAAAATTGACCTTTTAAAAATCATACAAAATCAATTTTTCAACACATTTTACCCATTTCTATACCACTAATATGATAATTCTAACACTCCTACACTATGATCAAACCTCTAACACACTTGCATGTACAAATCTAATAAATCAAAATCAAAAATTCAAACATGCAAACACTCCACTAGGTAATATAATAATATTAACACCTATTTATTCCTTCAAAATGGATCAAACAAGTATAGTTCATCAAGAAAATAAATTTTTAAAAAAAAAGTTAATGCATGTTGAAAAAAATCATACCAATGTGATCACAAGATCAAAACTAAGATGGGTCTTGTTTTGGTTTAGCTCAAATCATCCTAAATCTTGAGTTAAATTGAAAATGGTATGGATTTGGGATGGTGGTTGATGTTTCGGCAAAACAAGAGAGAGAAAGAGATGGTGGGTGAAATTTTGGAAGTGAAAAATGAGTTGTGTGTGTTTGGTTTAGGTTTTTATATAGTGGGGTAGGGTGTAGTTTGCAAATATTGGATAGTTTTGGTCCAAAATGTAATAAAATAGTTTAAAAGGGTAGAAAATGTAAATTATAATTTTTGAAATATTTACGAGACTCGGGTTTCGTAAAAATACTTTTTTTTAAAGTTTAAACGCACGCGAAAATAATAATATAACGACTCGATACGTAATTAAAACGATATCGTTGAAAATATTAAATATCGAACGATCGATAATAAAATATAAAATTTTAGGCATCCGTCGGTATCGCGATCACTAGTAGTCCTCGTTGCTTGTCAAAATATTAAAATATAATATTTAATATCGGTTTCAACTTAAACCGTTATACATAATAATATTTAACGTCTTAAATACGTCAAAAATATTTGAAAAGTATAGTTAAATTATGACCTTATTTTTACGGGTTTTACACATTATTTTATATATCCCCTAATCTCTAGATCATGTTTTATTTACTCGTAATTGTACTGGCAATCAGGACTGAGCCAAGTAATTGTACACAAAAAAGTATTGGGCTTTTGTTGTAACACCCCATTTGGATAAATGCAATATCACAGGATAATCATGGCGTAATACCAAAGCATAACGTAAATGTCCTAGAACATTACATGACCATAAAGGATAAACGGAATCAAACATCGGTCCCCAACAAAAACTCATAAACATAGCATAAAGTAAAAGTAATGCAGAAAGAACAGAACATAAAATAGCTCCCATCCTATGCATAACCTTTCCATGCTCCTGACCTTGTGTACCTACCGTTTGGGGATATGAAAAGAGAAAACGGCTGAGCAAGACGCTCAGTGTGCGGATATATAATAGTAACATGGAATAGCATAACATAACTGAAGGCTGAAATGAAAGCATAAAAATGAAAATGCAGCGGAATAATGTAAGTCCTAGGAAACCTGGTGACATGTAGTAAACTTGTAACTAGAAACAAACTGGTTTATTCTTAAAGTATCATGTTCATGTAAATACTGAAAGTCTGCTGTTTAATTATGAATCTGTAATTTAACTGCCAAAGAGCTCATATAGGTCATGAAATATATCAACGTGCATGAATACATGGAGGGGTGACCTCGTCATGCTATAGAGGGGTGACCTCTAAATAACTGTAGAGGGGTGACCTCTAAATACTTTGCTGGGTGGAGGAATCAGCTCCAATGTAAAGGATGTAGAGCACACACCACATTCACCCTGATAACTTGTAAACTGATAAGCCTAGGATGCATCCATATGCCCCACTAAACATACATATAAAAAAATGGCCAAACTGAACATGAGTGGGACGATGCAGGATATCACTCTCCTGCATGTGAGTCACGACACCGGTGCCTCTAGTGCCGTGGTTACGGTACCTCTGTAACTAGTACATAAACTGGTCATGCTTGTATATAATGCTCTGTTAATTTATTTAGTTATTAACATGATTACTGAGAAGCTTAAACATATACTGGGGAAAAACATTTGGCTGCAGACGGGGAATCCTAAACATGCATAGGAAATAAAGTCCTTGCTGAAAGGACGGGAAATCCGTACCTCACGTCCAGTAACGCAAATGAAGAATAACGTGGAGGATGAAAATGTGAAGAAGATCACACTCCATAAATGCTACATAATAAAGATGGACATGTATGAGTCGCTTGGTTAACTTATACTTAATAATTTTTAATTACTTGATGTAATCTTAACTTGTTTTACTTGTTCTTGTATTGCCTTAAATGTTCTTACCTGTGTTACTGATTCATGTTAAAACATGTATTTTGATTAGTGTAATTCATGTTCTTATAAATTAATAAGCATAAAATATGTATAATTCATGATCATATAATAAAGTTTATTAAATAAATACTTTAAACTAAATGGCTTATTAGTTAATAATAAATGCATGGTTTGTACTTGGAATCATAATTTATATCATAACATGATAATTTAATAAATCTAACTTTAACGAGATAATTAAATAAATAAATTAAGTCACTTTTGTTAATTTAATTTCGTAAATAAAAACACTTGGCAAAATCTATCAATTAAATATAACTTAAGTCTCGTAAAAATATTTAAACATAACGTGTAAATAATACCTAAATTAATCATGTTTAATAACGTAATCAAACGTACCCAAGCCTACCGAGACACCCATGTCTCGGTCGCACAAAACAAATAACAAAAATTATAAAACTACCCTAACATAAATACTTGCTGTCCAACATATGAGGTTGTTGTTTTATCCGAGATCTTTTTACTTTATTGTACAATAACATACCCCAGTCCTGTCCGATAAATTGGTCCAGTTTTACCCGATATATGCTAGTTGTGTTGTCCGATATATACTGGAAAATAGTACTTGTTCATACTATTTGCCCTAACCCTAAAAGCTACTCACTGATTACGATTCTTACCCGCTGTTTAGGCGTTCCTAGCCACTGTTTATGCGAAATCACCCAGCCCTTGCGGCTGTTTGGAAAACAATGCATCACCGAGACCTTAGGGTCTCGGTTTGAGTGCAAAACAGCCCCGAACACGCTCCCAAAACGTAACCCCCTTAAATTCTTCATGTTTTAACATGTTCTAATCTTTTAAAATCGGATTAAAATCAATTAACAAAAGAAAGAAATCATAAAACGGATTAGGGTTTTGAATCTTACATGATTTAGGGTTTTCTTAGAATAGAATCGAAGATCTCGCAACAACCCTTGCCTAGATGTACACTGATGACTTCCTTGTTTCTGTTCTTGATGTTGGATCGACGGTCAGCAGGTAGGACAGAAGAAGAAAAAAAAAACGATCGTACAGTTTGTTTCTTTTTTTTAGGGTTATTTAGTGGTGATTTTATGTCGATCTAAAAAAAACAAATGCCTCCCGTTCCTTTTATTTTTACAATGGCCGGTTTGATCTCCTTAATGTGACACAGCCGATATCCGGCCCCCTTCCCAAATCTCTTTACAAAAATCAGCCCCTCTACTTTGTTTTTACTTATTTCGCGACTTATTAACGTTACGCGTATTCGTGTTTAAATGTTTTGAACTATTATTGTTTTATTGTACATATTATACGTAAACAATAATATTAACATACGTAGAACTTTTCGTGTTTAATTAATATAAAATATAATATTCTCTAGATATTTGGGTCGCGTGATTTACATGTCGTGTATTATTATTTTTGTGGTTTTACTTATTATACGTAATTACATGTCGTATATTAATATTAATATCTGAACTTATGAAAAAAATTATAACCCGAGAAGATACATGAAACGATATGATACTAAGTATCATACTTACTGATGTAAGTACACACAAAGCATTGGTGTACGAGACATATTGAGACGTAGTACGTGAGCAATTGTGAACGTGATACGTGAACAATGGTGAACGTGATACTTGGAGATATGGTACATGAATTATGAGACATATGGTGAATGATAATACATGCAAAACATATCGTGAACGTGATATTAGAACGTAGGATAAACATGACATGTAAACATATAGTGGACCTGTAATTACTAAGGAGGTAAAATTAATGATACGAGCTGAGACATGAAATGTGGCGTGAAACGTCTGTTTGAGGATGAAAAGTCATACTAAACTTGAGTCTAGCCTCCCAAGTTTTTACAATCTTTCATGAATGAAAGTGAATCGTAATTCATAAGATAGGATATGATCATGATCGTGAATGATGTCATGAACATGGAAGTGAAGAGCCTATCATGAAAATGAAAGAAAATATAGACGTGGATAATTTTTTGAATGCTCACGTGAAACATAACTTGAGAGCTGAAATAATCATACAGACGTGAACGCAAATAACAAATGATAACATAAACCTTTATCTGATCAGATAGCTAAAAGAGTGTCGTGTAATCGTACGATCATTGGCTGGAAAATAGATGATAGTCTGCTAATGTACACTCCTTTCAGATGAAAGAAAACGTGTAGGCTAGGTTAAATGGTCGAACGATGCTTCAAAAATTTCTAAAGGTTGAGATGACTGTAAGCGTGTTGGTGTTCTATCTTAACCTGCTGAAAAGTCAGGCATTTAGATATGAACGTAATTGCATATTGTTTCAAACCTCACCACAAAATGTGGTTAGGATCGAGAATATATAGCAATTGGGAAGCTATGAGTTTGGGTAAAACATAAACATCTCTTAGCGTGGGATTTTCTGAAACACATAAGTTGGATGTAGGATTTTATCCTTTACGCGTAGGCATAGTCATGGTAAAAAAAATTTACCGTGAAAACCATGAGAATCAGCGTGTCATTGTGTTCAACTACATACGTACAGGAAAATTTCAGTGTGAAATTCTCTTGCTGTAAACCTTGTAACATAGAGTGAAGATGGCCTTCGTGCTCTTCTATAGACTTAAAGAAAGTCTAAATGTTAACAATGAACAGAATGATAAACTTGTCTAGAATTCATGAAAATTTGATTTCTCAAATCCTCAATTACTTCTGGGCATTCGTGAACTAACAGGCACCAACATGGATTCATGCTAAACATAACATGTTTGAAGAACAGTCACGGAAGTGTCCTGCTCTTTCACTCACAACTTTTGATAGCCTAATCGTAACTCGATCTTGGAAAGTGTTTAGAGTCTGGTAGTTGGTCGGATAGACAAGTAATACTTGGAATGAAAATATTGTCATGAATGGTGGTAAAATTGGTTGTTCCTTCTGGTAATATGTATGGGAAAATTCCTAAGTAATCGACTGATTTATGGGTAAGAATACCAAAATTCGGGTCATAAATGATAGCTAGACATGCTTGTCAGACATAAGAAAAAAAAATTTCATCGATTTTCCTAGTGGAAAACCCATGCTGAGTGTATTCAGGAATCTGAACATTCCTGAATATAATGAGGATCTTTTCATCAACCTGAATTGAAAGTCTATATATACATGGATGATATAATGTCTTCTAAGATGAACATGAATATCCGAATATGAAAACGTGAAATAAAAGTGTCATGACAGCACACGAAATAAACGTGGCAGATTTTACTGAATGTGTTTCGTTCGTCTTACACGGAACGAACACTACGTGACCAACTATGAACAATAAGTCAGAGATGGTACTGAAATTTTAGTGGCTTGATTTGTACATGGCATAACAGAATAAGTATACCCTTGGAAAGGTACCTTGAATCACTGAGGCTAGGTTCAAAAGTTATGCATGAATTATGTGTCTTGACTCATGTGCTAAGAAGTATTCGTGTGACATGTGTCTTGACTGGTGTCTTGACATGTGTCTTTAGTACATATACATGAGAGGATGTGTCTTGAAGGATGCCTTGACATATGAAAAGAAATCATAATGGAAATGGTGGTTAAAATGCTAGAGTTGGCGGATCTACTGGACTGCTGACCCTTGTAATTCTGGTTAAGTCTGTGACCGGTGTTCTGTTGTGATTGCTAAAATACTTGTTGTCACATTAGTGGTTACTATTGTCTTGTCTGTCAGTCCCATGATGGTCATTCTCATGACGATGATTTATGTAACTATTTAGCTGAGTGGTCGGCTGGTACCGGTTCCCACTCATATGACTGAAAAGATAACTGAATGACGTGTGACATATAACTAAAAGGTAAGGACATGAATTGGGGTTGAAAATCGTCTGGTGGTGAAGCATCTTCTTGTCCGATCTCTTTGATCTAAGGCTTTGTCTTCGTCTTGTAGGATCTCCAGGTTGGAAACAGCATCAACATCTCGTAGCGTCTCCAAATAATCAGCAACATCAACATTTAGTAACATTCCCAAGCTATGAGCGGCATCATCATCTTGTAGAATATCAACAAGTGGAATACGCCTGAGATGATTTATAATCGACTAGCAAATACTCGTGGAGTATTTGTAGATGAATTACACATGTATTACGACACGTGTAGTGCAATGGAATACGGTACATGGAGTACACGTGGAACGTGGTACATGGATTACACATGGAATGTACATGAAATGATCGGTATGGGGTCGATCATCTGACTTGATTTTAAAGGAAAATAATTGGTTAAACGGTTAGAAAAACCGAGCTGGAATGAGCATCATGATATCCTAGCAATTCCAGCATAGACACCAATCCGGTTGCATAGAGAAGGAAACTAGAAGTTTGGTTAAATGAAATTCATCGATGATTTGCATGAAAACATGATTAATGAAAACCAACCATGACTATCATAAAAGCAGGAGTAAATGAAAACCATTAGTGTTTAGCATGAGAGCATGATCAACATGATGAAAACATAATTTTCATAAAGATGCATGGAACATAATCATCATGAAGATGAAATTATCATGAAGAAACATGGGATAAAATTAACATGAAGGAGCATAAAACATAATCAGCATGAAAACGAAGTTAACCATGATAGTATGAAAACATACTTGACATAAAGGAACATAACAAATAAATTAGAGGACATGAAAATTTATGACGATAGTGTGGACGACTATGAGTCGTTTCACAATGCAATTTAATGCAACATAAGTGGTAAGTCTGACATAATATAACATGACCTAAACATAAAAGATGCATGAAGTACTTTATAAAGCACAAAACAGTTTATAATGCATGAAACGGTTTAAAATGCATGGTTAAGAAATATGATGATATGTACATGAGTGAACGCCTATGGGTCGGTTCACAAAACAAAAAGGCAAGTGTGGACGCCTATGGGTCGGTCCACTAATCAAACAAAAAGTTTCGATAAAAGCACATGCGACTAAATAGAGCCAGTCCTGTACCAACCATTATTTAGTCAAAATTCCTGCGACAATGAGATGCATGCATGAATGAATGCATGAAATGAAAATAAAATGAATGCGTGAAAACCAACTGTCTAAATCTAACAGAAAACGTATGACCAAGTATGAACTACGATGGTTCAGCCCGTATTAGCCAAAGTTCTCAAGGAACATCATGTAAAACAATGACATGTAACTAAGTATGGATGACGGTTGTTCAATCCATATTAGTAAAAAAATTTTTTTGAGAAAACATCATGGTTAAACATCAAGGTGCTGAAAATATCGATACATGGAATAACAAGCGTCAGCTTAGGAAGGTCCTGGTGACTACCCACTTGTCACAAGTCAAATTTTAGAGCCTACAGGTCGAAACCTTGCGCTCTGATACCATAATTGTAACACCCCATTTGGATAAATGGAATATCACAGTATAATCATGGCGTAATATCAAAGCATAAGGTAAATGTCCTAGAACATTACATGACCATAAGGGATAACCGGAATCAAACATCGGTCACCAACATAAACTCATAAACATAGCATAAAGTAAAAGTAATGCAGAAAGAACAGAACATAAAATAGCTCCCATCCTATGCATAACCTTTCCATGCTCCTGACCTTGTGTACCTGCCGTTTAGGGACATGAAAAGAGAAAACGGCTGAGCGAGACGCTTAGTGCGCGGATATATAATAGTAACATGGAATAGCATAACATAAGTGAAGGCTGAAATGAAAGCATAAAAATGAAAATGCAGCGGAATAATGTAAGTCCTGGGAAACCTGGTGACATATAGTAAACTTGTAATTGGAAACAAACTGGTTTATTCTTAAAGTATCATATTCATGTAAATACTGAAAGTCTACTGTTCAATTATGAATCTGTAATTTAACTGCCAAAGAGCTCATATAGGTCATGAAATATATCAACGTGCATGAATACATGGAGGGGTGACCTCGGCATGCTATAGAGGGGTGACCTCTAAATAACTGTAGAGGGGTGACCTCTAAATACTATGCTGGGTGGAGGGATCAGCTCCAATGTAAAGGATGTAGAGCACACACCACATTCACCCTGATAACTTGTAAACTGATAAGCCTTGGATGCATCCATACGCCCCACGAAACATACATATAAAAAAATGGCCAAACTGAACATGAGTGGGACGATGCAGGATATCACTCTCCTGCATGTGAGTCACGACACCGGTGCCTCTAGTGCCGTGGTTACGGTACCTCCGTAACTAGTACATAAACTGGCCATGCTTGTATATAATGCTCTGGCAATTTATTTAATTATTAACATGATTACTGAGAAGCTTAAACATATACTGGGGAAAAACATTTAGCTGTAGACGGGGAATCCTAAACATGCATAGGAAAGAAAGTCCTTGCTGAAAGGACGGGAAATCCGTACCTCACTTCCAGTAACACAAATGAAGAATAACGTGGAGGATGAAAACATGAAGAAGATCGCACTCCATAAATGCTACATAATAAAGATGGACATGTATGAGTCGCTTGGTTAACTTATACTTAATAATTTTTAATTACTTGATGTAATCTTAACTTGTTTTACTTGTTCTTGTATTGCCTTAAATGTTCTTACCTGTGTTACTGATTAATGTTAAAACATGTATTTTGATTAGTGTAATTCATGTTCTTATAAATTAATAAGCATAAAATATGTATAATTCATGATCATATAACAAAGTTTATTAAATAAATACTTTAAGCTAAAATGGCTTATTAGTTAATAATAAATGCATGGTTTGTACTTAGAATCATAATTTATATCATAACATGATAATTTAATAAATCTAACTTTAACTAGATAATTAAATAAATAAATTAAGTCACTTTTGTTAATTTAATTTCGTAAATAAAAACACTTGGCAAAATCTATCAATTAAATATAACTTAAGTCTCGTAAAAATATTTAACCATAACATGTAAATAATACCTAAATTAATCATGTTTAATAACGTAATCAAACGTTCCCAAGCCTACCGAGACACCCATGTCTCGGTCGCACAAAACAAATAACAAAAATTATAAAACTACCCTAACATAAATACCTGCTGTCCAACATATAAGGTTGCTGTTTTATCCGAGATCTTTTTACTTTGTTGTACAAGTAAATATACCCCAGTCCTGTCCGATAAATTGGTCCAGTTTTACCCGATATATGCTAGTTGTGTTGTCCGATATATACTGGGAAATAGTACTTGTTCATACTGTTTGCCCTAACCCTAAAAGCTACGCACTAATTACGATTCTTACCCGCTGTTTAGGCGTTCCTAGCCACCGTTTATGCGAAATCACCCAGCCCTTGCGGCTGTTTGGAAAACAATGCATCACCGAGACCTTAGGGTCTCGGTTTGAGTGCAAAACAGCCCCGAACACCCAAAACGTAACCCCCTTAAATTCTTCATGTTTTAACGTGTTCTAATCTTTTAAAATCGGATTAAAATCAATTAACAAATGAAAGAAATCATAAAACGGAATAGGGTTTTGAATCTTACATGATTTAGGGTTTTCTTGGAATAGAATCGAAGATCTCGCAACAACCCTTGCCTAGATGTACACAGATGACTTCCTTGTTTCTGTTCTTGATGTTGGATCGACGGTCAGCAAGGAGGACATAAGAAGAAAAAAAACGATCGTACAGTTTGTTTTTTTTTTAGGGTTATTTAGTGGTGATTTTATGTCGATCTAAAAAAAACAAATGCCTCCCGTTCCTTTTATTTTTACAATGGCCGGTTTGATCTCCTTAATGTGACACAGCCCATATCCGGCCCCCTTCCCAAATCTGTTTACAAAAATCAGCCCCTCTACTTTGTTTTTACTTATTTCGCGACTTATTAACGTTACGCGTATTCGTGTTTAAATGTTTTGAACTATTATTGTTTTATTGTACATATTATACGTAAACAATAATATTAACATACGTAGCACTTTTCGTGTTTAATTAATATAAAATATAATATTCTCTAGATATTTGGGTCGCGTGATTTACATGTCGTGTATTATTATTTTTGTGGTTTTACTTATTATACGTAATTACATGTCGTATATTAATATTAATATCTGAACTTATGAAAAAAATTATAACCCGAGAAGATACATGAAACGATATGATACTAAGTATCATACTTACTGATGTAAGTACACACAAAGCATTGGTGTACGAGACATATTGAGACGTAGTACGTGAGCAATTGTGAACGTGATACGTGAACAATGGTGAACGTGATACTTGGAGATATGGTACATGAATTATGAGACATATGGTGAATGATAATACGTGCAAAACATATCGTGAACGTGATATTAGAACGTAGGATAAACATGACATGTAAACATATAGTGGACCTGTAATTACTAAGGAGGTAAAATTAATGATACGAGCTGAGACATGAAATGTGGCGTGAAACGTCTGTTTGAGGATGAAAAGTCATACTAAACTTGAGTCTAGCCTCCCAAGTTTTTACAATCTTTCATGAATGAAAGTGAATCGTAATTCATAAGATAGGATATGATCATGATCGTGAATGATGTCATGAACATGGAAGTGAAGAGCCTATCATGAAAATGAAAGAAAATATAGACGTGGATAATTTTTTGAATGCTCACGTGAAACATAACTTGAGAGCTGAAATAATCATACAGACGTGAACGCAAATAACAAATGATAACATAAACCTTTATCTGATCAGATAGCTAAAAGAGTGTCGTGTAATCGTACGATCATTGGCTGGAAAATAGATGATAGTCTGCTAATGTGCACTCCTTTCAGATGAAAGAAAACGTGTAGGCTAGGTTAAATGGTCGAACGATGCTTCAAAAATTTCTAAAGGTTGAGATGACTGTAAGCGTGTTGGTGTTCTATCTTAACCTGCTGAAAAGTCAGGCATTTAGATATGAACGTAATTGCATATTGTTTCAAACCTCACCACAAAATGTGGTTAGGATCGAGAATATATAGCAATTGGGAAGCTATGAGTTTGGGTAAAACATAAACATCTCTTAGCGTGGGATTTTCTGAAACACATAAGTTGGATGTAGGATTTTATCCTTTACGCGTAGGCATAGTCATGGTAAAAAAAATTTACCGTGAAAACCATGTGAATCAGCGTGTCATTGTGTTCAACTACATACGTACAGGAAAATTTCAGTGTGAAATTCTCTTGCTGTAAACCTTGTAACATAGAGTGAAGATGGCCTTCGTGCTCTTCTATAGACTTAAAGAAAGTCTAAATGTTAACAATGAATAGAATGATAAACTTGTCTAGAATTCATGAAAATTTGATTTCTCAAATCCTCAATTACTTCTGGGCATTCGTGAACTAACAGGCACCAACATGGATTCATGCTAAACATAACATGTTTGAAGAACAGTCACGGAAGTGTCCTGCTCTTTCACTCACAACTGTTGATAGCCTAATCGTAACTCGATATTGGAAAGTGTTTAGAGTCTGGTAGTTGGTCGGATAGACCAATAATACTTGGATCGACGGTCAACAGGGAGGACAGAAGAAGAAAAAAACGATCGTACAATTTGTTTATTTTTTTTAGGGTTATTTAGTGGTGATTTTATGTCGATCTAAAAAAACAAATGCCTCCCGTTCCTTTTATTTTTACAATGGCCGGTTTGATCTCCTTAATGGGCCACAACCGATATCCGGCCCCCTTCCGAAATCTGTTTACAAAAATCAGCCCCTCTACTTTGTTTTTACTTATTTCGCGACTTATTAACGTTACGCTTATTCGTGTTTAAATGTTTTGAACTATTATTGTTTTATTGTACATATTATACGTAAACAATAATATTAACATACGTAGCACTTTTCGTGTTTAATTAATATAAAATATAATCTTCTCTAGATATTTGGGTCGCGTGATTTACATGTCGTGTATTATTATTTTTGTGGTTTTACTTATTATACGTAATTACATGTCATATATTAATATTAATAATAATATACGTAATTATTTGTCGTACTAAAATCATATTCGTAGTAGTCGTGTTAATTATTCATAACGCGTGTCGTATTATTAAGTAATCGTAAAGTTTAAATTTATACGTAATTTCATGTACGTAATATTCTAGGAGTTTTTATGCGGGTTTTACATTTGTAATGTTAGATTATCGGGCGTGAGTATGGTTTCTGTTGCAAACCTGTCTGTGAGGAATGATTATTGGGCTGATCATAATGTTTGGATGGATTAACGATAATGAAGCGGACCAGTAATAGTGGGCTGATATTATGTTAAATCCTATCGGGTATTCGTTATCGTTTAAAGAAAACCTCGTTTTGAAACCCTAATCTCTCGAAAAAATTTCAAATGTAAAACCAAGTTTGCTAGACGACGTTGACGACCTTTCTTTCTCTAGTCATCGTTGTTTCCCTAGTTAACGACACTCACTCATACTCAACACACACAACAAACACGAAGACAAAAACAAACAAACACCAAAACGATCCTTTAAGATTCACTAAAATTGTCAAAATGGCTAGTATTCGGGAAAATTAATGTCAAGTGATTACGAAGTGGATTTGGTATTTATTATTTGAAGGTGAAGTGGAATATCACGAAGGCGTCTACTCAATTCATCATCAAGCCTTTTCACCCCCTCTATCGATTGATGATTCGATTAAGCATTTATGATTGAGACTTGATTTATCTTGTTTCCACTGTCAAGGGGTGGATGGTCGAAGACATGGACAACTATCACTTAAGGAGTTACGTTGTAGTGCTCAGTGTCACACTCATCTGTAGTTGTGGGTAATTCAAGAGGTATTTTACACCTTATACTTCTCTCTTCTTTTATGTATAAGGTACTAAGAGACGTTTCTCTGCACCGTTCGTCAATCAACAACAGTGCTAAGCGTAAGTAACAAATTTGGGAGATTGTACTTCAGTTTCAAGTGTGGAATATCAGATTTACTTCACCAGTGGTCACTACAGATAGCCGAAAGAATACGAGGTCAGTAAGTTTAGCCAGAGAGTACAAGAGTATAGATGTTATCAGCAAACAATTCTCATGAGCAACTTGAGCTACAAAATGTCAACAAAGATTTCTACTTCAGATATGAACATCTCGCGATTCTGATTGTACTTGTAAGATGATGCTCCCGAGTGTTCTTAACCACCATACTCTTGACAAGAACATCTCACAATTCTGAGCGTACACGACAGATGATGCTTCCGAGTGTTCTTAACCTTCTTACTCCTGATAAGCATATCTCGTGATTCTGAGCGTACACGTCAGATGATGCTTCTGAGTGTTCGTCACCATCATACTTTCGATAAGAACTTCTCGCGATTTTGACCGTACACGTCAGATGATGCTTCCGAGAGTTCGTCACCATCATGGGGGAAGAACGTGTACTTTGGAGACTTAGTTCCCACTCTGGAGTACTTAGTTCAACCTCCAGGGGGAAGTATTCTACAAGCGTGAGAAGATTTGTTGCTGATTTCTTACATGTTCCCCCAAACTCATTATCATGAAGACAAAAAATGTCAAGGTAGCAGTTACTTGGTGTGGTTTGCTTCTTCTTCTACAAAATTCCGCTGTGCACTTTAAATGTCAAAGAAAGAAGATTGCTCAAGCTACAAATTCTGCTCAAGACAGGGATATTGATTTGGGGGGAAGCTGATTCAGAAGCTTCGTCAAAAAGAAGTCTATGAAGAAAGCTTTTCAAGACATGTGGTATGAATTGGGGGGAAGTTAATCCAGTTCATACATGATACAATGGTTCCTCAACAAGCAAAGACAAAGAGGATTCAAACTGGAGTAAAAGTTTTTCTAGAAGACTTGAAGACAACGATGTCATCCTCAGCATTGGAAGCAAACTTAATACTGTCATATTTTTGTTGTATTTGCAATTGTTAGGAACATTGTAAGTAATTCCGTATGTCACCACATTGGGGGAAGATTGTTAGCCTTAAAATGTGTGCGACTAACGGAATTACATTAGTTTCATAGCCGGGACTTGCAGGGACTAATATTGTCATATGTAAAGTCAAAGTCTCGGGCTATATAAACCCCTCCATACTTCCATGGAGGGGTGAGGCTTATTATTTCCTTCTTGTCTTTCTCTCACTATAATAAACACACATTTATTCTTACTTGTTTCTCTCTCTACCATGGCTAAACAACACTTCTATCCTCCCAGACCTCCGGATCTTTACCCGTGTTATTAGTGAATACAACTTAACAACTGGTAATGAAGTTAAAATGCTTAGGAGTGATAATGGTGGTGAATTTAGGAATAAAGTTTTAGATGATTTTTGTGCCAGGAAAGGGATTACTAGGCAGTTTAGTGTTGCCAGAACTCCACAGCAAAATGGGGTTGCTGAGAGGAAAAATAGAACCCTAATTGAAGCAGCCAGGACTATGTTGGCTGATGCTCATTTCCCCATAGCTTTTTGGGCTGAGGCTGTTAATACAGCTTGCTATGTTCAAAATAGAGCATTGGTCAACAAGATACAGAACAAAACACCTTGTGAGTTACTTTGGGGAAGAAAACCCAATATTGGTTTTCTTAGACCTTTTGGTTGTCATGTAGTTGTTCTAGATACTAGTGATGCCTTAGGTAAATTTAGTGCAAAAGGTGATGAAGGCTATTTCATGGGGTATTCAGTGCAGAGCAAGGGATATAGGGTTTATCTTAAAAAGGAAAAAACGTATACTTGAAAGAGTACATGTTAGGTTTTTAGAGAATAAACCTAGTGATCCTGAAAGTGGTCCAAATTTGTTGTTTGACTTGGAACCTTTATCTAGGACTTTAAATTATATGCCTGTTACTAATCCAGCCATTGTGAAGGTAACTTCAAATGTTGTGGAAGAACAAGTTGTTGATGTTTCAGGTACACAGGTTAATGAAGAGGTTGGATCACAAGCAGAAAAGTCATCTCCTATACTAGAGTATGTCACAATTCCCATATGGACAGATGCTTTTGCTGCTGCTGCTGCTGCTGGAAAGGATAATGGTGGTCCTCAAGTACCACCAGATAACAACATGCATGGTCCATCAGGCGCTGACAAAGGCAAATCTAGCGCTGACAGGACAAATTCATACGTTGATGGCTCAAACGTTGACAACACCAACTCAAGCGTTGACAACCCAAACGCTAACAACCAAGGTTCAGGCGTTGATAACACTTTTGCGCATCTTTTCTCTTCTACTTTTGAACAGGGTGAACCTTCTAATTTATATGAAGAGGTCCATCCTTATATTGATCAAAGAGAGTCTGAAGAAGAAGATATTGGCAACATGGATAATGAGATTGAAGACACCAGACTTTTTGAAGGAGGAGTTCTCACTTCTACTATGAAGAATCACCTCTCTTCTCATATCATTGGTGATATTATGACTCCTGTTCAGACTAGAAGATCTCATCAAGGTCTTGGTGGATTTATTTCCAATATTCACAAGAAGGTTGATATCCCTCTTGTACAAGCATGTTTGTTTGCCTGTTTTCTGTCACAACAGGAACCCAAGAAGATATTTGATGCTCTCAAAGAACCAAGTTGGGTGGAAGCAATGCAGGATGAGCTTCACCAATTTGCAATTCAGGATGTTTTGGAGCTGGTTGATTGTCCCAAATATGTCAGACCTATAGGGACAAGATGGGTTCTAAGAAATAAGAGAGATGAAAGAGGTATTGTGGTCAGAAACAAGGCTAGATTAGTGGCTCAGGGATATACACAAGAGGAAGGGATAGACTATGAGGAGGTCTTTGCACCAGTAGCAAGGATTGAAGCTATAAGGATCTTTCTAGCCTATGCATCCTGCATGGGCTTCACTGTCTATCAAATGGATGTCAAGAGTGCCTTCCTCTATGGAACAATTGTTGAGGAGGTATATGTTATGCAGCCTCCTGGTTTTGAAGATCCAGAGAATCCAGACAAGGTGTATAGAGTCAAGAAGGCTATGTATGGACTTCATCAATCCCCAAGAGCATGGTATGGTAATTTGTCTACTTATTTGGTGGACAATGGATTCAAAAGGGGCACCATAGATCAGACACTGTTTACAAAGAAGAAAGGTAAGGATGTTCTACTTGTTCAGGTCTATGTTGATGATATCATCTTTGGATCCACAAATCCAAAGATGAGTGAGGATTTCTCCAAGCTTATGACAGACAAATTCAAGATGAGTGCTATGGGGGAGATGAACTTCTTTCTAGGGTTACAAGTTCAACAGAAAGAAGATGGTATCTTCATCTCCTAGGATAAGTATGTGGCAGAGATCTTGAAGAAGTTTGGATTTTCTCCACATGAAAAAAGGGATACTACTCCTATGGATAGAGAACACCCTTGGGGAAAGATTGGAGATGGAAAAGATGTTGATGTCAGGCACTATATATCAATGATTGGTTCATTGATGTATCTTACAACCTCCAGACCTGATATCATGTTTGTTGTGTGTGCTTGTGCACGCCATCAAGTGACTCCCAAAGAATGTCACCTTTATGCTGATAAGAGGATCTTTAGGTACCTAAGATGTTATCCTAGTCTTGGCTTGTGGTATCCAAATGATTCACCTTTGGAGCTTATTGCTTATTTAGACAGTGACTATGAAGGTGATAAGTTTGATAGAAAATCCACAACTGGTGGATGTCAGTTTCTTGGGAGCAGGTTGATATCTTGGCAATGCAAGAAACAAACAGTGGTGGCTAATTCTACAACTGAAGCAGAGTATGTGGCTGCAGCTGCTTGTTGTGGACAAGTTTTATGGATTCAGAACCAGCTGTTGGACTATGGGTATAATTGTATGCATTGATAGTTGTAAAATCACACTTGTTTAGGAAAACAAGGCAATAATATAGGGTAAGCACGACGATTTAGGAAAACCGTGTGTAAATGACCCTTAAGAAGGTGAGTTCGTTCTCGAGGAAGCTAGTGCGTTGTGAATTGAATTGATTGATTATGTTTTTGATTATTAATGAGAAGAAAAGAAGAGAAAATGACGAAGACGAAAAAAATTAGAAAAATAAGGCAAAACCACTATTAGAAAGTTACGACGAAGAACGTGAAAAACACAAAATACCAAAAATTTTAACCTAAAAATTCCTAAAAATTACTAAAAATCCCAAAATAATATTCTAAGAGTTTACAAAAAATTCACACTTGCCAAAACCTTTTAATTAATTTAATAATGACTTTTTAATGCTAATTAAAGCCCTAAAAATCACTTTTAAATATTAAAAAGCCCTAAACAAGATTTAATAGTTTGTAAACCTCAAAAATGACTTAATTAAACTAAAAACTATTTTTAAAAATTTTAAAACCAAATTAAACTATTTTTAAACTCCTAAAAACTATTAAAATCTATTAAATCTTAAATTAATTCTAAAAATTAATTGAAAAGCCTAAAAATTATTCTACAAATGGGAAAAGTCCTAATTAATGATATAGAACCTAGGAAAAATGAAAAAGAAATAAAAATTAAACTTTTTATTTTAATGAATAAAATAATATTAAAATATTCTAAAAAATTAAAAGTCCTCAAATAAATTCTAAAAAATTCTCAAAAATCCTAAATATTCTAACTAGAAAGAAAATGTAAACAAAAGTTTCTAAAACCTCTTAAGGAATTTTATATTAATTTTCAAAGTTTAATAAAAACCTAAAATCAAATAAAATCAAAAATTAAAGTTTTTGAAAACTTTTTCACATGTAAACCTCAAAAATATCAATTAAAACCTAAAAACTATTTTTCCTAAAAATTAAAACTATTTTTTCTATTTTTTAATGACTTAATAAAAAACGGGTACAAAATAAATGATAAAAAATAATTTAATAAAAGGAAAAATAAGAAATTAAGCTGGAAAAATCTATTTAGTTATATTAAACCTAGGAAAAATAAAAGACACTAAAAACGCTTATCCAATAAGCTATAATAGGCTGAAAAGCCTACGGCTTATTTAAGAAAAGGACAAAGAGAAAAGGGTTAAATACCCTATCTTTCCACACCCTAGCAGTCAAAGACCCTAGGGCGCAGTGGTAGTGTGTGGTGTGTGTGAACGTGGGGATTGTGGGTTCGAGTCTTAACACCCCCTTTTTGCTTCTTCTATTTTTTTTTTCTTTTTAAAACTTTTCAATCCAACTGGTGACCTCTTATGACTTGTAAACTCAACCCAATACACTTTTTAATCAAGATTAAACACAAAAAAACATGGCCTGGTTTTAACTTGAACCCAAGTTCTTTGGTTCTTACTTCACAGATTGTTAAGGCCAAGAGGGGCTTGGCTTTTGAGCTTATGGTAGTGTTGTATTTTGGCCAAGAGGGCACCCCTACACTCTTTGGAGTGTAGGGAGTCACAATGAGCAGTTAATACACACCTCAATCAGAAATAATCACAAAACAAGCTCACCAAAAGCACTAAAATGCATACAAAAACGACTTAAGGTTTCTGTGACAGTAAGCCTAAGTCTGGTGGTTCTAAGGGCTCTCAAATGCACACCAAAGAGATCCAAGGCCACAAATTTAGCATACAAACTCTCCAAACAATACACAAGTAATAACAACTCTCAAATAACCCTAATACTAACAAGCAATTAATAATCAAGCTTCAAAATCTCATTAAAAATGAGCAGGATAGTGATTATGCAGATTTGCTATATGTATTTCACTTTAAGCACTCCGACTCACTCAAAACTTGCTCTAAATTAACTACCAACTAACTAAAAACTTATCCTAACCTTTTCCAATCTTTCTAACACCTTATCAAAGCAATAATCAAAATTTACACCCTGCTAAAACCTATTGCCAAACAGCCTTTAAAAATTTTGAAAACCAACTAAATCAAACCAATATGCTCCAAAACCTATTCAAACTGATCACAAATAGGTCTAGCATGCATACAAACACAATATAACATTAATCAAAGCAGATTCCTACACTTAGAACACCTAACTCACAAAAATCACTTAGACTCACTTTTTCTGAATTTTACAAAGGTAAAAGGAATTTTACCTTAGGACCTTTACTTCCTAGGTCCTAGAGGATGTAATATCCTCCTCCCTACCAGCTCGGGCTGGTGCTGAACACAATCAACAAGCCTTCTCAACCTGCTTGAGTCAAAATCAAAGAAAAATACACAAGTATACAACCAATATATCTTCTGTTTCCTTTTCCTTTCTTTCTAAAATCTTTCCAAACTTCTTAAAACTTTCTTACACGTTTTAACAACTCTCAACCTCAGAAAAATCAAAGGGACTAGTCCACTTTCACTTCGCAATCCTTTTAAATTTTCTGAAATTAAAGCACTTTCTAAAACTTTTTGAATTTTCAAAACTCAAACAAATCTTTCACAATTAACAATGGAACTCAGCTTTTGCATATACCTCAACACACAAACTTTTTAAAACAACATAAAAGGAATTATAATTGTAAAAACAAACACCAAACTTTATATATTTTAAAAAAGGAATTACAAGAGAATTTGCAAAAACTGGAACAAAGAAAATGATGAACAGGCTCATCATTTTATAGGCCTAATAGAACATTCTAGGCTAATAATTTAAAAAATACAAAGCTTGAAACCCTAATTTACAGAATTCTCTAAAATGCCCTCTTCTTTGTTGACGAATTTGGTCAAAAGGCTTGGCACATGTGATTGACAGCTTGTTGAATGTATCTTGGACGTTAGATGATTCTTGGGGACTAAGGAGTGCATTGGAATCGTTGATCTTGTCGGGATGTTGGGCTGTGGGAAAGTGATGGAGCAGGGGAGTGCCTTTGTGAGGACCACAGGCCACGTGGCACTATTTTGGTGGGTGGGTTTTGGTGAGGGGAGTGTGAATTAACAAACTGGAATCAATTGAGGTAAACCCCCTTGATTTGAGGGTAATTAAGGCTGGGTGGGGATTAGGGTTTAACCTGGGATTAGGGCGTTTGATTCTGTTTTGGGTTAATTAATTTTTGAAAAAGTGTTAAGGGAGGGAAAAATGGGGATTAAGTGGGGTTGACCGAAGTTGACTTGGGTTTAATATAAAAACCGGTTGTGGGATGTTGGGCTTAGGGGCTATTGGGCTGTTGGTTATGTTTTGCAAGTCCAGTCCCAAAGATAACGTAGTCTCCAGTTATCCTTTTGCAAGGCCAGTCCATTCCGTCAAATAATTTTCATCCAAGGTCCAAACTAATTGCAAAGTTAGTCCATTTGTTGATTAGGCTAACTTTTTGATCATTTAACCAAATTCCAAGGGCCTTTCTTGTGCATTCTTCATTCTTCAAGGATTAAACTTGCATATTTAACATTTTTGAGGGTTAAATGTGACAAGTTCTTCAAAGATGAGGGGCCATTTTTGCCAATTCTTCAAACTTGAGGGGTCTTTTTGCAAATTTCCAAAAGTGAGCTTGGTTCATTGTGCGTCTTCGTTTCCCGTGTTCGTTTTTGATATATTCTTGTGTTCTTTTGCCAATTCCTCAATATCCGTACCTAAAAATACACAAGTAACAAACACGAGCATATATTTGGCATATTTTATGATATTTTATGCAATTAAAGGCCGTTTTGGACGATGAGACCATGTATAAAAGCAGTCTCATCACTCCCCCATACTAAACCATTGCCGTGCCCTCACGCAATGCTAGAATAAAGTATCAAAGCATCTCCAAAATTCAATTTTATTCACTTTTATTGAAATGGAAACTAAACTACACACTATAATTACTACTTGTGTTTTAGACATAATGTATGATTTTCATCGCAAAATGGGACGTTTAGGTTCATAGAATAAGAACACGTGAGTGCCTCATAGAGATAAATTCGTCGTCCTCGATTTTCACTCAATTCCATGCCAAGCGTGCAACGAGATCATTGTCATTATAAGTTAGTAATGCTAACACTACTCATATGCCCTAATCACGTACTTATTCTCCCATTATTCCTAAGTTGTATCTCTTATATTTTATTATGTCTTAATGATCACGAGGATACATCATTGACTTATGCGATAATAGAGATTTAGGTCTAAAAATAGAGTCCTAACGGTGTAACTAAGACCATCAAATCAATAACCCCTCCTAATAGACAACGATGTCAAAAAATTAAGTTGACAAGAAGAATCGATAAACACGGTTTTATAACAGTTTTGAACATGAGACTTATTACCAAGACTTTTATACGCCCCCTAACGGAAGGGCCTTATTATCTTTGGTTTACCTCCATCTTTTATTCAACTTCGCCATGAAGCTTTTATTATGACTTCGGTCTTGCCTTGCCTTTTATTATCCGCCTCATCGGTGGTTTTATTAGCCAAAGACGTATATCCTCACGCTAAAGCGAATTTTGGATCTTTAAAGCTTCGAAGATTAAGGCTTGATTCACTTTAAATTTTGCATAGATTTTAGACCTTGTGGGGCTTCAAATTGTTTGCTTGATTTAGGTGAGCACTTGAAATCTTATTATTGGGTGAAGCTTTCGATTATTCGGGTTGCCAATACTTCAAAACCGTGACGCTGGCGATACCTTAATGTCTTCCCAATTTAATTACACGGAAGCTACTAGAAAAGACTAGAAACCCAACAATCAAAACTAAACCGCTAAATCAATATTTATTAAGCAAAAAATATTTACAAGCGAAGGGAGAATAAGCAAACAACGAGAACACATGAGTTTTTGAAAGAATACGAGTACTCTACGTTTAGCATAGTAACTTATAATTAACTCTATCATTTCTCGTCCTCATTTAAGAGACTTAGCCTAATGTGTAGTTAAGGAATCAAAGCTAAGTGCTCAACACGCACGGTCGAATCAAAAATTACTCTTATTCTCGCCATCGGAAAATATACATTCGTGTCATCAAACACTTATAAAACATGAGAAAAATTAAAATTTGGCCATTTTTAGCCTTATTTTGCAACAAAATGATAACAAAACGATAAACTTTGGAAAGCGTGAAGGTTTGGCAAGGCAAGTATCTATTCACCCCCCCATACTAAAGTTAAACATTGTCCTCAATGTTTCGAGTCTAGGGGTGCAAACACCCCCATACTAGAGACGTAGTCGAATGCCTAATCTAGCATGGAAAGGGTGTAACCAATAAGTAATAGCCGTTTATGAAGTGTGCTAAAAACCTAAGGTTAGAACATAAAAGGATATATCATGATGGATATTGGGAAAAGCCTCCAAAGCAAACGATCGAGTGATCCCATGAAACGAACACGAGAGGCTCCAATCGTGAAGATGATGATCTAAAAGACACAATGCACAAACAACCACGGAACAAAGGTTGGAAGGGCACAAATCCCCTCACATTACACTAATTAGAAAGCAATAATATGTACATGGATAGGCATGGGTCTCCCCCACGAGGCACCTTGTTTTTGATAACCGAGTCAAAAGCTCGACTCGAATCCCCATAAATGTGATCATTTAGGGATAATCATGGTTTGGTCAATTTTTGGTGGGGCTTACATGATAAACAAGGCCCAAAAGCACGTGGAGTACTTTAAAAATCCGATAAACGTATACCGGGGTCAAAGATAGCGTCCTCGTTTTCGGATGAAAGACGAGACAACACAACTCCAACACAAATCCCAATGGGATAGAAGAAAATAGGAGAGAAGAAATAGAAGGGTGGGACAATGGGTAAGTCATAACATTGAGCTACTCGAGGTAGACTCGCACCAATCAAATGAAAAGATTTTCCATTTATTGCATCGGTGGAAGACCGAGATTTCCCTATAAAAGCAATTCCAGGATCAAATATCTCGTCCTCGGTGGAGAAAGGGGAGGGAACATAAGGGGCTTCCCCCACACTAGGTCCACACAAAGCATCGTCAAAAGGAGAAGACGAGCTTGTAGTACTCAAGACACGCGGTGATGACGGAGTTAGGATTGTAGAAAAATCTTTTAAATTCAAGTTAAAATCTTTTCCTTTTTCATCTTTAAAACTCTCCTTGTGAAAACCCGATTTGATTATGTCAAAAATATTTGGTGTATCTAAAACAATGTTAGTCACACTAAAAATTCTCACATTTTGAAAACGTTTTGGTTTAGGTGGTGGCAAGTTTTCAAATCTTTTGTCAACAAAGAAAACCTCCCCATCGGGATCAACGTATTCATCATCCGAAGATTCACTCGAGATTGGAATCATAGGTTTAACACTCTTAACCTCCATCGGCGGAGGGGACGGAACTTCATTTTTATCAACTACTAAAACTCTATTTGAAATCTTTTGACACATGTTTTTGATGGAATTGACATTGTACAAAGATGTGATTGAATAAACATGAGAAAGAGTGGAGTTTTGGGTTGCATTAATGACGAGTTCTTCCTCATTGAAACGAAGAGTGATTTTTCTTGCATGCACATCGATAAGTGCTCTCGAGGTATCCAAAAAAGATCGACCTAAAATTAACGGAACTTTAGGATCGATGGGAATATCAACAACAATGAAGTCAACGGGATAATAGAATTTCCCAACTTTCACAAAGACGTCCTCGGCAACTCCACAAGCTAGAATCGTAGAATGATCGGCCATTTCGATTGACATTCTTGAAGGAGTGAGATTTGGAAGATTGAGCGATTTAAAAATCTCGAGAGGCATCAAATTAATACTAGCACCAAGATCGGCCAAGGCGTAGCATTCTTCCATGTCTTGGATAGCACATGGGATTAAAAACTTACCAGGATCACCGACCTTTTGAGGTATGCGGCTTAGAAAAACCGATGAACAACTAGACGACTTTTGCAATTTTTCTTTGTTATTCAACATACTTTTGAAGTTCGCGGCAAATCGAGGCATCATGACTAAGGCGTCGGCAAAACTTATATTAAAATGCAAGTCACGAAACATTTTCATAAAAAGTTCAAATTGATAATTATTTCGTTCTTGTGCCTTTTCCTTGTCTCGTCTTGATGGGTAGGGTAAAGGTGGTGTGGGTTGGGGCAAATTAGGCATAGGCATCGGCCTTGGAATCTCGGGTTCCATAATGGGTGTTGGTTCAACCGTAGGTGTGGTTTGAGCGGTACTTCGTGGGCTTGTAATGTGCTCCTTTTCAACCACAACCTCGGGTTCTTTCTCTTTTTCCCTCTCCATAGAAGTACTTGGACGAGAAATGGGTTCTTTGAAAGTTTTACCACTACGACTGGCAATAACCTTCAATTCTCCTTTCGGGTTTACGATGGTATCACTAGGAAGACCACCCGAAGAAGAGGGCTTACACATGATAGCTTCAAACATTTTAGCCATACGATCTTCAAACTTAGATTGCCTAGCATCCGCTTTTAACAATTCTTGCTTAATCTCATGTTGTCCTTGCTCCATTTTTTGTTGATTTTGTTGGAGTCGTGTGACATTTCCTTCCATTTTATTAGCATGAGTTTTAAGTTCATTAGCAAGTTCGTTTTTAAGCTCGCTTTTCAATTCGGACCTTAAGCTAACCATTTCACGTTGCATGTTGTCAAACTTAGCATCATTAGCCTTAGCATAACTCAAAAACTCTCCTTGAAGATTTTTGGTGTGATCGTTTTGAAAACCTTGGGCATTAGTTTGAAAATCACGGTTTTGGTTTTGGTTTGAAATTTGCCCATTTCCACTTTGGTAATTACCCTTGTTATAGTTCCTTTGATTTCCTTGGTAATTTCCACCTTGATTGTTGTTGTTGCGATAATTATTAGCATTTTGATTGGGTTGAGCTTGATTTGAACGTGAACCTTGACCGATTTGGTTATAAGTTCTCGTGGCTACAAAAGCATTCGAAGTGTTACCATCCGCGGTAATGCACTCGGATAAATCATGAGCTCCCCCACACGACAAACAACTTTTAGAAACCGCTTTAACCGAAGCGGTGTTGGAAGCTTCTTGAGCCTTCCAATGGGACATAAGGTTTGCAAATCTATCGAAAAATCGGTTTTCTTCATTTGCTTCATCATGTAATGCATTGATACTTTGAGACGATGATGAGCCCCTTTTGGCAACACTCGGTGTGTGACGAGGGCTATAAACCTTAGACCTATTCTCGATTATGACCAAAGCTTCTTCAACCGTTTTACACAAAAAATTACCACCCGCGGCGGCATTTAAATAATCTCTTTCATGATCGTTAAGTCCATTATAAAACGTGTCGATTTGGTGCAAATCGGAAAAACCATGATGAGGACATTCGTGTAACATCTCCTTAAACCTATTCCAAGCCGTAGAAAAACTTTCATTTGATTCTTGTGAAAATTTAGAAATCTCATTCTTCAAATGCGTAGTCTTAGAGGGCGGAAAAAATTGGTTCACGAACTTCGAAACGAGATCCTTCCACGTCAATATAGAATTGGGTGGCTCTTTCTCTAACCAAATTTTAGCGGGCCCCGCTAAGGAATACGGAAATAACATCATCTTAATCGAGTCATTCGAGACATCCTTGAATTTGCACGTGGCGGTAAGACGATTAAATTGGCGGATATGGTTGTGAGGATTGTCCTTCTCATCACCACGGAATTTGTTGTTTTGGATCATCGACAACAAACCCGTTTTCACCTCAAAATTCTCCGCAAGGATTGCGGGAATCACAATAGCTTCTCCATAACCCTCGGTGGGTGCTTGAAGTAACTCCATCATAGTTCGATTCGCCATGGTAGGTTTTTCTCGTACAATGGGTTCGTCAATAGGAGACTCCTCACTAGAATGAGTTGGAGTGGGAGTTTTGTTCTTGCGTTTACGTGCACGTTTTGCTTTGTTACGAGTGAGCATAAACGTCACGTACAACGTGGAGACGAGCAAAGAAGATTCTTTTTGGTATTTTGTGTTTTTTTAATTTTTTTTTGTGGCTTTTGATTGTATTAACCTTTTTGGAATTGGTGAATGTATTAAGTAGACAACAAGTCCACAAATCTCCTTACTAATCAAATCTCTTGATTAAAAAGGCCTCAAGGAATGAAAACGAACACGTGGAGTGAACGCCTTCGATGACTTTAGAACGATGGTGGAACACCAAATCGTTCAAGAGGGTTTAATCAAATGAAACCAAGAAAATATATATGATACTTAGTAATACTTTGGGCGGCAAAACCCTCGATTCACTCTCAAAATCAAATACGCACAAGCAAGCGGAGGAAACGAGGCGGCGCGAAGCACTTAAGAGCCTTTTTCCTTTAGGTTGTGAAATACAACCGCCTTATACCCACCTTATAGTTTGTATTTTCAAGATTAAGCTTCACGAAAGTATTTATCTATTTTTGCCTTTTTTTTTTTTTGGTTTGAGATTCGAATACAATGATCGAGTGATGAAATCCCGAATCAAGGTTGTGATTGCTCACGTATTTGGAGTACTTGTGTATTTATTGTTCTACGTATACAATATAGTAATAGTATTCACACAAAAACCGAAAAACGATAATACGTATTAATAGAGTGCTATTAATACAAATATTATATGGCTAATATAGAAAAACAACAATTGTCAATCAAAACACAACACGCCTCCCCGGCAGCGGCGCCATTTTGATAGTTGTAAAATCACACTTGTTTAGGAAAACAAGGCAATAATATAGGGTAAGCACGACGATTTAGGAAAACCGTGTGTAAATGACCCTTAAGAAGGTGAGTTCGTTCTCGAGGAAGCTAGTGCGTTGTGAATTGAATTGATTGATTATGTTTTTGATTATTAATGAGAAGAAAAGAAGAGAAAATGACGAAGACGAAAAAAATTAGAAAAATAAGGCAAAACCACTATTAGAAAGTTACGACGAAGAACGTGAAAAACACAAAATACCAAAAATTTTAACCTAAAAATTCCTAAAAATTACTAAAAATCCCAAAATAATATTCTAAGAGTTTACAAAAAATTCACACTTGCCAAAACCTTTTAATTAATTTAATAATGACTTTTTAATGCTAATTAAAGCCCTAAAAATCACTTTTAAATATTAAAAAGCCCTAAACAAGATTTAATAGTTTGTAAACCTCAAAAATGACTTAATTAAACTAAAAACTATTTTTAAAAATTTTAAAACCAAATTAAACTATTTTTAAACTCCTAAAAACTATTAAAATCTATTAAATCTTAAATTAATTCTAAAAATTAATTGAAAAGCCTAAAAATTATTCTACAAATGGGAAAAGTCCTAATTAATGATATAGAACCTAGGAAAAATGAAAAAGAAATAAAAATTAAACTTTTTATTTTAATGAATAAAATAATATTAAAATATTCTAAAAAATTAAAAGTCCTCAAATAAATTCTAAAAAATTCTCAAAAATCCTAAATATTCTAACTAGAAAGAAAATGTAAACAAAAGTTTCTAAAACCTCTTAAGGAATTTTATATTAATTTTCAAAGTTTAATAAAAACCTAAAATCAAATAAAATAAAAAATTAAAGTTTTTGAAAACTTTTTCACATGTAAACCTCAAAAATATCAATTAAAACCTAAAAACTATTTTTCCTAAAAATTAAAACTATTTTTTCTATTTTTTAATGACTTAATAAAAACGGGTACAAAATAAATGATAAAAAATAATTTAATAAAAGGAAAAATAAGAAATTAAGCTGGAAAAATCTATTTAGTTATATTAAACCTAGGAAAAATAAAAGACACTAAAAACGCTTATCCAATAAGCTATAATAGGCTGAAAAGCCTACGGCTTATTTAAGAAAAGGACAAAGAGAAAAGGGTTAAATACCCTATCTTTCCACACCCTAGCAGTCAAAGACCCTAGGGCGCAGTGGTAGTGTCTGGTGTGTGTGAACGTGGGGATTGTGGGTTCGAGTCTTAACACCCCCTTTTTGCTTCTTCTATTTTTTTTTTCTTTTTAAAACTTTTCAATCCAACTGGTGACCTCTTATGACTTGTAAACTCAACCCAATACACTTTTTAATCAAGATTAAACACAAAAAAACATGGCCTGGTTTTAACTTGAACCCAAGTTCTTTGGTTCTTACTTCACAGATTGTTAAGGCCAAGAGGGGCTTGGCTTTTGAGCTTATGGTAGTGTTGTATTTTGGCCAAGAGGGCACCCCTACACTCTTTGGAGTGTAGGGAGTCACAATGAGCAGTTAATACACACCTCAATCAGAAATAATCACAAAACAAGCTCACCAAAAGCACTAAAATGCATACAAAAACGACTTAAGGTTTCTGTGACAGTAAGCCTAAGTCTGGTGGTTCTAAGGGCTCTCAAATGCACACCAAAGAGATCCAAGGCCACAAATTTAGCATACAAACTCTCCAAACAATACACAAGTAATAACAACTCTCAAATAACCCTAATACTAACAAGCAATTAATAATCAAGCTTCAAAATCTCATTAAAAATGAGCAGGATAGTGATTATGCAGATTTGCTATATGTATTTCACTTTAAGCACTCCGACTCACTCAAAACTTGCTCTAAATTAACTACCAACTAACTAAAAACTTATCCTAACCTTTTCCAATCTTTCTAACACCTTATCAAAGCAATAATCAAAATTTACACCCTGCTAAAACCTATTGCCAAACAGCCTTTAAAAATTTTGAAAACCAACTAAATCAAACCAATATGCTCCAAAACCTATTCAAACTGATCACAAATAGGTCTAGCATGCATACAAACACAATATAACATTAATCAAAGCAGATTCCTACACTTAGAACACCTAACTCACAAAAATCACTTAGACTCACTTTTTCTGAATTTTACAAAGGTAAAAGGAATTTTACCTTAGGACCTTTACTTCCTAGGTCCTAGAGGATGTAATATCCTCCTCCCTACCAGCTCGGGCTGGTGCTGAACACAATCAACAAGCCTTCTCAACCTGCTTGAGTCAAAATCAAAGAAAAATACACAAGTCTACAACCAATATATCTTCTGTTTCCTTTTCCTTTCTTTCTAAAATCTTTCCAAACTTCTTAAAACTTTCTTACACGTTTTAACAACTCTCAACCTCAGAAAAATCAAAGGGACTAGTCCACTTTCACTTCCCAATCCTTTTAAATTTTCTGAAATTAAAGCACTTTCTAAAACTTTTTGAATTTTCAAAACTCAAACAAATCTTTCACAATTAACAATGGAACTCAGCTTTTGCATATACCTCAACACACAAACTTTTTAAAACAACATAAAAGGAATTATAATTGTAAAAACAAACACCAGACTTTATATATTTTAAAAAGGAATTACAAGAGAATTTGCAAAAACTGGAACAAAGAAAATGATGAACAGGCTCATCATTTTATAGGCCTAATAGAACATTCTAGGCTAATAATTTAAAAAATACAAAGCTTGAAACCCTAATTTACAGAATTCTCTAAAATGCCCTCTTCTTTGTTGACGAATTTGGTCAAAAGGCTTGGCACATGTGATTGACAGCTTGTTGATTGTATCTTGGACGTTAGATGATTCTTGGGGACTAAGGAGTGCATTGGAATCGTTGATCTTGTCGGGATGTTGGGCTGTGGGAAAGTGATGGAGCAGGGGAGTGCCTTTGTGAGGACCACAGGCCACGTGGCACTATTTTGGTGGGTGGGTTTTGGTGAGGGGAGTGTGAATTAACAAACTGGAATCAATTGAGGTAAACCCCCTTGATTTGAGGGTAATTAAGGCTGGGTGGGGATTAGGGTTTAACCTGGGATTAGGGCGTTTGATTCTGTTTTGGGTTAATTAATTTTTGAAAAAGTGTTAAGGGAGGGAAAAATGGGGATTAAGTGGGGTTGACCGAAGTTGACTTGGGTTTAATATAAAAACCGGTTGTGGGATGTTGGGCTTAGGGGCTATTGGGCTGTTGGTTATGTTTTGCAAGTCCAGTCCCAAAGATAACGTAGTCTCCAGTTATCCTTTTGCAAGGCCAGTCCATTCCGTCAAATAATTTTCATCCAAGGTCCAAAGTAATTGCAAAGTTAGTCCATTTGTTGATTAGGCTAACTTTTTGATCATTTAACCAAATTCCAAGGGCCTTTCTTGTGCATTCTTCATTCTTCAAGGATTAAACTTGCATATTTAACATTTTTGAGGGTTAAATGTGACAAGTTCTTCAAAGATGAGGGGCCATTTTTGCCAATTCTTCAAACTTGAGGGGTCTTTTTGCAAATTTCCAAAAGTGAGCTTGGTTCATTGTGCGTCTTCGTTTCCCGTGTTCGTTTTTGATTGATTCTTGTGTTCTTTTTCCAATTCCTCAATATCCGTACCTAAAAATACACAAGTAACAAACACGAGCATATATTTGGCATATTTTATGATATTTTATGCAATTAAAGGCCGTTTTGGACGATGAGACCATGTATAAAAGCAGTCTCATCATGCATACCAAGATATTTGTTGACAATAACAACACTTTATGCATTATTAAGAATCCTGTACATCATTCTAAAACAAAACACATAGAATTTAGACACCATTTTATAAGGGATTGTTTTGAAAAGGGTTTAATACAACCAAATAGGGTTGACACAGAAGAAAATGTGTCAGATTTACTAACTAAACCTTTTGATGCTGGAAGGTTTCAATACTTGGTAACAAGTATTGGAATGATCAATCTCACATAATATGTGTTTTGGAGTCTTTTTGTAAAAGTATGTACAGACTAATGCATTGTTATTTGTCTTTAAAGGATTTAGATTTTCCACTATATTTTTCTAACACTGACAAAGGTTGCTTTAACGCTGATAAGTGTTATTGTAACGTTGTCAGCAATATATTTGTCTAACACTGACAAAGCTTCCCTTAACGCTGACAAGTGTTATCGGGGCGTTGTCAGCAACAATGTTAGTTTTGTGGTTTTCAATCTAAATGTTCAGGTGGTGCTAGCATTATACCATTGGATACAGAGTTGCTTATGGATCATTGGAGAAGCATTTGGACTTGTTTTTATTTATGGATGATGGTTGGAATTGTCAATTCCTATCTTGACATAATTTTTTTTTATGTTCATGCATATTTTTGGCAACATATGTATCACAGTTTAAGGGGAGGTTTTAGGAACCTTTAGGACTTTTGGGTATCCTTATGATATTCTTATCACAATTCTAGATTGTGTCCACAGGTGAGTATGAGTTAGTTTTACTAAATCACGAGGCACTGTAACATGCAAAGTTGATATACTATGCATGTTGCCAAGACATTTTTGACCTAGAATTGGTTGTGGTCTGTTAGGAGACTTGGGAATGATTTTATCATGGGTTTTACCTGGGAGTAACAAGGAAATTTATAAGGTAACTTAGTTGTTAAGAGTTTTGGTTAGCAAGAGACACTAGAGGACTGTTATGTATATCTTGCATAAGCAAGTGTGCATAACTGGACAGTGCTTGCCGCCCTATAATAATTATCAACTTTTTGGTTATCTTCTCTAGGATAAATTACTTTGTTAAGGTCATTTTTCATTTTTAAACATTTTTACTTTTGGATGCTGACAAGTATTTTTCCAAGCGTTGTTGTGACCAATTTAGACGCTCACATGGCTTTGGAAAACGTTGACAAGAATATAGCCGTTGGGCGTTGATGGGTTATTTTTTACCGTTGACACTCAATGGGACCCACCCAGTTGTTACTTTTTGACATATTTTTGGGCCGTAATTTTGGGAGCGGATAACTCTCATTTATGCATGAGATAAACTTATTCTTTTTCAATATTTTCATGATTGTATTTTTTGACCAATCACATGCATATTTTCTTGTCTAACACAATTTTGTTATGAAAATAGTTGCCTAATTTTTGACCAATCACATGCATATTTTCTCTACTATATATTTGGCTCCTATTTTAAACAGGGTACCTATCATTCTTGTCTAACACAATTTTCTCCTATAACTTCATCTTTATCAATCATTCAAACAACTTTCAACAATGGCACCAAAATTCAAACCAAGTGATTTGGTATTGGGATTCAGGAGTCAACACAACATGATAGCATATCTTGAAGCTGATGATACTCTGTTTCCCCAATACACACAAATGGTGGCGTATTTGAATGCATCCCCCATTAGGTATGCTCTTTCTCATGCTCCACTCATTCCTGTCACACATATTAAACAGTTTTGGAACAATGTTAGTTCCTCAACAATTAATAGAGTGACTACATTATCATCTATTGTTCATGGGAGAACATGGGTGGTTACTGAAGCTTTGGTTCGCCAAGCTTTGCATCTTGATGATGCTGATGGTATAACCACCCTCCCCATTAATGAAATAGAACAAGGACAAAGGGATTTGGGTTATCCTTTTCCTGATGAAGGAACTTTAAATAAATATCATAAACAGGAGTTTCCCCCAGCCTTGAAGTACCTAATAGATGTCCTCTTGCAATGTTTGAGTCCCAAGTGTACTACACACAATGAGATCAATAGATCTATTGCTAGTGCTATTGTGTGCATTGCTACTGGGAAAAAAATTAATTATTCCAAAATGATTTTTGAGGGCATGTGTTAAAATAAAGGGAACAAAATGTTTTTAGCTTATCCCAGATTTTTACAAATTGTTTTTGAGGTGCAAAATTATTGCACAAAGGATCATGATGATTTTTATGAGATCCCTGTGCAAAAGAAAGCAATTTTTATGAAGATGAACTCACCCCCACATCGTGACCTACCCCTAACCCCATCTATGATTGCTGTTATTGAAGCAGCTCAACCCCAACCAGACCCCCAACCCCAAATTGACTCAATACCTGAACCTTTACCTTCACCATAACATATGCAAATTGACCAAGAACCCTTCGACACTGACACGTTAAATGTTGGCGTTGATGTGCCTATTTCAAACGTTGACACCAATCCTTCACAGACCCAAACACCCCTTAACCAACCCACATCCACCCAATCCACATCCTCTTCTCCCCCAACATAATATAGGTTACAAAAATGCCAAAGGACTACTGGAGTGTTCTCCTCTAGTGGTCCTAGCCATGTAGCAGAGAGAATCACCACCACCAGTGTGGTTGGTGTTATGGATGAGGCTGGGACTATTGGTTCTGGCTTAGAAGCTGGCCAAGACAGTCCTACCATAATTAAGACCTCATCCATGCCCAATGAATCTAACTTGACAGGTCAAATACCCATTTTATAAGAGGGCAGATTGGAACCAATGACTTTGATGGAATTGACGGCAGTCTACATTAGCTTGCAAAAGCAAAATGCAGACTTGGTACAAGTTGTCAGCACACAAGGCCTTGAACTCAAGCAATTAAGGGAGAGGATTGTTATCTTGGAGAATGCTAGCACAAGGAGTGGGATGGAGGAATCTTCCAAAGGGGAGGATGAACAAATAAATGTGAGTGATAAGGGCTCTCATGATGGTGAATCTTTGGGTGTTGCTGAGGCCCTAACAAGTTTGAAGAAACAGACAGGTTTTGATACGTCTCTAGTCTCTCCTACAAACTTAAATTTGTCATTTACAACCATGTTGGAGGAAATTGCAAGAGGCGCTGAGACATGTAATTTGAGCGTTAACAAGCAGAATTTGAACACTGACATGAGTATATTGGGCGCTGACAAAGCAAAAGTGGGCGTTGACAGACCTGCAAATGAGGTTGATGTATTCCAGTCATCATCCATCATCAAAGAGGTTTCTTCACAGGTATTACCATCTACCTTACCAACAGTTGATCCATTAGATAAGGGTAAGGGTATTATGGTAGAATAAGTTGTTCCAAAGAATGCAGCACAAATTGAGTTTGATAGAAGGTTGGCTGCACAAATTATGGAACAAGAAAGAAAGAAGGTGGGTGAATCACCTTTTGTTGTCACTTCAGAAGAGCAAGAAGGGAGTGATGAAGCTAGTTCTGACTCAAGTGTAATGATCATAGAACAACCAGAAAGACTTGAGTATGGTGATGAGCTAGCCAAACAGAAGTTGAATGAGTTGAAATTGCAAGTTGATCTTGACATGCCAGAAGTTGTTCAGATGTACCATGCTTGGGAAGATAGGTGTATGGAGAATCCACATTTGACCATTTCAGATCATATATGGGGTTTGGAGATTCTTCTCAGAGTACAAAAGGATTGCAAGGTCATTCTGAAACACAAAGCAAGCAATGTTCTCTCAAATTTGAAAAGTGATAGAAGGGAGTTGTACTACATGCTACTCAGATGTCATGGAATAGGGTGGACTCATAAGAAATTGATTGGATTGACATTTGAAGAGTTGGAGTACAGAGCTTATCCCATTTGGGTTAGAGTGCAGGAAGAAAACACTCTAAGACTTCTTTCTGATGAAAGAAAAGAAGAACTTGCAGAGGAAATGGAGCTTAAGAAGGCAATGTTTGTTCCCAGACCTGTGAAAAGGGAGTCCCTCTTGAGTTTCCCAAAGATATGGATCCATTACATCCAAGTGAAGCTGTTATAAGAAAGAGCCTCAAGCTCTCACCATTAGAAGTTTTAGATATGGTGTAAGTGTTACCACTTGATTCTAGGAACCCTATTATAAGCTATGAAGAAGATGAATGTGGGTTTTGGAAGATTGGCAGGTATTGAAAAGAGGTTCACACTTTTACCACTCTTATATCTTTGTTTTCAAGTTGTGATAGAGAAGACTTGGTAGACCTATGGAGGTTGTTAGAAGCCAAGTATGAGACTGAAGCTCCCACTTCAGTCAATGCAATGAAACTATGGTCAACATTCAAGAGAATGTGTGGACCAAGAGATGAAGATCCTGCTATTTGGAAGGATCTTGAAGATGACCTCAGTGGTCTTCAATGGAGATTGTATTCAGCTACTAGAGTATATTATTTGAGTTCTACAAAGTTTGCTGAGTATCTACTTGTAGATGGTCAGTATTTCATGTCCAAGGAGGTCTTGGAGAAGATGAAGAACACACAGCTGGAAATTGATTATTCAAGTGACGTGGCCAAAGATTTGATCAGATTTATTTATTACCAATATGAGAAGGTTTGTAAGATTCCTCCTAGTCCTTAATGTTTATTCAGAAACTTGATTACTAGAGTAGATATCAAGTTTAGGGGAGGATTGTTGGGAATAAAATATAGCCAGTCTACTTGAGCGCTGACAAGAGTAAAACAAGCGTTGATAAGAAGAAAACAAACGCTGACAGATCAAGCGTTGACAAGACAAAGTCAAGCGTTGATACATTGAAGACAAGCACTGATGGAAGGATATGATCTACACGTTTATTATGTTCTAGATTACTTCTAGTAAAGATAGGAACAACAATGTATTTTCTATATTTATCTTTACCTAGAATAGTTGATACGTAGATTATTGTACAAGGCTTCTTATGTCTATAAAAGAAGACCTTTAGGTTATTGTTCAATATAAGTTTTTCATACGTTAAACACTTTCATTGTAAGCAAGTTTGATATCATTAATCAAAGTGAAAGTTTGTTTACATCTTGTGTGTTCTTGTTTAAGTGTTAATTCCGCATAACACTTAGATTGTCATATACATATACAAAGGTTTCTCTAAGTGTATTACTTAATCTAATCTCGTATACATAAAGCTAAATCAATCTAAGTTTGGGAGCAACAACTTGACCGTATTAGTGAGTTAAAGGAACCTTTTGATATGGTCATGAGGATCATCAAGTGTACGCCCCAAGAATGGTTGAGCATAGACCATTTGAATGAAGCTGGATTTAAGCTCAAAGTTTTTGGCTCTAATCTCGGGTATGACAATAGCATCGGTGGTGCCCTCTACGTGCAATTGCAAAAGCTCGATCATTGGTCGATTGTCCATGGCGACAATAGGTTGAGTTTCGACTTCGGCTTGAGTTGCTTTCTTCTTACGAGCACGGGTACGCATACACACCTACAAAAGGAAAAGAAAGATAGACAAGAAATATAATCAAGTTTATTTCATAATCCTCATTCTACCTTTCTTAATAATCTATTATTTTTCTTAATTAATCATGTAGTTGGTTTAATTTTGTTGATGATGTGATTAGTTTTCTTATTGGATTGTGCTTATTGAGTTTGTGTGTTTAAAGTTTTTAGATTATTGCTTTTTGCTTAATTTTTATGTTTAATAGTGTTTAAAATAAGTTGATTTTGATAGTTTAATATTGTTATAAAAAAGTTGATTTTTAATATTTGCTTATTTAGTGTTTTTAAAAGTTTTTAAATTGTGTCTTTTTAGCTTTTCCTAAAAAATGATTTGGTTTAGGTTTGGGTAAGTGCCTATTTGAATATTGCTTATTTTGATCTTATTCGGATTCTTTTAAAACCCCTTTATCCTGAACTACGTCAAAATCATTTTTCCCGAATTAGTTGAAGGATCCATTATCCCGAATTAGGTGGTGGATTGGAATGGGATCCGAATTAAGTATCAAGTTGCATTCCGAATTAGGTCTCACATCACCTACATTTCGAATTAAATACAACACCTGGATTACGAACTAGTTCCATTCCGAATTACGTACAGGTATCGTTTCCCGAATTAGGTCAAGAAGAGGGTTATTCTGAACTACATCAAGGAGTCATATTCCGAATTACATATACAATCTGGATTCCGAATTGAGTGCAGATTGTGGATTCCGAATTAGCTACTTTTCTTGTTTCCCGAATTACATGCCAAGTTCATATTCCGAATTAAGTCCTGGTTTTATATTCCGAACTAGATCAAGAATCCAGGATTCCGAACTAGGTCAGAAACCAACAAATTCCGAACTAGGTGGTGATACGTTTTCCGAATTACATCAGAAGCAAGGATTCCGAGTTAGAAGCATGATTGTTATTCAGAACTAGGTCTGGTACCACTATTCCGAATTAGGTTGTGTTTTTGGTGTATTCCGACATGAGTTTTGGTTTTGTTTCCCCAATTATTTTAAATACTTATTTTTCCCGCTAATTTTCTTAAGTGTTATTTTATTTGTTTTAACTTAGATTCATATTAAAGTTTTCATCTAAAGTTTTCACTTTTATTAGGTTTTCAAAATTTACTTTTCAAAGTTTTAATCTCTCGTCATTTATCTTAAGTCTAAATTTTTAGTTTAAATTTTAAAGCTTTTTATTTTTACTCAACGACATTTTCATTTTTGCTTTTAGTTTAAAATAGATAATCACATTTCTTTATTTTCCACCAAGAACGACTGTGTCGCACTTTCAACTGGTAATCAATTCGAATAGACTAGTTCAACGAACTTTATTTTTTTACTAGGTGAAAACCTTGTATTAAATGGCGCCGTTGCCGGCTCTTTTCGTGAAGATTAACGGTTTTTAGTGAGAGGCGCGTTGGATTTTGGGATCCGTTCACTCGTGAACGTTATTTTTCGTGTCAAAAATTTTCAAAAATCCAAAAAAATAGAAAAACATAAAAAAACCAAAAATATTTCTTGTCTATCTTTCTTTTCCTTTTGTAGGTGTGTATGCGTACCCGTGCTCGTAAGAAGAAAGCAACTCAATCCGAATTCGAAACTCAACCTATTGTCGCCATGGACAATCGACCAATGATCGAGCTTTTGCAATCGCACGTAGAGGGCAACACCGATGCTATTGTCATACCCGAGATTGGAGCCAACAACTTTGAGTTCAAATCCGGCTTCATTCAAATGGTCTCTGCTCAACCATTCTTGGGGCGTACAGTTGATGATCCTCATGACCATATCAAAAGTTTCCTTTAACTCACTAATACGGTCATGTATAATGGGCTTTCACAAGAGGTAATTCGCTTGCAACTTTTTCCTTTCTCCTTAGAGGGAAAAGCCCGACATTGGCTTGTAAAGGAACCGCAACAAAGTATTCTTACGTGGTCGGATTTAGAGACCAAATTCATCAACTACTTTTTCCCACCCTCACGTAGTACCGCTTTGCGGAATGAAATCATTAACTTTGAACAAAAGTACGGTGAGACAGTTAGTGAATCTTGGGACCGTTTTAAGTAACTTTTAAGAAAGTGTCCACAACATGGTTTTACAAAAGTGCATCAAATTAATACTTTTTACAATGGTTTAATCATGAATGACTGATAAGTGTGAAAACACTCTTCAATTATTATCCATAAACCACTTAAACACAGTCAAATACATAATATTTAACTTTAAAATATCAGAATTATGCGTGTATTTGTGTTTTGTGTGTTTCAGGTAAAAAAGATGCATTTTGGAGCAAAGACACGTTTTCAAAGATTTATTTGATAAAAAGACGAAGAAAGAGACGAAAGATGCTTCAAGGACCTTATTTTCCAAACTTTCAAAGATCGAGGGCTTAAGTTGCAATTTCTAAAGAAACAAAGGATGAAAAAAGCAATTACTTAAAAGGTTTTTAAACCATTTGAAAAGAAATGAAAGATGAGGGAACAAAGAGGAAAAATGGTGGAAAAGTATTTACATATTATTTGGTCATTGACCAAGCCGGTCAAACACACAAACACATTCATGTCTTCATCCCCAAAGAAGAGAGAGAAAGACGGTTTCTTATCTTTCCACCTCCAAGACCTGCAAATCGATTTCAATGAAGATCCAAGGAGAATCAGGCCAAGCTTTTAACTACAAAAATGATCATCACAATCTCCTCTACATGATGGTACCAATCAGTTAGATCAAGACGCAAAGGAGAAGAAATCCCCAAATCCCTGAAGAACCCTAATCATCAAGAACCTCATATTAAACACGTGGCACGATTTAATTGGAAGAAACACGTCATCTTCTCCTCTTTAAAATGCCTATAAATAGAAGACGAAGACTTCATTTCGAGACGGTTAGCATAGGAGTAGTTACACATAGTTAGTTAGGGTAGAAATAGTTAGTTAGATTTTCTCTCATCTTTTCTTGTTAAGCTTTTGTAACTGAATTAGTAATCTTTGTAACCGAATCCTTCATTTTCCACCATTAATGGAAGTTTAAGCTTCTCTACATTCACTTTTCTATTCTTTTGTCTACTGTTCATATTAAACAGATATAATCTTGTTAGATAGTTATAATCAGTTACATAAGCGGTTTTTCTTTCTCTTCTCTCTTACTTTTCTAAAGTTCTAATTCACAAAGTATGATTCAAGTTACTGTTCACGTTATCATTAGGTGTAGTTTGTTCACAGCTCAGATTTGTCTATTAGATTGGTAGTCAAGAAGTTTCATTCACTTCAAGAAATTAGTTAAGAGATTACTGTTTTAGATCAGTTGTTACAATAAGCTTGATATTAGCTTATTGATTATTCAGTTTAGGATTGGTTGGAATCTGAATTTGCTAGATTTATTAGTTTATCAGTTAGTTTTTTGGAGTAAAATTAGTTCATCTCATTCAGTTAGTAAGTAGTTGGTTAGCTTGCAAATTCGAGTAAGATTGCAGTTTTGAATAATCAGTTTGTTAACTAGTTTGGGTGTAGAATCGATATAACTCAGTTCATATAGTTTCAGAATCGAAGACCCTGTTTTGTTTCGCTCGTTTTTGGTTTGAATTTGCAGGATCATCATGTTGAGTAGATCAGTTAAAGCTACTAATCTTGTTTGATTCTCGAATAGCAGTGCCGTATCAGATATGTTCGAGTGTAGATGAAATTTCAGTTCGAGCATTGTACTCGATCATTCTTAGACTAGCAGATTAGTAGATAATCCGGTGTTTGATTTTTAAGCGAGCTCAGCGCTCCGCTTCGACAGCAAAGGACTAGGCCACGGATGAGTAGGTTAAGCACAAGATTTATTTTTTGCAATTAGCTAGTTCAATCTGCTAGTTTGTTAATTGTAGTTTAAAATTGAATGTTGCATACTTGTATTGCTAAATTGGTTCATGTTTGATATCTGCTCTTTGTTACTTCTTTCAATTTTCCAACAAATTTAGTAGTCAGTTTAGGCAGCTATAGTTGTAGTACAAAAGACTTTTGCAATTTGTTTTAGTTTGGTAAATGGTAAATTTCAATAGCTGATCTTGCTAGCTTCTTCATAGTTCCATTAAGTTTCAGAAATAGTCAGCTTTAATCCTCCATTGTTATACGTTAGTTGGCAGTCACAGTCCTTTAACCTTACCGTTAGTTCCTTTTCGTTAAGTCAATATACCTGTAGGTCATTTTCTGCTATTCTGTTAGTTTTGAAAGTTAAGTCATTACATGTTTAGTCCGGTCGTTAAATAGCTTATTGGATTAGTTTAAGAATATTGGGCTTATTGTTAGTAAAATTAGTGTAATTGTGCATTTGTAGTTCTTGTAAAAAGTTGTATTGATAGTTTTATGAACGTAGATTTTAGTTTTACATTTTTATATTTTGTGCATTTAAAAGTTGAACATTGTGCTTTTATATTTGTATTTTGTGCATCTAAATGTTGTACTTGCAACGTGTTTTAGAGTAGTACGTATATGTAGAATGGAGATTAATATTTTTACAATTTTTTTATACATGCTTTACTTGTCCAAGTAGTTAATAATTCCAAACAAGATTTTACCACCAAAAACAATTGAGTCGAGCTTAAAATTGTTATATCAATTCGAATCGATACCGAGAAAAACGAACTAAAAAGACAAATATTAATGACCAAGATTCACTAAATAGTGTCTCGGGGGGTAAGATTTTGGTTATGTCTTCTAATGCCGCGTGGGATATTATTGAGAATAAGTCTATAGTGCAAACTAGGAGTTTTCGGGCTAATGTGTCTAGTGCTAGTACTAGTGAGACCGACAAGAGAATTGATAAGCTTACTTCGGTTGTTGAAGCACTTGCTTTACAAGCCGCTAACAATGCCAAAAACAACAATGTGCAAGTTAATGCTTTGAGTCAGTCATGTGAAATATGTGGGGGTTCTCATTCATACACCGATTGTCCTTCGACTCATGACAATCCGGAAAATGTGTATGCCACTAACGATAACTTTTCTACGGGAGGCTATCAAGCACGTCCTCAAGGTGACCGCAATTTGCTCAGTTATCGTTCAAACAACTTCCTTTCACCACCCGGTTTTCCTCCTCAAAACCAAAACAACCTCAATCGCAACAATCAACACCAAACTCGATCTCCAAATCAATATCAAACCCAAAGAAACCCATATCCACCTCAAGGAAATAACCAAGTTTACCAACAACCCGCTTATCAACCACCTGCCTACCATGCTCCTCCTTCCAACCAACCCACCGCATTTAATCATGAGGTTGAAACTTATATGAGGACTAATGACGCATTGGTGAAGAATCTTCAGAGTCAAATCATCAACTTGAAAGGAGATATGGCAAAACAAGGGAATGATCTTCGAGCCGATATGTGACACTCGTTAAGCAGTCAAACGAATGACTTAAGGGATATGATGGCTAGTTTCTTCCCAAGTAATCAAACCTCTGGTTCGGGTTCTCTTCCGAGTAACACCGTTGCTAATCTAAGAGGGGAGATGAAAGCAATCACCACCCGAAGTGGCAAAGGTTTAAAGGAACCCGAGATTCCTACACCTACATCGGTGATTGTGACAAAGGAAAACGAGTCCCCTTCTCCAATTCCTCCACCTTCTACTTCCACCCCTCCACCACCCAAGGATGTGAGTGAGAATTCCATTCCAAAGCCTTCATCTCAACCCGATATACCTTATCCTTCAAGGTTGAGGAAAGAGAAGTTGAAGAATAAGGATGATATTCAAGTTTCAAACTTTCTTATAATGTTTAAGTAACTGAATTTCAACATATCCTTCGCCGAGGCTCTCGCTCACATGTCGAAATATGCTAAAATGTTTAAAGATCTTCTTAGTGATAAGGAGAAACTCCTTGATATCGCTCAGACCCAACTTAATGAGAATTGCTCCACAGTGCTTTTAAGGAAATTACCAACCAAACTTGGTGATCCGGGTCGCTTTCTCATTCCTTGCAACTTCCCCGGGGTAGAGAATTCTATGGCCCTATCCGATCTAGGTGCTAGTATAAACTTAATGCCATTAAGTGTTTGGAAACAATTATCTCTACCTGAGCTAGTCCCCACACGAATGACATTGGAATTAGCTAATCGCACGGTTGCTTATCCGGTGGGGATAGCCGAAGATGTCTTCGTCGGTGTCGAGAAATTCACCTTTCCGGAGGATCCCCGTGTTTCATTAATCGTTGGGCGCCCATTCTTGAGGACCGGTCTCACTCTCATTGATGTAGCCGCGGGCGAATTAATCATGAGAGTTGGTGACGATAAAATTGTCTTCAACATGGGTAAACTTTCTATGCAACCTTATGAAAACGAGAGCGTTAATTTCATTGACGTTCTTGATGAGGCTTGTGAAGAGCATTTCAAAACGCTTGTAAAAGTGGTTCTTCTTCTCTACCCATTGTTGAGATCGTTGCCTCTATTGCTCCCTTACTAATTCCATTTGGAGAAAGTGATTTCCTTTTGAAAGAATTTGAAGCAACTTTAGGGGATGTGGACTTCCAATATGACGATTCTCCCACCGATTGGGAAGAAGACATTTGTACCATTGAGAAACTTCTCAATGAGGACCATATTTCTCCACCGTCTCCTAAGGATATCTCTATCGATGATCCGAATTTGACTACGCCTTTCATCGACAATCCTCCGGATTTAGAGCTTAAGGATTTACCGTCTCATCTCGAATACGTTTTCCTTGAAGACAATAAGAAGTTACCCGTCATCATTGCAAAGGACTTGAAAGAGGATGAAAAATCTCGACTTATCGACGTGTTGAAGAATCATAAGCTAGAAATTGCTTGGAAAATTTCCGTTATCCGTGGAATTGATCCGAACTTTTGTACTCATAAAATTCTCATGGAAGATGACTTTAAACCCGCAATCCAAAGCCAAAGAAGGGTTAATCCAAAAATTCATGACGTCATCAAGAAAGATGTTATCAAACTTCTAGATGCCGGAATGATTTACCCTATTTCAGATTCGCCATGCGTTAGTCCCGTCCATTTTGTGCCTAAGAAGGCGGAATAACCGTTGGTCCCAATGAAAACAACAAGTTGATTCCTACTCGACTTGTCACGGGTTGGCGAGTTTGCATAGATTATCGCAAACTTAATGATGCCACTCGCAATGATCATTTTCCTCTTCCTTTCATGGATCAAATGCTCGAGCGTTTAGCGGGTAATGACTATTATTGCTTCTTAGACGGTTTCTCCAGGTATTTTCAAATTCCCCTCGATCCAAAAGACCAAGAGAAAACAACATTCACTTGTCCTTATGGAACATTTGCTTACAAAAGAATGCCTTTCGTCTTATGAAATGCTCCTAGGACTTTCCAAAGGTGTATGATGGCTATATTCCATGACATGGTTGAAGAAACTATGAAAGTCTTTATGGATGATTTCTCAGTCTCTGGTGATTCTTTCTCTACTTGCCTTGCCAATTTAGAACGTATGCTCAAACGGTGTGAAGACACTCGTCTCGTTCTTAATTGGGAAAAATGCCATTTTATGGTAAAAGAAGGTATTGTTCTTGGTCATAAAATTTCCAAAGCCGGTCTTCAAGTCGACCGTGCTAAAGTTGAAGTGATTGCTAAATTACCTCCACCTTAAACCGCGAAGGGTGTGAGAAGTTTCCTTGGTCATGCGGGCTTCTATCGTCGTTTCATTCAAGATTTTTCTAAAATCGCTCGCCCGATGACCCACCTCTTGGAAAAAGATACTCCTTTTATCTTTTCTAAAGAGTGTATTGACTCTTTCAATCTTCTTAAGGATAAATTAACTAAGGCACCGGTCTTGGTTACACCTAATTAGGAGTTACCTTTTGAATTGATGTGTGATGCTAGCGACTTTGCTATTGGAGCGGTTTTGGGACAAAGAGTGAACAAACACTTCCAACCAATCCATTATGCTAGCAAGACAATGACGGGGGCTCAATTGCATTATACCGCTACCGAAAAAGAGCTTTTAGCTGTAGTGTATGCTCTTGAGAAGTTCCGACCCTATCTTTTCCTTTCCACCACCATTGTCTATAACGACTGATTGAGTCGTTTTCGTACACCCGAAAGGTTATCGTAGTTCCGGCGAAGTGTGAATGGAAATCCGCGTTTATGTCTAAAGTTTGATGCTCGAATAAAAAGGGTTTGATTATAATATTTAAATCTACTAATTTTAACGACTAAAAAATTAAAATATATAAAAGCGATAATGATGAAAATTAAACTACAATTATAAAGCGAGAGATATCTAAATTAAAAATAATGACAATAAATATGCTAAACTAACAAGCATAATCAAAACTACTCTAATAATAACATTAAAACTAAACATGAACAAAGCAAAAATAATAATCATATAGAAACTAATTGAACTAAGATAAAAGAAACGAACCCGTATGAAGAACTGGAGATGAAAAATTAATCACCCGATCAAATAGCTAAATTAGATCTAAAGTTTATAAATTTTCAAAGTTATTTTCAAACTAATTGGTCGATAAAGTTGTCAATTCTATCAACTAACTACCAAGATAAAACAAATCGAGCTATAAACTTTAAATACTAATTTGACTAAAAGACCCATTAAGCTCCTCGGTAAAAGTTGAACCGAGTTCGCTAAGATCAAAAGACATCAAACGGTTAACGACAATTAAGATAAACGACATAAAAAATGTAGCTACTTTTTAAATATCGAACTTCGTAAAACATACAAAAAAATGATTTAAAAAGATTAATTATATACGATTTTGGAAAGAAAATTGCATCACGTTAAATGAAATTAAAGTTGCATACTTTGAAAATTAAATGAAGATTCTTAGAGATGAAACAATGGTGGGACATATATCACTTTGCAATTAAAAAATGGTTCAATCTAATGTAAAACTGAAATTAAAGAATTCAATAAGATAGAAATTACATTACGAATACCCAAATTGAGCAAATGATGGTTGTTGACATTTAAATGAGTGAACCGACACCCAGTAGGGTGTGTCGGCTGAAAAATGATGATTTATCTTATCTATCCTACCGCAAAAAAACACAATACGCTGGGCAAATATATAAAAAAAATAAGTATATGAATTGGAAAAATCTGAATGCTTCGTTTCTTATTTTTGTACCCTATTCTTACCTACTTGAAAAATGAGTACAATCCATAAAATAAAAGTTTTGCCTAATATCCATTTATAAAAAAACGCAGGGAATAAGTCTATCTACCTAAAAACAAAACAGGGAAAGGATAAAAATAAGATGCTAAAAAAAGATCTATGCTATCTTTAAATAAAATGAAAAAAAAAGCAGGTCTAATAAACAAAAAAAATGAGGATCTAATATTGGAAAGTAAAAAAAAACTCAAATAACAATCGCAGGAATAGAAAAAAAATATGCAGATCTGTATTAAATATAGAATGTAAATAAATCCTATCAATCCTACGAAAATCAAGAAGGGAGAAAAACGGGAAAGAAATTACAATAATATAGCATCCTAAATTATCTACCTATTTATTATAAAGGAAAGAAAAAACGCAGGGTAAAGAAAATATATTGTAAAAATAGTGTGGTGCTGTATCTTCACTGCTGCCTTTGTACGCAACCTTTCATTCATCCATGGGCCTTGTTGGGCTTTTTTTGGCTGAGCATTTTTTTTCTTCATTAAACGTTCATGGGCCAGCAGCTGGGCTTGAGTCAAGTTTCCATTGTTGTTGGGCTGGAGCTGTCTGATAGATAAATATGGGTCGGTCCGACCCATATAATGGAGTCGGGTCGGCCCAATAAAAGACGAAAGCAATGTCGGACTCGATTTTTCGTGCTCTTTCCATTTTTCGTGTCCGTTTTGGCTCTTTAGCTTCGTTTCTTGTTAGTTCTTTGATATTCGTACCTACAATAATAAATTACAAATATAAACGATAAATGCACTAAAAATACATGTTTTGCTATTTATTATGCAAAAAATGAAGGGATATTAGCACTAAGAACATGAATAATTACGTGTTCAACACACCCCTACACTTAAGCACGTTGCTTGCCCCCAAGCAACTATTATCACAAACGTTAAATCCAAAAATAATTTAAAACTAATTTATTTGAAATCGACTAGTTAATAAAATAAAAATAAAAATTCATAGTGACCCGCCATGCTCGACTTTTTATTCAAGGTATAAGGATCATAGAACGAGAAACACGCAAACTGGGTGTCTCCAGGGAATAAATATCGTCATCCTCTTTTTATTACTCCCAACTAAGCTAAAATTCCTTATGCAAACGTTTTGGCAAAATGATAACACTACTTATACTAATAACCTATGTAAATATAACTTTTCACTCCCACTATTATAAAAGACTAGGCAAGTGTGTTCATTTTCAAAGTTTTGATCGTTCAAATCGACATTTGTTATGGTTGCTAATCATCTAAGTGGAGTATTAGACTCACAGAAAATGACGAGATTTAAGATTCAAAAATGGCCTTTCCCATGTAGCGGCTTTCTTCTCGAGACGTCCCAACCTCATCGGTTAAGTGCCCGGGCTTTTGACACCCCACGGAGAATAGTACTGGGATCGGCGGGATTTTGAAATCAAATATCTTGAAATCACCGCTAAGCTAATAAAAGACACTTAGATGAAAAAACAATGACGGTAATTAGAGAATGAAGATTCAAAGGAGAGATCACTCCATGTAGCGACTTTCTTCTCAGCTTGTCCTTTAGCAAAGCTTAGGAGGCTAGGTTTTTACACCCTTGAGAATAGTATCGGAGCTCACGGGACTTTTGACTTCTACATTCTCAATTACCGTCTAAACTCTTGTAAAAAATTGACGAATTCTAGTTCAACTTCGAATTTAAATTTGAGAAAAAGCAAGTTTCTCACAATTAAAGCAACAAAAACATACAACTCTTATTCATATATTTTTTTTTCTCTTTTTTTTTCTTTTCTTCTCTTTTTTTCTCTCTTTTTTTCAATTTTTTTTCTTTTTTTTAATTCACGCAACATTATTTCAAATTTAAGAAAGTATGCTTTCACTCAAATTTAAATAAAAAGTTGAACTAGGACTCTATATCAAAATTGCATAAGAATTTATTTTTTTTGCATAACAACACAATTTTTAACGTTCAAAGGATTGAAAAAAAAAAACACACTTATTTAGTCTAGTTATAATCTAGGAGGAAAAGCCATAGGTTACTCATATAAGCTCTAAAGAGAACCAACTACTCCACGTTTAGCATTTTTATTTGCACAATTCCTAAAAGCTTAGTCTAAAAGTAAAGGGAGCAGCCAAATCAACACACAGGCAGAGTCAGGATCCCCTTGGTTCTAGCCTACGGGACAAGTCAATCACGCACGGTCAAAAACATTTTATTATTATTTAATAAAATAAAATAAAACAAACACACATTTGCTCAAAATAGGATGCTAGAGGGAAAACAAGTAGGCATGAATATGATCCATATGATATAAACCCCCTACACTTAGAACCGAACATTGGCCTCAATGTTCAAAAGTGATAAGGTGCTACCCCTACACTTAAGAACACAAAAGGCGAATGCTAGAAATCCAAGTGTAAAAAGGAGAACACAATCAGATATGTATGGATAAAGATGAGAACTGAGTACTCCCCTGATATAGACATGAAGATTGATCGGAGATTGAATGAAGAAGATGATGGAAAACAGCAACATCAACCCTCTGAAAGTCTTCTCGATCCAAGGGAACCCTGCACACAAAAACAAACACCAACAAGCACACATGGAGAGAAGCACGCCCCTACACTTATGTTAGAAAAAGATAAAAATGATAGATCATCAGGTTGCCTCCCGAGAAGCGATTGTTTTTGTTAACCGAGTCACGAGCCTGACTCGACCCCGAATTAAATGGTCCATGGGGAAGCAAGAGAATCACCACTGGCGCAAAACAGATATGCCAGGGTCAAAAATCTTATCCTCATTACCGGATGAGAATAAAGAAGAAGAATCCACAGTATAAGTGAAGAAAAGCAGAAGGATTCTTATAACATACGAGAAATAGGTATAAAGGCGATCCTTAAGAATACTCGTCTTCGCCAAGGGCGGGAGGGTGGGAGAAAAAGATATCAAAGTGTCAGCCGAGGACACTTGATAGAAACTCAAAGTAAGAGTCGATAGGGTAACCGGTAAAACATCACAAGAAATAGCAACATCAACGTCTCCTCCAGGATCAAAACACTCATCCTCATTCCCCGGTATTAAATGAGGAGAGTAAAAGCGATACATCACCCCCTTGGGTGTGCACATGGTAGGACGGGGTGGCAACATAATATGAGAAATATCAGAAGACATATCTACCACCCGCGTCACCTCTCTAGACCGAATAAAACGGAAGGTAGGGTCAAATCTCTCCACCTCCTCTACGATGGGAGGTGGCATGGCTAACAAAGAATGCTCATCAATAGAAACAGAGTCAGGGCTATCAATGTCCTCAATCTCGTCTTCAAAGAGAGGATTCACCTCACTAGAGATGTAGGCGTCATCAAAATCAAATAAAGGGTTCGAATAAATCTTGAAAGTTTCCTTTTGAACGTCTTCATCGGATATTGACTCGTTATCACTAGAAGTAAAATCATCATCGAGATCAAAAAGAGGATTAGAGAAAGCCAAAGAATCATCTCCCAAGATGTCGGTGGGAGGTAATGAATCATCACTAGAAAAAGATTCACACTCACTATCACTATCGGAAGCAACCGTAGGCTCACTTTGGATTGGAATAAGAATCTCATCACAAGGAATAGTGATAAGACCCTCATCCCCCATGATGAGAGAGGCATCAGTCTCCGTAGTAGAAGAATCGAGCATAGGAGTGGTAGTCTCACATGATGGATTGAGATAGTAAATATTATCCTCGTCATCATCATAACAATAAGGAATTACACGAGGCGTAGAGGTATAAACACTAAGATTAGATACTTGCTCTTGTCGTTGTCGCTTTTCCTCCCCTCTTGCTTCGCGTATGCTAGCTAATTCTTGTTGAACGTATTGAAGTGTATTCAAAAAATTTTCTCGTTCTTCTTCACACATTCCAACAGAAGGTTGATGATCGAGGGTGTATTGTGGGGGCTCAAAATTTTGAAAACCGGAATTATAGCACGGATGTGGCTCATAGTAATTCATCGGTTGAGAAAAATTAGAACACGGATTTGGTTCATAATAATCCATCGGTGAAGAAAAATGAGGACACGGATTTGGCTCATAATAATTCATTGGCTGACAATAAGAAGTATCGTGAGGGCCCTCACAATGATTGCAACACGGGTATTGAGAAAAACCCGGTGCATGTTGCGGATACGGATCGTCATATATGTGAGAGTGTGAGATAGTGTCATTAGAGGTGAAGTATGAATTGGTCCAATTGCAAAATGAACATTGTCCAAATTCGTGATTAGGGATACCCATACCGCACCGCTCGCATGAACACCAATAATATGATTGACTATCAGACGACCCACACCCTATACAATATGAATCCATGAAGAATTAACAATAAGAGGGGTTGAGAAAAAGAATTAAACACGATAGAAGATAAAGAAGAATTTTTTTTTTAACTTTTTTTTATATATAGTAATAAAGAAAATAAAATAAAATAAGAAAATATTTTTGGTTTTTATAAATTTTATATTTTTTTTTTAAATTTTTTTTATTATACATATATATACAAATACGAAAATAAACTTTCAAAAAGAAAGGATCTTCAAGTCACTAACTAAATACACAACGAAAACATAGCTACACACAAAGCCGGCAGCGGCGCCATTTGATTGAGTCGTTTTTGTACACCCGAAAGGTTATCGTAGTTCCGGCGAAGTATGAATGGAAATCCGCGTTTATGTCTAAAGTTTGATGCTCGAATAAAAAGGGTTTGATTATAATACTTAAATCTACTAATTTTAACGACTAAAAAATTAAAATATATAAAAGCAATAAGGATGAAAATTAAACTACAATTATAAAGCGATAGATATCTAAATTAAAAATAATGACACTAAAGATGCTAAACTAACAAGCATAATCAAAACTACTCTAATAATAACATTAAAACTAAACATGAACAAAGCAAAAATAGTAATCATATAGAAACTAATTGAACTAAGATAAAAGAAACGAACCCGTATGACGAACTGGAGACGAAAAATTAATCACCCGATCAAATAGCTAAATTAGATCTAAAGTTTATAAATTTTCAAAGTTATTATCAAACTAATTGGTCGATAAAGTTGTCAATTCTATCAACTAACTACCAAGATAAAACAAATCGAGCTATAAACTTTAAATACTAATTTGGCTAAAAGACCCATTAAGCTCCTCGCTAAAAGTTGAACCGAGTTCGCCAAGATCAAAAGACATCACACGAGCGACAATTAAGATAAACGACATAAAAATGTAACTACTTTTTAAATATCGAACTTCGTAAAACATACAAAAAAATGATTTAAAAAGATTAATTATATACGATTTCGGAAAGAAAATTACATCACGTTAAATGAAATTAAAGTTGCATACTTTGAAAATTAAATGAAGATTCTTAGAGATGAAACAATGGTGGGACATATATCACTTAGCAATTAAAAAATGGTCCAATCTAATGTAAAACTGAAATTAAAGAATTCAATAAGATAGAAATTACATTACGAATACCCAAATTAAGCAAATGATGGTTGTTGACATTTAAATGAGTGAACCGACACCCAGTATGGTGTGTCGGCTAAAAAATGATGATTTATCTTATCTATCCTACCTCAAAAAAACACAATATGCTGGGAAAATATATAAAAAAATGAGTATATGAATTGGAAAAATCTGAATGCTTCGTTTCTTATTTTTGTACCCTATTCTTACCTACTTGAAAAATGAGTACAATCCATAAAATAAAAGTGTTGCCTAATATCCATTTATAAAAAAACGCATGGAATAAGTCTATCTACCTAAAAACAAAACAGGGAAAGGATAAAAATAAGATGCTAAAAAAAGATCTATCCTATCTCGAAATAAAATGAAAAAAAAAACGCAGGTCTAATAAACTAAAAAAATGAGGATCTAATATTTGGAAGTAAAAAAACCTCAAATTACAATCGCAGGAATAGAAAAAAATATGCAGATCTGTATTAAATATAGAATGTAAATAAATCCTATCAATCCTACGAAAATCAAAAAGGGCGAAAAACAGGAAAGAAATTACAATAATATAGCATCCTAAATTATCTACTTATTTATTATAAAGGAAAGAAAAAAACGCAGGGTAAAGAAAATATATTGTAAAAATTGTGTGGTGTTGTATCTTCACTGCTGCCTTTGTACGCAGTGATATGTGTGAAAACACACATCTTTTCTACCACTTAATTACAATAATAACCGGACCAAAACGTGTATTTTATGTCTTTTATGTCAGAGTTATGCGTGGTTTGTGTTTTTGTTGTGATTTAGGACGAAAAGGTGAAAAGTGGAGAAAACACGGGAATTCACGGGCATTTACGGACTTTTATTGAAGAAAAAGACGAAAGACGAAGTCAAGAAGTCAAGAGTGCAAAAAGAACGGAAGTCCAAGACCAATTCTGAAGATTTATCAAAGAAAAAGTCGAAAGACGGAGGTTTACTTTAAGACGAGGAACTCAAGTCTTATTTATCGAAGAATTAAAAGACGAGTCCAAAGAAATCCCGAGCCAAAAGTCATCACATTCCAAGATTAACAAAAAGATTAAGAAGGAAGGACTTAATGGGCAATTAAGAAGAAAAGGAAGAAGGGGAGGAAGCTTCCTCTAACCACTCCCCTAATCACCTATAAATACCCCTCTTATTCATTCATTTACTCTTGTTGGCTAGATTGACAAACTAGTTCTTCCACCTTTATTTTATGCACCTTTAATTACTTGCACATTTAAATACATGTTATGCACCTTAATTACCTTTTAATTGCAAGTAAGTGTCTCTTTTAATTACTTGCACCTTTACTTTATCTTGTTAATCTTCTTCTACCTTTCTTTAATCTTTGATTTACACGTTTTTATCTTGTTAAGTTGTTTAAAGATTTGATTTTTATGTTTTTGATTGTTTTAAATCTCTTATTTTCATAGCTTATTTGGTTTAATTTCAAGTTTATATAGTTTTTATAAAAGTTATTTTTATATAAAAAGTTGTTTTTCTTAAAGTTTATCTTTTTCGTGTTTTAAAAGTTGTTAACTTTCAGTTTCGTAGCTTATTTTTACACGGTTTTACCTTAGGATTTAGTCTTTTGCTTATTAGAATTGTAGCTTATTTGTGTAGCTTATTTTGTGTACTTTTCCCTGTTTTCCGATCGTGACAATCGGGAAAGGGTTATATATTCCGACCAGCGTTACTTGCTTGGTCGGAAAAGGGTTTACATATTCCGATTGGTAGTGTATCTTGGTATTCCGATTGGGTTAAGGTAGTGGTATTCCGATCTAATAAGTGTGACAGCATTCCGATTGGAGGACCAGTACTCATTCCGATTGAGGTGTTATTTTGGGTAATCCGATCGTGGGTAAGGTGACAGCTATTCCGATCACTGATTCCGATTAACATTCCGACCATAGTTCACTCCGGCATTCCGATCAGAGGTGTGTTTGGCATTCCGATCAGTGTAAGGTGACAGCTTTCCGATTGGACTTTCCGATTCACATTCCGATCAGTGTGGTAAGATTATTCCGATTAGGGAGCTGATCGGAATACATTCCGATTGGATTTATTTTTCATGCTTTGTCTTGTTTAATTTTTAGTTTACGTTTTTAATACTTGTCTAATTTTAATTTCCGTCACGCTTTTATTTTTAGTCATTTTAATTAATTTACTTTTCAAAAAGCTTTTAAATATCGCACCTTTCTTTTTAATTAGATTTAGATTTAATTTCACGTTCTTTTAATACTTGCCTTTACTTTAACGAAATTTACTTTTAAGTCTTTGCACATTTAAATTTAAAAATAACCAAAAATATTTGTTTCACCAAAGAACGATTGTGTCACATAGAGAACCTAGATCAATTCGATTAGACCAACACAACGAACTTTTAAATTTTCATAACGGGCCAAAAGCCTTGTATTAAATGGCGCCACTGCCGGCTCTTTTCGTTAAGATTGACGGTTTTCTATGAGAGACACGTTGCTTTTTGGGATCCGTTCACTTGTGAGCGTTACTTTTCTTGCATTAAAAATTGATAAAAAATCCATAAAAATTAAAAATTTCAATAATCCAAAAAGATTTTATCTTTCTTGTGTATATATATTGTCTTTGTGCTTGGTTTCTTTTTCTTTTGTCTTTGTGGGTGCATGCGTACTAGATCTTCTAATTATCAAGAGCCCGAGCCTCAAGAAGATTTAGTTATGTCAGGTGTTAACAACAATAATCCACCGCACCCTAATAATAACAACAATGCTCTTCCACAGCCCGATCTTCGGACCATGGAGGAACTTTGTCAACCTACCATGTTTGGACGAGGAGGACCGATTGCGCGATGCAAATCAACGCTCCTGAGTTTTCGTTGAAGCACCACATGATTCAGCAAGTACAAACAAACCCATTCCGTGGATTGCCTGATGATGATGCCAACAAACACCTCGACAAGTTCATTACAATCACCCAAAGAATGAAGTTGGCTGGTGCCACAATGGATGAACTTCGCCTACAACTTTTTCCACATACTTTATTACATCATGCTGAGAAATGGTTTGATCGTCTCCCGAAGAATTCTATTCACACTTGGGATGATATGACTCAACGCTTTTTGTCGCACTACTTTCCACCATCCATGGTCACGAGCCTTCGCAATCAGATCAGCGGTTTCATGCAAGACCCTGATGAATCTCTTTTTGACGCTTTGGAGAGATATAATGTCTTGATCGATAGATGTCCAAACCACAACATGCTCCCTGTGACCTTAATCGATACTTTCTACAACGGTTTGACTTTTCGAGATCGTGATACGATCAATGCAGCCGCCGGTGGCACATTCATGAAAAGGAGACCCGAGGAGTGTAGAGAGCTAATTGAGAACATGACTACTCACCACAAAAATTGGGATTCCTCTGCTTCTTCAAGGAACAACCCGAGAGTCAATGTTTCCTCCACCTCAGCAAACCCTGATATGACCGAACTCACCCGTGTGCTGACTGAAATGAGCAGAAGTATGCAACTCTTGGCTTCAAACCAACAACAACAACAAGTTAAAGCTGTTGCTACTCTTTGTGAAACATGCGGCGGTCCTCACTCATACACCGATTGTCCTTCTACACAAGGAAATCCGGAAAATGTGTATGCAGCTTACGGTAATTATTCACCAGAAAATTACCTAGCTAGACAACAAGGGGATAGAAATCTTCTGAGCTACCGTTCCAACAACTACCTTTCACCCGGTTTTTCTCCTCAAAACCAAAACCCCGCCAACAACTACACTAGAAGCACACAAATCCCACCAAGAGCTTCTAATCCTTATCACCCACCCGCCCAACAAACCCCACCCATTAACCCCGATGTTGAGGCCATAATGAGAACCCAAGGTGAGCAAATCAAGAATCTACAGAGCCAAATTATCAATCTGAAAGGAGATATCACCAAGCAAGGAAATGAGATAAGATCCGAGCTTCGAGATAACATTCAATCCTCCTTCAGCAGTAAAACCAATGATTTGAAGAATATGCTTGCTAGTTTCTTGACAGCCGCTCAACCTTCTTCTTCGAGTTCTCTACCTTCAAACACCGTCACTAATCCGCGAGCCAATGTGAGTGCTATTACTAACCGTAGTGGAGTCACCATCGTAGGACCACCAACCCCACCCCCATCATCTACACCTCCTCCACCACCATTTATCCCTACTCCTCCTACACCTAGTATTAGTGCACCATTACCGTCTCCGCCTCGTCATGACGATGTACCTAGGAAGGACCCTTCAACATCCCAACCTTTACCTACACCTGCACCTTCCCCACCTAAACCCAATATCCCTTATCCCTCTCGTTTAGGCAAGACCAAAATGCTAACCAAGGAGGACTCCGAAGTGTCACGCTATGTGAAGATGATTTCTCAAATGAACTTCAACATTAGTTTTCTTGAAGCACTTGTCCACATGCCCAAATTTGTTAAAGCATTTAGGGAATTGCTTAACAAGAAGGAGAAGCTGATTGAACTCGCCAACACACGATTAAATGAAAACTGCTCTGTAGTTATTCTTAAAGAACTTCCGGAAAAGCTTGGAGATCCCGGTCGTTTTGTGTTGCCTTGCGTGTTCAACAAAACTGAAGAATTTACTGCCCTTGCTGATCTCGGGGCCAGTATTAATTTGATGTCATTGAGCGTTTGGAAAACACTATCATTACCCGACCTCACTCCAACAAAGATGACTCTTGAACTTGCAAATCGCACTCTCGCTTACCCCGTTGGTATAGCCGAAGACGTGTTCATTAAAGTTGGTGCATTTACTTTCCCGGTCGATTTTGTCGTAGTTGATTATGAAATGGACCCTCGCATTCCTTTAATACTTGGTCGGCCATTCTTGAGAACCGGACGCGCTTTAGTGGACGTGGCCGAAGGTGAGTTAATCTTAAGAGTCGGGGATGATGCACAAGTTTTCAAAATGGAGAAGCTTACCAGTACAACCTTTGGCGGACGAGAATCAGTGAATATGATTAATGTGCATGATGACTTCGTTGTCTACAACAATCCTCTATTCGACTCTTGCATCGATAATCCACTTTTTCATGATGTGGATGATTCTCTCCCCACTTTGGAACCTTCTCCCATTTATGATTCTCCACCGGTCTTTGATGCTTATGATGATGAGTCTAGCTCAGACTCGGATGATTATGATGACCTTACTTCTGAGTATCCCGAGCTGCCCACATATGTTGATTTCGATGAGGCTGATACTCTTTCGAGCGATTCTTCACATGATGAAGATCCTCCGCTATCACTCGATCCTACTTTGGACGATTACTCATTTGAGGAAGATTTCTCTACGTTTCTTAACACCTACTTCCCTCATGAGAGTGATGCACCTCCTTTGAACTTTGAAGATTATCGTCTTGATCCTACTTTGGATTTGAAGCACATTCTTTCTAAGGAGAAGAAACCGGTCGACATCAATATCCGCAGCACATATGAGTTAACACCTCTTTGTCCCCCTTCTGAGGACGAGGTTGTGCTTCTTCGCGGATCTTCATCCCATTCTGCTGAGCCTGAGTGCTATTTTCCCTTAAAGGAAAAGGTGTTCGACCCAGGTATTGCAATCTTTAAGCCATCTCAGTATCCACCTGATGAAATAAAAGGAAATATCTTTGGAACTTATGGAAATCTGCTTGCACCACTTTAACCTTGCTTCCACCGTGCTCCATCACTGCTTAAGGGAACCTTGCCTACTCTTCTTTGGCTTGCCTTGTTCGCCTTAAGCTTGTGCTATTTGATGGACGAAAACTATGTATTTGATCCTGGTGGATATGTTTCATGCTTCTTCCGTTGATGATCAAGGTCGAGACAGGCTAATGACTCGGTTAACAAAAATCAAGCGCTTCTTGGGAGGCAACCCATGCATCTATCTTTTCGCTTTCTTTAGCATAAGTGTAGGGGAGACCTGTTGGTGTTTGCTCTCTACTCTCTTCTACTAATCAGGGATTCGAACTTCAATGATCCACTCTTGATGATTCTTGACGACCCTTGATTCCGTGTTTACTTCTTCCCGGTTCTATCCTAAACTCTTTTCGATTCACTATTTTATATTTTCTCAATATTAAAATAGGAATCTCTTTAGTTGTCCTTTCCTTAGCAAGATTTAAACAACGTGCACAATGTCCTAAGTGTAGGGGAGTTTACTCCCACATGCGTAAACATTGAGGACAATGTTTATATTAAGTGTAGGGGGACTTCTATCGAAGTTAAGTGGCTCTTTTCCTTGTATTTGTCCTCATTTTAACCGAAAAATCAATTTTTCAACATTTTTCAAAATTTTTGATCTATTTTGGCCTATTAGTTTTGCCATTTGCATAGTTATTTTCTTTCCTTATTAGAATAAATGTTTAAATAAGTAGTTTTAATTTTCAAACATTGTGAATCTTTTGACTCAACCGAGTTTACTCTAGCTAGTATCCTTAACGTGTTTAAGTCAAGTTTTGCTAGGCTTTTATATAGGGAGCTATAAAACACGAAAGTCTTAACTCTCACGGGTTAAGAACAAGAACTTTTCGCAAGTTCCTATAATTGATCCTAGAGAGTCGTTTATCAAGGGAACTTTAAAATGCGATTTCTAAACTTGAAAAAGTCTAAGAATTTGCAAGATCCTATAGGCGACTCGAAAACCCAAAACTTTGATTTAATAGGCTAAGCATCCACGAGTCTCATTCCTTGAGATTTTAAACTGTGGAGAACAAGAGATGATAGAGTCAATTATAAGTCCGGTATTCTTTCGTGAATTTATGTGAGTTAATTATGAGCCTATTCTCCCATCGCTTGCTTAATAATTTATCTGCTAATAAATAAGGTTGTACGATTTGAAAAGTTACTTAGCTTCTAGCCCCAGATCGTTTAAAAGTTGCTCGGTATGGATTAGAGTTCATAGCCAAGGCATAACTTATTGAAGCGGGACGCGAAGATTGGCGAGTCCGAAAAGGCCCTAACAAGGCATGAGGGCTATGTTTTGTTGCTAAAGATCCAAAGTGATGTGAAGAATCATTTATCGAAAATCAATATGAAGGATCGAGACACACGACGAAAAGCAAATACCCCCCAAAAGTCATGGAGAAGTGTATCCGAAAAGACCCTAACAAGGTATGAGGATGAATAGATCCAAGTCATAAAAGGAGGCGGATCGTTGTATATCAAAATCCAAAATAAAGATTGGAGAAAAATAAAGAAGTCGTGGTCCAAGTATGAATCTCTCAAAAATTTCAAGTGAAGAAATTCCAATTATGAAGAGAAGACCATTATTTCATGAACGTCTCTCAAGGTTTGAAGTATGAAGTCGCTGCCAAATATCGGTCCGAGAAAGGTCTCAAATCGTGAAGCGAGTTATGCCAAGATATGAACTTTATGAGGTCCCGAGAAGCAGTTTTAAAAGATTTGGTCCTTTAGCTAACTATTGATTAAATCGTTCACTTTATTTTCAGACTAAATAACTATCGAAATAAGTCAAACAATGCATCCTCGTGATCATTCAAGACAATAATAAAATATAAGAGATACCCCTAGGAATAAGGGAGTCTAAGTGAATAATTAGCCCACATGAGTTCGTGTTAGTTTACTAACTTATAATAACAATGATCTCGTTTTTAAGCTTGGTTTGGAGAAAGTGAAAAGTTGAGGATGATGATTATTCATGACATTTACAAAACCCAAGGTATGCTTTTTAATTTCTTTGCTGTGAATTTTTGTAATTTTCTATCTCTTTAATAAAGGCCAACATGGATTAATTATGATGAAAAATGTAAACGTGCTTTGTAACTAATGCATTGCATGAGGACATTGCAATGGTCAAGTGTAGGGGATTTGATATGTGTGAAAACACACATCTTTTCTACCACTTAATTACAATAATAACCGGACCAAAATGTGTATTTTATGTCTTTTATGTCAGAATTATGCGTGGTTTGTGTTTTTGTTGTGATTTAGGACGAAAAGGTGAAAAGTGGAGAAAACACGGGAATTCACGGGCATTTACGGACTTTTATTGAAGAAAATGACGAAAGACGAAGTCAAGAAGTCAAGAGTGCAAAAAGAACGGAAGTCCAAGACCAATTATGAAGATTTATCAAAGAAAAAGTCGAAAGACGGAGGTTTACTTTAAGACGAGGAACTCAAGTCTTATTTATCGAAGAATTAAAAGACGAGTCAAAAGAAATCCCGAGCCAAAAGTCATCACATTCCAAGATTAACAAAAAGATTAAGAAGGAAGGACTTAATGGGCAATTAAGAAGAAAAGGAAGAAGGGGAGGAAGCTTCCTCTAACCACTCCCCTAATCACCTATAAATACCCCTCTTATTCATTCATTTACTCTTGTTGGCTAGATTGACAAACTAGTTCTTCCACCTTTATTTTATGCACCTTTAATTACTTGCACATTTAAATACATGTTATGCACCTTAATTACCTTTTAATTTCAAGTAAGTGTCTCTTTTAATTACTTACACCTTTACTTTATCTTGTTAATCTTCTTCTACATTTCTTTAATCTTTGATTTACACGTTTTTATCTGGTTAAGTTGTTTAAAGATTTGATTTTTATGCTTTTGATTGTTTTAAATCTCTTATTTTCATAGCTTATTTGGTTTAATTTCAAGTTTATATAGTTTTTATAAAAGTTATTTTTATATAAAAAGTTGTTTTTCTTAAAGTTTATCTTTTTCGTGTTTTAAAAGTTGTTAACTTTCAGTTTCGTAGCTTATTTTTACACGGTTTTACCTTAGGATTTAGTCTTTTGCTTATTAGAATTGTAGCTTATTTGTGTAGCTTATTTTGTGTACTTTTCCCTATTTTCCGATCGTGACAATCGGGAAAGGGTTATATATTCCGACCAGCGTTACTTGCTTGGTCGGAAAAGGGTTTACATATTCCGATTGGTAGTGTATCTTGGTATTCCGATGGGTTAAGGTAGTGGTATTCCGATCTGATAAGTGTGACAGCATTCCGATTGGAGGACCAGTACTCATTCCGATTGAGGTGTTATTTTGGGTAATCCGGTTGTGGGTAAGGTGACAGCTATTCCGATCACTGATTCCGATTAACATTTCGACCATAGTTCACTCCGGCATTCCGATCAGAGGTGTGTTTGGCATTCCGATCAGTGTAAGGTGATAGCTTTCCGATTCACATTCCGATCAGTGTGGTAAGATTATTCCGATTAGGGAGCTGATCGGAATACATTCCGATTGGATTTATTTTTCATGCTTTGTCTTGTTTAATTTTTAGTTTACGTTTTTAATACTTGTCTAATTTTAATTTTCGTCTCGCTTTTATTTTTAGTCATTTAAATTAATTTACTTTTCAAAAATGTTAGAAATACGTTTTAACGTATATTAGAAGTATCGGTCACTCCACAATATTATTAATGTTGTAATAGCTCGTAGTTAACAAATAGTTAATAGTTACTTATTTAGTTAAGTAAGAACCGGTCCATGGGCTTGTCATGGGCCGGCCCAAGTCCATTAGTGACTTGGAAGTATAAATACCCCTTTCCTCCTTGGAAAGGGGTTGGTTGTTGTTCATTTTGTGTTTTCCACTTAATAAAATATCACATAGTTCTCTCTCTCTTTCTCTCTCTAGTTTCTCTCTCTAGAAAACATCAACCCACTTCATAGATTCATAGGTTATCAAGATTCTACATTTGGTATCAAGAGCTATGGGGTGATTTAAGGTAATGATTTGTGCGGTTTTTAGTTTTTGATTGTATTAGTGTTCTTTAAGAATATCCATCTTGATTCTTGGTGTTTTTGTGATTGGGATTAGTAGATAAGTATTTGTTTTTACTTATTATTGTAGAAATCACAAAACTTTTTGGGTTATTTGGTAAAAATCTGGGTTTTTTATCATCCTTTTGATCGACTGTTCATCACAAACAAGGTTTCTGTTTACCCAGACTAAGTTCCGAACCAAAAACATCCGAACCAAAAAGTTCCGGATCAACCAAAAAGTTCCGGATCAACCAAAGTTCCGGACCAAAAAGTTCCGAACCAAAAAGTTCCGGATCAAGGAAAGTTCCGAATCAAGGAGAAAGTTCTGGATCAAGGAAAGTTCCGGATCAAGGAAAAAGTTCCGGATCAAGGAGAAAGTTCCGGATCAAGGAAAGTTCCGGATCAAGGAAAAAGTTCCGGATCAAGGGAAAGTTCCGAATGAAGGAAAGTTCCAGATCAAGGAAAAAGTTCTGGATCAAGGAGAAAGTTCCGGATCAAGGAAAGTTCCGGATCAAGGGAAAAGTTCCGGATCAAGGAAAAACTTCCGGATCAAGACTTCCGAACCAAAAGTTCCGAATCAAGGTATTCCAAGCCAAATCTTCCGAATCAAACTTCCGAATCAACAAAAAAGTTCCGAATCAAGGGTTATTTTACTTGTTTTTTCGACGATTTTTTAGAGGATTTAATCTTGGTTTCTTACAACAAAAACTCAACACAATTCACAAGCTTTACTTCACTGCTCGATCAACCGATAATCTTTGTCTCTTTGAAGTGACCAAAATGAATCCGAATTCAGTAATGCCTCAGATGACATCACTTACGGATATTTCCGTCATTACGGGAACGGATAATCGCCCGCCAATGCTCATCAAAGAAGTTTTTGAAGCATGGCAAGGCCGGATGATGTCTTACCTTAAGGGAAAACCGGTTTATGGGAGGCTTATAGTTAAGTCAATTTTAAATGGTCCACTTGACTATGGTACCATCGTGGTTAACAATGTGACTCGACCAAGAGAATTTGAAGAACTCACACCAGCTCAACAACTTATTGCAGATGCAGACGAAAAGGATCTTCAAACCATTCTCCAAGCTCTTCCACATGACATCTATCGGATGGTAAGTCAGTATACGGTGGCAAAGGATTTATGGGAACGTCTTAAGGTGTTGCTACAAGGTACGTCTCTTACCAAACAGGAAAGGGAATGTCAGTTGTATGATCTGTTTGATAGATTCACGTACAACCCAGGGGAAACTCTTTACGATTATTACTTCAGATTCACCACTCTCATGAATGATCTGAATGTATACAATCTCGTGATTGCTCCATTCCAGGTTAACACCAAATTCTTGAATACTTTACCTCAAGCTGAATGGGGTGAGTATATTACCGATGTTAAGTTAACCAGGGATTTGCATAAGTGCAATTTGGATCAACTCTATGCTTTCCTTCAGCAGCATGAGAAACATGTGATAATGCACCGTTCGCCTCGAGGTATGTACCCTGACTCATTAGCTTTGATGGCGAATCAACCAAGCTTGTCTCACAACAACACTCCTTATATTTTGGGACATCAAGCCTATCATCCATCACCTTACATGACACCAACCTTTCCCCAATACTCGATTCTACCACAACCACCCACCTCACATCAACAACAATATCGGTTTAGTGCACCTTCATCACAATATGCTACACAACCTCACCCAGCAAGTATTGCACCTTATGCTCAATCTTTATATTCTTCTTATCAAGAGAATGCGGCATATCCAACAAGCTACCCTGATCAAATGAGTATTCCTTCTAGTGATTATGTAGCTCTACAAGACCAAGCAATGTATTGTGATGATGAGGAAGTCCCCATTCCTGTATTCAAACAAGGAGCTGACCCAGTTGAAGTGTTAACCACTATGTCTGCTTATCTCACAAGGACTTTAAGCAAACGAGGATTTAGGGGATTAGCTCCTACCAACAATCAGTTGAGGAATTCATCCAATTCTCGCCAACAAGCTACTATTGAGAATGGCAGGGTAATGGTTCAACCTATTCAACTATATCAGGGGAGACCTACCACATCAACTACCAATGCTCGTACGGTCAATATTGCTCCAATGGTCAATCCTGCTCCACGGGCTAATTCCATAGGCAAGTTGAGAATGATTACATGCTACAACTGCAAGGAAGAAGGACACATGTCCAGGGATTGCAAGAAACCTAAGAGGAGAAGGGATGGTCAATGGTTTGCATATAAGATCTATCTGGTGAATGCTCAGGCACAAGGAAGGGAACTTGATGAAGAGGAGCTTGCATTTCTTGCTGATCCAGGGATTGCTGAACAAGACACTGTCACCACACAGAATGCAGCATACCAAGCAGATGATCTCGATGCGTATGACTCAGACTGTGATGAATTTCAATCTGCAAAGGCTGCTCTCATGGCAACTATCTCCAGCTTAGGGCCAGAAAAGAGATCTGAGGTACTTATTAATACCACCGATAATACCACTGATGCTAGTATTCAACCACATCAAGTTGTGCAAGAGAGTGCTGATTCAAATGAGTCTTCAGTGGTGAGTCTTTCAAATGAGGAGACAATCAGTGATAGAAATATCAATGTGAGTCCCCAGACTTTGAGTGAATCACAACCGGGAGCCATTTCGCATACGCCTACTCCTGCTCAACAAGATTTGGTCATGGTTCCTGCTACATTACTTAGCCAAATGAATGCTGCTCTCTTAGAAACCCTAGCTAAGAATAAGAATTTGTCTGATGAGCTTGCCTTAAGCAATGAGAAAGTTCAAACCTTGGAATTAGTGCCTTCGTCTAGTGTTCTAACTAATCCCGAATATGATCACTTTCGAAACAAACAAATGGGTCACTTGCAAGAAATTGAAAACTTAAGAGCAAATCTTTCTAATGAACTTAAAGAAAAGGAGTTAGTGGTCACTAATTTTCAAAAACTTCAAACGGATTTTGAATCACTCGAGTCTAAGAAGAATGAAATGGAGATTAATGCTGCTAATAAGATTAGAAGTCTAGATTATTTGCTTTTAAGACAATACGCTGCTTCTCAACTAGTGCACTTATTTGATGCTTCGTTTAGAGAGTTTAACTTATCACGTCAAAAAGGCCTTCCCCCTAACCTACGGTATGCAAAACAAGCTTTAAGACATAGTCCTAGACTTTATAATGCAACCCAATTAGGATTGGTCTTAGACCCGATTGTTATTTTTGATGATCGAACAAGTAAGGATTTAGTTGATGTGGATCGGTCATACAATTCTGCAAAATATCCCGAGTGTGTTTATTTTAAAATGAATAAGGAGCTTGCAAAAACGGATTTAGAATTCGCTTCCATATGGACAAAGATCTCATCACAGCACCAACCTACATGTTAGATGAAGAAAACCCTAGTACATTTCCTACACTTGTCAATATGGAAGGTCCTAAGGAGATTCCAAAGGATCTTCCACCTGTTAGCACTGTATGGTTAAACTTGCAAGAGATTAATCAATACTTTACTAATTTTGACAAGGTCATTTTGGAATGTACGACTTCAAATGGCCTAAACGCCGGAGAATGGGCTTTCGAACACATGAACGAGGTGTTTAAAAATGAGATCAATCCGTTTTTCAAAAGTCTAAAAGGAAGTTTTGCATCTCTTAAGGAAAATCTTGTGTTTGAAATTGGTGAAGTTCAAAAAGTGTTTTATGAAATGGACACCGCTTACGAACTACAACTAATTGAAAAAGAAAAGATTTTAACCGAATATGACCGATTCTTGTCCGCAGTAATTTTGTGTGATGTGCTTACTACTGTAAATGTTAATTATTCGAATGAGCTTACATCCGCTATGATTAATTGTGATGCTGTGAATATTTGTGATGATGTTTGTGATCTCTCTGTAAATGTTGCTGATACTGTAAATGAGGTAGATAATCATTCTTGTCACGAATCTAACGCTGAGTTTTTAAAGCTACAAGATTCTTACAATTCACTTTCAAAACGCTTTAATCAACTAGAACAACATTGTATATCCTTAGAATTAAAACAACAAACTCAAAATGAGGATCTTTTGATATCAAATGGTTGTGAAAACGGTGTTGAGACGAGTGACAAGATGATTGCAATAGTTAAGGCATTAGAGGAAGAGATTATGAGATTGAAGAGAGATGTGTCATCAAATGAAACACTAAAATTGGAACTAGAGGCTGCAGAGTCTAAAAACCAAGACTTAGAAATTAGACTTTCGTCTATTCTAGGGGAGATGGATCGTGCAAGACAGGGAATGTCCAAACTTTATGGTTCACTAGAAGAACGCTTCGCTTTTAATGCGGCACAGCAACAATTTTACGTTGAACAATTGAACCAAAAATGTGAGGAAATCTCTGACTTAAACATCCTGCTCATTGACAAAAACATGGTTTTGGTCGAGTTAAAGGAGACACTTCTTCTCACCCGACAAGAAGTTGTTGATAACTTAGCTACCGACTCTGCACCGTCCACTAGTGCTCCAACAACCAAGTCAGTAGTGCTTTATAAGAACCCGCTTCATAAGAGAAACCCGGTTACCTACGATGATTATATGAGGAATGCCATTAAGCATGTAGATCTTGTTAGGGATATCTTAGACGATCTTTATTCCTTAGATCCCTCAAGTAGCTACTATTATTCGGCTCATGAATATATTAAGCGAGTTCAATATTGCTTAGCATATTTGCAATACATAGGTAAACCAGGCTCTGCACTACTTACTAATAGGCCCATTGCTGTAACTCCATTCAATAAGACTCCAGGAGCAAAACCGTCACTGGCACAATCAAGTAAGGCACCTTTAAAATTTGTTGCTAATGTTCCCACTTTGCCTTCTACATGATTAAAAGAGACTACTAAGGCTAAAGGATCGCCACTCAAGAAAGATAAGATCAAGCCCTCCACTAGTAGTGCCAAAAAGAAGAACGTAGAAGCTCACCATAGGAATGTTAGTTCAGTTTTAAATAAAAAGAATCATGTTAAGACTAAAAGCTCTGCGCCTGTACAGAAGCCTAAACCATTCGTGAATTCTAATTTGAATTGTTGGAATTGTAATGAATGTATGTTTTCCCAACGTCATGATTTGTGTCTTATTGATCATGTGAATGAAATGAATGCCATTAGGAATGGTCTTGAATGGAAGCCAACAGGTAGAACTCGTGCCCAAGTTGGCTGGCAATGGCGTCCCACTGGTAGGACCTTTACATTAGATGGAAAAATGTGCCCTTTAACTAGGAATGAATGCTATTAGGAATGGTCTTGAATGGAAGCCAACAGGTAGAACTCGTGCCCAAGTTGGATGGCAATGGCGTCCCACTGGTAGGACCTTTACATTAGATGGAAAAATGTGCCCTTTAACTAGGAATGCATCCATTGAGGTTAGGTCTGAGCGTCCTTTAGTTAGGCACACTCGCACTCAAGTATGGAAACAGCGCCCTTTAATTAGGTCAGCTCCCACTATAGTGCCTATCAGTGAAGAAATACCTCAGGATTTAAGCCAACTAGAATCTACACCACCAACTAGGAAGAAGAAGGCTAGGAAATCTAAGAAACCTAGAGTTAGCAAATCTAAGATTATTAAATCTGTACCTGCTAATAACAAGGAACACTCAGATTCCGATACCTCTACATTGTCTTCGTGTGGTGATATTTTCAGGTGGTCCAAATCATCCTTTGGTATTTGGACTCCGGTTGTTCAAAACATATGACCGGAGATCGCTCGATGCTCCGAAATTTTGTCAGCAAGTTTCTTGGTACGGTTAAATTCAGTAATGATCATATAGCAAAGATAATGGGGTATGGTGAATATCAGATTGGAAACGTTACGATTTAAAGGGTATACTATGTAGAAGGTCTTGGTCATAACTTATTTTCAGTAGGACAGTTTTGTGATTCCAACCTAGAGGTTGCTTTTCGACAACATACTTGTTTCATCCGCAACTTGGAAGGAAAAGACTTGTTGAAGGGATCTCGTGGTGAAAATCTTTATACTTTGTCCTTACAAGACATGATGGCCGCCTCTCCAGTATGTCTTCTCTCTAAAGCATCTAAGACCAAGTCATGGTTATGGCATCGCAGATTATCTCATCTTAATTTTGATGCTATTAATCATCTGGCTAAAAACGAATTAGTTCGTGGTCTTCCAAAGCTCAAATTTCACAAGGATCATTTATGTTCCGCGTGTTCAAGGGGGAAAAGTACCAAGAAATCATACAAGCCCAAAGCTGAAGACACCAATCAAGAAAAACTTCATCTTTTGCATATGGATCTTTGTGGGCCAATGAGAACTGAAAGTGTGAGCGGTAAGAAATTCATTCTGGTTATTGTGGATGATTTCTCCAGGTTTACATGGGTTAGATTTCTACGTACAAAGGATGAAGCACCGAAGGCTATCATCACTTTTCTGAAATTCATTCAGGTACGTTTGAATACTACTGTCCGTCGTATTCGTACAGACAATGGAACAGAGTTCGTCAACCAGACTCTTCGTGATTACTATGAAGGAGTTGGTATCTCACATGAAACATCCGCTGCACGCACTCCACAACAAAACGGTGTCGTTGAAAGACGGAATCGTACGCTTATGGAAGCTGCTAGGACTATGATTATTTATGCGAACGCTCCATTGTTCTTGTGGGCAGAAGCTATATCTACTGCATGTTTCACCCAAAACCGTTCTATCATTCGGAAACGCCATGGAAAAACACCTTATGAGCTTCTACATGACCGTAAACCCGATGTTTCATTTTTTCATGTGTTTGGTGCTCTTTGTTATCCAAACATTAATAGTGAGAACTTGGGTAAGCTTCAACCGAAATCCGATATAGGTATTTTCATTGGTTACTCACCATCCAAGAAAGCATACCGAATTTACAACCGTCGTCTTGGCCAGATCGTAGAAACTATGGACGCAGATTTCGATGAGCTGACAGCGATGGCTTCTGAGCAACACAGCTCTGAACCCGCGCTTCATGAGATGGGAACCGGTGCTATTAGTTCCGGATTAGTTCCCAATAATCCTACTTCTACATCATTTTTCCCACCAACAAGGCCCGAGTGGGATAAACTGTTTCAACCGTTGTTTGACGAATTCTTTGATCCCCCAAATGATGAAGTTCCAGCACCTGTAGTGATAGCTCTAATCCCTGAAGTTGTTGCTCCTGCTAATGAACCTTTATCTAATGCATCTTCAATTAACATTGAACCGGATGCACCTTTACCAAGTGATTCTCAAACTACACCTGAATCATCACCCCTACTTGTGCCTAATGATGTGGAAGAGGATTCTACTGATCACGATTTGGAATATGCTCACTTAAAAGAGCTTCCTTTCTTTGGTATACCGTTCCCTGAAAACCCTTCAGTCGCGTCTACCTCAGAAGAAGCTCCTTCTATTGTTCACTCCAGACCACCTAGGATTGAAAATCATAGCACCAAATGGACAAAAGATCACCCAATTAGGAATGTCATTGGAGATCTAGATCGACCAGTCTCTACATGCCATCAATTACAAGAGAGTGCACTCTATTGCTACTTTGATGCATTTCTCTCTGAAGTTGAACCTAAAAATTGGCAGCAGGCTATGACTCAATCATCTTGGATTGAAGCCATGCAGGAGGAACTAAATGAATTCCAAATACTTGAAGTATGGGAATTGGTTCCTCTCCCTGACAAGGTTAACATCCTTACTTTGTTATGGGTTTATAAGGTTAAACTCGATGAGATGGGTGCAGTATTGAAGAATAAGGCTAGATTGTTCGCTAGAGGATATAAACAAGCCTTGGGTATAGACTTTGAAGAATCTTTTGCTCCTGTGGCAAGATTGGAGGCTATTAGACTATTCCTTGCGTATGCCGCTCATATGAATATGATCGTCTATCAAATGGATGTGAAGACGGCATTTTTGAACGGTGAACTAAGGGAAGAGGTCTATGTTCGTCAGCCGGATGGGTTCGTTAGCACGGAGTTTCCTAATCATGTGTACAAGCTTAAGAAGGCTCTCTATGGGTTGAAACAAGCTCCACACGCGTGGTACGATCTCCTTTCAACATACCTCATCTCGGAAGGCTTCTCCAAAGGCAAGGTGGACCCCACTCTATTCACTCTCAAGGAAGGCAACGACATGATTCTGGTACAAATTTATGTTGATGATATAATATTTGCTGCCACTAACATAGAATTGTCAAATCGATTTGAGAAGATAATGTCCACACGCTTTCAGATGTCAATGATGGGAAAAATCTAATTTTTCTTAGGATTACAGATTTCTCAAAATCCTAGAGGCATCTTTATTAATCAATCCAAATATGCTCTAGAATCTTTAAAGAAATATAACTTTGATAATTGTGACCCCGTGGACACTCCAATGGTGGAGAAATCCAAGTTAGATGAAGATAGGAATGGGACTATTGTCGATCCAAAACTTTACCGTGGGATGATCGGCACCCTTCTCTATCTGACTGCTAGCAGGCCTGATTTGCAATTTGCTGTATGCATGTGTGCCCGGTATCAGGCTCGGCCTACCGAAAAGCACCTACATGTTGTGAAAAGGATCTTTCGGTATCTAAAAGGAACACTTCATCATGGTCTATGGTATCCAAAAGATTCCTCTATTGCTTTAATATCATACGCAGATGCCGATCATGCTGGATGTCAAGACACGAGGCGTAGCACTTCTGGATCTGTGCAACTCCTTGGAGATAGATTGATCAGTTGGTCTTCAAAAAGGCAGAAAAGCGCTGCAATTTCTAGCACGGAGGCTGAATACATCGCCATGTCCGGTTGTTGTGCTCAAGTCCTTTGGATGAGATCACAATTAACTGACTACGGTTTGGGATTTAACAAAATCCCGATGTATTGTGACAACAAGAGCGCCATTGCCCTTTGCTGCAACTATGTTCAACACTCCCGGGCCAAGCACATAGACATTCGCTACCATTTCATTAAAGAGCAGGTGGAGAACAGAGTGATCGAGCTGTATTTTGTCACTACTGAGTACCAGCTGGCGAATATGTTCCCCAAAGCTTTAGATCGAGGACGAATCGAGTTTTTGATCGACAAGCTTGGCATGAAATCATTCACTCCAGCGACTCTAAAAGAGTTGGCAGAAGAATCAGCTGAATAGTGGTGGTAAACTATTCAGAGTATCCTTTGTTCGTGATCATGTATATTATAGTAAATATATAAACCACAAAAGAAAAATACAAAAATATAAAACCAAGAAAAACCATAAAAAATATAAAACCTAGAAAAACCATAAAAATTATAAAATCCAGAAAAACCAAAAATATTTTTCGTTTTTAAATCGGGCATGTCTTTTAGTACGGTAATATTTACGGCCTTAGAAATGTCGATCAATATTGACATAGTGCCATAAATAGAGTCCGTATAAAAGTTGTACATTTTTAAAACATGCCCACTATGGCTTGTAGTTATTTCAGACTACAACCCGGTTTTCATATTAAAGTCACGTATTTCCTTGGAAAACGTTGGCTCACAACGGGAATTAATTTTCTCGGGCATGATTTACAAGCCAAATCATGCAAAGGGATCAAGTTTACTTTATAACTTGGTCTAACACAAATAAGTGTACGTCTCAGTGCATTAATTTGTTAAAATAAGAGAAATCTTATTGACACCGCGAATCAATCTTTTTCAAGACATTAATTGGAAATGTTTTCATCAATATTTGACTCTTTAAACAATGACTACAGCTCTTTAAATAGAAAACGGGCAATCGTTTAAGGGGGATAAAATATTAAAATCATCTTCGTCATTAAATTGATTTTCAAAAGTGATTGTGAAAAATTAATGGCTAAATGGTAAATGAGTGGTATTGCTTTAGAAAACGACTTGTGCTCGTTCAAGGTGATAGGACTTGTTTTAGATTTTGGAGATGTGCTAATAGGTTGCGATTGCTAAGTTGTGTGAAAGTTAATAGTGGCTAAGTTTAACAAGGGTTAGGAAAAATGAAAAGTAATAACCCAAAAAGGAAAAAGGTGTGAAAATGTAGGGTTAAAAGTGACAAGTTGAGAAAGTTGGGTAAAATTTGACCTAAGTCAAACCAAAACCCATCCCCCCATTTTTCATTCACTGTTTCTTTCTCTCTACCGCCATTAACACACACTTAAAAACACACAAGCTTTTTCAACTCTCGTTTCAATCAAATCGATCCATTTCATTCGTTTAAACAAGGTACAACATCAATCTTTAAATTCTAATTCACCTTATTCATTCTTTAATTCTGTTAAATTACTCGATTAATCAGATTAAATCAAATTAGGGTTTGTGATTAATTTAGGGTTAATTAACTAGGGATTATAGATGGGATTTGCTCGGAATACATTTAGATGATGTTGTGTTGCCTTAGCTTGCTTTAAATCCCACAAATGCGTTTAGATTAATCTTCAATAAGCTGCTATTATGAACTTCCGAATAAACTTGGATAAAAACTTCCGAATGAAGGAATTTTCTACAAAACTTCCGAATGATGGAAGTTCCGAATGAAGGACTTCCGAATGAAGGAAGTTCCGAATGAAGGACTTCCGAATGAAGGAAGTTCCGAATGAAGGACTTCCGAATGAAGAAGTTCCGAATGAAGGACTTCCAAATGAAGAAGTTCCGAATGAAGGACTTCCGAATGAAGGAAGTTCCGAATGAAGAACTTACGAATGAAGAAGTTCCGAATGAAGGACTTCCGAATGAAGAAGTTCCGAATGAAGGACTTCCGAATGAAGAAGTTCCGAATGAAGAACTTCCGAATGAAGAAGTTCCGAATGAAGGACTTCCAAATGAAGAAGTTCTGAATGAAGAACTTCCGAATGAAGAAGTTCCGAATGAAGAACTTCCGAATGAAGAAGTTCCGAATGAAGAAGTTCCGAATGAAGGAATGTTCCGGATGAAGAAGTTCCGAATGAAGGAAAGTTCCGGATGAAGGATTATTTGATTTATAGTATTTGCCTGTTATATGTACTTGTTGAATTATGTTATGAAATGTGTTATGCTTAGAAGTAAGAATGATTCATATCTATATGTTTTTGTGTATCAACCTTTCATGTCTTATCTTAAGCAGAAACGATGACTAATCCAACAGTACAAGCAATCCAAGACTCTAGAGAAGCCGCTATTGCTAAAGCACGAACCCTCAAGTTCATACAAAACAATTACCGGGTGAAGCAAGTCTCAAAATCCACTCACCATGGATTTAAAGTAGCCATAGCAATCCTTGATCACTCTCATTTCAAGAACGCCCTTAGGAGTACTGCCTCGGTGCCTTATGATTACATGTATGAGTTCTGGGCTACCAAGGAGAGTACTTCAAACAAGATCACCTTCACCATCGACAACAAGCAGCAGACGCTCACAGTTTCAGACTTCCGTAAGATTTTTGGTATACAGGATACACCCAAAGGCATGTCATTTTCGAGGGATCCTACTAAAGATGAACTCATGGAGATGTTCGAGGCTCTTGGATGTCCTGACATACGAGTTGCGTCTGAGTTTACCACTGCTAAAGTAGGACAACCTTGGAGAGCAATGTTGGGTATTCTCAGTAGATGTCTTACACCGAAAACAAGTGGGCATGATGCTTTGCGCAGTCCTATTATGAACATCTTCCATGGAATGTATAAAGGCGCAAATGCAGACTATGCGTTATTGTTGTGGGAAGAATTCACCTTCCAACTCTTCCAAAACAAGAAGCTGAAGACAAATTTATTTCCTTATCCTCGGTTTATCAAGCTTATCATTAACTATTTTATGAAGAATGATGTTACTATTGATAGGCGTGCAGCAAGTCGTCATCACACTGAAGAAGATGATGATACTGTGGATCTAAGGCATGAAGGACCATCTGGTGGTGTGATTCCTGGTCCTATTCCCGATTATCTTTTGACGGATAAAATCAAAGGCTATGCTGATTACAAGCTACTGCTGCTAGAGATCAAGAAGCTGAAAGCAAGCCTTCAGACTGGAGAAGACTCCTCTACTACAGTCAAGAGTAAAGGTAAACGCAAGCAACCAGCTGCTTTACCTGAACCCGAAACCAAGAAGAAGAAGACTGAGGTTAAGAAGGGAAAGGGTAAGGCTGATGAGTTAGCTCTACGTGACGAAGAAGATGTTGTTGATCCTACTCTTGACAAGGCGGAGAGAAAAATGATGAAGATAGTTATTCAAAGGAGTAGGAAAGATACTGGCGGTAGTGGTTCAGGTGCAAGGGTAAATATTGAAGAAGAGTACGAGGAGCCAGAGGATATTGATGAGTTTGGGTCACCTGAAAGGTATTCTACTTCGAAGGAGACATCCATCCCGGTTTCAGCAAGTGTTGAAAAGGAGTCTGGTGCTCCTACTATCATGGTGTCTACTCAACCGTTAGTAACTCAACCTTTAGCAACTCAACCTCCACCAATTCAACCCTTACCAACCAGACCGGCCTCAACACCATTCCTTCCACCACCAATAACTCCCATCCTTAGTACCGTGGTTACAACCGAGCCTCTTCAATCAACCCAGAGCAGATCTGCAACATCTACAATGGCTGCATTGGTGATGGCCGAAATGTTGGATAAACATACGGATAATCACAAAAGAGAAATGGATGAACTTCGCCAAGAGCTACATAGACGAGTTCAAAGTGAAGAAGCATCTAGGAAAGCCCAAGAAGAGATGCTTGCTAAGTTCGCTGCAGATATGGAATTGACGCGAAAAGCTCATGCAGAAGAACTAGCTCAAGTTAAGCAGGCTGAAGCTGATAAGCATGCTGCACGTATCACTAGACTTCAAGCGATGAGGGATAAATACAAGGAGCAAAAAGAAGCACTTGAAGCTTCTGTTGAAGAGAGAGTGCAAGAATCCGTTGAATCCATTATGCCTAAACTGCGTGATGAGTTGAAGACACTAGCAGCTGATAACTTGATGATCAAGTCATCCAATCCTTCTGAATCCGCCTACAAAATTGCCTATGACTTGACGGATTTTGAATTAAAGAAGATCCTGAAAGCTCGAATGAGGGAACTTGGATCGTTTGATAAATCTAGATTCAACGGGCTCTTTACAAATCCCTGAATGACGCTATCATGGAGGATGATAGGTTATTCAAAACGTTTGGAAGTGTGGTACCTTATCACATTCTACCTGAGGAGGACAAAGATGATAGTGAACAGGAAGAGGGTACTGGTGAAGAAGAAGAGGAAGAAGAAGGAGAAGAAGAGGAAAAGGATGATGATGATGATGATGATGATGATGAGGATGATGATGATGATGATGATGATGATGATGATGGCGATGATGGTGGTGATGGGAATGAGGAGAGTGCTAGGGGAGCAACGAGGATAGCAATGGGGATGATGATGGGGGTAAGCAGCCTAAAGAGGGGGATAAGGTTGCCAGCTCAAAGAAACCTACTAAGTCTGGAACCAAGTCCAAGAAAGATGCAGCGCAGAAGGAAAAATCAACATCAACGGAATCAAGACGATCTAAGTGGCGCCACGATGTGAATGCTACTACAGCGTCATCGATTCCCGGTACTTCTATTTCTGTATCTATACCTGTTACCACTAACCCTGTTAGTCCTGTTGTTGTTTCTCTTGTGATTGCAGAATCGGTAACTGAACCTAAAGCTGCACAACACTTACCCGTTCATGACACTGCCGAGATGCCTGAATCAGAACCAACAGATGTTCACGTTTCCACTACTCTACAACAAGAACCACAATCTACTGTTCCTGAATCAAGCACACGGGACTGGGCAGACACGTTGGAGATTGACGAGACTGCACCGCCACAGGCTTGGATCACGGCAGCGGCGCAATATGATCCGATCATAGACGCTGACAAAGATGTTTTGTATCTCTGTATCCGCAGTCCGATTGACTTATGTGCATTTCTTGCTGATGAGTATAAGACTTCGGTTACTCCATCTTTGGTGAAGAAAGCGCTGAAGGATAAGAGACTTCGCGCCAAAACCCGGTTAACCCGAATGGAGTTCGAGTATTATGCCGATGAGATCCTGAAAGCTCTGAATACCGTTCAACGGCCAGGTCTTCATGAATCAGAAAGAGCTCCACCTCCACTTGATCCTTCTCAAGATAATCAGATCGCTCTTGACTTCTTCGTCACCAATGATCTTGTTTATCTCCTCAAGGGGTCATCAAAGTACGCAACCTCCCTGACCTTGCTGAAAGCTGCCAACTAGGGAACAATACCCTTTATCGAGGAAAAGGTAAACCGAATCTGGGTCCCAAAGGTAAATCGTAATTATGATATGTATGCTGTTATAGGTGCATCTCATTGGGACGAACGAGTCCGAAGGGCGTACAGGGGTTGCTGCTTGGCCAATTCAGGAAGCAATGTTAGATCCGATATTCGCATCTCCAGCATTTTAGGGCTGAAAACCGAAGCCAAGAATGGCTATTATCATGTGACGGAGATTCGTCTGAAAAGGGAGGATGACAAAGAATACAAAATCCAGCAGGGAGACTTTTCTATCATTCGCCTTGAGGATATCGAAGATATGTTGCTTATGATGACCCGGGATCAACTCACACATATTCCTCGTGAAGACATCATTGCCTTGAATACAGCACTTCGTATGTTCACACGAAGCGTTGTTATCAAGAAACGAGTTGAAGATCTTCAGTTGGGAGTCGAAAGCTATCAAAGGAAGCTTAACCTAACCCGTCCAGTGAATCAAGTGTTACCTCAACATGTAGATAGATGTCCCTATACCGGCATTTCTGTCACGAATTGCGGCATTTTCTACTTGAACAGTCGAGGGTTAATGAAGTTTATGAGGGTGGGTGAGCTTTATAAGTACAGTGATGGGACTCTCATCTACGTCAGAGGAAAGTTGGATCATCTCAATTCGGGTGGGACTTTACCAGAGATGACTGAGGATTGGCATCAGGGTTATCGGCAGATGGCGAAGTATGTGATCAAGAAGATTGATCAAAAGCTCCGTGAACGTAGATTGATGAGGAGCTTGGAAAGATTCGTTGGTGGTAGACCATATTTAGTGCACCACAAGCTACTGCAACGATCCATCTAATGGGTCGTACATTTCAGGTCCACTTTATATTGGTTTTCAATTGTGAATATGTATATTTGTGAATATTGTGCTTGTACGGCTTGATGTAGTTTTAAGGTATGATAATTTTTTCAAGAATTTCTCACGAGATTCTAAATCTTTCAAAATATATCATACTAAAGCACTACAACTATCCCTTATTAACTTAAGGGGGAGCATTAACATGTTATATGGCCAAACATCGATTTCATTTTTACCCAAAGACCGGTTAATCCATTCAATATCCCAAATATTAATGGTTAACATTTTGGATAAGGGGAGAAAATGGGATTAAGGAGATTTAAATGATACTTGGCTAAAAGATGAAAAAGACTTAACGATTATCCAACTTAATATGTGTAAAGCACGTGTTAAGGGGAGCGTTTTTGATGAACAAAACACCTAAGGTACAAAACTTTTGATTTCAATATCACAAGTACTGTAGGTGATTTTCAATGATTTTTCATGGTGGCAATTCCTTCCCAAAACACGCTTAATTCACGACGAATGTGGTGACAAAAGGGTGGTAGGAATAGGTTTAGTCCAATGATTCATCAGAGCCGATGGAATCTTTCCAAGGACAATTCCCAAGATAGAATTAGAAGTCCTAGGAAAGATGGAGAAAGAATGTGAACGTAGCTAAATGCCGACCAAGTACTTAAGCTAGCACTGGAACAATCACAACAAGGTGCTAGTAATGACGTATTGGTAAGCATTGAAGGGGTTGAAGAATGAAAAAGAATTGTAAAGATAAAGGGTGTAAAGAAAGAAGCCCTCCTTACAACTTTAGGCAGAAACCGGGTCAATACATATGCTATTGAGGTCATTTTTGCTAATGATTCTCGGTATTGAAGAAAGACATCATGGACCCAGTGATGCAATGCACAACCCTTCCCAGCTAACTCAAATATCTCTCAAAAGGTATTTGTTTTAATCACACAGAGATTAACACGTTATCTATTGGTTTATTCACCCCGAATAGACTGGTATTGAAAAGGTGGCACTCCTCTCCAGCCAACGCTCACTAAATCAAAACGCACTATCGAGTCTAGAGCCAAGAGATCATCAAAAGTCTCATTAGGACACTTTCCATTTATTCCTTGCTTTCTCACACACTGTGAAAAGTAAGAGATTTTCATGAGTCCTACGCAGTATTCCTATAATATTGCCAGAACATCCGAGTAATACGCAAGTATTACAATGAAGATGGAAATCCTGCTTGAGCCAACATCAAACAAGCTCATGGTAGGTTACACGTGCGGTTCTTTTAGAACCAATCTTGTGAAAAACTGGAAGGAAACAGTGGTTTAATTCTTAATTGAACTTAAACTCGTTCCAGGCCTCTACGCATTATCATATGATCTTGCCAGAACACTCAGAGTGACTCTTTATTGATCACAGTGACGAGTGGAAATCCTTCTAGTGTTAACATCAAACAGCACTTGGTAGGTGACGTGCAAGATTCTTTATGAATTGAGCTCGTGATAACTGGAAAGCAACGATGGTGAAAATATTAATTGAAATTCACTTGTTCCAGGTTTCATGAATTGACGGCTTCAAATCACAAGGATAATTTATCCAAGTGATTCACTCTTTATGTTCGCAGTCAACTTTGGACGATCGAATAAAGAGAACGGGTTTACCTGCGAAATCCTGTCAGGAAGTTACTTAATTGAAACTATCCGTCACGGGTACGATATCTAATATCGTCCAACGGTCTTCACCGACCGGAGGTAAAATGCTACCGAATTAGAATAAAATGTTCAAAGCCATTTTATTCGTGTCGTTGCTGTGTACCTGTTAAAGACGGTGGCGTTGCTGTGTTCCTGTTGAAGACGGTGGCGTTGCTGTGTACCAGTTAAAGACGGTGGTGTTGCGGTGTACCTGTAGAAGTCGTTCCCACATGCTTATGTTTTTCTGCATCAAATTTCAGCAAAAATTCAAGAAAGTACAAGATAAAGTCTTCCGATGTATCAAACTCTGAAGCTTTCGAGAATTCAACAAAAAGACATAAGTGTGTGCAACATGGAGTCACGAGGAGGCAAGTTTCACAAGAAGGCAAAGATCGCACGTGAAAGGCCAAAAGAACAATGCTCTCAAGTCAAAGCCTAAAAGATCAAACCAACATATTCACAACAAAAAGAAAAAGAAGAAAAGACTACGAGCTAAAGAATGAAGACTTAGTATAGTATGCTAGGTTTAGAACTTTGTAACGTGGAGTGACCTCCCTTAGGGGGAGATTGTTAGAAATACGTTTTAACGTATATTAGAAGTATCGGTCACTCCACAATATTATTAATGTTGTAATAGCTCGTAGTTAACAAATAGTTAATAGTTACTTATTTAGTTAAGTAAGAACCGGTCCATGGGCTTGTCATGGGCCGGCCCAAGTCCATTAGTGACTTGGAAGTATAAATACCCCTTTCCTCCTTGGAAAGGGGTTGGTTGTTGTTCATTTGTGTTTTTCACTTAATAAAAATACACATACTTTTCTCTCACTTTCTCTCTCTAGTTTCTCTCTCTAGAAAACATCAACCCACTTCATAGATTCATAGGTTATCAAGATTTTACAAAAAAGCTTTTAAATATCGCACCTTTCTTTTTAATTAGATTTAGATTTAATTTCAGGTTCTTTTAATACTTGCCCTTTACTTTAACGAAATTTACTTTTAAGTATTTGCACATTTAAATTTAAAAATAACCAAAAATATTTGTTTCACCAAAGAACGACTGTGTCACATAGAGAACCTAGATCAATTCGATTAGACCAACACAACGAACTTTTAAATTTTCATAACGGGCCAAAAGCCTTGTATTACGCAGCCTTTCATTCATCCATGGGCCTTGTTGGGCTTTTTTTGGCTGAGCATTTTTTTTCTTCATTAAACGTTCATGGGCCAGCAGCTGGGCTTGAGTCAAGTTTCCATTGTTGTTGGGCTGGAGCTGTCTGATAGATAAATATGGTTCGGTCCGACCATATAATGGAGTCGGGTCGGCCAAATAAAAGACGAAAGCAATGTCAGACTCGATTTTTCGTGCTCTTTCCATTTTTCGTGTCCGTTTTGGCTCTTTAGCTTTGTTTCTTGTTAGTTCTTTGATATTCGTACCTACAATAATAAATAACAAATATAAATGATAAATGCACTAAAAATACACGTTTTGCTATTTATTATGCAAAAAATGAAGGGATATTAGCACTAAGAACATGAATAATTACTTGTTCAACAACGACCATTCTGCGTTGAAGTACTTGTTAACCAAACAAGATTCCAAGCCAAGACTTCTTCGTTGGGTTTTGCTCCTACATAAATTTAAAATCGAAATTCGTGATAAAAAGGGAGCGGAAAACCTAGCCGCGGATCATCTTAGTAGACTCGAGGATCCATATCAAGGGGAGCTCCAAAATCAATAGATTAATGACTCTTTTCCCGTTAAGGCGTTGATGTCTGTTATCTCCAATCTTGATGAAACCCCATGGTTTGCGGACATCGCAAACTATTTGGCGGTTGGAATTCTCATGGAAGGGTTAACGTCCCAACAAAAGAAAAAGTTCTTTAAGGACATTAAGCACTATTTTTGGGACGACCCTTACATTTTCAAACAATGTGCGGATCTTGTCATTCGTCGGTGTGTTGATGGGCCGGCAGCTTTATTAATCCTTGAAGCTTGCCATAAAGGACCAACTGGTGGTCACTTTGGTCCTAACTATACCGCGAAGAAAGTTTTCGACTCCAGATTCTATTGGCCCACCATTTATCGTGATGCACACGAAATGGTTAAACATTGTGACGCTTGCCAACGATAAGGCAAGATCACACATAAAGATGAGATACCTCAAAACTTCATACAAGAATGTGAAATCTTTGACGTATGGGGTATCGACTTTATGGGGCCATTTCCATCATCTAAAGGGAACAAGTACATCCTCGTAGCCGTTTACTACGTATCTAAATGGGTTGAAGCAAAGGCTTTACCTACGAACGATGCGAGGGTGGTTGTGAACTTTTTGAAGCAACTATTTTCTCGATTCGGTGTTCCTCGTGCTATCATCAGTGACCGCGGGACTCATTTTTGCAATGATCAATTTGCTAGAGTCATGGCTAAGTATGGTGTCAATCACTGTCTTTCCACCGCTTATCATCCTCAAACAAATGGTCCAGGCGAGATTTCTAACCGTGGACTGAAGAGAATTTTAGAGCGAACTGTGGGAGAGCATCGTGCCTCGTGGGACGATAAGTTAGATGATGCTTTGTGGGCTTTTCGTATCGCATATAAGACACCTATTGGTTGCACTCCATATCGTCTTGAGTACGGGAAGGCATGCCACCTCCCTATTGAGTTGGAGCATAAGGCGTGTTGGGCCTTGATGTGGGCCAATTTTGATATCAACAAAGCCAGTGATCTTCGGAAGATTCAACTCAACGAGCTTAATGAACTGAGGAATGAAGCTTATGAGAATTCATTAATCAACAAGGAGAAAACCAAGCTCATTCATGATTCTAGGATTAAGAACCGAGAGTTTCACATAGGTGATCAAGTTTTACTCTTTAACTCTCGGTTGAAGATCTTTTCGGGCAAGCTTAAGAGCCGTTGGTCTGGTCCATTCACCGTCGCCAAAGTCTTCCCTTACGACACCATTGAACTTTCTCAACCAAATGGGACTAATATTAAAGTGAATGGCCAGCGTGTGAATATTTACTTTGGTGAGGACATCTCTCATGAGATGATTCCATCCCTCACCACGTTTCCTTTGAATTAGTTATGGGTCGAGTCAGGCTCGTAAATCAGTTAACAAAAACAAGCGCTTCTCGAGAGGCAACCCGTTGATCTATCCTTTTTATCTGTTTTTCATAATAAGTGTAGGGGGAACCCCGTAGGAGTTTGTTGTTTTCTTTCTTATGATGTACAGGGATTCGAGCTTTCAATGATACATTCTTGATGACTTTTGACGACCCGTGATTCCGTGTACCCGTCTTCCCGTTTCCATCCTAAAACTGTCGTGATTCAATATTTCACATCTTATATGTTGACATTGAAATCACTATAGTTGTCTCTTCCTTAGCAAGATTTAAACAAAGTGCACAATGTCCTAAGTGTAGGGGAGTTTACTCCCACATGCTTAAACATTGAGGACAATGTTTATATCAAGTCTAGGGGGAATTCTATCGAAGTAAGTTGGCTTCTCCATTAATTTGTCCTCATTTTAACCAGAAAATTTGATTTTCCGACATTTTTCAAAATTTTTAATCTATTTTGGCCTAGTAGTATAGTAGTATTTACTTTCTTTGCTAGAGTAAAATTTTAATAAATTTGTTTTAATTTTTTAACGTCATGAATCTTTTGACTCATCCCGAGTTTACTTATCCAAGTTTACTCTAGCTAGTATCCTTAACGTGTTTAAGTAAAGTTTTGCTAGGCTTTTATATAGGGAACATTAAAACGCGAAAGTCTTAACTCTCACGGGTTAAGAACAAGAACTTTTCGCAAGTTCCAATAATTGATCCTAGAAAGTCGTTTATAAAGGGAACTTTAAAATGCAAATTCTAAACTTGAAAGAGTCTAAGAAGTTGCAAGCTCCTATAGATGACTTGAAAACCCAAAACTTTGATTTAATTGGCTAAGAATCCATGTGTCTCATTCCTTGAGATTTTAAATTGTGGAGAACGAGATATGATAGAGTCAAATAAAAGTTTGGTATTCTTTCATGAATTTATGTGAGTTGATCATAAGTTTTTTCTCCCATCGCTTGTTAATAGATATATTTGCAATAAATAAGGTTGTACGATTTGAAAAGTTACTTAGCTTCTAGCACGAGATCGTTTAAAAGTTGCTCGGTATTAATTAGAGTTCATAGCCGAGGCATAACTTATTGAAGCGGGATGCGAAGATTGGCGAGTCCGAAAAGGCCCTAACAAGGCATGAGGGCTACATTTTGTTGCTAAAGATCCCAAGTGATGTGAAAAATAATTTATCAAAAATAAATATGAAGGATCGAGACACACGACGAAAAGCAAATACTCCCCTAAAGATCATGGAGAAGTCTATCCGAAAAGACCCTAGCAAGGTATGAGGATAAATAGATCCAAGTCATAAGGAGGCTGTTGTATATTAAAGTCCAAAATAAAGATTGGAGAAAAATGAAGAAGTCGTGGTCCAAGTGTGAAGAATCTCTCAAAAACTTCAAGTGAAGAAATTCCTATTATGAAGAGAAGACCATAATTTCAAGAACGTCTCTCAAGATTTGAAGTATGAAGTCACTGCCAAATATCGGCCGAGAAAGGTCTCAAATCGTGAAGCGAGTTATGCCAAGATATGAACTTTATGAGGTCCCGAGAAGCAGTTTTAAAATATTTTAGCCTTTAGCTAACTATTGATTAAATCGTCCCACTTTATTTTTGGCCTAAATAAACTATCGAAATAAGTCAAATAATGCATCCTCGTGATCATTCAAGACAATCATAAAATATAAGAGATACACCTAGGAATAAGGGAGTCTAAGTAAATAATTGGGCCACATGAGTTCGTGTTAGTTTGCTAACTTATAATAACAATGATCTCGTTTTTAAGCTTGGTATGGGGAACGTGAAACTTGAGGGTGATAAACATTCATGACATGCCAAAGCCTAATGTAAGTCGTTGATTTCTTTACTTGTTTTGTATATTTCTATCTTTTTAGTTTCCTTTGTAAAACCTGTAAATTCAGGTTTTGACTATGTCATCATTGTATACGTCACTTTATGATATCTGAATAAATAGTACCACCTTTGTATGAGATCTCTTGAGCAGTCATATACATCATACACAGCATACATTATTTTAATCATCAAAACATGAGGACATTTAAATCTCATAGCATACATTGTGATTCTCATCACTTAAGCACAAGGACAATCACACTTGGATGACTACATTCTATAAACATGCAGGACTTTAAACAGTCACTCCTTTCTGAACATTTTAGTCACTTGAACATACACTCATAAGCATTCATCACGTTTGTTCATACATCCAAACTCATGATCACAAATAATACACAATTACTTAAGTGTAAATTCTTAAGCTTTAAATATATTAATGTATATGTATATTTTCCTTACACTATAAATGACTTTACGCTACGACACCAACTATTTTATACTTAAACATTACCTTTGACCATTTTACCTTTTTAAACTAAGTTGACATACTTTTGATGTAATAAAATCTTTTCTCATATAAAAATGACCATACTTTCACCAAGGGTCCCAAACTTAATCAAAATTAACCTAGACTTATACATACTCACCCAATATAACACCTATACTCCTATTGACATTACCTAGACACAAAAATTAAACATAGAAACCCCATAGACTAAATTATAGCCGAAAATATACCTACACGCAACATGTAAATACCAAAAACCCTTACCATGTCCAACCTTGACTTTTAGACTTGTACAAAACTAGTTATTAAAGTGTTACACTATGTAAAACACTCCCTTTCCCTTGACTAGACCCAATACCGCCGATATTAACTTAATACCATGTGTCCATGTACAATTTTGGGCAATTAAAACATGTACTAACCTTACTATACATATACCACAAGTCCAAGACACCTAACACTCTCCTTGCACCCTTAGACGTATGATAAGCCACCACCATACACCAAAGTCCTTGTACAACTCCTACATTTAAGATAGACACTATGCACATCCCTTTTGTCTCCTTGGGAGACATACATGCAACGGGTTTTCAACAAACAAGGACCAATGTACTCTAGCTTGCATTTAAATCATGTACTACAATGGTACACTCTCAAAAATCCTCATATCTTGCCATTTCTCTTTCTTCCCGTGGCATACCCCCAAGCCACAACACAAGTTCATACACCAAGATATTTAGCAAGCCTCACTCACTCTTCACTTACCATATTCGGTTATCACTCTCAAACAAAACACCTAGATATCTTAAGCATTTACTTCAACTAGTTCTTAGTCCTCTCAAGCATTTAGAGCTCCTCATTCAAGATACTTGGCATTTAAGACGAATCCAAGACCCTTCAAGTAGAACCCGACGTCTAGAATCATCAAGACATTGTCACCATCAAATTTTTCTTGAAAACAAGTAAGTGTAAACCTCCTTCAAGCTTTTCCTTACTTATTTCACGTTTCATGCATATACGTGTTATGGAAATGGAGTTTAAGATGCATGCACACGTTAAAGTCTCATGAACAAACCCTAAAACGACATACAAGCCCACGGCTTATATGACGTTTATGGGTGTTAATAACTGACTTTTGGTTGGTTAATAAAAAGGTTTGATTTTGCAAGATCTTTCTTTGTGTTGCTCGTACCCAACTGATATATGTCGTTGTTTCGTTCTCGGTATCTTCTCGAATCGATCAGGGTCAAAAGTGGAATCGTTGTAACTGGTGACTAAAAAGGGGGAGCTTTGGTCTAAATCTACTAAAATGATAAGTGCTAGAAGTAATAAAATTAAACTAAAGATAATAACTGAGAATAAAGCTAGAATTTAAATGAAACAGTAAGTACCTCAACGTGGAGAAAACAACTTATTCGGAATATTTCTTCTCATGCAGAATGAAACTGGAAAACTGCTCTTATCCGGAATAATGGCCTATGCGGAATGTTTTAGAGAGAAACCCTATGCGGAATGTTTTTAACATGAATCCTATGCGGGATATTTGGATATTCCGAATAATCAACAAAATCACAAACTCTACCCGGAATATTTGATCCTATGCGGAATAATCATAGCCATGCAGAATAATATCCTATGCGGAATAACAAGCTTACTCGAAATAAAGATGGCTATGCGGAATAATTGCTCTATGCGGAATATTGGCTCCTACTCGGAATAATAACTCTACTCGGAAAAACTGCTCTATCTGGAATAAGTACTCTACTCGGAATAATTTGTTTATGTGGAATAGTATACCTATGCGGAATAAAATACCTACTCTGAATGTCTTTAGACAGAAAACTCTATTCGGAATATAGTCCCTACTCGGAATAATTGGATATTCCGAGTAAACAACAAATCCACAACCTTGATCCGGAATATTTAGATATTCCGAACCAACACAGTCAAAGAACCTCTATTCGGAATCTGGGTAAACACAGTAACAAAATGCGAAGAACAGGGGATGACAGAAACACGAATTTAACACCAAAATTTACCAAGTTTTTAATCAAAACTTAAACCAATTTCACCACTAATCATTTACATAAGGTAAACATCAATCCAAAACAAAGAGATGAAGAACAAGATAATATAAAGATTAAAAGTAAACATGTATTGATGATTAAGATTCAACAAACAAAATGAAAGATTAAACTTACAAGATTCAAGAAGAAATCAAAGAAAAATGAAAACCACTCCTTAAGGGAGATGGTTTTCCCTAAGAACTCGGAGAAAAATGTAACAGAAAAAGACTAGTGGAAATTTGTGAATGGGAGGAGTATTTATAGGCTTCTCCCTTGGTTGGTGAGTGGGCTTTCCCCCTTTCTTTTTGTCTTCTCGTCTTTTCAGAAAAGTTGACGTTTTCGATTTCGATTCGGGATTTGTCGACGAATAAATTCAACTCTTCTTTTAATTTCTTCATTTAATAGACTTGAGTTTCTTCGACATAGGTAAATCTTCCGTCTTTGGTCCTTTTCTTCGATAAATCTTCAAATAGGCCCATCGACTTCAAATCTTTTGCATATCTTGGACTATAGACTTTGTCTTTTCGTCTTTTTCCTTGATAAAACCCGTGCAATCCCATGTTTTCTTCAATATTTATCCGGTTGGCTCTGAAAACACAACAAACACACAAACCACGCATAATTCCAAACAAATGACATTAAATACGCGTTTTGGTCTTGTTTTAGTAAGAAATAAGTGGTAAAAGGATGGGTGTTTTCACACCTATCAAATCCCCTACACTTAACCATTGTCATGCCCTCATGCAATGCTTAGTGATAAAGCAATTTTACACTCTTCTCATAATCAATCAACCTTGGCCTTATTAAAATACTACTAAACAAAAATTAAAGCACTAAGAGAAATTAAAACTTTAAAGCAAATAAAAGGATAGAAAACCATTTTCACTTGAAAATAGCTATATGGAAATAACTTGCAAAGAGATCAAGGATTTACATTAGGGCTTTGGTGCTGCGAAGATTTATCACCCTCAAGTTTCATGTTCCCCAAACTAAGCTTAAAAACAAGATCATTATTATTTTAAGTTAGCAAATCAAACACTTACACACATGGCTTAATTATATGCTTAAACTCCCTTATTCCTAGGTGTATCTCTTATATTTTATTTTTGTCTTAGAATGATCGTGAAGATGCATTTTTGGACTTATTTCGATAGTTTATTTAGGCCAAAATCAAAGTAGGACGATTTGATCAATAGTTAGATAAAGGACAAAATCTCTTAAAACTGCTTCTCGGGATATCAAAAAGTTCATATCTTGGCATAACTCGGTTCACGATTTGAGACCTTTCTCGGGCCGATATTTGGCATGTACTTCATACTTCATATCTTGAGACACGTTCTTGAGATAATGGTCTTCTCTTCGTTTAATTGAGTTTATTCACTTGGAGACTTTTGAGGGGTACTCCAACATTGTTGACCACGACTTCATGATTATTTCTTCAATCTCTAATTGGGATTTTGAGATACAACGATCCGCCTCCTTTTCATACTTGGATCTATTTATCCTCATACCTTGTTAGGGTCTTTTCGGATAGACTTCTCCATGATCTTTATGGGAGTTGATTGCTTTTCGTCGTGAATCTTTATCCTTCATATTGATTTTGGGAATAATGCTTTTCACATCACCTTGGATCTTTAGCAATAAGATTGAATCCTCATGCCTTGTTAGGGCCTTTTCGGACTCGCCAATCTTCGCGCCCCGCTTCATAAGTTATGCCTTGGCTATGAACTCTTATCATTACCGTGCAACTTTGAAACGGTCTTGGGCTAGAAGCTAAGTAACCTTTCAAATCGTAAGACCTTACTTATTGCAGATAAATTATTAGCAAGTGATGGGAGAATAGGCAAATAATTACACCAAGTGAGTTTGTGCAAGAATACCGACTTATAATTGACTCTATCATTTCTCGTTCTCCACAATTTAAAATATCAAGTAATGAGACTCGTGGATGCCTAATAAACCAATTAAGGTCTACATGGTTAAGGATACTAGGTAGAATAAACTTAGATAAGTCTATTCGGGTTGAGTCAAAATAATCGCAACGGGTCTAATATGTCAAAGATTTCAAAACTAGCTGCCCCACTTTATTAATATTTTTGACTTTATTGCGGGGTATATACATATGAAAGTAACGATAATTTAAAAATTATGACTACATGGCCAAAGTTAATAAAAAAAAAATTGAAAAATGTTGAAAAAGATGATTTTCCGGTTAAATAAAGGCATTTTAATGGAAAAGTCCACTTAAAACTTCGATAGAAGTCTCCCCTACACTTAAGATAAACATTGTCCTCAATGTTTAAGCATGTGGGAAAAGTCTCCCCTACACTTATGACATTGTGCACGTTGTTTAAATCAAGCTAAGGAAGAGACGACTAAAGTGATCAATTTCGAATGTGAGTATGAAGAAGATTGAAACACGATAGTTGAGAGATAGAACCGGTACTGCAGATAACATGGGAGCACGGTTCTTCAAAGATTCCAAGAGTGCACTTATCCCTGTAATCACATCACCATCCAAATACAAGCAACCTATATAGCCCCCCCTACACTTAGGATGAAAAACGTGAAAGGGGGATAGATACTCGGGTTGCCTCCCGAGGAGCGCTTGTTTTTGTTCACCGAGTCACGAGCCTGACTCGATCCTGAACTAATTCAAGGAAAACGTGGTGAGGGATGGAATCATCTCATGAGAGATGTCCTCACCAAAGTATAACTTCAGACGCTGGCCATTCACCGTAAAATTGGGCCCATTTGGCTGAGAAAGCTCAATGGTGCCATAGGGAAAGACATTGGCGATGGTGAAAGGACCAGACCAGCGGCTCTTCAACTTGCCCGAGAAGATCTTCAACCGAGAGTTAAAAAGTAAGACTTGATCACCAACGTGGAACTCTCGGTTCTTAATTTTAGCATCGTGGATAATCTTGGTCTTCTTCTTGAAGATCAATGAGTCCTCGTAAGCTTCATTCCTCAATTCTTGTAGCTCGTTGAGTTGAATCTTTCGAAGATCACCGGCTTTGATGATGTCGAAGTTAGCCCACTTCAAGGCCCAGTATGCCTTATGTTCCAGCTCGATGGGGAGGTGGCAGGCTTTCCCGTACACAAGACGATAAGGTGTACAACCAATCGGTGTCTTATAGGCGGTACGGAAAGCCCACAGAGCATCATCAAGTTTATCGGCCCACGAGGCACGATGCTCTCCCACAGTACGTTCCAAAATTCTCTTCAATCCACAGTTGGATATCTCGGCTTGACCGTTGGTTTGAGGATGATAAGCGGTGGAAAGACGGTGATTGACACCATACTAAGCCATGACTCTTGCAAATTGATCGTTGCAAAAATGAGTCCCGCGGTCACTGATAATAGCACGAGGAACACCGAATCGAGCAAATAGTTGTTTCAAGAAATTACAAACCACCCTCGTGTCGTTAGTGGGTAAAGCTTTTGCTTCAACCCATTTAGAAACGTAGTCGACGGCGACAAGGATGTATTTGTTTCCTTTAGAAGAAGGGAATGGCCCCATAAAGTCGATGCCCCATACATCAAAGATTTCACATTCTTGTATGAAATTTTGAGGCATCTCATCTTTATGTGTGATCTTGATTTGTTTTTGGCAAGCATCACAATGTTTAACCATCTCGTGAGCATCACGATAAATGGTGGGCCAATAGAATCCCGAGTCAAACACTTTTTTGGCGGTGTAGTTGGGACCAAAGTGACCATCGGTGGGTCCTTTGTGGCAAGCCTGGAGAATGTCAAAAGATGCCGGTCCGTCAACACATCGGCGAATAATCAAGTCAGCACATTGTTTGAATAGAAAAGGGTCATCCCAAAAGTAAGTCTTAACATCGTTCAAAAACTTCTTCTTTTATTGGGATGTTAACCCTTTGATGAGAACACCACCCGCTAAGTAGTTTGCAATATCGGCAAACCACGGGGTGTCATCCAGATTGAGATTTATAGACATTAAGGTCTCAAGGGGGAAAGAGTCGTTGATCTCTTTGTTCGGATGATCCCCTTGATATGGATCCTCAAGTCTACTCAGATGATCCGCGTCTAGGTTTTCAGCACCCTTCTTGTCACGAATTTCAATGTTGAATTCTTGAAGGAGTAAAACCCAGCGGAGAAGTCTTGGCTTAGATTCATGTTTAGTCATCAAGTACTTCAACGCGGAATGGTCCGTGTATACGATGGTGGTGGATAAAACAAGATAGGGACGGAATTTTCAAAAGCATAGACAACAGCTAAAAGCTCTTTTTCGGTTGTCGTATAATGCAATTGAGCCCCCGTCATTGTTTTGCTAGCATAGTGGATTGGTTGGAAGTGTTTGTTGATCCTTTGTCCCAAAACCGCACCAATAGCAAAGTCGCTAGCATCTCACATCAATTTAAAGGGTAGCTCCCAATTAGGGGTAACCAAGACCGGTGTCGCAGTTATCTTATCCTTAAGAAGATTGAAGGCTTCGATACACTCTTTAGAAAAGATAAAAGGAGTATCTTTTTCCAAGAGGTGGGTCATCGGGCGAGCGATTTTAGAGAAATCCTGAATGAATCGACGATAGAAGCCCGCATGACCCAGAAAACTTCTCACACCCTTCACGGTTGAAGGTGGAGGTAATTTGGCTATGACATCCACTTTAGCACGGTCGACTTCAAGACCGGCTTTAGAGATTTTGTGTCCTAGCACAATGCCTTCTTTTACCATAAAATGGCATTTTTCCCAATTCATAACAAGGCGAGTGTCTTCGCACCGCTTAAGCATACGTTCCAAATTGGCAAGGCAAGAAGAGAAGGAATCCCCGAAGACCGAGAAATCATCCATGAAGACTTCCATGGTTTGCTCAACCATGTCATGGAAGATAGCTAACATACACCTTTGGAAAGTCCCGGGGGCATTGCATAAGCCAAAAGGCATTCTTTTGTAAGCAAATGTGCCATAGGGACAAGTGAATGTTGTCTTCTCTTGATCTTGGGGATCGATGGGTATTTGGAAATAACCCGAGAAACCATCAAGAAAGCAGTAATATTCATTATCCGCTAAACGTTCAAGCATTTGGTCCATAAAAGGAAGAGGGAAATGATCCTTTCTCGTAGCATCATTGAGTTTGCGGTAGTCTATACAAACTCTCCACCCAGTAACGAGACGGGTAGGAATCAACTCGTTGTTGGCATTGGGCACAACGGTGATTCTGCCTTTCTTAGGCACACAATGGACTGGACTAACCCATGGTGAATCCGAAATAGGGTAAATCATACCCGCATCAAGAAGTTTGATAACCTCTTTTTTGATGACTTCATGGATTTTAGGATTCACCCTTCGTTGGCTTTGAATTGTGGGCTTAAAGTCGTCCTCCATGAGAATTTTATGTGTGCAAAAGTGAGGATCAATTCCGTGAATGTCGCAGATTTTCCAAGCGATAGCTCTTTTATGCTTCTTTAACACGGCGATAAGTCGGGCTTTTTCTTCTTCTTTCAGGTCCTTCGTTATGATGACCGGTAACTTCTCGTTGTCTTCAAGAAAAACGTACTCTAGCTGAGGAGGTAGGTCTTTAAGCTCAAGAGTAAGAGGATCCTCAATAGATGGTGTAACTAACGATGAATCATCATTAGTCACCTCTTTAGGAGAGGGAGGAGAAGATGGGTCTTCATTGAGAAGTCTCTCAATAGTACGAATGTCTTCATCCCAATCGGTGGACGAATCATCATACTTAAGATCGAGAGGACCCAAGCTAGCTTCGAAATCATCCAAGTCACTTTCTCCAAAAGGAGTCAATGACGGAGCAATTGAGGCAACGGTCTCAACATTGGGTAGAGAAGAGGGAGTACTTTTGCAAGCATCATGAAAATGTTCTTCACAAGCCTCATCGAGAACATGAATAGCATTAACACTCTCATATGAATAAGGTTGCTTAGAAATCTCACCCATGTTGAAGACAATTTTATCGTCACCAACTCTCATGATTATTTCGCCCGCGGCTACACCAATGAGAGTGCGACCGGTCCTCAAGAAGGGACGTCCAACGATTAATGGAACACGGGGGTCCATCTCGTAGTCAACGACAACAAAATCCGCCGGGAAGGTGAATTTGTCAACGCCAACGAAAACGTCTTCGGCTATCCCCACTGGATAAGCAACCGTACGGTTAGCTAATTCCAACATCATTTTGGTGGGGACTAGCTCGGGGAGAGATAATTGCTTCCAAACACTTAAAGGCATTAAGTTTATACTGGCACCTAGATCGGCTAGGGCCATGCAATTCTCTACTCCCAGGAAGTTGCAAGGAATCAAGAAGCGACCCGGATCACCAAGTTTGGTGGGCAATTTCCTTAAGAGAACGGCGGAGCAATTCTCATTAAGTTGGGTCTGAGCAATATCAAGAAGCTTCTCCTTGTCACTTAAAAGATCTTTAAACATCTTAGCGTATTTAGGCATGTGAGCGAGAGCCTCGACAAAGGAGATGTTAAGATTCAATTGTTTAAACATTTTAAGAAAGTTTGAAACTTGAATATCATCCTTGCTCTTTTGCTTCTCTTTCCTCAACCTTGAAGGATAAGGTATATTGGATGAAGAGGAAGGATTTAGGGGATTAGGATCACCCACAAACACGGGTGGTGGGGAAATGGGGGTAAAAGGCAAAGGAGGTGGGGAAAGTTGATCTTTTTCCTTGTTCACAATCGCGGGTGGAGGTGTAGGAAGATCGGGTTCCGTATAACCTTTTCCACTACGAGTGGTGATTGCTTTCATCTCCCCTCTTGGATTCGCAACGGTGTTACTCGGAAGAGTACCCGAAGAAGAGGGTTGATTACCTTGGATGAGCGAACCGATCATATCACGTATGTTTAGCGCTTGAGTGCTGAAAGAGTCTCTGATGTCTGCACGAATTTCATTGCTTTGTTTTGCCATGTCGTTCCTTAGCTCGGCTTGAATATCGCTCCCTTGTTTCGCCATGTCATTCTTCAAGTTGACAAATTGACTCTGAAGATTCGTCACCATCTCTCGATTAGTCTTCATGAACGTCTCGACGTCTTGATTCAATGCCATCGGTTGATTGAGAGGTGGAGCTTGGTAAGCTTGAGAATTTCCTTGAGTTGGGTATGGGTTTCTTTGGGATTGATATTGATTGGTAGCACGAGGTTGGGATTGGTTGTTTCGATTATAGCTTTGTTGTTGGATTTGGTTTGGAGGAGGAAAACCGGGTGGAGCAAGATAATTGTTTGAACGATAACTTAGCAAGATACGGTCTCCTTGAGGGCGAGCTTGATAGCCTCCCGTGGGATAAGTATCGTATGTTGCGTTAACATTTTCAGAAAAATTGCCTTGGGTAGAAGGACAATCATTGTAAGAATGAGGACCACCACATGTGTCACAAGAAATAGCAACGACTTTAGGTTGTTGAAAGTGGTTTGTGGCCATGGTCATGAAATTCTTGTTCATCTCAGCGAGTTGTCGAGAAATTTCAGTCATCTCGGGATTGGAAGTAGTAGAAGAAACATTGACTCTCGAGTTAGATCTTGAGGATGCGGATGAATCCCAATTCTTGTGGTAAGTAGTCATGTTTTCAATCAACTCTCTACACTCCTCCGGTCTCCTTTTCATAAAAGTACCACCGGCGGCGGCATTGATCGTGTCACGATAACGAAAAGTGAGACCATTGTAGAAAGTATCAATGAGAGTGACGGGAGCATGTTGTGATTAGGACAGCGGTCGATCAAATCATTGTATCGTTCCCAAGCATCGAAGAGCGATTCATCATTGTCTTGCATGAATCCACTAATTTGGTTACGAAGGCTCGTGACCATGGATGGTGGGAAGTAGCGCGACAAAAAGCGTTGAGTCATGTCGTCCCAAGTATGAATAGAGTTCTTTGGGAGACGGTCAAACCATTTTTCGGCATGGTGAGAAAGCGAGTGGGGAAAGAGTTGGAGGCGAAGTTCATCCATAGAAACACCGGGGGACTTCATGCTTTGGATGATGGTAATGAATTTGTCGAGGTGTTTGTTGGCATCATCATCCGGAATTCCGCGAAATGGGTTAGTTTGCACTTGTTGGATCATGTGATACTTCAACGAAAACTCCTGAGCCGTGACATGCATCGGCGCAATCGGGCCTCCACGTCCGTTCATCGTGGGTTGACATAGCTCCTCCATGGTGCGTAGGTCGGGTAAGGGTGGATTATTCATGTTTTGGTAGGGTGGATTATTATTCTTGTTGTTTGGGAGGGGTGGATTATTATTATTGTTGTTGTGTACACCGGCCATGTCTAAATCTTCGAGAGTATCGGACTCTGAATAAGACGTTGATCGAGTACACATACACTAAAAAGAAAATGCAAGAGAAAATATTTTTGGTTTTTTTAGGTTTTTTAATGTTTTTGTATTTTTGAAAATTTTGTATTTTTATGGATTTTTGAAAATTTTTGTGCTTGAAAATAACGTTCCCGAAAGAACGGATCCCAAAATCCAATTATTCTCACAAAAAACCGTTGATCCTTACGAAAAGAGCCGGCAGCGGCGCCATTTTAATAACTGACTTTTGGTTGGTTAATAAAAAGGTTTGCTTTTGCAAGATCTTTCTTTGCGTTGCTCGTACCCAATTGATATATGTCGTTGTTTCGTTCTCGGTATCTTCTTGAATCAATCACGGTCAAAAGTGGAATTGTTGTAATTGGTGACTAAAAAGTGGGAGCTTTGGTCTAAATCTACTAAAATGATAAGCGCTAGAAGTAATAAAATTAAACTAAAGATAATAACTGAGAATAAAGCTAGAATTTAAATGAAACAGTAAGTACCTCAACGTGGAGAAAACAACTTATTCGGAATATTTTTTCTCATGCAGAATGAAACTGGAAAACTGCTCTTATCCGGAATAATGGCCTATGCAGAATGTTTTAGAGAGAAACCCTATGCGGAATGTTTTTAACATGAATCCTATGCGGGATATTTGGATATTCCGAATAATCAACAAAATCACAAACTCTACCCGGAATATTTGATCCTATGCGGAATAATCATAGCCATGCGGAATAATATCCTATGCGGAATAACAAGCTTACTCGGAATAAAGATGGCTATGCGGAATAATTGCTCTATGCGGAATATTGGCTCCTACTCGGAATAATAACTCTACTCGGAAAAACTGCTCTATCCGGAATAAGTACTCTACTCGGAATAATTTGTTTATGCGGAATAGTATACCTATGCGGAATAAAATACCTACTCGGAATGTTTTTAGACAGAAAACTCTATTCGGAATATAGTCCCTACTCGGAATAATTGGATATTCCGAGTAAACAACAAATCCAAAACCTTGATCCGGAATATTTAGATATTCCGAACCAACACAGTCAAAGAACCTCTATTCGGAATATGGGTGAACACAGTAATAAAATGCGAAGAACAGGGGATGACAGAAACACGAATTTAACACCAAAATTTACCAAGTTTTTAATCAAAACTTAAACCAATTTCACCACTAATCATTTACCTAAGGTAAACATCAATCCAAAATAACAAAAACGCAAAACCCACTTGTTTTTGATGATCGAACCAATGAAAATGAAACTTAATAGCTTTGAATCATAAAGAGATGAAGAACAAGATAATAGAAAGATTAAAAGTAAACTTGTATTGATGATTAAGATTCAACAAACAAAATGAAAGATTAAACTTACAAGATTCAAGAAGAAATCAAAGAAAAATGAAAACCACTCCATAAGGGAGATGGTTTTCCCTAAGAACTCGGAGAAAAATGTAACAGAAAAAGACTAGTGGAAATTTGTGAATGGGAGGAGTATTTATAGGCTTCTCCCTTGGTTGGTGAGTGGGCTTTCCCCCTTTCTTTTTGTCTTCTCGACTTTTCAGAAAAGTTGACATTTTCGATTTCGATTCGGGATTTGTCGACGAATAAATTCAACTCATCTTTTAATTTCTTCATTTAATAGACTTGAGTTTCTTCGACATAGGTAAATCTTCCGTCTTTGGTCCTTTTCTTCGATAAATCTTCAAATAGGCCCATCGACTTCAAATCTTTTGCATCTCTTGGACTATAGAATTCATCTTTTCGTCTTTTTCCTCGATAAAACCCGTGCAATCCCATGTTTTCTTCAATATTTATCCGGTTGGCTCTGAAAACACAACAAACACACAAACCACGCATAATTCCAAACAAATGACATTAAATACGCGTTTTGGTCTTGTTTTAGTAAGAAATAAGTGGTAAAAGGATGGGTGTTTTCACACCTATCGGGTGTTCTTGCCTTAAAACCTTGAAAACGTGTACATATAAGCTTAAGTAACCTATTTAAGCCCTAGTATAATCACTTGCCTTGAAATGTGCTATAAACTTAATATAAGCCGAAACCATCAACCTTATATAAGCTCAAAAGACCTAAATATAAGCCAACGATTTAACTTACTTAAGCTATATTATTTAAGCCGTGACATGAAGCCTGATTGTAGTGTTTTACCACACCTTTAGGAAAAGGAGGTAAATAGGGAAAGTATTAAATACGACGGTTTAGGAAAACCGTGTACAAATGACCCAAAGGTGAAAGTTTGTTTCCCAAGGAGGTATATGTGTGTGACTAAGATGTAACAAGATTTGAGATTAATATTGGATAGAAGGGGATGAGAAAATACAATGACGAAGACGTGAAATTAATTACTACTACGACTAAACATAAAACCTTAAAAATAGCTAAAATAAAAATTAATTCTAAAAATTCCCAAAAAATTCCCAAAAATAAAATTAAATAAACTAAGAGATTACCAATGATCAAAACTTTTTCAAACCTTTTAATTAATTAAATATTAATTTTTAAATGCTAATTAAAACCCTAAAAATCAAATTAATTATCAAAAAGCCCAAATAAAGATTTTTCAATTGGTAAACCTCTAAAATGACCTAAGAATATTAAAAACTAACTTTGAAAAATTTTAAACTAAGAAAAACTATTTAAATTGATTTAAAAACTGTTAAAACTTAAAATAATTATAAAAATTAATCTAAATATGATAAAATTAATCTAAGAGTTGCAAAAATCCTATTTTAATGTATTAATGCTAAGAAAAATATAAAAAGTGCAAAAATGTGAAATTTGAAATATAATAATTAAGTAATATTCAAATAATATTAAAAATCCAAAAATTATAAAAAATTATAAAAACTTGCAAACTAGTTTGTTTTAACCTAAATAATCAGAAAATGAAAGTGAAATTACCAAATTACCCCTAATGGGCCCCCAAATGGGCTAAAACCAAAAACAGTCAACACTAATGGGCTTTTGGGCCCAAAAAGTCAAACAAGGCCCAAATGACCTGAAAAAGCCCTATCTGGCACAAAAGTCTGAAGGCCCAAAAGCTGATTTTGAGCTTATCACAACTTAAATAGCAAACAGCTTATTCTTATTGGGCCAATAAGTCCATTAAGCAATAAGCCAATGCCATAAGCTCTGCTTAAACACACAACCTTCTTTTGAGATTCCTTAGAGATCTGTAAAAAGAAATTTTGAAAAAGCACACTCAATAAGCCAGAAATAAGCAAAGAACAATTTCATTAAAAGACAAAATAGTCGGGTTAGAGTTCTAGGCTGTTTCAGAAGCTCTGATTTGTTGCAAAAGCTCACAAATAGCTTAACTAAGAATAATCAATCAAGAAAATCACAAAAAGCCAAGTAGAATAAGATGTGTGAACCAATAAGCTGGCTGGAAAAGCCAAATAAGCTAGTTTCCTAGCAAAAGCTTAACCAAAGTACTTGTAACCTTACAGACTTGTTATTAAGCTAAGAAAAATGAGTTCTATTACAAAAGCCAAGTTGTTGCATGTACCAATAAGCAGTTCTCAAAAATAAGCCAAAATGTGCTTATTTAACCAAAAGTCAAAGTACTCCAAAGTTCACCAAATGATCAGGGATGGATTATGGGCTATAAGAAATTTTTGTGAAGAACTCAAGGAGGAGTCCTTGTGAATCAAGAGGTCAGTTGACCAATTGATGACAGATTTTGGCAAATAAGGCTTAATAAGCCAGTGAGCTTATAAGCCAGATACAAGGCACACCAAATAGCAAAATTCACTCACAAGCAGCACATAAACAAGATCCAAGCAACAAAACAACAAGGCATACACTAGAATTACGAATGCAAGCACAAAATGAGGTGGTCACTTTGCCGATGCAAATGACCACTTCAGCCAACTTTGATAAGCCCTAGCTCCTTCAATAAGCCACCAAATTCAACAAACAGATAATGCACATATATCTTATCACCTAAACTATTCCCAAACCTGATTTCAGACCTTAGATCCAACAAACAAAGAAGTTATTGGATCTGATGTGTTTGACCAATTTCAAAACACTTTTTATCAGATTTTTACAAAACTTCAAATCCCTTTTCCAAACTTTCAGAAACTTAACCAATGACTAAAACTTGTTTAATATGACTTGTTTAGACCTCCAAACCTGAAGAAACAAGGGTACAAGGCCACAAGGCCTTATGAACCAATAAACCCAAACAGCCTTTTATAAGCCCTTTTTCAAAGCAACTTCTTAATTCTACAAACAACCTACTGATTTTAATGATCAAATAGCCACAGTAGGTGACAACTAACAGATACCAACCAAAAAACACAAAGCACAAACACAAAATTACCAAATCACATAGCAAAACATAAAACAGTCAATATCATGTGATTTTTTAGAGGAATCTTAACAAGAGGTTATACCTATCCTCCACAACATCCTAGGAGGATCAGCAATGCTCCTTGGACCTTGTTCAACAACTAGAACAAGACCAAGGTACTTCAACAAAGGAGATGAATGACTGCCTTGGTTGATGTTTCAATTTAGAAACTCAAGGACTTGATTTCTTCAACACAATGAACAAACAGCCCAACCAAAGCCTCTTATCCCTTCACAAGCTTGGTGTCAACAAGCTTGTAAGAGTTTATAGCTTTTGGTCAAGGATTAGTACAAGAAAAATAGCAAAATCAGAAACCACTTTTCAAGCTTATTTCAAACTTGAAAACCGTACCAAACATAAACGTCCTTGAACCACAAGATTCAAGCACACTTATAACATATAATGGAACTCATAATTACCCTTAAACAACACCAACTTTCAAAAACATAAAAAGGAATTACAATTTTCTCAAAATAACAACTTTTATAAAATTTAAAAAGGAATTACAATGTTTAAAAGGTAAAACTGGAACAACGGCCTCAACACAGGTTGGGGGTCCTTTTATAGAGTACAAGGGATGATTCTAGAACTAGAAAATACATGAAACCCTAGCTAGGAATTCCCAAATTTGACCTTGAGTGCATTGAGTTGTTTAGCTGTCCAAAATGATCTTGAGCATTCTTTTTAGCTTTGTAACCAAGCAAAGAGTGTCAACTGTTGATTTGGACACGTGGCATTCCTTGGAGGTTAAGTTGTGATGTGATAAGTGGACGACTTGAATGGTGGGGTCACATGGTGAGTGGAAATTGGGGTTTTGTGTGTGGGATGAGTTTCTGCATGTGTGAATCAAGTGTGGGTAAGGGTAATTGCAATTTACCCTTTGTTTAAGTGAAGATAAATCTGGGTGGGATGAATGGTGAATAGTAGTAATTTTGATCCGAAAAAGGTGGGGAGGTGGTGTTTGGCGCGTGTTTTTGTGATTTAAACTTAGGGAAATGACAGATATGGTCCTTGTGTTTTGGGAAAAGTGGGAAAACACGTTTTTATCCTACAAACTTGATTCCCTTTGTTAATAAACTTTCAAAGTTTATACTTTGGCCACAAAACTTTGCAAATAAGGTTTCAAGGTTTATTTTTGTCATGTTTGAAAATTTGAGGGACTGATCTTGGACATTCTTGATCTTTAAAGGTCTTCATTGTATCTTTGACTTCATGAGGGACCTTAATTGACAATTTAGAATTGTTAAGGGACTAATCTTGCCAATTCTTCAAAGTTGAAGGACCATTTTGTAATTTTGACAAACTTAAAGGACCAAACTTGTAATTATGAATATACAAGGGTGTTAAGTGTCATTTCTTCATATTTTGAGGATCAATCTTGTACATCTTCAAGTCTTCAAGGATTTATCTTGGATAATTCATGAACTAGGGCTCGGTTCTTTGTACAGCTTCGTTTCTCGTGTTCGTTTTTCCTTGTTTCTTATGATCTTTTGTCTTTTTCACGATATTCATACCTAAAACACACAAGTAAACAAATACAAGCATATATATGGTATTTATGACATTTTAATGCATTTAAAGCCCGAAAAGAACGATGAGATCAATTATATAAGCCCAATAGACCCATAGCAAATAACCCGAGACCCAAAATGGGCTAGTCAAGCCCATTTACTAAATTTTGGAGACTTTTTGGGCCACATTTGACAAATGGTGAAAGTTTGGTCCAAATTCATAAATTTATAAAACTTATATATTCATTTCGTGACTTTTTGTAAGTACAAGGGCCAAACGTGTGAGTTTCTAAAGTGTAGGGGGACGGTTATTCAAACCGTGAGTGGTTAATACAAGGTTTTTAAGCTTGTATGAAAGTTCGTTATTCCGATCTTTTTGAATTGATTACTGGTAGAAAGTGCGACTCAATTGTTCTTGGTGGAAAATAAAAAGGTTCGGTTATCTATTTTAAACTAAAAATGAAAATGTCATTGAGTAAATAAAGTTGAAAGCTTTAAAATTTAAAACTATAAATGAAGACTTTAAAAACTGAAAAGTAACTGATTAAAAAAATGTAAACTTTAAGTATTTAAACTAGAATAAGACAAGTTAAAATAAAGCTAAATAAACAGGCGGGAAAAATAAAGTTTAAACTAAAAACTGGAAATATCTAACCCTTATCCGGAATGTTGTCCGGGTTCTTATCCGGAAGAAATATGTATCCCTTATCCGGAATTACCTGAACTGCTTATCCGGAATACTAAACGAGCCTTTATCCGGAATACGAAAAATGCACCTTATCCTGAATCTTGAAAGGGGTCTTATCCGGAATCCTGCTTCGTGGGCTTATCCGGAATAAATGAAATAAAACTTATCCGGAATACTTTGTTCGATCACTTATCTGGAATGATCTGAAGGGAAGCTTATCCGGGAAAAATAAATGGACTCTTATCCAGAATGTTTGAAGAAGCAGTTATCCGAAATAATGGAAAAGAGATGCATATCCGGAATAACTAGATGAGTGCTATCTGGAATTACTGATGAGGCTCCTTATCCGGAATAAAAGGTTATGACCCTTAACCGGAATATGAACTAATCCGCAAAAAGAGGGGGAAAATACTTCTTATCCGCAATATGTGATTGGTAACCCTTATCCGGAATAAAGAGATTGAGGGCTCTTATCCAGAATACAAGGGTTTAAAGATCCGTATAAGAAAACTTGCACAGGATGGAAATAAGCTAAATCCCAATAAGCATTTTGCCAAAAGTTAAACCAAAAGATTTTTAGAAAAAGATGATGAAGATAGAATTTAAAAACTTTTAAAACATTAAATAAGCTAGAAATCAAAAAGAACACTTTTTATTAAAACTTAAACATATTAAAAACAACTTAATTCTAAAAACTATTAAGCATAAAGATTAAGAAAAATAAGCACTTTTATAAAGAAACTTTTTAGATTACCAATTTAATAAGCACAACCAAATAACTACACAATCAAATCATCAACTAGATTAAGATAAAACTACATGATTATCAAGATTAAGTAAAAGATTAAGAAAGGTAGAATGAGAATTAAAGAAATAAGCTTGATTGATTAAAAATTAAAATCAAATGATTACAAGATTAAAGTTGATAAACTTGGAAAACTAGAGAGAAGAAAACTTAAGAAAAACTTGAAAACTAAAAATAAACTACTACTAAAAATTAACCACCTAACTACCCTCCTAATGACACATTAGGAGGGTATTTATAGGAGGTGGGGAGATTACATGCTTAAGCTATCTTATTTCTTTCTTCTCGTCTCGACTCGACTTAATTTCTTTGTCTTTCTTGACGTCGTCTCGGGGTTAGTCGATATAAATTGAACTTGTCTTATAATTTTCTTCTATAATTAGACTTGAGTTCTTCGACTTCATTAAACTTCCGTCTTTAGACTTTTTCTTCGATAAATCTTCAGAATAGGCCTTGGACTTCCGTTCTTTTTGCATTCTCGATCTTTCGACTTCGTCTTTAGTCTTTTTCTACGATAAAAGCCCGTGATAGCCCATGTTTTCTTCCTTTAGCATCTTTTGGTCCTAAAACACAATAAAAACACAAACCACGCATAATTCCGACTTTTACGACATAAAATACACGATTTGGTCTTGTTATTATTGGAAATAAGTAGTAAAAGGATAAGTGTTTTCACACTTATTAAATCCCCTACACTTGACCACTGCAATGTCCTCATGCAATGCACTAATTTCAAAGAACGATTTACATTCTTCATCATAGATAACCCACCTTGGCCTTTATTAAATACTAAACACTAAGAAAACTAAAATAACAAAACAAGTAAGAAATCATAGACTTACATTGGGTTTTTGGTTGTCATGAATGTTCATCATTCTCAAGTTTCACGTTCCCTATACCAAGCTTAAAAACGAGATCATTGTTATTATAAGTTAGCAAACTAACAGGAACTCATGTGGCCCAATTATTCACTTAGACTCCCTTATTCCTAGGTGTATCTCTTATATTTTAATATTATCTTAAATGATCACGATGATGCGTTGTTTGACTTATTTCAATAGTTATTTAAGCTGAAAATAAAGTGGGACGATTTAATCAATAGTTAGCTAAAGGATAAAATCTTTTAAAACTGCTTCTCGGGACCTCATAAAGTTCATATCTTGGCATAACTCGCTTCACGATTTGAGACCTTTCTCAGGCCGATATTTGGCAGCGACTTCATACTTCAAATCTTTGAGAGACGTTCTTGAAATTATGGTCTTCTCTTGATAATATGAATTTCTTCACTTGAAGTTTTGAGAGATTCTTCATCTTTGGACCACGACTTCTTTATTTTTCTCCAATCTTTATTTTGGACATTGATATTGTAACACCCCCAAATTTATACAACTCAGTATAGCGGAAGACTAGTTGGTGTTACGGGATAGCACATTACTCACATCATAGACAACGCATAAAAATCGCGTCGTTTATTTATAAATCATTTCCATTCAATAATATCAAAGTTACATCGGTCCCAAGTCATTACATTTCATACAAAGTTTTATAAAGTATTTGAATGGAAAATATTGTTTTAAGTGCGGGCCATGAGTTCTTGTTGTCTTCCCGAGAATTACCTTCAAGTACCTGAGATAAAACATGTTAAAAGAAAAGGTCAGCGATAACGCCGAGTGAATTCATAGAGTTTAATAAATTACATCAATATAACTTTGGTATAAAATTATTACCAAAAATCATTTCGTACAGAGTTTAATAAACCATCAATATAATATCGGTATAAAGTTTTTACCGAAAAATCATTTTTGTACAAATCATTGTAATAGGCCATAAAATAGCCAAAATCATTTTATACAAATCTTTATCAAAATCATAGCATAGGCATTTGCCTTAAAAATCATTATACGAGCCAATGTCGTAAAAACGTCATACAATACGTCTTATAACGTTGTATGAAAATAAAAACCGTTATATGAATATGGTTATGAAAACCAAAATACAAACATAATATCAATAGTATGACCCTGTATTGCTAGTCAGGTAATACGTCGTAATTCTGAGCGTCTAGTAGTATTTCGTTAGTCGGATTATTATAAGCCGCATGACATTGTTACCTTACTAAACCAACAACGGGTAGCTAACCCGATACCAATTTTGCCCATCTAAAGTAGCGTGTCGTCACAAAGGTCACGCTATGGAAATCTTCTCATACATAAATTCGCTTACCAATCAATGTGGCACGACGGGGATCAACCGTCAAGGCGCGAACTGGGGTGATCGTCCCCAAATAGTACTATTATATGCACAAGCGTCTACCAAATCCCGGTAGTTCACAATTCATGCTAATGGGACTTTTAGTGACATAACCTAACTTCAATAATCCATTTTATTTCATCTATCGGGTCCATTAATCATTTATCGGGTCATACAATCGGGTCATTCAATCATTCGGGTCCAAATCAATAAACAAACAATCGGGACAAATGGTGTCCTATTTTATAAAAACTAACATGTTATCTCCCTCGCGGGTTTATAAAACATTTATAAAAACATTTGAAAGAGTGCGAGGCTATGAACTCACGTTGATATGGGAAGGCGGGTTATCGGCAATTCGGACGTACGGTACGTGCTTCAATCACGGAAACCTAGAAAAATAATACTCGTCTTAGACTCATGTCCAATGACTTTATATAAATAACAATTATGTATATATATGATGATTGTATATATATGATGATCAAGTGGGTTTACATATTCTCGTTTACTCATTTTAGAGTTATGTGTCGATAACTTTTATACTAGTTTTCCTCGTTTTACCTATTTATGTGTTTTAGGTCCAATAAGCCTATTATTAGTTCTTAACTTGTATTAATCCTTGTTATACTTACATTATCAGTATCTACACTTTACAAGTTGGGCCTAAATGGGTTAAGCCCAATAATAAGTTTATAAGTGTTTTAGTCCATTTTTGTTGTATTATTAGTCCAATAACGTTAATTTAGTCCGTTAACGTCCGTATTTCTTATAGTTCGGGTTTTTATCGGTTTTTACTTGTTATACATGTCTATATATCAGTATATAAGTTTTATAAAGTTTTCATTAGACGGGTCAAACCATCTAAGTTTTATTTGACAAAAACGTTAATTTTACGGCGATAGCCGAAAAAGTCGTAAAAATCAAGTTTATAGTTTTTATTACTTATAAACATTATTTCACCACCATTTATATAATTTATCCATTTAATTAACCCTTTATATATTTATATAAATAAGTTTTATAAGTTAGTGGGCTTTTATTTTACATTTTATACATTAAAATGTGAGTGCTTATATAATAGTATTATTCTTTAATTTCCAAAAATCTGATTTTTATCTTTACTTTCACCAAAACTGCCATATCTTGAGTTCTATATGGAGATAGAAGCTCAAATTTTTATCACATAAACTACATGATATGTGCACATTTAACTCTTCTATAGCTACTGTTGAATCATCTTCTAAGTATTTTCTAAAAATCGTCCAAAACAGTAACCTCAGATTTATACCCTAAACTTGTTTTGATCATATCTCACTTATTACAATGATTCCATTGCATGGCCAACTCTCACATGTGTACAAGACCCATAGCTTACTGTAAATCCATTCTACTTCATCATTTTATCAGTTTACTATATGGTTCTTTACTGTTTTATACAGCCATCAAATTTAACCAAGATTTTAACCTTGTTTCTTATGGTTTTTCACCTTTTTAATCATGTTTATCAACACCAAATCCCCACATAACATTTTTATCATCATATAATCATCATATACATATACAATAGGAAATAAAATACATGTTTACATAATCAAAATAACAAGAAGATGAGGAGGACAATCTTTATACCACCATGATGATGTAGGTTGTGATCAAAACATGGATTTTGATGGAGAAACTTGTGCTTAGCCAACACCATCTTCAAGACCATCAATCTTTATGATCACCTTGTGGAAAATCAGCCCCAAGACACCATGAATACTCCTCCTTGGATGTTATAAGCACCACCAATCAATAGAGTTTCAAGAGGGCTTCAACATATATGTAAATAACATAGGCTTTGTGGTTGAATCAAGATCAAAGGTGGTGTTTGATGGTGGAGTAGGGACGGCCAAAAATGGAGGGTGAGAGAGTTTTGAGAGTGGTTTTGCATGTGTGTAAGTGAAAATGTGAGTAGCTAGTGGTTTTGATGGAAGAAAGCTTAACCTTGAAGCTAAATGAGACAAGTGTAAACTTGTTGAGTAGATTTTGACACCTAAAGGTGTTGTTAGCTTATTTAGGCCGGTTTTGGAGTGGGGGTGGGAAAAGTGTCCCACTTGTCTCATCCCCATTATTTACGGGTACTCCTCGATTCTAGTTTCCTCGATTTGCGTGCCTTCGGGTCGTTTTACGAAAAACGTTTTTATAAATTATAAATCAACATCACAAAACGAATCCAATAAAAATTGTTTCATCAAAAATGTAGTTCGAAAACGTAAATACGTAATCCTAAGGTTTCCGGTTTAGTCGTAAAGGACGTTAAAATAAAATCGTAAGTCCTAATATCTTCTCGTAAATTTGTGAGTTTATGAACTAACACAAATTTAAAACTCCAAAATAATATTCACGGATAAATTTATTTTCGGAAATGTCGGACTGTCACCAAGGATGGTGTATGTAAACGTAAGCACGTAACATAGAATCCTCCGGTTTAAACGTAGTCGATGCTACTCCAAGACGTAAATCCAAATTTCTTCCCAAAAATATGTGAGTTCATATTGTAACATTAAAATAATGTTTTTAAATAAATATTGAGAATAAAAATATCAACCATAGTTTGACGGATTGTCACAGCATTTACCCCTAAACAGGATCTTTGTCCTCAAAGATCATCTTACTTTACTACTCGCTTCTTATAGAGTTAAAGCCATGTGGGTATTTCCTCCACATTCGGTCTTTTCTCACAAGTGTAATCCATTATAATACACGAGCTTCATCAAACATAACTACGGGAATAAGATCAGGCTAAATGTTGACTTACTTTCTCTATCCATGATGTTCACGGGTTTCTGATGAATGCAACTTTTCGCCGATCTAAGCTTTACTAATAGACAATCAGATTCTCACTTGATAGATATTCCATCAAGTTCGATTTACGAAACATAATTTACGCAGTCCTTGAAGTCCTAGGGTAGATCCAGCTTATATGCCTTTCAAACCAATCTTTCACATTATCTCAATGGTCCCAAACAACGAGGACTTATATCCCATGATTTGTCAGATCATGAATTCATTTTTCCAAGGTTAAAAATTGTGGCATAACTTCGCTACCCATTTGGCACTTCAAGATCTACATTTCATATTCACATAACCTCTTGTCTACTACCGGCTGTCAATAATCAAATCCTAATTTCAACAATCATTTCAGATCTCGCGGGTCAGGTATTTTGCAAGGATAGGTTCGCCATCATAGGAAACCTTAAACCTAAAAGACATGTCCAACTCACTATGGGTGTATGTCGGATGTCTTCATCTCAACTCTTGCTTACAGATGCTCTAAGATTTAGATCCTAACAAGATTCGATCTCGTTCCTAATACGATAATTATCAATGATAATCTTTCCAAAGGAAAACGATTATACGGTTCATTACCAAAGGCCAATCATTCAAACATAAAACAGCACTTATATTACTTTGTATCGTTACTTTACCTCGTCCCTTCGATTTGGGGTGGTATATAGTACTCTCATCAAGGTTCATTCTCAATGATTTCTGAGCAAATCTCTAGAAATTCGATCCAAAGCGAGGATCTTGATAAAGATGTTCGATACAGGCACACTATGTTTACATAACTCTTTTTGCATTTATCTTTAACGGGAATGATATTAGCAGATTTGGTCAGTCTGTCGACGATGACCCAAATCGAATCAAATTCAGATGATGACCTTTGCAATAGCTAGATGTTAACTAATGTATGAGGCGATGTCTGCCTTCATGATCTGTCATTAGTACAACTTCTTCTGACAAAGATATTTTTATTCAGAAATGACATAAATAGAATACTTATACTTACAAATTCCATCATAACTATATCTTACAATCCTCCATATTTAGACAATCACATGTGGTCTTTTAATCATTTAACGCTATCGGCTTCTCAACTCTAATGGTTCACACTAGCCGTGAAACCTTTCACTATTTATATTATCCTTTATATTTTCTACATAATGTGTCAGTAATTATATTCATTTTTCCTGATGTAATAAATATCATAACCGTATTTATTCAAAATTCTTTCTTCATATCTTCTATGTTTTAGTTTCTTCTCAACTATTATTTTTATCTGTTTTACTCAATCCGACGTTTAAAGCGTCGATAATTATTACAACTAATTAAATATTAAATATTCAATTTTTGTGAAATGTAAACGTAAAGATTTTAAATTTTCTCAGTTTGTCCAATTATATTAAAATGTTCAAAATAAATTTTAATTTAATTAACAAGATTTTTGTTGATTTATCGAAAATATTTAATAAGATTCGTAAATGTTCGAAAAACCTTTGTTTATACCTTGGTCAAAGTTTTCTTAGTTTGAAAAGTAAAAATTATCGTTTCAGATTTCAAGTCATGGTTTAAATGGGTTTCCTCATTCCTTCTTAAGTTGTCTTGAGGTATACACAATCATTTACCCCTAAACAGAAGTTTAGTTAAATGATTTGTGTATAATGAAATAATCCTTTAAAATTTCTTTGTTAAAATATTTGTCAAAACATATTTGCATTTTCTTTTTAGTATAACTCAATGTCTTAAATGACTTCTAAATTTTGAAGAGTCAATTTATATTCCATTATCTATTAATCACATGGTTAAATCATGTAAAGGTTCAAGTCTTTAATCACGTGTTAATTATTCAAAGTACAGGTTTTTATTATTCGGCCAATTCAGGGCAATCTATAATTAATTATTAACTCCTTTCTATTCTTATAAACAAACATATAGTTCTTAATGATCACGAGCATGAATTTATCAAAATACAGCCTACACACGTGATTCACCAAATTTATGAATACTACATGTGTATTAGTCAATCCAAACGTCACCACGTGAAACTCATAATGTTCATTACAAGTATCGGATGTAGTGATTGGAATACATAATCCTTTTTTTTTGCGGACGCGACGTTGATGATAACCATGCCGTGAATCAAATCTTTAAAACATATGCTAGAACCTTGTAAATGATCGAACAAATCTTCCATTTCGAGTCATGGATATCGTTTTCGATTGTCAATTTACTCAGTTCACAGTAATCTATATTTATAAGGAAAGATAACACCATAGCTCTTCAGGATGACAGGCTTGGTATAATAAAATCTTTCTCCGACAACTTTCAGTTGTACGGTAATTCCTTTAATTCAGATGGTGCTGACGTACAGTGCACACGCCACAAGTGCAGCACCGAGAATATAATCAAATACCAAATTCAACTTGCCTTAATGGCAAAAGTCTAGGTAATTCACCAATAAATACCTCCTAAAGTTTCAGATAACAGAAACATCTTTTAATAAATTCATATTAGGTTCTTTCTAGATTATAATATCTATGACTAGTTCACAACCATTCATGGTATAATTTCAAGTCATCCATCAAGAATTATTTAGATCACTTATGATAATCAACATCTTATCATTTAGGGGAATTCAATTCGAGTTCCCATTCATTAAGACAACGTCGTCATGTCATAATCAATCAATCCATTCTACTGGCACTATCAACTTTCCAGTTTCATTGCCGTCGATAAGATGTGAACTTCTCAAAAGACTAATAATAACTCATAATCCTTCACAAATTCAAGGATATATGGAGACACAACTACCATCAAAAGAGTAAGGTCAACGCATAATCTATGGGAGAGAATTTCAAATCAGATACAGACGAAAACATTTAATGAATATGAATATATCCCATGTTTTCATAATTTGAGTACGCATTCGAAAGCTCCTCGGATCGTTACCCACGTCATTCAAATGAAATCAAATCAAAAGAAATGATAAGAATGTCGATACATCCGGTCGGGTATCAACACTCGCTAATCAGATACTTTTCCTAAGAATCTCACTACGGGAGAATTGGACAAGAGAGAATTGTCAATTGTCAAATAAGACAATTTCCACATATGAGTAAATTCGAATCAGAAGAATAGATGCTATAGGCACATATGTAGGTGTCCCTAACACTATGTCCTTTATTTTTCACTTCTTATAGATCTCATAAAATTTAATCTTTCACAATCTTTAAAGAAAATGTAGTGTATATTAATCAGTTTTATGGTGACTACTAATCAGCCTTGCATGGTCCATTCCAAATTGTATGTAGGCGCGCAACTATATACAATTTCAAGATTAACGATGCAATACTCAGTTCGTCAAAATTTTATCATCATGTTTTATAATAAAAACATTTTCATGCTTAATTCAAGAATATATTTACAAAGGTTTTCTTTGTTATGGAAATAATTAAGTTTCCAAAGCGTCTCATAAACAACTTCATTTTGATATCAATCACTTATAAATCTCACTTTGAATAATCCTTATTGTGATGAAAATTAAATTTTCTCAAAGGATACCGTTTTAACTTTATAAAAACAATGAGTGATCTGCAAAAGAGTGATGAAAAGTTGTTCACCAAGAACTTAACTACAATACAATAGGAAATGAGCTTAGCCAATTAATCACAAGGTTCATGATCTCGATGGCACTCAGGAATACAAAGAGAATAACCCACAACGTAACTCAATTCGAGATGAGTACTTGTTCATGGTTGCATCACTAATGCGAACATTAGGATGAAGCAATAAAGGATAGATAACATCGATACATGTAGAATTTAGCAATCAAAGGCAGTCTTTTTCATTAATCACAAACAAGTCAAAATTGTACCGTAACACATTACGTGTCACTATGTCATACAATTCTCAGAACTCATCATACCAACTGATGTCTCAGTTAAGTTAGGGATTTTTAAAAGATACCACAATGAATACTAATCTACAAGAGTCATTAGGTGTTCCACATGTCCCGGAAGATCCGTTGGTCCCAATTCAGAAGAAGATTTCTTCAATTTACTTCTTGGACACTGGGCATCCTCGTTAGTGGACAATGGTCTACGAACAACCCTTAACACGAATCAACAATCAATTAAATCCTTATAATTCAATCACAAAACTTAACGACTTCCTCTTAACAATCTTATATCCCATACAAGTTAAATTTTACTTTATTCAAGTTTCAATCAATTTTATACTCAATTCGATATCCTACCTCATTATCCAATACTTACAACCTTATTCTTAGGCCTTTATAGGGCAATACAAGCTCGATATGATTCAACACTTAATTTCCAATCCTATAGCTCTTTATAACAACAATTATCAAATGAGTCACTAGTATGAAATGACTTGATCATTCAACTAGACTTCTCGGAAAGGTATTAGTGGCATGAGGCTCTTGGGTAATGGTTCCAATGACAGCCTCAAGTGCAACATTCACCCTTTCGATTTCAAATTTAAGAATTGGATGACAACGAATCATATGACATCTTTCTAGGTGGTAATGTTTTTGTCAAACTTCACTCTATAAGGAAAGATCGTCATGACATCGATATCAGTTTTAATCTCGCCAATTCTTTTTCAATATCACAATCAACTAATATCTACTTTTCTATGAATATCAACCATTTGTTGGGATCATAAATATCCACAACTTGGTTTAGATCTAGGATAGCTAGAATTCCTACGAGAATAGCTTCGCTTAATTTACTAGGAGATTTAGGGTTACTTGGACAATATACGTCGTATAAATACCTCGTATAAATATCAAAATAATCATTAAACAATCATGTAATAAAATTACATCATATATATATAATCCAAGTTATATATATATATATATATATATTAAAATAACACTTCTCAGTCTTGGCCTTGTCGGTAACTCGGGAATTCTTTGGCACCGTTATAGTCAAAAGATTTTTAGACATTTTTAGAAAAATGTTTGTAGTTAAAAGATTTTGAAATGTTTTATTCAAAACCTTTGGTTTTTAAAAATCTTTCGTTCTCTATAACGAGAGCTCTGGTACCAAACTGTAACACCCCCAAATTTATACAACTCAGTACAGCGGAAGACTAGTTGGTGTTACGGGATAGCACATTACTCACATCATAGACAACACATAAAAATCGCGTCGTTTATTTATAAAGCAATTCCATTCAATAATATCAAAGTTACATCGGTCCCAAGTCATTACATTTCATACAAAGTTTTATAAAGTATTTGAATGGAAAATATTGTTTTAAGTGCGGGCCATGAATTCTTGTTGTCTTCCCGAGAATTACCTTCAAGTACCTGAGATAAAACATGTTAAAAGAAAAGGTCAGCGATAACGTCGAGTGAATTCATAGAGTTTAATAAATTACATCAATATAACTTTGGTATAAAATTATTACCAAAAATCATTTCGTACAAAGAGTTTAATAAACCATCAATATAATATCAGTATAAATTTTTACCGAAAAATCATTTTGTACAAATCATTGTAATAGGCCATAAAATAGCCAAAATCATTTTATACAAATCTTTATAAAAATCATAGCATAGGCATTTGCCTTAAAAATCATTATACGAGCCAATGTCGTAAAAACGTCATACAATACGTCTTATAACGTTGTATGAAAATAAAAACCGTTATTTGAATATGGTTATGAAAACCAAAATACAAACATAATATCAATAGTATGACCCTGTATTGCTAGTCAGGCAATATGTCGTAATTCTGAGCGTCTAGTAGTATTTCGTTAGTCGGATTATTATAAGCCGTATGACATTGTTACCTTACTAAACCAACAACGGGTAACTAACCCGATACCAATTTTGCCCATCTAAAGTAGCGTGTCGTCACAAAGGTCACGCTATGGAAATCTTCTCATACATAAATTCGCTTACCAATCAATGTGGCACGACGGGGATCAACCGTCAAGGCGCGAACTGGGGTGATCGTCCCCAAATAGTACTATTATATGCACAAGCGTCTACCAAATCCCGGTAGTTCACAATTCATGCTAATGGGACTTTTAGTGACATAACCTAACTTTAATAATCCATTTTATTTCATCTATCGGGTCCATTAATCATTTATCGGGTCATACAATCGGGTCATTCAATCATTCGGGTCCAAATCAATAAACAAACAATCGGGACAAATGGTGTCCTATTTTATAAAAACTAACATGTTATCTCCCTCGCGGGTTTATAAAACATTTATAAAAACATTTAAAAGAGTGCGAGGCTATGAACTCACGTTGATATGGGAAGGCGGGTTATCGGCAATTCGGACGTACGGTACGTGCTTCAATCACGGAAACCTAGACAAATAATACTCGTCTTAGACTCATGTCCAATGACTTTATATAAATAACAATTATGTATACATATGATGATTGTATATATATGATGATCAAGTGGGTTTACATATTCTCGTTTACTCATTTTAGAGTTATGTGTCGATAACTTTTATACTAGTTTTCTCGTTTTACCTATTTATGTGTTTTAGGTCCAATAAGCCTATTATAAGTTCTTAACTTGTATTAATCCTTGTTATACTTACATTATCAGTATCTACACTTTACAAGTTGGTCCTAAATGGGTTAAGCCCAATAATAAGTTTATAAGTGTTTTAGTCCATTTTTGTTGTATTATTAGTCCAGTAACGTTAATTTAGTCCGTTAACGTCCGTATTTCTTATAGTTCGGGTTTTTATCGGTTTTTACTTGTTATACATGTCTATATATCAGTATATAAGTTTTATAAAGTTTTCATTAGACAGGTCCAACCATCTAAGTTTTATTTGACAAAAACGTTAATTTTACGGCGATAGCCGAAAAAGTCGTAAAAATCAAGTTTATAGTTTTTATTACTTATAAACATTATTTCACCACTATTTATATAATTTATCCATTTAATTAACCCTTTATATATTTATATAAATAAGTTTTATAAGTTAGTGGGCTTTTATTTTACATTTTATACATTAAAATGTGAGTGCTTATATAATAGTATTATTCTTTAATTTCCAAAAATCTGATTTTTATCTTTACTTTCACCAAAACTGTCATATCTTGAGTTATATATGGAGATAGAAGCTCAAATTTTTAACACATAAACTACATGATATGTGCTACATTAAACTCTTCTATAGCTACTGTTGAATCATCTTCTAAATATTTTCTAAAAATCGTCCAAAACAGTAACCTCAGATTTATACCCTAAACTTGTTTTGATCATATCTCACTCATTACAATGATTCCATTGCATGGCCAACTCTCACATGTGTACAAGACCCATAGCTTACTGTAAATTCATTCTACTTCATCATTTTATCAGTTTACCATATGGTTCTTTACTGTTTTATACAGCCATCAAATTTAACCAAGATTTTAACCTTGTTTCTTATGGTTTTTCACCTTTTTAATCATGTTTATCAACACCAAATCCCCACATAACATTTTTATCATCATATAATCATCATATACATATACAATAGGAAATAAAATACATGTTTACATAATCAAAATAACAAGAAGATGAGGAGGAAAATCTTTATACCACCATGATGATGTAGGTTGTGATCAAAACATGGATTTTGATGGAGAAACTTGTGCTTAACCAACACCATCTTCAAGACCATCAATCTTTATGATCACCTTGTGGAAAATCAGCCCCAAGACACCATGAATACTCCTCCTTGGATGTTATAAGCACCACCAATCAATAGAGTTTCAAGAGGGCTTCAACATATATGTAAATAACATAGGCTTTGTGGTTGAATCAAGATCAAAGGTGGTGTTTGATGGTGGAGTAGGGACGGCCAAAAATGGAGGGTGAGAGAGTTTTGAGAGTGGTTTTGCATGTGTGTAAGTGAGAAATGTGAGTAGCTAGTGGTTTTGATGGAAGAAAGCTTAACCTTGAAGCTAAATGAGACAAGTGTAAACTTGTTGAGTAGATTTTGACACCAAAGGTGTTGTTAGCTTATTTAGGCCGGTTTTGGAGTGGCGGTGGGACAAGTGTCCCACTTGTCTCATACCCATTATTTACGGGTACTCCTCGATTCTAGTTTCCTCGATTTGCGTGCCTTCGGGTCGTTTTACGAAAAACGTTTTTATAAATTATGAATCAACGTCACAAAACGAATCCAATAAAAATTTTTTCATCAAAAACGGAGTTCGAAAACGTAAATACGTAATCCTAAGGTTTCCGGTTTAGTCGTAAAGGACGTTAAAATAAAATCGTAAGTCCTAATCTCTTCTCGTAAATTTGTGAGTTTATGAACTAACACAAATTTAAAACTCCAAAATAATATTCACGGATAAATTTATTTTCTGAAATGTCGGACTGTCACCAAGGATGGTGTATGTAAACGTAAGCACGTAACGTAGAATCCTCCGGTTTAAACGTAGTCGATGCTACTCCAAGACGTAAATCCAAATTTCTTCCCAAAAATATGTGAGTTCATATTGTAACATTAAAATAATGTTTTTAAATAAATATTGAGAATAAAAATATCAACCATAGTTTGACGGATTGTCACACATATACAACGATCCGCCTCCTTTTAGGACTTGGATCTATTTATCCTCATACCTTGTTAGGGTCTTTTCGGATAGACTTCTCCATGATCTTTAGGGGAGTATTTGCTTTTCGTCGTGTGTCTCGATCCTTCATATTGATCTTCTTTAAATGATTCTTCACATCACTTTTGGGATCTTTAGCAACAAAATGTAGCCCTCATGCCTTGTTAGGGCCTTTTCGGACTCGCCAATCTTCGCATCTCGCTTCAATAAGTTATGCCTTGGCTATGAACTCTTATTAATACCGAACAACTTTTAAACGATCTTGTGCTAGAAGCTAAGTAACTTTTCAAATTGTACAACCTTATTTATTGCAGATAACTTTATTATCAAGTGATGGGAGAATAGGCTTATAATCAACTCACATAAATTCACGAAAGAATACCAAACTTATAATTGACTCTATCATCTCTCGTTCTCCACAATTTAAATCTCAAGGAATGAGACTCGTGGATGCTTAGCCAATTAAATCAAAGTTTTAGGTTTTCGAGTCATCTATAGGATCTTGCAAACTCTTAGACTTTTTCAAGTTTAGAAATCGCATTTTAAAGTTCCCTTGTAAACAACTCTCTAGGATCGATTATAGGAACTTGCGAAAAGTTCTTGTTCTTAGCCCGTGAGAGTTAAGACTTTCGCGTTTTAAAGTTCCCTATATAAAAGCCTAGCAAAACTTGACTTAAACACGTTAAGGATACTAGCTAGAGTAAACTTAGATAAGTAAACTCGGGTTGAGTCAAAATATTCACCACTTTGAAAAATTTTAAAACCACTTTATTAAAAAATTTATTTTATCAAAGAAAGAAAATAACGAAAACAAAGGAAAATACTACTAAACTACTAGGCCAAAACAGATTAAAAATTTTGAAAAATGTCGAAAAATCAATTTTCCGGTTAAAATGAGGACAAATTCATGGAAAAGACCACTTACTTCGATAGAAGTCCCCCCTACACTTGATATAAACATTGTCCTCAATGTTTAAGCATGCGGGAGTAAACTCCCCTACACTTAGGACATTGTGCACTTTGTTTAAAACTTGCTAAGGAAAGGACAACTATAGTGCTTTCAATGTGAACATATCAGATATGAAATATTGAATCACGATAGTTTAGGATAGAACTGGGAAGACGGGTACACGGGATCACGGTTCGTCAAAAGTCATCGAGAATGGAGCTTTGAAGCTTTAATCCCTGCACAGAAGAAGAAACAAGACAACAAACACATACGGGGCTCCCCCTACACTTATTATGAAAACGGTAAAGGATAGATCAACGGGTTGCCTCCCGAGAAGCGCTTGTTTTTTATAACCGAGTCACGAGCCTGACTCGACCCAAAACTAGTTCATGGGAAACGTGGTGAGGGATGGAATCATCTCATGAGAGATGTCCTCACCAAAGTACAACTTCACGCGCTGGCCATTCACCTTAAAATTTGGCCCATTTGGCTGAGAAAGCTCAATGGTGCCATAGGGAAAGACTTTAGTGACGGTGAATGGACCAGACCAGCGGCTCTTCAACTTGCCCGAGAAGATCTTCAACCGAGAGTTAAAAAGTAAGACTTGATCACCAACATGGAACTCTCGATTCTTAATCCTTGCATCATGGATGATCTTGGTCTTCTCTGTAGATCAGTGAGTTTTCGTAAGCTTCATTCCTCAGTTCATTAAGCTCGTTAAGTTGAATCTTCCAAGATCACCGCCGTTGTTGATGTCGAAGTTAGCCCACTTCAAGGCCAAGTATGCCTTATGTTCCAGCTCAATAGGAAGGTGGCATGCTTTCCCGTACACAAGATGATAAGGTGTACAACCGATCGGCGTCTTATAGGCGGTACAGAAAGCCCACAAAGCATCATCTAACTTATCGGCCCACGCGGCACGATGCTCTCCCACAGTACGCTCCATAATTCGCTTCAGCCCGCGGTTGGAAATCTCAGCTTGACCATTAGTTTGGGGATGATAGGCGGTGTAAAGAGGATGATTAACACCGTACTTAGCCATGACTCTTGCGAATTGATCATTGCAAAAATGAGTCCCGCAGTCACTGATTATAGCACGAGGAACACCGAATCGAGCAAAAAGCTGCTTCAAAAAGTTCACAACCACCCTCATATCGTTCGTAGGAAGAGCCTTAGCTTTAACCCATTTAGAAACGTAGTCAACGGCTACGAGGGTGTACTTGTTCCCTTTAGATGATGGAAATGGCCCCATAAAGTCGATGCCCTATACATCAAAGATTTCACATTCTTGTATGAAATTTTGAGTCATCTCATCTTTATGTGTGATCTTGCCATGTCTTTGGCAAGCATCACAATGTTTAACCATTTCGTGAGCGTCATGATAAATGGTGGGCCAATAAAATCCAGAGTCGAATACTTTCTGCGCGGTGTAATTTGGACCAAAGTGACCACCGGTGGGTCCTTTATGAAAAGCATCAAGGATTTGTACCGCTGCCGGTCCATCAACACATCGACGAATGACAAGATCTGCACATTGTTTGAAAAGGTAAGTGTCGTCCCAAAAATAATGTTCAATCTTTAAAGAACTTTTTCTTTTGTTGGGACGTTAACCCTTCCTTGAGAATTCCACCCGCTAAGTAGTTTGCAATGTCCGCAAACCACGGGGTGTCATCAAGATTGGAGTTGATAGACATTAAGGCCTCAAGGGGAAAAAGAGTCATTGATCTTTTGATTCGGATGATCCCCTTGATAAGGATCCTCAAGTCTACTTAGATGATCCACGGCTAGGTTTTTGGCTCCCTTCTTGTCACGAATTTCAATGTTGAATTCTTTAAGGAGCAAAACCCAACGAAGAAGTCTTGGCTTAGAATCTTGCTTAGTCAACAACTACTTCAACGCGGAATGATCAGTGTACACGATGGTGGTAGAAAGGACAATATAGGGGCGGAATTTTTCAAAAGCATACACTACAGCTAAAACCTCTTTTTCGGTAGTGGTATAATGAAGTTGAGCCCCCGTCATTGTCTTGCTAGCATAGTGCAATGGTTGGAAGTGTTTGTTCACTCGTTGGCCCGAAACCGCTCCAATAGCTAAGTCGCTAGCATCACACATCAACTCAAAAGATAGCTCCCAATTAGGGGTAACCAAGACCGGTGCCTTAGTTAGCTTATCCTTAAGAAGATTGAAGGATTCAAGACACTCTTTGGAAAAGATGAAAGGGGTATCTTTTTCCAAGAGGTGGGTCATCGGCCGAGCGATTTTAGAAAAATCTTGGATGAATCGATGATAGAAGCCCGCATGACCAAGGAAACTTCTCACACCCTTCACGGTTGAAGGTGGAGGTAATTTGGTTATGACATCCACTTTAGCACGGTCCACTTCAAGACCGGCTTTTGATTTTTTATGTCCAAGCACAATACCTTCTTTTACCATGAAATGGCATTTTTCCCAATTTAGAACAAGGCGAGTGTCTTCGCACCGCTTAAGCATGCGTTCCAAATTGGCAAGGCAATGAGAGAAAGAATTACCATAAACCGAGAAATCATCCATGAAGACTTCCATAGTTTCTTCAACCATGTCATGGAAGATAGCCATCATACACCTTTCGAATGTCCTAGGAGCATTGCATAAACCAAAAGGCATTCTTTTATAAGCAAATGTTCCATAAGGACAAGTGAATGTGGTTTTCTCTTGGTCTTTGGGATCAACGGGAATTTGAAAATACCCGTAGAAACCGTCTAAAAAGCAGTAATAGTCATTACCCGCTAAACGTTCAAGCATTTGGTCCATGAAAGGGAGGGGAAAATGATCCTTTCTCGTAACATCATTGAGTTTGCGATAGTCAATACAAACTCTCCACCCTGTAACGAGACGAGCAGGAATCAACTCGTTTTTTTCATTGGGCACAACGGTTATTCCGCCTTTCTTAGGCACACAATGGACGGGACTAACCCATAGTGAATCCGAGATAGGGTAGATCATTCCCGCATAAAGAAGTTTGATAACCTCTTTTTTGATAACGTCATGGATCTTGGGATTCACCCTTCTTTGGCTTTGAATAGTGGGTTTAAAGTCGTCCTCCATGAGAATTTTATGTGTGCAAAAGTGAGGATCAATTCCACGAATATCGGAGATTTTCCAAGCAATCGCTTTCTTGTGATTCTTCAGCACGGCGATAAGTCGAGATTTTTCTTCCTCTTTCAAGTCCTTTGCGATGATGACGGGTAACTTCTTGTTGTCTTCAAGGAAAACGTACTCGAGATGAGACGGTAGGTCCTTAAGTTCTAAATTCGGAGGATTTTCGATGGAAGGCGTAGTCAAATTCGGATCATCGTTAGAGATATCCTTAGGAGATGGTGGAGAAATATGGTCCTCATTGAGAAGTTTCTCAATGGTATGAATGTCTTCATCCCAATTGGTGGGAGAATCGTCATATTTTAAGTCAACATCTCCCAAAGTGGCTTCAAAGTCTTTGAAAAGAAAATCACTTTCTCCAAATGGAGTTAGTGAAGGAGCAATAGAGGCAACGGTCTCAACAGTGGGTAGAGAAGAAGAACCACTTTTACAAGCGTCTTTGAAGTGTTCTTCACAAGCCTCATCAAGAACGTCAATGAAATTAACACTCTCGTTTTCAGAAGGCTGCTTAGAAAGTTTACCCATGTTGAAGACGATTTTATCGTCACCAACTCTCATGATTAATTCGACCGTGGCTACATCAATGAGAGTGCGACCGGTCCTCAAGAATGGACGTCCAACGATTAATGGAACACGGGGGTACATCTCGTAGTCAACGACAACAAAATCCGCCGGAAAGGTGAATTTGTCGACACCAACAAAGACGTCTTCGGCTATCCCCACCGGATAAGCAACCGTACGGATAGCTAATTCCAAAGTCATTCGTGTGGGGACTAGCTCGGGTAGAGACAATTGTTTCCAAACGCTTAAAGGCATTAAGTTTATACTAGCACCTAGATCGGCTAGGGCCATACAATTCTCTACCCCAGGGAAGTTGCAAGGAATCAAGAAACGACCAGGATCACCAAGTTTGGTTGGTAATTTCCTTAAGAGCACTGTGGAGCAATTCTCATTAAGTTGGGTCTGAGCGATATCGAGGAGTTTCTCCTTGTCACTGAGAAGATCTTTAAACATTTTAGCATATTTCGGCATGTGAGCGAGAGCCTCAGCAAATGGAGATATTGAAATTCAGTTGTTTAAACATTTTAAGAAAGTTAGAAACCTGAATATCATCCTTGTTCTTCAATTTCTCTTTCCTCAACCTTGAAGGATAAGGTATATTGGGTTGAGATGAAGGCTTTGGAATGGAATTCTCACTCACATCCGTGGGTGGTAGAGGGGTGGAAGTAGAACGTAGAGGAATTGGAGAAATAGAAGGTGGAGGAGTAGAAGTTGGAGGAATTGGAGAAGGAGACTCGTTTTCCTTCGTCACAATCACCGGTGTAGGTGTAGGAAGCTCGGGTTCCTTTAAACCTTTTCCACTGCGAGTGGTGATTGCTTTCATCTCCCCTCTTGGATTAGCAACGGTGTTACTCGGAAGAGAACCTGATCCAGAGGCTTGATTACTTGGGAAGAAACTAGCCATCATTTTCCTTAAGTCATTCATTTGACTTGCCAAAAGTGTTTCGCATATCGGCTCGAAGATTGTTTCCTTGTCTCACCATATCTGCTTTCAAGTTGAGCATTTCCTGTTGAAGATTTTGCACTATCACATCATTAGTCCTCATGTAAGTTTCAACGTCGTGGTGTAATGCGGTGGGTTGGTTGGGAGGAGGAGCATGGTAGGTAGGTGTTTGATAAGCAGGTTGTTGGTAAACTTGGTTGTTTCTTTGAGGTGGATATGGGTTTCTTTGGTTTTGAAATTGATTTGGAGCACGAGGTTGGTTTTGATTGTTGCGATTGAGGTTGTTTGGGTTTTGAGGGGGAAAACCGGGGGGGTGAAGGAAAGTTGTTTGAGCGATAGCTGAGCAAATTGCGGTCACCTTGAGGACGTGCTTGATAGCCTCCTGTAGAATAGGTACCGTTGGCAGCATACACATTTTCCGGATTGTCATGAGTCGAAGGACAATCGGTGTATGAGTGAGATCCCCCGCATATTTCACATGATTGACTCAAAGCACTAGCTTGGGCAGTGATAGCTTTGGTATTGTTGGCGGCTTAGAGAGCAAGTGATTCAACAAGTGAAGTAAGCTTGTCAATTCTCTTGTCGCTCTCATTAGTGCTAGCACTAGTAACATTGGTCCGAACACTCTTGGTTTGCACTCTAGACTTGTTCTCAATAATATCCCAAGCGGCATTAGCAGACTTAACCAAAATGTTACCCCCTGAGGCACTATTTAGTGAATTTTGGTCATTCATGCTTAAACCATTGTAAAAAGTATTGATTTGATGTACTTTTGTTAAAACATGTTGTGGACACTTTCTTAAAAGTTCCTTAAAACGGTCCCAAGATTCACTAAATGTCTCACCGTATTTTTGTGCAAAGGTAATTATTTCATTCCGCAAAGAGGTAGTACGTGAGGGTGGGAAAAAGTAGCTGATGAATTTGGTCTCTAAATCCGTCCACGTAAGAATACTTTGTGGCGGTTCCTTATCAAGCCAATGCCGGGCTTGTCCCTCTAAGGAGAAAGGAAAAAGTTACAAGCGAATTACCTCTTGTGAAACCCCATTATACTTAACCGTATTAGTGAGTTGAAGAAACCTTTTAATATGGTCATGAGGATCATCAATTGAACGCCCCAAGAAAGGTTGAGCAGAGACCATTTGAATAAATCCGGATTTAAGCTCAAAGTTGTTGGCTCCAATCTCGGGTATGACAATAGCATCGGTGTTGCCCTCCACGTGCGATTGCAAAAGCTCGATCATTGGTTGATTGTCCATGGTGACAATAGGTGGAGTAATGACTTCGACTTGAGCTACTTTCTTCTTACGAGCACGAGTACGCATACACACCTACAAAAAGAAAAGAAAAATATACAAAAAATATTTTTGGTTTTTATGGTTTTTCTATTTTTTTTTGTATTTTTGAAAATTTTTAATTTTTATGGATTTTTGAAAATTAAAAAGCAAGGAAAATAACGTTCAAGGATGAACGGATCCCAAAATCCAACGCGTCCCTCACTAAAAACCGTTAATCTTAACGAAAAGAGCCGGCAGCGGCGCCATTTAATACAAGGTTTTTAAGCTCGTATGAAAGTTCGTTATTCCGATCTTTTCGAATTGATTACTGGTAGAAAGTGCGACTCAATTGTTCTTGGTGGAAAATAAAAAGGTTTGGTTATCTATTTTAAACTAAAAATGAAAATGTCGTTGAGTAAATAAAGATGAAAGCTTTAAAATTTAAAACTAAAAATGAAGACTTTAAAAACTGAAAAGTAACTGATTAAAAAAATGTAAACTTTAAGTATTTAAACTAGAATAAGACAAGTTAGAATAAAGCTAAATAAACAGGCGGGAAAAATAAAGTTTAAACTAAAAACTGGAAATATCTAACCCTTATCCGGAATGATGTCCGGGTTCTTATCCGGAATAAATATGTATCCCTTATCCGGAATTACCTGAACTGCTTATCCGGAATACTAAACGAGCCTTTATCCGGAATACGAAAAATGCACCTTATCCTGAATCTTGAAAGGGGTCTTATCCGGAATCCTGCTTCTTGGGCTTATCCGGAATAAATGAAATAAAACTTATCCGGAATACTTTGTTCGATCACTTATCCGAAATGATCTGAAAGGAAGCTTATCCGGGAAAAATAAATGGACTCTTATCCGGAATGTTTGAAGAAGCAGTTATTCGGAATAATGGAAAAGAGATGCATATCCGGAATAACTAGGTGAGTGCTATCCGGAATTACTGATCAGGCTCCTTATCCGGAATAAAAGGTTATGACCCTTATCCGGAATATGAACTATTTCTACTGCTTATCCACAAAAAGAGGGGGGAAAATACTTCTTATCCGCAATATGTGATTCGTAACCCTTATCCGGAATAAAGAGATTGAGGGCTCTTATCCGGAATACAAGGGTTTAAAGATCCGTATAAGAAAACTTGCACATGAAGGAAATAAGCTAAATCCCAATAAGCACTTTGCCAAAAGTTAAACCAAAAGATTTTTAGAAAAAGATGATCAAGATAGAATTAAAAAAATTTTGAAACATTAAATAAGCTAGAAATCAAAAAGAACATTTTTTATTAAAACTTAAACTTATTAAAACAACTTAATTCTAAAAACTATTAAGCATAAAGATTAAGAAAAATAAGCACTTTTATAAAGAAACTTTTTAGATTACCAATTTAATAATCACAACCAAATAATTACACAATCAAATCATCAACTAGATTAAGATAAAACTACATGATTATCAAGATTAAGTAAAAGATTAAGAAAGGTAGAATGAGAATTACAGAAATAAGCTTGATTGATTAAAAATTAAAATCAAATGATTACAAGATTAAAGTTGATAAACTTGGAAAACTAGAGAGAAGAAAACTTAAGAAAATCTTGAAAACTAAAAATAAACTACTACTAAAAATTAACCACCTAACTACCCTCCTAATGACACATTAGGAGGGTATTTATAGGAGGTGGGGAGATTACATGCTTAAGCTATCTTATTTCTTTCTTCTCGTCTCGACTCGACTTAATTTCTTTGTCTTTCTTAACGTCGTCTCGGGATTAGTCGATATAAATTGAACTTGTCTTATAATTTTCTTCTATTATTATACTTGAGTTCTTCGACTTCATTAAACTTCCACCTTTAGAGTTTTTCTTCGATAAATCTTCATAATAGGCCTTGGACTTCCGTTCTTTTTGCATTCTCGATCTTTCGACTTCGTCTTCAGTCTTTTTCTTCGATAAAAGCCCGTGATAGCCCATGTTTTCTTCCTTTTGCATCTTTTGGTCCTAAAACACAATAAAAACACAAACCACGCATAATTCCGACTTTTACGACATAAAATACACGATTTGATCTTGTTATTATTAGAAATAAGTCGTAAAAGGATAAGTGTTTTCACACTTATTAGTGGTATGAAACCACAAGGACCATAATTGCCAAAAACCTAAACTAGAATAAGCCCTAATTGTTTTTATAAACAAACCGAGACCTAGAGGGGTCATTTCTGCCATTTTCGCAAAGTTTTACAAGCCCTAATCCCATTTAATTAATATCCGAAACTTAAAGGGCTATTCCTACCACTTTTGAAACTTAACTCAAACCCTAGAAACTCTATAAAATATTTCCAAAACATAAAGGAATAATTGTGACAACTTAGAAACTTGAAACAAGCCCTAACTCCTTATAATATTAATTTCGAGACTTAGGGGGGTGTTTTGTCATTTCCCTAAAGTTTTACAAGCCCTTGGGGGGTTTTTATAAATAAACCAACTAACGAGGATTAACGGTGTAACAAACTTAACGAATAAAACCCTAAAGGCTATTTTTGTAAACTATCATAATTACAAGGGTTTACTAGTACTTGTTCTTAAATAATTAAAAGTATTAATAAAATACTTAATTAAATTTAGTATTGGAATAATTAAATAAAGCACCAAGTTTAATTACGAAACTTTTTAAACTGACGAAACCCGTTAATTATATTTTTGTGACTTAAGAAAACAATATAATATTGCCTTACAGTTTATTTAATTAAATTCCATTTAATTAATTTATTCCCGTTTACTAAGTCAACTTATATATTTTTAGACACTAAAAATATACGTTTATCACAACCCTTTATAAGCACAAACATTTATCCAATTGTTATAACATATTAATTTGTGATCATGTATTCTTTAAAAATCATACATCCATCATGCATTGTTAATTTATGCATTGTCTAAGGCACTTATTATTACTTAGGGAATTACTCCGGCTCGTGATCATATTGTGCTAGTTGTTCAGTGACATCATCTTCACCACATCATTACCACTAAGGTAAGTTCATGGCCCCATCTTTACTGTTTTATGACTAGGGGAGAAAACATACAAAAACTATATTTATATAATATGCAAAACATGCACTGACAACAACAACAGCTTATTACCTATTGTTTGCCCCATACCCGTGGACTGTAATAGTTAATAGTGTAGCGCGAAATGTGTGAATAGATCTATTTGGGTGTTAACAACACCCAGCCTGCGTAACTTGTTATCACGAAACGCTTAGGCCAAGCAACAGGTTTACATCATTCTCGGACTGAGGGAACAACATCGGGACAAATCCAAATGGGCGTATCGAAGAACTTATTTTGTCTAGCTTCTATTACAGGGCAATAGGAACTACTATAGTATGTAGCTTAGTGCTCTAATATCCTTGTGATGGTTTGGCATATTATTAACTTATTATTTAATTAAACCTGTGAATTCACCAACTTCGTGTTGACCCCCACATTTTACTTTATATGTTTTCTCAGGAAAATAAAGCAGGTTCATGCATTGGAATCCAGCATTTTAGGAGCATCATGTCTACCCTTGGGCTGGGATATTTACTTCAGTTTTGATAATACATGTGGTTTACAAACAAGATACTAAGTGTGTAAAACTGATTCATGTAATTTGTATTAAATGACTTTTATGATCATTGCTCTATATACTATGTGCTATCGATCCAACCAAGTAATAACTATGTTTTCACTTAGTTATGAAAGTTCGTTGAATCCGATCTTTTTGAATTGATTACTGTTAATTAGTGCGACTCAGTCGTTCTTGGTGAAAAATTAAATGGTTTGGTTGTATAAACTAATTCAAAGAAAAGGCGTCGTTGAGTAAAATTAAAAGCTTGAAAAATTAAACTAGAAAATTTAAAACGTAAACGATTAAAAACTTAACAAGTAAATTTAGAACTAAAAACTCAATTCATCGGAATAAATGTAAAACAAATCTGTCGGAATATAAAGCAATCAAACCCATCGGAATATCAAAGTAAAGTCCATCGGAATAATCCATCTGAATAATATCGGAATGTAACAAAATTGATTCTATCGGAATGTATGTCTATTGGAATGTCTAGATCGAAATAATAGAAACACTTCTGTCGCAATATACTACTATCAGAATGTCCATATCGGAATACACGGTTCAATTCTGTCGGAATGATGTTAACAAAATTTGGGCAGCGTTTCGACTTAAAAGTAGCCTTAAGACCCGTCGGAATGTGCGATCGCAATGAGCGATCGCAATCCTAGATCGGAATAAGGGGAATGTTACTCTAGATCGCAAAGTAGAACCACAAATGGTTATTGCGATACAAACAAGCTATCGGAATGTGTAAACCCTCAATATTGCGATGGAGAACAAGTAATCCGAAAATGGATATAAGCTAAAAATCCCAATAAGCAGTTCCCATAAGCATACGTAACCGAATCTTAAACAACTCAATAAGAATAAATTTGACAATTTTCAAAACTCCAAATAAACAAACTTTATAAATCGAACCTTTTAAAAACACTAAAATTTTTAAGATATCCGAAAAGCAATAATATATATATATGAAATAAGCCAATAAGCACAATAAGCTTATAGCTTATACCGTATAAAAGCTTAATAAGGATTAAAAAGATTAACTTTTTAGACACTAAAACATCAAAATCAAACACTAATCTTTAAATTTCGGATCAAAGTTTAAAGCAAAATCAAGAAAGGAAGAAAAAGATAAAAGATTAAAAGCTTAAACTTGAACTTTTTGATTAATAAAACTCAATACAAAGATTAAAGAAAGCTTAACTTGAAAGAAAAGATGAAGTTTTAGTGAGAGAAAGTTAAACACTTTCTCTCTCTAAAATGAAAACTAAAACAAAGAAAATTAAACTAGCTAATGACTAACACCCTCCTAATGTGTCATTAGGAGGGTATATATAGGGAGTGGAGAATGCATGTGTGCTTCCTTCTTTCTTTCTTTTCTTCTCGGCTCGATCCAAATTCTTTGTCTTTCTCGACGTCGTCTCGGGATTTGTCGATGTAAATTGAACTTGTCTAGTAATTTTCTTCTTCTATTAGACTTGAGTTCTTCGACTTCATTAAACTTCCGTCTTTAGACTTTTTCTTCGATAAATCTTCAGAATAGGCCTTGGACTTCCGTTCTTTTTTTCACTCTTGATCTTTTGACTTCGTCTTTTCTCGTTTTCTTCGATAAAAGCCTGTGAAAGCCCGTGTTTTCTTCCTTTTTCATCTTTTGGTCCTAAAACACAATAAAAACACAAACCACGCTTAACTCCGAATTTTAAGACATAACATATACGTTTTGGTCTTGTTATTATTTGAAATAAGTGGTAAAAGGATAAGTGTTTTCACACTTATTAAATCCTCTACTCTTGACCATTGCAATGCCCTCATGCAATGATTAATTTTAAAGCACGGTTTACATTTTCCATCATAAATAACCCACCTTGGCCTTTATTAAAAAGATAGAAATATATACGAAACAAGTAAAGAAATCAAAGACTTACATTGGGGTTTTGGCTGCCATGAACGTTTATCATCCTCAAGTTTCACGTTCCCTATACCAAGCTTAAAAACGAGATCGTTGTTGTTATAAGTTAGCAAACTAACACGAATTCATGTGGGCCCATTATTTACTTAGACTCCCTTATTCCTAGGTGTATCTCTTATATTTTAATTTTGTCTTGAATGATCACGAGGATACATTGTTTGACTTATTTCGATAGTTATTTAGGCTGAAAATAAAGTGGGATGATTTAATCAATAGTTAGCTAAAGGACAAAATCTTTTAAAACTGCTTCTCGAGACCTCTTAGAGTTCATATCTTGGCATAACTCACTTCACGATTTGAAACCTTTCTCGGACCGATGTTTGGCAGCGACTTTATACTTCGAATCTTTGAGAGACGTTCTTGAAATGATGGTCTTCTCTTCATAATAGGAATTTCTTCACTTGAAGTTTTGAGAGATTCTTCATCTTTGGACCACGACTTCTTCATTTTTCTCCAATCTTTATTTTGGACTTTGATATACAACGATCCGCCTCCTTTTAGGACTTGGATCTATTTATCCTCATACCTTGTTAGGGCCTTTTTAAGTAGACTTCTCCATGATCTTTAGGGGAGTATTTGCTTTTCGTCGTGTGTCTCGATCCTTCATATTGGTTTTTGATAAATGATTCTTCACATCACTTTTGGATCTTTAGCAACAAAATGTAGCCCTCATGTCTTGTTAGGACCTTTTCGGACTCGCCAATCTTCGCATCCCGCTTCAATAAGTTATGCCTTGGCTATGAACTCTAATTAATACCGAGCAACTTTTAAACGATCTTGTGCTAGAAGCTAAGTAACTTTTCAAATCATACAACCTTATTTATTGCAGATAAATTTATTAGCAAGCGATGGGAGAAAAAGCTTATAATCAACTCACATAAATTCACGAAAGAATACCAAACTTATAATTGACTCTATCATATCTCGTTCTCTACAGTTTAAAATCTCAAGGAATGAGACTCGTGGATGCTTAGCCAATTAAATCAAAGTTTTGGGTTTTCGAGTCATCTATAGGATCTTGCAAACTCTTAGACTTTTTCAAGTTTAGAATTCGTATTTTAAAGTTCCCTTGATAAACGAATCTCTAGGATCAATTATAGGAACTTGCGAAAAGTTCTTGTTCTTAACCCGTGAGAGTTAAGACTTTCGCGTTTTAAAGTTCCCTATATAAAAGCCTACCAAAACTTGACTTAAACACGTTAAGGATACTAGCTAGAGTAAACTTAGATAAGTAAACTCGGGTTGAGTCAAAATATTAACGACTTTGAAAAACTAAAACTACTTTATTAAAAATTTATTTTAGCGAGGAAAGTAAATAATGATAACAAAGGAAAATACAACTATACTACTAGGACAAAATAGATTAAAAATTTTGATAAATGTCGAAAAATCAAATTTTCCGGTTAAAATAAGGGCAAATTCATGGAAAAGACCATTTAACTACGATAGAAGTCCCCCCTACACTTAATATAAACATTGTCCTCAATGTTTAAGCATGTGGGAGTAAACTCCCCAACACTTAGGACATTGTGCACTTTGTTTAAATCTTGCTAAGGAGAGGACAACTATAGTGATTTCAATGTGAACATATAAGATATGAAATATTGAATCACGACAGTTTAGGATAGAACCAGGAAGACGGGTACACGGAATCACGGGTCGTCAAAAGTCATCAAAAGTACTCTTTGAAGCTTGAATCATTGCACAGAATAAGAAACAAGACAACAAACACATACGGGGCTCCCCCTACACTTATGATGAAAACAGTAAAGGATAGATCACGGGTTGCCTCCCGAGAAGCGCTTGTTTTTGTTAACCGAGTCACGAGCCTGACTTGACCCAGAACTTAATTCAAGGGAAACGTGGTGAGGGATGGAATCATCTCATGAGAGATGTCCTCACCAAAGTACAACTTCACGCGTTGGCCATTCACCTTAAAGTTGGGCCCATTTGGCTGAGAAACCTCAATGGTGCCATAGAGGAAGACTTTGGCGACGATGAATGGACCAGACCAGCGGTTCTTCAACTTGCCCGAGAAGATATTTAACCGAGAGTTAAATAGTAAGACTTGATCACCAACGTGGAACTCTCGGTTCTTAATCCTAGCATCATGGATGATCTTGGTCTTCTCCTTATAGATCAACGAGTTCTTAGCCCACTTCAAGGCCCAGTATGCCTTATGTTCTAGCTCGATAGGGAGGTGGCATGCTTTCCCGTACACAAGACGATAAGGTGTACAGCCAATCGGGGTCTTATAAGCGGTACGGAAAGCCCACAAAGCATCATCTAACTTATCGGCCCACGAGGCAGATGCTCTCCCTCAGTACGCTCTAGAATTCGCTTCAATCCACGGTTAGATATCTCGGCTTGACCATTGGTTTGAAGATGATAAGCGGTAGAAAGACGATGATTAACACCATACTTAGCCATGACTCGAGCAAATTGATCATTGCAAAAATGAGTCCCGCGGTCACTGATGATAGCACGAGGAACACCGAATCGAGCAAAAAGCTTCTTTAGAAAGTTCACAACCACCCTCGCATCGTTCGTAGGGAGAGCTTTTCCCTTAACCCATTTGGAAACGTGGTCAACGGCTACGAGGATGTACTTGTTCCCTTTAGATGATGGAAAAGGCCCCATAAAGTCGATACCCCATACATCAAAGGTTTCACATTCTTGTATGAAATTTTGAGGCATCTCATCTTTATGTGTGATCTTGCCTTGGCTTTGGCAAGCATCAAATTTTTAACCATCTCGTGAGTGTCACGATAAATGGTGGGCCAATAGATTCCAGAGTCGAAAACTTTCTTCACGGTGTAGTTGGGACCAAAGTGTCCACCGGTGGGTCCTTTATGGCAAGCTTCGAGAATGTCCAAAGCTGCAGGTCCATCAACACATCGACGAATAAGCAGATCAGCACATTGTATAAAGAGATAAGGGTCATCCCAAAAGTAAGTCTTAACATCTTTAAAGAACTTCTTCTTTTGTTGGGATGTTAACCCTTCGATGAGAATACCACCCGCTAAGTAGTTTGCAATGTCCGCAAACCACGGGGTGTCATCAAGATTGGAATTGATAGACATTAAGGCCTCAAGGGGAAAAGAGTCATTGATCTCTTGATTCGGATGATCCCCTTGATAAGGATCCTCAAGTCTACTTAGATGATCCGTGGCTAGGTTTTCGGCTCCCTTCTTGTCACGAATTTCAATGTTTAATTCTTGAAGGAGCAAAACCCAACGAAGAAGTCTTGGCTTAGAATCTTGCTTAGTTAACAAGTACTTCAACGCGGAATGATCAGTGTACACAATGGTGGTGGAAAGAACAAGATAGGGGCGGAACTTCTCAAAAGCATACACTACAGCTAAAAGCTCTTTTTCGGTAGTGGTATAATGCAATTGAGCCCCCGTCATTGTCTTGCTAGCATAATGGATTGGTTGGAAGTATTTGTTCACTCTTTGGCCCAAAACCGCTCCAATAGCAAAGACGCTAGCATCGCACATCAATTCAAAAGGTAGCTCCCAATTAGGGGTAACCAAGACTGGTGCCTTAGTTAGCTTGTCCTTAAGAAGATTGAAGGATTCAAGACACTCTTTAGAAAAGATAAAAGGAGCATCTTTTTCCAAGAGGTGGGTCATCGGGCGAGCGATTTTAGAAAAATCTCCAATGAATCGACGATAGAAGCCCGCATGACCAAGGAAACTTCTCACACCCTTCACGGTTGAAGGTGGAGGTAATTTGGCTATGACATCAACTTTAGCACGGTCGACTTCAAGACTGATTTTAGAGATTTTATGTCCAAGCACAATGCCTTCTTTTACCATGAAATGGCATTTTTCCCAATTTAGAACAAGGAGAGTGTCTTCACACTGCTTAAGCATGCGTTCTAAATTGGCAAGGCAACGAGAGAAAGAATCACCATTGACTGAGAAATCATCCATGAAGACTTCCATAGTTTCTTCAACCATGTCATGGAAGATGGCCATCATACACCTTTGGAAAGTCCAAGGAGCATTGCATAAGCCGAAAGGCATTCTTTTGTAAGCAAATGTTTCATCAGGACAAGTGAATGTAGTTTTCTCTTGGTCTTGGGGATCGATGGGTATTTGAAAATAACCTGAGAAACCGTCTAAAAAGCAGTAATAGTCATTACCCGCTAGACGTTCAAGCATTTGGTCCATGAAAGTAAGGGAAAATGATCATTTCTCGTAGCATCATTGAGTTTGCGATAGTTTATACAAACTCTCCACCCCGTAACGAGACGAGTAGGAATCAACTCGTTGTTTTCATTGGGCACAACGGTGATTCCGCCTTTCTTAGGAACACAATGGACCGGACTAACCCATGGTGAATCCGAGATTGGATAGATCATGCCCGCATCAAGAAGTTTGATAACCTCTTTTGATAACGTCATGGATCTTGGGATTCACCCTTTGTTGGCTTTGAATAGTGGGTTTAAAATCGTCCTCCATGAGAATTTTATGTGTGCAAAAGTGAGGATCAATTCCACGAATATCGGAGATTTTCCATGCAATCTCTTTCTTATGATTCTTTAGCACGGCGATAAGTCGGGATTTTTCTTCTTCTTTCAAGTCCTTTGCGATGATGACAGGTGATTTGTTGTTTTCGTCAAGGGACACATATTCAAGATGAGATGGTAGATCCTTAAGCTCTAAATCCGGAGGATTTTCGATGGACGGCGTTTTCAAATTCGAATCATTGATAGAGATATCCTTAGGAGATGGTGGAGAAATATGGTCCTCATTGAGAAGTTTCTCAATGGTACGAATGTCTTCATCCCAATTGGAGGGAGAATCGTCATATTGCAAATCCACATCTCCCAAAGTTGCTTCAAATTTTTGGAAAATGAAATCACTTACTCCAAATGGAGTTAGTGATGGAGCAAGAGAGGCAACGGTCTCAACAGTGGGTAGAGAAGATGAACCACTTTTACAAGCGTCTTAAAAATGTTCTTCACAAGCCTCATCAAGAACGTCAATGAAATTAACGCTCTCATTTTCAAAAGGCTGCTTAGAAAGTTTACCCATGTTGAAGATGATTTTATCATCACCAACTCTCATGATTAATTCTCCCGCGGCTACATCAATGAGAGTGCGACCGGTCCTAAAGAATGGACGTCCAACGATTAATGGAACACGGGGATCCATCTCGTAGTCAACGACAACAAAATCCGCCGGAAAGGTGAATTTGTCGACACCGACGAAGACATCTTCGGCTATCCCCACTGGATAAGCAACCGTACGGTTAGCTAATTCCAATGTCATTCGTGTAGGGACTAGCTAGGGTAGAGATAATTGTTTCCAAACTCTTAAAGGCATTAAGTTGATACTAGCACCTAGATCGGCTAGGGCCATACAATTCTCTACCCCGGGGAAGTTGCAAGGAATGAGGAAACGACCTGGATCGCCAAGTTTGGTTGGTAATTTCCTTAAGAGCACTGCAGAGCAATTCTCATTAAGTTGGGTCTGAGCGATATCAAGGAGTTTCTCCTTATCACTGAGAAGATCTTTAAACATTTTCACATACTTCGGCATGTGAGCGAGAGCCTCGGCAAAGGAGATGTTGAAATTCAGTTATTTAAACATTTTAAGAAAGTTAGAAACCTGAATATCATCCTTGTTCTTCAACTTATCTTTCCTCAACCTTGAGGGATAAGGTATATTGGGTTGAGATGAAGGCTTTGGAATGGAATTCTCACTCACATCCTTGGGTGGTGGAGGGGTGGAAGTAGAAGGTGGAGGAATTAGAGAAGGGGACTCGTTTTCCTTTCTCACAATCACCGGTGTAGGTGTAGGAATCTCGGGTTCCTTTAAACCTTTGCCACTTCAGGTGGTGATTGCTTTCATCTCCCCTCTTGGATTAGCAACGGTGTTACTCGGAAGAGAACCCGAACCAGAGGCTTGATTACTTGGGAAAAAACTAGCCATCATATCCCTTAAGTTATTCGTTTGATTGTTCATAGAGTTTCTCATATCGGCTTGAAGAGCATTCCCTTGTTTCGCCATGTCATTCCTTAGCTCGGCTCGAATATCGTTCCCTTGTTTTGCCATGTCACCCTTCAAGTTAATGAATTGGCTTTGAAGATTCGTCACCATCTCTCTATTGGTTCTCATGTAAGCTTCGAGGTCTTGGTTAAATGTCGTGGGTTGATTTAGAGGTAGGGCTTGGTAAGCTGAATTATTTCCTTGAGGTCGATATGGGTTTCTTTGGGATTGATATTGATTGGTAGCTCGAGGTTGGCTTTGATTGTTGCGGTTGAAATTGTTTTGGTTTTGGTTTTGAGGAGAAAAATCGGGTGGAGATAGATAGTTGTTGGAACGATAACTTAGCAAGTTACGGTCTCCTTGAGGACGTACTTGATAGCCTCCTGTAGAATAGTTACCGTTAGCGGCATACACATTTTCCGGATTGTCAAGAGTAGAAGGACAATCGGTGTATGAATGAGAACCCCCACAAATCTCACAAGAAGTTGCTATAGCTTTAGCTTGTTGAAATTGGTTTGTAGCCATGGTTAAGAAGTTTTTGTTCATCTCAGCTATTTGGCGAGTAAGTTCGGTTATCTCTGAGTTGGATGATGTAGAAGAAACATTGGCCCTCTGGTTATTCCTTGAAGATGCAGATGAATCCTAATTTTTGTGGTGAGTGGTCATGTTCTCTATCAGCTCTCTACACTCCTCAGGTCTTCTCTTCATGAATGTACCACCGGCGGCAGCATTAATCGTATCACGATCACAAAAAGTTAGACCATTATAGAAAGTATGAATCAAAGTAACATGGAGCATGTTATGGTTTGGACAACGGTCGATCAAGACATTATAGCGTTCCCAAGCATCGAAAAGCGACTCATCAGGTTCTTGTGTGAATTCAGTGATTTGGTTGTGAAGACTAGTGACCATGGATGGTGGAAAGTAGCGCGACAAAAATTTTTGAGTCATGTCATTCCATGTTTGAATTGAATTTTTGGGAAGACAATCAAACCATTTTTCGGCATGGTGGGATAAAGTGTGTGGAAAGAGGTGAAGGCAAAGAAAATCCATGGAAGCACCGGGTAGTTTCATGCTTTGAGTGACGGTGATGAACTTGTCGAGATGTTTGTTGGCATCATCATCCGGTAATCCGCGAAACGGGCAAGCGTTTTGAACTTGCTGGATCATGTGATGCTTCAACGAAAAGTCGGGAGCCGTGATTTGCATTGGCGCAATCGGTCCTCCGCGTCCGTTCATGGTTGGTTGACAAAGCTCCTCCATTGTTCGTAGGTCGGGTGGGGGAACATTGTTGTTGTTGTTATTGTTATTCAAATTGGGGTGGGGTGGGTTGTTATTATTGTTATGCACACCGGCCATATCTATGTCTCTAAGAGTCTCGGGCTCAGGATAAGACGTAGATCGAGTACGCATACACTAAAAGGAAATAAACTATTTTTTATTTTTTATCTTTTTTATTGTTTTTGGATTTTTGAAAATTTTGTATTTTTTAGGATTTTTGAAAATTTGTGTGCTTGAAAATAACGTTCCTAAAAGAACGGATCCCAAAATCCAAATTCTCACTAAAAACCGTTAATCTTTACGAAAAGAGCCGGCAGCGGCGCTATTTAATAACTATGTTTTCACTTAATTATGAAAGTTCGTTGAATCCGATCTTTTCGAATTGATTACCGTCAATTAGTGCGACTCAGTCGTTCTTGGTGGAAAATTAAATGGTTTCGGTGTCTAAAACTAATTAAAAGAAAAGGCGTCGTTGACTAAAATTAAAAGCTTGAAAAATTAAACAAGAAAATTTAAAACGTAAACAATTAAAAACTTAACAAGTAAATTTAGAACTAAAAACTCAATTCATCGGAATAAATGTAAAACAAATCTGTCGGAATATAAAGCAATCAAACCCATCGGAATATCAAAGTAAAGTCCATCTGAATAATATCGGAATGTAACAAAATTGATTCTATCGGAATGTATGTCTATCGGAATGTCTAGATCGGAATAATAGAAACACTTCTGTCGCAATATACTACTATCGGAATGTCCAGATCGGAATACACGGTTCAGTTCTGTTGGAATGATGTTAACAAAATTTGGGTAGCATTTCGACTTAAAAGTAGCCTTAACACCCGTCGGAATATGCGATCGCAATGAGCGATCGCAATCCCGGATCGGAATAAGGGGAATGTTACTCTAGATCGTAAAGTAGAACCACAAATGGTTATTGCGATACAAACAAGCTATCGGAATGTGTAAACCCTCAATATTGCGATGGAGAACAAGTAATCCGAAAATGGATATAAGCTAAAAATCCCAATAAGCAGTTCCCATAAGCATACTTAACCGAATCTTAAACAACTCAATAAGAATAAATTTGACAACTTTCAAAACTCCAAATAAACAAACTTTATAAATTGAACCTTTTAAAAACACTAAACTTTTTAAGAAATACGAAAAGCAATAAGCTATATTTATGAAATAAGCCAATAAGCATAATAAGCTTATAGCTTATACCGTATAAAAGCTTAATAAGGAATAAAAAGATTAACTTTTTAGACACTAAAACATCAAAATCAAACACTAATCTTTAAATTTCAGATCAAAGTATAAAGCAAAATCAAGAATGGAAGAAAAAGATAAAAGATTAAAAGCTTAAACTTGAACTTTTTGATTAATAAAACTCAAATACAACGATTAAAGAAAGCTTAACTTGAAACAAAAGATGAAGTTTGAGTGAGAGAAAGTTAAACACTTTCTCTCTCTAAAATGAAAACTAAAACAAAGAAAATTAAACTAGCTAATGACTAACACCCTCCTAATGTGTCATTAGGAGGGTATATATAGGGAGTGGGGAATGCATGTGTGCATCCTTCTTTCTTCTTTTCTTCTCGACTCGATCTAAATTATTTGTCTTTCTCGACGTCGTCTTGGGATTTGTCGATGTAAATTGAACTTGTCTAGTAATTTTCTTCTTCTATTCGACTTGAGTTCTTCGACTTCATTAAATTTCCGTCTTTAGACTTTTTCTTCGATAAATCTTCAGAATAGGCCTTGGACTTCCGTTCTTTTTTTCACTCTTGATCTTTTGACTTCGTCTTTTCTCGTTTTCTTCGATAAAAGCCCGTGAAAGCTCGTGTTTTCTTCCTTTTTCATCTTTTGGTCCTAAAACACAATAAAAACACAAACCACGCATAATTCTGACTTTTACGACATAAAATATACGTTTTGGTCTTGTTATTATTGGAAATAAGTGGTAAAAGGATAAGTGTTTTCACACTTATTACCAAGTAACACCCCAATTACTTTTCCGCTGCATTTGACCAACTTGGGGGTGTTACAGAAATGGTATCAGAGTGCATAGTTATAGAGAACCAGATCGATAATAAAAATTTTAAATATAATAAAAATTTTGAACTGGACTATAACTAAATTTTTTAAAAATCAATAAAATAAAGAGTAAGTTGATTTTTTGGGAACCCTTATAAGTTATGCATATAGTACATAGAGCATACACATTATGTGAACTAGTTTCACACTGATTTATAACCTTTGAGTTAATAAATCCCCTAAGTATGTACTTATACTTTTAACAGTCATAGTTAAAAGACATAAACCGCATCGTATTGCATTTTAAAAACTTTTTGAATTGTGTAAGCTATATACTTACTCAACTTTGAAATGCTATTTCAGATATCATGACGCCACCTACTATTGTGACTACCTTTGAGGAGCTCATGGCTCCTACCACTACTCTAGTATCACCGACATTAGTATTTGTTAGACCCGCATCCGACACGGAGTCCAGAGATGACCAGCCAGACGGGGTCATCATACTCACATATTCACCTACTCCATCACCGCCTACTGTATCCCCTACTTCACCATTGCTTGAAGTGCCTACATCTCCTCCTAGGGAGAGGGATCAGGTTGTACCATCCTTACCACCACTGCCACCACCTTCTGCACATCACCCTTACCCCACCAGCACTCTTCCACCTCGCAAGAGGAGGCGTGATTTCATTCCTGACTCGACATTCGAGGTAGGAGAGGGATCTGGAGCTGGGCAGCCCAGCCTTGGCGTACTGCGGGCACATGTCGACGCGCTTGAGGCCCGCCAGGCGCAGGATACCGCTCTCATTCATGTCCTATTACAGGCGGACCAGCAGGGTCGCGCCTTGCTTCAGGAGAGGTATAAATCTCTCTATTAGGCTGTAGCCAGTGAGTCACACACCACGCAGAGTTCTCTGGGTATGACCCAGAGAACTATGCATTGGTTACTAGATGAGGTTGCTTACCTCCGCTGCCGGTTAGCTACACTCAAGGGTCACTCATACGAGACACAGGCTGCTATCCTCACCCAGAAGGAGACCTTTCGGACATTCATAGACCTAGCAGACCTCCGCCATCAGGGACTCACTACCGAGGCAGACCACCTACGGAGAGCCGATGCAGCACTTCAGCACCAGTTGCTAGAGACTATGAGGTTCTCCAGTGAGATTAGGAGGGCGATGATCCGTATGTAGGTTGATCGTGCACCTACGCCACCAGCCGGACCACCTGCACACGCAGACAGCCATACTAGTGTAGGCTAGATTTTATTGTACATCATGACAAGCATTGAGTTGCATCTCAGCTCACATGATTTAGATCTTTGTACTTGTATTTCCATTTCAGTTGTATCCGTATCATAGCACCTAACCTTAGTAGGTAGGTTATCTTTTGTAGTATTACAAACATTTGTACCACTATCTCAGACAGGATGGTTGTATCTATGTCTTAGATCGGTTGTATTGTATTATATTGATGTTCGCCAGTACTGATATATCATCCTTTACTTGTTTGTGTGAATTTATATTATTATGAAATCTTGACAGATTATCTAATTTGTTGTGAATTCTATGCATACCCATTTTTATGCAGCTTAATATTATAATTCTACTAACCAACTAATAAATCTCATCTTTGTGTGTGATAGAACAATGGCACAAAGGGTCACTCCACAGAACACTAACGTTGCTCCTTCAGCGACCGTTTCAGAAGCATAACTCAGAGTGCTTATCGGTCAAGGCATTGCTGATGCCCTAGCCGCCAGGGAAACACACCCCAACGGGAACCAGGGCGACAGTCAAAACTCGAATGCTAGAGATCGAGATGCCAGAGTATGTACCTATCCCGACTTCCTGAAATGTAAGCCCAGTTACTTCAAGGGCAAGGAAGGGGTAATAGGACTCATGCAATGGTTCGAAAGGACCGAGACAGTATTCCGCATTAGTGATTGCACCGGGGAGAACAAGGTGAAATTTGCCACCTGTACTCTCTTGGAACATGCTCTCACCTGGTGGAACTCCCTAGTTGCTACTCTTGGACATGACGAAGCTTATGGGATGACCTGGAATGCATTTAAGGAAAGACTTACCACGAAATACTGTCCTCGAGGCGAAATCAAGAAGTTAGAAATTGACTTGTGGAACCTCAAATGCTTGAACCATGACATCACGACTTATAACCAGAGATTTCAGGAGCTGACTTTGATGTGTACTCGGATGTTACCTGACGTGAAGGACAAGATAAAGAAGTATGTCAGTGGACTTCCGGATTCTGTGCACGACAGTGTACTTGCATCACGACCCACTACAGTCGAGGGCGCCATAGAGTTTGCCACAGAGCTGATGAACAACAGGGGGCGTGATCATGTGATTAGGCAGAGTGAGTACAAGAGGAAGGTTGAGGAGAACTACCGTGGTTATAATCAGGCCCAGCCACCAAAGAAGCAAAACTTGGGCCAGATCTGTAGTGTTTTTTCTTCAGCACCACCACCATATGCAGGCAACAAACCAAAGTGCACCAAGTGCTATTTCCATTATTTCTCTAATGTTGAATGTCGAAGGCCCAGACAGGGCAACTCTTATGTTCCAACCATCAGGAACAACTCCAGCACCAACTACAAGCCTCGCAATGGAAAAAGTTAGAACTTCCGTGGAAATGGACAACAGGGAAACCGCCAGCACACTGGCGGTGGTAACACAACCCGTGGGGAAATTCGTTGCTATGGTTGTGGAGAGATCAGACACATCAGCCCTGATTGCCCGAAGCGAGCAGTTAGGAACGAGAGCAGAGGAGGAGCACCATCTATAGTCTATGTGATAGGAGACGCCAAGACCCACCAGACTCCAATGTGGTTACTAGTACGTTCCTTCTAAACAATCGTTATGCAAATATATTGTTTGATATGGGAGCAGATAGGAGTTTTATATCCACAGAATTTAGTAGCTTACTAGACATCACACCTACACCGTTAGACGACTGTTACAGAGTCGAATTAGCATACGGTAAGATCATTGAAACTAACACTATTTTAAGAGGTTGTACCTTAAACCTTTTAAATCATCCATTCGATATCCAGTTAATACCTGTAATTTTGGGTAGTTTCGACGTCATTATTGGTATGGGCTGGTTAGCTAAATATCACGCGACCATTGTGTGCGACAAAAAGCTAGTCCGTATAGCATGGGGAAAAGAAAACCTAATCGTTCGAGGAGAAGGAAACTCAAATAGAACTGACTCCAGACTGATGTTATCTCCTGCACTAAAGTCTATAAGTACATACTAAAAGGATGCCCTATCTTTTTAGCACATATTTTAAAAACCGACAAGGAAGAAGAACCAGAGAAGAAACAAATCAAGGACGTGCCAATTGTCCGTTATTATCCTGAAGTTTTTCCAGACGACTTACCTGGTTTGCCTCCGGCTCATCAAGTGGAATTACAAATCGACTTGATACCAGGAGCTGCACCTGTAGCTAAAGCACCATATCGATTAGCACCCACCGAGATGAAAGAACTCGCAGAACAACTTCAAGAACTGTCAGACAAAGGTTTTATCAGACCCAGTTCCTCACCTTGGGGAGCTCTAGTACTCTTTGTCACAAAGAAAGACGGATCTTTCCGATGTGTATCGATTATAGAGAACTGAATAAGCTAACTGTGAAAAATCGTTACCCACTACCACGAATCGACGACTTATTTGATCAGTTACAAGGATCAAGTGTATACTCCAAGATCGACCTACGATCAGGGTATCACCAGTTGAGGGTCAGATAAGAGGACATACCGAAAACAGCTTTTAGAACTCGTTACGGTCATTATGATTTTCAAGTCATGCCATTTGGCCTGACTAACGCTCCATCCATATTCATGGACCTCATGAACCGAGTGTGTAGACCCTATCTAGATAAGTTCGTGATTGTGTTCATCGATGACATACTCATCTATTCCAAGAACGAGCAAGAGCACGGAGAACATCTTGCTCAAGTACTAACAATACTCAAGGAAGAGAAGTTGTACGCAAAATTCTCGAAGTGCGACTTTTGGATTCCTAAAGTTCAATTCCTCTGTCATGTGATCGATGACAATGGAATTCAAGTAGATCCCGCAAAAGTCGAATCCGTGAAGGATTGGGCATCACCCACATCACCAAAGGAGATTCGCCAATTTTTAGGCCTTGCCGGTTACTACCGGAGATTCATAGAGGGATTTTCTAAGATAGCTAAATCTATGACAAATCTTACTCAGAAAGGCGTAAAATTCGATTGGGGAGAAAAAGAAGAGGCCGCATTCCAAACCATTAAGCAGAAATTGTGTAGTGCACCCATTTTAGCTTTACTAGAATGCAACGAAGATTTCGTCATCTACTGTGACGCCTTACACAAAGGCTTGGGAGCTGTCTTGATGCAAAGACAGAAAGTGATTGCCTATGCTTCAAGGAAATTGAAGAAACACGAGCAAAATTACTCTACCCATGATCTAGAGCTTGGATCTGTAGTTTTTGCTTTGAAAATTTGGAGACACTACCTATATGGAACGAAGTGCACAGTGCATACTGATCACAAGAGTTTGCAACATATCCTAGACCAGAAGGAGCTAAACATGAGGCAACGTCGTTGGATAGAATTGCTCAGTGACTACGATTGCGACATCAAATACCACCCAGGTAAAGCCAACATAGTTGCGGATGCTCTAAGTCAAAAGGGAACTGATCCTCCCATGAGAGTTCGAGCCCTAGTCATGACCATTAGTTTGGACCTACCCAAGCAAATACTAGAGGCTCAACTCCAAGCACAGAAACCTGAAAACATCGGAAGAGAAGACATAGGAGGAATTCTTAGGACTGACCTAAGCAAGGAGAAACTGGAAGCTAGAGCAGATGGAACGTTATGTTTACACGAAAGAAGTTGGTTACCATGCTACGGAGACTTGAGAAACGTGATAATGCACAAATCTCATAAGTCCAAGTACTCAATACACCCTGGATCTGAAAAGATGTATTAGGACGTGAAGAAGTTATATCGGTGGCCAAACATGAAAGCAGACATTGCCACATACGTAAAGAAATGTATGACTTGTGCTAGAGTAAAGACAAAACATCAGAGGCCATCTGGTTTGTTAGTCCAACCCGAAATACCTAAATGGAAATGGGACAACATCACCATGGACTTCATTACCAAACTTCCTACTTCATCTCATGGGTACGATACAATCTGGGTAATCGTCGACCGACTCACAAAATCCGCTCATTTCCTACCCATCAGAGAAATGACTCACTGAACAAGTTAGCTAAGTTGTACCTAAAATAAATAGTGACTAGACACGGCATACCAGTCTCAATCATTTGTGATCAAGATGGTAGATTCACGTCAAACTTTTGGAGAGCCTTCCAACGAAGTTTAGGAACAAACTTGGACATGAGCACCGCATACCACCCGCAGACTGACGGTCAGAGTGAACGAACAATCCAAAACCTAGAAGACATGCTAAGAGCATGTGTGGTCGACTTTGGAAAAGGATGGGTCGAACATATACCATTAGTTGAATTCTCCTACAACAACAGCTACCATGCCAGTATTAAAGCAGCACCATTTGAGGCCCTGTATGGCCGCAAGTGTAGATCACCGGTGTGCTGGGCAGACGTGGGGGAATTTCAACTAACTGGACCCGAACTAATTCAAGAGATGACAGAGAAGATCGCCCTCATCAGGCAGCGAATTCAGGCTGCCCAAGATAGACAGAAGACCTATGCAGACAGGAAACGGAAGCCTACGGAGTTTGAGGTATGTGACCGTGTTATGCTGAAAGTATCACCTTGGAAGGGCGTCGTCCAATTTGGGAAACGTAGGAAACTAAATCCACGTTACGTGGGACCCTTCAAGGTGATTTCCACAATAGGTGAAGTCGCTTATCGTCTAGAGTTGCCCCAGCAGCTGAGCCGGGTAGACTCTACATTCCATGTCTCAAACTTGAAGAAGTTCTACGTGGATGAGCCGTTAGCCATGCCATTGGATGGAGTCCACTTCGATGACAAACTCCAATTCATAGAAGAACCGGTGGAAGTCATGGAGAGAGTAGTCAAGAAACTAAAGTGAAGCCAAATCCCGTTGGTTAAGATACGATGGAACTCTAGGAAAGGTCCTGAGTTCACATGGGAACATGAAGACTCAGTTAGAGCTAAGTACCCACACCTGTTCACCTAAGCAGTGACGTCATCTTAAGCTTTGAGGACAAAGCTAAAATAACGGGTTAATGCTGTAAAACCTATAAATTCAGGTTTTGACTATGTCATCATTGTATACGTCACTTTATGATATCTGGATAAATAGTACCACCTTTGCATGAGATCTCTTGAGCAGTCATATGCATCATACACATCATACATTATTTTAATCATCAAAACATGAGGACATTTAAATCTCATAGAATACATTGTGATTCTCATCACTTAAGCATCACGACAGTCACACTTGGATGACTACATTCTATAAACATGCAGGACTTTAAACAGTCACTCCTTTCTGAACATTTTAGTCACTTGAACATGCACTCATAAGCATTCATCACGTTTGTTCATACATCCAAACTCATGATCACAAATAATACACAATACTTAAGTGTAAATTCTTAAGCTTTAAATATATTAATGTATATGTATATTTTCCTTACACTATAATTGACTTTACGCTACGACACCAACTATTTTATACTTAAACATTACCTTGACCATTTTTACCTTTTTAAACTAAGTTGACATACTTTTGATGTAATAAAATCTTTTCTCATATAAAACTGACCATACTTTTACCAAGGGTCCCAAACTAATCAAAATTAACCTAGACTTATACATACTCACACAATATAACACCTATACTCCTAGTGACATTACCTAGACACAAAAATTAAACATAGAAACCCCATAGACTAAATTATAGCCAAAAATATACCTACACACAACATGTAAATACCAAAAACCCTTACCATGTCCAACCTTGACTTTTAGACTTGTACAAAACTAGTTATTTAAGTGTTACACTATGGAAAACAATCCCTTTCCCCTGACTAGACCCAATACCGCTGGTATTAACTTAATACCATGTGTCCATGTACAATTTTGGGCAATTAAAACATGTACTAACCTTACAATACACATACCACAAGTCCAAGACACCTAGCACGCTCCTTGCACCCTTAGACGTGTGATAAGCCACCACCGTACACCAAAGTCCTTGTACAACTCCTACATTTAAGTTAGACATTATGCACATCCCTTTTGTCTCCTTGGGAGACATACATGCGACGGGTTTTTAACAAACATGGACCAATGTACTCTAGCTTGCATTTAAATCATGTACTACAATGGTACACTCTCAAAAATCCTCATATCTTGCCATTTCTCTTTCTTGTCGTGGCATACCCCCAAGCCACAACACAAGTTCATACACCAAGATATTTAGCAAGCCTCACTCACTCTTCACTTACCATATTCGGTTATCACTCTCAAACAAAACACCTAGATATCTCAAGCATTTACTTCAACTAGTTCTTAGTCCTCTCAAGCATTTAGAGCTCCTCGTTCAAGATACTTGGTATTTAAGACGAATCCAAGACCCTTCAAGTAGAAACCGACGTCTAGAATCATCAAGCCATTGTCACCATCCCATTTTTCTTTAAAACAAGTAAGTGTAAACCTCCTTCAAGCTTTTCCTTACTTATTTCACGTTTCATGCATATACGTGTTATGGAAATGGAGTTTAAGATGCATGCACACGTTAAAGTCTCATGAACAAACCCTAAAACGACATACAAGCCCACGACTTATATGAAGTTTATGGGTGTTCTTGCCTTAAAACCTTGAAAACGTGTACATATAAGCTTAAGTAACCTATTTAAGCCCTAGTATAATCACTTGCCTTGAAATGTGTTTTAAACTTAATATAAGCCGAAACCATCAACCTTATATAAGCTCAAAAGACCTAAATATAAGCCAAGGTTTTAACTTACTTAAGCTATGTTATTTAAGCTATGACATGAAGCCCTAAAAGCTTATATAAGCAAAGTCTTAACCTAGCTTATTTAAGCCCACTAGTGAAATAAGCCGTAGCTAAATAAGCCCATAAGTCATTATGCATTGAATTTAATATAAGCCCTAGGTTTGTTAAATAAGCCGAAATATATAAGCTAAATATAAGCCTTAAATAAGCCCATTTGAATATAAGCTTAACTCATTTTAGGAGTAAGTAAATTAATAAAAGCCCATGGTAAAACTTGGCCCACTTGGTAAAGCCCAAAAGTTACTAGTTACCTAGTTATATTACCTAATGAAATTATATAAGCCCAATAGGCCCATAGCAAATAAGCCGAGACCCAAAATGGGCTAGTCAAGCCCATTTACTAAATTTTGGAGACTTTTTGGGCCACACTTACAAATGGTGAAAGTTGGGTCCAAATTCATAAATTTATAAAACTTATATATTCATTTCATGACTTTTTGTAAGTACAACGGCCAAACGTGTGAGTTTCTAAAGTGTAGGGGGGACGGTTATTCAAACTGTGAGTGGTATGAAACCACAAGGACCATAATTGCCAAAAACCTAAACTAGAATAAGCCCTAATTGTTTTTCTAAACAAACCGAGACCTAGAGGGGTCATTTCTGCCATTTGGGCAAAGTTTTACAAGCCCTAATCCCATTTAATTAATATCTGAAACTTAAAGGGCTATTCCTGCCACTTTTGAAACTTCACTCAAACCCTAGAAACTCTATAAAATATTTCTAAAACTTAAAGGACTAATTGTGACAACTTGGAAACTTGAAACAAGCCATATCTCCTTATAATATTAATTTTGAGACTTAGGGGGGTGTTTTGTCATTTCCCTAAAGTTTTACAAGCCCTAGGGGCGTTTTATAAATAAACCAACTAACGAGGATTAACGGTGTAACAAACTTAACGAATAATACCCTAAAGGCTATTTTTGTAAACTGTCATAATTACAAGGGTTTACTAGTACTTGTTCTTAAATAATTAAAAGTGTTACTAAAATACTTAATTAAATTTAGTTATCGGGATAATTAAATAAAGCACCAAGTTTAATTACGAAACTTTATAAACTGACAAAACCCGTTAATTATATTTTTGAGACTTAAGAAAATAATATAATATTGCCTTACAGTTTATTTAATTAAATTCCATTTATTTAATTTGTTCTCGTTTACTAAGTCAACTTATATATTTTTAGACACTAAAAATATACGTTTATCACAACCCTTTATAACCATAAACATTTATCCAATTGTTATAACATATTAATTTGTGATCATGCATTCTTTAAGAATCATACATCCATCATGCATTGTTAATTTATGCATTGTCTAAGGGACTTAAAATTACTTAGGGAATTACTCCGGTTCGTGATCATATTGTGCCTGTTGTTCAGTGACATCATCTTCACCACATTATTACCACTAAGGTGAGTTCATGGCCCCATCTTTACTGTTTTATAACTGGGGGAGAAAACATACAAAAACTATATTTATATAATATGCAAAACATGCACTGACAACAACAACAGCTTATTGCCTATTGTTTGCCCCATACCCGTGGACTGTAATAGTTAATAGTGTAGCGCGAAATGTGTGAATAAATCTATTTGGGTGTTGAAAACACCCGGCCTGCGTGACTTGCTATCACGAAACGCTTAGGCCAAGCAACAGGTTTACATCATTATCGAACTGAGGGAACAACATCGGGACAGATCTAAATGGGCGTACCGAACAACTTATTTTGTCTAGCTTCTATTACAGGGAAATAGGAACTACTATAGTATGTAGCTTAGTGCTATACTATCCTTGTGATGTTTTGGCATATTATTAACTTATTATTTAATTAAACTTGTGAATTCACCAACTTCGTGTTGACCCCCACATTTTACTTTATATGTTTTCTCAAGAAAATAAAGCAGGTTCATGCATTGGAATCCAGCATTTTAGGAGCATCATGTCTACCCTTGGGCTGGGATATTTACTTCAGTTTTTGATAATAAATGTGGTTTACAAACAAGATACTAAGTGTGTACAACTGATTCATGTAATTTGCATTAAATGACTTTTATGATCATTGCTCTATATACTATGTGCTATCGATCCACCCAAGTAACACCCCAATTACTTTTCCGCTGCATTTGACCAACTTGGGGGTGTTACATCCTTAGTGTTTAGTATTTAATAAAGGCCAAGATGGGTTGATTATGATGAAAAATGTAAAACGTGCTTTGAAATTAATGCATTGCATGAGGGCATTGCATGAGGGCATTGCAATGGTCAAGTGTAGAGGATTTAATAAGTGTGAAAACACTTATCCTTTTACCACTTATTTCCAATAATAACAAGACCAAAACGTGTATTTTATGTCGTAAAAGTCAGAATTGTGCGTGGTTTGTGTTTTTATTGTGTTTCAGGATAAAAATATGAAAAAGGAAGAAAACACGGGCTATCACGGGCTTTTATCGAAGAAAAAGACAAGAGACGGAGTCAAAAGGTCAAAAGTGCAAGAAGAACGTAAGTCAAAGGCCTATTCTGAAGATTTATCGATGAAAAAGTCTAAAGACGGAAGTTTAACAAAGTCGAAGAACCAAGTCTACTAAAAGAAGAAAATTAGAAGACGGGTTCAAGTTATCATTCGACTAATCCCGAGACAAAGTCGAGAAAGACGAGTTAAATAAAAGTCGAGAAAACAAGAAGAAAGAGAGAAGACACAAGACCCTCCCCTTCTCCTATATATACCCTCCTAATCCTTCATTAGGAGGGTGTTAGTTAATGAGTTAATATTAGTCTTTAATTTTCTAGTTTTATTTTTAAGTGTGTTTTATTTTTCTTCTCTCTAGTTTTTATTTCAAGCTTTGTAAACCTTCATCTTAATCTTGTAATCTTTGATATTAATCTTCAATATAATCAAGTTTATTTCATAATTCTCATTCTACCTTTCATAATAATCTTTTATTTTGCTTAATTGATCATGTAGTTGGTTTAACTTTGTTGATGATGTGATTAGTTTGCTTATTAGATTGTGCTTATTGAGTTTGCGTGTTTAAAGTTTTTAGATTATTGCTTTTTTCTTAATTTTTATGTTTAATAGTTTTTAAAATAAGTTGATTTTGATAGTTTAATATTTTTATAAAAAATTTGATTTTTAATATTTGTTTATTTAGTGTTTTTAAATGTTTTTAAATCGTGTCTTTTTAGCTTTTCCTGAAAATTGATTTGGTTTAAGTTTTGGTAAGTGTTTATTTGAATATTGTTTATTTTGATCTTATTCGGATTCTTTTAAAACCCTTTTATCCCGAACTATGTCAAAATCATTTTTCCCTAATTAGTTGAAGGATCCATTATTCCGAATTAGCTGGTGGATTGGAGTGGGTTCCGAATTAAGTATCAAGTTGCATTCCGAATTAGGTCTCACGTCACCTGCATTCCGAATTAAATACAACACCTGGATTCCGAACTAGTTCCATTCCGAATTACGTACAGGTATCGTTTCCCGAATTAAGTCAAGAAGAGGGTTATTCCGAACTACATCAAGGAGTCATATTCCGAATTACATATACAATCTAGATTCCGAATTGAGTGCAGATTGTGGATTCCGAATTAGCTACTTTTCGTGTTTCCCGAATTACATGCCAAGTTCATATTCCGAATTAAGTCCTGGTATTATATTCCGAACTAGATCAAGAATCCAGGATTCCGAACTAGGTCAGAAACCAACAGATCCGAACTAGGTGGTGATACGTTTTCCGAATTACATCAGAAGCAAGGATTCCGAGTTACAAGCATGATTGTTATTCACAACTATGTATGGTACCACTATTCCGAATTAGGTTGTGTTTTTGGTGTATTCCGACTTAAGTTTTGGTTTTGTTTCCCGAATTATTTTAAATACTTATTTTTTTCCGCTAATTTTCTTAAGTGTTATTTTATTTGTTTTAACTTAGATTTATTTTAAAGTTTTCATTTATTTTAAAGTTTTCACTTTTATTAAGTTTTCAAAATTTACTTTTTAATGTTTTTATCTCTCATCATTTATTTTAAGTCTAAATTTTTAATTTAACTTTTAAAGCTTTTTATTTTTACTCAACGACATTTTCATTTTTGCTTTTAGTTTAAAATAGATAATCACATTTCTTTATTTTCCACCAAGAACGACTGAGTCGCACTTTCAACTGGTAATCAATTCAAATAGACTGGTTCAACGAACTTTATTTTTATCCCCGGCAGCGGCGCCATTTGATACAAGGTTTTCACCTAGTATAAAAATAAAGTTCGCTGAACCAGTCTATTCGAATTGATTACCAGTTGAAAGTGCGACTCAGTCGTTCTTGGTGGAAAATAAATAAATGTGATTATCTATTTTAAACTAAAAGCAAAAATAAAAATGTCGTTGAGTAAAAATAAAAACCTTTAAAAGTTAAACTAAAAATTTATACTTAAAATAAATGACGAGAGATTAAAACTTTAAAAAGTAAATTTTGAAAACTTAATAAAAGTGAAAACTTTAAAATAAATGAAAACTCTAAAATAAATCTAAGTTAAAACAAATAAAATAACACTTGAGAAAATTAGCGGGAAAAATAAGTATTTAAAATAATTCGGGAAACAAAACCAAAACTCAAGTCGGAATACACCAAAAACACAGCCTAACTCGAAATAGTGGTACTAGACCTAGTTCTGAATAACAATCATGCTTCTAACTCGGAATCCTTGCTTCTGATGTAATTCGGAAAACGTATCACCACCTAGTTCGGAATCTGTTGGGTTTTGACCTAGTTCGGAATCCTGGATTCTTGATCTAGTTCGGAATATAAAACCAGGACTTAATTCGGAATATGAACTTGGAATGTAATTCGGGAAACAAGAAAAGTAGCTAATTCGGAATCCACAATCTGCACTCAATTCGGAATCCAGATTGTATATGTAATTCGGAATATGACTCCTTGATGTAGTTCGGAAAAACCCTCTTCTTGACCTAATTCGGGAAACGATACCTGTACGTAATTCGGAATGGAACTAGTTCGGAATCCAGGTGTTGTATTTAATTCGGAATGCAGGTGATGTGAGACCTAATCCGGAATGCAACTTGATACTTAATTTGGAACCCACTCCAATCCACAACCTAATTCGGGATAATGGATCCTTCAACTAATTGGGGAAAAATGATTTTGACATAGTTCGGGATAAAAGGGTTTTAAAAGAATCCGAATAAGATCAAAATAAGCAATATTCAAATAAGCACTTACCAAAACTTAAACCAAATCAATTTTTAGGAATAGCTAAAAACACACAATTTAAAAACTTTTAAAAACACTAAATAAGCAAATATTAAAAATCAACTTTTTTATAAAAATATTAAACTATCAAAATCAACTTATTTTAAAAACTATTAAACATAAAAATTAAGCAAAAAGTAATAATCTAAAAACTTTAAACACACAAACTCAATAAGCACAATCCAATAAGCAAACTAATCACATCATCAACAAAATTAAACCAACTACATGATTAATTAGCAAAATAATAGATTATTAAGAAAGGTAGAATGAGAATCATGAAATAAACTTGATTATATTAAAGATTAATATCAAAGATTACAAGATTAAGATGAAGGTTTGAAAAGCTTGAAAGAAAAACTAGAGAGAAGAAAAATAAAACACACTTAAAAATAAAACTAGAAAATTAAAGACTAAAATTAACTCATTAACTAACACCCTCCTAATGAATGATTAGGAGGGTATATATAGTAGAAGTGGAGGGTCTTTTGTCTTCTCTCTTTCTTCTTGTTTTCTCGACTTTTAATTAACTCGTCTTTCTCGACTTTGTCTTGGGATTAGTCGAATGATAACTTGAACTCGTCTTCTAATTTTCTTCTTTTAGTAGACTTGGTTCTTAGACTTTGTTAAACTTCCGTCTTTAGACTTTTTCTTCAATAAATCTTCAGAATAGGCCTTTGACTTCCGTTCTTCTTGCACTTTTGACCTTTTGACTTCGTCTTTTGTCTTTTTCTTCGATAAAAGCCCGTAATAGCCCGTGTTTTCTTCCTTTTTCATATTTTTATCCTGAAACACAATAAAAACACAAACCACGCATAATTCCGAATTTTACGACATAAAATACACGTTCTAGTCTTGTTATTATTGGAAATAAGTGGTAAAAGGATAAGTTTTTTCACACTTATTAAATCCCTACACTTGACCATTGCAATGCCCTCATGCAATGCATTAATTTAAAAGCACGTTTTACATTTTTCATCATAATCAACCCATCTTGGCCTTTATTAAATACTAAACACTAAGGAAACTAAAAATATAGAAAATTATACAAAACAAGTAAAGAAATCAATGACTTACATTAGGCTTTGGCATGTCATGAATGTTCATCACCCTCAAGTTTCACGTTCCCCATACCAAGCTTAAAAACGAGATCATTGTTATTATAAGTTAGCAAACTAACATGAACTCATGTGGCCCAATTATTCACTTAGACTCTCTTATTCCTAGGTGTATCTCTTATATTTTATGATTGTCTTGAATGATCACGAGGATGCATTGTTTGAGTTATTTCGATAGTTTATTTAGGCCGAAAATAAAGTGGGACGATTTAATCAATAGTTAGCTAAAGGACAAAATCTTTTAAAACTGCTTCTCCGGACCTCATAAAGTTCATATCTTGGCATAACTCGCTTCACGATTTGAGACCTTTCTCGGACCGATATTTGGCAGTGACTTCATACTTCAAATCTTGAGAGACATTCTTGAATTATGGTCTTCTCTTCATAATAGGAATTTCTTCACTTGAAGTTTTTGAGAGATTCTTCATACATGGACCACGACTTCTTCATTTTTCTCCAATCTTTATTTTGGACTTTGATATACAACGATCTGCCTCCTTTTAGGACTTGGATCTATTTATCCTCATACCTTGCTAGGGTCTTTTCGGATAGACTTCTCCATGATCTTTTGGGGAGTATTTGCTTTTCGTCGTGTGTCTCGATCCTTCATATTGATTTTTGATAAATGATTATTCACATCACTTTTGGATCTTTAGCATCAAAATGTAGCCCTCAGGCCTTGTTAGGGCCTTTTCGGACTCGCCAATCTTTCCATCCCGCTTCAATAAGTTATGCCTAGTCTATGAACTCTAATTAATACCGAGCAACTTTTAAACGATCTTGGGCTAGAAGCTAAGTAACTTTTCAAATTGTACAACCTTATTTATTGTAATTAAATTTATTAGAAAGCGATGGGAGAAAAAGCTTATAATCAACTCACATAAATTCATGAAAGAATACCAAACTTATAATTGACTCTATCATCTCTCGTTCTCCACAATTTAGAATCTCAAGGAAATGAGACTCGTGGATGCTTAGCTAATTAAATCAAAGTTTTGGGTTTTCAAATCATCTATAGGATCTTGTAAATTCTTAGACTCTTTCAAGTTTAGAATTCGCATTTAAAAGTTCCCTTGATAAACGACTTTCTAGGGTTAATTATAGGAACTTGTGAAAAGTTCTTGTTCTTAACCCGTAAGAGTTAAGACTTTCGCATTTTAAAGTTCCCTATATAAAAGCCTAGCAAAACTTGACTTAAACACGTTAAGGTTACTAGCTAGAGTACACTTAGATAAGTAAACTCGGGTTGAGTCAAAAGATTGACAACGTTGAAAAACTAAAACCACTTTATTAAACTTTATTTTAGCAAAGAAAGTAAATAACGATAACAAAGGAAAAACTACTAGGCCAAAATAGATTAAAAAATTTGAAAAATGTCGAAAAATCAAATTTTCCGGTTAGAATGAGGACAAATTAATGGAAAAGCCCACTTAACTTCGATAGAAGTCCCCCCTACACTTGATATAAACATTGTCCTCAATGTGTAAGCATGTGGGAGTAAACTCCCCTACACTTAGGACATTGTGCACATTGTTTAAATCTTGCTAAGGAAGAGACAACTATAGTGATTTCAATGTGAACATATAAGATATGAAATATTGAATCACGACAGTTTAGGATAGAACCAGGAAGACGGGTACACGGGATCACGGGTCGTCAAATGTCATTGATAGTGCTCTTTGAAGCTTTAATCCCTGCACATCATAAGAAACAAGACAAAAAACACCTACGGGGCTCGCCCTACACTTATTATAAAAACGGATAAAGGATAGATCAACGGGTTGCCTCCCGAGAAGCGCTTGTTTTTGTTAACGAGTCACGAGCCTGACTCGACCCAGAAATAATTCAAGGGAAACATGGTGAGGGATGGAATCATCTCATGAGAGATTTCCTCACCATAGTGAAACTTCCCACGCTGGCCATTCACTTTAAAATTAGGCCCATTTGGCTGAGAAAGCTCAATGGTGCCATAGGGGAAGACTTTGGTGACGGTGAATGGACCAGACCAACAGCTCTTAAGCTTGCCCGAAAATATTTTCAACCGAGAGTTAAAGAGTAAAACTTGATCACCTATGTGAAACTCTCAATTCTTATTCCTAGAATCATGAATGAGCTTGGTTTTCTTCTTGTAGATTAATGAATTCTCATAAGCTCCATTCCTTAGTTCATTAAGCTCGTTAAGTTGAATCTTCCGAAGATCACGGGATTTGTTGATATCAAAATTGGCCCACTTCAAGGCCCAATACGCCTTATGCTCCAACTCAATAGGGAGGTGGCATACCTTCTCGTACATAAGATGATATGGAGTGCAACCAATGGGTGTCTTATATGCGGTACGGAAAGCCCACAAAGCATCATCTAACTTATCGGCCTACGAGGCATCTCTCCCACGGTTCGCTCTAAAATTATCTTCAGTCCACGGTTAGAAATCTCGGCTTGACCATTTGTTTGGGGATGATAAGCGGTGGAAAGACGGTGATTGACACCGTAATTAGCCATGACTCTAGCAAATTGATCATTGCAAAAATGAGTCCCGCGGTCACTGATGATAGCACGAGGAACACCGAATCGAGCAAATAGTTGCTTCAAAAAGTTCACAACCACCCTCGCATCGTTCGTAGGTAAAGCCTTTGCTTCAACCCATTTTGGATACGTAGTCAACGGCTACGAGGATGTACTTGTTCCCTTTAGATGATGGAAATGGTGTCATAAAGTCAATACCCCATACGTCAAATATTTCACATTCTTGTATGAAATTTTGAGGCATCTCATCTTTATGTGTGATCTTGCCTTGTCGTTGGCAAGCATCACAATGTTTAACCATTTCGTGTGCATCACGATAAATGGTGGGCCAATAGAATCCGGAGTCGAAAACTTTCTTCGCGGTATAGTTAGGACCAAACTGACCATCGGTTGGTCCTTTATGGCAAGCTTCAAGGATTAATAAAGCTGCCAGTCCATCAATACAACGACGAATGACAAGATCCGCACATTGTTTGAAAAGTCGTCCCAAAAATAGTGCTTAATGTCCTTAAAGAACTTTTTCTTTTGTTGGGACGTTAACCCTTCCATGAGAATTCCACCTGCCAAATAGTTTGCAATGTCCGCAAACCATGGGGTTTCATCAAGATTGGAGTTAATGGACATCAAGGCCTCAAGGGGAAAAGAGTCATTAATCTCTTGATTTTGGAGCTCCCCTTGATAAGGATCCTCGAGTCTACTAAGATGATCCGCGGCTAGGTTTTCCGCTCCCTTTATATCACGAATTTCGATTTTGGATTCTTGTAGGAGCAAAACCCAACGAAGAAGTCTTGGCTTGGAATTTTGTTTGGTTAACAAGTACTTCAACGCGGAATGGTCGGTATAGACAATGGTGGTGGAAAGGACAAGATAGGGTCGAAACTTCTCAAAAGCATACACTACAGCTAAAAGCTCTTTTTCGGTAGTGGTATAATGCAATTGAGCCCCCGTCATTGTCTTGCTAGCATAATGGATTGCTTGGAGGTGTTTCTTCACTCTTTGTCCCAAAACCGCTCCAATAGCAAAATCGCTAGCATCACACATCAATTCAAAAGGTAACTCCCAATTAGGTGTAACAAAGACCGGTGCCTTAGTTAATTTATCCTTAAAAAGATTGAAAGAGTCAATACACTCTTTAGAAAAGATAAAAGAGTATCTTTTTCCAAGAGGTGGGTCATCGGGCGAGCGATTTTAGAAAAATCTTGAATGAAACGATGATAGAAGCCTGCATGACCAAGGAAACTTCTCACACCCTTCACGGTTGAAGGTGGAGGTAATTTAGCAATCACTTCAACTTTAGCACGGTCGACTTCAAGACCGGCTTTGGAAATTTTATGACCAAGAACAATACCTTCTTTTACCATGAATGGCATTTTTCCCAATTAAGAACGAGACGAGTGTCTTCACACCGTTTAAGCATACGTTCTAAATTGGCAAGGCAAGTAGAGAAAGAATCACCATAGACCGAGAAATCATCCATAAAGACTTCCATAGTTTCTTCAACCATGTCATGGAATATAGCCATCATACACCTTTGGAAAGTCCCAGGAGCATGGCATAAGCCGAAAGGCATTCTTTTGTAAGCAAATATTCCATAAGGACAAGTGAATGTGGTTTTCTCTTGGTCTTTTGGATCGATGGGAATTTGAAAATAACCGGAGAAACCGTCAAAGAAGCAATAGTTGTCATTACTCGCTAAAAGCTCGAGCATTTGATCCATGAAAGGGAGAGGGAAATGATCCTTGCGAGTGGCATCATTGAGCTTGCAATAGTCTATGCAAACTCTCCAAGCCGTGGCAAGTCGAGTAGGAATCAACTCGTTGTTTTCATTGGGAACAATGGTTATTCCGCCTTTCTTAGGCACACAGTGGACGGGACTAACCCATGGCGAATCCAGAAATAGGGTAAATCATTCTGGCATCTAGAAGTTTGATAACCTCTTTCTTGATGACGTCATGAATTTTTGGACTAACCCTTGTTTGGCTTTGGATTGCGGGTGTAAAGTCATCTCCCATGAGAATTTTATGAGTACAAAAGTTCGGATCAATTCTGCTGATATCGGAAATTTTCCAAGCAATTGCTTTCTTATGATTCTTTAGCATGTCGATAAGTCGATATTTTTCATCTTCTTTCAAGTCCTTTGCAATGATGACGGGTAACTTCTTATAATCTTCAAGGAAAACGTATTCGAGATGAGACGGTAAATCCTTAAGCTCTAAATCCGGAGGATTGTCGATGGAAGGTTTAGTTAAATTTGGATCATCGATAGAGATTTCCTTAGGAGACGATGGAGAAATATGGTCCTCATTAAGAAGTTTCTCAATGGTACGAATGTCTTCGTCCCAATCGGAGGGAGAATCGTCATATTTTAAGTCCACATCCCCTAAAGTTGCTTCAAATTCTTTCAAAAGGAAATCACTTTCTCCAAATGGAGTTAGTGATGGAGAAATAGAGGCAACGGTCTCAACAATGGGTAGAGAAGAAGAACCACTTTTACAAGCGTCTTTGAAATGCTCTTCACAAGCCTCATCAAGTACGTCAATGAAATTAACGCTCTCGTTTTCATAAGGTTGCTTAGAAAGTTTACCCATGTTGAAGACGATTTTATCGTCACCAACTCTCATGATTAATTCGCCCGCGACTACATCAATGAGAGTGCGACCGGTCCTCAAGAATGGCGTTCAACGATTAATGGAACATGGGGTTCCACCTCGTAGTCAACGACAACAAAATCCGCCAGAAAAGTGAATTTATCGACGCTATCCCCACCGGATAAGCAACCGTACGGTTAGCTAATTCCAATGTCATTCGTGTGGGGACTAGCTCGGGTAGAGATAATTTTTTCCATACACTTAAAGGCATTAAGTTAATACTAGCACCTAGATCGGCTAGGGCCATACAATTCTCTACCCCGGGGAAGTTGTAAGGAATGAGAAAACGGCCCGGATCACCAAGTTTGGTTGGTAATTTCCTTTAGAGCACTGCGGAGCAATTCTCATTAAGTTGGGTCTGAGTGATATCAAGGAGTTTCTCCTTATCACTGAGAAGATCTTTAAACATTTTAGCATATTTCGGCATGTGAGCGAGAGCCTCGGCAAAGGAGATGTTGAAATTCAGTTGTTTAAACATTTTAAGAAAGTTAGAAACCTGAATATCATCCTTGTTCTTCAACTTCTCTTTCCTCAACCTTGAGGGATAAGGTATATTGGGTCGAGATGAAGGCTTTGGAATGGAATTCTCACTCACATCCTTGGGTGGTGGAGGGGTGGAAGTAGAAGGTGGAGAAATCGATGAAGGGGACTCGTTCTCCTTTGTCACAATCACCGGTGTAGGTGTAGGAAGCTCGGGTTCCTTTAAACCTTTGCCACTTCGGGTGGTGATTGCTTTCATCTCCCCTCTTGGATTAGCAACGGTGTTACTCGGAAGAGAACCCGAACCAGAGGTTTGATTACTTAGGAAGAAACTAGCCATCATATCCCTTAAGTCATTCGTTTGACTGCTTAACGAGTGTCGCATATCGGCTCGAAGATCATTCCCTTGTTTCGCCATATCTCCTTTCAAGTTGATGATTTGACTCTGAAGATTCTTCACCAGCGCGTCATTAGTCCTCATGTAAGTTTCAACCTCGTGATTAAATGCGGTGGGTTGGTTGGAAGGAGGAGCATGGTAGGCAGGTGGTTGATAAGCGGGTTGTTGGTAAACTTGGTTACTTCCTTGAGGTGGATATGGGTTTCTTTGGGTTTGATATTGATTTGGAGCTCGAGTTTGGTGTTTATTGTTACGATTGAGGTTGAATTGGTTTTGCGGAGGAAAATCGGGTGTTGAAAGGAAGTTGTTTGAACGATAACTAAGCAAATTGCGGTCACCTTGAGAACGTGCTTGATAGCCTCCAGTAGAAAAGTTACCGTTAGCGGCATACACATTTTCCCGATTGTCATGAGTCAAAGGACAATCGGTGTGTGAATGAGAACCCCCGCATATTTTACATGACTGACTCAAAGCATTAACTTGCGCATTGTTATTTTTGGCATTGTTAGCGGCTTGTAAAGCAAGTGCTTCAACAACCGAAGTAAGCTTATCAATTCTCTTGTCGGTCTCACTAGTACTAGCACTAGCCACATTAGCCCGAACACTCCTAGTTTGCACTCTAGACTTATTCTCAATAACATCCCACGCGACATTATAAGACTTAACCAAAATGTTACCCCCCGAGGAACTATTTAGTGAATCTTGGTCATGCTTAAACCATTGTAAAAGGTATTAATTTGATGCACTTTTGTAAAACCATGTTGTGGAAACTTTCTTAAAAGTTCCTTAAAACGGTCCCTAGATTCACTAAATGTCTCACCGTACTTCTGTTCAAAGTTAATGATTTCATTCCGCAAAGCGGTAGTACGTGAGGGTGGGAAAAAGTAGTTGATGAATTTGGTCTCTAAATCCGACCACGTAAGAATACTTTGTGGCAGTTCCTTTGCAAGCCAATGTCGAGCTTGTCCTTTTAAGGAGAAATGAAAAAGTTACAAGCGAATTACCTCTTGTGAAACCCCATTATACATGACCGTATTAGTGAGTTCAAGGAACCTTTTGATATGGTCATGAGGATCATCAAGTGTACACCCCAAGAAAGGTTGAGCAGAGACCATTTGAATGAAGCCGGATTTAAGCTCAAAGTTGTTGGATCCAATCTCGGGTATGACAATAGCATCGGTGTTGCCCTCTACGTGCGATTGCAAAAGCTCTATCATTGGTCGATTGTCCATGGCGACAATAGGTTGAGTTTCGACTTCGGCTTGAGTTGCTTTCTTCTTACGAGCACGGGTACGCATACACACCTACAAAAGGAAAAGAAAGATAGGCAAGAAATATTTTTTTTTTTATGTTTTTCTATTTTTTTTTTTTTTTGAAAATTTTTGACACGAAAAATAACGTTCACGAGTGAACGGATCCCAAAATCCAACGCGTCTCTCACTAAAAACCGTTAATCTTCACAAAAAGAGCCAGCAGCGGCGCCATTTAATACAAGGTTTTCACCTAATATAAAAATAAAGTTCGTTGAACCAGTCTTTTCGAATTGATTACCAGTTGAAAGTGCGACTCAGTCGTTCTTGGTGGAAAAATAAAGTGGTGTGATTATCTATTTTAAACTAAAAGTAAAAATTGGAAATGTAAATGTCGTTTAGTAAAAATGAAAGCTTTAAAAAGTTAAACTAAAAAATAAGGCTTAAAAATAAATAATGAAAAATTAAAACTTTAAAAAGTAAATTCTGAGAAATTAATAAAAATGAAAACTTTAAAATGAATCTAAGTTAAAACAAATAAAATAACACTTAAGAAAAATGGCGGGAAAAGTTAAGATTCAAAACTAAACAGGAAACAAAAACTAAAACATAAGTCTGAATATCACAATACTGGACCTAATTCAGAATGTAATCCAACACTTAGTTCAGAATAAAGGACACAGCAACTAATTAAGAATAGGCAATTCAAGACGTAGTTCGGAATAGGAATTCCACATATAGTTCGGAATCTGTATTTCAAGACATAGTTCGGAATCCTCAATCATACCCTAGTTCGGAATACAAAATTTGGACCTAGTTCGGAAAATAAAAGCACATAATTCGGAATTATCAAACTAGAAGTAGTTCGGAATCACTATCTCTAACCTAACTCGGAATAGACAATGATGAACACAATTAGGGAAACGTTAGTTTGCACCTAAGTCGGAATCGAGGACCCTGAACCTAATTCGAAATGCATGGTTGTTGATCTAATTAGGAAAACGAAAAACACTTGTAATTCGGAATGAAGATTTTAAGCTGGCCTAATCCGGAATGCTGATTCGGATGTAATTCGGAATAAGGCAAATCCCAACCTAATTCTGGATCCACTTATTTGAACGTAGTTCGGAATATACCATTTGATACTCAATTCGGGAAACTCTGATGGACTTAATTCGGGAAAAGTTGAGATGCACAGTTTGGAATAAAAGGGTTTAGGTAGTTCGGGAAAAGAGGGTTTTTAAGTATCCGAACTAAATCAAAATAAGCAAAATCATAATAAGAACTTACTAAAACTTTTACCAAATCAACTTTTAGAAAAAGCTAATAAGACACAATTTAAAAACTTTTAAAAACACTAAATAAGCAAAAATTTAAAATCAACTTTTTTAAAAAAATATTAAACTATCAAAATCAACTTATTTTAAAAACTAATAAACATGAAAATTAAGCAAATAAGCACCTTAATCTAAAAACTCTAAGCACACCAACTCAATAAGCACAATCAAATAAGAAAAACAATCACATCATCAACAAAATTAAACCAACTACATGATTAATTAAGAAAAATATAGATTATTAAGAAAGGTAGAATGAGGATTAACTAAAAAGCTTGATTATATTAAAGATTAAGATCAAAGATTACAAAATGAAGGTTTGATAAGCTTGAAAGAAAACTAGAGAAGAAGAAAAATAAAACACACTTAATTACCTACTAAAATTAAAAACTAAAATGAAGACTAACTCCTTAATGACTATTTTCTAACTATATATAGGGGAGGTGGAAAGTGCTTGTTTCTTCTTTTCTTCTTGTCTTTCTCGACTTAGGCTCGGGATTAGTCGAATGATAACTTGAACTCGTCTTCTATTTTTCTTCTTTTAATAGACTTGGTTCTTCGACTTCGTTAAACTTCCGTCTTTAGACTTTTTCTTTGATAACTCTTTAGAATAGGCCTTTGACTTCCGTTCTTCTTGCACTTTTGATCTTTTGACTTGTCTTTTGTCTTTTTCTTCGATAACAGCCCGTGATAGCCCGTGTTTTCTTCCTTTTTCATATTTTTATCCTGAAACACAATAAAAACACAAACCACGAATAATTCCGACTTTCACGACATAAAATACACGTTTGGGTCATGTTATTATTGGAAATAAGTGGTAAAAGGATAAGTGTTTTCACAGTTATTAATGCTTAGACTAAGTGATGTACACTTGACCATAATCTAAACATGAAGCACACACGTACTAAGCCTTAACTTTTCCGCAACTTTTAGATTATGAGATGCACACAACACACAACAACATATAAATGCATCAATAAGAGTAAAGACATAAATGTAAAGGAAAGTATCTACACGATGATTTATAGTGGTTCGGTCACGAAGCTCCTCTTCGCCCTACTCCACTCCTCGAGTACACCTTACTCGAGAGTTACTTCACTAGTCAACAAACTCCTTAAGGTGGAGAAACCATAAACAACGTCGCTTACCCAATTTCCGACTCTAAGCTAAAAGTCGAGTCCTAATCTTAGGTAGGGCCAATCTACACAATATCGCCCACTTCACCATTTTCCGACACAAGGCTAGATGTCGAGTCCTAATCTTAGGTAGGACCAATCTACACCCATCTACACAACTTCCAAATTGACACACCAATTAGGATATACACAACTAAACAACTCTTCACAACTACACAACTACACCACTCTTCACAACTACACACCTACACAACTCTTCACAACTACACACCTACACAACTCTTCACCCTAGTTATGTTTTATGGCCCAACATAACAAACCTTGTGTTTTATGGCATAAACACATAAACCATATAGATCTAAGTACTCACCACTTAGATTTATGACTCTAAAACTATATCCAAGTATTAACAAACTTGGATCTACACACCTAACACCTAATCCAAGGATACCCATCACTTGGATCTTCTACCCTTACAAACACATCCAAGTGAACCCAACACTTGAATCATCTACATATACATAGTAGGAAAACAATGATTTGATCTAGAAAGAGAGATCTTCATCATGTTATGAACTAATAAGTGTGAAAACACTTATCGTTTTACCACTTATTTCTAATAATAATAAGACCAAAACGTATATTTAGTGTCGTAAAAGGCGGAATTATGCGTGGTTTGTGTTTTTGTTGTGATTTAGGACCAAAATGTGAAAATGGAATAAAACACGGGATTTCACGGGCTTTTATCGAAGAAAAAGACAAAGGACGAAGTCAAAACGTCAAAAGTGCAAGAAGAATGGAAGTCAAAGGCCTATTCTGAAGATTTATCGAAGAAAAAGTCTAAAGCCGGAAGTTTAACGAAGTCGAAGAACCAAGTCTACTAAAAGAAGAAAATTAGAAGACAAGTTCAAGTTACCATTCGACTAATCACGAGACAAAGTCGAGAAAGACGAGTTATTTAAAAGACGAGAAGACAAGAAGAAAAGAGAGAGGAAAACAATACATTCCCCTTCCCCTATATATAGCATCCTAATATGTCATTAGGAGACTAGTCTTTAATTTTTAGTTAGTTTTATTTTTAGTGTGTTTTACTTTTTCTCTCTAGGTTTTCTTTCAAGCTTATTAAACCTTCATCTTAATCTTGTAATCTTGAATCTTAATCTTTAATATAATCAAGCTTTTTAATAAATTCTCATTCTACCTTTCTTAATCATAATCTATTGTTTTGCTTAATTAATCATGTAGTTGATTTCATTTTGTTGATTGTGTGATTGGTTTGCTTATTGGATTGTGCTTATTGAGGTGGTGTGTTTGAGGTTTTTAGATTATTGTGCTTATTGCTTAATTTTTACGTTTTCTAGTTTTTAAATAAGTTGATTTTGGAAGATTAATATGTTTATAAAAAAGTTGCTTTTTAATATTTTGCTTATTTAGTGTTTTTAAAAGTTTTTCAATTTTGGCTTATTAGTTTTTTCTAAAATTTGATTTGGTTTAAGTTTTGGTAAGGGATTATTTGATTTTTGCTTATTTTAGTTTAATTCGGATTTTGAAAACCCTAATATTCCGAACTATATGCAAAACCACAGTATTTCGACTTATCTGCAAACCCCAGTATCCCGAATTAGCTACAATACACTTTATTCCGACTTAGACCTTACTTTCCTTCCAAAACCACTCTCATTTCCCGAATTAGGTTGGATTTTACCTTATTCCGGATTAGATACTAAGCACTCATTCCGAATTAATTCCAGTATCCACATTCCGGATTACGTACTAAAGGTTCAATCCGAATTACTTGAGTGACACATATTCAGAGTTAGATGTGACAAGGGCTTTCTGGATTGTTTAAACGTGTGGATTCTGGATTACTTCAAGAACCCGTATTCCGGATTGCATCCGGAACATAGATTCCAGATTAGCATCTTTGGGTGAATTCCGAATTAAGTATAGAAAAGATTCCGGATTAGGTGTATGACGCGGATTCCGAATTAGGTTAGGAAAGGTGTATTCCGGATTGACTAGTGAATCACATTCCGGATTGTATCCAGATTGTGGATTCCGACTTGTTTGTTTTTCAGGGATTCCGAATTAGGTTGGAATCTTTGATTTCGGATTGTTTGGTTTTATCATTTCCCTACTTATGTTCAGTTTTGGTTTCCCGACTTATTTTCAAACTTAATTTTACCCACCAATTTTTACCTAGTTTAATTTTTGAACATTTTCACTTAGTTTAATTATCAAGTTTACATTTTTATCAAGTTTTAATCTTTTGTCGATTATTTTAAGAGTCTTAATTTTTAGTTTAATCATTTCAACTATACAACTTTATTTTAAAATAGATAATTACCTTTAGTTATTTTCACTTTGATCTACTGTGCAGCATTCACTCTGGATAAGCAATCGAGGTTAGACATCCTTCTTTACTTTTATGTTTAAAAGCTTTACGTTTATATTGTTAGTAGACTTAGATAATCAAGCTCCCCCTTTTAGTGACCAACACCAATTATTCCACCCTAAGCCGTGATCAATTCGATTAGATACCGAGAACGATTGAGTACACATATGCACAAAACCATTAAATCAGTTAAATCAAATGGTGCCGCTGCCGGCTCTTTTCGTAAAGATTAACGATTTTTAGTGAGAAAAATTGGATTTTAGGATCCGTTCTTTTGGGAACGTTATTTTCAAGCATAAAAATTTTCAAAAAATCCTAAAAATATAAAATTTTCAAATATCCAAAAAAAAATAAAAAAGATAAAAAAACCAAAAATATTGTAATTCATTTTAGTGTATGCGTACTCAATCGTCGTCCTATTATGAGCCCGAGACTCGTAGAGACTTAGATATAGCCGGTGTGCATAATAATAACAACTCACCTCACCCCAATTTGAACAACAATAAAAACAACAACCATGTCCCTCAACCCGACCTTCGTACGATGGAGGAGCTTTGTCAACCAACTATGAACGAACGTGGAGGACCTATTGCATCGATGCAAATCACGGCTCCCGAATTTTTGTTGAAGCATCACATGATCCAACAAGTTCAAAACGCTTGTCCATTTCGCGGATTAACGGATGATGATGCCAACAAACACCTCGATAAATTCATAACCGTCGCTCAAAGCATGAAATTGTCTGGTGTTTCCATTGATTTTCTTCGCTTTCATCTTTTTCCACACACTTTATCCCACCATGCCGAAAAATGGTTAGATCGTCTTCCCAAAAACTCAATTCCTACATGGGACGAAATGACTCAAAAAAATTTGTCGCGCTACTTTCCACCATCCATGGTCACTAGTCTTCGTTATCAAATCAGTGGTTTCACTCAAGAACTTGATGAGTCGCTTTTTTATGCTTGGGAAAGTTATAATGTCTTGATCGATCGTTGTGCTAATCATAATATGCTCCCCGTCACTTTGATTGATACTTTCTACAATGGTTTAACTTTTCGTGATCGTGATATGATTAATGCTGCCGCCGGTGGTACATTCATGAAGAGAAGACCTGAGGAGTGTAGAGAGCTTATAGAGAACATGACCACTCACCACAAAAATTGGGATTCATCCGCATCTTCAAGAAATAACCCGAGGGCCAATGTTTCTTCTACTTCATCAAACCCCGAGATAACCGAACTTACCCGCCAAATAGCCGAGATGAACAAAAATTTCTTAACTATGGCTACGAACCAATTTCAACAAGTCAAAGCTGTAACACCTTCTTGTGAAACTTGCGGTGGTTCTCATTCATACACCGATTATCCTTCTACTCATGACAATCCAGAAAACGTGTATGCGGCTAACGATAACTTTTCCATGGGAGGCTATCAAGCTCGTCCTCAAGGTGACCGAAATTTGCTAAGTTATCGATCAAACAACTTTCTTTAACCACTTAGTTTTCCTCCTCAAAACCAAAACAACTTCAATCGCAACAATCAAAACCAACCTCGAGCTCCTAATCAATATCAAACCCAAAGAAATCCATATCCACCTCAAGGAAATAATCAAGTTTATAAACAAACCACTTATCAACCACCTGCTTACAAAGTTCCCCATCCCAACCAACCCACGACATACAATCAAGAGGTTGAAACATACATGAGGACTAATGACGCGCTGGTGAAGAATCTGTAGACGTACAGTCGGTTAAGGGCCCGGCCAAACAGGCCCACGGCCCGCACACACCTAACTTATCCTTCAAGAAACCCTAAGCCTATATAAACAGGGGTAGGGGTCTCATTATAATCAGGTTCTCTCTCATAACTACACCTCATATACCACATATTCATCCGATACTAACTTGACCGTCGGAGGTGGACCCCGGGGCTCCGGCCTCGGGTCCACGTCTAACCGGTTTACCTTTGTTTGCAGCATTACTCAGGACCGGGGAAGACGATGAACGGCCCAGGGGAGTCGTCGAACCAGCCCAAACAAATTATGCTCCAACAAGTTGGCGCCATCCGTGGGACCTGACTAAACTATGTTTCGTGTTCTCGTCCTATCGAAAAACAAAGATCGGTAACTTTTAAACCCTCGTTATTTATTTTTTCTCACTCGCATCATGTTATGTGATTTGATTCGAATTACTCATGAGGTACGAAAAAGTATTTTATCAAACATAGGTTATTCAAATACCAATGTTACTTTAGATATACAGGATGATCAACTATCTTATCATTTGATTCAGATAATGCCCGTATATCATGCGCATTTAATGTATAGGTAGTATACATGATATCCTGGGTGTTTATTTAAATACAATGTTATCTTCGAATGGAAAATTATATTATTCATATCGAAGGTCGATAACTCTAACAGCTTGGTATAATTGTTTTTCTTTTATCGTATTTTGCCATACCCAAATTATTTTGCCATGCGAAAAGTTTTTCCTTGATCATAAAGATTTACTGCGTAAAAACTGATTTATCAAACCAACATACTGTCAATTTGTGATATCGAGTAAAAAAGAAGTTACATTATTACCAAAAGCTTAGTGCATGCATTCCGCCATGCATAAATATGATAAAGCTTTCGAAGTCATGTTATTGTAAAAGGCTCATTAAAATTCTAAAACACCATTGGGACATCTTTTTGTTTTATTAGGCATATATCTGGTCGCATATATATCTTAACATATATTATCTTGTTGCAAATATGTATATATTGTCTTGGCTAAGATTGATTTGTCAATAACCGAATAAAGTCTAAATATTAACGGATATACAATTCTGATGATGTGCGCGGATTATTCTATTACATTTATTTGGCACGTCCGGATTTATTTTATTTTTTATTCGCGATTATGGTATGTCTAGCCGCGCTCGTCCACACGTTTGGACATATTTTATTCTTTCACTGTGATTTTAAGCCGCGTCCTTTTGTGTTAATCCGCACGTCTGAAAATATTGTTTATATTAATGAAAAATATTACACATATTTTTTAAATTTATAAAAAGATTTTATTTATCTTTTAAATTTGACAAAAGTATATTCTAAATAGATAATATATTATCCATAGCTTTTAAATAGGTAATAAGATACTACCTATATTTTTAAACTAATAAAAGATATTACCTATATCTTTTATATTGAAAATATATTATCGATATTTTCATATTAATAAAAGATATCGCGTATATCTTTTAAACCGGTAACAGATATTACATATATCTTTTAAGTTGCTTATTATATTTTCCGTATATATCGCGACCCGACTTACTAATATTGTGTCGCGACCCGACCTCTTTATCCACGGTCATGGTATATTCATTCGCACTCGTTTGCACATTCATCTATTATTACATATAATAATATATTTTATTTTTTATCTGCGGTTATGGTACATCCATCCGCGCTAGTTCGTACATTCGAACATCTTTAGCCTACGGGCGTACAAGTACACATTGTTCCCAGGTGGAATAAGAGGATTGAGTGAACCTAATAATTCAACTTGTCGTGTAAGAGGGATGCAACCCCAACGACCACGGATCATGTATCCTTGTTAGACACCTTGCTCACAAGACGTTGTAGTAAGTTTCAAAAACATACCGTGCCTCCCGAGCCGGACTTGTTAAAAGACACACTGTGCACGTCTAACAAAATTTTGTCAAAACTTTGACCGTCCTTATGGTAGTAGTGGTACGCCGCACATAACGGCATAGCTTATCCCATAAGTTAGTTAAGATACGTCTTAAACTATGTGACAATTCGCGGTTATGGCACGACCCATCCGCGTTGGTTCGCACGTTCGAACCCAATTTCTATCTTTCGTACGCGGCTATGGTACGTCCATTCGCGCTGGTCTACGTGATCGTAATTTTTTGAGTACTTGATTAAGTTTAATATTACTAAATGAGTTTAGCACCATTAAACTTGGGGGGCTACCAGGGTATAATCATACCACTATTTCCGTGCATGACGCGCAAATATCTTTGGACATATTTCTTTGCCGTAGAAGTCCGCCTTCTGTTGGATTATTCCTTTGCCATGGAAGTATCTCTTCCATTGGCTTATTCCTTCGCCGCGGAAGTACTCCTTCCGCGTGCTTCTTCCTTTGCCATGGAAGTATCTCTTCCATTGGCTTGTTCCTTCACCGCGGAAGTACTCCTTCCGCGCGCTTCTTCCTCTGCGCCATGGAAGTATCTCTTCCATTGGCTTATGCCTTCGCCACGAAAGTATCTCTTCAGTTGGCTTATTCATGCTCCGTGGGAGTATTCTTCCACGTGCTCGTTATCTCTCGCCGTGGAAGTATCTCTTCCACATGCTTCTTATCTTCGCCGTGGAAGTATTTCTTCCACGTGCTTATTATCTTTGCCGTGGAAGTGTCTCTTCCACGTGCTTCTTATCTTTGCCGTGGAAGTATCTCTTCCACGTGCTTATTATCTTCGCCGTGGAAGTATCTCTTCCACGTGCTTGTTATCTTTCGCCGTGGAAGTATTCTTACACGGTCTCATTATCTTTCGCCGTGGAAGCATTTCTTCCATGTGCTCATTATCTTTCGCCGTGGAAGTATTCGTACACGGTCTCATTATCTTTCGCCGTGGAAGTATTCTTCCACGTGCTCATTATCTTTCGCCGTGGAAGTATTCTTCCACGTGCTCATTATCTTTCACCGTGGAAGTATTCTTCCACGGACTCATTATCATTCGCCGTGGATGTACTCTTCCACGGGGTCATTATCTTTCGCCGTGGAAGTATTCTTACACGGTCTCATTATCTTTCGCCGTGGAATTATTCTTCCACGTGCTCATTATCTTTCGCCGTGGAATTATTCTTCCACGTGCTCATTATCTTTCACCGTGGAAGTATTCTTCGACGTGCTCATTATCTTTCGCCGTGGAAGTATTCTTCCACGGCCTCATTATCATTCGCCGTGGAAGTACTCTTCCACGGGGTCATTATCTTTCGCCGTGGAAGTATTCTTACACGGTCTCATTATCTTTCGCAGTGGAATTATTCTTCCACGTGCTCATTATCTTTCGCCGTGGAAGTATTCTTCCACGTGCTCATTATCTTTCGCCGTGGAAGTATTCTTCCACGGCCTCATTATCATTCGCCGTGGAAGTACTCTTCCACGGGCTCATTATCTTTCGCCGTAGAAGTATTCTTCCACGGGCTCATTATCTTTCGCCGTGGAAGTATTCTTCCACGGCCTCCTTATCGTTCGCTGTGGAAGTATTCTTCCACGGGCTCATTCTCCTTCATCGTGGAAGTACTCTTACATTGGCGCCTTATTTTAGTCGTGGAAGTATTCCTTCCATGGGCTCGTTGTCTTCGTCGTAGAAATACGTCTTCCACTCTCTTGTTACCTTTGCCGTGGAAGTACGCCTTCCACTGGCTCATTCTGCCACAAAAGTACGTCTTTTGTTGGTTCATATCTTTGTTACGGAAGTACGTCTTCTGCGACGAATTAATTTGCCCGGCCATGAAGTGATTTCTTCAAAGTTTGCATTTGTTTGACCTTTATTAGGCGAAGCCTGATCAACTACGCCTAGTTCAGAAAAAACCGTGACAAATTTTTTAAGTCATTATAGTGTGTTGTGGCCACAAGACGAATGTACCATCCGTATCACCTTGCCACAGAAGTACGTCTTTTATTTGCCATAAGACGAATGAAATATTCGCATTATGTTGCATCATCAGTGGGTACAAGAAGTACGCCTTCAAAATATTCACAATGCATCATACGGGTTCCACCTCCACCTTCACAAAATCTTCTTATCATCCTCACGTTAGCGATGAATAAGAACGATACCTTGCCAATGCCAGTGTTACCCCGGCTATAGAACACGTTTTCTTCTTACGGGGTCCTTACCGTCTAATCACGGGAAACCAAGCATTCGAGAACAACCACCCGTCTTACGTATACATGTTTTCCCATTTCTTTCGACGTGGATATGCTTACAGGTAACGGATATGGTGTAAAGTCTAGTAACCTCAGTGACAACCTCGCATACTAGACTGGGGGGACATGATGGCGTATAGTGGCTATGCTCACTATTCGCAATCCCAACCCATCATCTTTTTGCTAAAAGGTAGCCCATTTACGAGTGAAGCCATATGTTACGGATGACCCACGAGGATGTCCTAGCAGCAAGCCGCACGCGGTTGTTAGTGAGCATGATACACGAATGAGTCTAGCATAACATGATCATGAACCATATCATACTAGACTGGGGGACATGTAGACGTACAGTCGGTTAAGGGCCCGGCCAAACAGGCCCACGGCCCGTACACACCTAACTTATCCTTCAAGAAACCCTAAGCCTATATAAACAGGGGTAGGGGTCTCATTATAATCAGGTTCTCTCTCATAACTACACCTCATATACCACATATTCATCCGATACTAACTTGACCGTCGGAGGTGGACCCCGGGGCTCCGGCCTCGGGTCCACGTCTAACCGGTTTACCTTTGTTTGCAGCATTACTCAGGACCGGGGAAGACGATGAACGGCCCAGGGGAGTCGTCGAACCAGCCCAAACAAATTATGCTCCAACAGAATCTTTAGAGTCAAATCATCATTTTGAAAGGTGAGATGGCAAAACAAGGGAATGATCTTCGAGCCGAGCTTAGGAATAACATGCGAAACTCTTTAAGTAGTCAAACGAATGACTAAAGGGATATGATGGCTAGTTTCTTCCCAAGTAGTCAATCCTCTGCTTCGGGTTCTCTTCCGAGTAATATCGTTGCTAACCCAAGAGGGGAGATGAAAGCAATCACCACCCGAAGTGGAAAAGGTTGTAAGGAACCCGAGATTCCAACACCTACACCGGTGATTGTGAAAAAGGATAACGAGACTCCTTTACCAATTCCTCCACCTTCTACTTCTACCCCTCCTCCACCCAAGGATGTGAGTGACCAATCCATTCCAAAGCCTTCATCTCAACCCGATATACCTTATCCCTCTAGGTTGAGGAAAGAGAAGTTGTAAAATAAGGATGATATTCAAGTTTCGAACTTTCTTAAAGTGTTTAAACAATTGAATTTCACCATCTCCTTTGTCGAGGCTCTCGCTCACATGCCTAAATATGCAAAAATGTTTAAAGATCTTCTCAGTGATAAGGAAAAACTCCTTGATATTTCTCAAACCCAACTTAATGAGAATTTCTCCACGTTTCTTTTAAGGAAATTACCAACCAAACTTGGTGATCCGGGTCGCCTTCTCATTCCTTGTAACTTCCTCGGGGTAGAGAATTGTATGGCCCTAGCTGATCTAGGTGCTAGTATCAACTTAATTCCATTAAATGTTTGGAAACAATTACCTCTACCCGATCTAGTCCCCAGACGAATGACATTGGAGTTAGCTAACCGTACGGTTGCTTATCCGGTGGGAATAGCCGAAGACGTCTTCGTCGGTGTCGACAAATTCACCTTTCCGGCGGATTTTGTTGTCGTTGACTACGAGATGGACCCCCGTGTTCCATTAATCATTGGACGTCCATTCTCGAGGATCGGTCGCACTCTCATTGATGTAGCCGCGGGCGAATTAATCATGAGAGTTGGTGACGACAAAATTGTCTTCAACATGGTTAAACTTTCTAAGCAACCTTATGAACACGAGAGAGTTAATTTCATTGACGTACTTGATGAGGCTTGTTAATAACTCGATTTTACTCAGGTTAAAAAGATTCGTTGTACCAATCTCTTCGAATTGAAAAACTTGTGTTTAATGTGTGACTCAGTTTTATTTTGTGAAAAAGAATATTTTTGGTTGTTTTTTAATTTAAATGTGCAAGACTTAAAAGTAAATGTCGTTGAAAGTAAAGTGGCGTTAAAATAAATCTAAGTCTAATTAAAATAAAGGTGCGATATTTAAAAACATGACGGGAAGTAAATTAATTAAACGACTAAAAATAAAGCGTGACGAGAATTAAAAATAGACAAAGTATTAAAACATAAACTAAAAATTAAACAATACAAAAATAAGAGAAAAACCTCCCGATCGGAATATATTCCGATCAGCCTTACCCTGACCTGATCGGAATGTGTCGTCGGAATTCCAATTGGAATATCTGTCACCAATGCCCCAATCGGAATACCACAAACCTACCTGGTCGGAATGCAAACTCACCTTGATCGGAATATGGAAGAGTCCTGGTCGGAATGATGATCGGAACCAATGATCGGAATATCCAATATCACCTCGATCGGAATGAGACAAGAGCACCTAATCGGAATATCTGTCACTTATACGCAATCGGAATACCCAAGACCTATCTGATCGGAATACCAAGAAACCCCCAATCGGAAAGTTAAAACCTTTTTCCGATTTGTACCAATCGGAATCCGGCAGAAAAAGTACAAAATAAGCTATAACAATAAGCTATGATTCTAATAAGCACAAGTCTAAAAACCTAGGGTAAACCGTGTAAAAATAAGCTACGAGACTAAAATGTAACAACTTTTAAGACACGAAAAAGATAAACTTTAAGAAAAACAACTTTTTATATAAAAATAACTTTTGTAAAAACTATATAAACTTGAAAATAAATCAAATAAGCTATGAAAATAAGAGATTTAAAACAATCAAAAGCATAAAAATCAAATCTTTAAACAACTTAACAAAATAAAAACGTGTAAATCAAAGATTAAAGAAAGGTAGAAGAAGATTAACAAGATAAAGTAAAGGTGCAAGTAATTAAAAGAGACACTTACTTGAAATTAAAAGGTAATTAAGGTGCATAACAAGTAATTAAAGGTGCAAGTAATTAAAGGTGCATAAAATAAAGGTAGAAGAACTAGTTTGTCAATCTAGCCAACAAGAGTAAATAAATGAATAAGAGGGGTATTTATAGGTGATTAGGGCAGTGGTTAGAGGAAGCTTCATCCCCTTCTTCCTTTTCTTCTTATTTGCCCATTAAGTCCTTCCTTCTTAATCTTTTTGTTAATCTTGGAATGTGATGACTTTTGGCTCGGGATTTCTTTGAACTCGTCTTTTAATACTTCGATAAATAAGACTTGAGTTCCTCGTCTTAAAGTAAACCTCCGTCTTTCGACTTTTTCTTTGATAAATCTTCAGAATTGGTCTTGGACTTCCGTTCTTTTTGCACTTTTGACTTCTTGACTTCGTCTTTCGTCTTTTTCTTCAATAAAAGTCCGTAAATGCCCGTGAATTCCCGTGTTTTCTCCACTTTTCACCTTTTCGTCCTAAATCACAACAAAAACACAAACCACGCATAATTCTGACATAAAAGACATAAAATACACGTTTTGGTCCGGTTATTATTGTAATTAAGTGGTAGAAAAGATGTGTGTTTTCACACATATCAAATCCCCTACACTTGACCATTGCAATGTCCTCATGCAATGCATTAGTTACAAAGCAAGATTACACTTTTTATCATAATTAATCCACGTTGGCCTTTATTATTAAAGACATACAAAATAAAGAAATCAAAAGCATACCTTGGGTTTTGGAAATGTCATGAATAATCATCATCCTCAACTTTTCACTTTCTCCAAACTGCACACTCCCAAAATATCATAGTATAATGGCGACAAGGGAGTGGTGACGTCATGATTATCATAGACACACAGTTACAAAGAACGACCTCTAAATGAGACGTTCGGAAATTGGATCACTTGTAATTGATAAAATAATAGTTTTAACATAGTGCGGAAGCATAAAACTGGTCACAGTTACAAAACATAGTTTTCCAAATAGTACAAATGATCTTTGTTTCAAAATAAATGACGGCAATGCATGAGACCTCACTTAGCATCTTCCTTTTTAATACCTGAGAAAAACATTGCTAAAGCGTCAACATAAAGTTGGTGAGTTCGTAGGTTTAGTTAATTTGAAATGTTTAATGAACCACAAGATTTTCCCAAAAGTGATGACAATATAACAAATACAAAGTCATCCTAAAAGTATTTATTACAGTCTAAGCTCGTGACACCGAAGCGTTAACAACACCGGTAGTATAATCATATAAATGTAGCCCAACTGGATGCCTAAACCCACGACATCCTATCTCAGACTCAAATGAAACTGTGCCCGCTTGTCCCCTTGTTGGACAAGACAGACAGGGACGTCAATCCCGATAGATCTATCCATAACATTCGCGCTTACACAAAGTAATTAACGGTTCACGATTCACGGGCCAAAGCAACTGGGTTTTTAGTGGGACTTAGACTAATATATAAATCAGTAAATGCACTTGTGTTCATACGTTAAATCAAGCAATGTCTCACCCCAAAAAGCAGTAAAAATAGTTAAGCATGGGGCTATAAAATCACCTCGTAATTCAGCAAAAATGACGAAGATAAAGGTAGCTCGAAAGTACGGTTACGCTAGCCGCGACCTATTTAATTATAAGGATCGTGTTACGATATTAAAAATTATACTAGTAAAAAGACACGACACCCTAGTTGTGCTTGACAATACCTTTCGTTTACGGAAAAACACGATACATAAAAGTCGGTTACTAAACGATCGAAGTTTACGGGTTAAATTATACGTTTAAGTTACAAATTTTCGTTTTGGGCTTTTAAATACCCAATACACCAACTGGCCCAACAAATACCCAATAAACCCACCCCATGATCCGGCCCAAGGGTTATTTAACCCGGCCCGGCCCACTGTCGATACAAACAAGGAAAGGGAAGGAGTAAATACGTGTTTTGGTTACACACACATATCAAAAACACTCAGTTATCTCTCTCTCTTCTCTCGAAACACTCCCACCGCCCCACTTCTCTCTCTCTCTCTAAAAAGTGGATCGGATCTCATCTCCCATGGCTAAGATTGATTTTTCAGCTTAATACAACAATCATTTGGGATGGTTTATGGTGATTAACTCGCGTGGGATGTGGGGTTTCCCCACATCAAACCGATTCGGTTTTCATGGTGTTCTTCCCCAGGGATTCAAGTTATTCATCATCATTCAAAGATAAGTTTTCATCCTCTTTTTCTTTTAAATAAAATGGTCTAATGATTTTCGTTTATAAAAGATTTGAGGTTTTAAATTATGTGTATAAGCATGCTGTGAATAAAAGGCTCTCGAATTTAATAAGAAACAAATTAGGGTTTCGAAAATATTTGGGGGTTTTTCTAAATCTCATGTTTAAATACAATTAATTAACATTTTCTATCATAAAAACATGTTAATTTCAACATATGAACGATTTGTAAAAATTAGGGTTTCGTCAAATTTGGGGGTTTATTCATACTTTGATTCCAATTAAATTAATTAATAGATTCGGGTTTGGATTGGGTTTAATTAGGGTTTTAATTAATAAAATGAAATTAGGGTTTATATAAATTGGGGGTTTTTGTATACGGTTGATTATTTAAAATTAAATAACATTTTTGGAATGTATAAAGTATTAATTTTGTAATTAAAAAGGTTTACAATTTTTAGGGTTTCGAATTAAAAGGGGGTTTTATACCCGCGACATATTTGAGGGTTTTATGATGTTTCTGTAAAATAAACTAGTTAAAATCTTGGATTATGGTGACTTTGAGTGGTAAGGGTTTCGGCAGAAAACAAGGACCTTGGTTGACTTGGTTTGGTTCTCGGTTTGGTCTCGGTTTGGGTCGGTTTGGTTGACAGAAATAAAGGGGTCATGGTCATGTTCAAGTAAACAAATGCTATGGTTTATCTTTTCAGTTTTGATTAAAATAGAACCGTGATAAAGACTAACACATTCGTTTTATTTTCGCAGGATTGGTCAATGACGAGCACAACTAAGATTTATTCAGAAAAATGAAGAGATGGTTTAAAGGACTCACAATGGATGATTAGGTTTCGGTTTGCAGGTGTGGACGAGAAAGGATGATCGGCTTGACACTACACTTCACTTTCACCCAGGATTTGTGTTTGAAAACTTGTCCAGGAACTATTATTGTAATATTTGGACTGTGAATATTGTTTGTGTTATGTTTGGACATTGGATAAACTTTGGACTGTATTTAATCTTGTATTATAAGTTTAGGGTTAGTCTCAAACTGAATTTGGTAAGCTTGTGATGTACCCATTTTGGGTAAACTTGGCATGTGTGCTGGATTGTAGTGCTTAGTGGTGAATAAACAATGCAATTAAGTTATGACTGAAAATAGACTCTTGCTAAACAAGCTTTTGATATAAAAGTGAATAAGGGTTCATAATTTAAATGTTTGTACATGATGCACCAATATACCACTCGGCTCAGGTTTGTCGAATGTTTAAGTCTTAGACGCGAAAACTGAATATGCACGACTCGATAACAATTTGACACACGATCCAAATCAAAGACAAGTATGTGTGACCACAAGGGATTCAGCAAGTACGTCAAATAATCACACGGCAAAACATAATACGTTTAATAACTTCGTGCGTTTCATTCATAATTTAATAGACACGAAAACTCGAGATGTTACATTCGCGCTCCCTAAAAAGGGCTTTGTCCGCAAAGCAAAGTAAATAACACATTTATATCGACAACTCATCGGTTAATAATTAAAGTACTCCTACTATATGAAGAATTCAAGATGGAAATTTGACGGATGTCACAGTATTCCCATGTTTAGAGATTTCGTCACGAAATCAAGACGTTGTTGTAGTAGGATGATTAGCAAAAAGATGAGGATACTTGCTCTTGAATTGATCTTCACGTTCCCACGTGTATTCTGGACCTCTACGCGCATTCCAACGGATTTTTACAATAGGTATACGGCTTTGTTTGAGCTGTTTGACTTAACGGTCCATAACTTCTACCGGCTCTTCTACAAAGTTGAGTTTGTCGTCGAGTTGAATCTCTTCTAAAGGAATAACGAGTGTCTCGTCGGCTAAACATTTCTTCAAATTGCAAATGTGGAACACATTATGCACTCGGCTAAGTTCTTGGGGTAACTCCAAACGATAGGCTACGGGGCCAATCCTCTCTATAATCTTGAAGGGTCCAATGTAACGAGGATTCAACTTTCCACGCTTTCCAAAGCGAATCACACCCTTCCAAGGTGAGACCTTCAACATGACTCTATCGCCAACCTCAAACTCAAGGGGTTTGCATCTCATGTCAGCATAACTCTTTTGTCGATCTCTTGCGGCTTGCATACGGCTCTTGATCTTAAAGATCTTCTCAGTAGTCTCGTGTATGATCTCGGGGCCAGTGAGTTGTGCTTCACCAACCTCTGCCCAACACACGGGTGAACGACACTTTCTACCATACAGTGCTTCGAACGGTGCTACCTTAATGCTAGTGTGATAACTATTGTTGTATGAGAACTCCACCAGAGGTAGGTGTCTATCCCATCTATTTCCGAAGTCAATCACACAAGCTCTCAGCATATCTTCTAAGGTTTGAATGGTCCTTTCAATTTGACCGTCAGTTTGGGGATGGTACGCAGTGCTCATATCCAACTGCGTTCCCAATGCCTTCTGCAGTGACTTCCAGAACTGCGAAGTAAATCGGCTGTCTCGGTCGGAGATTATAGACACAGGCACACCATGCTTCGTGACTACTTCCTCCAAGTATGTTCTTGCTAACTTATCCATTCCATCGGTCTCCTTCATTGGTATGAAATGAGCTGATTTGGTGAGTCGGTCGACGATTACCCAAATGGTGTCAAATCCGGCTGAGGTTTTAGGTAGTTTGGTAATGAAATCCATAGTGATCCTTTCCCACTTCCATTCTGGCAGTTCGGGTTGGACCAACAGTCCTGATGGTTTCATATGCTCGGCCTTAACCTTGGCACAAGTCAAGCACTTGCTAACGTATGTAGCAATATCCGCCTTCATGTTCGGCCACCAATACAACATCTTCAGATCATGATACATTTTGTCAGATCCCGGATGTATGGAGTATTTTGACTTATGCGACTCATGCATAATCAAAGATCGTAGATCACCATGGCACGGTAACCAACTCCTATTATCAAGGCACAACGTTCCATCCGAGCGAGCTTCTAGCTTCTTTATCATGCCTTCAACATCTTCAGTCTTGAGAATTTCTTCCTCGACTGCCTCTTTCTGAGCCTTGAGAATTAAGGATGGAAGGTCTAAGTCAATGGTCATCACCAAAGCCTTCACCCTAAGAACTCTCTCCTTTCGACTCAAAGCGTCGGCCACGACATTTGCCTTGCCCGGGTGATAACGGATCTCGCAATCGTAATCACTGAGCAACTCTAGCCAACGTCGTTGTCTCATGTTGAGTTCCTTTTGATTCAAAATGTGTTGTAGACTCTTATGATCAGTGAATACAACACACTTAGTACCATAAAGGTAGTGTCTCCAAATCTTCAGGGCAAACACCACTGCTCCCAACTCTAGGTCATGAGTTGTGTAGTTCTTCTCGTGCACTTTTAGTTGTCTTGATGCGTAAGCTATGACCTTAGTCCTTTGCATCAGTACCGCACCTAACCCTTTTATGGATGCATCACAATACACCACAAAGTCTTCATTACCCTCGGGTAGGGCTAGTATAGGTGCTTCACACAACATCTGCTTCAATGTCTGGAATGCCAAATCTTGATCCTCTTTCCACTCAAATTTCTTGTCCTTTTGAGTCAACTCCGTCATTGGTTTAGCTATCTTGGAGAAACCTTCAATGAACCTCCTATAGTAACCAGCAAGACCTAAAAATTGGCGGATCTCCGTGGGTGTTGTTGGAGTCGCCCAATCCTTCACGGCCTCGATCTTAGCAGGATCAACGTGAATACCACTGCTGTCGATTACATGCCCAAGGAATTGCACCGTGTTTATCCAAAACTCGCATTTGGAAAACTTTGCATATAACTTCTCCTTCCTTAGCAGCTCTAGTATGGTCTTCAAATGTTCCTTGTGTTCTTCTTCATTACGAGAATAGATGAGAATATCATCGATAAATACAATCACAAACTTGTCCAAGTATGGTTTGCAAACTCGGTTCATGAGATCCATGAATACCGCAGGCGCGTTTGTCAAACCAAAAGGCATAACTTGGAACTCGTAGTGTCCGTACCGGGTTCTAAAAGCCGTCTTATGAACGTCTTCCTCTCTAACCCTTAGCTGATGATATCCTGACCTTAAATCGATCTTCGAGTATATGCTAGATCCTTGCAATTGGTCGAAAAGATCGTCAATTCTTGGCAATGGGTAACGGTTCTTTATCGTCAGCTTATTCAATTCTCGGTAATCGATACACATCCTAAAGGATCCATCTTTCTTTTTGACAAATAAGACCGGTGATCCCCAAGGTGAGGAACTTGGTCTAATGAAACCTTTGTCAGAAAGTTCCTTTATTTGTTCAGCTAACTCTGTCATCTCGGCCGGTGCTAAGCGGTATGGGGCTCTAGCGACAGGCGCGGCTCCTGGTGTAAGCTCGATGTGAAACTCCACTTGCCGTGCTGGTGGTAATCCTGGTAAGTCCTCTGGGAATACGTCTGGAAAGTCTCTAACGATCGGTACGTCTTCCACTTTCTTTTCGTGATCTTCTTCTCCTTCCTTTTGTGTTATTTGAACCAAGAATACTGGACATCCCTTCTCAATGTATCTTTGGGTTCTAATACATGAGATGACTTCCAGTCTTGATCCATTCTTCACTCCACTTCTTTCGCCTTGTATGATTAGTATATCGTTTCCATAAGGAACACGGACGCACTTCTCATGACATACAATTTCCGCGTGATGCTTCGACATCCAATCCATTCCAATGATGACGTCAAAGCTTCCTAATTCTATGGGGAGTAAGTCGATACTGAACGAACGATCTTGTAACCTTATACTACATCCTTTTAGAATAGCGTCGGTCGTTACTGACTTCCCATCGACTAATTCTACATTATACTTAACGTCTAACGCAGTAGGGGTAATATTTAGGCGCTCACTAAATACAGATGACACAAAACTCCTATCCGCACCAGAATCAAATAGTACTGAAGCATAGTTGTTATTGACTAGAAACGTACCAGTCACAACATTGTTGTCTTGCACTGCAATTTCAGCACAGAGATGATACACTTTGCTAGGTGCCGTGAATCCTCCAGGAGTACTAGTTGTGGCTCGGTTATTCCCTCCCCGGTTCCCTTGATTCTGCTTCTGGTTTCCTTGGTTGTGATTCTGATTGCCTCGAATCTGGTTACCACGACCTTGGTTCCCACTGCTTGGACACTTGTTCCTGTAGTGACCTTTCTCTCCACATCCAAAGCAAGTGACATTTTCTCCTTGGCCACCTTGTGTTCCAGGTCCTCTTTGGTTAGTAGGATGAGGTGGTGCTCGACATTCCTTTGCCTTATGTCCGGCCTTCCCACAATTGTAGCACGTAGGGGACATGCTCCTTCGTGGTGTCGGCCACACTTTCCGCAGAAAGGAAGTCTTCCAGCGTAGTTTCCTGTATTACCTTGTCCAGCAGTAAACACCCTTGCTACTTCTTGTCGCTTGTTCTGGTTGTAGTTGTTTGTGTTGTTGCTGTTGTTGGTATTGTTGGTATTGTTGTTGTAGTGGTTGCCAGACCACTTCCTCTTATCCCCAGTATTTTCTCCCAACTCTTGTACCACTTGGTATATCAGACTCTGAGCCATGTCGATTGCCTCGTGTAAATCAGTTGGCTTGGATGAAGTCACATTCCCTTTGATGCTCAAAGGTAGTCCTTCAATGTACCGCTCCAACAATCGGTCGTCGTTGGGCACCATTTCGGGACATAACAAGATCAGCTCTTGAAAGCGCTGATTGTAGGCAGTAAGAGCAATACCCTTGACTTTCAGGTTCCACAGCTCAACCTCCATCTGCTTGACTTCATTTCGTGGGCAGTATTTCCTCACAAACATAGCTTTAAACTCACTCCAGGGCGTCGCTTGGGCAACGTCAATGGTCACTGCACGAGCATAGACGTTCCACCAAGTCAAAGCACCATCCACTAACGTGCTTGACGGAAACTTCACCTTATCAGCTTCAGCAACATTGCTAATCCCAAATTGGGATTCTAGCTTCTCAAACCATCTGGTTAAACCTACTGCTCCTTCAGTACCACGGAAACTTACTTGCGTAACTGCACGAAATTCCTTGTAGGTACAAGTCCGTGCAATAGCATTAGTAGCTCCTTGGTTGGTCTCCGCCTGTGTGCTTGCTGTACGATTTGCTTCGGCTGTTGCGAGTGCCTCGGCCACCCGTTCGGCTATCATTTGACTTAGCATGACGGTGTCAAACCACCGGTAGTAGCTGGTGGATTCTGCGTTTCGGATCTTCTAATTGGCGCCATAATCTAAAAAGGTAATAGGACAATGAGTTTTGCCAGACATAACATGCATGGCACGCACAATACAATTATGAAATGCTCCAGGGTATAATACACAATATATAATGATCTCACAATTTTTGTAACCCATAATATCATTCATAGAATTGTTTGGTAGTACATCATAACTTGTCATACATAACAAAAAAAAATACCAACTAGCTAAGATAAACTTCAGAGCTTAGTGGTCATACAACGATAAGTCAATGGTACAAGATAAATCTAACTAGTGCCCTCACGGCTGATGAAGCTCTCTCTCCAACTCTGCTAACCTCCTCTCAACCACGATCTCACGAGCCTGGGAATCTCTAAGCCTAACATCGGTATCATAACAAGCGGCTCTAAACCTCTTATCCAAGTCTGCAATAGGGTCCTCCACAGGTGCCTCTAGTCCGCCTGTCTCAACCAATGGCTCTACTCCCCAACGGGACATCAGGCTCTCGATCTCCTCAAGACGAGCATTCGGCATGGTATCTATCTGACCAAGAACAGCTTGAAGCTGTCCTCGTAGACGGGTCACACAAACCGTCAACACTGTCTCATCCCTAACTGGACTCTTCTTTGCCAGTGCCTCCAGCTTATCCTGCACCTCATTATACTCCTCACCTAAAGCCTCTACAGCATCCTCCAACCTGTTTAATTGTGTCGTCACACATCCATCTGCTGCCCCAAGCATCACCACTGTCGATGTAGCTCTCCTAGGAAGAGGAGTCGTAGCTCTCGGCCCAGTAGAGATGCCAACATCAGCAAGCATCTCCTGGTACACAGCAGGTACAGTCTCTGGTGGTGGTAGCAGTAGTGGTACCTCTGGGACAGGACTGGCAGGTGTGCGGGCTGCATGCCTGTCAGTGGCAGTGAAGGGTATGAGGGGTCGGTAAGGTGAAAGTGGTGGTCGAGCAGCTCTCCCCCGAAGACGTCGTCTCACATAGTAGAAAGGTAGAGTACCAGGTGCTGGAACAGGGATGTCAGTCCTCTCCCCTTCGTCTTCAGGTGAAGATGAGGAGATATGTGTTAGGGAAACCTCAGGAGTAGCAGCATGTGTAGTAGGAGGGTCCTCAGTGTCAGTGACCTCCATAGGTTCACCTTCCCCATCGGTGAACTCCATATCATCATCCTCTGTCTCCTCTATCGTCTCATCCCTAGTGACTGATGCCTGACCTGGTGACTGCACCACATCAGCGTCTAGGTCATCCTCTCCTCCGCCTTCTAGGCTAAGTACGTCGTCGGCTGATGCATCAGGGATACAGATCGGTGAACGATGAACCTCCTCAGTCTCTCTCTCAGTATCATCATCTGAAATCATCCGGTACCACGGATATCCTGATGGTGATCCTCTAGGTAGTCCTACTGATGAACTGATAGTCGACTGTGAACTACGGTTGTAGTACGCTCCTGTAGACGTGGAATCATCAGAAGAAGACATCGCTGTAATCATAAACAAAATAATGTGTGTAAATATCTTATAAAATTAGTCCGTAAAAAGGGACATTAACATAACATAGCAATCATTGTTGAATCCACATGTATCCCATATAACATAATTCAGATTTTGTTGTTGCACATGTAACCCATGTAAATATACCTCGTATTTGTTAAATCACATGTATCCCATTTATTACTTATCTATGTCCATGTATCTACATATACTTAATACTTACAATCCGTATGATAATCGATTAAACACATAGCAGTTATAGTCTAGAGTTACTAAATGCAACCTAGTTCTCTATAACCATGGCTCTGAAACCAATCTGTCACACTCCCAAAATATCAGAGTATAATGGCGACAAGGGAGTGGTGACGTCATGATTATCATACACACACAGTTACAAAGAACGACCTCTAAATGAGACGTTCGGAAATTGGATCACTTGTAATTGATAAAATAATAGTTTTAACATAGTGCGGAAGCATAAAACTGGTCACAGTTACAAAACATAGTTTTCCAAATAGTACAAATGATCTTTGTTTCAAAAGAAATGACGGCAATGCATGAGACCTCACTTAGCATCTTCCTTCTTAATACCTAAGAAAAACATTGCTAAAGCGTCAACATAAAGTTGGTGAGTTCATAGGTTTAGTTAATTTGAAATGTTTAATGAACCACAAGATTTTCCCAAAAGTGATGACAATATAACAAATACAAAGTCATCCTAAAAGTATTTATTACAGTCTAAGCTCGTGACACCGAGGCGTTAACAACACCGGTAGTATAATCATATAAATGTAGCCCAACTGGATGCCTAAACCCACGACATCCTATCTCAGACTCAAATGAAACTGTGCCCGCTTGTCCCCTTGTTGGACAAGACAGACAGGGACGTCAATCCCGATAGATCTATCCATAACATTCGCGCTTACACAAAGTAATTAACGGTTCACGATTCACGGGCCAAAGCAACTGGGTTTTTAGTGGGAGTTAGACTAATATATAAATCAGTAAATGCACTTGTGTTCATACGTTAAATCAAGCAATGTCTCACCCCAAAAAGCAGTAAAAATAGTTAAGCATGGGGCTATAAACTCACCTCGTAATTCAGCAAAAATGACGAAGATAAAGGTAGCTCGAAAGTACGGTTACGCTAGCCGTGACCTATTTAATTATAAGGATCGTGTTACGATATTAAAAATTATACTAGTAAAAAGACACGACACCCTAGTTGTGCTTGACAATACCTTTCGTTTACGGAAAAACACGATACATAAAAGTCGGTTACTAAACGATCGAAGTTTACGGGTTAAATTATACGTTTAAGTTACAAATTTTCGTTTTTTTGGGCTTTTAAATACCCAATACACCAACTGACCCAACAAATACCCAATAAACCCACCCCATGATCCGGCCCAAGGGTTATTTAACCCGGCCCGGCCCACTGTCGATACAAACAAGGAAAGGGTAGGAGTAAATACGTGTTTTGGTTACACACACATATCAAAAACACTCAGTTATCTCTCTCTCTCTTCTCTCGAAACACTCCTACCGCCCCACTTCTCTCTCTCTCTAAAAAGTGGATCGGATCTCATCTCCCATGGCTAAGATTGATTTTTCAGCTTAATACAACAATCATTTGGGATGGTTTATGGTGATTAACTCGCGTGGGATGTGGGGTTTCATCCCCACATCAAACCGATTCGGTTTTCATGGTGTTCTTCCCCAGGGATTCAAGTTATTCATCATCATTCAAAGATAAGTTTTCATCCTCTTTTTCTTTTAAATAAAATGGTCTAATGATTTTCGTTTATAAAAGATTTGTGGTTTTAAATTATGTGTATAAACATGCTGTGAATAAAAGGCTCTCAAATTTAATAAGAAACAAATTAGGGTTTCGAAAATATTTGGGGGTTTTTCTAAATCTCATGTTTAAATACAATTAATTAACGTTTTCTATCATAAAAACATGTTAATTTCAACATATGAACGATTTGTAAAAATTAGGGCTTCGTCAAATTTGGGGGTTTATTCATACTTTGATTCCAATTAAATTAATTAATAGATTCGGGTTTGGATTGGGTTTAATTAGGGTTTTAATTAATAAAATGAAATTAGGGTTTATATAAATTGGGGGTTTTTGAATACGGTTGATTATTTAAAATTAAATAACATTTTTGGAATGTATAAAGTATTAATTTCGTAATTAAAAAGGTTTACAATTTTTAGGGTTTCGAATTAAAAGGGGGTTTTATACCCGCGGCATATTTGAGGGTTTTATGATGTTTCTGTAAAATAAGCTAGTTAAAATCTTGGATTATGGTGACTTTGAGTGGTAAGGGTTTCGGCAGAAAACAAGGACCTTGGTTGACTTGGTTTGGTTCTCGGTTTGGTCTCGGTTTGGGTCGGTTTGGTTGACAGAAATAATGGGGTCATGGTCATGTTCAAGTAAACAAATGCTATGGTTTATCTTTTCAGTTTTGATTAAAATAGAACCGTGATAAAGACTAACACATTCGTTTTATTTTCGCAGGTTTGGTCAATGACGAGCACAACTAAGATTTATTCAGAAAAGTGAAGAGATGGTTTAAAAGACTCAGAATGGATTATTAGGTTTCGGTTTGCAGGTGTGGACGAGAAAGGATGATCGGCTTGACACTACACTTCACTTTCACCCAGGATTTGTGTTTGAAAACTTGTCCAGGAACTATTATTGTAATATTTGGACTATGAATATTGTTTGTGTTATGTTTGGACATTGGATAAACTTTGGACTGTATTTAATCTTGTATTATTAGTTTAGGGTTAGTCTCAAACTGAATTTGGTAAGCTTGTGATGTACCCATTTTGGGTAAACTTGGCATGTGTGCTGGATTGTAGTGCTTAGTGGTGAATAAACAATGCAATTAAGTTATGACTGAAAATAGACTCTTGCTAAACAAGCTTTTGATATAAAAGTGAATAAGGGTTCATAATTTAAATGTTTGTACATGATGCACCAATATACCACTCGGCTCAGGTTTGTCGAATGTTTAAGTCTTAGACGCGAAAACTGAATATGCACGACTCGATAACAATTTGACACACGATCCAAATCAAAGACAAGTATGCGTGACCACAAGGGATTCAGCAAGTACGTCAAATAATCACACGGCAAAACATAATACGTTTAATAACTTCGTGCGTTTCATTCATAATTTAATAGACACGAAAACTCGAGATGTTACATTCGCTCTCCCTAAAAAGGGCTTTGTCCGCAAAGCAAAGTAAATAACACATTTATATCGACAACTCATCGGTAAATAATTAAAGTGCTCCTACTATATGAAGAATTCAAGATGGAAATTTGACGGATGTCACACAAACCAAGCTTAAAAAAGAGATCATTGTTATTATAAGTTAGTAAACTAACACCAACTCATGTGGGCTAATTATTCACTTAGACTCCCTTATTCCTAGGTGTATCTCTTAAATTTTATTATTGTCTTGAATGATCACGAGGATGCATTTTTTACTTATTTCGATAGTTATTAAGTCTGAAAATAAAGTGAACGATTTAATCAATAGTTAGCTAAAGGACCAAATCTTTTAAAACTGCTTCTCGGGACCTCATAAAGTTCATATCTTGGCATAACTCGCTTCGCGATTTGAGACCTTTCTCGGACCGATATTAGGCAGCGACTTCATACTTCAAACCTTGAGAGACGTTCATGAAATAATGGTCTTCTCTTCATAATTGGAATTTCTTCACTTGAAATTTTTGAGAGATTCATACTTGGACCACGACTTCTTCATTTTTCTCCAATCTTTATTTTGGATTTTGATATACAACGATCCGCCTCCTTTTATGACTTGGATCTATTTATCCTCATACCTTGTTAGGGTCTTTTCGGATACACTTCTCCATGACTTTTGGGGAGTTTTTCTTTACGTCGTGTGTCTCGATCCTTCATATTGATTTCCGATAAATGATTCTTCACATCACTTTGGATCTTTAGCAACAAAATATAGCCCTCATGCCTTGTTAGGGCCTTTTCGGACTCGCCAATCTTCGCGTCCCGCTTCAATAAGTTATGCCTTGGCTATGAACTCTAATCCATACCGAGCAACTTTTAAATGATCTGGGCTAGAAGCTAAGTAACTTTTTAAATCGTACAACCTTATTTATTAGCAGATAAATTATTAGCAAGCGATGGGAGAATAGGCTCATAATTAACTCACATAAATTCACGAAAGAATACCGAACTTATAATTTGCTCTATCATCTCTCGTTCTCCACAGTTTAAAATCTCAAGTAATGAGACTCGTGAATGCTTAGCCTATTAAATCAAAGTTTTGGGTTTTCGAGTCGCCTATAGGATCTTGCAAATTCTTAGACTTTTTCAAGTTTAGAAATCGCATTTTAAAGTTCCCTTGATAAACGACTCTCTAGGATCAATTATAGTAACTTGCGAAAAGTTCTTGTTCTTAACCCGTGAGAGTTAAGACTTTCGCGTTTTATAGCTCCCTAAATAAAAGCCTAGCAAAACTTGACTTAAACACGTTAAGGATACTAGCTAGAGTAAACTCGGACTGAGTCAAAAGATTCACAATGTTTGAAAATTAAAACCACTTATTAAACATTAATTCTAATAAGGAAAGAAAATAACTATACAAAGGGAAAAACTAATAGGCCAAAATAGATCAAAAATTTTGAAAAGTGTCGAAAAATTGATTTTCCGGTTAAAATGAGGACAAATACAAGGAAAAGACCACTTAACTTCGATAGAAGTCCCCCCTACACTTAAGATAAACATTGTCCTCAATGTTTAAGCATATGGGAGTAAACTCCCCTACACTTAGGACATTGTGCACGTTGTTTAGATCTCGCTAAGGAAAAGACAACTAAAGAGATTCCTATTTTAATATTGAGAAAATATAAAATAGTGAATCGAAAAGAGTTTAGGATAGAACCGGGAAGAAGTAGAACACGTAATCACAGGTCGTCAAGAATCATCAAGAGTGGATCATTGAAGCTTGAATCCCTGATTAAGAAGTGAGGAGAGGAAAGAAAACCAAAGGGTCTCCCCCCTACACTTATGATAAAGAAAGCAAAAAGATAGATGCATGGGTTGCCTCCCAAGAAGCGCTTAATTTTTGTTAACCGAGTCATTAGCCTGACTCGACCTTGATCATCAACGGAAGAAGCGTGAAACATATCCACCAGGATCAAAGACATAGTTTTCGTCCATCAATAAGCACAAGCTTAAGGCGAACAAGGCAAGCCAAATAAGAAGTGGCAAGGTTCCCTTAAGCAGTGATGGAGCACGGTGAAAGCAAGGGTGAAGTGGTGCAAGCATGTCTTCAAAATTTCCAAAGATTTTTCCTTTTATTTCATCAGGTGGATACTGAGATGACTTAAAGACTTCAATACCGGGGTCGAACACCTTTTCCTTTAAGGGAAAATAGCACTCAGGCTCAGCCGAGTGTGAAGAAGATCCGCAAAGAAGCACAACCTCGTCCTCAGAAGGGGGACAAAGAGGTGTCAAATCATATGTGCAACGGATTTCGGTGTCGACCGGTTTCTTCTCCTTTGACAGAATGCTCTTCAAATCCAAAGTAGGATCAAGACGATAATCATCAAAGTCATAAGGAGGAGCATCACTCTCATGAGGGAAGTAAGTGTTGAGAAATTCAGAGAAATCTTCCTCAAATGAATAATCGTCCAAAGTAGGATCGAGTGATGGTGGAGGATCTTCATCATATGAAGAATCGCTCAAGAGAGTATCAGCCTCATCAAAATCATCGAAAGTAGGCAGCTCGGGATACTCAGAAGTATAATCATCAAAATCATCTGAATCTGAGCTAGAATCATCATCATCATAAGCATCAAAGACCGGTGGAGAATCATAAATGGGAGAAGCTTCGAAAGTAGGGAGAGAATCATCCACATCATCATGAAAAAGTGGATTATCGATGCAAGAGTCGAATAGAGGATTGTCGTAGACGGTAAAGTCATCGAGCACATTAATCATATTCACTGATTCTCGGCCTCCAAAAGTTGTACTAGTAAGCTTCCCCATTTTGAAAACTTGTGCATCATCCCCGACTCTTAAGATTAACTCACCTTCGGCAACATCCACTAAAGCTCGTCCGGTTCTCAAGAATGGCCGACCAAGTATTAAAGGAATACGAGGGTCCATTTCATAATCAACTACGACAAAATCGACCGGGAAAGTAAATGCGCCAACTTTAATGAACACGTCTTCGGCTATACCAACAGGGTAAGCGAGAGTGCGATTTGCAAGTTCAAGAGTCATCTTTGTTGGAGTGAGGTCGGGCAATGATAGTGTTTTCCAAACACTCAAAGGCATCAAATTAATACTAGCCCCGAGATCAGCAAGGGCAGTAAATTCTTCAGTTTTGTTGAACACGCAAGGCAACACGAAACGACCGGGATCTCTAATCTTTTCTGGAAGTTCTTTAAGAATAACTGCAGAGCAGTTTTCGTTTAATCAAGTGTTGGCGAGTTCAATCAGCTTCTCCTTCTTGTTAAGCAATTCCCTAAATGCTTTAACAAATTTGGGCATGTGGACAAGTGCTTCAAGAAAGCTAATGTTGAAGTTCATTTGAGAAATCATCTTCACATAGCGTGACACTTCGGAGTCCTCTTTGGTTAGCATTTTGGTCTTGCCTAAACGAGAGGGATAAGGGATATTGGGTTTAGGTGGGGAGGGTGCAGGTGTAGGTAAAGGTTGGGATGTTGAAGGGTCCTTCCGGGGTACATCGTCATGACGAGGCGGAGACGGTAATGGTGCACTAATACTAGGTGTAGGAGGAGTAGGGATAAATGGTGGTGGAGGAGGTGTAGATGATGGGGGTGGGGTTGGTGGTCCTACGATGGTGACTCCACTACGCGTAGTTATAGCACTCACATTGGCTCGCGGATTAGTGACGGTGTTTGAAGGTAGAGAACTCGAAGAAGAAGGTTGAGCTTCGGGCAAGAAACTAGCAAGCATATTCTTCAAATCATTGGTTATACTGCTGAAGGAGTATTGAATGTTATCTCGAAGCTCGGATCTTATCTCATTTCCTTGCTTGGTGATATCTCCTTTCAGATTGATAATTTGGCTCTGCAGGTTCTTGATTTGCTCACCTTGGGTTCTCATTATAGCCTCAACATCGGGGTTAATGGGTGGGGTTTGTTGGGCGGGTGGGTGATAAGGATTAGAAGCTCTTGGTGGGATTTGGTTGCTTCTAGTGTAGTTGTTGGCGGGGTTTTGGTTTTGAGGAGAAAAACCGGGTGAAAAGTAGTTGTTGGAACGGTAGTTCAGCAGATTTCTATCCCCTTGTTGTCTAGCTAGGTAATTTTCCGGTGAATAATTACCGTAAGCTGCATACACATTTTCCGGATTTCCTTGTGTAGAAGGACAATCGGTGTATGAGTGAGGACCGCCGCATGTTTCACAAAGAGTAGCAACAACTTTAACTTGTTGTTGTTGGTTTGAAGCCAAGAGTTGCATACTTCTGCTCATTTCAGTCAGCACACGGGTGAGTTCGGTCATATCAGGGTTTGCTGAGGTGGAGGAAACATTGACTCTCGGGTTGTTCCTTGAAGAAGCAGAGGAATCCCAGTTTTTGTGGTGAGTAGTCATGTTCTCAATAAGCTCTCTACACTCCTCGGGTCTCCTTTTCATGAATGTGCCACCGGCGGCTGCATTGATCATATCACGATCTCGAAAAGTCAAACCGTTGTAGAAAGTATCTATTAAGGTCACAGGGAGCATGTTGTGGTTTGGACATCTATCGATCAAGACATTATATCGCTCCCAAGCGTCAAAAAGAGATTCATCAGGGTCTTGCATGAAACCGCTAATTTGATTACGAAGGCTCGTGACCATGGATGGTGGAAAGTAGCGCGACAAAAAGCGTTGAGTCATGTCATCCCAAGTGTGAATAGAATTCTTCGGGAGACGATCAAACCATCTCTCGGCATGATGTAATAAGGTGTGTGGAAAGAGTTGTAGGCGAAGTTCATCCATTGTGGCACCGGCCAACTTCATGCTTTGGGTGATTGTAATGAACTTGTCGAGGTGTTTGTTGGCATCATCATCAAGCAATCCACGGAATGGGTTTGTTTGTACTTGCTGAATCATGTGGTGCTTCAACGAAAACTCAGGAGCGTTGATTTTCATCGGCGCAATCGGTCCTCCTCGTCCAAACATAGTAGGTTGACAAAGTTCCTCCATGGTCCGAAGATCGGGCTGTGGAAGAGCATTGTTGTTATTATTAGGGTGCGGTTGATTATTGTTGTTGTTAACACCTGCCATACTTAAATCTTCTTGAGGCTCGGGCTCTTGATAATTAGAAGATCTAGTACGCATGAACCTACAAAGACAAAAGAAAAAGAAACCAAACACAAAGACAATATATATACACAAGAAAGATAAAATCTTTTTGGATTTTTGAAATTTTTAATTTTTATGGATTTTTATCAATTTTTAATTTTTATGATTTTTTGAATTTTTTTTAAGGCAAGAAAAGTAACGCTCACAAGTGAACGGATCCCAAAAAGCAACGTGTCTCTCACAGAAAACCGTCAATCTTAACGAAAAGAGCCGGCAGCGGCGCCATTTAATAACTCGATTTTACTCAGGTTAAAAAGATTCGTTGTACCAATCTCTTCGAATTGAAAAACTTGTGTTTAATGTGTGACTCAATTTTATTTTGGTGAAAAAGAATATTTTTGGTTGTTTTTTTAATTTAAATGTGCAAGACTTAAAAGTAAATGTCGTTGAAAGTAAAGTGGCGTTAAAATAAATCAAAGTCTAACTAAAATAAAGGTGCGATATTTAAAAACGTGACGGGAAGTAAATTAATTAAACGACTAAAAATAAAGCGTGAAGAGAATTAAAAATAGACAAAGTATTAAAACATAAACTAAAAATTAAACAATACAAAAATAAGAGAAAAACCTCCCGATCGGAATATATTCCGATCAGCCTTACCCTGACCTGATCGGAATGTGTCGTCGGAATTCCAATTGGAATATCTGTCACCAATGCCCCAATCGGAATACCACAAACCTACCTGGTCGGAATGCAAACTCACCTTGATCGGAATATGGAAGAGTCCTGGTCGGAATGATGATCGGAACCAATGATCGGAATATCCAATATCACCTCGATCGGAATGAGACAAGAGCACGTAATCGGAATATCTGTCACTTATACGCAATCGGAATACCCAAGACCTATCTGATCGGAATACAAAGAAACCCCCAATCGGAAAGTTAAAACCCTTTTCCGATTTGTACCAATCGGAATCCGGCAGAAAAAGTACAAAATAAGCTATAACAATAAGCTATGATTCTAATAAGCACAAGTTCTAAAAACCTAGGGTAAACCGTGTAAAAATAAGCTACGAGACTGAAATGTAACAACTTTTAAGACACGAAAAAGATAAACTTTAAGAAAAACAACTTTTTATATAAAAATAACTTTTGTAAAAACTATATAAACTTGAAAATAAATCAAATAAGCTATGAAAATAAGAGATTTAAAACAATCAAAAGCATAAAAATCAAATCTTTAAACAACTTAACAAAATAAAAACGTGTAAATCAAAGATTAAAGAAAGGTAGAAGAAGATTAACAAGATAAAGTAAAGGTGCAAGTAATTAAAAGAGACACTTACTTGAAATTAAAAGGTAATTAAAGTGCATAACAAGTAATTAAAGGTGCAAGTAATTAAAGGTGCATAAAATAAAGGTGGAAGAACTAGTTTGTCAATCTAGCCAACAAGAGTAAATGAATGAATAAGAGGGGTATTTATAGGTGATTAGGGGAGTGGTTAGAGGAAGCTTCCTCCCCTTCTTCCTTTTCTTCTTAATTGCCCATTAAGTCCTTCCTTCTTAATCTTTTTGTTAATCTTGGAATGTGATGACTTTTGGCTCGGGATTTCTTTGGACTCATCTTTTAATTCTTCGATAAATAAGACTTGAGTTCCTCGTCTTAAAGTAAACCTCCGTCTTTTGACTTTTTCTTTGATAAATCTTCAGAATTGGTCTTGGACTTCCGTTCTTTTTGCACTTTTGACTTCTTGACTTCGTCTTTCGTCTTTTTCTTCAATAAAAGTCCGTAAATGCCCGTGAATTCCTGTGTTTTCTCCACTTTTCACCTTTTCGTCCTAAATCACAACAAAAACACAAACCACGCATAATTCTGACATAAAAGACATAAAATACACGTTTTGGTCCGGTTATTATTGTAATTAAGTGGTAGAAAAGATGTGTGTTTTCACACATATCACTTGTGAAAAGCATTTCAAAGACGCTTGTAAAAGTGGTTTTTCTTCTCTACCCATTGTTGAGACCGTTGCCTCTATTGCTCCCTCACTGACTCCATTTGGAGAAAGTGACTTCCTTTTGAAAGAATTTGAAGCAAATTTAGGGGAAGTGGACTTAATATATGACGATTCTCCCTCCGATTGAGATGAAGACATTCGTACCATTGAGAAACTTCTCAATGAGGACCATATTTCTCCACCTTCTCCTATGGAAATCACAAACGATGATCCGAATTTGACTACGCCTTCCATCGACAATCCTCTGGATTTAGAGCTTAAGGATTTACAGTCTCATCTCGAATACATTTTCCTTGAAGACAATAAGAATTTACACGTAATCATTGCAAAGGATTTAAAAGAGGATGGAAAATATCGACTTCTCGATGTGCTCAAAAATCATAAGAAAGGAATTGCTTGGAAAATTTCTGATATTCGTGGAATTGATCCTAACTTTTGTGCTCATAAAATTCTCATGGAAGATGACTTTAAACCCGCAATCCAAAGCCAAAGAAGGTTTAATCCAAAAATTCATGACGTCATCAAGAAAGAAGTCATCAAACTTCTAGATGCCGGGATGATTTACCCTATTTCGGATTCGCTATGGGTTAGTCCCGTCCATTGTGTGCCTAAGAAAGGCGGAATAACCGTTGTTCCCAATGAAAACAACGAGTTGATTGCTACTCGACTTGTCATGGGTTGGCGAGTTTTGATAGACTATCACAAGCTCAATGATGCCACTCGTAAGGATCATTTTCCTCTTCCTTTCATGGATCAAATGCTCGAGCGTTTAGCGGGTAATGACTACTATTGCTTCTTAAACGGTTTCTCCAGGTATTTTCAAATTCCCATCGATCCAAAAGACTAAGAGAAACCACATTCACTTGTCCTTATGGAACATTTGCTTACAAAAGAATGCCTTTCGGCTTATGCAATGCTCTCGGGACTTTCCAAAGGTGTATGATGGCTATATTCCATGACATGGTTGAAGAAACTATGGAAGTCTTTATGGATGATTTCTCGGTCTATGGTGATTCTTTCTCTACTTGCCTTGCCAATTTAGAACGTATGCTCAAATGGTGTGAAGACACTCGTCTCGTTCTTAATTGGGAAAAATGCCATTTCATGGTCAAAGAAGGCATTGTTCAAGATCATAAAATCTCCAAAGCAGGTCTTGAAGTCGACCGTGCTAAAGTCGATGTGATTGCTAAATTACCTCCTCCTTCAACCGTGAAGGGTGTGAGAAGTTTTCTTGGTCATGCGGGCTTCTATCGTCGATTCATTGAAGATTTTTCTAAGATCGCTCGCCCGATGACCCACCTTGATAGGTGTGTAAACACCCATCCTTTTACGACTTATTTCTTACTAAAACAAGACCAAAACACGTGTTTAATATCATTTGTTTGGAATTATGCGTGGTTTTTGTGTTTATTGTGTTTTCAGAGCCAACCGGATGAATATTGAAGAAAACATGGGATTGCACGGGTTTTATCAATGAAAAAGACTAAAGACAAAGTCTATTGTCCAAGAGATGCAAAAGATTTGAAGTCAATGGGCCTATCTGAAGATTTATCGAAGAAAAGGACCAAAGATGGAAGATTTACATATGTCGAAGAAACTCAAGTCTATTAAACGAAGAAATTAAAAGACGAGTTGAATTTAATCGTCGACAAATCCCGAATCAGAATCAAAAACGTCAACTTTTCTGAAAAGACGAGAAGACAAGAAGAAAGGGAGAAAGCCCACTCACCAGCCAACCACTTAGCCTATAAAAGGAAATCCTTCAGTTACACTCTTCCTAGTTCGTAGGAAACCATCTCCCTTAAGGAGTGGTTTTTCATCTTCTTTGATTTGTTCTTTAATCTTGTAAGTTTGATCCTTTCCTTTTGTTTACTGAATCTTAATCATCAATACAGGTTTCCTTTAATCTTTTCATTCCTCTTGTTCATCATCATCTTTTTATTCAAAGTTCTTAAGTTCTTATTTAGTTGCGTTTTGATCTTAAAAAGTTGTTGAATTTGTGTTTTTATGATTGGGATTTGATCCTTGTAGTTGGTAGATGATTTGTGGTTAATTTGGTTAAACCGTTTTGTTTAATTGTATCGATTTGAATAAAAGTCGTTTCTCCTGTTTAAATATATGTTACTGTTCTTCGTCCCTAGATTATTCCGCATAAGCTTTTCATTTTGTTCCCTCTTCGGAATATATCTATATTCCGAATAGTCTGTTTAATTCTTCCTTTACTCGGAATATTCATTTGTTCCGCATAACCTAATTTCTTTTTCCTTTATTCGGAATATTTACATATTCCGAGTAACATCAATATTCCGGATAGCCTTAAATATTCAGCATAGCTTCAGTTTATTCCGAGTATACCTTGTATTCCGCATAGAGTGTTTTTATTCCGCATGGTCTTTTTATTCCTAGTAGAAGAATTATTCCGCATGGTGGTAGTTTATTCCGCATAGTATGTTCATTCCGAGTAAGCACAAGTATTCCGCATAAGCCTGCATTCCGAATAGCCAGTATTCCGCATAGCCATTTATTCAGCATGGTAGTTTATTCCGAATAGAGTATTTTCAGTAAGGGTATTTCTCAGTTACTGTTTCATTTACATTTCAATCCGAGTTTTATTTTTGTAAATTTATTCCTTCTAGTTTACCTTTTAATACTTCATCCATTTACCTTTTTAAGTAGAATAGAAAACCAAACCCACTATTTGTCACCAACAACAAATTATTCCACTTTGAGCTGTTATCAATTCGAGAGGATTCCGAGAAACGAACTTTCAACTAGTAAGATCTCTAGTATCAAATGGCGCCGCTGCCGGCTCTTCTCGTTAAGATCAACAATTTTTTGTGAGAACTTGGATTTTGGGATCCGTTCACCGGGAACGTTACTTTTTCATAAAAATTCTCAAAAACCCTAAAAAATATAAAATTTTCAAAAATCCAAAAAATTAAAAAACATGAAAACCAAAAATATTTTTGCTTTGTTTTTGCCTTGTTAGTTCTTTTGCAGGTGCATGCGTACACGATCAACGTCTTATCAAGAGCCCGAGCCTCTCGAAGACTTAGACATGGTCGGTGTACAAAACAACAACAATAACCCACCTCAAAACAATAACAATAACAATAACAACCCACCTTTCAACAACAATAATAACAACCACAATGAGCCTCTACCGGATAATCGCCCGATGATTGAACTTCTTGAAGCACATGTAGATGGTAACAATGATCCAATTGTCATACCAGCGATTGCAGCCAACAATTTTGAGCTCAAATCCGGCTTTATCCAGATGGTCTCTGCTCAACCATTCTTGGGGCGTACCATTGATGATCCACATGACCACATCAAGAGATTCTTGCAACTCACCAATACGGTCAAATTCAATGGTGTTCCACAAGAGGTAATCCATTTACAACTTTTTCCCTTTTCTTTAGAGGGACAAGCCCGGCATTGGCTTGCTAAGGAACCGCCACAGAGTATTCTTTCATGGACGGATTTGGAGACCAAGTTTATCAACTACTTTTTCCCACCCTCTCGTACTACCGCTTTGCGGAATGAAATTATCAATTTTGAACAAAAGTACGATGAGTCGTTTAGTAAATCTTGGGACCGTTTCAAAGACCTTTTGAGAAAATGCCCACAACATGGTTTTACCAAAGTGCACCAAATTAATACTTTTTATAATAGTTTACACATGAATGACCAAGATTCACTAAACAGTGCCTCGGGGGGTAATCTTTTGGCTAAGACTTCCAATGCTGCTTGGGATATCATTGAGAATAAGTCTCGTGTGCAAACCAAGAGTGTTCGGACCAATGTCGCTAGTGCTAGTACTAGTGACAGCGACAAGCGACTTGACAAAATCACTGCGCTTCTTGAATCGCTTGCTACCCAAACCGCTAGCAACACCAACAGCATCAACGCTAGAAACGCTAAAGACGCTCAAGTCAATGCTGTCAACCAACCATGTGAGATATGCGGGGGTCCTCACTCTTACACCACTTGTACCGCCACCCAAGACTACCCTTCTGAGAATGTGAATGCAGCATATGGCACCTATCCTCAACCCGCTTATCAAGCTCGACCTCAAGGTGACCGCAACTTGCTTAGCTACCGCTCTAACAACTATCTTTCCCCACCCGGTTTTCCTCCTGGCAACCCGAACCAACAACAAAACCTCAATCGCCCTCCTCAACAACAAAAACCTCGTACACCATACATACCACCTCACAAACAACAACAACCACCTCAAAGAAACAACCAAGTTTACCAGCAACCTGCTTATCAACCACCCGCATACAATGCTCCTCCCAACCAACCCACCGCTTTACACCAAGAAGTGGAAACCTACATGAGGACTAACGATGTGATCGTGGGAAATCTTCAGCGGGAAGTGCTCAACTTGAAAGCAGACCTGGTGAAACAAGGGAACGATCTGAGAGCTGATATGAGAAACACTTTGGATAGTCAAACGAATGACTTAAAGAACATGATGGCTAGTTTTTTCCAAGGTAATCAACCCTCTTCTTCGGGTACTCTTCCGAGTAACACCGTTGCGAATCCAAAAGGGGAGATGAAAGCAATCACCACTCGCAGTGGCAAAGGTACCAAGGAACCCGAGCTTCCTATACCTCCACCAGTGGTTGTGACTAAGGAGAACGAGTCACCTACTCCTATTCCTCATCCTTCTCCTTCCCCAATTTCTCCACCTCTTACTTCTACCCCTCCTCCACCCAAGGATGTGAGTGATCCTATTCTCCCAAAGCCTTCCTCTTCTTCCGAAATACCTTATCCCTCAAGGTTGAGGAAAGAGAAGCTCAAAAGCAAGGACGATATTCAGGTTTCAAACTTCCTTAAAATGTTTAAACAACTGAATTTCAATATCTCCTTCGCTGAGGCTCTCGCTCACATGCCCAAATACACGAAAATGTTCAAAGATCTTCTTAGCAACAAGGAGAAACTTCTTGATATTGCTAACACCCAACTTAATGAGAATTAATCTGTAGTGCTCTTAAAGAAATTGCCAACCAAGCTTGGTGATCCGGGTCGTTTCTTAATCCCTTGTAACTTCCCGGGAGTAGAGAATTGCATGGCCCTATCCGATCTAGGTGCCAGTATCAACTTAATGCCTTTAAGTGTATGGAAGCAATTATCTCTCCCTGAGCTAGTCCCCAGCAAAATGACTCTGGAATTAGCTAACCGTACGGTTGCTTATCCAGTGGGGATAGCCGAAGACGTCTTTGTAGGAGTCGACAATTTTACTTTTCCTACTGATTTCGTCGTTGTGGACTACGATATGGACCCTCGTGTGCCATTGATCGTTGGTCGTCCATTCTTGAGGACCGGTCGCACTCTCATCGATGTCGAAGCTGGTGAGCTTATCATGAGAGTGGGTGACGATAAAATTGTCTTCAACATGGGAAAGTTGTCTAAACAGCCTTATTATAACGAGAGTGTTAATTGTATTGACGTTCTTGATGAGGCTTGTGAAGATCACTTCAAAGATGCTTGCAAAAGTATTCCTACCTCTCTTCCCACTGTTGAGACCGTTTCCTCGATTGATTCATCACTATCTCTATTTGGAGAAAGTGATTTCCTTTGGAAAGATTTTGAAGCCACCATGGGAGATGTGAACTTAGCTAATGACGATTCTACCACCAATTGGGATGAAGATCTCCGCCTCATTGAGAACCTTCTTAAAGAATACAATCTTTCTCCACCATCTCCCACGGTTATTGCTATCGATGCTCCGACTTTGAAAACGCCTCCCATCGAAAATCCTCCGGATTTAGAACTTAAAGAGTTGCCGCCACATCTCGAGTACGTGTTCCTTGAAGAAAATAAGAAGTAGCCTGTCATCATCGCGAAGGACTTGAAAGAAGAAGAGAAATCTCACCTAATCGCCGTGCTTAAAGATCATAAGAAGGCAATTGCTTGGAAAATTTCCGACATCCGCGGAATTGATCCGAACTTTTGTACTCACAAGATTCTCATGGAAGATGACTTTAAACCCGCAATCCAGAGCCAAAGAAGGGTTAATCCTAAAATCATGACGTCATCAAACAAGAGGTTATCAAACTTCTAGATGCCGGCTTGATCTACCCTATTTCGGATTCGCAGTTGGTAAGTCCCGTCCATTGTGTGCCCAAGAAGGGCGGAATAACCGTTGTTTCCAATGAACACAACGAGTTGATTCCCACTCGTCTCGTTACTGGGTGGAGAGTTTGTATTGATTATCGCAACCTCAATGATGCCACGAGAAAAGACCACTTTCCTCTTCCTTTCATGGATCAAATGCTCGAGCGTCTAGCGGGTAATGATTATTACTGCTTCTTAGACAGTTTCTCCGGGTATTTTCAAATCCCCATCGATCCCAAGGACCAAGAAAAGACCACATTCACTTGTCCCTATGGAACATTTGCTTACAAACGCATGCCTTTTGGTTTATGCAATGCTCCTGGGACGTTCCAAAGGTGTATGATGGCTATCTTCCATGACATGGTGGAAGACACTATGGAAGTATTCATGGATGATTTCTCGGTTTATGGCGATTCTTTCAATGCTTGCCTTGCCAATTTAGAACGTATGCTTAAGCGGTACGAAGACACTCGCCTTGTTCTTAATTGGGAAAAATGCCATTTCATGGTAAAAGAGGGCATCGTGCTAGGACACAAGATTTCCAGAGCCGGTCTCGAAGTGGACCGTGCTAAAGTCGATGTTATCGCTAAGTTGCCTCCACCTTCAACCGTGAAGGGTGTGAGAAGTTTCCTTGGTCATGCAGGCTTTTACCGTCGATTCATCAAAGATTTTTCCCAAATCGCTCGTCCGATGACCCACCTCTTGGAAAAATATACTCCTTTTCTCTTTTCCACAGAGTGTCTTGAAGCCTTCAACTCGCTTAAGGATAAGCTAACTAAGGCACCCGTCTTGGTTACCCCTAATTGGGAGCTGCCTTTCGAGTTGATGTGTGATGCTAGCGACTTTGCTATTAGTGCGGTTTTGGGCTAAAGAGTGAATAAACACTTCCAACCAATCCACTATGCTAGCAAGACAATGACGGGGGCCCAATTGCATTATACGACAACCTAAAAAGAGCTTTTAGCAGTTGTCTATGCCTTTGAAAAGTTCCGCCCCTATCTTGTCCTTTCTACCACAATCGTTTATACCGATCATTCCGCGTTGAAGTACTTGTTGACTAAACAAGATTCTAAATCAAGACTTCTTCGCTGGGTTTTGCTACTCCAAGAATTCAAGATCGAAATTCGCGATAAAAAAGGAGCTGAAAACCTAGCCGCGGATCATCTCAGTAGACTTGAGGATCCTTACCAAGGGGATCATCTGAACAAAGAAATCAATGATTCTTTTCCCTTGGAGACCTTAATGTCTATCAACTCGACTTCTGATGAAACCCCGTGGTTTGCGGATATTGCAAACTACTTCGCGGGTGGAATTCTCAAGGAAGGGTTCACATTGCAACAAAAGAAAAACTTCTTTAAAGATGTTGAACATTATTTCTGGGACGACCCTTACCTATTCAAACAATGTGCCGACTTGATTATTCGCCGATGTGTTGATGGACCGGCAGCTTTAGAAATCCTTGACGCTTGCCACAAAGTACCCATCGGTGGTCACTTTGGTCCCAACTACACCGCCAAAAAAGTGTTTTACTCGGGATTTTATTGGCCCACCATCTATCGTGACGCTCACGAGATGGTTAAACATTGTGATGCTTGCCAAAAACAAGGCAAGATCACACATAAAGACGAGATGCCTCAGAATTTCATTCAAGAATGTGAAATCTTTGATGTTTGGGGTATCGACTTTATGGGGCCATTCCCTTCATCGAAAGGAAACAAATACATCCTTGTAGCCGTTGACTACGTTTCTAAGTGGGTTGAAGCCAAATCTTTACCTACTAATGACGCAAGGGTGGTTTGTAACTTTTTGAAATCTCTATTCGCTAGATTCGGTGTGCCTCGTGCCATTATTAGTGATCGCGGGACTCATTTTTGCAATGACCAATTTGTAAGAGTCATGGCAAAGTATGGTGTAAATCATCGTCTTTCCACCGCATACCACCCACAAACTAATGGCCAGGCTGAAATATCCAACCGAGGATTAAAGCGAATTCTTGAACGAACCGTGGGAGAGCATCGTGCCTCATGGGCTGATAAACTTGATGATGCTTTGTGGGCTTTTCGTACCGTATACAAGACTCCGATTGGTTGTACACCATATCGTCTCGTGTACGGGAAAGCATGCCACCTCCCCATTGAGTTGAAGCACAAGGCTTACTGGGCCTTGAAGTGGGCTAATTTCGATATCAACAAAGCCGGTGACCTACGCAAGATCCAACTCAATGAGCTGAATGAACTCCGTAATGAGGCTTATGAAAATTCTTTGATCTATAAGGAAAAGACTAAGCTCATTCACGACTCCAAGATTAAAAACCGAGAGTTCCATGTTGGAGACAAAGTTTTACTCTTTAACTCTCGGTTGAAAATATTTTCGGGCAAGCTGAAATCTCGTTGGTCCGGCCCATTCACCATTGCCCAAATTTTTCCATATGGTACTCTCGAGCTCGCTCAACCTAATGGACCTAATTTTAAGGTGAATGGCCAACGAGTGAAGTTGTACTTTGGTGAGGACATCTCTCAGGAGATGATTTCATCCCTCACCACGTTCCCCATGAACTAATTTTGGGTCGAGTCAGGCTCGTGACTCGGATATCAAAAACAAGCGCTCCTCGGGAGGCAACCCAAGTATCTATCCCTTTTCGTTTTAACCTCCTAAGTGTAGGGGGACCTATATAGGTGTTTGTCTTTGTGTGGTGATGTGATTACAGGGATAAATGCACTCTTGGAACCTTTGAAGAACCGTGCTCCCGTGTCATCCGAAATCCGGTTCTATCTCTCAACTATCGTGATTCAATTTTCTTCATACTCACATTTGAAATTGATCACTTTAGTCGTCTCTTCCTTAACTTGATTTAACCAACGTGCACAATGTCATAAGTGTAAGGGAGACTTTTCCCAAATGCTTAAACATTGAGGACAATGTTTATCTTAAGTGTAGGGGGGACTCCTATCGAAGTTTTAAGTGGACTTTTCCATGAAAATGCCTTCATTTAATCGGAAAATCATCTTTTTCAACATTTTTCAAATTTTTAATTAACTTTGGCCATTTTGTCGTAATTTTTAAATTTTTTATCGTCGCTTTCATATGTATATATCCCGCAATAAAGTCAAGAATATTAATAAGTGGTGTAGCTAGTTTTGAAATCTTGGACATATTAGGCCCGTTGCGATTATTTTGACTCAACCCGAATAGACTTATCTAAGTTTATTCTAGCTACTATCCTTAACCAGGTAGACCTTAATTGGTTTATTAGGCTAAGCATCCACGAGTCTCATTACTTAAGATTTTAAATTGTGGAGGACGAGAAATGATAGAGTCAATTATAAGTCGGTAATCTTGCACAAGCTCACTTGGTGTAATTATTTGCCTATTCTCCCATCACTTGCCAATAATTTATCTGCAATAAGTAAGGTCGTACGATTTGAAAAGTTACTTAGCTTCTAGCCCAAGATCGTTTAAAAGTTGCTCGGTAATGATAAGAGTTCATAGCCAAGGCATAACTTATGAAGCGGGGCGCGAAGATTGGCGAGTCCGAAAAGGCCCTAACAAGGCATGAGGATTCCATTTTATTGCTGAAGATCCAAAGTGATGTGAAAAGCATTATTCCTAAAATCAATATGAAGGATCAAGATTCATGGCGAAAAGCAATCAACTCCCATAAAGATCATGGAGAAGTCTATCCGAAAAGACCCTAACAAGGTATGAGGATAAATAGATCCAAGTCCGAAAAGGAGGCGGATCATTGTATCTCAAAATCCCAATTAGAGATTGAAGAAATAATCATGAAGTCGTGGTCAACAAGTTGGAGTACCCCTCAAAAGTCTCCAAGTGAAAAAACTCTATTAACGATGAGAAGACCATTATCTCAAGAACGTCTCTCGAAGATATGAAGTATGAAGTACATGCCAAATATCGGCCCGAGAAAAGTCTCAAATCGTGAACCAAGTTATGCCAAGATATGAACTTTTTGATATCCCGAGAAGCAGTTTTAAGAGATTTTGTCCTTTAGCTAACTATTGATCAAATCGTCCTACTTTGCTTTCAGCCTAAATAAACTATCGAAATAAGTCCAAAAATGCATATTCATGATCATTCTAAGACAAAAATAAAATATAAGAGATACACCTAGGAATAAGGGAGTTTAAGCATTTAATTAAGCCATGTGTGTAAGTGTTTGAAGTGCTAACTTATAATAACAATGATCTCGTTTTTAAGCTTAGTTTGGGGGACGTGAAACTTGAGGATGATAAATCTTCGCAGCACAAAAGCCCTAATGTAAGTCCTTGATCTCTTTGCAAGTTATTTCCATCCTTTTGTTTACTTTAAAGTTTTGCTTTCTCTTAGTACTTTAATTTTTGTTTAGTAGTATTTTAATAAGGCCAAGGTTGATTGATCATGAGGAGAATGTAATTTGCTTTATCACTAAGCATTGCATGAGGGCATGGCAATGCTTAAGTGTAGGGGATTTGATAGGTGTGTAAACACCCATCCTTTTACCACTTATTTCTTACTAAAACAAGACCAAAACGCGTGTTTAATATCATTTGTTTGGAATTATGCGTGGTTTTTGTGTTTATTGTGTTTTCAGAGCCAACCGGATGAATATTGAAGAAAACATGGGATTGCACGGGTTTTATCAAGGAAAAAGACTAAAGACAAAGTCTATTGTCCAAGAGATGCAAAAGATTTGAAGTCAATGGGCCTATCTGAAGATTTATCGAAGAAAAGGACCAAAGATGGAAGATTTACATATGTCGAAGAAACTCAAGTCTATTAAACGAAGAAATTAAAAGACGAGTTGAATTTAATCGTCGACAAATCCCGAATCAAAATCAAAAACGTCAACTTTTCTGAAAAGACGAGAAGACAAGAAGAAAGGGAGAAAGCCCACTCACCAGCCAACCACTTAGCCTATAAAAGGATATTGATATGTGTGAAAACACACATCTTTTCTACCACTTAATTACAATAATAACCGGACCAAAACGTGTATTCTATGTCTTTTATGTCAGAATTATGCGTGGTTTGTTTTTGTTGTAATTTAGGACGAAAAGGTGAAAAGTGGAGAAAACACGAGAATTCACTGGCATTTACGGACTTTTATTGAAGAAAAAGACGAAAGACGAAGTCAAGAAGTCAAGAGTGCAAAAAGAACGGAAGTCCAAGACCAATTCTGAAGATTTATCGAAGAAAAAGTCGAAAGACGGAGGTTTACTTAAGGACGAGGAACTCAAGTCTTATTTATCGAAGAATTAAAAGACGAGTCCAAAGAAATCCCGAGCCAAAAGTCATCACATTCCAAGATTAACAAAAAGATTAAGAAGGAAGGATTTAATGGGCAATTAAGAAGAAAAGGAAGAAGGGGAGGAAGCTTCCTCTAACCACTCCCTTAATCACCTATAAATACCCCTCTTATTCATTCATTTACTCTTGTTGGCTAGATTGACAAACTAGTTCTTCCACCTTTATTTTATGCACCTTTAATTACTTGCACATTTAAATACATGTTTTGCACTTTAATTACCTTTTAATTTCAAGTAAGTGTTTCTTTTAATTACTTGCACCTTTACTTTATCTTGTTAATCTTCTTCTACCTTTCTTTAATCTTTGATTTACACGTTTTTATCTTGTTAAGTTGTTTAAAGCTTTCATTTTTATACTTTTGATTGTTTTAAATCTCTTATTTTCATAGCTTATTTGGTTTAATTTCAAGTTTATATAGTTTTCATAAAAGTTATTTTTATATAAAAAGTTGTTTTTCTTAAAGTTTATCTTTTTCGTGTTTTAAAAGTTGTTAAATTTCAGTTTGTTAGCTTATTTTCACACGGTTTAACTTAGGATTTCGTATAATGCTTATTTAGAATTATAGCTTATCTTTGTAGCTTATTTTGTGTACTTTTCCCTGTTTTCCGATCGTGACAATCGGAAAAGGGTTATATATTCCGACCAGCGTTACTTGCTTGGTCGGAAAAGGGTTTACATATTCCGATTGGTAGTGTATCTTGGTATTCCGATTGGGTTAAGGTAGTGGTATTCCGATCTGATAAGAGTGACAGCATTCCGATTGGAGGACCAGTACTCATTCCGATTGAGGTGTTATTTTGGGTATTCCGATCGTGGGTAAGGTGACAGCTATTCCGATCATTGATTCCGATTAACATTCCGACCAGGTCCATCCATATTCCGATCAAGGTAAGGAAAACATTCCGATCTGAAGGTGTTGGTTATTCCGATTGGGTGAGTGACAGCATTCCGATTTGGGGCCGGCCATCATTCCGATCTGAGGTGAGCCTGATCGGAATATATTCCGATTGGGGTATTTTTCTTATTTTGTCTTGTTTAATTTTTATCCTATGTTTTTATACTTTGTACATTTTTAATTCTCGTCATGCTTTTATTTTTAGTCATTTAATCAATTTACTTTCCGTCACGTTTTTAAATATCGCACCTTTTTAGACTTAGATTTATTTTCACGCAGATTTAATTTCACGCCACTTTACTTTCAACGACATTTACTTTTAAGTCTTGCACATTTATTTTAAAAACAACCAAAAATATTTTTTTTCACCAAAGAACAATAGAGTCACATAGAGAGCCTAGATCAATTCGATTAGACACACAACAACGAACTTTAACATTAATTTTTATACGGGCCAAAAGCCTTGTATCAAATGGCGCCGCTGCCGGCTCTTTTCGTAAAGATTAACGGTTTTCTGTGAGAGACACGTTGCTTTTTGGGATCCGTTCACTTGTGAGCGTTATTTTTCTTGCCTAAAAAAATAAAAAAATCATAAAAAAATTAAAAATTGATAAAAACCCATAAAAATTAAAAATTTCAAAAATCCAAAAAGATTTTATCTTTATTTTGTATATATATTGTCTTTCTGTTTGGTTTCTTTTTCTTTTGCATTTTCAGGTGTATGCGTACTAGATCTTCCAATTATCAAGAGCCCGAGCCTCAAGAAGATTTTGTTAGAAATACGTTTTAACGTATATTAGAAGTATCGGTCACTCCACAATATGATTTATGTTGTAATAGCTCGTAGTTAGTAATTAGTTATCATTTGCTTATTAACTTAAGTAAGAACCGGTCCATGGGCTTGTCATGGACCGGCCCAAGTCCACTTATGACTTGGAACTATAAATACCCCTTTCCACTAAGGAAAGGGGTTGGTTGTTATCATTTCTTAATTTCCACTTAATAAAATTCACACAGTTTCTCTCACTTTCTCTCTCTAACTTTCTCTCTCTAGAAATTAACAAACCCCTTCATAGATTCATTGATTATCAATATTCTACATTTGGTATCAAGAGCTATGGGGTGATTTAAGGTGGTGATTTGTGTGGTTTTTTTTTAGTTTTTGATTGTATTAGTGTTCTTTTAGAAAAATCATCTTGATTCTTGGTGTTTTTGGTGTTTTTGTGATTGGGATTAGTGGATAAGTATTAGTTGTTACTTATTTTAGTCGAAAGCACAAAACTTTTTGGGTTATTTGGTCAAAATCGGGGCTTAATCTCATTTTTTTACGGTTCGACTGTTCATCAAGGAAGTTTCTGTTCATTCAGCAAAAGTTCCGGATCAAGGAGTTCCGGATCAAGAAGTTCCGGATCAAGGAGTTCCGAGTCAAGAAGTTCCGAATCAAGAAACTTCCGAACCAAGAAGTTCCGGATCAAGAAACTTCCGAACCAAGAACTTCCGAGTCAAGAAGTTCCGGATCAAGCTAAAGTTCCGAACCAAGAACTTCCGAGTCAAGAAGTTCCGGATCAAGCTAAAGTTCCGAACCAAGAACTTCCGAGTCAAAAAGTTCCGGATCAAGCCAAAGTTCCGGATCAATAACTTCCGAACCAAGAAGTTCCGAATCAATCCAAAAAGTTCCGAATCAAGGTAATCTTCCGAATCAACCAAAAGTTCCGAATCAAGGTAATCTTCCAAATCAACACAAAGTTCCGAATCAAGGTAATCTTCCGAATCAAACTTCCGAATCAACAAAAAGTTCCGAATCAAGGGTTATTTTGCTTGTTTTTTCGACGATTTTTTAGAGGATTTAATCTTGGTTTCATACAACAAAAACACAACACAATTCACAAGCTTTACTTCACTGCTCGATCAACCGATAATCTCTGTTTCTTTGAAGAAAAACAAATTGAATCCAAATTCAGTAATGCCTCAGATGACATCTCTTACGGATATATCGATTATAACGGGAACTGATAGCCGTCCACCGATGCTTATTAAAGAGGTGTTTGAGGCATGGCAAGGTCGAATGATGCAATATCTAAAGGGGAAACCGACATACGGAAGGCTTATGGTCAAATCGATTTTGAATGGTCCACTCGACTATGGTACCATTACGGTTGACAACGTGACTAGACCACGAGAATTTGAAGAACTCACTCCAGCTCAACAACTTGTTGCAGATGCAGATGAAAAAGCACTTCAAACAATTCTCCAAGCTCTTCCCCATGATATTTATAGGATGGTAAGCAAGTATACTGTGGCAAAAGATTTATGGGAACGTCTTAAGGTGTTGCTACAAGGCACGTCTCTCACCAAACAAGAAAGGGAATGTCAGCTGTATGATTTGTTTGATAGATTCACCTACAACCCAGGGGAAACACTTCACGATTATTACTTCAGATTCACCACACTCATGAATGATCTGAATGTATACAATCTTGAGATTGCACCATTCCAGGTTAACACCAAATTCTTGAATACTCTACCTCAAGCTGAATGGGGTGAGTACATTACTGACGTCAAGTTAACCAGGGATCTGCATAAGTGTAATTTGGATCAAATATATGCCTTCCTTCAGCAGCATGAGAAGCATGTGATTATGCATCGCTCTCCTCGTGGTATGTATCCAGATTCCTTAGCTTTGATGGCGAATCAACCAAGTTTGTCACACAACAACACACCCTATATCTTGGGACATCAAGCCTATCATGCATCACCTTACATGACACCAACTTTTCCCCAATACTCGATTTTACCACAACCTCCCACCTCACATCAGCAACAGTATCGGTTCAATGCACCTTCACCACAGTATGGTTCACAACTTCATCCAGCAAATGTTGCACCTTATGCTCAGCCTTCATATTCGTCTTATCAAGAGAATGCAGCATATCAAACAAGCTATCCTGATCAAATGAGTATTCCTTCTACTGATTATGCAGCTCATCCAGATCAAGCACTGTATTGTGATGATGAAGAAGTCCCTGTTCCTGTTTTCCAACAAGGAGCTGACCCAGTTGAAGTGCTAACTACTATGTCTGCTTATCTCACAAAAACCTTAAGCAAACGAGGATTCAGAGGATCAGCTCCTACCAACAATCAGTTGAGGAATTCATCCAATTCTCGCCAACAAGCTACAATTGAGAATGGCAGGGTCATGGTTCAGCCAATTCAACCATATCAGGGGAGATCTTCCACTTCAACCAATGCTCGCACAATTACTCCTGCTCCTGCTCCAATGGTCAACAATCCTCCACGGGCTAATACAGGCAAGTTGAGAATGATCACATGCTACAACTGCAAGGAAGAGGGTCATATGTCCAGGGATTGTAAGAAACCCAAGAGGAGAAGGGATGGACAGTGGTTTGCAGAAAAGATCTATCTGGTAAATGCTCAGGCGCAAGGAAGGGAACTTGATGAAGAGGAGCTTGCATTTCTTGCTGACCCAGGGATTGCTGAACAAGACGTGGTCACTACGCAGAATGCAGCTTACCAAGCCGATGATCTTGATGCGTATGATTCCGATTGTGATGACTTTCAAACTGCAAAGGCTGCTTTCATGGCAACTTTTTCCAGCTTAGGGCCAGATAAGAAATCTGAGGTACTTATTAATAACACTGATAATGCCACTGATGCTAGTATTCAACCACATCAAGTTGGGCAAGAGAGTGCTGATTCGAATGAATCTTCGGTGGTGAGTCTATCAAATGAGGAGACAAACAATGATAGCAATATCAATGTGAGTTCCCAGACTTTGAGTGAATCACAACCGGGACCCAGTTCACATACGCCTACTCCTGCTCAACAAGATTTGGTCAGGGTTCCTGCTACACTACTTAGCCAAATGAATGCTGCACTCTTAGAAACCTTAGCTAAGAATAAGAATTTGTCTGATGAGCTTGCCTTAAGTAATGAGAAAGTACAAACTTTGGAATTAGTGCCTTCGTCTAGTGTTCTCACTAATCTCGAATATGATCACTTTAGAAACAAACAAATGGGTCACTTGCAAGAAATCGAAAACTTAAGAGCAAATCTGTCTAGTGAACTTAGAGAAAAGGAGTTAGTGGTCACTAATTTTCAAAAACTTCAAACTGATTTTGAATTACTCGAATCTAAGAAGACTGAAATGGAGATTAATGCTACTAATAAGATTAGAAGTCTAGACTACTTGCTGTTAAGACAATACGCTGCTTCACAATTAGTTCACTTATTTGATGCTTCGTTTAAAGAGTTTAACTTATCACGTCTAAAAGGCCTTCCCCCTAATCCACGATATGCAAAACAAGCTTTAAGACATAGTCCTAGACTTTATAATGCAACTCAATTAGGATTGGCTTTAGACCCGATTGTTTTTCCCAATGATCGAACAAGTAAGGTTCTAGTTGATGAGGATCGGTCATACAATTCAGCAAAATATCCCGATTGTGATTATTTTAAAATGAATAAGGAGCTTGCTAAAACTGATTTTAGAATTCGCTTCCATATAGACAAAGATCTCATTACAGCACCAACCTACATGATAGAGGAAGAAAGCCCTAGTACATTTCCTACACTTGTCAACATGGAAGGTCCTAAGGAAATTCCAAAGAATCTTCCACCTGTTAGCACTGTATGGTTAAACTTGCAAGAGATTAACCGATACTTTACTAACTTTGACAAGGTCATTTTGGAATGTACAACTTCAAATGGCTTAAACGCCGGAGAATGGGCTTTCGAACACATGAACGAGGTGTTTAAAACTGAGATCAATCCGTTTGTCGAAAGTCTAAAAAGAAGTTTTGCATCTCTTAAGGAAAATCTTCAGTTTGAAATTGGTGAAGTTCAAAAAGTGTTTTATGAAATGGACACCGCTTACGAACTGCAACTAATTGAAAAGGAAAAGATTTCAACCGAATATGACCGATTCTTGTCCGAAGTAATCTCGTGTGATGTGCTTACTATTGTAAATGTTAAATATTCGAATGAGCTTACATCCGCTATGATGAATTGTGATGCTGTGAATATTTGTGAAAATATTTGTGATGATGTTTGTGATATTTCTGTAAATGTTGCTGAAACTGTAAATGAGGTAGATAATCATTCTTGTCACGAATCTAACGCTGAGTTTTTAAAGCTACAAGATTCTTATAATTTACTTTCTCAACGCTTTAATCAACTAGAACAACATTGTATATCTTTAGAATTAAAACAACAAGATCAAAATGAAAATCTTTTGATATCAAATGTTTGTGAAAACGGTGTTGAGACAAGTGACAAGATGATTGCAATTGTTAAGACATTAGAGGAAGAAATCATGAGATTGAAGAGAGAGATATCATCAAAGGAAACATTAAGAATGGAACTAGAGGCCGCAGAGTCTAAAAACCAAGTCTTAGAAATTAGACTATCAACTGTTCTAGGGGAGATGGATCGGACAAGGCAGGGACTATCCGCTCTTTATGGTTCACTAGAAGATCGATTCGCTTTTAATGCGACACAGCAACAATATTATGTTGAACAACTGAACCAAAAGTGCGAAGAAATCTCTGACTTGAACATCCTGCTCATAGACAAAAATATGGTTTTGGCTGAGTTAAAGGAGACACTTCTTCTCACCCGACAAGAAGTTGTTGATAACTTAGCTACCGACTCTGCACCGTCCACTAGTGCTCCAACAACCAAGAAAGTAGTGCTTTATAAGAATCCGCTTCATAAGAGAAACCCGGCTGTATACGATGATTATATGAGGAATGCCATTAAGCATGTCGATCTTCTTAGGGATATTTTAGACGATCTTTATGCCTTAGATCCCTCAAGTAGCGACTATTATTCGGCTCATGAATATGTTAAGCGAGTTCAATATTGCTTGGCTTATTTACAATACATAGGTACACCAGGTTCAGCACTACTTAATAATAGGCCCATTGCTGTCACTCCATTTAATAAGACTCCAGGAGCGAAACCGTCATTGGCACAATCGAGTAAGACACCTTTAAAATCTGCTGCTAATGTTCCCAATTTGCCTTCTACAGGATTAAAAGAGACTACTAAGGCTAAAGGATCGCCACTCAAGAAAGCTAAGATCAAGCCCGCCACTAGTAGTGCCACAAAGAAGAAAGTAGAAGTCCACAATAGGAATGCTAGTTCAGTTTTAAATAAAATGAATCATGTTAAGACTAAAAGCTCTGCGCCTGTGCAGCAGCCTAAACCATTCGTGAATTCTGATTTAAATTGTTGGAATTGTAATGAATGTATGTTTTCACAGCGGCATGATTTGTGTCTGATTGATCACGTTAATGAAATGAATGCTATTAAGAATGGACTTGAATGGAAGCCAACGGGTAGAACTCGTGCCCAAGTTGGCTGGCAATGGCGTCCCACTGGTAGGACCTTTACTCTCGATGGTAAAATGTGCCCTTTAACTAGGAGTGCATCCATTGAGGTTAGGTCTGAGCGTCCTTTAGTTAGGAACACTCGCACTCAAGTAAGGAAACAGCGCCCTTTAATTAGGTCAGCCCCCACTATAGTGCCTATCAGTGTAGAAATACCTCAGGATTTGAGCCAATTAGAATCTACACCACTAATTAAGAAGAAAAAGGCTAGGAAATCTAAGAAACCTAGAGTTAGCAAATCTAAGATTATTAAATCTGTACCTGCTAATAACAAGGAACACTCAGATTCTGATACCTCTACATTGTCTTTGTGTGGTGATATTTTCAGGTGGTCCAAATCATCCTGTGGTATTTGGACTCCGGTTGTTCAAAACATATGACCGGAAATCGCTCGATGCTCCGAAATTTCGTCAGCAAGTTTCTTGGTACGGTTAAATTTGGGAATGATCATATAGCAAAGATTATGGGATATGGTGAATATCAGATTGGAAACGTGACGATTTCTAGGGTATACTATGTTGAAGGTCTTGGTCATAACTTATTCTCATTAGGACAGTTTTGTGATTCCAACCTTGAGGTTGCTTTTCGACAACACACTTGTTTCATCCGCAACTTGGAAGGAAAAGATTTGTTGAAGGGATCTCGTGGTGCAAATCTTTATACTTTGTCCTTACAAGACATGATGACCGCTTCTCCAGTATGTCTTCTCTCTAAAGCTTCTAAGACCAAGTCATGGTTATGGCATCGCAGATTATCTCATCTTAATTTTGATGCTATTAATCATCTGGCTAAAAACGAGTTAGTTCGTGGTCTTCCCAAGCTTAAATTTCACAAGGATCATCTATGTTCCGCGTGTTCAAGGGGGAAAAGCACCAAGAAATCTTACAAACCCAAAGCTGAAGACACTAATCAAGAAAAACTTCATCTTTTGCATATGGATCTTTGTGGACCGATGAGAACTGAAAGTGTGAGCGGTAAGAAATTCATTCTCGTCATTGTGGATGATTTTTCCAGGTTTACATGGGTTAGATTTTTACGTACAAAGGATGAAGCACCGAAAGCTATCATTACTTTTCTGAAGTTCATCCAGGTACGTTTGAATACCACTGTCCGCCGTATTCGTACAGACAATGGTACAGAGTTCGTCAACCAGACTCTTCGTGATTATTATGAAGGAGTTGGTATATCACATGAAACATCCGCTGCACGCACTCCACAACAAAACGGTGTCGTTGAAAGACGAAATCGCACACTTATGGAAGCTGCTAGGACCATGCTTATTTATGCGAACGCTCCATTGTTCTTGTGGGCAGAGGCTATTTCTACTGCATGTTTTACCCAAAACCGTTCAATCATTCGGAAACGCCATGGAAAAACACCTTATGAGCTTCTACATGATCGCAAACCCGATGTTTCATTTTTCCATGTGTTTGGTGCTCTGTGTTATCCAAACATCAATAGTGAGAACTTGGGTAAGCTTCAACCAAAAGCCGACATAGGTATTTTCATTGGTTACTCACCGTCCAAAAGAGCATACCGAATCTATAACCGTCGTCTTGGCAAGATTGTAGAAACTATGGACGCTGATTTCGACGAGCTGACAGCGATGGCTTCTGAGCAACACAGCTCTGAACCCGCGCTTCATGAGATGGGACCCGGTGCTATAAGTTCCGGATTAGTTCCCAACAATCCTACTTCTACATCATTCTTACCACCAACTAGGCCTGAGTGGGATAAACTGTTTCAACCGTTGTTTGATGAATTCTTCGATCCCCCGACTGATGAAGTTCCAGCACCTGCAGTAATTGCTCCAATACCTGAAGTGGTTGCTCAAGTTAATGAACCTTTATCTAATGCATCTACAATTCACAATGAACCAGATGCACCTTCACCAAGTGATTCTCAAACTTCACCTGAATCATCACCCCTACTTGTGCCTAATGATGTAGAAGAGGATTCTACTGATCACGACTTGGAATATGCTCACTTGCAAGAGCTTCCTTTCTTTGGTGTAGCGATCCCTGAAAACCCGTCAGCCGCTTCTACCTCAGAAGAAGCTCCATCTATTGTTCACTCCAGACCACCTAGGATTGAAAAACATAGCACTAAATGGACAAAAGATCACCCAATTAGGAATGTTATTGGAGATCTAGATCGACCAGTCTCTACACGCCATCAACTACAAGAAAGTGCACTATATTGTTACTTTGATGCATTTCTCTCTGAAGTTGAACCCAAAAATTGGCAGCAGGCTATGACCCAATCATCTTGGATTGAAGCTATGCAGGAGGAACTCAATGAATTCAAACGACTTGAAGTATGGGAATTGGTTCCTCGCCCTGACAAGGTTAACATCCTTACTTTGTTATGGGTTTATAAGGTTAAACTTGATGAGATGGGTTCGGTATTGAAGAATAAAGCAAGATTGGTCGCTAGAGGATATAAACAAGCCTTGGGTATAGACTTTGAGGAATCTTTTGCTCCTGTGGCTAGATTGGAGGCGATTAGACTATTCCTTGCGTTTGCTGCTCATATGAACATGATCGTCTATCAAATGGATGTGAAGACGGCATTTTTGAACGGTGAACTAAGGGAAGAGGTTTATGTTAGTCAACCGGATGGGTTCGTCAGCACAGAGTCTCCTAACCACGTGTACAAGCTTAAGAAGGCTCTCTATGGGTTGAAACAAGCTCCACGCGCGTGGTATGATCTCCTGTCAACATATCTCATGTCGGAAGGCTTCTCCAAAGGCAAAGTGGACCCCACTCTATTCACTCTCAAGGACGGCAACGACATGCTTCTGGTACAAATTTATGTTGATGATATAATTTTTGCTGCCACTAACATAGAATTGTCTAAACAATTTGAGAAGATAATGTCCACACGCTTTCAGATGTCGATGATGGGAAAAATCTCATTTTTCTTAGGATTACAGATTTCTCAGAATCCCAGAGGCATCTTTATAAATCAATCCAAATATGCTCTAGAATCACTTAAGAAATATAATTTTGAGAATTGTGACCCCGTAGACACTCCAATGGTTGAGAAAACCAAGTTAGATGAAGATAGGGATGGGATTATTGTCGATCCGAAACTTTACCGTGGAATGATTGGCACCCTTCTCTATCTGACTGCTAGCAGGCCTGATTTGCAATTTGCTGTATGCATGTGTGCCCGGTATCAGGCTCGGCCTACCGAAAAGCACTTACATGTAGTTAAAAGGATCTTTCGGTATCTAAAAGGAACACTTCATCGTGGTCTATGGTATCCGAAAGATTCCTCGATTGCTTTAATATCATACGCAGATGCCGATCATGCTGGATGTCAAGATACGAGGCGTAGCACTTCTGGATCTGTGCAACTCCTAGGAGATAGATTGATCAGTTGGTCTTCAAAAAGGCAGAAAAGCGCTGCAATTTCTAGCACGGAGGCTGAATACATCGCCATGTCCGGTTGTTGTGCTCAAGTCCTTTGGATGAGATCACAATTAACTGACTACGGTCTTGGATTTAACAAAATCCCGATGTATTGTGACAACAAGAGCGCCATTGCCCTTTGCTGCAACTATGTTCAACACTCCCGGGCCAAGCACATAGACATTCGCTACCATTTCATCAAGGAGCAGGTGGAGAACGGAGTGATCGAGCTGTATTTTGTCACTACTGAGTACCAGCTGGCGGATATGTTCACCAAAGCCTTAGATCGAGGACGAATCGAGTTTTTGATCGACAAGCTTGGCATGAAATCATTCACTCCAGCGACTTGGCAGAAGAATCAGCTGAATAGTCGTGGTAAACTATTCAGAGTATCCTTTGGTTGTGATCATGTATATTATCGTAAATATATAAACCACAAAAAGAAAATACAAAAATATAAAACCAAGAAAAACCATAAAAAATATAAAACCAAGAAAAACCATAAAAAATATAAAACTTAGAAAAACCATAAAAATTATAAAATCAAGAAAAACCAAAAATATTTTTTTCGTTTTAAAACGGGCATGTCTTTTAGTACGGTAATATTTACGGCCTTAGAAATGTCGATTAATATTGACACGGTGCCATAAATAGAGTCCGTATAAAAGTTGTACATTTTTTAAAACATGCCCATAATGGCTTGTAGTTATTTCAGACTGCAACCCGGTTTTCATTTTAAAGTCACGTATTTCCTTGGAAAACGTTGGCTCAGAACGGGAATTAATTTTCTTGGGCGTGATTTACAAGCCAAATCACGCAAAGGGATCAAGTTTACTTTATAACTTGGTCTGACACGAATTTGTGTACGTCTCAGTGCATTAATTTGTTAAAATAAGAGAAATCTTATTAAAACCACGAATCAAAATTCTTCAAGAGAAATTGGAAATGCTTTCATCACTATTTGACTCTTTAAACAATGACTACAGCTCTTTAAATAGAAAACGGGTCATCGTTTAAGGGGGAGAAAATAGTAAAATCATCTTTGTCATTAAAATGGATTTTCCAAAGTGATTGTGAAAATTAAGGACTTCATGGTAATTGAGTGGTTTTGCTTTAGAAAACGACTAGTGTTCGTTCTAAGTGATAGGCATGGCTTTTAGATTTTGGAGATATGCTAATAGATGTGTTTGCTAATTTGTGTGCAAGTTAAACAAGGGTTAAGTAAAATGGAAACATTAGAAACAAAAAGGAAAAGTATAGATTCTAGAGGGACTAAAGGTGTCATTTATTGAAACATATCAAAGTTTTTTTGACCTAAGTCAAATAACATATCTACCCGCCCCTCACTACTATTCCTTTCACTGTTTATCTAACACTTTGCCGCCATTGTTGAAAACACAAACACACGCTCTGAATAATCACTTGCTCATTCATCTAGTTCCCATTCATTCGTCTAATTAAGGTATATAACATCTATATTAAACTTATAATTTCGTCTAAATCATCATTTATATCCATGTAATTGATCCAGATAATTAACATCTATCCGATTTAGGGGTATTCATTAATTAGGGTTAATTAACAAGGGATTTATGGTGGGTTTTGCTCGGAATAGACTAAATGATGTTTATAATGCCTTAGTTTGCCTTAGAAACTCACAAATGCACTAGATCAAACATCTGAGTTTCGTTTGAAAAGTTCCGAATGAACACTGGATACAAACTTCCGAATGAAGGATTTCTTCTGAAAAACTTCCGAATGAGGAAGTTCCGAATGAAGAACTTCCGAATGAAGGAAGTTCCGAATGAAGAACTTCCGAATGAAGAACTTCCGAATGAAGAACTTCCGGATGAAGGAAGTTCCGAATGAAGAACTTCCGAATGAAGGAAGTTCCGAATGAAGGAATGTTCCGGATGAAGGAAGTTCCGAATGAAGAACTTCCGAATGAAGGAAGTTCCGAATGAAAAACTTCCGGATGAAGGAAGTTCCGAATGAAGAACTTCCGGATGAAGGAAGTTCCGAATGAAGAACTTCCGGATGAAGGAAGTTCCGAATGAAGAACTTCCGGATGAAGGAAGTTCCGAATGAAGAACTTCCGGATGAAGAAGTTCCGAATGAGGAGAAGTTCCGAATGAGGAAAAGTTCCGAATGAAGAATGTTCCGAATGAAAATGTTCCGAATGAGGAAAAGTTCCGAATGAGTTGTTTGATTGTTATTGTTTGCATGCTATCTATGTACTTGTTGTTTTATCTTATGAAATGTGTTATGCTTAGAAGTAGAATGATATATATCTATCTGTTTTTGTGCATCAACCTTTCATGTCTTATCTTAAGCAGATAAAATGACTAATCCAACAGTACAAGCTATCCAAGAATCTAGGGAAGCCGATATTGCTAAAGCTCGAACCCTTAAGTTTATACCCAACAACTATAAGCTAAAGCAGGTTTCTAAATCCACTCACCATGGTTTTAAGGTCGCCATAGCCATTCTTGATAACTCCCATTTCAAGAACGCCCTTAGGAGTACAGCCTCGGTGCCTTATGAGTATATGTTTGAATTTTGGGCAACCAAGGATTTCACTTCGAACAAGATCACCTTCACCATCGACAACAAGCAGCAGACACTCACCGTTTCAGACTTCCGTAAGATGCTTGGTATACGGGATACACCCAAGGGCATGTCTTTCTCAAGGGATCCTACTAAAGATGAACTCGCGGAGTTATTTGACGCACTTGGATGTCCGGAAATACGAGTTGCATCTGAGTTTACAACTGCTAAAGTGGGACAACCTTGGAGAGCGTTGATGGGTATTCTCAGCAAATGTCTTACACCAAAGACGAGTGGCCATGATGCTTTGCGCAGTCCGATAATGAATCTCTTCTATGGCATGTACAAAGCTGCAAACTCAGATTATGCTTTGTTGATATGGGAAGAATTCACCTTTCAACTCTTCCACAACAAGAAGCTGAAAACAAACTTCTTTCCGTATCCTCGGTTTATTAAGCTCATCATAAATTACTTTATGAAGCTTGATGCTACTATTGATAGGCGTGCAGGAGGTCGTTATCACACTGAAGAAGCTGATGATACTGTAGATCTGAGGCATGAAGGACCGTCTACTGGTGTGATTCCTGGTCCTGTTCCTGATTACCTTTTATCTGAAAAAATCAAAGGTTCTGCAGATTACAAGCTACTACAGTTAGAAATCCAGAGGCTGAAAGCAAACCTTCAAACTGGAGAAGACTCTTCCACAACGGTTAAGAGTAAAGGTAAACGCAAACAACCAGCTGCGTTACCTGAACCCGAACCCAAGAAGAAGAAGACAGAGGGTAAGAAGGGAAAGGGTAAGGATTTGATGCGTCTACGTGATGAAGCAGATATTGTTGATCCTACTCTTGATAAATCCGAGCAACAAATGATGAAGATTGCTATTAAAAGGAGTAGGAAAGATACAGGCGGTAGTGGTTCAGGTGCGAGGGTAGATATCGAGGATGAGTACGAGGAACCGCATGATGTTGATGAGTTTGGGTCACCTGAAAACTATTCTACTTCGAAGGAGCCATCAATCCCTATTTCAACAAGTGTGGAAAAGGAACCTGTTGCTTCTACGGTCATGGTGACAACTCAACCTTTGGCAACTCTACCACCACCAATCCAACCCTTAACAACCCGACCAACCCGACCGGCTTCCACACCATTTCTTCCACCACCCATAATCCCTACCCTTAGTACAGCAGTTACAACCGAGCCTATTCCATCAACATCTGCAACATCTGCAACTTCTGCAATGGCAGCAATAGTGTTGGGAGAGATGTTGGATAAACATACGGATGCTCACAAGAGAGAAATGAATGAACTTCGCCAAGAGTTAAATAGAAGAGCTCAAAGTGAAGAAGCATCAAGGAAAGCTCAAGAAGAGTTGATTGCCAAGTTCGCTGCAGACTTGGAAGCTACACGAAAGGCTCATGCAGAGGAAATTGCTCAGGTTAAGCAGGTTGAGGCTAATAAACATGCTGCACGCATTACCAGACTTCAAGCAATGAGGGATAAATATAAGGAACAAAAAGAAGCACTCGAAGCATCTGTGAAAGAAAGAGTGCAAGAATCCGTTGAATCCTTAATGCCTAAGCTTCGTGACGAGTTGAAGACACTTGCTGCTGACAACCTGATGGTCAAATCATCCAACCCTTCAGAAGCCGCCTATAAGATTGCTTATGACCTGACGGATTTTGAATTGAAGAAGATCCTTAAGGCTCGAATGGTGGAACTTGGGTCGCATGATAAATCGAGGATTCAACGGGCTCTATTTAAATCCCTGAATGATGCTATCATGGAGGATGATAGATTATTCAAAATGTTTGGAAGTGTGGTACCATATCACATCTTACCTGAGGAAGAAAGGGAAGAGAGTGAAGAAGAGGGTACGGGTGAAGAAGAAGAAGAAGAAGAAGAAGAAGAAGGTGAAAAGGAGAAAGACGATGACGAAGGTGGTGATGATGATGAGGGTGGTGATGATGATGAGGATGATGACGATGATGAGGATGATGAGGATGATGATGGCGATGATGGTGGTGATGAGAATCAGGAGAGTGCAAGGGGTAGTAACGGGGATGATAATCAGGATGATGATGGGGGTGAACAACCGAAAAAGGGAGACAAGGTTACCAGCTCCAAGAAGACTGCTACTAAGGCTGGAACCAAGTCCACCAAAGATGCAGCACCGAAGGATAAATCGACATCCTCGGAATCATGAAGAACTAAGTGGCGCCACGATGTGAATGCCACTACAGCGTCATCGGTTCCTGGTATCTCTGTCGCTGTATCTTTACCTATTACAACTAATCCCATTAGTTCTGCTGTTGTTCCTCCTGTGATTGCAGAATCAGTGACAGAACCCGAAGCTGCACAACACTCTCCAGTTCAAGACACTGCTGAAATGCCTGAAACTGAACCAACTGATGTTCGCACTTCAACTCCTCAACAACAAGCTCAAAAATCTACGGTTCCTGAACCAAGCATAAGAGTTTGGGAAGACACGTTGGAGATAGACGAGTCTGCACCACCACAAGCTTGGATCACGGCAGCAGCTCAATATGATCCGATCACAGATGCTGACAAAGATGTGCTGTATCTGCGTATCCGAAGTCCGATTGACTTATGTGCATTTCTTGCTCATGAGTATAAGACTTCGGTTACTCCATCCTTGGTCAAGAAAGCGATGAAAGATAAGAGACTGCGTGCCAAAACCCGATTACCCCGAATGGAGTTCGAGTACTATGCCGATGAGATCATAAAGGCTTTGAAAACCGTTCAAAGGCCAGGACTTCATGAATCAGAAAGAGCTCCACCTCTAATGGATCCTGCTCAAGATAATCAGATTGCTCATGACTTCTTCGTCACCAACGATCTTGAGTATCTACTGAAGGGATCATCAAAGTACGCAACCTCCCTGACATTGCTGAAAGCTGCCAACTGGGGGACAATACCCTATATCGAGGAAAAGGTAAATCGACTCTGGGTCCCTAAAATGAATCGTAATTATGATATGTATGCTGTCATAGGTGCATCTCATTGGGACGAACGAGTCCGAAGGGCGTACAGGGGTTGCTGCTTGGTTAAGTCTGGAAGCAATGTTAGATCCGACATCCGCATCTCCAGCATCTTAGGAATGAAAACTGAAGCCAAGAACGGCTACTATCATGTGACGGAGATTCGCTTGAAAAGGGAGGATGACAGGGAATACAAAATCCAGCAAGGAGATTTTTCCATCATTCGCCTTGAGGATATCGAAGATATGCTGCTTCTGATGACCCGAGATCAACTTACTCACATTCCTCGTGAAGACCTGATTGCTTTGAATACAGCACTTCGTATGTTCACACGAAGCGTTGTCATCAAGTCACGAGTTGAGGATCTTCAGTTGGGAGTCGAAAGCTATCAGAGGAGGCTCAATTTAACTCGCCCTGTGAATCAAGTGCTACCTCAACATGTAGAAAGATGTCCCTACACCGGCATTTCTGTCCCGAATTCTGGCATTTTCTATTTGAACAGTCGAGGTTTGATGAAGTTTATGAGGGTGGGGGAGCTCCACAAGTATAGTGATGGAACTCTTATACAAGTCAGAGATAAGTTGGAGCATCTGAACTCGGGTGGGACTTTGCCAGAGATGACGGAGGATTGGCATCCGGGTTACAGGCAGATGGCAAAGTATGTGATCAAAAAGATCGATCAAAAGCTCCGTGAACGTAGATTGATGAGGAGCTTGGAAAGATTCGTGGGTGGAAGACCGTATTTAGTGCACCACAAGCTACTGCAACGATCCATCTGATGGGTCGTACATCTCAGGTCACTTTATATTGGTTTTTCAATTGTGAATATGTAAATTTGTGAATAATGTGCTTGAATGGCTTGGTGTAGTGTTAAGGTATGATAATTTTTCAAGAATTTCTCACGAGATTCTAAATCTTTCAAAATATGTCATACCAAAGCACTACAACTATCCCTTATTAACTTAAGGGGGAGCAATAACTTGTTCTATGGCCAAACATTGATTTCATTTTTACCCAAAGACCGGTTAATCCATTCAATATCCCAAATATTAATGGTTAACATTTTGGATAAGGGGAGAAAATGGGATTAAGGAGACGTAAGTGTTACTTGGCTAAAATGAAAAAGACTTAATGATAATCCAACTTAATATGTGTTAAGCACGTGTTAAGGGGGAGCGTTTTTGATGATCAAAACACCTAAGGTACAAAACTTTTGATTTTAATATCACAAGTACCTTAGGTGATTTTCAATGATGTTTTCATGGTGGCAATTCCTTCCCAAAACACGCTTAATTCACGACGGATGTGGTGACAAAAGGGTGGTAGGAATAGGTTTAGTCCAATGATTCATCAGAGCCGATGGAATCTTCCCAAGGACAATTCCCTAGTTAGAATTAGAAGTCCTAGGAAAGATGGAGAAAGAATGTGAACGTAGCTGAATGCCGACCAAGTACTTAAGCTAGCACTGGAACAATCACAACAAGGTGCTAGTGATGACGTATTGGTAAGCATTGAAGGGGTTGAAGAATGAAAAAGAAATGTAAAGATAAAGGGTGTAAAGAAAGAAGCCCTCCTTACAACTTTAGGCAGAAACCGGGTCAATACATATGCTATTGAGGTCATTTTTGCTAATGATTCTCGGTATTGAAGAAAGACATCATGGACCCAGTGATGCAATGCACAACCCTTCCCCAGCTAACTCAAATATCTCTCAAAAGGTATTTGTTTTAATCACACGGAGATCAACACGTTATCTACTGGTTTATTCACTCCGAATAGACTGGTATTGAAAAGGTGGCACTCCTCTCCAGCCATCGCTCACTAAATCAAAACGCACAATCGAGTCTAGAGCCAAGAGATCATCAAAAGTCTCATTAGGACACTTTCCATTTATTCCTTGCTTTCTCACACACTGTGAAAAGTAAGAGATTTTCATGAGTCCTACGCAATATTCTTGTAATATTGCCAGAACATCCGAGTAATACGTAAGTATTACAATGAAGATGGAAATCCTGCTTGAGCCAACATCAAACAAGCTCATGGTAGGTTACACGTGCGGTTCTTTTAGAACCAATCTTGTGAAAAACTGGAAGGTAACAGTGGTTTAATTCTTAATTGAACTTAAACTCGTTCCAGGCCTCTTCGCATTATCATATGATCTTGCCAGAACACTCAGAGTGACTCTTTATTGACCACAGTGACGAGTGGAAATCCTTCTAGTGTCAACATCAAACAGCACTTGGTAGGTAACGTACAAGATTCTTTATGAATCGAGCTCGTGACAACTGGAAAGCAACGATGGTGAAAATCTTAATTGAAATTCACTTGTTCCAGGTTTCATGAATTGACGGCTTTTAATCACAAGGATAATTTATCCAAGTGATTCACTCTTTATGTTCGCAGTCAGCTTTGGACGGTCGAATAAAGAGAACGGGTTTACCCGCGAAATCCTGTCAGGAAGTTACTTAATTGAAACTATCCGTCACGGGTACGATATCTAATATCGTCCAACGGTCTTCACCGACCGGAGGTAAAATGCTACCGAATTAGAATAAAATGTTCAAAGCCATTTTATTCGTGTCGTTGCTGTGTACCTGCTAAAGACGGTGGCGTTGCTGTGTACCTGTTGAAGACGGTGGCGTTGCTGAGTACCAGTAAAGACGGTGGTGTTGCGGTGTACCTGGAAAAGTCGTTCCCACATGCTTATGTCTTTTGCAACAAAAATTCAAGAAAGTACAAGATGAAGTCTTCCGCTGTACCAAACTCTGAAGCTTTCAAGAATCCAACAAAAAGACGTAAGTGTGTGGAACATGAAGTCACGAGGAGGCAAAGTTCACAAGAAAGGCAAAGATCGCACGTGAAAGGCCAAAGAACAATGCTCTCAAGTCAAAGCCAAAAAGATCAAATCAACATATTCACAACAAAAGAAAGAAAAGAAGAAAAGACTACGAGCTAAAGAACGAAGACTTAGTATAGTATGCTAGGTTTAGAACTTTGTAACGTGGAGTGACCTCCCTTAGGGGGAGATTGTTAGAAATACGTTTTAACGTATATTAGAAGTATCGGTCACTCCACAATATGATTTATGTTGTAATAGCTCGTAGTTAGTAATTAGTTATCATTTGCTTATTAACTTAAGTAAGAACCGGTCCATGGGCTTGTCATGGACCGGCCCAAGTCCACTTATGACTTGGAACTATAAATACCCCTTTCCACTAAGGAAAGGGGTTGGTTGTTATCATTTCTTAATTTCCACTTAATAAAATTCACACAGTTTCTCTCACTTTCTCTCTCTAACTTTCTCTCTCTAGAAATTAACAAACCCCTTCATAGATTCATTGATTATCAATATTCTACAGATTTAGATATGGCAGGTGTTAATAACAATAATCAACCACCGCACCTCAACAATAACAACAATGTTCTTCCACAGCCCGATCTTCGGACCATGGAGGAACTTTGCCAACCAACAATGTTTGGACGAGGAGGACCGATTGCGCCGATGCAAATCAACGCTCCTGAGTTTTCGTTGAAGCACCACATGATTCAGCAAGTACAAACAAACCCTTTTAGAGGATTGCCTGATGATGATGCCAACAAACACCTTGACAAGTTCATTACTATCACCCAGAGCATGAAGTTGGCTGGTGCCACAATGGATGAACTTTGCCTACAAATCTTTCCACATACCTTATTACATCATGCCGAGAAATGGTTTGATCGTCTCCCGAAGAATTCTATTCACACTTGGGATGACATGACTCAACGCTTTTTGTCGCGCTACTTTCCACCATCCATGGTCACAAGCCTTCGCAATCAGATCAGCGGTTTCATGCAAGATCCCGATGAATCTCTTTTTGATGCTTGGGAGAGATATAATGTCTTGATCGATAGATGTCCAAACCACAACATGCTCCCTGTGACATTAATCGATACTTTCTACAACGGTTTGACTTTTCGAGATCGTGATACGATCAATGCAGCCGCCGGTGGCACATTCATGAAAAGGAGACCCGAGGAGTGTAGAAAGTTAATTGAGAACATGACTACTCATCATAAAAACTGGGATTCCTCTGCTTCTTCAAGGAACAACCCGAGAGTCAATGTTTCTTCCACCTCAGCAAACCCTGAGATGACCGAACTCACCCGTGTGCTGACTGAAATGAGCAGAAGTATGCAACTCTTGGCTTCAAACCAACAACAACAACAAGTTAAAGCTGTTGCTACTCTTTGTGAAACATGCGGCGGTCCTCACTCATACACCGATTGTCCTTCGACACAAGGAAATCCGGAAAATGTGTATGCTGCTTATGGTAATTATTCACCGGAGAATTACCAAGCTAGACAACAAGGGGATAGAAATCTGCTGAGTTACCGGTCCAACAACTACCTTTCACCCGGTTTTTCTCCTCAAAACCAAAACCCCGCCAACAACTACACTAGAAGCAACCAAATCCCACCTAGAGCTTCTAACCCTTATCAACCACCCACCCAACAACACCCACCCATTAATCCCGATGTTGAGGCCATCATGAGAACCCACGGTGAGCAAATCAAGAACTTGCAGAGCCAAATTATCAATTTGAAAGGAGATATCACGAAGCAAGGAAATGAGATAAGATCCGAGCTTAGAGATAATATTCAATCCTCCTTCAGCAATCAAACAAATGATTTGAAGAATATGCTTGCTAGTTTCTTGCCCCCCGCTCAACCTTCTTCTTCAAGTTCTCTACCTTCAAACACCGTCACTAATCCGCGAGCAAATGTGAGTGCTATTACTACCCGTAGTGGAGTCACCATTGTAGGACCACCAATCCCACCCTCATCATCTACACCTCCTCCACCACCATTTATTCCTACTCCTCCTACACCCAGTATTAGTGCACCATTACCGTCTCCGCATCGACGTGATGAAGTTCCCACCAATGACCCTTCAACATCTCAACCTTTACCACCTACACCTGCACCCTCACCACCCAAACCTAATATCCCTTATCCTTCTCGCTTGGGCAAGAACCAAATGCTAAACAAGGAGGACGCTCAAGTGACTAGCTATATCAAGATGATTTCTCAAATGAACTTCAACATTAGCTTTCTTGAAGCACTTGTCCACATGCCCAAATTTATTAAAGCATTTAAGGAATTGCTTAACAAGAAGGAGAAGCTGATTGAACTCGCCAACACACGATTAAATGAAAACTGCTCAGCAGTTATTCTTAAAGAATTACCGGAAAAGCTTGGAGATCCCGGTCGTTTTGTGTTGCCTTGCGTGTTCAACAAAACTGAAGAATTTACTGCCCTTGCTGATCTCGGGGCTAGTATTAATCTTATGCCATTGAGTGTTTGGAAAACACTATCATTACCCGACCTCATTCCAACAAAGATGACTCTCGAACTTGCAAATCTCACTCTCGCTTACCCCGTTGGTATAGCCGAAGATGTGTTTATCAAAGTTGGCACATTTACTTTCTCGGTCGATTTTGTCGTAGTTGATTATGAAATGGACCCTCGTATTCCTTTAATACTTGGTCGGCCATTTTTGAGAACCGGACGAGCTTTAGTAGACGTGGCCGAAGGTGAGTTAATCTTACGAGTAGGGGATGATTCAAAAGTTTTTAAAATGGGGAAGCTTACAGGCAAAAACTTTGGAGGCCGAGAATCAGTGAATATGATAAATGTGCTCGATGACTTTATCGTCTACGACAATCCTCTATTTGACTCTTGCATTGATAATCCACTTTTTAATGATGATGTGGATGATTCTCACTCTACTTTGGACGCTTCTCCCATTTATGATTCTCCACCGGTCTTTGATGCTTATGATGATAATGATTCTAGCTCAGATTCGGATGATATTGATTGTACTTCTGAGTATCCCGAGCTGCCCACTTTCGATGATTTCGATGAGGCTGATACTCTCTCGAGCGATTCTTCACATGATGAAGATCCTCCGCCATCACTCGATTCTACTTTGGACGATTATTCATTTGAGGAAGATTTCTCTGAATTTCTCAACACATACTTCCCTCATAAGAGTGATGCTCCTCCTTATGACTTTGAAGATTATCGTCTTGATCCTACTTTGGATTTGAAGAGCATTTTGTCAAAGGAGAAGAAACCGGTTGACACCAATATCCGTTGCACTTATGATTTGACACCTCTTTGTCCCCCTTCTGAGGACGAGGTTGTGCTTCTTTGCGGATCTTCTTCACACTCTGCTGAGCCTGAGTGCCAATCTCCCCTAAAGGAAAAAGTGTTCGACCCCGGTATTGAAGTCTTTAAGCCATCTCAGTCTCCACCTGATGAAATAAAAGGAAAAATCTTTGGACATTTTGAAGACATGCTTGCACTTCACCCTTGCTTCCATCGTGCTCCATCGCTGCTTAAGGGAACCCTGCCACTTCTTCTTTGGCTTGCCTTGTTCGCCTTAAGCTCTTGCTTATTGATGGATGAAAACTACGTCTTTGATCCTGGTGGATATGTTTCATGCTACTTCCGTTGATGATCAAGGTCGAGTCAGGCTCACGACTCGGTAAACAAAAACCAAGCGCTTCTTGGGAGGCAACACATGCATCTATCTTTTCGCTTTCTTTATCATAAGTGTAGGGGGGACCCGTTGGATTGCTATTTCCTCTCCTCACTTCTTAATCAGGGATTCGAGCTTCAATGATCCACTCTTGATGATTCTTGACGACCCATGATTCCGTGTTCTACTTCTTCCCGGTTTTATCCTAAACTCTTTTCGATTCACTATTTTATATATTTTCTCAATATTAAAATAGGAATCTCTTTAGTTGTCTTTTCCTTAGCGAGATTTAAACAACGTGCACAATGTCCTAAGTGTAGGGGAGTTTACTCCCACATGCTTAAACATTGAGGACAATGTTTATCTTAAGTGTGGGGGGCTTCTATGGAAGTTAAGTGGTCTTTTCCTTGTTTTTGTCCTCATTTTAACCGGAAAATCAATTTTTCGACATTTTTCAAAATTTTTGATCTATTTTGGCCCATTAGTTTTTCGTTTTGTATAGTTATTTTCTTTCTTTGCTAGAATAAATGTTTAATAAGTGGTTTTAATTTTCAAACGTTGTGAATCTTTTGACTCAATCCGAGTTTACTGTAGCTAGTATCCTTAACGTGTTTAAGTCAAGTTTTGCTAGGCTTTTATATAGGGAGCTATAAAACTCGAAAGTCTTAACTCTCACGGGTTAAGAACAAGAACTTTTCGCAAGTTCCTATAATTGATCCTAGAGAGTCGTTTATCAAGGGAAATTTAAAATGCGATTTCTAAACTTGAAAAAGTCTAAGAATTTGCAAGATCCTATAGGCGACTCGAAAACCCAAAACTTTGATTTAATAGGCTAAGCATCCACGAGTCTCATTCCTTGAGATTTTAAACTGTGGAGAACGAGAGATGATAGAGTCAATTATAAGTCCGGTATTCTTTCGTGAATTTATGTGAGTTAATTATGAGCCTATTCTCCCATCGCTTGCTTAATAATTTATCTGCTAATAAATAAGGTTGTACGATTTGAAAAGTTACTTAGCTTCTAGCCCCAGATCGTTTAAAAGTTGCTCGGTATGGATTAGAGTTCATAGCCAATGCATAACTTATTGAAGCGGGACGCGAAGATTGGCGAGTCCGAAAAGGCCCTAACAAGGCATGAGGGCTATATTTTGTTGCTAAAGATCCAAAAGTGATGTGAAGAATCATTTATCGAAAATCAATATGAAGGATCGAGACACACGACGAAAAGCAAATACTCCCCAAAAGTCATGGAGAAGTGTATCCGAAAAGACCCTAACAAGGTATGAGGATAAATAGATCCAAGTCATAAAAGGAGGCGGATCGTTGTATATCAAAATCCAAAATAAAGATTGGAGAATAATGAAGAAGTCGTGGTCCAAGTATGAATCTCTCAAAAAGTTCAAGTGAAGAAATTCCAATTATGAAGAGAAGACCATTATTTCATGAACGTCTCTCAAGATTTGAAGTATGAAGTCGCTGCCAAATATCGGTCCGAGAAAGGTCTCAAATCGCGAAGCTAGTTATGCCAAGATATGAACTTTATGAGGTCCCGAGAAGCAGTTTTAAAAGATTTGGTCCTTTAGCTAACTATTGATTACGTTCACTTTATTTTCAGACTAAATAACTATCGAAATAAGTCAAACAATGCATCCTCGTGATCGTTCAAGACAACAATAAAATATAAGAGATACCCCTAGGAATAAGGGAGTCTAAGTGAATAATTGGCCCACATGAGTTCGTGTTAGTTTACTAACTTATAATAACAATGATCTCGTTTTTAAGCTTGGTTTGGAGAAAGTGAAAAGTTGAGGATGATGATTATTCATGACATTTCCAAAACCCAAGGTATGCTTTTTAATTTCTTTGCTTTGAATTTTTGTAATTTTCTATCTCTTTAATAAAGGCCAACATGGATTAATTATGATGAAAAATGTAAACGTGCTTCGTAACTAATGCATTGCATGAGGACATTGCAATGGTCAAGTGTAGGGGATTTGATATGTGTGAAAACACACATCTTTTCTACCACTTAATTACAATAATAACCAGACCAAAACGTGTATTTTATGTCTTTTATGTCAGAATTATGCGTGGTTTGTGTTTTTGTTGTAATTTAGGACGAAAAGGTGAGATGTGGAGAAAACACGAGAATTCACTGGCATTTACGGACTTTTAATGAAGAAAAAGACGAAAGACGAAGTCAAGAAGTCAAGAGTGCAAAAAGAACGGAAGTCCAAGACCAATTCTGAAGATTTATCGAAGAAAAAGTCGAAAGACGGAGGTTTACTTAAAGACGAGACTCTCAAGTCTTATTTATCGAAGAATTAAAAGACGAGTCCAAAGAAATCCCGAGCCAAAAGTCATCACATTCCAAGATTAACAAAAAGATTAAGAAGGAAGGACTTAATGGGCAATTAAGAAGAAAAGGAAGAAGGGGAGGAAGCTTCCTCTAACCACTCCCTTAATCACCTATAAATACCCCTCTTATTCATTCATTTACTCTTGTTGGCTAGATTGACAAACTAGTTCTTCCACCTTTATTTTATGCACCTTTAATTACTTGCACATTTAAATACATGTTTTGCACTTTAATTACCTTTTAATTTCAAGTAAGTGTTTCTTTTAATTACTTGCACCTTTACTTTATCTTGTTAATCTTCTTCTACCTTTCTTTAATCTTTGATTTACACATTTTTATCTTGTTAAGTTGTTTAAAGATTTCATTTTTATACTTTTGATTGTTTTAAATCTCTTATTTTCATAGCTTATTTGGTTTAATTTCAAGTTTATATAGTTTTCATAAAAGTTATTTTTATATAAAAAGTTGTTTTTCTTAAAGTTTATCTTTTTCGTGTTTTAAAAGTTGTTAAATTTCAGTTTGTTAGCTTATTTTCACACGGTTTAACTTAGGATTTCGTATAATGCTTATTTAGAATTATAGCTTAACTTTGTAGCTTATTTTGTGTACTTTTCCCTGTTTTCCGATCGTGACAATCGGAAAAGGGTTATATATTCCAACCAGCGTTACTTGCTTGGTCGGAAAAGGGTTTACATATTCCGATTGGTAGTGTATCTTGGTATTCCGATTGGGTTAAGGTAGTGGTATTCCGATCTGATAAGAGTGACAGCATTCCGATTGGAGGACCAGTACTCATTCCGATTGAGGTGTTATTTTGGGTATTCCGATCGTGGGTAAGGTGACAGCTATTCCGATCATTGATTCCGATTAACATTCCGACCAGGTCCATCCATATTCCGATCAAGGTAAGGCAAACATTCTGATCTGAAGGTGTTGGTTATTCCGATTGGGTGAGTGACAGCATTCCGATTTGGGGCCGGCCATCATTCCGATCTGAGGTGAGCCTGATCGGAATATATTCCGATTGGGGTATTTTTCTTATTTTGTCTTGTTTAATTTTTATCCTATGTTTTTATACTTTGTCCATTTTTAATTCTCGTCATGCTTTTATTTTTAGTCATTTAATCAATTTACTTTCCGTCACGTTTTTAAATATCGCACCTTTTTAGACTTAGATTTATTTTCACGCAGATTTAATTTCGCGCCACTTTACTTTCAACGACATTTACTTTTAAGTCTTGCACATTTAATTTAAAAACAACCAAAAATATTTGTTTTCACCAAAGAACAATAGAGTCACATAGAGAGCCTAGATCAATTCGATTAGACACACAACAACGAACTTTATCTTTTAATTTTTATACGGGCCAAAAGCCTTGTATCAGAAATCCTTCACAAAAATTTGGCATCTAGTTTTTTAGTTTTTTCTTTCAGTTACACTCTTCCTAGTTCGTAGGAAACCATCTCCCTTAAGGAGTGGTTTTTCATCTTCTTTGATTTGTTCTTTAATCTTGTAAGTTTGATCCTTTCCTTTTGTTTACTGAATCTTAATCATCAATACAAGTTTCCTTTAATCTTTTCATTCCTCTTGTTCATCATCATCTTTTTATTCAAAGTTCTTAAGTTCTTATTTAGTTGCGTTTTGATCTTAAAAAGTTGTTGAATTTGTGTTTTTATGATTGGGATTTGATCCTTGTAGTTGGTAGATGATTTGTGGTTAATTTGGTTAAACCGTTTTGTTTAATTGTATCGATTTGAATAAAATTCGTTTCTCCTGTTTAAATATCTGTTACTGTTCTTCGTCCCCAGATTATTCCGCATAAGCTTTTCATTTTGTTCCCTATTCGGAATATATCTATATTCCGAATAGTCTGTTTAATTCTTCCTTTACTCGGAATATTCATTTGTTCCGCATAACCTAATTTCTTTTTCCTTTATTCGGAATATTTACATATTCCGAGTAACATCAATATTCTGGATAGCCTTAAATATTCAGTATAGCTTCAGTTTATTCCGAGTATACCTTGTATTCCGCATAGAGTGTTGTTATTCCGCATGGTCTTTTTATTCCGAGTAGAAGAATTATTCCGCATGGTGGTAGTTTATTCCGCATAGTATGTTCATTCCGAGTAAGAACAAGTATTCCGCATAAGCCTACATTTCGAATAGCCAGTATTCCGCATAGCCATTTATTCAGCATGTTAGTTTATTCCGAATAGAGTATTTTTAGTAAGGGTATTTCTCAGTTACTGTTTCATTTACATTTCAATCCGAGTTTTATTTTTGTAAATTTATTCCTTCTAGTTTACCTTTTAATACTTCATCCATTTACCTTTTTAAGTAGAATAGAAAACCAAACCCACTATTTGTCACCAAGAACAAATTATTCCACTTTGAGCTGTTATCAATTCGAGAGGATTCCGAGAAACGAACTTTCAACTAGTAAGATCTCTAGTATCACACCTCTTGGAAAAAGATACTCCTATTATCTTCTCTATAGAGTGTCTCGAATCTTTCCATCTTCTTAAGGATAAATTAACTAAGGCACCGGTCTTAGTTACCCCTAATTGGGAGTTACCTTTTGAATTGATGTGTGATGCTAGCGACTTTGCTATTGGAGCGGTTTTGGGACAAAGAATCAACAAACATTTCCAACCAATCCATTACGCTAGCAAAACAATGACGGGGGCTCAATTTCATTATACCACTACCGAAAAAGAGCTTTTAGCTGTAGTGTATCCTTTTGAAAAATTCCGCCCCTATCTTGTCCTTTCCACCACCATTGTATATACCGATCATTCCGCTTTGAAGTACTTGTTAAAAAAACAAGATTCCAAGCCAAGACTTCTTCGTTGGGTTTTACTCCTTCAAGTATTCAAAATTGAAATTCGTGATAAAAAGGGAGCGGAAAACCTAGCCGCGGATCATCTTAGTAGAATCAAGGATCCTTATCAAGGGGAGCTCCCAAATCAAGAGATTAATGAATCTTTTCCCCTTGAGGACTTGATGTCTATTAACTCCAATCTCGATGAGACCCTATGGTTTGCGGACTTTGCAAACTACTTGGCGGGTGGAATTCTCATCGAAGGGTTATCGTCCCATCAAAAGAAGAAATTCTTCAAGGATGTGAAAACTTACTATTGGGACGACCCTTATCTCTTCAAACAATGTGCTGACTTGATCCTTCGTCGGTGTGTTGACGGGCCCGCAGCTTTACAAATGTTGGAAGCTTGCCATAAAGGACCAACCGGTGGTCACTTTGGTCCCAATTACACCGCGAAGAAAGTTTTCGACTCTGGATTTTATTGGCCCACCATTTATCGTGATGCACACGAAATGGTGAAGCATTGTGATGCTTGCCAAAGACAAGATAAGATCACACATAAAGACGAGGTGCCTCAAAATTTCATCCAAGAGTGTGAAATATTTGACGTATGAGGCATCGACTTTATGGGGCCATTTCCATCATCTAAAGGGAACAAGTACATCCTCGTAGTCGTTGACTACGTATCCAAATGGGTTGAAGCAAAGGCTTTACCTACGAACGATGCGAGGGTGGTTGTGAACTTTTTGAAACATTTATTTGCTCGATTCGGTGTTCCTCGTGCTATCATTAGTGATCGCGGGACTCATTTTTGCAATGATCAATTGGCTCGAGTCATGGCTAAGTATGGTGTCAATCACCGTCTTTCCACCGCCTATCATCCACAAACTAATGGTCAAGCTGACATTTCTAATCGTGGACTGAAAAGAATCTTAGAGCATACTGTGGGAGAGCATCGTGCCTCATGGGCCGATAAGTTAGATGATGCTTTGTAGGCTTTCCGTACCGCATATAAGATACCTTTGGTTTCACGCCATATCGTCTTGTGTACAAAAAGGCGTGCCACCTCCCCATTGAGTTGGAGCATAAGGCTTATTGGGCCTTGAAATGGGCTAATTTTGATATCAACAAAGCCGGTGATCTTAGGAAGATCCAACTCAATGAACTTAATGAACTGAGGAATGAAGCTTATGAAAATTCGTTGATTTATAAGGAGAAAACCAAGCTCATTCTTTATTCTAAGATCAACAACCAAAAGTTCAAAATTGGTGATCAAGTTTTACTCTTTAACTCTCGGTTGAAAATTTTTCCGGGCAAGCTTAAGAGCCGTTGGTCTGGTCCATTCACCGTCGCCAAAGTCTTCCCTTATGGCACCATTGAGTTATCGCAACCAAATGGGCCAAACTTTAAGGTGAATGGCCAGCGTGTTAAGTTGTACTTTGGTGAGGACATCTCTAATGATATGATTCCATCCCTCACCACATTTCCCTTGAATTAGTTTTGGGTCGAGTCAGGCTCGTGACTTGGTTAACAAAAACAAGCGCTTCTTGGGAGGCAACCCGTTGATCTATCCTTTTTACCTGTTTTCATAATAAGTGTAGGGGGAGTTACATAGGTGTTTGTTGTCATGTTTCTTATGATGTGCAGGGATTAAAGCTTTCAAAGAGCACTTTTGATGATATTTTACGACCCGTGATCTCGTGTACCCGTCTTCCCGGTTCTATCCTAAACTGTCGTGATTCAATATTTCATATCTTAATATGTTCATATTAAAATCACTTTAGTTGTCTCTTCCTTTGCGAGATTTAAACAAAGTGCACAATGTCCTAAGTGTAGGGGAGTTTACTCCCACATGCTTAAATATTGAGGACAATGTTTATATCAAGTGTAGGGGAACTTCTATCGAAGTTAAGTGGGCTTTTCCATTAATTTGTCCTCATTTTAACCGGAAAATCTAATTTTTCGACATTTTTCAAAATTATTGATCTATTTTGGCCAAGTAGTATTTTTCGATTATTTACTTTTATCACATCGTATGTTATATTTCATTTCAAAAATAAAGTCAAAAGAGAAAAATAAAGTTAAATAAAATGGTTTTAATGAGTTTAGATGTCGTTGATATATTAGGGCCTCATGAATCTTTTGACTCAACCCGAGTTTACTTATCCAAGTTTACTCTAGCTAGTATCCTTAACGTGTTTAAGTCAAGTTTTGCTAGGCTTTTATATAGGGAACTTTAAAACACGAAAGTCTTAACTCTTACGGGTTAAGAACAAGAACTTTTCGCAAGTTCCTATAATTGATCCTAGAAAGTCATTTATCAAGGGAACTTAAAATGAGAATTCTAAACTTGAAAAAGTCTAAGAAGTTGCAAGATCCTATAGATGACTTGAAAACCCAAAACTTTGATTTAATAGGCTAAGCATCCACGAGTCTCATTCCTCGAGATTTTAAATTGTGGAGAACGAGAGATGATAGAGTCAATTATAAGTTTGGTATTCTTTCATGAATTTATGTGAGTTAATTATGAGCTTCTTCTCCCATCGGTCGTTAATAAATTTAGTTGCAATAAGTAAGGTCGTACGATTTGAAAAGTTACTTAGCTTCTAGCACAAGATCGTTTAAAAGTTGCTCGGTATTAATTAGAGTTCATAGCCAAGGCATAACTTATTAAAGCGAGATGCGAAGATTGGCGAGTCCGAAAAGGCCCTAACAAGGCATGAGGGCTACATTTGTTGCTAAAGAACCCAAGTGATATGAAGAATCATTTATCAAAAATCAATATGAAGGATCGAGACACACGACGAAAAGGAAATACTCCCCTAAAGATCATGGAGAAGTCTATCCGAAAAGACCCAAGTCCTAAAAGGAGGCGGATCGTTGTATATCAAAATCCAAAATAAAGATTGGAGAAAAATGAAGAAGTCGTGGTCCAAGTATGAAAAATCTCTCAAAAACTTCAAGTGAAGAAATTCCTATTATGAAGAGAGGACCATTATTTCAAGAACGTCTCTCAAGATTCGAAGTATGAAGTCACTGCCAAATATCGGTCCGAGAAAGGTCTCAAATCTTGAAGCGAGTTAAGCCAAGACATGAACTTTACGAGGTCCCGAGAAGCAGTTTTAAAAGATTTTGTCCTTTAGCTAACTATTGATTAAATCGTCCTACTTTATTTGTTGCCTTAATAAGCTATCGAAATAAGTCAACAATGCATCCTCGTGATCATTCAAGACAATCATAAAATATAAGAGATACACCTAGGAATAAGGGAGTCTAAGTGAATAATTGGGCCACATGAGTTTGTGTTAGTTTTACTAACTTATAATAACAATGATCTCGTTTATAAGCTTGGTGTGGGGAACCTGAAACTTGAGGGTGATAAACATTCATGACAACCAAAGCCCTAATGTAAGTCTTCGATCTCTTTACTTGTTCTTACTTCAAGAATTTTGTATATATTTCTATCTTTTTAGTTTCCTTAGTGTTTAGTATTTAATAAAGACCAAGGTGTTTTAATTATGATGGAAAATGTAAACCGTGCTTTGAAACTAATGCATTGCATGAGGGTATTGTAATGGTCAAGTGAATGGGATTTAATAAGTGTGAAAACACTTACCCTTTTACCACTTATTTCTAATAATAACAAGACCAAAACGTGTATTTAACATCATAAAAGGCGGAATTATGCGTGGTTTGTGTTTTTGTTGTGTTTTAGGACCAAAATGTGAAAAGGGAAGAAAACACGGGCTTTCAAGAGCTTTTAACGAAGAAAAAGACAAAAGACGATGTCAAAAGGTCAAAAGTGCAAGAAGAACGGAAGTCAAAGGCCTATTTTGAAGATTTATCGAAGAAAAAGTCTAAAGACGGAAATTTAACGAAGTCGAAGAACCAATCTACTAAAAGAAGAAAATTAGAAGACAAGTTCAAGTTACCATTCGACTAATCCCGAGACAAAGTCGAGAAAGACGAGTTATTTAAAAGACGAGAAGACAAGAAGAAAAGAGAGAGGAAAAAAATACCTTCCCCTTCCCCTATATATATAGCATCCTAATATGTCATTAGGAGGCTAGTCTTTAATTTTTAGTTAGTTTTATTTTTAGTGTGTTTTTCTTTTTCTCTCTAGCTTTTCTTTCAAGCTTATTAAACCTTCATCTTAATCTTGTAATCTTGAATCTTAATCTTAATATAATCAAGCTTTTTAATAAATTCTCATTCTACCTTTCTTAATCATAATCTATTGTTTTGCTTAATTAATCATGTAGTTGATTTCATCTTGTTGATTGTGATTAGTTTGCTTATCGGATTGTGCTTATTAAGGTGGTGTGTTTGAGGTTTCTAGATTATTGTGCTTATTGCTTAATTTTTATGTTTTCTAGTTTTTAAATAAGTTGATTTTGGAAGATTAATATTTTTATAAAAAAGTTGCTTTTTAATATTTGCTTATTTAGTATTTTTAAAAGTTTTTCAATTTTGGCTTATTAGCTTTTTATAAAATTTGATTTGGTTTAAGTTTTGGTAAGGGCTTATTTGATTTTTTCTTATTTTAGTTTAATTTGGATTTTGAAAACCCTAATATTCTAAACTATATGCAAAACCACATTATTCCGACTTATGTGCAAACCCCAGTATCCTGAATTAGCTACAGTACACTTTATTCCGACTTAGACCTTACTTTCCCTCCAAAACCACTCCCATTTCCCGAATTAGGTTGGATTTTAGCTTATTCCGGATTAGATACTAAGCACTCATTTCGAATTAATTCCAGTATCCACATTCTGGATTACGTACAAAAGGTTCAATCCGAATTACTTGAGTGACACATATTCCGAATTAGATGTGACAAGGGCTTTCCGGATTGTTTAAACGTGTGGATTCTGGATTACTTCTAGAACCCATATTCTGGATTGCATCCGGAACATAGATTCCGGATTAGCATCTTTGGGTGAATTCCGAATTAAGTATAGAAAAGATTCCGGATTAGGTGTGTGACGCGGATTTCGGATTAGGTCAGGAAAGGTGTATTCCGGATTGACTAGTGAATCACATTCTGGATTGTATCTAGATTGTGGATTCCGACTTGTTTGTTTTTCAGGGATTCCGAATTAGGTTGGAATCTTTGATTCCGGATTGTTTGGTTCTATCATTACCCGACTTATGTTCAGTTTTGGTTTCCCGACTTATTTTCAAACTTAATTTCCCACCAATTTTTACGTAGTTTAATTTTTAAACATTTTCACTTAGTTTAATTATCAAGTTTACATTTTTATCAAGTTTTAATTTTTATCAAGTTTTAATCTTTTGTCGATTATTTTAAGAGTCTTAATTTTTAGTTTAATCATTTTAAGTTTACAACTTTATTTTAAAATAGATAATTACCTTTAGTTATTTTCACTTTGATCTACTGTGCAGCATTCACTCTGGATAAGCAATCGATGTTAGACATCCTTTTTTACTGTTATGTTTAAAAGCTTTATGTTTATATTGTTAGTAGACTTAGATAATCAAGCTCCCCCTTTTAGTGACCAACACCAATTATTCCACCCTAAGTCGTGGTCAATTCGATTAGATACCGAGAACGATTGAGTACACATATGCACAAAACCATTAAATCAGTTAAATCAAATGGCGCCGCTGGCGGCACTTTTCGTAAATATTATCGGTTTTTAGTGAGAAAAATTGGATTTTGGGATCCGTTCTTTTGGGAACGTTATTTTCAAGCATAAAAATTTTCAAAAAATCCTAAAAATATAAAATTTTCAAAAATCCAAAAAAATAAAAAAGATTAAAAACCAAAAATATTGTAATTCATTTTAGTGTATGCGTACTCGATCTTCGTCCTATTCTGAGCCCGAGACTCGTAGAGACTTAGATATGGCTGGTGTGCGTAATAATAACAACCCACCTCACCCCAATTTGCTAAGTTATCGATCAAACAACTTTATGCGGCTAACGTGTATGCGATTGTCCTTCTACTCATGACAATCCGGAAAACGTGTATGCGGCTAACGGTAACTTTTCCACGGGAGGCTATCAAGCTCGTCCTCAAGGTGACCGATATTTACTAAGTTATCGATCAAACAACTTTATTTCACCACCCGGTTTTCCTCCTCAAAACCAAAACAACTTCAATCGCAACAATCAAAACCAACCTCGAGCTCCTAACCAATATCAAACCCAAAGATATCCATATCCACCTCAAGGAAATAATCAAGTTTATCAACAAACCACTTATCAACCACCTGCTTACCAAGTTCCCCATCCCAACCAACCCACGGCATACAATCAAGAGGTTGAAACGTACATGAGGACTAATGACGCGCTGGTGAAGAATCTTCAGAGTCAAATCATCAACTTGAAAGGTGACGTGGCGAAACATGGGAATGATCTTCGAAACGATCTTAGGAATGACATGTGAAACTCTTTAAGTGGTCAAACGAATGACTTAAGGGATATTATGGCTAGTTTCTTCCTAAGTAGTCAATCCTCTGCTTCGGGTTCTCTTCCGAGTAATACCGTTGCTAATCCAAGAGGGGAGATGAAAGGAATCACCACCCGAAGTGGAAAAGGTTGTAAGGAACCCAAGATTCCTACACCTACACCGGTGATTGTGACAAAGGATAACTAGCCTCCTTCACCAATTCCTCCACCTTCTACTTCTACCCCTCCTCCACCCAAGGATGTGAGTGAGCAATCCATTCCAAAGCCTTCATCTCAACCCGATATACCTTATCCTTCAAGGTTGAGGAAAGAGAAGTTGAAAAATAAGGATGATATTTAAGTTTCGAACTTTCTTAAAATGTTTAAACAATTGAATTTCAACATCTCCTTTGCCGAGGCTCTCGCTCACATGCCTAAATATTCTAAAATGTTTAAAGATCTTCTTAGTGATAAGTCAAAACTCCTTGATATTGCCCAAACCCAACTTAATGAGAATTGCTCCGCGGTTCTTTTAAGGAAATTACCAATCAAACTTGGTGATCCGGGTCGCTTTCTTATTCCTTGCAACTTCCCCGGGGTAGAGAATTGTATGGCCCTAGTCGATCTAGGTGCTAGTATCAACTTAATGCCATTAAGTGTTTGGAAACAATTATCTCTACCCGAGCTAGTCCCGACACGAATGACATTGGAGTTAGCTAACCGTACGGTTGCTTATCCGGTGCGGATAGCCGAAGATGTCTTCGTCGGTTTCAACAAATTCACCTTTCCGGCAGATTTTGTTGTCGTTGACTACGAGATGGACCCCCGTGTTCCATTAATCGTTGGACGTCCATTCTTGAGGACCGGTCGCACTCTCATTGATGTAGCCGCGGGCGAATTAATCATGAGAGTTCGTGACGACAAAACCGTCTTCAACATGGGTAAATTTTCTAAGCAACCTTATGAACACGAGAGCATTAATTTCATTGACGTACTTGATGAGGCTTGTGAAAAGCATTTCAAAGATGCTTGTAAAAGTGGTTTTTCTTCTCTACACATTTTTGAGACCGTTGCCTCTATTGCTCCCTCACTGACTCCATTTGGAGAAAGTGACTTCCTTTTGAAAGAATTTGAAGCAACTTTAGGGGATGTGGACTTAAAATATGACGATTCTCCCTCCGATTGGGATGAAGACATTCGTACCATTGAGAAACTTCTCACTGAGGACCATATTTCTCCGCCTTATCCTATGGAAATCACAAACGATGATCCAAATTTGACTACGCCTTCCATCGACAATCCTCCGGATTTAGAGCTTAAGGATTTACCGTCTCATCTCAAATACGTTTTCCTTGAAGACAATAAGAAATTACCCGTCATCATTGCAAAGGATTTAAAAGAGGATGGAAAATCTCGACTTCTCGATGTGCTCAAAAATCATAAGAAAGCAATTGCCTAGAAAATTTCCGATATCCGCGGAATTGATCCTAACTTTTGTACTCATAAAATTCTCATGGAAGATGACTTTAAACCCGCAATCCAAAGCCAAAGAAGGGTTAATCCAAAAATTCATGACGTCATCAAGAAAGAATTCATCAAACTTCTAGATGTCGGGATGATTTAACCTATTTCAGATTCGCCATGGGTTAGTCCCGTCCATTGTGTGCCTAAGAAAGGCGGAATAACCGTTGTTCCCAATGAAAACAACGAGTTGATTCCTACTCGACTTGACACGGATTGGCGAGTTTGCATAGACTATCGCAAGCTCAATGATGCCACTCGTAAGGATCATTTTCCTCTTCCTTTCATGGATCAAATGCTCGAGCGTTTAGCGGGTAATGACTACTATTGCTTCTTAGACGGTTTCTCCAGGTATTTTCAAATTCCCATCGATCCAAAGACCAAGAGAAAACAACATTCACTTGTCCTTATGGAACATTTGCTTACAAAAGAATGCCTTTCGGCTTATGCAATGCTCCCGGGACTTTCCAATGTGTAAGATGGCTATATTCCATGACATGGTTGAAGAAACTATGGAAGTATTTATGGATGATTTCTCGGTCTATGATGATTCTTTCTCTACTTGCCTTGCCAATTTAGAACGTATGATCAAACGTGTGAAGACACTCGTCTCGTTCTTAATCGGGAAAAATGCCATTTCATGTCAAATTCAAATTAAAGAATATTCTTTAGAATATGCCTTACGCTCTGTTCTGAAGTTTCTTTTTAAAAGAATGGAAAAGGAAAGGACGGGAGAGGATGGGAAAGGATCATATGAGGAAAGAAATGAAAACTAGTAATTCATGTTCTTGATTTTTTCTTTTACTTATGAGGATAGCAAAGGGAACATAACAAAATTACTAAATTACCTAAAATTATCCGATATTATAAAAAGCATGTCGTAGCTAAGAATCTAATCTTCATACATCAAATTTTTGAAACTTTATCATGGCAGTTAATATACATAACGAGTAAATAATGTATACAGATTAAATTGGGAAGTGTCTTGCGACACAATAGAGAGAAAAGTGAAAATCAATACATCGGTGCTCCAGTCATCAACGTCATATATGTTAACTAGCATATAAGGACTTTTTATTTCATCAATTCTCTATATGATGGTACCTAACCTCCCCTCCGGTCCTCGACTCCCTGTACACGTTAATTCATTGCAACATGGCATAAAAGGACTTTTTATTTCATCAGTTCATTTCGAAAAATCATCAAACAGATGACCAAAAGCAAATAAAAATGAATACCTGTTGATAATTGTTGATGCTCCTTTTTTCTTATGTCGTCACTTTTGCAACTAGGTTATCAGAATGATGAAGTACATGTACATAAAAAAGGGATATAAATGTAATTTAGAAAAAGCCCATGTTGTAATCATATGCTTTCCCTCCTGATCATCCCAAAATTGGACAAATCAACTTTATACATAAAAGCTTATGCCATCCATTCCTTTCCCCTTCCCGTCCTCTACCTAACCTTCCTAAAAAAACTTGAGAACACAGATTTTTTATGATTTCCTTTCCTTTCCTCTTCCATCCTTTAAAAAAACTCGAGAACAGGGTGTTAGGGAATATTCTTTGGAATATTCCAAATTCAAATTTCCATTTTCTTTATAATAAAACATTTTCTTAAAAATAAATTTTATTAAAATCTTTTGTCACATTTTATTAAATGTGAGTTTTAAGAAAATATTAATCCTTGATCACTTAGTTAGGTTAATGACATATTTACTCATACCTTGAGTGATTCATGCCGAATGCGATCTTGGAGATGTCGAGAGAAGTATACAAATGTATTCTTGAGTGACGAGTACCTTAACATTTTATATAATATATTGCGAATTATACGTTTGTCATCAACAAAACACAAAGAGATTATATCGACAAAACATCGTAGTGTTTGCACTAACAATCTCCCCCTTTGTGATGATGACAAACAAGTAAACCGCAACGCATATTAAAATGTATAAGTTACTCGTTTACACTTACTTCTCCCCCTTTTCGAATCAAAAAGGTAGTCAACGTCTTTAAAGTAGAAAAGAACCAACGTCGAGAGAACACACATCCAAAGTCATAGTAATCGATAACACGTCATTTGAAGAAGAGAAGAATTGACGTCACGAGAGCTTGCATCCAAAAGGTAGTCTTAATTTGAAGAATAGGAGGGTCGACTTCGAGAGAACATGCATCCAAAAAGCTAATCATCCCTTGTGGTTGTCGGTTAAGAAGCGAGAATCCAACCCGTAGACCCATCATCCAAAGATATCGAGCTTGCGTCATCCTAGTGAAGTCTTCAATCACCATAGGTTAACCAACTCCAAGCATAATAATATGCTAATCTTCGAGATCCCATAAATCATAACTTGCAAGATGTTCGATGAATGCAATTTAGGTGAGGGAACGATCGAAAATGTAATGAGTTAAACTCTTAAAAATGTTCCCCCTTGATATGAGCTCCCCCTTGCTTGAGGCACCAATGAAGCAAGGATAGTGACAAGCTACAAAGAAGGGTTAGAAAAGTCCTACAAAACAAAGTTAGTGGACAAGAGCATATATGTATAGCAATGTCACCCCGGAAATAGCTTTAAACATATTAAGTACAAAGAGAGGGACTCAAGAGAAAGCTAAAACAATCTTAACTTTTAGAAGTGTCAAAAATATGAAAAGTTAAGAAAAATAAGAGGGCTATTAGATAGAAAAGAGAAGCCAACTTATATTGGTGAGTGGTGACACCAAAAAAATATAAAAAAGGACTATAGAGAGAAAAGAGATGTCCAGTTTATAAAAAGAGAAAATATTGCCGAGAGGACATACTCCACTTTAATATCATGGCAAACATACCAAACTAAAGAGAGTATTACATGGACAATAACAAAATTCCACATAGTTGAAAAGAGAGAAAGAATGACTATGATGGAAAAAGAAAATGAGGACGATAAACAAGTCGTTTGCACAAACAATCATAAGCATTGAAGAATGAAGTATGCATGCGATTCTATCAATCCAAAAAAATAAATAAATAAGTCTAAGGAAAGGGTTTTGACAAGATCAAATCACAACTGATGAAATAGAGGTAGAGAAGAAACATCCATACCAATTGTAATGATAATATGTCAAAAGGTTAAAAGCTTATAATTTTTGGAATCACCCAAGAAAATTCAAGATTTAACCAAGATCCTCTCAAAAGATTAAAAGTTTAGAATTGTTGGAATCACCCAATTAAATTGTAAATTTTAACCGCAATCAATTCTCAACAACGAGAAAAACGAAAAATCTCAAACCAAAGATATTTTTGACCTTAAAAATAATTCATTTAGAAAGCTCCAAAAGCTTTAAGTCGGGAATCAAGGTACAAAATAAAATAAAGAAAAACCAAAGGCGAGGATAAATCGACGTTTAAGAAAAATACTAGATATAAGACATTTTAGGCAAGGATGCTTATGAATGTCGACACCAAAAAGATGACTCAATGATATAGAGAAATAGATCAAATAAGCCAAAGAATAGAAAAACCAATATGGATGGTGTTTAGCATACGATAAACTACATGCTCAAAGTTTCGTAGCTCTTCTCAATCATTGTGAATGTTCAAAGAAAAATTACATGACGAGGAAAGGGTGAGGCTCGACTCGACTTAGTTTAGAAAGGATATAAGAGAGAGACTCAACTTAGAGAGGCATGATTAAAAATAAATCGAAAGAGACTCAACAAAGAAGTTAAGGATAACTTCACAATATAATTCAAGAATACTATACCTTATTAGGTGATAGTGAAGTCTTGAAAGAAAACGAGAGAAGAGGCTCAAAAGAGAAGAAAAGAAGGAATCTTCAAGAGAACTTGAAAAAAGAGCAAAATACTAAAGCGAACAAAAGGGACTCACTGGCCACGGTTCGTTAAATAGGTCCACGGTTCATTATCAATAATGAGCCGCTAGATTATTTGAGGAACCGTGGACAGTGGGTGTCTAAAAACGATTATCGACTCAAAAAAATCACTTGGTCAAACAATTTAACATAAGATGCTAATTGGTTTGAAATTCAATGCTTCGAATATGACTTTTAACAATTGCACTTGCAAGTTAAAATTACTTGAATATTTCAAAAGAAATATTTAAGTTGTCAATCTTACTAGGAGAGGAATTAGATTTAAATCTAACCTTCCTTGACAACCGAGTGAGAAAATAAACACGAAAAGAAAGATCACAAGGAAAACAAGATCCAAGACCTAAAGACAAATCATGTTGAAAAGCATGAAAAGGAATACAAGAGAATAAAGATCATACAAAGATGTATGAAACACAAGCCTAAAACTTAAGCATAATTTTACTCTTAGTTACACTAGAATTCTAAGATTTGATTAAATTGGATGTCTTAGCAATAAGCAATCCACATGCTTAAATGAAAGACAAGGTGGTGGCGGAATTTGGTGGAGAATGCTTGGTGATAATCTTGTAATTAAACTCATCATAGATATAAGACATGACAAGATGTTGATATTGACAACAATGACAATATGTTCCATGATGCATGACATAATCATGTGATGGAGTAAGAACACAAAAGGGAAGTGATGAAAAGGAGAGTTTCCAAAATCAGTTTTCTTAAAATGAGAAAAGATTTGATAAGGTGTGTTCTTTGGTAAATCTGGGTTGAAAGAGATTTGAGAAAATTGTGGATAATCAAGGCTTTCATTTAGTGAAAATTATATTTTGCTTTGGGAAAGAAATACAAAATGCTTAGGGTTAAATAGAGAAAGCACAAGATATTTTGGGAGTGATCAAAGGTTTGAAACAAAGATTCCAAAGGGTATTGGAATAATTGGGAAGTTTTAGAAAAATCGTTTTTCGGTTGCTTCTTCCCGCGGTTCTTTATCTTAGCATGCGGTTCGATAGTGATATGGAATCGTGGGTTATTTAAAGAACCGCCCACAGAAGGTGGTTTTGGGGGATAAGGGAATTTTCAAATTCGGCAAATCCTAATGTTCTAGTCTAACTTATCATAAATCCATGCTTAAGAGCAGTAAAAACTAGAACACACACAAAGGAAAAACACATAGGTTTAATTAGCACGTAGGAAGAAGGCTAAGAAAAACCTAATGGCTACAAAAGAAAAAGACTCCAAATGACATACAAGTTCATCAAAGTAAACTATCATTAGTCATATTTAGGAATAGCCATTTAGCCAATTTAGAGAATGAGTATGAGACTATCACTAGAGGTGCTCAATTAAGGCTAAGCACGACCGTTTTTACGAGTTATATAATAACCCAACTTCCCTCATGGAAGTAATTCAACCGTTAGGTAAAATTAAGATTCTAGTGCATAAATCTCTAGTAGTCATTCTCAAGTTAGAAAAAATGTAATTCCTACATTTGTCTAATCAAGTGTAGCAAGGATGAAAAGTGTATGACGACACAATGCACAACATAATGAGGGTAAAGAATGCACCATTGCATATCTTGTCAAATAAGTCTAGTTAAGGTTATTTACCTTAATAGAACTTGAGGCCAATAACTTTGAAGTGTATAAACAACGTTTACACAAAATAAAGGAACACTCTTGATTGGTCTTTCTGAAATGACACATTTACAAATTGCATTGCAATGTAAATTACTTGAGTATTTTGGATGAAACATCCAAGTTGTCAAACCGACTCCATTGTGCATTATAAGCAATTATTAAACAAATATGTCTAATAATTAGAACAAGTAGATTCAATATACCATCATCAACACAAGTGTGAGTTATGATCCGATATATATTATTACGAAACCACATTTATGTCGACACTAAAAACATGTCAATTAGATTCGATAATAATACCAATCATATTTTGAATAATGAATCGATATTTAATTGAAATCTTTCTTGATTCCCACAAACACTCCTTTAAGAGAAAATAGCTAAGATTTTCAAAGGGTGTTTCATGTTTTATAGTGAGACATTAATCTACTTGAACTAATAACACAATGATCGAGTAAAATGACTCACATCAATAGATTTGAAAAGCTCACAAAGCTTTCAAACCTAATAGTGTTAATGAACAAGTCGAGGTGTACAAGATGTTTATATAATATTTGTAAACCAAGAGATGTTAATCCTATATGCAATGCACACATAAATAGAAAACTAAGTAACACTACTACCAATAATAATGAGCACTTAAGAATGTCCAAAGACAAAAGAAAAATCACAAAAGCATTCGTCTTTGTTTTAAGTGTTAGATACACCAAAGTATACATAGCTTGAGTTTATTTGAAAATAGTTTTCGACCCATTTCAAAATTTAATTAAGTTCAACACTTTATAAATATATCAATTTTCAAAGATATATCAACAAGAGATGTCCAACTTAATAGAAAAGAGTAAAACACAATTTTTACGACAAACCGACGCTCAATACTTTGGACAAAGTATAGAACTTAGAAAACATCCAAATTTTAAAATTTGAATAAAGGTTTTGAAGCATTTTTAATAGAAAGTAAATTCAGTTACGCCCGAAATGACGGGTGGCACGACTTCTACGGACTTACGGTTGATTTTATATGATTTTTCAAAGTTTGCAAAAATCTGTGTCGGACTGACTGCGGTTCCTTTTTGATAAGGAACCGCGGGGAACAGATAAAGAACCGCGGTCAGAGGACAAAAAATGGGTTTTTGGTCAAAATCATTTGGTAACATTTTGGAAGGACTTAGGACTCTAAAAAATCATTTTAGACACATAGAACTCGTATTTTAGAGTTAATTATGACACAAAAGATTTTTATACTTCCAAACATGAAAAGATTTAATTCAAGCTATTATACAAAGTTCATTTAACACCAAAAATTGTACGAATGAAATAACAAAACACATTTCATAAGTAATCACTCTTCATGAACAATTTGATACAAAGATCGTCTCTATTTTTAAAAACCGTTTTCATAAAAAAATCATTTGTTTTGAAAAAGAGAGCAAAGATAGGTCCAAGCTTTAAAGTACAATATACTTCAAAGATCTTGAATAACCACGCTCTGATACCAATTGTAGAAACTAGAAGGGGGGAAGTTGAATAGTTTCTAGTTCATTGTCAAAACATTCCGGTAAAACCCACTGACCGCGGTTCGTTAAACATACCCGCGGTTCGTTATCACTAAGGAACCGTGTGTCCATTTAAGGAACCGCCGACAGTGGACTTAACCTTTTGTTACATGTTAAACTTTAACAATCGTTGGTATCAAATTCTCGATCAAGATTGACTCGATATGAGATGTGTTTGATTGAAAGATAAATACTACAAGTAAAAAAATACACAAACACATCAAATTAAGAGTACATCAAGCAATAGTCTAAACACTAAGCACACACGTACTAAGCATAAAATTTTCCGAAACTAAGATGTTTAGACTAAGTGATGTACACTTGACCATAATCTAAACATGAAGCACACACGTACTAAGCCTTAACTTTTCTGCAACTTAGATGTTTAGATTATGAGATGCACACAACACACAACAACATATAAATGCATCAATAAGAGTAAAGACATAAATGTAAAGGAAAGTACCGACACGATGATTTATAGTCGTTCGGTCACGAAGCTCCTCTTCGCCCTACTCCACTTCTCGAGTACACCTTACTCGAGAGTTACTTCACTAGTCAACAAACTCCTTAAGGTGGAGAAACCATACACAACGTCGCTTATCCAATTTCTGAATCTAAGCTAAAAGTCGAGTTCGAATCTTAGGTAGGACCAATCTACACAACGTTGCCCACTTCACCATTTTCCGACACAAGGCTAGATGTCGAGTCCTAATCTTAGGTAGGACCAATCTACACCCATCTACACAACTTCCAAATTAACACACCAGTTTTGATCTACACAACTCTTCACAACTACATAACTACACCACTCTTCACAACTATACACCTACACAACTCTTCACAGCTACACACCTACATAACTCTTCACCCTAGTTATGTTTTATGGCATAAACACATAAACCATATAGATCTAAGTACTCACCACTTAGATCTATGACTCTGACACTATATCCAAGTATTAACAAACTTGGATCTACACAACTAACACCTAATCCAAGGATACCCATCACTTGGATCTTCTACCCTTACAAACACATCCAAGTGAACCCAACACTTGGATCTTCTACATATACATAGTAGGAAAACAATGATTTGATCTAGAAGGAGAGATCTTCATCATGTTATGAACCAAACACTTCATGGTAATGAAAGTGTTCTTCTCTTTGCACTTGAGAGGATGAGAGGATTGAAGGAGAGAATCACATTGTTAGCCTCAAAATTTTGAGTCAAAAAAGAATGTTCGGTCATAGGTTTATATTGTAATATTTATTAGAACGTTGTAATAGTTAGTTAAAATAGTAGTGACATTACAGGCTTGATGGTTAGCTTAAAAGGCCTCTTTCAAGGTACTAAGCATTTATTCAAGCCCGGCCCAAAACATATGTAGTCCATTAGAGAGCCCGCATGTGGGTGGACTATATAAGCACCCTCCTAGCATGTTAGGAGGGTTAGAAGCTTTCATTTCTTAATCTAATTTTCACCTAGTTAATCACCTCTCTCTCTCTCTATTTTCTCTCACTACTTTCTCTCTCTAAAATTCATATCTTTTCCATCTCATTTCTTTAATCTATCATCATATATTAAGGGACAACAATTGGTATCAATCGCCATGGGGTATATTCGTGTTTAGTTTGTGGTTATTATTTTTTATTCGTGTGATTTTAATCTTCAAATCATCTCGTCTCAAAAAATCTTGTGTTTTCGAGCTCTAAATCTTCGTACAAATTGCCTACAAAGTTGTGGTAGGAATTTGTGTTACCCTTTTTGGTGATTTCCACAAAAAAATTGGAAGTTTTGGCTTGATTTTTGGGTAAAAAATTCGTCATATTAAGTTTTTGGTTCATGTAATTCGGAACTTGAGGGTTTCTATAAGTCGGGAAACAAGGGTTTCAAAGATTCTGAATTGTGTGTCAAATTGAGTATTCTGGATTACGTATCGCATCCCATATTCCGAATTAGATCGAGTATCATATTTTGGATAAGGTAGTGGTTCGAAGTATTCCGAATTATATTCTTGAGTTATTCCGACTTCACATCACAAGGTTATTCCGGGTTAGATTTAAAATTATTCCGGATTAGGTTTTGAAATAGTCATCCCGAATAAGGTTGGGAATTTTATTCCGGATTACGTTGAGAACAAAGATTCCGGATAAGGTCTTGATCAGTTATTCCGAATAAGGTAAGGATCTTAGCATTCCGGATTAGGTCAAGTAGTTTGATTCTGGATAAGGTGTGGACTTTTATTCCGGATAAGGCTTTGTTTTTTTTTATATTCCAGATTAGGTTAAGAAGAGCTTATTCCGGATAGGGTCAAGGTGTTCCGTATTGCGAACATGGTCAGTCTTCATTATTCCAAACAAGGTTCATTTTGGGATTCTGGATAAGGGAAATTTTCATTATTCCGTATTAGGTAAGGAAAAAATTCCGACTTGTGTATTTACTAATTCCGGATTGTGTACCCATTTGGATTCCGGATTGATTACCCATTTGGATTCCGGATTGTGTTCATTTGGATTCCGTCTTATTCTTTGTAGATATATTCCGAATTGTTGGGTTATAAAACTTTCAAAAACAAGATTTCGGATTGTGTTCGTGTGATTTTTCGCCTAAGATTTTTTGGTTTCTTGCGAAGACATTGTTTAGGGTTTTTCACAACATTTCTTGAAGTCTCAACCACAATCTACTCACAACAACATCTACTTAAGATCCTATTCACTTTGATTTCGAGATGGATTCTACTACTGAATATCGTGTTACTAATAACAACATCATGGTGGCGGGTAACAAAGAGAGACCACCAATACTTGTGACTGGTCGATATGCACAATGGCAATCACGATTCCTTAGATATCTTGACACCAAATCTAATGGTGATGTTCTTCGACGTTGCATCAAAGAAGGACCCTATACTCTCACTACGGTAACCATTCTTGCAATCCCAGCAACCGACTCGACGACCGGTTCCGATGAGAAAACAATTGAGGGAACATATGAGAACACTTCGAAAGAGAAACGTGCTTGGATTGATGAAGAGAAAGAAATAATCTATTTGATTCTCAGTGGGATTGGGGATGATATTTACTCAATGGTTGATGTGTGCTCTACTGCAAAAGAAATATGGTTTGCCATTGAACGCTTGCAACAAGGTGAATCACTTAACAAGCAAGATGCCAAAACTAACTTGTTCTGGAACTTTGGTAAGTTTACTTCATTGGATGGGGAATCAATTGATTCATATTACTCAAGGTTCTACAAGATGATGAATGACATGACAAGAAACAATTTGCAAGTCTCCACCATGCAAGTCAATGTGCAATTTCTACAGCAACTTCAACCAGAGTGGACACGGTTCGTAACTTTGGTGAAACAACAGAGTAAGTTAGACGAAGTCAACTATCACACGCTCTTTGACATTTTGAAACAATTTTAAAATGAGGCGAATGAACTTCGAGCTGAAAGGATAGCAAAGACTGCTGATCACTTGCTTTGGTGTCTACCACTCAACAAGTCCAAGATCATCGCTCTCGTGATCCAAAGTCATACTCCACTACATCCTCCTCACCAAGATACTCCACTACATCCTCTTCACCAAGATACTCCACTTCATCTAAGTATTCAACTCCTACAAGATCACGAGACAAAGAACCAAGAGAACCATGACCTGAGCCATCATCTGAAGAGGACAGTGATGAAGAACTAGCTTAGAAGGATAGGGAGATGAAACAACAAATTGCTTTCATTATGAAGACCTACAAGAAAATCTTCAAACCCACCAACAACAATCTTCGAACATCATCTAACACAAGGAACCAATATGTTGAGAGTCCTCGAAGGTATGACACACGTTAATGTGATGAAAGTCCTCCTAGGTATGATCAACGTAATCCAACATATGTTGAGGGTTCTGCACGGTATGATCGACAAAATGCTAAGTATGAAACTCAGAGGATTGCTACTGCTGCTAGGAATAGGGAAACTGTTGGTACTCAAGTGGTTCAGCAGAGTGGGATTCAATGCATTAATTGTCAAGGTTATAGGCATATGTCAAAGGAATGCAGAAAGCCAAAACGAGTTAGGGATTCTAGTTATCATAAGGAAAAGATGTTGCTTTGCAAGAAGAGGGAAGTTGGGGTTAAACTGTCGGCCGAGGAAGGAGCAATGCTCGATGATACTGATGATGAAGCCTCTGACCAAGAACTTGAAGCACATTACTCGTACATGGCAAAGGTTGAAGAAGTTCTCAACGTCACGGACGATGACAATGGTCCTATCTTTGATACTGAGCCAATTGATAAGGTACACACTGAAGAGGAATATAATGTGTCTGGTAATACTCATGAGCATTGTGAGCTATCCAAAGCCATTAATAACACATGTATGATGGAAACGGTTGATAGCAATACCACACCCGATTCATCAGACATGTGCAATAATGAGTCTGAGGATGATCAACATGCAAATGAGTATGATGATGATGAGGAGCGTATTACGCTTTCTAACTTAATTGCTTCTTTACAAAAAGAAGTCAAAGAAACTAGAAAAATTCAAAAGCAATTAAAGAAGGCAAACGCTACGCTTACTCAAAATTTTGAAGAATGCAAAGCTGCTCTAATTAAATCTAGTGAGACCATTGATAGCTAGCTCATCTTCTTCAAAAGACCAATGAGATTGAGGGGTACAAAGGGTGTTTAATTAACGTCAAAAAGGACGATTATCAACAAAAATATAACGAAACTCTTAAGCTTCTAAACAAGAGAAACGTAATTATAACACCTCTTCGAGTACTGAATGTCACAAAACATATCTTGCTACCACTAAAGTCAATGAGCTAACTCAAGTAAATGGTTTTCTTCAAGAGGATAAAACTAAACTTTTTAATGCAAAGAAAGCTGTGGTTGAAAAGATGGAAAAGGATTTCAAAACTAAACAAGCGAATGACATCGACAAAATGGTGGAACTTGAAACTCAAATTGATTTTTACAAGAAAATTGTTTACAAACTAATCAATCAATTCAAACCATGAGAATGTTGGCACCTCGTTCGTTTTTCAAGGATAGACCTAGTTTTGCAAATCCTAATTACCTTGAGCAAGCTCAATCTGAGAATTAGCACTTATATCTTGATGAGTCACAATGGACCGATCTTGATTGCCTTGTTGTTAGGCCTGATAGTGAAGAGACAAACGATTTGGAAGAAGAGAGTAGACCAAAAGTTAATAAAGAATTTGTTAGACCATATAATTATGCTTATGAAAACATTATTTATGGTCTTTTCAAACCGCAAACACAGAAGACTCGTGAGTAAATATTTTTCGAATGTGAAGAAATAAGAATTAAATAGAGACAAGCTTTTGACACTAAGAAAACTAAAACTAATGTTTCAAAATTTATTGAGTACTTGCCATATAAAGTTTTTTAAGGAAGAGTAAGCAAGCACTTAGTATTCTCAAGAGTAACATTGAAAATTTCAAAAAAGTTGTTGATGATGATTGGAAAAAACGTGAACTTTCGAAAGGAAACAAAGAAATTCCTCACGATATAACTGTGCTTGTGAAAAGTATTTTGATTCCGCTTGTGGAAAGAACGCAAAAACATATTTTGGAATTTTAAGCATTAATTAAGCAAGAAACGTTTGATAATTTGAAATATGTGGAATCTCTTGAAAAAGAAGTGAACGACCATCAACCTGAAAGAGACGAGTTTTCTACAGCATATGATCTACTCTTACACGAATTTCTCTCAAAAGATATTATGTGTGTTTATGTTACATCTTGTGTTGATATTGATGAATATTCTGATGTTGCATGCAAATATCTTGATCAAGTTAAAGAGTGTAAACGTCTTGAAACTGAGCTTTTGAATAAAGTTGACCAAAAAGAGTTCTCGTTACTTCAACATAGATATGATTATCTTCAAAAACATTGTCATTCACTTGAACTTGCTTTGCAAAAGAAAGTTGGCAGATTTTCAAATGATACACCTTTGGAAGTAAAATTATCTGAGTCATGTCGATTACTAAACGAAAAAAGTCTTGATATTTTGGATTTGAAAACTCAGTTACAAGAAAAAGACATAGCAAGAGCAGAGTTGAAGAAACTCGTTGCTAAGATGGGTGGTAAAGTTGTGGAACCTAGCGTTAAGAAACCTGTTGTTAGACAACCCAATGCCTCTAAGGTGAATAGATCCTCTATCTTGGGAAAACCATCTGCTTTCTCAAATTCCTCGTTTGCAAAACCTGTGTTTGCCCTCAAGATGGATGGAAAGGAAAGGTTACCACATACTCAATCCATAAGGAATATTGTAGCACCAAGCGTTAAGCACAATAATGTGATTAAACCAGGGATGTATAGAATGACCACTAAACCCACAAACAAAGTTAATCAATCGCCTCAGACTTCTAGAAACACTAATACTCGTGTGTCTTCTACTACAGGAGTAGTCTCCACTGCTAGTGTTAGCCAGCCTCAGCTTAAGAGCACTCACGTGAATGATAAGGTCTGGAAACACAAGAGTCAAGGGAAGATGAAGGAAGTAGAAGAACACCCTATGAATTTGAATGTTTTTAAGAATAAAAAGTTTGTAATCGTGTGTAATGACGATTTGAATGCTTTGAATGTTAAATTTTTTTGTGTCAAATGTAGAAAATGTGCTAATGCTAATCATTCTATGTGTGCTATGAATAATGTCAAAGACGTAGATACTAGAACTAAGAAGCAAGTTGCGATGCCTATTAGTGCTAGTAAACCCAAACGCAAAGTGAAGCATTCTGGTGCAACCCCCACTAAGAAAAGTACTGCATCAGACTCCACCACTAAGAACCCTAGAAGCATAAATAGGGAATTATATAAGTCTACTAGCAAGTCTTGTAAATGGTGGTTTGCTAATCAATGTCCTCCAGGATATAAATGGATGCCTAAAGTTAGGACAGAAAATGTGACAACCAGTTTTAGTATGCCTTTAAATGTTCCTAAGGACACTAATGATTCTACAATCACAACTACTGTGGTATCTAATTTAGCAAATGCTCCATCGTGTTCTAACTCTTCTGCATGTGATACAAATATTTCTCTTCATACTAGACTCCGGATGCACGAAGCACATGACGAGCAATCTCAAGCTTCTAATTAACTTCGTGGAGAAGTTCATGGGTACAGTCCGATTCGGAAATGATCAATTTGCACCGATCCTAGGATATGGATATTTGGTTCAATGGAATATCACGATAAAAAGGGTATATTACGTCAAAGGTCTCAATCACAATCTTTTCTCAGTTGGTCAATTCTGTGATGCAGATTTGGAGGTTGCTTTCAGAAAGAAGACATGTTTTGTTCGTGATTATGATGGGAATGACTTACTTACCAGTACACGGGGTACTGATCTTTACACAATTTCACTACAAGACACAACTTCATCAACTCTACTTTGCTTCATGGCTAAAGCTTCAATGACTCAGGCATGGTTATGGCATCAACGTCTATCTCATCTCAACTTTGATACCATCAACTTGCTTTCCAAGAAAGATATTGTGAGAGGCCTTCCAAGCTTGAAATTCATCAAAGATCATCTTTGTTCTTCTTGTGAGCTTTGTAAAGCTAAACGAAGTAGCTTTAAGACAAAGACTACACCAAGCTCTAAAGGACGGTTAGATCTTCTTCATATAGATTTGTGTGGTCCCATGCGTGTTCATAGTATCAATGGGAAGAAATATGTTATAGTAATTGTCGATGATTACTCAAGGTACACATGGACTCACTTCTTAAGGTCCAAGGATGAAACACCCGAACTTCTCATCAACTTCACAAAACTGATACAACGTGGTCTTCAAGCTCAAATAAAAGTGGTTCGTACTGACAGAGGCACATAATTTTTGAATTCAACTCTGAGAAACTATTTTGAAGCTGAAGGAATTGAACATGAAACATCAATTGCTCGAACACCCGAACAAAACGGCGTTGTTGAAAGACGAAACCATACTTTGGTTGAGGCTGCTCGAACATTATTATCCGCTTCAAAACTAGCATTATACTTTTGGGCCGAAGCCGTGTCAACCGCATGCTACATACAAAACCGATCGTTAATTATCCCAAGACACGAAAAGACACCATATCACATAATTTATGATCGAAAACCCTCACTCAAACACCTTCACGTTTATTGATGTACTTGTTACATTATACGAGATGGTAAAAATCTGGATAAGATGAAAGAGAAAGGTGATGCATGTATTCTAGTGGGATATGCAACTCAGTCTAAGGGATATAGAGTTTACAACAAGAGAACAAAAATGATAGTCGAGACCATTCATATACGATTTGATGAATTACAAGAAATGGCACTTGAAAAAAACAGTTTAAGTCCCGATCCACAATGACACACGACTTCCGTTCACAACCGCACAGAACTCGGAACTCAAGACCACAGCAATGAACCGTCAAGTTCAAAGTTGGTTCAAGAAAATGTTCCAAGAGCAGATATGACAGTCAACACGAAAATTGAAGAGTTGGAAATGTTATATGGACCAATGCATGATGAATATTTCACGGGGGAGAAACATGTTGTATCGAAGTCTTTCGCTCTTACTCATGATAAGAATGATGATACCTATCATCGTCAACAAAAGGATACAACTTTATCTACTTCAACACGGGTTGCTACAGGTTTACCTCCTCATAATATCACATCAACAACCGCTCCTACAACATCCACAACTACTGTCATTGCTCCAAAGAACACAAATCAAGCAGACTATGCATTAAATGACGAAGACGAATTTATCAACCCATTCGGTACACCGGTACACGAAACTGGAGAGTCTTCTACTCGCCATGTTGATCCGTCAAATATGCATACCTTCTATCAACGACGTCCTTCAACACATCATTGTACCCGAGATCATCCTTTGGTTCAAGTAATTGGAAACCCTTCACAGCCCGTTCGTACAAGACGACAACTTGAAACCTATGGTTATGTTTGTATGTTCACACTCGTCGTGAGTACAGCTGAACCAACAAATATCAAAGAAGCCTTGGCATATCACGCTTGGATTGAATCGATGACGGATGAACTTCAATAATTTGAAAGACTTAAAGTCAACTTGTTGACAGACCATACGATGTAATATCATTAAATCTTCGATGGATCTGGAAAAACAAGATGGATGAAGAGAACACAATCATCAAGAATAAATCTAGGCTAGTGGCTAAAGGTATGGCCAGAAAGAGGGTATTGATTTTGAAGAATCATTTGCACCAGTAGCTCGTATGGAAGCGGTTAGGATTTTCCTTGCTTATGTTGCACATAAGGGATTCATCGTTTATCAAATGGACGTAAAGACGACGTTTCTTAACGGTCCTTTGAAAGAAGAAGTCTATGTCACACAGCCGGAAGGATTTTTCAATCCTTATTATCCTGACAAGGTGTATCGTCTCCACAAAGTACTTTATGGACTCAAGCAAGATCCAAGGGCGTGGTACGACGAGCTCTCAAAATTTTTGGTATCCAAAGGTTTCTCAAAAGGTTTCGTTGATCTAACTTTGTTCACTTATAAGTATGGGGATGACATTTTGCTTGTGCAGATTTATGTTGATGACATTATTTTCGGGTCTACAAACCCAAAACTTTCAAAATGGTTTGAAAAAGTAAAGTACAGCAGATTTGAAATGTCAATGATGGGGAACTAAGATTTTTTCTAGGAAATCAAGTTCACCAATCCCCAAGTGGTATCTTTATCAACCAAGCTAAGTATTGTCAAGAAATAATCAAAAACCATGGTATGACCTCATGTGACCCCGTTGGGACACCATTATCAACCACATCCCTAGATGGTGATTTGGAGAGAGATGCCATAGATCAAACAAGATATCGTTCCATGATCGGATCCCTCATGTACGTAACAGTAAGCCGACCAGATATATCACATGTTACGTGTTATTGTGTACGATATCAAGCACGACCCACTGAAAAGAACCTCAAAGAGGTTAAACGGATCTTTCGGTACCTTAAGAATACCATTCACATGGAACTCTAGTATCCGAGGGAACCCGGTTTCTTTCTAACGGCCTATTCAGATTCTGATCATGCAGGGTGTCTTGATACACGAAAAAGTACTTCTGGTGGTGCACAATTTCTAGGTCAAGATAAGCTCATGGGATGGTCTTCCAAGAAGCAGGATTGCACATCATTGTCATCAGCCGAAGCGGAGTATGTGTCTCTATCTGCGTGTTGTGCTCAAGTTCTATGGATGAGAACACAACTCACGGATTATGCCTTCCACTTTGATAAAGTACCTATGTACTGTGACTTAAAGTCTGCCATAGCCATTACCTGCAATCCGGTACAGCATTCCCGCACGAAGCACATTGATATCAGATATCACTTCATTAAGGAACAAGTTGAAAGGGGTATTGTTGAACTATACTTTGTTGGAACTGATTACCAATTAGCTGACTTGTTTACAAAAGCTCTTTCGAAAGAGAGGTTTGCGTATCTAGTTAGGCAAATTGGTATGAGATGTTTGACTCCATCAGAACTGGAGATTCTGGCAAAGAAGCCTGCTTGATTCATCTATCAAACATCTACATGTAAATATTAATAAAAAAGCAAAATACAAAATTAAAAATCTTTGAAAATCCAAAAATATGCTTCTCGACATGTCTTTCAGTATCGATAATATGGACGTGCATAGAAATGTCGCTCAATAACAACACGGGTGTGTACATAAAGCTCGAATGAAAGTTGTAAATACTTTTCAAAACATGTCATTTCTATCTTTTTATATAGGAAAATGTATATTTTGACAATTTTTCCAACAACGGTTAGAGCAATCTATCTTGGGTTGAGCTTGTCACAAAACATTCAACGTTTTGAGATCAACACAATGGCTTGTAATCACTTTCAGATTGTAACCCGGATCTATATTCACGGGGGAGTGTACGCTTTAGTGCCCTTACCCTCAGCAAAAGAAGAGAAATCTTCTTACACTTGAGTGGATTTGTCAAGACACTCAAAGTATATGAACTCAACTTTATGCTTTAGAAAAACTTTTTCGCCAAAAAGAAATAGAGGTTTTCAAAAAGCGTTGAACACAATTTTTTCAAGAATTTCTCAATGATTATTCAAAATCTTTCAAAAATTGTGTGTTCAACAACTCCTATCCTCAAAAAGTTAAATGGGGATCACATCCTCACAATGACAATTCAATTGGATCAATTTTTGAGGGGGAGCGTTCCAAATTCATGCTAAGTTTGACACATTTTTCTCCCGAAAAGTTTCAAAACTATTTTTCAAAATATATTTAAATCAAATTCGGTATCTCTAATATCAAACGATTTTATATATTAGAGATAGGGGAGAAAATGTTATTAAAATGTGATCTAAAGACTCCAGCACTCATGGTTTCGATCAAAACCCCACAACATCTTTAATTCACGACGTTATTGGTGTCAAAAGGGTGATTAGGTTTAAGTCCTATGATCCAACCAAAACAGGAGGGATCTTCCCAGGGACAATCCAATAGATTATTAGAAATCCTTAGGAAAGATGGAGTAGAAAGTGAACGTAGTTGAATGCCGACTAAGTACTGATGCTAGCACTTAAACAATCACAACAAGGTGCTAGTAATGATGTCTTGGTAAGCATTGAAGGGGTTGAAGAATGAAAAAGAAATGTAAGGATAAAGGGTGTAAACAAAGAAGCCCTCCATACAACTTAGGCAGAAACTGGGTCAACACATCATGAAGACAATGCATCATGGACCCAGTGATGTAATGCACAACCCCTCCCTAGCTGACTCATGCTTCTCTCAAAAGAAGTTTGTTTTATTGTCACGGAGATCAACATGACTTCTATTTACTTTCTTACTCCGAGATAGTTGATATTGAATAGGTGGCATCTGCTCCAGCCTCCGACCACTAAAAGTGCACAAATCGAGTCTAGAGCCAAGAGATCAATCAAATCTCGTTAGGACACACGGATGAAGATCAAGAGAGTCCTACGCTATATCCTTTCGATATTGCTAGAACACTCAGAGTGATACTGCCTAGTAGTCACAATGATGAGTGGAAATCCTTCCAGTGTTAACATCAAACAGCACTGTGGTAGGTCATGTGTAAGATTCTTTATGAATTGAACATATGTAAAACTGAAAAGGAACTACGGTTTGTTTCTTTATCGATTCAAACTTGTTTTTGGTTTCTACGCAATATCTTTGATGACGTATAGTCCCCAGCCGGGTCATGAACCCGGCCCAAGGGTACTACCCGTATCCGGCCCATCACATATGGGTAGGATAAATGTCAATTAGGCTTATGGGCTTGAATGAACAGTAACCGCACACACGTGTGCGGCCCACGACCCGGTATGGCCGACACGGCCGACATAGGGTGAGACAGAATGATATTCTGTCTAGGAATATCTTTACCCTAATAAGAGAGGATATTCACTACCAGAATTAGAAGATAACAATCATTCTAATTCTGGTGCTTATCTCTTCCTTGGGGCCGAAGGATCAGTGAAAGCCCACTAGGGTTTCACTGCCTATAAAAGGAACCCCCAAGGGTTCCACGAAGGTATCACAATTCTCTCTTAAACTCACATATAACCCTAAATCGATTACTTACTCTCACGCCGGAGTCTAATCGTGGGAAACCCTCCCATGGTAAGCTTAACGCGTGTTGTTTAGTGTGCAGGATCCCAACCAGACGATTCACTTGGTGCAGGAACCGGTACCCAGCCAACCCGAATTAAGCCTAATTCGGGTCTAGCCAGGATCAACCAACTTTTGCATCAACAAGTTGGCGCCATCCGTGGGACCTTAACACTAAGCTAGAACAAAAACCTCATCTCGATCTTTTTCAATGACGAAGGGGCATCCGCCAGTTAACCCCAGGAACGTGAATCCTGGGAACCGGAAGTCCCCAGGGGAAGGGATTCTTATTCCCAACCAATCACCTAGCCGCCTCGCAGGCGGACCAGGTAACCGTAGCGGTCTTCAGTCCGCAGGGGTGACGAGCACGATCTCGGTGACACCCCCGCCCACTTCAACCCTGGACAACCCCGATCCGGGAAGTGCGCCAGACCCTCCTAACAAGGAGCCACGTAGACCCTTAATGGAGGAAGAACATGAAGCTCAACCACTCAGCGAGGATGAGCTCACTCGAGTCCTCACTCAGAATTTCGAAAGGATCGTCCCAGGGATCGCATCAAGATTGAGCCTGGGGAGGAACCTTTCAGCCCGACTCAACTTTGGCGACAGTGGACCATCCACCCCTTCCCGAAATCGGAGAAAAAGGAGGACTCAGCCTCGGGAGCAGGAAACCTTTGAGGAAGACCCTCAACCCCGGAATGTGTTTGAACGCATAGGGGATCGCATTATGCAAGAATTGACGCAGTCCCAAGATGGAGAAAGGCCGGATGGCTCCCCCGAGCGGCCAGATCGAGAGCTGACCAGAACCACACGCCGCCCAAGTGTGTGGGATAGGATGAACATAGGGAGGGAGGCTCCTGGTTCATCTCAGAAAAGTGGTCCCTATTCAAAAGGTCGGGCACCACCACTGTCCCCAGATCCGTCTGGGGAAGACTCGGATGACCATCCACCCAAGCACCGCCGGCCTAGGCGCACGCCTCCGCCACCAAACAATGATGAGTATTATGGTGGCCCCTACTATTGGGATACGGAAGCAGAGGACCTCTCGCGTCCGTGGTGTGAACCATGGGATGACCCTAGGCTCACACGGCCATGGGCGGATCCCAGGGAAGATCCGTTTACCCTCCGCATACGGAATTATTCTGAGGACACCAAACGTCGCATGCCGGCATGTATCAAGACGTATGATGGGTCCGGTGATCCGGTGGATCACCTGAAAATATTCGATACTCAGGCTAAAATTGAACGATGGCCCATGCCTATATGGTGCCAAATGTTTAATTCGACCTTGATTGGAAACGCTCGTGACTGGTTCGAGGCACTCCCCCCACGGAGCATTGATAGTTTCACGGAATTACGCACTGCGTTTGAGAACAATTATACTCAAAGGAAGAAGTATAATAGGGATCCGGTCTCATTGGCAACTGTCAAGCAACGGCCGGGGGAGTCCACAGAAGCCTTCACTGAGCGCTTCAATGATGAGTGCACGCGCACGAGAACCATGCCAGAGCTCCTGAAAATCTCTGACTACATGCACGCCATAACGGACAGAGAACTGATCAGGCGTCTCAACGACAAGCGTCCAGAGAGATATGATGACCTCATGGAAAGGGTCAGAAATTTCATAAAGGGAGAGACAGCTGTTGCCGCAGCCTACCCATCCCGAGGAAGTGGGTATCGCTCAAACGACCAACCCCGTAGACAGTCGGCGGTCAAGGCAACCAGAACAATAACAAGGGCTCGGACTATAAGAGCCAAAGCAAAGGCGGACGGTCGGACGACAAGTTCACCCCCCTAAAGATGTCCTACCGGGAGATCTTGTTGACTGAAGGGGCGAATTTTCCAAGACCTCCCCCAATGACCACACCCCCGGAACGTCGGCAGGGAAGTCGCTTCTGCGAGTTCCATAATGACAAAGGACACGGCACGGAGGAGTGTATCCAGCTGAAGAAGCATATTGAGTCGCTAATCAAATCAGGCAAACTCAAGCACCTAGTTAAGGATTGGAAAGACGGAAAGGACAACAACAAGAAGTATGATAAGAAGGATCCCCAAAAAGACAAGCCTTCTACCATATACATGATCCAATCCAGGCAGCGCCGCACGAGACAGAAAATTGGCCAAAAATTTTCACGCGGCAAGGAAATCTCATTCCCTCTCATCACAGCAAGTGACGTGGTTGATGCGCCTCTCACTATTGAGATAAGCATTGGAACACACAATGTTCGTCGCATGTATGTGGATGGAGGGTCGTCAGCAGAGGTGTTGTATGAACACTGCTTTGTGCAGTTATGCCCAGAGATAAGAAGCCAATTAGTACCGGCCACGTCGCCGCTTACTGGTTTTAGTGGAGATACTATCTGGCCAATAGGGCAGTTGCGTTTGCTTGTCACCATTGGGAATGAGGAACATTCCACTACAACGTGGATGAACTTCATGGTGATACGTTCACACTCCCCTTATAATGGAATCATAGGCAGACCAGGCATTTTGGCTATCCGGGCAGTACCCTCTACGGCACACGGAATGATTAAGTTCCCCGTTGATGGGGGAATCGTTACTATTTATAACACAGTCGTGCCGACATCCGAGTGTCACACTGTGACAACACCGGCACCACCTGTACCACCCAAGGATGGAGCACCACCACCCAATTGGAAGGTGGCCATTCACCCTGATTACCCGGAACAGGAGGTATCCATAGGAGGGGAGCTCTCAGATAGCGGCAAAAGGGCCATGTGTGCACTTTTAAGTGCAAACCTGGACATATTCGCATGGGAACCAAAACATATGACGGGGGTGCCACGTACGATAGCAGAGCATAAGCTCCAGATCCGCCAAGGGTACCAACCCATCAAGCAAAAGAAGCGCGGCCAGGCGCCCGAGAGAAGTCAAGTTATATTGGAGGAAGTGCGGAAACTGGTGGACGCAGGCATTATGCGCGAGGTATACTACCACGAGTGGTTATCCAATCCAGTCATGGTCAAGAAACATGACGGAAGTTGGCGCATGTGCGTGGATTTCACGGACCTGAACAAGGCCTGCCCACAGGACTGTTACCCGCTTCCAGAAATCGACTGGAAAGTAGAATCCTTGTGTGGATATCCTTTCAAATGCTTCTTGGATGCATATAAAGGGTATCACCAAATCCAGATGGCGGAGGAGGATGAAGAAAAAACGGCGTTCCACACAAGCCAGGGCGTATATTGCTATACGAAAATGCCGTTTGGATTAAAGAACACCGGCGCTACGTATCAGTGGTTGGTGGATAAAGCTTTCGAATCACAAATAGGACGCAACTTGGAGGTATATGTTGATGACTTGGTGATAAAAAGCCACACGGAGGAGGCACTCCTCCGGGATGTCCAGGAGACATTCGACACGCTGAGAAGGATTAATATGAAGTTAAATCCAAAGAAATGTACGTTTGGTGCAACAGAAGGAATGTTCTTGGGATATTTGATTGACCCAAACGGCATCAAACCTTGTCCAGAGAAGACAGACACAGTGATACGGCTACCGTCCCCGCAGACACGGAAGGAGGTGCAGTCCCTGAATGGGAAGTTAGCCGGACTAAATAGATTTCTATCCAAATCCGCAGAGAAGTCATTGCCCTTATTTAAGACACTCAAGAAGTGTATTAGAAAGGGAGACTTCCGTTGGACGAAGGAAGCTGAGGAAGCCTTTGGCCAACTCAAGCAGCATCTCGCATCTCTCCCCATGTTGGTAGCTCCCCGCCCAAAGGAGGAACTTGTTATGTATCTCTCGGCTACTCATGGCGCAATAAGCGCGGTATTGATGACGGATAGAGACACAATACAGACCCCGGTCTACTTTATAAGTAGAACATTACAAGGAGCGGAGCTGAATTATTCCCCCATGGAAAAATTGGTGCTAGCACTAGTATTTGCTACAAAGCGGCTGCGCCGGGTACTTTCAGGCGCACCCGATTGTCGTGATTACGGATCAGCCAATCAAGCAGGTTATATCTAGACCAGACGTGGCAGGGAGACTAGAAAAGTGGAGCATCTTACTGGGAGGGCATAATATATCTTACAGACCAAGGACGGCTGTTAAAGGCCAGATCTTGGCAGATTTCCTGATCGAAAAGCCGGATGAGGAAGAACCAATCATTAAGCAAGAGGAGGTCCCAGCGGAACCTTGGGTGCTATTCACGGACGGATCCTCATGCACAGACGGGTCCGGGGCAGGCCTCATCCTCACAAATCCAGAAGGAATGGAATTCACGTACGCCCTCTGTTTCGAGTTCACGGCCACCAATAACGAAGCGGAATATGAAGCATTAATTGCGGGTTTAAAAATCGCCGCTAGAATGGGAGTCCGCAACCTTGAAGCCTACGTGGACTCACGGCTTGTCGCGAACCATATTCTAGGTGGGTATGTGGCTAAGGAGGACAACATGGTCAGGTATTTGGAAAAAGTCAAGACGTTAATCGCAACTTTCAGTAAGTTTTCCATCAAGCAGGTGCCAAGGGGCGAGAACAAGAAAGCGGACGCCCTCAGTAAAATCGCATCCACAAGCTTCGCCCACTTGTCTAAACAGGTTTTGGTGGAAATACTCAAGGAAAAGTCTATCACGGAAGGGGAAGTAACTGCTATAGTTGAAGAGGAGGGACCTACGTGGATGACCCCAATCATCAACTATTTGACTAGTGAAACCCTTCCAGACGAGGAAAAAGCAGCAAGGCGCGTTAAAAGGAAGTCACAACATTTCGAACTCCGGGAAGGCATCCTTTACAAACGCTCTTTCTTGCAGCCGTGGCTGCGGTGTGTTGGACCACGCTAGGCGGCCTACGTGATCAGTGACATACACGAAGGGTTGTGCGGCATGCATGCAGGCCCACGATCCGTGGTAGCCCGAGCCTTACGAACAGGATACTATTGGCCCACTATGCACAGAGACGCGCGCGACATGATCCGCAGGTGCAATGATTGCCAAGTGCATAGGCCAGTACCGCGGCACCCGCAGCAGGAGCTTACACCTATCACATCCCCATGGCCATTTTACAAGTGGGGAACTGACATTGCAGGACCATTTCCTGTAGCTACGGGAGGGGTTAAATTCTTGATTGTTGCAATGGATTACTTTACACGATGGATAGAAGCCAAGGCAGTAAAATCTATCACGGGTAAGCAGGTCAAGAAGTTTGTGTGGGAACACATCGTATGCCGTTTCGGTCTACCAGGAGAAATTATATCGGACAACGGCAAGCAGTTCACGGACAACCCATTTAAAGACTGGTGCGCATCGTTGAACATCAAACGGCGCTTCGCATCTGTTAAACATCCACAAACGAACGGCCTTGTTGAACGAGCAAATAGGAGCTTGGGAAATGGAATCAAGGCGCGGCTGGATGAGCGGCAGGGCAAATGGGTTGATGAGTTGTCACACGTGCTATGGGCACATAGAACAATGATAAAAACAGCTAACGGAGATACTCCGTTTGCACTGGCTTACGGCACTGAAGCCGTTATACCAGCAGAAATAGGGATGCCTACCATCCGCACGGCGGAGGTTAATGCCGTCACAAACGATGAACAACTGCGAATCAACCTAGATCTGTTGGAATAGAAAAGGGAAATAGCAGCCATCAATGAAGCTAAGTACAAGGCTAAGATGAAGGCTTATTACGACGCCAAGGTCAAGGGTGTTTCTTTTCGACCGGGAGACTACGTCTATCGTGCTAACGAAGCAAGTCGAGTGGAAAATACAGGAAAATTGGGCCCTAAATGGGAAGGACCGTATGAAGTCACTGAAACCTTGGGACGAGGCGCGTACAAGTTGCGCGATATGGATGGCCGCGACCTAGAGCGCACATGGAACATCGCCAATCTAAAAAGGTGCTATCTTTGAAAGCTACGGCTCCCGCATGGACACTTCGCTATAGGCGGTCTTAATAAAGAACCATGCGGGTTATTTGTCTTATTTGTTTTTCTTATGTTTGTTTAAGTTTCCTTTATGGACTTTTTTTTTTAGGACTTGTCGTCATTACTCGAACAAAAATGTAAACGTTCTAATAAAACGCCGTGGTGCCTAGCTAGTTCCACGGCCTGTTTCGTGCAAATTATTTTCCTCTTTGTTAGATTCTTTGTTAGCCGTATGAATTCTACTTGTGTTATAATATGCCATGTTTCTTTCATATGCATTTTCTCGAAATACCGTACATGTACCATACGCCTCCAGGTGGGGTAAGAGGATTAAGTGAACCTACTAATTCAACTTGCCGTGTAAGAGGGATGCAACCCCAGCCGCACGGATCACGTATCCTTACTAGACACCTTACTCACAAGACGTTGGGGTAAGTTTCATATGCTATAGCCGTACCGTGCTCTGCATAGTAAAGACGCACGTCGCATGTCTAGTAAATTATAGACTTGTATGTATTTTCTTTGTGAGTAAGACGTGGTACATTCACAAGCACAAATACACAGGTTTCCAAACAAATCAAAATTGCCGTGGCTACCCACGGACTTATATACAAAATGTAAAAATGGTTAGCCGTGTACATACACGGACGAATCGAAATGATAGATATCCATAGATTACAAAGCAATTGTCTTGAAAAAAGGAGCATCCTAAATTGAGGGGAGAAACCTACCCATTTCTGCTTGTTCTTCCACCAAACACGGCAACCATTCATCACTTTCTCCCCGCTTCTGGGCTTGGGCCACGGTTCTTTCCAACACCACATCTAGGGGCTCCTCGTCAAGTACGACCCTGGTTACGTCCTCATATACAGGAAGGGTTAGAGGAAAGGAAGCATTGGAAGGCGTGCTAGGACTGAGCTTTTCCATGATTTCAGTGTTTGGGGCATCTTTGGTGGCCTCTAGCTCATCCAGGAATAGGTAATGCAGATCTTGCATCGCAGCCATGGAGGCAGTCATCTTGCTGGCGGCTTCGGGCTTAAAGAAGGTATGACGGGCGATGTCCCCACCTTTAGTGATCAGTTCAGCAGCCTCAACCATTCCTTCGTGCCGTCCATGGTCGATACCATCAGATACAAGGTTGGCAAATTGTTGTACAAAGGATGGGGCCTCTAGTACCTTCGTCACGGCCAGGCGTGCTCCATGCCCAACCATCCACCTACGGCCTGCAATGGCTGTTAGCAGTTGGGGGCATAGTACATTGTCACGCTCAGCGGCCAGGGCATCAATCACCAATTCTTTTTGGGCAACTGCCTCTTTCAGCTCTTGGGTGATGGCCCTCTCCTCAGCAAGGTCTGTCTGCATTTTTTCCATGTTTTGGACGGCCAAATGCGCGTCCTCTAGCTTCTGGTTCAGAACATCTACTTGGCCGGAGTAAGAATGGGCAGAAGCTTCGGCCGTGGTTGCCTATAGTGAAAGAAGTGTTAGTACATTCACTGATTAGTATATATGGGTGGTGCGGCACGGATATGTACCTTGGTGTTTGCAGCATCTAGTTGAGACTCAAGGTGGGCTACTTGCTGATCGTGTTCACTCGCACGGGCCGATTGTATCTTGATGGTTGCCTCAGCATTCGCTAGTTTGGCTTGGAGGTCTGCAATCATGGCTTCATTATCTTCAATCATTTTTTCTCTCCGTCCAACTTTCCTCTTGAGAGAGTCCACATGCCCAAGCGCAGCTTCAAACCTGACCCTCATCGAGGTCCCCATCGCCATCTGATGTACTAGCGTCCCATTATACTCATCTGCCAAATCCGCATGACTGAGCGAATTTACCTCTTGCACCAAGCTTGGTGGTATGCAGTTATTGAGGTACTCCCGGCACTCGTCGGCACTCCTCAATCGCGACGCCGTGGTAATAGTCCAAATAGGGTTGAAAGGTTGAGGAGCGCCGGATGAAGGGAAGTCTTGGGAAACCAGAGGTGAACCATCTTCAAAAACAGGGCCGGACTTTGTGGGGGCCGCGGGGTTTTCTTCGACAGCTTTTCCTTTCTCCTTATCCACTCGGGTGTCAGAAGGAGGCGCGGCACCAGCTTGGTTGTCCCTGCGACATGAGTATTACGGAATATATTAAGTATGGCTTAAAAAAAAATATAAAAAAGAAGAGAGGACGCGGAAATTCTTGCATATTGAGATGGTTTCTTACATATTGCTTCTTGCTCCTTCGGAGGCGGTGGGGGCAATTTGGGTGACGGGATCGACATGAGCGGCCCGGTTAGCCTCGGAACCCTGCGTGGCACTCCCAACAGATTGATACATGGGGTGATCCTCTCGAAGCCTCTTGGCGGGAGCATTGTGTTCACCAATCTCCACTGATGCAGTCCCTCTCGCACGGTTTCCTCTTTTCCGGGTGCGCCTGGTGAGGGGCTGCGTTGTGAGTTCAGCAACTTCCTCTTCGGCTTCCTCCTCTTCGTCCAAGTTGACATGTTGTTGCACTTCATCATCATCATCATTGCCCATCAGGCGGCGGATGCTGGAGTCGGTTTGTTCAATGTTGTCTCCTTGTTGTTCTCTATGAAGAGAGGAGGGCCCGGCACCTCCTTGGTTCATCTGGTTGTTACCATCATCATGGTCTCCATGTTCTTCGTCAGAATGGGGATCAGGCACGGCTTCCAAGGCAACCGTCACTGGTCGGGTGTGCTCGAGGAGGGGTTGTTCATTTTCACGAAGAGGACGGAGACCTTCCGGCACAAGCTTTGGATCGCCCTGGCGCAACAGTCCAAAAAAGTTCATCTCTGTCCAGCACAAAACAATAGATGTTGGTTATTATACAAACACATGTATACATTCTTATTGACGTACGGATGATTAGCCTACCTTCGCCCTGCCTTCTCCAAAAAACAGGATACCTGTTGGAGGGACCAAAGTAATTGCGGCTAATTCCTAGCAAGCATAAGAATGATTCCGGTAGGTTTCTGTGGAATCCAGTCCTATTTAGATCTAACTCTTGAGAGTGAAGGGGATTGTATGTACTGGCGTGCGGCTTAGGGTCGTGCGGGAATCTGTTCCTAATAATGAAATCACCCGGCCATACCACTGCGTCAATGAAAAAGTAATGGTCATACCAGTTTTTCAGTGAATCCATTGGTTTGTTGTGTGATTGTGGGCTGTTGGAGGCTCGTTTTTTGAAAGATACCCAACCGTTCACTAGGTTTGGGGTGTAAAACAACCTAAATAACTCTACGGTTGGGGGGATTCTCCTAGCACGGCAAAGAATCTCGAATTGGCTAATTTTACAGGCACCTATGCAGTGGAGTTGACTAATGTGTACATTGTAATATCCTAACAAATCTACGAGAAAGTGGGTGAAAGGAATACGGTAATTCGCCGCGTCAAACAGGCGAGTATAGAGGCCTATCTTACCCGCTGGAGCCTCAGTTATGAGGTCTCCGACGCCAGGAAGTGAGGGGTGTAGGTTGGAAGGGATGAAGTAATTTGTACAAAAATGGTTTAGCTGGTCTTGGGTCATGACATTTAGCACGGATCCGATGGTAGGGCTGTTTCTATTAGCCATTACTAAAAAAGAGTGTAAGGACGTGGTATTCTAACCTGCGTATGAAGGGATCCGTGTGTACTTGGTTCAAGATAAGAGAAAAGCTTTAAATGGCAGAAATGGAGGTTGTGAACTCTGTGTTTCACACAGCCGTAGGGGTGGCTTATTTATAGGGTTACCTTGAGGGTCACAGCCTGTTGGATATGTGACACGTGTTGGCCACTATTCTTAATCGTGTGGCTAGGGGGCAAGTGGCAAGTGAAACGTCAGATGGGACCCACGGGTCATATCTGACCCACACGTTTGCACTGCTCAATGTTCTGACTGTCTGCACTTTTGTCAGTCAAACAAGTCAGATGAACAGTTGTTCATGTCGGGTTATGCGGCTCTAACGTAAGACTTGACATTTAATGATATATTTAATTTGTCTCGGCGACTATGTATCGAGCATCATTGTCTTTTGTTATGAATTCCTTGGTACGTCCGGGAGCATTTTTGTAGTCTAGAGGTTCCACCTACGGTTGTAACAACTAGACTGGGGGGACATGATGACGTATAGTCCCCAGCCGGGTCATGAACCCGGCCCAAGGGTACTACCCGTATCCGGCCCATCACATATGGGTAGGATAAATGTCAATTAGGCTTATGGGCTTGAATGAACAGTAACCGCACACACGTGTGCGGCCCACGGCCCGGTATGGCCGACACGGCCGACATAGGGTGAGACAGAATGATATTCTGTCTAGGAATATCTTTACCCCAATAAGAGAGGATATTCACTACCAGAATTAGAAGATAACAATCATTCTAATTCTGGTGCTTATCTCTTCCTTGGGGCCGAAGGATCAGTGAAAGCCCACTAGGGTTTCACTGCCTATAAAAGGAACCCCCAAGGGTTCCACGAAGGTATCACAATTCTCTCTTAAACTCACATATAACCCTAAATCGATTACTTACTCTCACGCCGGAGTCTAATCGTGGGAAACCCTCCCACGGTAAGCTTAACGCGTGTTGTTTAGTGTGCAGGATCCCAACCAGACGATTCACTTGGTGCAGGAACCGGTACCCAGCCAACCCGAATTAAGCCTAATTCGGGTCTAGCCAGGATCAACCAACTTTTGCATCAACAATCTTTATGGTCTTGCCAGAACACTCAAAGTGATATTTATTAGTATTCACAGTGACGAATGGAAATCCTTCTAGCGTCAACATTAAACAGCGCTACGGTAGGTAACTTGCGAGATTCTTATGAATCAAGCTTGTGTCAACTGGAAAGCAACAATGGTAAGATTCTTAATGAATCAAACTTGTTCCAGGAATTTGAATTGACGACTTTAATCAAGCAGATATTTATCCAATTGATTCACTCTTTATGTTCGCAGTCTTGCTTTGAGACAGTCGAGTAAAGAGAACGGCTAGTACAGTCGCGAAACCCTGTCAAGGAGATTATTAATTGAATCTACCTATCACAGGTACGATATTTAATATTGTGTAACGGTCTTCACCGACCGAAGGTAAAACGCTACCGATTCAGGACGAATGTCAAAGCCATTCAGTCCATGTCTATCTTTGTCTCAAGAAGGTGATGTTACGGTGTACTCAGCAAATTCGAAGATTCATAACCACATACTCATGCCCAAAATATTCAACAATCAAGAAAGCTAAAGACTTCCGCAACTCTGATGATCAAAATCTTCCTTATCAATTAATGTAGAGGAATGACCTCTCTTCAAAGGAGATTATTAGCAAGCTTTCAAGATTGTGCAAAGTATGAGCATATGGATAAAGACACAAGATCTAAAGATTGCAAAGACAAGTCAAGGATAATTTGAAGATCTCAAGATAAAAGACAAATTCGAAAGACAACGACAAAGGCTCAAAGATCACAGCATGAAGGAACAAAACTACTATTACACGTTCAAGACTCATTTATGACGAAATTCGTAATCTCCATTGATCTCTAAATATCGAAGAGGAATGACCTCACATTGGGGGAGATTGTTAGCCTCAAAATATTGAGTCACCAAAGGCCTCTTGGTCTAGCGGTATGTGATTTCCCTCTAACCTTAAGGTTGTGGGTTCAAGTCTCGGTGGAGACATGTGAGATAGAAATTGTGAGATAGTTGTATGAGTTGTAAAATTGCCGTTCTAAAAAAATAATTAAAAAAAATATTGAGTCAAACAAGAATGTTCGGTCATAGGTTTATATTGTAATATTTATTAGAACGTTGTAATAGTTAGTTAAAATAGTCGTGACATTACGGGCTTGATGGTTAGCTTAAAAGGCCTCTTTCAAGCTACTAAGCATTTATTCAAGCCCGGCCCAAAACATATGTAGTCCATTAGAGAGCCCGCATGTGGGTGGACTATATAAGCACCCTCCTAGCATGTTAGGAGGGTTAGAAGCTTTCATTTCTTAATCTAATTTTCACCTAGTTAATTACCTCTCTCTCTACTTTCTCTCACTACTTCTCTCTCTAAAATTTATATCTTTTCCATCTCATTTCTTTAATCTATCATCATATATTAAGGGACAACACACATCTTAAACAAGATTAATCTAAACTAACTAATCAAGGAGTTTAAAGATGTTTTAGAAGAAACTGTGCAAAAAGGGTTAAAAGAAAAGCTAGAAATGATCTACTATTTATAGGGCAACAATGCAACGGCTATAATGACCCGCGGTTCCTTAAGTGCCCATGCGGTTCCTTATCAATAAGGAATCGCGGGTTCATTTAAGGAACCTCCGGCTTGGAGACCGTGCATTTTTGTCCTTTAGTGAGGAAATACCATCTGGGGTAGTTTATACCTTCAAAGGATATTCCTTTGGCATATGGAATATGCCAAATTCAAATTAAAGAATATTCTTTGGAATATGCCTTAGGGAATATTCTTTGGAATATTCCAAATTCAAATTTTCATTTTCTATCTAATAAAACATTTTCTTAAAATAAAGTTTATTAAAATCTTTTGTCACATTTGATTAAATGTGAGTTTTAAGAAAATATTAATCATTGATCACTTAGTTAGGTTAATGACATGTTTAATACCTTGAGTGATTCATGCCGAATGCGATCTTGGAGATGTCGAGAGAAGTATACAAATGTATTCTTGAGTGATTACGAGTACCTTAACATTTTATATAATGTATTGCGAATTATACGTTTGTCATCAACAAAACACAAAGAGATTATATCGACAAAACATCATAATGTTTGCACTAACAATGTGGATGATATTATCTTCGGTTCTACTAAGAAGGAATGGTGTGATGAGTTTGAACAGCTGATGATAGGAGAATTTCAGATGAGTGCCATGGGAGAACTAACATTTTTCCTTAGTCTCAAAGTCAAACAGTAGCCGGATGGTATCTTCATTAGTCAAGATAAATATGTTCATGACATAATTCAGAAGTTAGATGTGGAACCTCTTAGACCAGCATCAACACCTTATAAGGTAACTAAAGTCAAACTCAAAAATGAGCGAGATCCTCCTGTTAATGTTCATTTGTACAGGTCAATGATAGGCTCACTCATGTATTTGACTGCTTCACGCCCAGACATTATGTTTGCTGTTAGTGCTTGTTCTAGACATCATGTGGCACCTACCGTGTCAAATTAGAATGCTGTCAAGAAAATCTTCAAGTATATCAAGGCACAACCCAAGCTAGGTTGTAAAAGCCGCATGCTTTTACCATGCCTAGTACCCTTAGGATCGTGCGTACTAGATTAAAACTTTCCTAATATAGCATGATTACGATTACGTGTTAGGAGTTTACGTATTACATACGTGTTAGAACACGATAAGTATTTGCTAAGTACGATCAAGTAATAATTATTTGATGATAATTAATCACGAACATGCGATCATGAAATCATGAACGTAATTAAAACATGAACTATTATTAATTACGTATATATATTTATTACGAGCGTAATTAAATATATTAGATCACGGAATTTACGTAACTAGAACATTTAAAACACGAACACAAATAATCATAAACGTTTAACTTAATAACGAGACACGGAAAAAGGTACGGGTACCCCAAGTGGGGTACCTACCCGCGGCCAACAAGGGCAAATGGGCAAGCCCATTTGTCAAATTTACTAAAGGGGGTTATTATTATTTTTACACTACTCATTTTCTCATTCACAGAAGATTTTAAGAAAACCTAAAACCTCCTCCTTCCTTGTCTTTTGTGCCGCCACCCTACAACCACCATAAGAGGTGATTTTTGATCTTGGATCTTGAAGGTTTAGTGATTGATCGTGTTGGTTCTTCGTCCTTTTGATCCACGAATTCGGTAAAACCTTTTTAAACCTTTTCTTTTGATTTAATCTTTTTATAAATCAAGAACATGTGTTGTTTTATACAAAACATAATAATTAAACATGGATCTAACATGATTTGGTGTTAAATAAAATCAAAAGGGTGTTTTTAAGGGGTGTTTGTTTTGGCCGCAGGCTGCACCGAACCCGAATGGGTTTCGGTTTGCCAAGCCGACCACCACCAAGACCATATGGTCTTGGTTGGTGCGTATGGGTCCCACGGCAGCAGTAAAACATGGGGTAACTCGAGTTGGTTCGGGGTACGGTGTTGATTTCATGTCCGGTTCATGCTTTTTAGTCTAGATCCGGTTCATGGTGTATGTTAGTTTTTTTTATGTTTATGATCTTATGTTAAAATTAAATTAATAAAATGATAAGATTAATTTAATAACATGACTTAGGTTATTTAATTATTAATGATCATAAAATTATTTTAACCTAAGTATTTATATATTTAAGACTTATAATTAATTAATTATTTTAAAACCATGGATATAATTAAATAATTAACATGACTTAGCTTATATTATTAATATATAATAATACATATTTTAACCTAAGTATTTAACTTATTTAATTAAAACATGTTATACTTTAATTAAATATTTTAACCTATAGTTTAATTAAATTCATGAAATAATTATTAAACTATATATTATATCATATGACTTAGAAAATAATCATGAAAACACTTAGGCTTATATACTTAGCTTATTTAACCAGCTTATTTCTAATTATGGAAACTTTCTATTTTTAGAAACTTAATTAAATAAGGCAGCTAATCTATTTATGGAAACCTTCTATTTTTAGAAACCTATTTATTTCGGGCAGCTAATTTATTTATGGAAACTTATTTAATTAAGGCAGCTAATCTATTTATGGAAACTTTCTATTTTTTTAGAAATTTATCTATTTTAAGCAGTAAATCTATTTTTGGAAACGTTCTATTTTTGGAAACTTTCTATTTTTGGAAACTTTCTATTTTTGGAAACTTTCTATTTTAGGAAACCTGCTATTTTTTTGGAAAGTTACTTATTATTACACAGTAAGTATAATAACACATAAAATACCAGAAATACTTAATCAGATTAAGCAGAATATAAGATAAAACACAGTTTAAGGCTTAGAAACAGTAAAACATGGTAAGAACACATAAAATAAGCTAAGACATGACATAAAACCAGCTACGTATTTAGTAAGCAGATACTTATTCATGTATGTATTTATGTAGCACTAGTGATTCAGAAGTAGGATTCCTCTCAGTTCGTCTTTCTCGTTCATTGGACATAAGGTACGGATTCCCGTCCTTTCAGTATGGACATTCTTTCCTTATTAGGATTCCCCGTATGCAACCAGCTGTTTTCCCGTAGTATAAGTTATTTGTTTGATTGCTTATGTTTAATTAAGATTACCTATAGCCATATACATGCATGACCAGTTTCACCTAGTTATAGAGGTACCATAACCATAACATTAGAGGCACTGATGTTATGACTTCACCACGGCGGAGTGATTGCTCGTGGCGTCCCTTCAGCTTTTGGCCATTTATTTATATTTATCATGTGGGGCGTATGGGTGCATCCTAGTTACATGTTTTTATTCATGATTACATGGTGAATGTGGTGTGTGCCTTGCATCCTTTACAAGGAGCTGATCCCTCCTACCCAAAAACCAGTATATTAAATTAGAGGCAGCCCCTCTAATTTGCATGATGAGGTCACCCCTCCAATTATTCATGCACGGTAGATTTTCATGACCTATATTGGCTAATGGTAAAATATGACAAACAGTTTTTATAAGATAAACATAAGACTTTCAAACTATTAAAACCAGTTTTATCAAGACTTAACCAGGTTACTCGGGACTTAGTTTTTCTTCCACTGTTATATGTTATATGCTTATCATATTCATGCTTTATTGTACATCCGTGCACTGAGCGTATTTGCTCAGCCGTTTTCCTTTTCTATGTTCCCAAAACGGCAGGTACTCAGGGACGCTCGTAGACACTAAGAGTACGTGCATATGGACTGGAAGCTGTCTAGCCTTCTTTACTTCATGCATTTCCTTTCTTATGATACTTATGCTTTGGACACTGTGTAGTCCTTTCCTTTATTATACTATGTTTGTGTGTGATGAGCTTTACTTTTGGACTACCTATGTTGGATTCCGGTATTTTCCTTTTATGGTCAAGTAATGTTTAGACATTTTTCCTTGTATGCTTTGATGACACGCCATAATTTCTGTGATATTTCCATTTCCAAAATGGGGTGTTACAATTATGGTATCAGAGCCAAGGCTTCGATCTGTACGCTCTCAAATACGACCTGTGATTAGTGGGTAGTCACTACGGTCTTCCTAGAACTGACAGTTGTTTTCATGCATTCATCATTTTGAAGCATACATATACATGTCATTGTTGCAGGGTTTTGACTAAGTAATGGTTGGTACAGGACTGGCCCTATTTAGTCGCATGTGTTTTATCGGAACTTTTAGATTTAGGACCGACCCATAGGCGTCCCCTCGCTATTTCTTTTGTTTTGGGTGAACTGACCAGAGGCGTTCACTCTCGAGCATACAAAAGTTTTCATAAACTGCATCATGCATTCATACACAAAATTTTCTTGCATAAAATTTTTCTCGTGAAATTTTAGTATAAATTTTTTTTCATGTATATATTTATATTTTATGTTTTGATCTGTTTAATCATATGTTTTATGTTATACTGTCAGATGGTTCTCACACGCAAACAGGAGCAGCTCAATGCTGTAATTCAGGCTGCCATGCAAGCCTTGCTTCCTCAACTGAGGAATGACATCAGGGCTGAAGTTCAAGCTGCCAACAATCAGCAGCATAATCAGCCACCTCCTCCTCCTCCTCCAGTGACATTAGCAGTATGGCTGGAGAGATTCAACAAGCTCCGCCCTCGAGCTTTTGAAAAGACAGATAGCCCCAGCGATGCTGAAAGCTGGTTGGCTCACATCGAGAAGATTTTCAACGCTATGGGTTGTGACCCCTCATACAAGGCGAGGTTGGCATGCTATCGGTTCGAAGGCGATGTACTCAACTGGTGGTTAGAATTGATGCAATCTGAAGGTGGTGATGAGTGGGTTGCTGGTTTGACTTGGGCTCAGTTCAAGGACAGGGTGATGGAGCAGTTCTTTCCCAAGGCTGAGCAGGACAAGCTCAAGAGAGAGTACCATGGGATCCGACAGAGAGCTGGGGAGAATAGCAACGAGTTTATGCAGCGCTTTCTTCGCTTGGCTGGTTTCCTTGGTGCGGCAGCAGGTACTCCTAAAGAGCAGGCACATCACTTTAGAGGGGCTCTTCGCACATCGGTCGCAAACACTCTGGTGTGTGCTACGTTCAACACTGTAGCACAAGTGGCTGATGCAGCACGAAAGCTGGAGATGCTGCAGGAGAGAGATGAGTTCGGGGAAGCTGAAAGACCCGACAAGAGGTAAACCTTCGTATTCAAGCGGTGACCAATCCATATATTTTCCATATGTCAATTATTCATCTCTTAAATGTATCTTCCAGGCAGAAAACTGGGGACCGGTCTCAGCCGGCTACTCAGCAGCAGCCTCATCGGCCCAAGGGAAACGGTCAGACTAACGACCGTTCTGCTACGGATAGGCGTGGTGGTAATGACAATTACCGTAACAACGCTGGGCACTCCAACAGCAGCAGGTCCTAATACTTACGCATTTCCTTATGTTTTATGTTATAACTCATATCCTAACACTTTAGTAAAACTTCTACCAGGAACCATGGAAACGTTAGGGACCAGAACCAAAGAGGTTTGCAGCCTAGCCGTCCAGCTATCACTGGTATTCAATCTTACGATTATCCGCTTTGTCCTTTGTACCCAATTACCATGTCTTATGTAAAATGTTTTATCAGGTCCTCAGCCAGCCAGAGCACCTGCTGGAGGATACACTCATCCTCTTTGCTCTACTTTCCACCATAGGCACCCAGGACCATGTCGCTGTAATACCGATGTGTGCTTCAAGTGTGGTCTTCCTGGCCATATTATGAAGGATTGCCGTAAGGGCGAGATGGAGGGTACATCGGGACATGCTGATACCAAGCCGCCTCCTACTGCCGGGCGTGTCTACACGACATCTCGAGACCAGGCCAACAAGTCTACAGGTACCATCACTGGAATCTTGAATATGTATGGTCAAGCTGCGTGTGTTCTCTTCGATACGGGTGCTACTCACTCGGTTATTTCTACTGCTTATGCTAAGAACATTAGGATGCCTCCCTTGCCACTAGAAAATAGGCTTACTATTTCCACGCCTCTGAGGACTCTGTATTAATCACCCATGTATACAAGAGTCTTCCCCTAGAATTTGATGATAAGGTTCGACCTGTCGACGCACTTCCGCTGGACATGAATGACTTCGACATGATTTTGGGCATGGATTGGCTATCCAAGTATCATGCTACCATAGACTGCCATTCATATCGAGTTATCTTTGGTGATGTCAACGCACCAGAGTACATTCATAATGGGTTCATACCCGGACGGTCTGTACAAGTTATATCCACCCTGCAAGCGCGTGCACTACTGTCACATGGCTGCGAGGGCTATCTAGCTACGGTTCACGACATGGATGTTGAATCTCCATCGATTCAGGATCAACCAATAGTGTCGGAATTCCAAGATGTGTTTCCAGCAGAACTTCTGGGCATACCACCTGCACGAGAAGTGGAATTCAGTATCGAGCTGGTTCTAGGAGCTAAACCAATCTCCAAGGCTCCTTATCGCATGGCTCCCATAGAGCTGAAGGAGCTGAAGGATCAACTACAAGAACTTCTTGAACGAGGTTTCATTCGACCGAGCGCATCTCCATGGGGTGCACCGGTCTTGTTTGTTAAGAAGAAGGACGGCAGTATGCGTCTTTGCATAGACTATCGCGAGCTCAACAAGATTACCATTGGGAATTGGTATCCACTGCCACGCATTGACGATCTGTTTGACCAACTCCAAGGGGCCAAACACTTCTCCAAGATTGATCTTAGGTCAGGCTATCATCAGCTACGGGTCAAGGAGCAGGACATCGCTAAGACTGCCTTTCGTACCCGTTATGGCCACTACGAGTTTGTAGTTATGCCATTTGGCCTGACAAATGCTCCAGCAGTGTTCATGGATTTGATGAACTGTTGGAAATACGTTTTTTCCAATAAAGTCTCGGTCACATCTTAGTTAGCATAGATCACGAGATATAGACTATTTAGAACTTTGTCTCTTGGAGCGACCTCCCTTAGGGGGAGATTGTTGGAAATACGTTTTACGTATTTATGAAGGATCGGTCGCTCCAACGATAATTATGTAATGGGCTCGTGATCCACTTAGTTAATGTATAGTCCATATAGCCCACATGTAGGGTGGGCTATATATATCCCCTCCTAGCATGTTAGGAGTGGTTGGTCATTTTCACATTTTCATTAATCAATCTTTACTTTCTCTCTCTACTCTTCTATTTTCTCTCCTTTCTCTCTCTACTCCCTCATCTCCTTTCTCATCTTCCTTATATTTATCAATTAACCAACCCTCTTTATCAATCTAATCCAACATGTAGAATAGGCCAATATTTACGTAGACCTTCAATTGGTATCAAGAGCCAAGGTTTGATTGGTTTCTTCTTGCTTTTATTTTTTATTGATTTTGGTGGGTTTTGATTTTAATCAAGCTTTTATCTTAAAAAGTTTGTATTTTTATGCTTTAAATCATGTCAAATCTTTAGATTCACTTACTTTTTAGATAAAAATCACAAATTTTTATACAAAAATCAAAAACTTTATTATCAAATCTTAAAAAGTTTGTGTTTTTATAAAAAGTTTGTGTTTTTCTCTTTTTAATTTTGTATTTTTATAGATAAAACTTTTTTCTATTTTGATTGCATTTTTGTTTGAATTCTTTAAATTGAACTTTTAATTTTATTTTTTTATTTTTTATAATCATATCTTAACTTTTGATTTTAACTTAATTTTTTATTTTTTTATTTTTATCTTATAATCAGTTTCTCAATCGTTTTCTGTTTTTCCTTTTTGGTCAAATCTGTCAAGTATCTTGGTTATCTATATTCATCATCTTTCTGTCCAAATATCTTTCATCGAATCTCAGTCTCATCAAGTTCCGAACCAGTTTCTACCGATCCAAAAGTTCCGGATCAACAAAGTTCAGAATCAAGTAAACTTCCGAACGAACTTCCGAACGAACTTCCGAACGAACTTCCGAACGAAGTTCCGAACGAAGTTCCGAACGAAGTTCCGAACGAAGTTCCGAACGAAGTTCCGAACGAAGTTCAGAACGAAGTTCCGAACGAAGTTCCGAACGAAGTTCCGAACGAAGTTCCGAACGAAGTTCCGAACGAAGTAAGTTCCGAATGAAGTAAGTTCCGAACGAACGATCTTCTGAACGAAGCATTGACAATTCAAACAAAACGGGAAAAATTTTGACTCGACACCAATACTCGAACCCTACACTCGTCTCGACTCCAAATCCCTCTCGGACACCACTCAAACCATCGACCCTCCCAAAAACTCTCGACACCCATTCTCAGCTCACTCATTTGAACCTCTCTTTTACACCCTCGACTCACAAACACATCCAGCCCCAAACCACACAAACTCACAGAACTGACTTGACACAAACACAACACCCTCACACTCGACTCACACAAAACCCACACCCTTTGGTTGATTCAAGTCTCCATTTCTTTTTCAAAAAACAAACCCACCCTTGACTCTTAACACTCTCGGTCACCCCCAACAGCCTCGACAACACTCTCAGTCTGAATCTTTTCGAACTCACACCCAACCCAAACCCTCAAACCCTCGAAAGCAAAACACCACACCTCCCACCCTCGAACCAACTCTCAACTCTCAACACTCCACTCGCTCACCTAACACCCTCGTCAGACTCTCTCACCAGCCTCCCCCTCGAACCCCTCACTCACATCAACATCACACCCACTCCCTCATACTCGCAACCAAACAGACGACCTTACACAGACTCACAAGAAGGACTCGACAGATGATAGAAAGACTCAATTTTTACGATCTCAGTTTCTTTTCAAAACTCTCATCGATCCAAATCGAACATAAAACAAAGAAAACCTACCCGAGACCTCATATAGAGATCTAGAAGATGAATTCGTCTTAGTTCTTCTCTTTATATATGCTTCGAATCATTTCTGAGCTCACATATTAGAGGGCACATGAAGGCAGCATAGGATTTGGGATTTTGAGATTGGGACGAGATTGGCTGTGAGATTGGGACGTTTTCAGGAGTTTGATTTGATTATGGAAGCTTGGTTCAGTTGAGGAGAGAGAGAGAGAGTTGAAAGGACGGAGGAAACAAGTTGTGAGAGAGAGAGATTAGGTTAGAGGGTATTATCTTGGGCGGATAAAACGAGGAAAAAGAGTGGGGCGGAGTAATCTAAGTTTTTTTGAGAGTGTATACACGTCTCTTCAACCTTTTTTTGTTTTTTTAGGCCGATGGATACACGTGTTATTTATACACGTTTTGTTTTCAAAAGATCTCTGCTTTTGTTATTTTTTATTCTTTTTTATTTTTCATTCTTTTGATTTTTAGTTAAGATTACCCTTTTACATATTTAAAAAGTTTATTTAGCTAAAGTTTTTAAGTTTTTAAAAGTTATAAATATTTTAAAATAGCAAAGTTTATAAAAGTTAATTGAGGCGGGTATTTTGATAGAATTAAATTGGTAAAATATTTGACGGATTAAAAAGTTCTTGTGGCCGGATTTGAAGAAAAAAGTGATAAGTCAAAGTGACGGGCTTTATTATTCGTGGCTACGGATTTTTAATCAAGATATTCTTATTTGTACGTGAAGAAGGTTTTTATCTACAATCGAGGATTTTTCAAATTTATTTACGGATCGTTTCGTTGGTTTTGTCATATTCCGTGACTTTCTGTTTTTTAAGTTTCTTCATGTATCTCGAAAACAACATCATCCACGTCATTTTTAATCGATATTCAATGGATTCATTCGATTCGACATGTCAAAAGGGAGAATCGCATTCAATGCAAAACAAAGTTAGGAAAAGTGGCATCACTTCATTTCAAATGCTTCAGTCTCATCTTGTCACTCTTTCGAGGATTCAAGGAGGGAGCGAATTTGTGACAATCTTTGGTCAAGATCGTCATATATTCATCGACTCTATCTTTACCACTTTGACCCAACTCGCCGAGCAACTCAACCATGGAAACTTTAATCACTCTGCATCGGCACTTGCCTATAAGGCTCTTGTGACACAAATCACGCCTTTCCTCCAATTCAATATCATCAAAAGTTCAGTGATTTGCCAATCATTTCTTCGAGATACACATACCGAGCTTCGAGTTTTCCGTGATACAATATTGAAACTCATGACATCGGTCTCGTCTTCGATTTATCAACGATCACAACTTCAGCAAACGTATGATAATGGAGTGCAAGAATCAATGACGCAGATGCAAGAGGAGAATGGTCATACGGTTGACAACTTGGAGCATAACAATGGTAAGAGCACGGAATCAGGAGGACAACATGATACCAGTGGCACGTCAGGGGATGTTCACGAGATCTTTCTTGATGACACCTTACCCGTTTATGACGAAGAGCCGGCAAACATGGTACAATGTAATGTTGTTTATGATGTATATGCTGATGACATGCCGCATATTGAGCATTTTGAACCTAATTATGACAAACATGGGATGGAAAAGAGTGATAGAAATACCACTTCTGATTCATCCGATGTGAGTCATAATGGGGGAGAAGGTGTTCAAAATGCTAAACATCATGATAATTGTCTTATAACGGCTTCACTGACTGCTTCTGATTCCAAGATTAGAGAGCTCGAAACGATTGTAGCTCAACAATCAAAAGATCTTGAGGATGCCAAACTTGAATTTTCTAAGAAAACGGACAAATTTGAAACATACTTTGAAAAACTTGAAAAGTCAAACGTTGGTCTTGAAAGAAAATTGGATCAAAAAGTGTTAGATTCTAAAGCTTAAAAGGATAATCTTTTGAAACAAATTCAACTGCTTGAATCTAAGTTGGCATCCCAAGATAACTTGCTCAAAGAGAATGAGACTTTAAAGGCTCAAGTACAGGAAAAGGTTTTTGCTATAGCTGCGTTGAAAAACGAGTTAAGGAAAAATAAAGGACCTAGTGTGGACACTAAGCTTGAAAAACCATCAATCTTGGGGAAACCGCCTACAAATCAGTTCGTCAGACAACCGATTGTCAGACAACCTACTGCATTTAGATCCGAGCGACCACAATCCTCGAGACCGCGGTTTGCCTCCCAAGTTGATTTGGGTCATATTTCTAGAACAGTCACTCCACCAACTAGGCCTAATGTGACTAAATCAGTTTTAGCAAGACCTCATCACATGATTGATCCTAGTTTCTCTAAGAATAGTTCAATGAACACGTCTAGAACTAGTTCAACTGATGTGCGCCATGATTTTGGTCAAAGGGAAGCTATTCAAAAGACACATGTAAGAGATAGCAATGTCCAACCTAGTCAGATGCCTTCTAGATTACCCAACACTGCTAACCGTAGCATGACGTCTCCTAGGAGCATCGATCAATCATCTAGGAATTACTCGGACATTAAATATGCTACTTGTAAAACATGTAGAAAATGTGTCTTTACGGCAAATCATGACTCTTGTATCAAAAAATTACTTAATGAGGTGAACTCCCGTGCTAGACTTAAATCCCAGTGGGTTGCTAAAATCAAACCCATTGGTAAAATGTGGCGCCCCACTGGTAGAACTTTCACTCTTGTAGGAAACGAGTGCCCTTTAACTAGGATAATCTCCGACTCTACTAAGACTGCTAGGGAGGAAATTGAAAAGGATGATACATCACTTAAGCCTGAACTTAAAGTTTTCTATAAAAGGAAACGTTTGCCAACTAAGATAAGTGAATCATCTACTCAGGTCACCTTTGACACAAGTAAAGCCAAATGTGAACCCCCAGGTGCTTCTATAATTGATATCTCTAACCCATGTCAAAGCATGCAAATTCCTAATGAGAATGCAGGTCCCAAAGTTGATGTTCCAAAAGAACGAAGCGGTCCAATCGTTGTATACCGTTCAACTAAGGACACTCTTAGAGTTTGGTTGCTGAAGAAGCAGATATCGGAGAAACTAGTATCTCAGGGGATTCATGGTTAAAGCTTACAAAGGACTTATAGTCACATCACAGACTATAACTCGATCTTCAAAGAAAGGAAAGTTTATCGCCGATGATAAACTTATCCTAACAACGAGAAATTAAGTTTTCTCGGGCATGAGCTAAAATTAAAAACATTCCAAGTTTTTAAGCTCATGCACAATGGCTCCTCGTTAAATGACAGACGATGACCCGGACTTCAGAGACAGGGAAGTTTATCTACGCAACGATAACTTACCCTCTTAACAAGAAATTAAGTTTTCTTGGACACGAGCTTATCCTAAAACCATTCAAAGGTTTTAAGCTCGTGTATAAGGCTCATCTTTAAATATCAGATGATGACCCGATCTTCAATTAAAAGGAAAGTTTATCGCCGATGATAAACTTATCCTTACAACGAGAAATTAATTTTTCTCGGGCATGAGCTAATATTAAAAACATTCGAAGTTTTTAAGCTCATGCACAATGACTTACAGTTAAATGTCAGAATGTAACTCGAACTTCAAATAAAGGAAAGATTATCTTTTATGATAACTTATCCTCATAACGAGAAATTAACCTTTCTCGGTCATGAGCTTGTATTAAAACATTCGAAGTTTTAAGCTCAGAAAGGAAAGTGTATCTTTTAAATAAGAGAACTTTTCCTCATAACGAGAAATTAACCTTTCTCGGTCATGAGTTTTCGGTTAAAACAGTCAAAGTTTTCAAGCTCATGAAAACGACTTCTAAGTAAATGTCAGCTTAGGACTCGTCCTTCAGATAAAAGGAAAGTTTATCGCCGATGGTAACTTATCCTTAACAACGGGAAGTTTACAACTTCTCGGACTTGAGTTCGCCTTTAAAATATTCAACATCTTAAGCTCAAGTAATTGGTTTTCAAAACATTGAACACAATTTTTCAAGAATTTTTCAAAAGGTTTTTCTAAATCTTTCAAAATTGTGTGTTCAAAAACGTTTTGATAAAAGGGGCATGTCTTCTGGAATCGATAATATTTACGAACCTAGAATGTCATTCAATAATGACACGGGGTTGTAAATAAAGTTCGAGCAGAAGTTTAAAAGATTTAAAACATGCTCCATATGGTTTGCTATTATTTCCAATAGTAACCCGCTTTTCACATTGAAGTCAAGCATTTCACCGGAAAGCTTTGACTCCAAAATCCGAAGTTATCAACTCCACAATCCGAAGTTCGTTGCATTTGATATCTACATACTCGACGATGCGACTACTCAAACGGCGACTACAGCTCTTTCAATAGAACACGGGTCAACAATTGAGGGGGAGCAATTGTCCAGCACTCAGAATCCTTGATGCCGAAAGTGCCAAGTTCACATATTGGTGTCAATACAACGATATCTATCACACACATGGAGTCAAGAGATAACTTCAGACATGATGAGGCGACCAACATTCGTGAACAAGAACCATGTGCTTCTTTCATATGATGTTCTCTATCATTCAGGTCCAACCTCATAAATCGCTAATCTTGTGAATTCATTATCATATATGATCTTTGCACGTGATAAATACCTTACACTTGTGTTTAAAAGGTATTTAATTTACGTTTCAAGTACACCCTCATTCATTTGAGGGGGAGCTTGTGTAATTCATGAAGATAATTGGATTTGCATTTTTCTTCCCAAATTTTCTTAAAATGCTATTAAATCAATTGATATTAAAAACATCGATTGGGTTAATATTTTTAATATGGGGGAGAAAATGTGATTTAATATGGGAAAAGATTAATCACAAATGGTTTGACATATCGTGTTAGCTCATCCCGACATGTGCGAAATGTTTTCGAATATCGTGGCATATGTTAAGAGGGAGCAAAATGGATTTGCACTTCAAAATGGATTTCATGGTGATTTATACTTACCCGCAACCCATTTATTTCACGACGATGAAGACTGTGGTGATATAAGGATGGTAGGATAGGTTAAAGTCCAATGATTTCTCTAGAACCGGAGGAATCTTCCCAAGGACATTCCATAGCTAGAAATAGTAGTCCTTAGGAAAGATGGAGAAAGATTGTGAACGTAGCTGAATGCCGACCAAGTACTTAAGTTAGCACTGGAACAATCACAACAAGGTGCTAGTTATTACGTATTGGTAAGCATTGAAGGGGTTGAAGAATGAAAAAGAATTGTAAAGATAAAGGGTGTAAAGAAAGTAGCCCTCCTTACAACTTAGGCAGAAACCGGGTCAATACATATGCTATTAAGATCATTGTTTAATGATTCTTAATATTGAAGACAGACATCATGGACCCAGTGATGCAATGCACAACCCATCCCAGCTAACTCAGATATCTCTCAAAAGATATTTGTTTTAATCACACGGATACAACGCATTATCTATTGATTTATTCACTCCGAATAAATTGGTATTGAAAAGGTGGCACTCCTCTCCAGCCTCCGATCACTAAAAATCCAAAATGCACAATCGAGTCTAGAGCCATTTGAGATCATCAAATATCTCATTAGGACACACTTTCATATTTCCTTGCTTCTTCACACACTGTGAAAAGTAAGAAAGATCTTAAGAGTCCTACGCAAAATCTTCATGATCTTGCCTGAACATCCGAGTAATACGAAAGTATTTACAATGAAGATGGAAATCCTTCTTGAGCGAATATCAAAAAGCTCATGGTAGGTGACTTGTGCGACTCTTTATGAATCACACTTGTGATAACTGGAAAGCAACAGTGGTTTAATTCTTAAATGAATATAAACACGTTCCAGGCCTCTACGCAATATCTTAGTGATCTTGCTAGAACATTCAGAGTAATACTATTAAGTATTTACAGTGACGAATGGAAATCCTTCTAGTGTTAACATCAAACAGCACTTGGTAGGTAACTTGCAAGATTCTATATGAATCAAGCTAGTGACAACTGGAAAGAAACGACGGTGCGGTTCTTAATTGAACTTCACTTGTTCCAGGAACATGAATTGACGGATTCAAATCATGCGGATAAGATTATCCAAATGATTCACTCTTTACGTTCGCAGTCAGCTTTGGACGGTCGAGTAAAGAGAACGGGTTTACCCGCGAAATCTTGTCAAGGAGGTTCTTTATTGAAACTACCTGCCACAAGTACGATATTTAATATCGTCCAACGGTCTTCACCGACCGGAGGTAAAATGCTACCGAATTAGAATGAAATGTTCAAGGCCATTTCATCCGTGTATATTGTTTGTTGCTAACTGTCTTATGCAGCGTAACAAAAAGGTGGCATTGCGGTGTACAATCCAGAAGAAGTCGTCACCACATGCTTATACTACATACAATTAGTACTTCAACAAATTCAAGAAAGCCTGAAGGTCAAGTCTTCCGCTGTATCAAACTCTGAAGCTTTCAAGAATTTAAAAGTATAAGTATGTGGAACATGAAGTCACGAAGAGGCAAATATCACAAGTGAAGAATGCACAAGGTCAAGGCAAGGAAACATGCTCAAGACTAAAGTCAAAGATCACATCAAGCATATTCACAAGAACAAGATCGAAGACTCAAGCATAGATGCTAGGTTTAAGATTTTGTAAAAAGATGTGACCTCCCTTAGGGGGAGATTGTTGGAAATACGTTTTTCCCAATAAAGTCTCGGTCACATCTTAGTTAGCATAGATCACGAGATATAGACTATTTAGAACTTTGTCTCTTGGAGCGACCTCCCTTAGGGGGAGATTGTTGGAAATACGTTTTACGTATTTATGAAGGATCGGTCGCTCCAACGATAATTATGTAATGGGCTCGTGATCCACTTAGTTAATGTATAGTCCATATAGCCCACATGTAGGGTGGGCTATATACCCCTCCTAGCATGTTAGGAGGGGTTGGTTTTTTTCACATTTTCATTAATCAATCTTTACTTTCTCTCTCTACTCTTCTATTTTCTCTCCTTTCTCTCTCTACTCCCTCATCTCCCTTCTCATCTTCCTTATATTTATCAATTAATCAACCCTCTTTATCAATCTAATCCAACATGTAGAATAGGCCAATATTTACGTAGACCTTCATGAACAGAATCTTCTATGAATTTCTGGACAAGTTCGTCATTGTCTTCATCGATGACATCCTGATTTTCTCAAAGTCCAAAGAGGAACACGAAGACCATCTTCGTACAGTACTACAGATTCTTCGCCAGAAGCAGATGTATGCTAAATTCTCCAAGTGTGAGTTCTGGTTAGACAAGGTGGCATTCTTAGGTCACATTGTATCAGCAGAAGGAATCACTATGGATCCAGCGAAGGTTGAGGCCATTACTAAGTGGCCAAGGCCGACATCCGTGACGGAAGTCCGCAGTTTCTTAGGCTTAGCTGGCTATTACCGTAGGTTCGTTGAGAACTTTTCCCGCCTAGCACTACCATTGACCAAACTGATGCGGAAAGGGGAGAAATTCGTCTGGACTAAAGATCGAGAGAAGAGATTTGAAGACCTGAAGCAGAAGCTAGTATATGCACCTATTCTTATTCTACCATCTGGTACGGGTGGATTTCAAATCTACAGCGATGCATCGGGGAAGGGACTTGGCTATTTTCTCATGCAACATGGGAAAGTGATCGCGTACGCTTCATGGAAGCTTAAGCCTTATGAAGAAAATTACCCCACGCACGACCTAGAACTTGCTGCAGTCGTGTTTGCATTGAAGATATGGAGGCACTACTTATATGGAGAATCATGTGACATTTTCACGGACCACAAGAGCTTGAAGTATATCTTCACTCAGCGTGAATTGAACATGAGCCAGAGGAGATGGTTAGAGCTGTTGAAGGATTATGACATTAATCTACAGTATCATCCCGGAAAGGAAAATGTAGTAGCAGATGCTCTTAGCAGGAAGTCCGGAATGATCAACGGCATTAGAATCAAAGAGGAAATCATAAGAGACTTGGAGCGACTAGACATCAAGTACATGGTACGTGGACAGCACGGTTACTGGGCTAATCTTAGAGTAGAACCCGAGTTGCTATCTAAGATCAAGGAAGCTCAGAAGGATGACGGAGAAATGTGGGCGATAGTACAGAATTTGGAGAAGCAAACAGAATTCAGAGTAGATGCAGATGGTATCGTATGGCAGGGCACTAGACTTTGTGTTCCTGATGACCAAGAACTCCGGGAAGCTTTGTTAGCTGAAGCTCATAGCTCCCCATTCTCTATACATCCTGGTTCGACTAAGATGTACCATGACATCAAGCAGTACTTTTGGTGGAGTGGTATGAAACAGGATGTGGCCACTTACGTCTCCAAATGTCTTACTTGCCAGCAGGTTAAGATCGAGCATCAGCGATCTGGCGGTCTCCTTCAACCGTTGGATATTCCAGAGTGGAAGTGGGACAAAATCACCATGGATTTTGTTACCGGTCTTCCGCCTACCAAAAGGAAGCACGATGTAATTTGGGTTATCGTTGATCGACTTACTAAATCCGCTCATTTCTTACCGATCCGCAAGGAAGATCCGGTAAGTAAACTCGCAGATACGTACAAACGAGAGATCATGAGACTCCACGGTGCACCATCCAGCATCGTCTCAGACAGAGATCCTCGTTTCACTTCGCGCTTTTGGAAAAGTCTGCAGAAAGCTTGGGGTACACAACTTAAGCTTAGCATGGCTTTTCATCCTCAAACGGACGGACAGTTGGAGCGAACCATTCATACATTGGAAGATATGTTGAGGTCATGTGCGTTGGAATGGACGGGTGATTGGGACGAATACATCTGTTTGGTGGAGTTTGCATACAACAACAGTTGGCACGCAAGCATCAAGTGTGCTTCATTTGAGATGTTGTATGGCAGAAAGTGTCGCGCCCCAATCTGTTGGGATCAGGTTGGCGAGCGAACACTCGAAGGACCAGAAATCATAGAGATGACCAATGAGAAGATCGCAGTAGCTAAGCAGAAAATTCAGGAGGCACGATCACGTTAGAAGAGTTACGCCGATAAGCATCGTAGGGATATACACTTTAACGTAGGAGATCACGTCTTCCTTAAGGTTTCGCCGGCACGTGGTGTTAGACGCTTCGGGATTAAAGGGAAACTCAGTCCTCGTTTCATCGGACCGTTTGATATCATTGAACGAGTCGGTGAAGTATCTTACCGATTGGCTTTACCTCCGCAGCTTTCGCATGTGCACAATGTGTTTCATGTGTCCTTACTCAGAGGATACCAGTATCATCCCCTTCACATGGTTCAGCATCCACTGGAACAGATACGTGAAGATCTCACTTTTATAGAAGAACCCGAACGAGTTCTTGACAGACAAGAACGAGTCATGAGAAAGAAGACGATTCCATTCGTCAAAATTCTATGGAGGGATCATACCGAGCGGGAAGCCACTTGGGAAACAGAGGAGTCTATCCGGGCTTCTTACCCTCATTTCCTATTTTGAATTCGGGTATGTTCTTCTTTTCCAGTTTACTTTATCTATAATTCGGGGACGAATTATTCTTTTTAGGGGGGAAGAGTTGTAAAACCCGCATGCTTTTACCATGCATAGTACCCTTAGGATCGTACGTACTAGATTAAAACTTTCCTAATATAGCATGATTACGATTACGTGTTAGGAGTTTACGTATTATATACGTGTTAGAACACGATAAGTATTTGCTACGTACGATCATGTAATAATTATTTGACGATAATTAATCACGAACATGCGATCATGAAATCATGAACGTAATTAAAACACGAACTATTATTAATTACGTATATGTATTTATTACGAGCGTAATTAAATATATTAGATCACGGTATTTACGTAACGAGAACATTTAAAACACGAACACAAATAATCACAAACGTTTAACTTAATAACGAGACACGGAAAAAGGTACGGGTACCCCAAGTGAGGTCCCTACCCGCGGCCAACAAGGGCAAATGGGCCAAGCCCATTTGTCAAATTTACTAAAGGGGGTTATTATTATTTTTACACTACGCATTTTCTCATTCACAGAAGATTTTAAGAAAACCTAAAACCTCCTCCTTCCTTGCCTTTTGTGCCGCCACCCTACAACCACCATAAGAGGTGATTTTTGATCTTGGATCTTGAAGTTTTAGTGATTGATCGTGTTGGTTCTTCGTCCTTTTGATCCACGAATTCGGTAAAACCTTTTTAAACCTTTTCTTTTGATTTAATCTTTTTATAAATCAAGAACATGTATTGTTTTTATAAAAACATAATAATTAAACATGGATCTAACATGATTTGGTGTTAAATAAAATCAAAAGGGTGTTTTTAAGGGGTGTTTGTTTTGGCCGCAGGCTGCACCGAACCCGAATGGGTTTCGGTTTGCCAAGCCGACCACCACCAAGACCATATGGTCTTGGTTGGTGCGTGTGGGTCCCACGGCAGCAGTAAAACATGGGGTACCCCGAGTTGGTTCGGGGTACGGTGTTGATTTCATGTCCGGTTCATGCTTTTTAGTCTAGATCCGGTTCATGGTGTATGTTAGTTTTTTTTTATGTTTATGATCTTATGTTAAAATTAAATTAATAAAATGATATGATTAATTTATTAACATGACTTAGGTTATTTAATTATTAATGATCATGAAATTATTTTAACCTAAGTATTTATATATTTAAGACTTATAATTAATTAATTATTTTAAAACCATGGATATAATTAATTAATTAACATGACTTAGGTTATATTATTAATATATAATAATACATATTTTAACCTAACTATTTAACTTATTTAATTAAAACATGTTATACTTTAATTAAATATTTTAACCTATAGTTTAATTAAATTCATGAAATAATTATTAAACTATATATTATATCATATGACTTAGAAAATAATCATGAAAACACTTAGTCTTATATACTTAGCTTATTTAACCAGCTTATTTCTAATTATGGAAACTTTCTATTTTTAGAAACTTAATTAAATAAGGCAGCTAATCTATTTATGGAAACCTTCTATTTTTAGAAACTTATTTATTTCAGGCAGCTAATCTATTTATGGAAACTTATTTAATTAAGGCAGCTAATCTATTTATGGAAACTTTCTATTTTTTTAGAAACTTATCTATTTTAAGCAGTAAATCTATTTTTGGAAACTTTCTATTTTTGGAAACTTTCTATTTTTGGAAACTTTCTATTTTTGGAAACTTTCTATTTTAGGAAACCTGCTATTTTTTTGGAAAGTTACTTATTATTACACAGTAAGTATAATAACACATGAAATACCAGAAATACTTAATCAGATTAAACAGAATATAAGATAAAACACAGTTTAAGGCTTAGAAACAGTAAAACATGGTAAGAACACATAAAATAAGCTAAGACATGACATAAAACCAGCTACGTATTTAGTAAGCAGATACTTATTCATGTATGTATTTATGTAGCACTAGTGATTCGGAAGTAGGATTCCTCTCAGTTCGTCTTTCTCGTTCACTGGACATAAGGTACGGATTCCCGTCCTTTCAGTATGGACATTCTTTCCTTATTAGGATTCCCCGTATGCAGCCAAATGTTTTCCCGTAGTATACGTTATGTGTTTGATTGCTTATGTTTAATTAAGATTACCTATAGCCATATGCATGCATGACCAGTTTCACCTAGTTATGGAGGTACCATAACCATAACATTAGAGGCACTGATGTTATGACTTCACCACGGCGGAGTGATTGCTCGTGGCGTCCCTTCAGCTTTTGGCCATTTATTTATATTTATCATGTGGGGCGTATGGGTGCATCCTAGTTACATGTTTTTATTCAGGATTACATGGTGAATGTGGTGTGTGCCATGCATCCTTCACAAGGAGCTGATCCCTCCTACCCAAAAACCAGTATATTAAATTAGAGGCAGCCCCTCTAATTTGCATGATGAGGTCACCCCTCCAATTATTCATGCACGGTGGATTTTCATGACCTATATTAGCTAATGGTAAAATATGACAAACAGTTTTTATAAGATAAACATAAGACTTTCAAACTATTAAAACCAGTTTTATCAAGACTTAACCAGGTTACTCGGGACTTAGTTTTTCTTTCGTTGTTATATGTTATATGCTTATCCTATTCATGCTTTATTGTACATCCGTGCACTGAGCGTATTTGCTCAGCCGTTTTCCTTTTCTATGTTCCCAAAACGGCAGGTACTCAGGGACGCTCGTAGACACTAAGAGTACGTGCATATGGACTGGAAGCTGTCTAGCCTTCTTTACTTTATGCCTTTCCTTTCTTATGATACTTATGCTTTGGACATTGTGTAGTCCTTTCCTTTATTATACTATGTTTGTGTGTGATGAGCTTTACTTTTGGACTACCGATATTGGATTCCGGTATTTTCCTTTTATGGTCAAGTAATGTTTAGACATTTTTCCTTGTATGCTTTGATGACACGCCATAATTTCTGTGATATTTCCATTTCCAAAATGGGGTGTTACATAGGTAATATTAAGAATTTTTGCAAACTCTTTTTAGATCTATTTTTCGTTCCACATATCGAATCGAATTGATATTTAATTATACGTAAGACTTAATTTGTTCTTGGTAAATAAAGCTTTTTGGTAGTTTAAACTAATTAAAAACTATTTAATTGAAATCTATTTAAATAAAGTCTATTTTAAAACTTAAACAAAGTTAAAGCTAATTTTTGTGAAATTAAAATAAAGACTTTTAATGAAAACTATTTAAAACAATATTCAAATAAAACAAAATTAATTTTTTGAACTAAAATAAAAACTAAATCAATTTAAATAAAATAATTTTTTTATCTTTTTATATATTTTTTTAAAAACTGAATAAAGGAAATAAAAACTTTTAAATAAAACCTTTTAATTAAAATATTACACTAAAACTTTGTATTTAAAATTTAACTAATTAAAACTGACAGAATATAAAAAGCCTATATTAATTAAATGCTGCCTAATAAAACTCAAAAGTAGTACTAGCTTAATTGGTTATGGCGTATGGTTGCTATTCGAGAGGTCCTGAGTTTGAATCCCAGCAGGACCTAAGTTTTGGCTATTAATTAATTTTTTTGGACTTTATGGAATTTGTGAAACTATCAGATCAAACGGATCTGTAGTCTAAAACAGTAATAAGCAGATATCAGCTAATAATCAGATAGAAAATAAGCCTAAATAAGCAGATATAAAATAAGCAGACAAATAGAAAAGCAAATAAGCTATAACCTAATAAGCTGAAAAACCAAATAAGCAAAAAGGCTGAATCAAATAAGCTAAATATCCTAAATAAGCAGTTCCAAAACAAACGACTTAATTGAAACTGATAAGCATTCTAAGCAATTATATAAAGATAATAAACAGCAGACTAACCTAATTAAGCAAATCAAATAATCAGATCCAAACAACTCGACACAACTACTACAAACTTAAAACTGATAACATAAGCAGATCCAAACAGTGCAACAAAAACTTAATCAAGGAGATCAAACAAACTAAATAAACTTAACAGTAACCTATTCAAGCAGATAAAATAGACAGTAAAATCTAAACTGAATCAAAACTAAACTTAAACCAATACTAAGCAGATTCAACAAACTGATAACTAATAAGCAGATAAAACAGTTGAATAAATAAACATCAACAATAATAAAAAAATTGAGATAAAACCTAATGTTGATTTCCGTTGGGTGGAAGGTGGACGCTGAACCCCCTTGGGATCAAAACCGAAACCGAACACCACCAAATATCATCGTCATAAACAATCTCGATCCACGAACAACCATACTCGAACACTTGAACAGCAATGAACAGTAACTTTTTTTATATTTTCCAGTGGGGAAAATAACTTTCACTTTCTTTTATTTATTTATTTATTTTTTTTATCAATTATAATAATAATAATAATAAAAACAAGCAGTAACAAAAAGAAAGCAGATTAAAGATTTGACAAAAATTTAAAGGAGACGAGAGTTATTTAACCCAAATAAAAATTTTATTAAGAACTGAAAATGAAGATTACATTAACTGAAAATGAAAAATTACATTAAACCTAAAGAACTAATTTTCAGAAATTAAAATAGAAGAAAAAAAAGTGCTATTAAATTACACATAAAGGGGGTTTTTATAGGCAAACCCCTGGGAAACCTTCTTCATGAAGTTTCTTTGAGAAATCAATCCTGGCCCTTCATTCTTCTCTTCTCTCTCTTCTCTTCGATCCAACGGTTGATATCAACTCTTCTTGCACACGGATTACCCTCGTGGCGTTTTTGTGTTTGTTTGTGCTTCTTTAATCTGAGGTGGAGGATTTTTATTGGGTGATTTGTGTATGGTGATTTGTTTTCACCAATAAAAACAAAGGCAATAGCCACGTGAGATGGAAGAGAGGACCAATATTAGTGTTGCTTCCGATTTCTATGGGGATTTATTCCAAAAGTGTGTGAATCACACGTTTAAACAAAAAGCCCTATTTTTCAGTGGTTAATTTTGGTGATGGGGTGATTTAGGGTTTGGTAAATTGGTAAAATGGTGAGGCTGTGTTTGTTTTGTTTAGTGAGAGAGAAAGGAGTGGAAGTAACATAGTTTGTAACATCTAAAAAAGTGGGAGGTGGGTAAATTGTTTTTATCGAAAATGAATAAGAGAGTGGGGTAATTTGTGGGCGAAATGGTTTAATAAATAAAATGTGTGAGTGTGGTAAAAAGTTGTACACGTGTGTGAGTTGAGTTGGGAGGTGTTTCGTGTGTGAGTTGACCTTCTCTTTTAACCGAGCAAATAATTAACCCTTCATTTAAATGAATAAGTCTTACTTATGTCTCATGTTTTCTTTTGTAATGGGGTTGTGGCCCAATTTTGTTTCTAACCGTCCCATGTTATTAAATCAAATGGGCTTTGGCCCAACTGTTTTTGCTACATCCGTATCATAATAGAGGAATTGGGCCATATTGGGCTATTGTAAAACTTATCACTTTGAAAACTCCAAATGGGCTTTTGAGCCCATTAACCCAAATGTGGGACCCACTTGGTTTGAATATCTTCATACATATTAAATCCGCTAATAACGAGCTCGATTTCAGCTTTGTCAATCTTTTTCCTCAAACTCGTGTCGGTTTAGCCGGTTTTCGTGAACTTGGGCACACTTATGGTCTTTGACTTTGTCTTCGTCTCTTTCTTGGACTTTTCTTCAACATTAGACCGTGAAATCCCGTGTTTTCTCTCTTTTGATCATTTATACCTATTTTAACACAAAAACACAAAACCACGCGTAATTCCGACTTTTTACGATATAAAACACATGATTAGGTTTTGCTTTTCCTTGATTTGAGTGGCAAAAGGATAAGTGTTTACACACTTTTTAAATCCCCTACACTTAAACATTGCAATGACCCCAAGCAATGCATTATTTTAAAGCATAAAGTTACATTTTTCTAATAATTAACCCATCTTGGCCTTTATTACTATTATTACTACTACTACGATGAAAAGATAAAAAATTTAAAGGAAACAAAAGTTATAACAATTTATTAGCTTGAAATTATTTGATGGAAGAAACTCGTAAAGAAGTCTAAGACTTAAATTAGGGCTTTGGTGTCATGAATATAAATCACCCTCAAGTTTCACGTTCCCTATACCAAGCTTAAAAACGAGATCATTGTTTACCATAAGTCCTTAGGTTAAAACCACTTATATAAGACAATTGTGTAATACTCTTTCTCCAATTCCTACGTTGTATCTCTAGATTTTATTTATTGTCATTCACCTGTAGGCTCATTTGACTTATTTGATCATTATTAGTCCAAAAATGAAGGTAAAACGGTGCAAACCCGACACTCAAAACCTAACCTCGTCCTCAAAAACGTTGTCACTAAAGTAAGCCCACATCAAGGATGATTTAACACGATTTGGGGAATAAATTCCCGGACCCAAAATTTAGCCAATAGTACTACTTATTAATTATTCCTCCAAAGTCATGTTGACTTTATGTGGAGTTTAGCAAGTTCACATCGTATACCCTTAGGCTCTTTAAGATGTAAAAATGCTCCCCGTCTATTGTCCACACCCTAAGGCTCCTTGAACGATAAACGAGGGAATTGATTTTTGATCAATTTTTATTCAACACTTACCATGCCATACACCCTAAGGCTCTAATGACAAGGTTCGTGCTACATGTCCCACACCCTAAGGCTCCTTGAGGTCATGTTTTAATCTTATTCTTTTATTTATGATATATAGTAGGCCAAATTCCGCGGTCCCGTGGTCTGAATACCTCCTACTTAGTGGTTATGAGCCACCTTAGTCAGAAGTCCACAACGCTGGCACCCTCAATGTGTTCATGCTTTAATTACAAGGAGAATAAAGATTTGGCTAAGAGTTAAGATATCAAATCGACACCGCAAAAATCCTCATTTATTAAGCAATTAAATATACAAGCGGGAAGAAAGAGCCATAAAAACCATATAAGCAAAAATTAACCCTTAAACTTATTATCAACTCTATCATCTCTCGTTCTCCACAATTTAAAATCTAAAGGAATGAGACTCGTGGATGCTTAGCCTAATAAACCAATTAAGGTCCACTAGACGAGTACCCGCGCATAGCGGCGGAATTGCCTAACGAAATATAATTAACGATGTCTTATGTTATGGTAAGTGTGTCGTCTAACGTTAAGAATATAAAGTGAAAATAAGATGCATATCATAGGCTCATTCAATTATAAACCAGTTTTTTATTTAGACACCATGCACACACGTTCAGTGAAAACTAAAAGAATTGAAGACCTGCGCTTTGTTGCGGGGGCCCTCGTTAGCCAAACAACTGTAGTAGCATTACATAGATTAAAAGCCATCGTGAAAACTAAAAGACAACATAACTCTTTGTTCTACAAGCAACAACCCCATAGTATCTTCTACTTAGACATGATAAAACCATCAATTTCCCTTTCTGCGGAAAGAGCATCGCCCAGTGAGTCTTGCACGACAACTTTTGCAAGTGGCTGCACACAGTGGTGGTGTAAAAACAACATCAAAAGGAAAAAGTAATATCAGTTAATTATGAGTTTGACTGTAAAAGATGGCTCAATTTGAGTAGCAGCTACTTCATTTAGATCTTTTCATACTAATAAAGCATGTGTTGAATCCAAGTGAAACAATAGACACCAAAATACTTGAGGGCGTTAGGATTTTATTAACAGCTCTTAGCTTTTGTCCTTCTAAATTTCATATGTGAACAATATATATCATCTCAAGGTGGGAATTTCGAACATATGAATGAATTTATTAAAATTACGTGTTCCTTATGAGAGGTGTAACATTATTATTCCAATACTGGTAAACTTTATGTTTAATGGTAAACTTATTTGGATTCTAAGAAGGTGAAAAATAATTTACCTGACAGATATGTGATTCACCTTCAGCTATATAAAAGTCAAACTACAAATAAATGAAAATGACAAAGTTAATAATATGTGCCTTAGTTATTTTTCTATATTTGAGCAACATCTGTATGAAAATCCATACCCTTAACAGTGTTGCCTTTCCAAACAGGTAATGTCAACCATTGTTATACTAAGATATATTTGAAGAAAAAGTTTTAATGCTTTGAATAATATATAAAATATAATGGACTCTATTGTATAAGAAAAATACATTTAGATTCTGTTAAGAAATTACATGCTTATGAAAAGGCCTCGCAGGCTTATATGCATAATAGACTTGATTATATAAAGGAGACCCATATCTAAAGTTATCACCTAAAGATGCAGAAAATTTTATGGAACAACGATTAATGTTATCCATAAAAACCACATATCACATCAGGTGCTAGCTTAGGACTATATGCAATACTTATGGATAGTAAAAACACTAAACTACTACGTACCTTCTTTCCCTCTAGCGTTTCTGGAACATCACCACTGGCAATTCTTTGGGCAAGGCCTTCTGCAATAGTTGTCTTCCCAACACCAGGTTCTCCAATCAGGCACGGATTGTTCTTTGTACGTCGGCCAAGAATCTGGGTGACTCTTTCGATTTGTGGTTGCCTTCCCACAACAGGATCCAGCTTACCCTGGAAAACGAAAGAGAGTTGATGTAAATGAAAAATTCAAAGAAGAGTAAAAGATGTACGCATATAACCTGCCAAGAACATACCTCTTCTGCCAGCTTTGTCAAGTTGGTGCCGTATTCCTCAAGTGTTGGCATCTTGTTTGGTGAGCTTCCACCACCGACTCCAGCACCCACAGCTTCTGCACTCTCGCCAACCATTCTAATAACCTATTCAAACAATTGAAAATCTAATTTAGAAAGAAAAACAATAACATTCATCCATGTACAGCAAAGGTAGAGACTCGATGACGACTTCGACCAACTTACCCATGTGGGTCCATTTCAGTAATTTTTATCCCAAAAGGGTGGTGTATATAGCTGAACAAAAAACGGGTCAAATGGGAAGTGATTCACCCATGGCATAATACTGTTAAGTCTTTTTAAATATACATTGATTATATATACGCTTCAGAAAACCGCCAAACAGTATTTTCCGACCCCCATTAAAAATACTTAGTACTATATAACCCTAAAGCTTACCTGTGTCCGAATGTTATTTGGATCTGCACCTAGATTCTCAAGAACACGAACTGCAACACCTTCACCCTCACGAAGCAAACCAAGAAGCAAGTGCTCTGATCCAATATAATTATGACCTAAAACATATGGACAAAAGTGTAAAACAAGTGACCACATTCTGAAATCTGAATTAATATTCCACTTGCACGTCGAACGATAAGATAATTTTGAGGAAGACAAGGAAAGAGAGGTTACCAAGTTGACGTGCCTCCTCTAGTGACAGTTCCAAAACACGTTTTGCACGAGGTGTAAATGGGATCTCTACAGCCACAAATCCACTACCTCTGCCAATAATCTTCTCAACCTCCACACGTGCATCTTTCAAATTAATTCCCATCGACTTTAACACCTTGGCTGCAATTCCAGTACCCTCGCCAACAAGACCTAATAAGATCTGCTCAGTACCAACAAAGTTATGGCCAAGCCGCCTTGCCTCTTCTTGTGCGAGCATAATAACTTTAATAGCTTTCTCCGTGAAGCGTTCAAACATTGCTTTTGGCACTATTCGAGAAGGCTTTGGTCGACGAACAGATGTGGCAGCTGCAACTTTTGAATGGAAATCTGGGCCACGTTTTACCAAGTTGTCTAAAGCGTTGGTCCCACGCAAACTAGAGAATGATCTGACTGTCATTGTGGGAGTTTGTAAGCTGTGCATCATCTTTACTTCACCTTTTGTTCTACCGGATCTTTTTGAACGGACTTTGTTTTCCCCAGAAACCGTTGAAGGAAAGTTGGTTGACTGAACCAGAGCCCCCGCCATGATTACAATCAAACGATCTGCAAATAACAGATTTCCAACGAGATCATCAGTTGTAGCCTAAACATATCATGAATCTAACAACTTTATCTGACAGATGCAACATGAGCAAAGTTGCAATATTTCCGTTAATAATTATACATAAGCAGTTACACGGATGAGTCCATTGCATCCTCATTTCAGAAATAACAGTAAAAACTTTGCGGAACAATTCCAAAGATCAAAAAGTAAGAATGACTTCATCAGTCTCAAAATGAGCTAAAGCAATATTAACAAAGTAACTTGAATAAACTTTTCTTGCTACCATTTTTGGGGGCGTTTGTTTCAGCTTATATAGCAGGCTTATGGCTTATTTGATAGCTCACTTTTTTTTGGCTTAATTTGAAACTTTTTGGTTCATATAAGTTTGTTATGTCATAATAATCTTATATAAACCAAAAAGTTTCAAAAATTGCCATAGAAAGTAAGCTTGTGAAACATAAGCCCAAAACCAAATAAGCCATAAGCCTGATACAGCTGACCAAATAAGCGATAAGCTCGACAAAGGTAACCATATATACATATTAAGGGGGTGTTTATTTAACCTTATATGTGGGCTTATGGCTTATGTAGCTTTGGGCTTATGTTTCATAAGCTCACTTTTTATGGCTTATTTTGATACTTTTCGGCTTAAATACGCTAATCATTTCATAAACTTATAGTAATAAGCTAATATAAGGCGAAGAGTTTCAAAAATAGGCCATCAAAAAGTGAGCTCATATAAACATAAGCCAAAACCACATAACTCTTAAGCCGGCTATATAAGATGAAACAAACACCAAACCGACTAATCCACACAAACTCTTATCCACCAAAATAACATTTCTAAAACTGTGTGTTTTTCGCGTTGAGCGGTTATTATAGGACTAATTATAAACTAACAAAAATACATCTTAAAAGAAGAAGAAAAGGAAGAAACAAACCTTATGGGTGATGAATTGATAATGCCGACGACCTCATTCTATATCTTTAGCACACCACCCTACAAAAAAACCTCCAAAGATCGAAGCTTCACCAAAAAAAACAATATTGCAAGTTAATTCACGTGCTCAATCTTGAAAGGCCTACCTCATCAGCTTTCAGATTCATAAAAAACAAACCCAGAAACAAAAAGTTGTTGCTACGCCATAACTTACATCAATAGGAGAGAACTGCCGAAGTCACAATAGTGACATTGAACCCTCGAACATGAACCTTCGTGTACACCTGAAACAAACAAACGAAATCGTAAAAGAAAATAAACATGATATTTAAATTTTGTTAACATCAGGTTCATTTATTTTTCAAAGTTGCGACATTTATAGTTGATATCCTGGTCCTGAGTACCCTAAGGAAAGAAATACAAAAGCCTATGACAAATATTTTCATTTAAACAATTCATCGAACATTTGGTGCGCAGCCATTAAAACAGATTATCTGGTAAAACCACCATAAGAAACATACCTTCAACTCCAAATCCTCTGCTAATTAACAAAGCCACAAATCAAAATGTATCAAAGCCACATTACAAATCTGTCACCTAAACATTATAACAAACACATGATATGCACTTGAACAAATTAACAAATCTCTTCTATTAAATCAAGACATCTAATTACCTATACATACAGCTCCTTATCTTCCATTTTTTATAGAAGAATAAATCAATAATCAAACAAAACCCCTACTAACCTAAAATAGATATCAAAACAGAAAAGATTGAATCTTTATATTAACGGAAAAAATATTAAACCTTGAGATTAAACCATACTACACCGTCACCACCGAAGGCGCCACCTCTGCTTCCCAATCTAACTAAGAATCCAAATCTGAAGAAAGAAAAGATTTAAATCTATAAAAAAACATTTTATGGTAGTTAGGCTTTTGACGGATGTGTGGGTTTTGGCGGAGGGTTTTGGTAGAGGGTGGTATTTGGTGGTGGTATGGTGGAGAGTTTCGATGGTGGTGGCTGCAATATTAAAAGGGGTGGGGTTAATGTTTAGGGTGATGAGAGTGAGAGATATTGGGTGCCAGCTATTTCATCAAGAATTTAATTTTTTAATATTTCCTAGTTTACTATATTTTCAACCATCATAGTTTCAACATTTCTAAATATAGCAATTTTCAACCATCTCTATTTTTCCTTTATAAAGGATTAGAGATATGGTTAAGGATACTAGCTAGAGTAAACTTGGATAAGTAAACTCGGGTTGAGTCAAAATATTCACGACGGGCCTAATATATCAAAGATATCTAAACTTGTTAAAACCATTTTATTCATTTATTTATAATTTTGACTTTATTCTTGAAATGGAAAATATAAATAAGATGCGATGACAAAAGGAAAGAAAATAAATGGAAATACTACTAGGCCAAAATAGATCAAAAATTTGAAAAACGTTGAAAAAATTTTAAATTTTCCGGTTAAATGGGGTCAAATTCATGGAAAAGCCCACTAAAATTTCGATAGAAATCCCCCCTACACTTAATATAAACATTGTCCTCAATGTTTAAGCATGTGGGAGAATAAACTCCCCTACACTTAGGACATTGAGTACGTCGTTTAAAATCGAGCTAAGGAAGAGAAAACTAAAGTGATTACATTTATTTGCGTTTTATTTATATACAAGATTGAACCACAATAGCAAAAACTTATCGAAGGAACTGGGTACACGGGAAACACGGGAACACGGGTCGTGTCAAAAGCACCAAAAGTGGATCATTAAGCACATGTCCCTGCACACAACATCACAACACAAACAACCTATTTGGCTCCCCCCCTACACTTACTGGTGAAAATGGGTGAAGGTGAAAAAGGGTAAAAATGGTGGAAAAGGTAAAAATCTAACCTAGTTAAATGATGCTTGATTAATTTATCACGAGTCTCTAGCTCGACTCAAATTCCCGAATGTCTCATTCAAATGGGAAAAACCGAGATTTCTAAAGGAGGAAAATCTCTCCATGATAGAGGGTGAAACAAAGTCATATAAGGCATACCCCATAAAAATCCACCTGGGTCAAACACATAATTTCCATCACAAAAGGAAATAAACCCCGAGGTGGTAAAATCACGCAAGTCAAAGAAGAGTGGGGTATCCTTAGGCAAAAATTTCTCACGAGGAAAGGTGTTATGGTGATAAGGCAATAAAAGCACGAAAGTCTCTATTCCGGGATCAAACACCGGTTCCTTAACGGGAAAATAGCAAGAGGTGTTGACATTTAAGCTCAAAATGTCATTTTGATCCAAAGTGGGGGAGTCATCCTCTTCCAAACTCGATGTGAAAACATAAGTATCATCGGAGTCATAGGAAAACTCATCCTCGTGAGGAAAATAGGAGTTTAGAAAGTTATCTAAATCCTCCTCAAATGGAATATCCTCTAAAATAGGGGCAACCTCTAAAGGTAGAGGATCCTTTTCAATAGTCGTAACCCCCAATTTAGGAATATAAGAGTCAAAGGGAGACTCAAGAATGGGAGAATCACTCATGATAGGATCATTAGGCTCACTAGGTGTTTCGTCAAAACCCAAAGAAATGAGATCACTTAAAGAAGTGTCGTCACTAACATTAGCTTCTTCATTTTCTTCAAAAAGTGGATTATCACTTGACATTTCAAAAAGTGGGTTTGAATGTACCACAAAATCATTAATGTTAAACTTTTTAGTTTTAAACGGATTGATAAAACGTTCTTCGTTATCAAAATTAAGCACATCAATCATATTGACCGATTCTTTTTCATTTGATTTATTCACCATTTTCCCCATTTTAAACACTTGTTGATCATTCCCAACCCTAAGAATTAATTCCCCTTCGGCTACATCAACTAAAGCTTTTCCGGTTCTTAAGAATGGTCTACCAAGTATTAACGGAATACGAGGATCCATCTCATAGTCGACTACAACAAAGTCTACGGTAAAAGTGAAGGTACCAACTCGAACAAAAACGTCTTCGGCAATACCAACGGGGTATGCGAGAGTTCGATTAGCTAACTCGAGAGTCATACGAGTCGGAACAAGGTCGGGTAATGATAATCGTTTCCATACCGAAAGTGGCATAAGATTGATGCTAGCGCCGAGATCCGCTAAATCCATACAATCATCAATTTGAGGAAACGAGCAAGGTAACACGAATCGTCCGGGATCTCCTAGATTTTTGGGAAGCTCTTTGAGAAGAATCGCGGAACAATTCTCATTTAAACGGGTGTTCAGGAGCTCAACCATTTTTTCTTTCTTATTAAGCAAATCTTTAAAAATTTTGACAAATTTTGGCATTTGAGCAAGTTCTTCAATAAGGCTTATGTTAACATTGACGTTGGAAATCATTTTCAAAAAGTTAGAAACATAAACGTCATCTTTGGTGAGCACTTTAGCCTTGTCTAACCTAGAGGGATAAGGAATATTAGGCTTAGACTTTGAAGGTTGAGAAGGAGAAGGACTCGCTTCTTGAACAACCGTAGGGATAGGCTCTTTCGGCAATGGAGCACTAGTACTAGGAGTGGTAGTGGGAGGAATCACCGAAGGGGGAGTAGGATTACTCATTATGACCTCCGGGCCTTGTCTCTCCTTTATGGGCGAAGAGATGGAAGGTCCCACTAAAGTGGCTCCACTTCGAGTAGTGATAGCACTCACAATAGCACGAGGGTTAATCTCGGTATTGGAAGGTAAGGTTCCTTGGGGTCTAAGGGCTTGAATCATTGTCAAAAATCTCTTATCGGTCGATTCTTGCATTTGTCTAGTAGATTCTTGCATTTGTTTCATAATTATCTCATGGTCGGTCAATTTTTGTAGAACCAAGTCCATTTGAGGGTTGTGCATATTCATTTAATTAAACCCTTGATTGTTAACCCTTGATTAGGAAAACCTTGGTTTTGATATTGAGATTGAAAACCGTTGTTATTATAAAAACCTTGGTTATTATTTTGAATACCTTGATTTTGACCATTAAAATTCTCTTGATTAGCATTCCCTTGAAAATTACCCATTTGAGGACCTTGGTTCCTATTTTGGTATTGGGTATTTTGGGCGGGTAGGGGTGGTCTTTGTGGTGCTACAAAACCCGGGGGAGCCAAATAATTAGTACTCTTGTAAGAAAAATGGTTAACATCAACATTAGGTTTAAACTGAACCCGTTCATTAGCATTAAAAGCACAAACTTGTTGTTGTTGATTATTGTAAACCTTGTCACAATTGAAATATGAATGTGTTCCACCACAAGTCTCACACGTTTCACTAGTTTCTTTTAAGGCATTCACTTGACCATTGAGGGCTTGGGTTTGTAAAGCAATTGTTTCAATAAGCGAAGTGAGTTTATCGATTCTCTTGTCACTCTCACTAGAACTAGCACTTGCCATAGTGGCCCTAACACTCTTGGTTTGTACTTTAGCCTTGTTTTCAATTATGGCCCAAGCCTCGTTCATTGTGTTCACAAGAATATTGCCCCCCGCGGCACTATTAAGTGAGTCTTGGTCATTTAGAGTTAAACCATTGTAAAACGTATTTATTTGATGCACTTTAGTGAAACCGTGTTGTGGACATTTTCTTAAAAGCTCTTTAAATCGATCCCAAGACTCACTAAACGTTTCCCCATATTGTTGCTCAAAGGTGATTATGTTATTCCTCAAAGAGGTGGTCTGTGATGGTGGGAAAAAGTAATTAATGAACTTGGTCTCTAAGTCGATCCATGTTGTAATACTTTGGGGTGGTTCCTTATCAAGCCAAATCCGGGCTTGTCCCTCGAGGGAACATGAGAAGAGTTGTAAACGAATGGACTCTTGTGGCACCCCATTGTATTTTACCGTATTAGTCAAATGGATAAATCTCTTGATATGATCATGGGGGTCATCTTGGGAACGACCCAAAAATGGTGTAAGGGAAACCATTTTAATTATATCCGATTTGAGTTCAAAATTATTTGCTCCAATTGCTGGGACAACGATAGCGTCATCGTTTCCTTCAACGTGTGATTGCAAAATCTTGAGCATAGGTCGGTTATCCGTTTCCATTGTATTGTCGAAAGCACGATTCTCGGGATCGGCTTGAATGACGGTCTTTTTGTTTTTCTTCTTCTTCTTTTTGGAAGAATTAGAAGTATTTGTACACCAATCGGTATGTATGTATGCGTGCGAGTGCGCATACAATTAAAACTTTGGAATGAGGTAGGTGACCTCGGTCGACTTTGAGAGGAAAAGGATTTTCCCTCTCGAGGTGCAATATGAAAAAGCTACAAAAATATATACTTAATTACTAATTGAGTTGGCAAACCAATAATCGGTCGTCCCCTCAATATACGCACAAGCAAGCGGGGAAACGAGGTGGCACAAAGCACTTAAAAACCTTTTTCCTTAGACGGCCTTTTATAGTGCGTCGCCTTATACCCACCTTATAGTTTGTATATTTTGAGTTAAAACGTCTTACTAGTATTTATCTATTTTGCCCTTTTATTTCGTTATGGATACGAATACAATAGTTAGGTGATGAAATCCCAACTAAGGCTTATTTGAAAAGTAGGTAAATTAATGTTCTACGTAATATAATATAATAAATGATAAATCTTTTTGTATTTTTTAGAAAAATATATATTCACAATAAAAACGAAATAAATCGAAATAAGAAAAATAAAAATAATACGTAATATTTTTGGTGTAATACTTTTAGGAAAAAGTATTACTTTTCGATTTTTTTAATTCTTTTGGTGCAAATCTTAGGAAAGAATTTGCTTTTGTGATTTTTTTATTTTTTTTTGTATTTTATTCTTTTTGATTTTTTTGTATTTTTGATTTTTGTGCGAGAAAATTAACGTTCAAAATGAACGGATCCCAAAATCCAAACGTCTCACGAAATCGTCAATCGTAACGAGCGAAGCGGCAGCGGCGCTATTTTAATATTAAGAATTTTTGCAAACTCTTTTTAGATCTATTTTTCGTTCCACAACTCGACTCGAATTGATATTCAATTATACGTAAGACTTAATTTGTTCTTGGTAAATAAAACTTTTTGGTATTTTAAACTAATTAAAAACTATTTAATTGAAATCTATTTAAACAAAATCTATTTTAAAACTTAAACAAAATTAAAGCTAATTTATGTGAAATTAAAATAAAGACTTTTAATGAAAACTATTTAAAACAATATTCAAATAAAACTAAATTAATTTTTTGAACTAAAAAAAAACTAAATCAATTTAAATAAAATATTTTTTTATCTTTTTATATATTTTTTTAAAACTGAATAAAGGAAATAAAAACTTTTAAATAAAACCTTTTAATTAAAATATTACACTAAAACTTTATATTTAAAATTTAACTAATTAAAACTGACAGAATATAAAAAGCCTATATTAATTAAATGCTGCCTAATAAAACTCAAAAGTAGTACTAGCTCAATTGGTTATGGTGTATGGTTGCTATTCGAGAGGTCCTGAGTTCGAATCCCAGCAGGACCTAATTTTTGGCTATTAATTAATTTTTTTGGACTTTATGGAATTTGTGAAACTATCAGATCAAAAGGATTTGTAGTCTAAAACAGTAATAAGCATATATCAGCTAATAATCAGATAGAAAATAAGCCTAAATAAGCAGATATAAAATAAGCAGACAAATAGAAAAGCAAATAAGCTATAACCTAATAAGCTGAAAAACCAAATAAGCAAAAAGGCTGAATCAAATAAGCTAAATATCCTAAATAAGCAGTTCCAAAACAAACGACTTAACTGAAACTGATAAGCATTCTAAGCAATTATATAAAGATAATAAGCAACAGACTAACCCAATTAAGCAAATCAAATAAGCAGATCTAAACAACTCGACATAACTACTACAAACTTAAAACTGATAACATAAGCATATCCAAACAGTGCAACAAAAACTTAATCAAGCAGATCAAACAAACTAAATAAACTTAACAGTAACCTATTCAAGCAGATAAAATAGACAGTAAAATCTAAACTGAATCAAAACTAAACTTAAACCAATACTAAGCAGATTCAACAAACTGATAACTAATAAGCAGATTAAACAGTTGAATATATAAACATCAACAATAATAAAAAATTGAGATAAAACCTAATGTCGATTTCCGTTGGGTCGAAGGTGGGCGCTGAACCCCCTTGGGATCAGAACTGAAACCGAACACCACCAAATATCATCATCATAAACAATCTCGATCCACGAACAACCATACTCGAACACTTGAACAGCAATGAACAGTAACTTTTTTTATATTTTCCAGTGGGGAAAATAACTTTCACTTTCTTTTATTTATTTATTTTTTTTATATTTTATCAATTATAATAATAATAATAAAAACAAGCAGTAACAAAAAGAAAGCAGATTAAAGATTTGACAGAAATTTAAAGGAGACGAGAGTTATTTAACCCAAATAAAATTTTTATTAGGAACTGAAAATGAAGATTACATTAACTGAAAATGAAAAAATTACATTAAACCTAAAGAACTAATTTTCAGAAATTAAAATAGAAGAAAAAAAAAGTGCTATTAAATTACACATAAAGGGGGTTTTTATAGGCAAACCCCTGGGAAACCTTCTTCATGAAGTTTCTTTGAGAAATCAATCCTGGTCCTTCTTTCTTCTCTTCTCTCTCTTCTCTTCGATCCAACGGTTGATATCAACTCTTCTTGCACACGGATTGCCCTCGTGGCGTTTTTGTGTTTGTTTGTGCTTCTTTAATCTGAGGTGGAGGATTTTTATTGGGTGATTTGTGTATGGTGATTTGTTTTCACCAATCAAAACAAAGGCAATAGCCACGTGAGATGGAAGAGAGGACCACAATTAGTGTTTCTTCCAATTTCTATGGGGATTTATTCCAAAAGTGTGTGAATCACATGTTTAAACAAAAAGCCCTATTTTTCAGTGGTTAATTTTGGTGATGGGGTGATTTAGGGTTTGGTAAATTAGTAAAATGGTGAGGATGTGTTTGTTTTGTTTAGTGAGAGAGAAAGGAGTGGAAGTAACATAGTTTGTAACGTCAGAAAAAGTGGGAGGTGGGTAAATTGTTTTTATCGAAAAGGAATAAGAGAGTGGGGTAATTTTTGGGTGAAATGGTTTAATAAATAAAATGTGTGAGTGTGGTGAAAAGTTGTACACGTGTGTGAGTTGAGTTAGGAGGTGTTTCGTGTGTGAGTTGACCTTCTCTTTTGACCGAGCAAATAATTAACCCTTCATTTAAATGAATAGGTCTTACTTCCATCTCATGTTTTCTTTTGTAATGGGCTTGTGGCCCAATTTTGTTTCTAACCGTCCCATGTTATTAAATCAAATGGGCTTTGGCCCAATTGTTTTTGCTACATCTGTGTCATAATAGAGGAATTGGGCCATATTGGGCTATTGTAAAATAACTTTAGCACTTTGATAACTCCAAATGGGCTTTTGAGCCCATTAACCCAAATGTGGGACCCACTTGGCTTGAATATCTTCATACATATTAAATTCGCTAATAACAAGCTCGATTTCGTCTTTGTCAATCTTTTTCCTCAAACTCGTGTCGGTTTAGCTGGTTTTCGTGAACTTGGGCACACTTATGGTCTTTGACTTTGTCTTCGTCTCTTTCTTGGACTTTTCTTCAACATTAGACCCTGAAATCCCGTGTTTTCTCTTCTTTTGATCATTTGTACCTATTTTAACACAAAAACATAAAACCACGCGTAATTTCGACTTTTTACGATATAAAACACATGATTAGGTCTTGCTTTTCCTTGATTTTAGTGGCAAAAGGATAAGTGTTTACACATTTATTACTAGGCTTATGGTATCCAAGGGAATCACCTTTTTTTCTTGAAGCTTATAGTGATAGTGATTATGCAGGTGCTAATAATGATAGGAAGTCAACTACTGGTGGTTGTCAGTTTTTGGGACGCAGGCTTATCTCATGGCAATGTAAGTAACAAACAATAGTAGCTACTTCCTCAACAGAAGCTGAATATGTAGTTGCTTCTAGTTGTTGTGGATAAGTCTTGTGGATACAAAACCAAATGCTAGACTATGGGTTCAACTTTATGAACACCAAAATCTTCATTGACAATCAAAGCACTATCTGCATTGTGAAGAATCCTGTGTTTCATCAACGAACCAAGCATATAGAGATTCGGTACCATTTTATACGAGATGCCAATGAAAAGAAGTTGATACATGTTCTCAAGGTACATACGGATGATAATGTTGTTGATTTGTTGACTAAAGCGTTTGATGGTCCAAGGTTCAACCACTTGGTGGTTCACATTGGTATGGTCAATCCTTAAGGTCTAAGATTGAGGGGAGGAAGAGCCTAAGGGGAGGCTTCTTATACATATATACTTGTACATTCTTACTTTTGGTAGCTTCTTACGATATTTTACATGGGTTTTTGTTGTGTGTGCAACTTCTGGTGGAAGAATTGGGTTACTCCTAGTGGCACTCTTCTGCTCCTAGTGGGTCAATCACCCTATTTATCCACTTTTATTTGGCTTCTAGTATCTCTCCGGGTCACTGTTCATTACGTTGACTTTTGTTAACCACTTGCTGCTCCTAGTGTTGACTTCTAGCCGTTTTGACTTTCAGTCAACGCAAGTTACTTCTGGTGCCCCTATTTGTATATCTTTGGTAACTAGGATTATCTATTAATGGATTGAAGGGCAAGTTGTTACTCAAAATTAATGCCTTAGCTTGGAAAGGGCAACCCCCATAATTAGGGGTCAATGAACAGTTTTCCCTCACCATTCTTTATGGTCAATGGGATCATTTGACTCAATTATCACAACTTAAACACACACACACACACACACGCTCCTACCCTTAACCATCTTCTAGCAATCACCTTCCATTCTTCATCAATCATCAATGGCTGCTCTTCAATACAAATCTGATCACGACAAGGTCGCCTACCTAGGTGAAGGCCCAGAAGAGAGGAGTTTTTGGACATCTTGGAGTTCATCGAGGCATCTCATCTCAAGTATGCATTAACTGTTTGCCCAACTGTGTATAACTCTGTCATTCGCTAGTTTTGGGCTACTACTGACACTCGAGAGCTTTTGGGTCGCCCCTTGGAGCTCCATGCCACTATTGATGGTCACTCTTATGTGGTGACTGAAGCTTCCATTAGGTCTGTCCTTCATCTTTAGGATGAAGATGGCATTATTTCTCTCGCCAATGCGGAGGTTTTGGATGGGATGGCTGCCATTGGGTACAATCATGAGGGAAAATTTAATTTTCAGAAAAATCGTTTTTCACCTCAATGGAAGCTTCTTGTTCACTTCTTGATTCAGTGCTTGAGTCCCAAAGCTGGGAGTTAGGATGCATTTCCCATCTCCCTGGCTACTGGTTTGGTTTGTCTTGCCCAAGGTCGTAGGTTTAACTTCTCTCGTTATCTACTAGATGGTTAGGTAAGCAATCTTAGTGATGCTGGTTCGAAAAAGAAATTTCTCATGTATCCTAGGTTCTTACAATAGATACTTATGTGTTTTCCTAGAAATAGGAAAGAATATGTGCCTTCTAAACTCACTCCTAAAGTGTATGCGAATATGAAGCTTGGATATCTTGGTCCTGAAAGGCCCCTCACTGCTGCTATGCTGGGCATTGCCCTAGGGGGTCCCAATGTGGTTCCTCTGGCTGATCAAGCCGAGGAGGAACCACAATTGGTTGATGATCCTATAGAGGAGGAGGTTCTTGCTACTGGGGTACCTCATGTGGAGGTTGAGGAACCTCCTAGAGAGGTGGTGGTATAAATGTCATTTACCTCCAAGGCTACTTCTTTTGCTCACCCACATGTGTCTTCATTTCTTGATTATCCCCCTACTAGTCCATTTCACCCTTCTGTTGAGGAGCCTTCTAGCTCTCATGATCCTAAGGCTGACCAATCATTTGCTTCTGGTCCCAATGAAGCATCCCCCAAACCAATTCCTCTTGGTGGGGAAGCTGAGGAACCTGTTACTCTCACTTTATTGCTTGCTTTAGTGCACAGGTACTATGAAAAGATACTATCTTTGGAGGATGAGCTCAACAAGCACCGCAAGCTCACTAGGGATTTTGTGCTCCCTTTGGCAAACAGAGTAAAGACATTGGAAAAGTTGCTGAAGCGCCATAAGAAGAAGGTTGTTTTATCTGATACTGATGAAGAAGAGGAGGAAGATGGTCTGACTGTTTTGGCCAAGGCCGCCTTTGCAGCAAAGCCTAGTGAGGACTTACCTGCTCCTCCTAGTGCTTTAAGCATTCCAACTTCTGCTGCTGGCCCCGTGCCAAGGACTGACACCTCTGGTCCTTCAACCTCAACTCCTGGTCCCTCTCATGATGACAAGTGTAAGTCCCCAATGCTTGATGCACCCTCCCCTCCTAGAAAGAGAACCCGCGGACAAATGGAGGAAGAAAGGATGGGAGAGGAGGCTACTCAGAAATTACAAGAGGAGCTTGACCAAGAGGTTGCGGATGCGGCTGAGGATGAAGCTTTGAAGAAACAACGTTATGAACAGGTCAAGCACAATGCCATGTTTTGGGACAACAAAGACTGGATGGATGTGGTTACCATTCTCACTTCAGATGTCTCTCAGTTTTCTGATATCTTGGGTGCAGATGTGAACCAAGGGAATGGTGTGAAACGAGCTATGTCTTTGGTTTAAAGGAAAAGGGAAGACTTGGCTGCTCAACTTCGACAACTTCGCCGCAACAGACCACTCTCTTATGCTGAACAAAAGAAGCTCATGCAGCAATATGTGAAAAATCAATCCGGATCTTACTTCACTTATGGTTGGCCTATGAAGAGGGTCAAGAAGTTATCTGATGATGATCTTAAGGATTTGTACAACAAGATGATCAAGCAGAAGGATGTGCCCAAGCCTTCTAATGCCATCTTTTACCCACCTCCTCCTGTTGTTCAAACCCCCACTCCTAAGACTGCTCCCACTCCAGCCTCCGGTGCTAATGAAGAAGGTACCTCTGGTATCCCAACTTCTGATGATGGTTATCACCAGATATAGCACAGACATGAACAATGAGCAGTTTAGCATTCAAGAGCAATTTTAGCACAAATCAGCCAACCAAATTCAACCAAATGCACACACAAGCTATAATAAACTCCAATAATCAAGTCTAAACAGGTTTCATGCACTGGTTCAAAGAATTAAGCAAGATCCAAGCTATCAAAGTTACTGATGAACACTACACATGCAGATTTATACTTTTGCTGATGTATTTGACACACAAGCCAATTTCAACACCTCAAATCTTTCAAACTAGTTATGTTAACTTTGTTTAAACCACTTTTATCCCTAAGCATGCATACACACTAAGTGTTCCCAAAATCCTAGGTCAAAACAAGCAGAAACAAGGTCTTAATAGCAGATTGATCAATTCAAGTGTTCAAACCCAAAAACTTGCAGCAAAACACTCTCAAACAAAGGTATAACAGATACAAAGCACAAATAACACTTTCCCTTAACACAAAATCAGATTACAAGCATAAATCAGTAGACCCAAACACCCCTTTAACTTTTTCAAATCAAGATTTTCAAAAGCAAAACAAGATTTCAGGCCAACCAAGCATCAATTAACACTATAACAAGTCTAAATAACAGATTCAAGCAAGAACAAGCCACAAAATTCACAAGAACAACAGTTTCATACAAATATCACCAAAAATCACAATTTATGCAGATTTGGAGATTAAGTAAGCAAACCTCATGGATGTACATCCACACCCACGAATTTTGAGCTTATGTGCTAGCAAGAACAAGCACAAGCTTCCACAAAAGCCTGCTAAGATTCAACAAGGGTTAAGCACAATAACATGTAAAATCAGAAACTTGGAAAAATCTTGATTAATGCAAACTTGTTACCCCACACTTGATTATCCCCAAGTTATAAGCCTCACCACACCTTAACCAACTCAGTTAGGATGCTATGATCAGCCCTATAGCCCAAGAATTCCAAGATTGGAACAAGACTTAGCAAAATATCAAGAAAATGAGGAAAATATGCAAACTTGTGCACACTCCTCTTTTGAAAACAGGTTTTAAACTTCAAAAGCAGTAAACCTAGAACATAAACAACAGAATAAAGATGGCACTTGGTCTTTCTTCAAAGCACTTAACTCAAATTCATTAAACTGAAAAAGGATTTACAAGTGTTTGAACAAAGGAAAAACCAAAAGCAGGAACAAATGAAATGAACTAGACCCTTTATATAGAGGGTGTACAAGGTCCTAGCAAGCTGCAAAACGTGTAAACCCTAATGCTAAAGTCCCAAAAATGCCCTTGAGGTCTTTGTCTTCTTTGGAGAATCATGTGACTTTTCTTGTTGTGTAGTGGTAGCTGGCATGTGTGAGAGCATCCAAGGGTGTATATGCAGCTTAGAAAGTAAGCATGTATCTCAAACGTTGGATTGCTGCCACCTTTTTGGCAGTATGCATGGGTGTGGAGCAGGGCAGACACAAGGAGACAAAAGGGGTGGTGAGGTGTCAAGTTTTAAGGTTGGGTTGTGATTATAGGACCCTTAATCACAAATCTGCACATTATGGGAGTTTAATTGTTGGTAATTAGCAATTGCCCAATTTGTGCCAAGAACACCAAGAACAAGTTTTTAATCCGTTTGGTTTTTAAATTGGGTGTTTAGCGCCAGTTTAAAATAATCTGTTAGGATTAGTTTAATAAATAAATGTGAGTGGATGGTGAGGTGGAAGCAGGGAGCAATGTGATTGGTGGAGAGGAGATAGTGGGGCACGTGGCAAGAGCTGGTTGGTCTAGGTAAGTTTATTGTCTGGCCCCTTTTGGTCCCTTATTTCCTTTCTTCTTGTCACTTGCAATCAAAACTCTGTCAGCGCCCATTTAAGCCTTATCAACTTTGGACTTTTTGCACTTTTGGCCCATAAACTTTTGTAACATGAATTCAGGGGTATTTCTTGCCATTTTTGCATTCTTCAAGGGCTGGTTTGGTAATTTCTTCAAAGGTAATGGTCTTGATTTGTATGATTGTCATCTTGGAGGACTGAAATTGCCAAGTCTTGATAAATGAGGGACCATTTTTGCCAATTGTTGAAAGTTGAGGGTCCTTTTTGTAATTTTGGATTTTTCAAAGGACCAAACTTGTCATTTCTTGTACTTTGAAGGACTTCATGATATATTTGACTTTGTGGATGATATTGATTGACAATTTAGCTTTGTTGAGGGGCTAAACTTGCCAATTCTTCAAAGTTAAGGGCCCTTTTGGTAATTTTGACAAACTTTAGGGACCAAACTTGTAATTATGAGGATACAAGGGTATAAAGTGTCAATTCTTCATAATTGGAGGACCCTTCTTCATAATTCTTCAAATCTTCAAGGGTTGATCTTGGGAAAGTCTTCACTAGGGCTTGGTTCATTGTGCGGCTTCGTTTCCCGTGTTCGTTTTTGCATGTTTCTTGTGATCTTTTGTCATTATCTCAATATCCGTACCTAAAATACACAAGCAACAAACACAAGCATATATTTGGGTATTTTGATGATATTTAATGCATTTTAAGCCCTATTTGGAAGATGAGACTATGTATAAAAGCAGTCTCATCACTCCCCCATACTAAACCATTGTCGTGCCCTCACGCAATGCTAGAATAAAGTATCAAAGCATCTCCAAAATTCATTTTATTCACTTTATTGGAATGATAAACTAGCTACACTACTACTTGTGTTATAGACATAATGTATGATTTTCATCGCAAAATGGGACGTTTAGGTTCATAGAATAAGAACACGTGAATGCTTCGTTAGAAATAATTTCGTCATCCTCGATTTTCACTCCAATTCCATGCTAAGCGTGCAACGAGATCATTGTCATTATAAGTTAGTAATGCTAACACTACTCATATGCCCTAATCACGTACTTATTCTCCCATTATTCCTAAGTTGTATCTCTTATATTTTATGATGTCTTGAATGTTTCACGAGGATACATTGTTTGACTTATGAGATAATAGAGATTTAGGTCTAAAAATAGAGTCCTAACGGTGTAACTAAGACCATCAAATCAATAACCCCTCCTAATAGACGACGATGTTAAAAAATTAAGTTGACAAGAAGAATCGATAGACACGGTTTTATAACGGTTTTGAACATGAGACTTATTACCAAGACTTTTATACGCCCCCTAACGGAAGGGCCTTATTATCTTTGGTTTACCTCCATCTTTTATTCAACTTCGCCATGAAGCTTTTATTATGACTTCGGTCTTGCCTTGCCTTTTATTATCCGCCTCATCGGTGGTTTTATTAGCCAAAGACGTATATCCTCACGCTAAGGCGAATTTTGGATCTTTAAAGCTTCGAAGATTAAGGCTTGATTCACTTTCAATTTTGCATAAATTTTTCGGCCTTGTGAGGCTTCAAATTGTTTGCTTGATTTAGGTGAGCACTTGAAATCTTATTATTGGGTGAAGCTTTCGATTATTAGGGTGCCAATACTTCAAAACCGTGACGCTGGCGATACCTTAATGTCTTCCCAATTTAATTACACGGAAGCTACTAGAAAAGACTAGAAACCCAACAATCCTAACTAAACCGCCAAGTCACTATTTATTAAGCAAAAAATATTTACATGCGAAGGGAGAATAAGCAAACAACGAGAACACATGAGTTTTTGAAAGAATACGAGTATTCTACGTTTAGCATAGTAACTTATAATTAACTCTATCATTTCTCGTCCTCATTTAAGAGACTTAGCCTAATGTGTAGTTAAGGAATCAAAGCTAAGTGCTCAACACGCACGGTCGAGTCAAAAATTACTCTTATTCTCGCCATCGGAAAACCTACATTCGTGTCTTCAAACACTTATAAAACATAAGAAAAATTTTTAAAATTTGGCCATTTTTAGCCTTATTTTGCAAGAAAACGATAAACAAAACGACAAACTTTGGAAAGCGTGAAGGTTTGGCAAGGCAAGTATCTATTCACCCCCCCCCCCCATACTAAAGTTAAACATTGTCCTCAATGTTTCGAGTCTAGGGGTGCAAACACCCCCATACTAGAGACGTAGTCGAATGCCTAATCTAGCATGGAAAGGGAGTAACCATTAAGTAAGAGCCGTTTATGAAGTGTGCTAAACACCTAAGGTTAGAACATCAAAAGGATACATCATGGATATTGAGAAATGTCTCCAAAGCAAACGATCGAGTGCTCCCATAAAACGAACACGAGAGGCTCCAATCGTGAAGATCATGATCTAAAAACCACATATCACAAACAACCACGGAACAAAGGTTGGAAGGGCACAAATCCCCACACGTAAGCTACATTAGACTAAGAAAGCGATAATATGTACATAGGATAAGCATGGGACTCCCCCACGAGGCTCCTCGTTTTTGATTACCGAGTCATGAGCTCGACTCGATCCCCTCAATACTAATTATCATTGGGGAAAGTGACTTGGTCGAGGTAGTTCAAGGATGGAACTTCCCCACCAAAGTAGTGCTTCAACCTATGTCCATCCACCTTGAAGTTAGGACCATCATCTTGAGCTAGCTCGATGGTCCCATACGGAAACACTTGAGTCACGGTGAATGGACCGGACCAACGGGATTTCAATTTACCGGAAAATATTTTCAATCTTGAATTAAAAAGTAAAACTTGATCCCCTATGTTAAAAACCCGGTTTTTAATTTTTGAATCATGCAACTTTTTAGTTTTCTCTTTGTAAATCAATGAATTTTCATAAGCAATGTCTCTCAATTCATCCAATTCATTTAGTTGCATTTTCCGGTGTTTTCCCGCGGTCTCCATATCATCATTACAACGCTTTAGGGCCCAATAAGCCTTGTGTTCTAACTCGATAGGCAAATGACAATTCTTTCCATACACAAGCTTATAGGGAGTGCACCCAATGGGCGTCTTATAAGCGGTCCTAAAGGCCCATAAAGCATCGTCTAACTTATCCGACCAAGATTGTCGGTTTTCCCCCACGGATCTTTCCAAGATCCTCTTCAATGCTCGGTTTGAAACCTCGACTTGCCCACTCGTTTGTGGGTGATAAGCCGTAGAAAGACGATGTGTAACCCCATATTTCCTTAAGACTCTTTCGAATTGGTCATTACAAAAATGGGTTCCACGATCGCTTATGATCGCACGAGGGGTTCCAAACCTAGCAAACAAACTTTTCAAGAACTTGACTACCACACGAGCATCATTAGTGGGCAAGGCCCTCGCCTCCACCCACTTAGATAGGTAGTCAACCGCAACAAGGATGTACTTATTACCACGAGATGATGGGAACGGCCCCATAAAGTCTATACCCCAAACGTCAAAGATCTCACATACTTGAATGATATTTTGTGGCATTTCATCTTTTTGTGAAGCTTTTCCTTGTCGTTGGCATGCATCACAAGACTTCACAAGGATTTGTGCATCTCGGTAAATAGTAGGCCAAAAGAAGCCGGCATCAAACACCTTCTTAGCCGTGAGATTAGCACCGTGATGACCACCCGTGGGTCCCTCATGGCAAGCTCTAAGGATATTAGAAGCTTCGGTGCCAAATACACAACGTCGGATGATTTGATCCGCACAAGTTCGAAACAAGTAAGGGTCGTTCCAAAAGTAGAACTTGACGTCACGAAAGAATTTTCGTTTTTCTTGAGTTGTCATACCCTTAACGATGAAGTTACCCGCATGGTAATTTGCAAAATCCGCAAACCATGGGGTAGAAGAATCAAGTTTGGAATTCACTAAACCAAGTGTCTCGAGCGGAAATGTTTTGGTGATTTCCTTGGGCTCGTAAACACTTTGGTGAGGATCTTCCAAACGAGAGAGATGATCGGCCGCTAGATTCTCGGCTCCTTTTTTGTCAACAATGGTGTGATCAAATTCTTGAAGGAGGAGAATCCAACGAAGTAATCTCGGCTTTGCATCTTGTTTAGCCATGAGATACTTGATAGCCGAATGGTCCGTATACACTATGCATTTCGTCAAGACGAGATAACGTCGGAATTTCTCAAATGCATACACCACGGCAAGGAACTCCTTTTCCGTTGTAGTGTATTTAAGTTGAGCCTCGGTCATCGTCTTGCTAGCATAGTGGATAGGCAAGAAGTGCTTTTCATGACGTTGCCCCAAAACGGCCCCAATAGCGTAATCACTTGCATCACACATAAGTTCAAAGGGGAGGTTCCAATTTGGAGCAACAAGAATGGGAGCTTCGGTAAGTTTCCTCTTAAGGATCTCAAAGGCTCGTACACAATCTTCGTCAAAGACAAAACGTGCCTCTTTTTCAAGAAGATGTGTAATGGGTCGAGAAATCTTCGAGAAATCCTTGATGAATCGTCGATAAAAGCCCGCGTGGCCTAGGAAACTCCTAACTCCCTTGACGGTTTTGGGATGATGTAATTTGGCGATGACGTCTACCTTAGCTTGATCTACCTCAATCCCCGCTTTCGAGACCTTGTGCCCTAAGACGATTCCACTCTTAACCATAAAATGACACTTTTCCCAATTGAGCACAAGGTTGGTTTCCTCACAACGTTTTAACATTCTCTCAAGGTTCGACAAACACGAAGTAAAGGAATCACCAAACACGGAAAAGTCATCCATGAAGACTTCCATCGTCTTCTCGATCATATCATGAAAAATAGCCATCATGCATCGTTGAAAAGTTCCCGGTGCATTGCAAAGTCCGAATGGCATTCTACGATAGGCAAACGTTCCATATGGACACGTAAACGTAGTTTTTTCTTGATCACGAGGATCGATGGGAATTTGGAAGTAACCGGAAAAACCATCTAAAAAGCAATAGAAATCGTTTCCCGCAAGACGCTCCAACATTTGGTCCATGAAGGGCAAGGGAAAATGGTCTTTTCGAGTGGCTTCATTCAACTTTCGATAGTCAATGCACACTCTCCATCCGGTTACGAGTCTTGTGGGAATCAACTCGTTGGCATCGTTTGGCACAACGGTCATCCCTCCCTTTTTAGGGACACAATGAATAGGACTCACCCAAGGGCTATCAGAAATAGGGTAAATCATTCCCGCGTCAAGGAGTTTAAGGACCTCCTTTTTGATGACGTCGTGAATTTTGGGGTTCACCCTCCTTTGACTTTGGATTGTTGGCTTGAAATCTTCCTCCATTAAGATTTTGTGTGTACAAAATTTGGGATCGATTCCCTTAATGTCGGATAACTTCCACGCAATCGCCCCTTTGTGAGCCTTAAGAACATCGACAAGTGCGGTTTTTTCATCATTCGAAAGTTCCTTCGCAATAATAACCGGCAACTTGTCGTCCTCCTCCAAATAGACATATTCGAGGTGAGGAGGTAAATCTTTCAACTCGAGAATAGGTGGTTCCTCAAGTGAAGATTTAGGTTCGATACTCATAACCTCCTCGGGTGGAGGAAATGGGAAATCGTTAAGAAAATCCTTGATAATCGAGAAGTCCTCATCGTTGTCGAGGTCTTCGTCACAAGTACGTGGAACATTGCATTCTTCCAACGTAAAACCACCACCTTCAAAAGGAGTGAAGGTTGGTGTCGAGTTATCAAGAATTGGATCCAACATAGTGGGATTGCCACTAGTTTCTTCATCACCAAAACCTAGAACTTCTTGTGAAAATTCCTCGCAAACCACGTCAATCATATCAACGAGGTTTATGGTTGCAACGGAATAAACATGAGAAATTTGAGAGTTTTGAGTTGCGTTTATAACAAGTTCCTCGTCGTTGAAACGTAAGGTGATCTTTCTAGCATGCACATCGATCAAAGCCATAGACGTATCTAAAAACGAACGACCTAAAATAAGAGGAACTTGAGGATCCGTGGGGATGTCAACAACAATGAAGTCTACGGGATAGTAGAACTTCCCCACTTTCACAAAAACGTCTTCCGCCAAACCACATGCAAGAATCGTGGAATGGTCGGCCAACTCAATAGACATTCGTGAAGGAGTAAGATTAGGAAGATTGAGCGACTTGTAGATTGCAAGTGGCATCAAGTTAATGCTAGCACCAAGATCGGCCAAGGCGAAGCATTCTTCCATGTCTTGGATTGCACAAGGAATCAAAAATTTACCGGGATCACCGACTTTTTGAGGTATGCGATTAAGATAAACCGACGAACAACTAGACTTTTGGTGTAATTTCTCCTTGTTGTTCAACATACTCTTAAAGTTAGCGGCAAATCGAGGCATCATGACCAAGGCATCGGCGAAACTCACATTAAAGTGCAACTTACGAAACATTTTCATAAAAAGCTCAAATTGGTAGTTGTCGCGCTCTTGACGTTTCTCCTTCCTAAGTCTCGATGGATAGGGCAAAGGTGGTGTGGGTTGAGGCATAGTAGGCATAGGCTTTGGAATCTCAGGTTCCAATGATGGTAATGGGTCAACCGTAGGTGTGGTATGAGCGGTACTTCGTGGGATTGGAACATGCTCCTTTTGGACCACCACCTCGGGTTCTTCCTCATTTGCTTCCTCCGTAGGAGCAATTGGTTGAGGAATCGGCTCCTTAAGTGTCTTACCACTACGTGTGGTAATCACTTTCATCTCACCCTTAGGGTTGGATATGGTGTTACTAGGAAGACCACTTGACGACGGTTTACACATTATTGCCTCAAACATAGACGAGATTTTATCTTCAAAATTAGATTGCCTCAATACGGCTTCGGTTTGCCTTTTCTCGGCCTTAAGCATCTCTTGTTTAATCTAATGTTGCCCTTGTTCCATCTTTTGTTGGTTTTGTTGCAACCTAGTGACATTTCCTTCCATCTTGTTGGTGTGGATTTTAAGTTCATTAGCTAACTCATTTTTCAACTCTTTCTTCAAGTCGTTTTTGAACTCGGATCTTAGGCTAATTATTTCTCTTTGAATGTTGTCAAACCTAGCATCATTACCACTAGCATATTCAACAAACTCACTTGGAAGATCTTTCAATGTTTGCAAACTTTTGTTGTTGTTTTGAAAATCATTTTTGTTTGAAACTTGATTATTAGCCCCTTGATTCCCATAATTTCCCTTGTTGTAATTGTTCTTAAAACCAACTTGATTGTTGCGATAGTTGTTAGCATTTTGATTTGATCCAAAACCCGGTGGAGTCATTTGATTAGAGCGGGAAACTTGACCGTTTTGGTTGTAATTTCTCGTGGCCGCAAAGGCACTCGAAGTGTTACCACCGTTGGTAATGCACTCGGAGAAATCATGACCTCCACCACAATACATGCAAGAAACCTCAACCGCTTTAACCGTAGCGGGAGCACTTGGTTCACCAACTTTAAACTCAATCAAAAGTCCTTTCAACTTATCAAAAATCTTGTTTTCCAAGTTTGCCTCAATTTGGCAAGCATCGATGGTATTAGACAAAGAAGGTGAAGCCGAAGACGAAGCCTTACGAACACTAGACGTGCTACGAGGACTATACACCTTAGATCTATTTTCAATAATCACCAAAGCTTCCTCAACCGTTTTACACAAAAAATTACCACCCGCGGCGGCATTCAAATAATCCCTTTCATGATCATTAAGTCCATTGTAAAACGTGTCAATTTGATGCAAATCGGAAAAACCGTGATGAGGACATTCATGTAACATTTCCTTAAACCTATTCCAAGCCGTTGAAAAACTTTCATTAAATTCTTGTGAAAACTTTGAAATCTCGTTTTTCAAGTGCGTAGTCTTAGAGGGCGGAAAAAATTGGTTCACAAACTTAGACACGAGATCCTTCCACGTCAATATAGAATTGGGTGGCTCTTTCTCTAACCAAATTTTTACGGGCCCCGCTAAGGAATACGGAAAAAGCATCATCTTAATCGAGTCGTTAGACACATCCTTAAACTTGCAAGTAGCGGTAAGACGATTGAATTGGCGGATATGGTTGTGTGGATTGTCCTTCTCATCACCACGGAATTTGTTGTTTTGAATCATGGACAACAAACCCGTCTTAACCTCAAAATTCTCCGCAAGGATAGCGGGAATCACAATAGCCTCTCCATAACCCTCGGTGGGTGCTTGAAGTAACTCCATCATAGTTCGATTCGCCATGGTTGGTGCTTCTCTTACAATGGGTTCGTCAATAGGAGACTCCTCACTAGAATTGTTTGGAGTGATGGATTTGTTTTTTCGTTTACGAGCACGTCTTGCTTGATTTCGAGTTAGCATAAACGTCACGTACAACGAGGGGACGAGCAAAGAAGATTCTTTTTGGTGTTTTGTATTTTTTCAATTTTTTTGTGGTTTTTGATTGTATTAACCTTTTTGGAACTTGGTGAAATGTATTAAGTAGACAAAAAGTCCACAAATCTCCTCACTAATCAAATCTCTTGATTAACGAAGCCTCAAAGAATGAAAACGAACACGTGGAGTGAACGTCTTCGATGACTTTAGAACGATGGTGGAACACCAAATCGTTCAAGAGGGTTTAATCAAATTGAAACCAAGAAAATATATATGATACTTAGTAATACTTTGGGCGGCAAAACCCTCGATTCACTCTCACAATCAAATACTCACAAGCAAGCGGGGAAACGAGGCGGCGCGAAGCACTTAAGAGCCTTTTTCCTTAGGATATATTTTATAATATCCGCCTTATACCCACCTTATAGTTTGTATTTTCAAGATTAAGCTTCACGAAAGTATTTATCTATTTTTGCCTTTTTCTTTGGTTTGAGATTCGAATACAATGATTGGGTAATGACCTCCCAAGTCAAGGTTGTGATTGCTCACGTATTTGGAGTACTTGTGTATTTATTGTTCTACGTATACAATATAGTAATAATATTCACACAAAAACCGAAAAACGATAATACGTATTAGTAGAGTGCTACTAATACAAATACTAATTATGGTTAGTATAAAAACAACAATGCCAAATCAAAACACAACACGCCTCCCCGGCAGCGGCGCCAAAATGATGTTGAGTAAAACTACACCTTTAGGAAAAGAGTGCAATAAATTGGGCAAGTGAGCACGACGATTTAGGAAAACCGTGTGTGAATGACCCAATTAAGTTCGTTCTCAAGGAGGCTAGTGTGTTATGTGTGTAATGACTTGGATTAATTTGTGATTATATTTGAGAAAAGAAACATAGAAAAGGGATTAGAAAAGAATGACGGTTATGAAGACGGATTATACTAAGTCTAAAAAGGCGTACACGTAAAGTCGTAAATACCACCAAAATTAAAATTAGTTCCTAAAAATTCCTAAAAATCACCAAAAATCCTTAATAATAATCTAAGAGTTTACAAAAAATCAAAACTTGCAAAAACCTTTTAATTAATTAGATAATGACTTTTTAATGCTAATTAAAGCCCTAAAAATCAAAATTAATTATTAAAAAGCCCTAAACAAGATTTTCAAGTTTGTAAACCTCAAAAATACTCTAATTAAGCTAAAAACTATTTTTCAAAATTTTAAAACCAATTTAAACTATTTTTAAATAATTAAAAACTCCTAAAATCAATTAAATCTTAAATTAATTATAACAAATAATTAAAAGACCTAAAAAATATTTGGAAAGTTGCAAAAATCCTAATTAAGTATTTAGAACCTAGGAAAAATATAAAAACCTAGAAAATCAGACTTTTAATTTTTAATAATAAAATAATATTAAAATAATATTAAAAATCCAAAAATTATAAAAAATTCTAAAAACTTGCAAACTAGCTTAATTTAACCTAAAGAACTCAGAAATGAAAGTGAAATTACCTAAATACCCCTATTGGGCCTAGAAAATGGGCCAAACCCAAAACAGTCCCTTATTGGGCTTAATTAAGGCCCAATAAGAAAAAGTGCTCAAAATAAGCTCAAAAAGCACAGTTTGACTCAAAATTTGATTTTAAACAACTTTTTCCAAAGGCCCAAAAGCTGAAAATGTGAAATAAGCTAACTTATAATAAGCAGCTTATTCTTAATGGGCTTTTTGGCCCATTAAGCTATAAGCTGATGCCATAAGCTAAAATTTAACACACAACCTTCTTTTGACCTAACAAAGACTTCTGTAAAAAGAAATTTCAAATAAGACCACTCAATAAGCCAGAAACAAGTCAACAACTTATTCACAAAACGACAAAAATAGTCGTTTTTATGATCTAGACCACCTCAGAAGCTGATTCAAGTTGCAAAATGTTTCTTTTGACAAAACTAAGCTTAAAAACCAAAGAACTTTCAAATAAGCACACTCAATAAGCTGGAAAATCAAATAAGCACTTATCTTTAAAGTCAAACAAGTTGGTTTTCTAGTGAAAAGTCAAAGTCAAAGTCTGATAAGCTCCAGTTCACTTAAATGGGTCAAATAATGAAGATCTATTACAAAAAATAAGTTGTTGCAAGTCAGAATAAGCTAGAATAGCTTATTGATAAGCTGATGACAAAATTGCACTAGCAGGGGCTAGTTTTGGATGTTGAGCAGTGGGAACTTTTCCCACTGCTTGACTATTTTGACTTGTTGTCTTTAGTGACTTTTTCTTGGATTCAGTTTCCACAAAGGCACCCAATTGATCTTTGGATCAAAAGGAGTCAATAACAAGCAAAATAACACAATCACAAACAGCCAATTGATACAGTTTAATCAATTTATCACCAGATATAGCACAGACATGAACAATGAGCAGTTTAGCATTCAAGAGCAATTTTAGCACAAATCAGCCAACCAAATTCAACCAAATGCACACACAAGCTATAATAAACTCCAATAATCAAGTCTAAACAGGTTTCATGCACTGGTTCAAAGAATTAAGCAAGATCCAAGCTATCAAAGTTACTGATGAACACTACACATGCAGATTTATACTTTTGCTGATGTATTTGACACACAAGCCAATTTCAACACCTCAAATCTTTCAAACTAGTTATGTTAACTTTGTTTAAACCACTTTTATCCCTAAGCATGCATACACACTAAGTGTTCCCAAAATCCTAGGTCAAAACAAGCAGAAACAAGGTCTTAATAGCAGATTGATCAATTCAAGTGTTCAAACCCAAAAACTTGCAGCAAAACACTCTCAAACAAAGGTATAACAGATACAAAGCACAAATAACACTTTCCCTTAACACAAAATCAGATTACAAGCATAAATCAGTAGACCCAAACACCCCTTTAACTTTTTCAAATCAAGATTTTCAAAAGCAAAACAAGATTTCAGGCCAACCAAGCATCAATTAACACTATAACAAGTCTAAATAACAGATTCAAGCAAGAACAAGCCACAAAATTCACAAGAACAACAGTTTCATACAAATATCACCAAAAATCACAATTTATGCAGATTTGGAGATTAAGTAAGCAAACCTCATGGATGTACATCCACACCCACGAATTTTGAGCTTATGTGCTAGCAAGAACAAGCACAAGCTTCCATAAAAGCCTGCTAAGATTCAACAAGGGTTAAGCACAATAACATGTAAAATCAGAAACTTGGAAAAATCTTGATTAATGCAAACTTATTACCCCACACTTGATTATCCCCAAGTTATAAGCCTCACCACACCTTAACCAACTCAGTTAGGATGCTATGATCAGCCCTATAGCCCAAGAATTCCAAGATTGGAACAAGACTTAGCAAAATATCAAGAAAATGAGGAAAATATGCAAACTTGTGCACACTCCTCTTTTGAAAACAGGTTTTAAACTTCAAAAGCAGTAAACCTAGAACATAAACAACAGAATAAAGATGGCACTTGGTCTTTCTTCAAAGCACTTAACTCAAATTCATTAAACTGAAAAAGGATTTACAAGTGTTTGAACAAAGGAAAAACCAAAAGCAGGAACAAATGAAATGAACTAGACCCTTTATATAGAGGGTGTACAAGGTCCTAGCAAGCTGCAAAACGTGTAAACCCTAATGCTAAAGTCCCAAAAATGCCCTTGAGGTCTTTGTCTTCTTTGGAGAATCATGTGACTTTTCTTGTTGTGTAGTGGTAGCTGGCATGTGTGAGAGCATCCAAGGGTGTATATGCAGCTTAGAAAGTAAGCATGTATCTCAAACGTTGGATTGCTGCCACCTTTTTGGCAGTATGCATGGGTGTGGAGCAGGGCAGACACAAGGAGACAAAAGGGGTGGTGAGGTGTCAAGTTTTAAGGTTGGGTTGTGATTATAGGACCCTTAATCACAAATCTGCACATTATGGGAGTTTAATTGTTGGTAATTAGCAATTGCCCAATTTGTGCCAAGAACACCAAGAACAAGTTTTTAATCCGTTTGGTTTTTAAATTGGGTGTTTAGCGCCAGTTTAAAATAATCTGTTAGGATTAGTTTAATAAATAAATGTGAGTGGATGGTGAGGTGGAAGCAGGGAGCAATGTGATTGGTGGAGAGGAGATAGTGGGGCACGTGGCAAGAGCTGGTTGGTCTAGGTAAGTTTATTGTCTGGCCCCTTTTGATCCCTTATTTCCTTTCTTCTTGTCACTTGCAATCAAAACTCTGTCAGCGCCCATTTAAGCCTTATCAACTTTGGACTTTTTGCACTTTTGGCCCATAAACTTTTGTAACATGAATTCAGGGGTATTTCTTGCCATTTTTGCATTCTTCAAGGGCTGGTTTGGTAATTTCTTCAAAGGTAATGGTCTTGATTTGTATGATTGTCATCTTGGAGGACTGAAATTGCCAAGTCTTGATAAATGAAGGACCATTTTTGCCAATTGTTGAAAGTTGAGGGTCCTTTTTGTAATTTTGGATTTTTCAAAGGACCAAACTTGTCATTTCTTGTACTTTGAAGGACTTCATGATATATTTGACTTTGTGGATGATATTGATTGACAATTTAGCTTTGTTGAGGGGCTAAACTTGCCAATTCTTCAAAGTTAAGGGCCCTTTTGGTAATTTTGACAAACTTTAGGGACCAAACTTGTAATTATGAGGATACAAGGGTATAAAGTGTCAATTCTTCATAATTGGAGGACCCTTCTTCATAATTCTTCAAATCTTCAAGGGTTGATCTTGGGAAAGTCTTCACTAGGGCTTGGTTCATTGTGCGGCTTCGTTTCCTGTGTTCGTTTTTGCATGTTTCTTGTGATCTTTTGTCATTATCTCAATATCCGTACCTAAAATACACAAGCAACAAACACAAGCATATATTTGGGTATTTTGATGATATTTAATGCATTTTAAGCCCTATTTGGAAGATGAGACTATGTATAAAAGCAGTCTCATCATGGTACTTCTGCTGTTCCCTCTAGTCCTTCTCCAAAGGTTGATGCCACCCCTTCTTCTCATGTTGAAGCTACTACCACCCCTGTTGTTGATCCTACTCCTCCACCGGTTTCTGAGCCTACCCCTACACCACTTGTTGATGAAGCTGCTACCGATCCCAAGCTTGTTGACCTGACCATTCAGGATGATGATTATTTTTGTTTATAATTGAAGTTCGTTTTCTCGATTCTTAACCAATTGAAAGTCCTAACAAAATCGGGTTTATGATCGTTTTTGGTTGGTATGGTTATTTGGATTTTCTATGTCTATTTGAGCAATTAAGTAAAAATGTGCAAAATATTAACTACGTATCCGTAAAACAATTAGCATATACCAAATTTTTATTCAAATAAGGACAAAAATGTAAAACTGTGGAAGTAAAGTGCTGAAATGTAAATTCTTGAAACTAATATGCTTGAAATGTAAAATCAGGAAACCACAAGGACTAACTATGTAAATTTTAACAAACTATTAACTAGGTTGTAACAAATTGTAAAACTGAATAACCAAATTTGACAAGTTTTGAAAATAAAAGGACTGATTAAATGCAAACCCTAGATTAGTGAAAGATTAGCTAACAATGCAAACAGTAACAAACTTGAAGGACTATTGTGCAATTAAAAGTGAATATTAACCAAAAACAGGCTAAGTGAACCAATAAGCTCGTATAAGCTCTACAATGGACCAAATAAGCTCAAAAAACTTGCAAACATCTTAAAATCCAAAATTACCTAGGCTTGTAACAGGAATAAGCTTGAAACTCAGTCAAACTTAAATAAGCCAAAATTGATAAGCCACAAATAAGCTTTCTAATAATATAGACTTGCACAAACTGATTTTATTGCTAAAACTTGTTAATCAATCCATTAGGAGTATGGAATGTCTTTTGGAATTGAAAATGATCAAGAAACGAATTAGGAAAATGAGAATAAGGTTTGACCAAATTTTGAAAAAGTTGAAAACTTCCAGATTTACTCAAGAACAACTTCTAAACACGATTTTGAAAGAAAATTAGGAAGTTTATGAAGTGGAAATGCTGTTATGAGAAATCAGTAAGGACTTGGATTACAAAAACTTGCTTCTGCTTAACAGCTTAGTAAAATGCTTATTTCTACCTTGAATTGTAAAACTGTATTGTTTCCTTATGAGAACTTGACATTCAGATGTTAATGGACATTTGAGAACTGGTTTGAAGTAATTTCATGAAGGAATGAGTAAATGGCAAGCAAATCAAAACAGTCACTTTTTAAGAACTTTTTAAGCTAAGAATGACCCATACCTTTTGATAACCAATTGCCTTTTTGACTTTGTATTTGACTTGAAACTTCCAAAAACTTGTTTACTAAGACTGAATGAGAGTTAATGAACAAAAGTTGACCACTTAAAAAGCTTTATACTACAATGACTACAAAATCCAAACACTAGTTAACTGAATTTTACAAACTTTTGTGAAGGAAATTTGAGCAATTGGCTATACTGATGTAAATGTGATATCAAACTAGACTTAATAACCAAAATGGAGTGCAATTGAGCTAAGTTTATGCAGTAAAACAATTAACTACTAAAAATGCATAAGCAAACTAAATGTGACTGACAAACTGAAATCAGGAACAAGTATTAAGCAAGTAAACTAGTAACAAGTAAACTATAAGCTAACCAAAAATCAAAATCAGTTCAAAACACACTTGATCATACCAGCAAAGAAGATTAAACTAAGAAATGAGCATGCATTTGCTTGTTTAGTGGAACCAAAATCAGAAACATGAAAACCTTTTAGCTAGGGCCTCCTCTGATGGAGTAGGTAGGTGTTGAGCCTCCTAGATAGTGTTAACCACCACCTTAACACTATCAACTACTTATCAACCTGCTATAATCATCATCATCTACTTGTACAATCTGCTTCAAAATCAACAATGGCAGCTACTAATGAACAGAACAAATGAAACAGCTACAATCTTCACAAACAGCTTCTCATGATCAATGATGATCACAATTAGCTCATAACAGCACAAGAGTAACAGGAATGAAGGAGATGAACAGTAGATTTAGGGAAAAGAGGGAAATTTTATTGATTGAAGGTAAAAGTTTGTTACAAGTTCTGTTAAGTGGTTACAACTACAATAACTAACTCAAGAGCTTGTCAGAGTCTTGAGTTTATTATGCTACAAGCTAAAAGCTAAGAATGAGGGAGAGAAAAAGTATGTGTGTGAAAATTTCACACTTAAGCTACAACTGCAAATGAAGAGTCCTATCACTATTTATAGACAAACATTGAGTGTGTTTTGGGGTTGCTGACGTGTTCCAACCACTTAATTGCTGCCACGTGTCTTCAAACTGCTAATTGGTCATCCTTGTGTTCTTCATGAATTGGGGGTTTTTAATCCCTTGAGTTTGAGCTTAATTAGTTGTTACCAATGTGTTCCTCTCTTAAAAACGAGCAGGTTTCATGTAGAAACCATCTTCTGAAATTCAGTATAGCTAAAATTCGTTCCTGGGCTTGTTGAGGAAGAAGGTGTCATGTGGCAGGTTTTGATTGGGAGAGATAATGTCACACGGATTGTTATCCAATTTTGGATAATTTGATTATGGGCTGGCACTTTGTGATTGGTTGAAAGTTAGAAAGTGGGAATTACTATTGCTTTGCGGCGCAATAAATGAGCTGGTGAAGTGGCAGCATTTGTTGGCAATCCGTGTGCCTTTATTCTTGCTCTCTCATTGGTTGAAAATTATTCACATGGATTAAGCTTATTTAAACTTTGAAAAATGGCAAATTAAGCCCTTGAACTTAGGCAGATTATCCAAATGAGCTAGGGACTTCATTTTAATGGCATTTTTGGTCCTTCCACTTGCATTCTTGATAAGTTTGACCCTTTGACTTGGTTGACTGAAGAGTTGACCATGTTTGACTTTTATCTTGACTTTGGAAAATTTACACTTTGAGTCCTTCAACTTTGGAGTGTTGTCAAGATAGGTCCCTTATCTTCAAATTCTTGTCATCTTTGATCCTTCTTTGTATTTTTCATCCAAATAAGCTTGATTTTCTTCTTGTTTGCTTGAAAATGTATCCTTCTTACCTATTTATACACAAACACAAAACATACCACATAATTCCACTTTATAGCACAAAAGTTAGGTATTTTCCTTGTGTTTTAGGGTGATTTGTTAATTAATTGATATGAGTTTTTGCCCATATCAAATCCCCTACACTTGAACATTGCCATGACCTCATGCAATGCTATATTTTAAAGCACGAATTTACATTCTCCTCATAATTAATCCACCTTGTCCAATATGGAATGCTATTACACTATGCTACTCTACATGATGCATGATTTTGATTTTGACAAATGCAATGTAAAAGAAACAATTCTATTTATATCTTTTTGGATTTTTCTTGAAATGGCTTTGATGGAAATAACTCATAAAGAAATCAATGACTTAGATTAGGGCTTTGGTACCATGGACACTTATCACCCTCAAGTTTCACTTTCCCATACCAAGCTTAAAAATGGGATCATTGCATTCACAAGTAAAAAGGTGCATCAACTTATTCATGACAATTAAATGTGGAACCGGTTATTATTTGAGCAAATTGCTTTTGGGCAAATTTGTCATTATTTAAAGCGTGAAGTATAAGAAATGCAAAATCCAAAAATAAGGAAGCACGGTTTTAATCCTAAGTAATCCTCTCATCCATTACTTGAAAAACCGCTCACAATTAATATAAGTCTGTTTCAAGAGTAATAAGTCATTCGCCTTATGTGTAAAATCCTTATGTCATGCATTAATAAGTAGCTACACACTCGCTAAGGAAAGGAAAATAAAACTTACGCAATAATTTACATCCGCCGCCTTTTTGGGACTTTGGATCTTCAACCCCGCAACCCGTCAAGGTAATATTGGATTGGAGCAACTATTAAATCCCCGCAACCCGTCAAGGTAATATTGGAATCTAATAGTTACTATAATTAACACTTCACTGCCCCTCTTGGGAGTCTTGTATAATTAATTTTTTTTTCTTTTTTTTTTCTTTTTTTTTCTAGCCACTCATTTTTTTTGTAAGCCGCTCTTATTTTTCTTTATTCCTCACAAAGAAAGTAGAAAAGAATAAAAGGAAAAACACCCGCTAAGTATTAAGCATGACATAATTCTAGTACACATAAAACGTTCTAACTTAGATCTTAAGACGTACTTATACCAACCATGAATGATTAGACAAAAATGCATAAGAGATTACAAACCGATAAAAACCGTTCTTGATTATTTATTAACATATTTACATGCGAAGAAAATAGAGGTAGAGAAGAGAAGGGTTTAGCCACAAGTAATTATCATGAAGTTTATCTAGCCCTTTAATACTTGCTTCAACTCTATCATTTCCCATTCTCCACAAGTTTAAAATCTCAAAGAATGAGATTGGTGGATGCTTAGCCTAATAGACCAATGAAGGACTACATGGTTAAGGATACTAGCTAGAGAATGCTTAGAAGAGCAAACTCGGGTTGAGTCAAAATATCCATGGCGGGCCTAATATGTCAAAGAAGTCTAAATTTGTTAAACCATGTTTTTATTATATATTTTTTTTTCTTTTTATATATTTTTGATGAAAAATAAAAGAAGAAATATATACAATGCAAATGTGTTATACAAATGAAAATGATTGATGCAAAAATTATGAATGCATATTTTTGGTGGCCAAAGTAGATCAAAAATTTGAAAAATGTTTGAGAAATTAATTTCCAAGTTATCATGAATGTCAAAGACAAGTTCTAGGTAAGGTCACTTCGATAGAAGACCCCCCTACACTTAAGCTAAACATTGTCCTTAATGTTTAAGAGCATGGAAGTACAAAACTTCCACTACACTTATGACATTGAATAGACTTTGCTTAACCCAAGTTAAGGAAAGATAACTATAGTGAATTCATTTTTAAAGCACAAGGTGTCTATGAAAGATCACAATAGTAATGAAGTGAACCGGATACAAGGGCCTCCTCCATAAGCTCCAAAGCACGTGATGAGTGAGCAACCCTACAAACATCATAAAGACAAAAGAAGGTCTACCCCAACACTTCTCATCAATTTGCTATCCTTATTTCTAACCTACAACACTCTAGATCTAACAACTCTAAACCTAGTTATTCAAGCTTGATTTAAGGAGTCTCTAGCTCGACTCATCCCACAATGAATTAATTCATGGGGAAAATGGGGATCTCTTGGACCATTTCCACGGAAATGTCCTCCCAAAAATAGTGCTTCACGCGGTGACCATTCACTTTAAAATTTTGACCATCGGGTTGTGACAACTCAATAGTTTCATATGGAAATACTTGAGCAATAGTGAATGGACCGGACCATCTCGACTTAAGCTTGCCCGTAAAAAGTTTCAACCTTGAGTTAAACAGGAGAACCGGCTCTCCAACTTTAAACTCACAGTTCTTGATCTTCGCATCATGTAATTTCTTAGTCTTCTCCTTATAAAGCAAAGAGTTCTCATAGGCGTTGGCTCTCAATTCATCCATTTCATTAAGTTGATCCTTTCTATGTGAACCGGCTTGGTTTAAATCAAAGTTAGCCCACTTGAGAGCCCAAGAAGCCTTGTGTTCTAACTCGAATGGGAGGTGGCATGCTTTTCCATAGACAAGCCTATAAGGAGTACAACCAATTGGTGTCTTAAAAGCCGTCCTAAAAGCCCACAAAGCATCATCAAGCTTATCCGACCAAGAAGCTTGATGCTCTCCCACCGTTCTCTCTAAAATTCTCTTTAAACCATGATTTGTGACCTCGGTTTGACCATTGGTTTGAGGGTGATACGCGGTAGAAACTCTATGATTAACTCCATATTTCTTCATAACTCTTGTGAATTGATCATTACAAAAGTGCGTACCATGATCACTTATGATGGCCCGAGGTACACCAAATCTAGCAAACAATTGCTTCAAAAACTTCAGAACAACTCTAGCATCATTAGTAGGTAAGGCTTTGGCCTCAACCCATTTTGACACATAATCCACCGCTACGAGTATATACTTGTTTCCCTTTGAAGATGGAAAAGGTCCCATAAAATCTATGCCCCACTCATCAAAAATCTCACACTCTTGAATGAAGTTTTGTGGCATCTCATCACGTTGTGTAATTTTTCCTTGTCTTTGACATACATCACAAAATTTCACCATCTCTTGGGCATCTTTGTAAATGGAAGGCCAATAGTAACCCGAATCAAAGACGTTCTTGGCGGCATAGTTGGGCCCAAAATGTCCACCCGTAGGTCCTTTATGACAAGCTTCTAAAATATTAAATGCCTCGGGCCCATCTACACACCGTCTAATGATTTGGTCCGCACATTGCCTAAAGAGGTAAGGATCATCCCAAAAGTAGTACTTTACTTCCTTGAGAAATTTCTTCTTTTGTTGGGAAGTAAGACCCTCTATAAGCACATTCCCCACAAGATAGTTTGCAATATCCGCAAACCAAGGGGTAGCATCCTCTTGAGAAGAGATAGACATGACCTCTTCTAATGGAAAGGATTCATTGATTTCTTTATTAGGAAAATCTCCTTGAAAAGGATGCTCAAATCTACTCAAGTGATCTGTCGCTAAATTCTCGGCTCCTTTCTTATCTCGAATCTCTATCTTAAACTCTTGAAGCAATAAAACCCATCTCAAAAGCCTAGGCTTAGCATCTTGCTTTGTCATGAGATACTTGAGAGCGGAATGATCCGTATACACTATGGTTTTGGATAGCACAAGGTATGGTCTAAATTTCTCAAAGGCATAAACTATAGCAAGAAACTCTTTGTCCGTGGTAGTATAATGAAGTTGTGCATCGGTCATGGTTTTACTAGCATAGTGTATAGGTTGAAAATGCTTATTCACTCTTTGTCCTAACATGGCCCCCACCGCATAATCACTAGCGTCACACATAAGCTCAAAAGGTAATTCCCAATTTGGAGAAACCAAAACGGGAGCCTTTGTCAATTTCTCCTTAAGAGTCTCAAATGAATCCAAACACTCTTGGTTGAAAATGAAAGGAGCCTCTTTTCCAAGAGGTGGGTCATCGGTCTTGCTATCTTAGAAAAATCTTGTATGAAGCGTCTATAAAACCCCGCATGACCTAAGAAACTCCTTACACCTTTAACCGTAGTGGGTGGGGGAAGCTTAGCAATCACATGAATTTTAGCTCTATCCACTTCTAATCCCTTATTGGATATCTTGTGTCCTAAAACAATTCCCTCTTTCACCATAAAATGACATTTCTCCCAATTAAGAACTAATCGGGTTTCCTCACACCACTTAAGCATTCGTTCTAAATTGGTGAGACAAGAGGTAAATGAATCTCCAAAGACGGAGAAGTCATCCATGAAAACCTCCATAGTTTGCTCAATCATATCATGGAAAATTGCCATCATACACCTTTGAAATGTCCCCGATGCATTACACAAGCCAAGAGGCATTCTCTTGTAAGAAAATGTACCGTAGGGACAAGTGAATGTGGTCTTTTCTTGATCCTTAGGGTCAATGGGTATTTGGAAATAACCCGAAAAGCCATCAAGAAAGCAATAGTATTCATTTCCCGCTAAGCATTCAAGCATTTGGTCCATAAAAGGTAATGGGAAGTGATCTTTCCTAGTAGCCTCATTGAGATTCCTATAATCAATACAAACTCTCCAACCGGTAACAAGTCTCGTAGGAATCATCTCATTGTTCTCATTGGTTACTACAGTGATTCCACCCTTTTTTGGAACACAATGTACCGGGCTAACCCATGGAGAGTCGGAAATGGGGTAAATCATGCCCGCATCAAGGAGTTTGATAACTTCCTTTTTAATGATCTCATGGATTTTTGGGTTAACCCTTCGTTGGCTTTGAATGGCGTGTTTGTAATCATCCTCCATAAGGATTTTGTGTGTACAAAAATGTGGATCAATTCCCCTTATGTCGGATATTTTCCATGCAAAGGCTTTCTTATGTTTCTTAAGGACTTCTATGAGTTTCTCTTTCTCATCCTCTTTCAACTCTTTAGCAATGATCACGGGTAATTGGTCTTTTCCCTCTAAGAAAGCATACTCTAGGTGGGATGGAAGGTCCTTAAGTTCAAGTGGAGGTGGACTCTCTATGGAAGGTTTTACTATGGATGGATCATCATTGGTTACTTCTTGTGGAATGGGTGAAGGAATGGGGTCCTCATTTAGCAACTTTTGGATAGTGAGAATATCTTCTTCCCAATTGATGGGAGAATCATCATTACCAAGAAAGTTAGACTCAAATTCCTCCAAGAGTAAATCACTCTCTCCAAAAGGTGTTAAAGAGGGAGCAATTGAGGCCACGGTTTCAACATGGGGCATATCCTCACTATTACTCTTGCAAGCGTCATGAAAATGCTCATCACACACCTCATCTAGCACATCAACTATGTTAATAGTCTCACAAGTTTTAGAATCCTTAACCTTTTTCCTATCACAAACTTTCCCTAACTTAAACACCACTTTCTCATCCTCAACTCTCATAATTAGTTCTCCCTCCGCCACATCTATCAAAGTACGACCCATTCTCAAAAACGGTCTACCAACAATCAAAGGAACTCTAGGGTCCATGTCATAATCAACCACTACAAAGTCGGCCGGAAAGGTAAACTTATCCACACCTACAAACACATCCTCCGTGATACCTACGGGGTAAGCTATGGTACGGTTGGCTAACTCAAGTGTCATCCTAGTGGGAGTGAGCTCGGGAAGAGAGAGTTTTTTCCAAACCGATAAAGGCATTAGATTTATGCTTGCCCCTAGATCCGCCAAAGCCATGCAATTTTCCACCCCGGGAAAATTACAAGGTATCAAGAAGCGCCCCGGATCTCCAAGTTTTGTTGGTAAGGTTTTAAGTAGGACGGCGGAACAATTTCCATTAAGGGATGTGTTGGGCAAATCAACCAATTTTTCCTTGTTGGAGAGTAAATCGTTGAACATCTTAGCAAATTTTCGTCTCTAGTATGGGGGTGTTTACACCCCTAGACTCGAAACATTGAGGACAATGTTTAGTTTTAGTATGGGGGTGAGTAGATACTTCACCTTGCTTCCGTCACCACGCAATCCAATATTCATCTTTTTGTTATCGTTTTTATGCAAAATAAGGCTAAAAATGGCCAAATTTTAAAATTTTTTCTAGTTTTTCATAAGTGTTTAAGACACGAATGTAGGTTTTCCGATGGTGAGAATAAGAGTAATTTTTTACTCGACCGTGCGTGTTGAGCACTTAGCTTCGATTCCTTAACTTTTTAGGCTAAGTCTCTTAAATGAGGACGAGAAATGATAGAGTTATTTATAAGTCTCGTAATCGTCACGATCTCATGTGTAGTAATTATTAGCTTATTCTCCCCACGCTTTTGCATAATAAATTGTTAATAAATATTGATTTGGCGGTTTAGTCACTATTGTTGGTTTCTAATTTGTTTTAGTAGCTTCCATGTAATTAAATTGGGAAAACATTAAGGTATCGCCAGCGTCACGGTTTTGAAGTATTGGCACCCGAATAATCGAAAGCTTCACCTAATAATAAGATTTCAAGTGCTCACCTAAATTAAGCAAAAATTTGAAGCTCACAAGGCCGAAAAATCTATGCCCAAATTGAAAGTGAATCAAGCCTTAATCTTCGAAGCTTTAAAGATCCAAAATTCGCTTTAGCGTGAGGATATACGTCTTTGGCTAATAAAACCACCGATGAGGCGGATAATAAAAGGCAAGGCAAAACCGAAGTCATAATAAAAGCTTAATGGCGAAGTTGAATAAAAGATGGAGGTAACCCAAAGATAATAAGGCCCTTCCGTTAGGGGGCGTATAAAAGTCTTGGTAATAAGTCTCATGTTCAAAACCGTTATAAAACCGTGTTTATCGATCCTTCTTGTTGACTTAATTTTTTTTGACATCGTTGTCTATTAGGATGAATTATTAATTTAATGATTTTGGTTACACCGTTAAGACTCTATTTTTAGACTTAATCTCTATTCACGCATAAGTCAATGATGTATCCTCGTGATCATTAAGACAAAATAAAATATAAGAGATACCAAGTAGGAATAAGGGAGTTTAGGTTCGTAATTAACACTCATGAGATATGATCGTGTTGCTAACTTACAATAACAATGATCTCGTTACACGCTTAGCATGGAATTGGGTGAAAATCGAGGACGACGAAATTATTTCTAACGAAGCATTCACGTGTTCTTGTTCTATGATCCCAAAAGTCACATTCTCGTGATGAAAACAATACATTATGTCTAAAACGCATGTAGTAGTTTATTTAAATTTATGTCTTCAATAAAAGTCATCATAAAATGAATTTTGGAAGTGCTATGATACTTAATTCTAGCATTACGTGGGGACACGGCAATGGTTTAGTATGGGGGAGTGATGAGACTATATTTATACATAGTCTCATCGTCTAAATCGGGCTTAAAACGCTTAAAATATCGTCAAAATACCCCAAAATATGCTTGTGTTTGTTCATTGTGTATTTTAGGTACGGATATCGTGAATTCACCAAAAGAATACAAGAATCAAGCAAAAACGAACACGGGAAACGAAGCCGCACAAAGAACCGGGCTCAAAAATGGAATTTCCAAAATTGTCCCTGAAGAATTGAAGATTGGCAGAATTGGTCCCTCAAGAATTGAAGACTTGTCATTTTATACCCCTGTAAATCCTAAAAATTGCTTGTGGGTCCCTAAAATGTCAAGTTATTACATTAAAGGCCCTTGAATATTGAAGAAAATACATGTTTAGTCCTTGTTCATATTTTAACCAAACACAAGGACTGAAATTGCCAACTGTCCTAAGTTATTACAAAGGGATTTGAGTGTTTTGCTGTTTTAATACAAAGTGAAGAAACCATGGGAGTACAAGGGCCACTTTTGACCAGACAATCAAACCCACATCCTCCAACCACAATCCTCCACGTCACCACCCTTACCCCACTCCACCATTCCTCACACGACAACTTACCTTTGACTCCACCTCACCAGTCAAACCCCCCCACTAACTAAACTTTAAATCTGTTTAATAAAAATTTAGTGGGAAACATTTTTTAAACAAGTTTAACCCCCAAAACAGGATTTATCCCAACTGCTCATCACCTTCTTAACACATAGAACCCTAACCTAATTACCTATCTAAACCAAAGGGTTTTACCCTCATAATTTTCAGAACCATAATTCACCTAAGCCTAAACAAAACCCACACTCAAGATACCTTTCACTCTCACTTGGTCCCCTCCCACGAGATTCCCCTGCAACGTCCCTTTCCCCCAATTTCAAAAAAAGAGACAACATCAACGTCTAATATGCATTACTTGGTCCCAAAGTTGAGATGAACGTCCCTGATCATCCAACACAGCCTGGCATCTTCACATGACACCACCAAGATCACATGATCCGAATTTGACCAAGACTTGAAGACTTTTCAAAGGGCTTTTAGGGAATTTTCATTGCTAGGGTTTTCAGTTTATTTCATGTTCTAGAATCCTCTACTTTCCCTTATAAAAGGAGACTACAAATTGTGTATGTCCCTTTTGTTCCAGTTTTTGTATTTTGCTTTCAAATTAATGAAAATGAAATGAATTTAATATTCAATACTGAGTTCCTCTTTTATCTGTTTTTATTAGTGTAATCTTTATTTTAAACTTGCAAAATTAGTGTAAAAGGTACAAGAAGTTTCAAATTTCAGAAATTCGTTTTCTTTTTAGTTTAAGTGTTTGTGTTGAAAAATTGTTCAAAAACATGATGATTATATGATTATGAAGTGAAAGTGGATTGGTCATATAAAATTCAGTTTTGTGAAAAGGTTTTATAAAATTTCAGTTGGATCCATTGGTTTGAGTAAGAAATCAGTTTTTAAGGAAAGTCATATTTTTTTTATCTTTAAGCTATAATCTATAAGCTAGCTTAATTAATAAGCTAGCTTGATAGCTTAATAGCTCTTGTGAACAGGTAACCTTCTCTTGTTTTCTTTTTGGCAGCACATCAAAGTTCTAAAGTGTTCAAGACTCTCAAGTTAGAAGATATTTGGGTGTTTGGGACTGCTGTGGTCCCCACCTCTTTTCTCTACATCAACAACTTGACCATAAGCTCACATATAAGCTCAACAACCTCATATGGAAGGCATCAGCCCAAGGTACGGCTTGAACCCCATAAATTGAGTTTCTTGAGATTTTCTTTTTGTGAATTTATGTGATTTGGTTTTGGATTCATTGATTTGTTAAATTTCTTGCTTGATTCTGCTTTTTATTGATTTATATGCATGTTAGAGTAGATTTGAATCAGTTTAAGCCCATTTGATAAGCATTTAGCTTGTAATTTTCAAGTTTCTGAATTTAAAGGGGTGTTTGGGACTAGGAATTTTACTGAATTGGTGACAAAATTTTGTGTTCAATCCTGCTTAAACACACTTTGTTGGTATTTTTTAGGTGTTTTCAGTTAAGTAATTTCAGTTTTGATAGGCTTTGAAGCATTTTGTATGTTAAAACTTGGTAGAAAACAGTAAGTCCATTTAACCTTTTGTTTTGATAAGTTTAGTCCACCAACTTGAGAAATCTGTTAGGGTTTGGTGTCATTTAGGGTTTAGTGTAGGGTGTATGCTAATTGGTTGGATTGTGTGCTAGTTTTGAGAAGTTGAAATTCACTTGTGTGTCAATTGCACCAGCAAAATACTCCACAGCCATCCTAGCTATAACAGTAACCCATTTGTGCCTTTTTGTGTTTGATTTTTGACTCCAACTTGTTGTTTTTATCATTTATTTGACTCCCCACAACCCAACTGGTTGTGGGGGTGCCTTTGGATTTGATTAAAACCAAGAAACAAGAAAGATACAATCCAAAAAGTGCCCAGACCTATTTTTTACACTAGCAGTGGGAACTTAATTACCCCTTCTAGTGTATTTGTTTGTACTGCTACACTAAAAGACAGAAACAAAGCAAGTGTCACTTTCGGTCTTTTGAATTTTTTGTCTTTAGTGACCTAAAATAGGTTTTAGGTCTTAAAACTTGTTTCAATATTTTTCTTATTTTATTTAGTAATTTTTAGATTAAATTGCATTTTTCATTAACTTTTTAAATCCCTGTTTTTGGCATGTAGTGCAGAAAGTTTATATTTTTCAGATTTGAAATTTTTCTTAGATTTAGAAAAATATTTTAAGATTTTTAGTCAAAAATTATTTTACTGGTCACTTTTTAATTATTTTTTATAATTAAATTAGTTTAATTAGGGTTTAATTATTAATCAGTTTTGTCTTTTAGTGCAAAATTTTACATTTTCAAACTTTTTCAATTTTCTACTGTTCATTAGTGTAATTTAGGATTTTTAAAATTGTCAAATTATTTTTGGCATTATTTTATTATTTTTTATGATTATTTTAGTTTAAAAATAGTTTTAAGTGTTTTAAAAATAAAAAAAATAGTTTTTAAAATTTAGGAAAAATACTTTTTAGTCTTTAAATAATATAAGTAACTTATTTGTTCAATAAAATAATATTTTGGACATTTTGTTAATTAAATTTAATTTTAGGGCTTTGATTAGCATTTAAAATTGAATATTTAATTAATAAAAGGTTTTAAAATATTTTTGTTGGATTTTATTCTTATTTATATTATTTTAGACTTAGTTTAATCTTTTAATTAATTTTTAGGTTTAATTTTTAATTTTTTCGCGTTTTACGTAATTACGTCATCGTTTTACGTCAACGTCGTAGTTTAATCGTAATCGTAGCTCGTCTTTACTTTTTCTCTTCTAAACCAAAAACGTCACTAATCCAAACTTGATTTCATATATAATTGGCACATTAATCCACACACCTCCTTCGAGAACGAACTCGCATTTATTCGATTCTTCGGTTTTCCTAAATCGTCGAGTTTAATACTTGCCGCATTTATACTTGTCTTTCCTAAGACTTGTTTATAAAAACCTACATCAATTTTTGGCGCCGCTGCCGGGGAGGTGTTTTTAGTGTGCCATTATTATTACTATCGTGTTTGTGTGAGTAGTGCGTTTTTGCTTTTCAATTTTTGGAAAGCGTGAATATCGTACATACTCATTTTTGTTATTTTTCATTACTATATTATATTATCCAAATAAATCGTGTTTAATTTTCCTAAATTAAACACACAACAATCTTTACTATATTGTCGATATATTGGTTTTCGTTTTTTGTGAATATATTATTACTATATTGTATCTACGTAAGAACAATAAATATACAAGTACTCCAAAAGCGTGAAAACGCAACCTTGATTCGGGATTTCATCACTCGATCATTGTATTCGAATCTAAAGCAAAAGTTTAAAGGCAAAATAGATAAATACTTTCGTGAGGCTTAATTTCAATTAACACAAACTATAAGGTGGGTATAAGGCGGTTGTATTTCACGACCTAAGGGAAAAAGGCTCTTAAGTGCTTAGCGCCGCCTCGTTTCCCCCGCTTGCTTGTGCGTGTTTTGAGAAAGACGGCTAATCGAGGGTTTGCCGCCCAAGTATTATCTACGTATATTATATTTGCTTGTGTTTTCAAGATTAAACCCTCTTGAACGTTTTGGTGTTCAACCAACGTTCTAAAGTCATCGAAAGCGTTCACTCCACGTGATCGTTTTCATTCCTTGAGGCTCCTTTAATCGAGAAAGTCGATTCGAGGAGAGATTTGTAGATTTGAGTCTACGTAATACACAAAAAATCCAAAAAAAATTAAAAAACAATCAAAAACCAAAAAAATTGAAAATTCGAAAAACCGCAAAAAGAATCTTCTTTGCTACCATCCATTCTACGCTTAGTGCATGCGCACTCGATCGAAGGATTATTCCAATTCTAGCGAAGCTTCGAATCGACGCAATCGTAATCGAAGTAATCGACGACGTAGACGAGAATTAGAAACTGACGTTCCTAATATCGTTGTTGAAGAAACCGTAGAGGAGATGGCTGATAATCGTTCGATGATGGAATTGCTCCAAGCGCCCACCGAGGGTTATGGAGACGCGATCGTAATTCCCGCTATCGAAGCGGAGAATTTTGAGATTAAGAGCGGAATGCTTTCGTTGATCCAAGCTACGAAGTTTCGAGGTCGTGAAGCCGATAATCCTCACGACCATATTCGGAATTTTGATCGTCTTTTAGCCACGAGCAAGTTTAAGAACGTCGACACCGATGTCGTCAAGCTTATGCTTTTTCCGTACTCGCTCGATGGTGCCGCCAAGGATTGGTACGAGAAAGAGCCACCTAATTCGATAACTATGTGGAAGGATCTCGTTTCCAAGTTCGTTAATTATTTTTTCCCACCGTCTAAGACAACGTTTTTCAAAAATGAAATTACGAAATTTGAGCAAAAACCGAATGAATCTTTTAGAGACGCGTGGGATCGTTTTAAGGAATTGCTTAGGCAATGTCCTCACCATGGTTTTTCCAAGTTGCAGCAAATCGATATGTTTTACAATGGTCTTAATTTTCAAGAACAAGATTCGTTGAATTCCGCCGCCGGTGGAAACTTTTTGTGTAAGACTCCGAAAGATGCATTGATAATTATCGAAAACTGATCCAAGGTTTACCAACTCCGCAACGCACCGAGTATTTCCAATGTCGCCAATGTTAGTAGTTCTAATCGCGACATTGAGAGGGTTGATGCGAAAGTCGACAAGTTGACGAATGTGTTTACGTCTTTTCTCTTTGAGATGCAAAAGAAAGACGCTCCCGCTACGATGAAAGCGGTTGAGGTTTCGTGTACGTTTTGTGGTAGACCTCATAATTATTATGAGTGTGCGGCTACGGATGGCCAAACATCGAATGTGAGTGCGTTAAATGGGAACAACAATTTTTCTAATCAAAATAACGCGGGTCCATCACAACAAGGCAATTATAACCAAGGCAACAATTTTCAAAATCGAAACAATTTTCAAGGAAATAATCAACAAGGAAATTTTTCGAATCAAAATCAAGGAGGTTATAATCAAGGTCGTAATATAACTTGGCAAAATCGAGACAATAACCAAAACTCGAATTTTTCAAACAACAACAATCAAGGCAACAATTTTTCAAGTGGTAATCAAGGAAATTTTCAAAGAAGTAATCAAAACCAAGGGAACTTTAATTCAAATCAAAATAGTTCGTCAAACGATTTTCAAAATTACATGAAAACGAATGAGGCTAATATGAGACGATTAGAGGGAGAAACTGGTACTTTGAAAAACGACTTTTCTAATACATTGAAATTGCAAAACACGAAGATTGAGCAAGGGCAAATTGACATAAAAAAGATGTTTTCGGCCATAATGAACAAGTCCTCGGGTGCGTCATCGAGTTCGTTACCTAGTGACACCGTTGCAAATCCGAAGGAACAATGTAAAGCCGCCTCGTCTCGTGATAAAGGTCGTGTGATTACCCCTAACCTTGAAGGATTTCGAGTTGTTCCTTCTTCTCAACCCTCGACTTCTAAGACGTCTTATTGTTCTAAAGTCGATGGGGTGAACGTGGCGACCAAGGAAAAGAGTGCACACCCTCGTGTACCTCAAATTCCATCCACGGTTCAAAAAGAGAGTTTTATCGACCTTACGAAAGTAACCCTTGAAGAAACTTGTGCTTCGATCCTTCTTAAAAAACCCAAAAGGCGTATGCCGAGAAAGGAAAAGGATCCGAGCCAATTTCTACTACCTTGTGATTTTTCCGAGATTGAGGGATGTTTAGCCCTTGTCGATTTAGGTGCTAGCATCAATCTTATGCCTCATTCTCTTTGGAAATTGATGAGATTGCCTTCACTTACCCCCACGAACATGACAATCGAGCTTGCAAATTGTACGCCACTTATACCAATTGGAATAGCCGAGGATGTCTATGTCAAAGTTGGAAAGTTTGTTTTTCCCGCGGATTTTGTTATATCCGATTACGAGTGTGACCCTAAATGTCCCATTATTTTAGGCCGACCATTCTTATCAACGGCTCGAACCGTAATCGACGTTCACGAGGGGAGACTTACTATGAGATATGGGGATGAGAAAATAGACTTTTTCGCTAGAAAATCCCAAGGGTTTAATGAGAATGAAAAAACCGAGGTTTCAAAACCTAATGATTCAAATCCTAATGATTTCAAAATGTTCACTTTAGCGGAAAGAATGAAGCTTAATGCATGTTTTGAAAGAATTAAGAAAACGGTTTTAAAGATGATGATTTTAATGATAAAGAGTACGTGTACCTAATTCAAAAGGGTATGAGTAAATTTATGGATGAAAACTCACTTTGGGATGTTTTTAGCGAAACAAGTGAACCACCAATTCCGAAGGGCGACGTTAGTGCCATCACGAAAACGACCAAAATGGGCTCGTCTTCACCACCTTCGAAGGACCACGTCTTTGAGGCTTCAACTTCTAACTCCACCGAAGTGCCTCATTTGCCTAGCCCAACACCCGTTGAGGCTAAAGGGTTTATCGACATCGATCCTCTCGTCTTAGAAAAGTCACCTAAGCATAGTCATTCGACTTGTAAGACCATGGTTGTGAGTGCTCACATCGACTCTTTCTTTGACGATGACGATGGCGATTTTGCCGAGATTGATCACGTACTTCAAAATCCACATGCAATTTTTGATTCTCCTAAAAAGAAACATGTGAAGTACGATGATTATGAGTTTGATCCCGAGATTGAGGAAATCATTGAACGAGAGCTAGCTCTTATGCCTTCACTTCCACCTACGAGTGAGGTTGATCTTTCCAAAATCGAGGATGAACTTAATGAGTTGGAACGTCTTATTTTCGATGACGAACCAACTCATGTGACCACTAAAAATCCAATTCTTGAGGAGTTACCTAATCAACACTCCTCAAATGAGAATTACGTTTACCACATTCGAGAGGATTTAACTTATCAACAATCCTCACAAAAGAATGATGGTTTTGTGCTTGATCGTGATCTTTTCGAGAGAGTTTCTAAGATACTCAAGGAGGGGAATGACAAACCGTGGTTTGACAAGCCTATCTTTGATGAAGAAATCGATGAGATCGACGTTCATGAGGATGCCGAGTATGTTGACCCCGAGGGGGCGGTGTTCTTTATTGACAAACGTGTTGAGAACTTATATAATCCACCACCCCCTCCCACCAAAGACTTAAATGTGAGGATTTTTAGCGCGACTAATTTTGAATTTGACACGCCAAATATTTTCGACATTATCAAATCAGGTTTTCATAAAGAGTTTTTAAACGATGAAAAAGGAAAAGATTTTAAAAATGTTTTAAAAGACTTTTCTACAAGTTTAACTCAGTCATCACATCGTGTTATGAGTACTACCACCTCGTCTACTCCTTTTGACGATGGTTGGTGTGGTCTTAGTATGGGGGAAGCCCCAAATGTTCCTTCACACTTTACCACCGAGGACGAGATTTACGATCCCGGAATTGCTTGTAAAGGGAAATCTCGGTCTTCCACCGATGCAATAAATGGAAAATCTTTTCGTTTGCTTGGTGTGAGTCTACCTCGAGTAGCTCATTTTGTTGACTTACCCATTGCCCCACCTTTCTACTTCTTATCTATTTTCTTCTACCCCATTGGGGTTTGTGTTGAAGTAGCGTTGTTTCGTCTTTCATCCGAAAACGAGGACGCTATCTTTGACCCCGGTATACGTTTATCGGGTTTTTAAAAGTACTCCACGTACTTTTGGGCCTTGTTTATCATGTAAGCCCCACCAAAAATGACCAAACCATGATTACCCCTAAATGATCACATTTATGGGGATTCGAGTCGAGCTTTTGACTCGGTTATCAAAAACAAGGTGCCTCGTGGGGGATTCTCATGCTTATCCTTGTAAATATTATCGCTTTCTTAGTCTAATGTAACGAGGGGACTTGTTCTCTTCCTACCTTTGTTCCGTGGTTGTTTGTGATTGTGATTTAGTAGGTTCATCGTCATCATTGAAGCCTCTCGTGTTCGTTTTACGGATCACTCGAGCTTCGATCGTTGCCTTTGGAGATTCCGATATCCGATGATATCCTTTTATGTTCTAACGTTTATCTTATTAGCATAATTCATAAACGGCTTTTAGGTTATTCGTTTTACCCTTTCCATGCTCGAGATTAAGCATTCGACTTCGTCTCTAGTATGGGGGTGTTTACACCCCTAGACTCGAAACATTGAGTACAATGTTTAGTTTTAGTATGGGGGTGAGTAGATACTTCACCTTGCTTACGTCACCACGCAATCCAATATTCATCTTTTTGTTATCGTTTTTATGCAAAATAAGGCTAAAAATGGCCAAATTTTAAAATTTTTCTAGTTTTTCATAAGTGTTTAAGACACGAATGTAGGTTTTCCGATGGTGAGAATAAGAGTAATTTTTGACTCGACCGTACGTGTTGAGCACTTAGCTTCGATTCCTTAACTTTTTAGGCTAAGTCTCTTAAATGAGGACGAGAAATGATAGAGTTATTTATAAGTCTCGTAATCGTCACGATCTCATGTGTAGTAATTATTAGCTTATTCTCCCCACGCTTTTGCATAATAAATTGTTAATAAATATTGATTTGGCGGTTTAGTCACTATTGTTGGTTTCTAATTTGTTTTAGTAGCTTCCATGTAATTAAATTGGGAAAACATTAAGGTATCGCCAGCGTCACGGTTTTGAAGTATTGGCACCCGAATAATCGAAAGCTTCACCTAATAATAAGATTTCAAGTGCTCACCTAAATTAAGCAAAAATTTGAAGCTCACAAGGCCGAAAAATCTATGCCCAAATTGAAAGTGAATCAAGCCTTAATCTTCGAAGCTTTAAAGATCCAAAATTCGCTTTAGCGTGAGGATATACGTCTTTGGCTAATAAAACCACCGATGAGGCGGATAATAAAAGGCAAGGCAAGACCGAAGTCATAATAAAAGCTTAATGGCTAAGTTGAATAAAAGATGGAGGTAACCCAAAGATAATAAGGCCCTTCCGTAAGGGGGCGTATAAAAGTCTTGGTAATAAGTCTCATGTTTAAAACCGTTATAAAACCATGTTTATCGATCCTTCTTGTTGACTTAATTTTTTTTGACATCGTTGTCTATTAGGATGAATTATTAATTTAATGATTTTGGTTACACCGTTAAGACTCTATTTTTAGACTTAATCTCTATTCACGCATAAGTCAATGATGTATCCTCGTGATCATTAAGACAAAATAAAATATAAGAGATACCAAGTAGGAATAAGGGAGTTTAGGTTCGTAATTAACACTCATGAGATATGATCGTGTTGCTAACTTATGATAACAATGATCTCGTTACACGCTTAGCATGGAATTGGGTGAAAATCGAGGACGACGAAATTATTTCTAACGAAGCATTCACGTGTTCTTGTTCTATGATCCCAAAAGTCACATTCTCGTGATGAAAATAATACATTATGTCTAAAACGCATGTAGTAGTTTATTTAAATTTATGTCTTCAATAGAAGTCATCATAAAATGAATTTTGGAAGTGCTATGATACTTAATTCTAGCATTACGTAGGGACACGGCAATGATTTAGTATGGGGGAGTGATGAGACTGTATTTATACATAGTCTCATCGTCCAAATCGGGCTTAAAACGCTTAAAATATCGTCAAAATACCCCAAAATATGCTTGTGTTTGTTCATTGTGTATTTTAGGTACGGATATCGTGAATTCACCAAAAGAATACAAGAATCAAGCAAAAACGAACACGGGAAACGAAGCCGCACAAAGAACCGGGCTTAAAAATGGAATTTCCAAAATTGTCCCTGAAGAATTGAAGATTGGCAAGATTGGTCCCTCAAGAATTGAAGACTTGTCATTTTATACCCCTGTAAATCCTAAAAATTGCTTGTGGGTCCCTAAAATGTCAAGTTATTACATTAAAGGCCCTTGAATATTGAAGAAAATACATGTTTAGTCCTTGTTCATATTTTAACCAAACACAAGGACTGAAATTGCCAACTGTCCTAAGTTATTACAAAGGGATTTGAGTGTTTTGCTGTTTTAATACAAAGTGAAGAAACCATGGGAGTACAAGGGCCACTTTTGACCAGACAAGCAAACCCACATCCTCCAACCACAATCCTCCACGTCACCACCCTTACCCCACTACACCATTCCTCACACGACAACTCACCTTTGACTCCACCTCACCAGTCAAACCCCCCCACTAACTAAACTTTAAATCTGTTTAATAAAAATTTAGTGGGAAACATTTTTTAAACAAGTTTAACCCCCAAAACAGGATTTATCCCAACTGCTCATCACCTTCTTAACACATAGAACCCTAACCTAATTACCTATCTAAACCAAAGGGTTTTACCCTCATAATTTCTAGAATTATAATTCACCTAAGCCTAAACAAAACCCACACTCAAGATACCTTTCACTCTCACTTGGTCCCCTCCCACGAGATTCCCCTGCAACGTCCCTTTCCCCCAATTTCAAAAAAAGAGACAACATCAACGTCTAATATGCATTACTTGGTCCCAAAGTTGAGATGAACGTCCCTGATCATCCAACACAGCCTGGCATCTTCACATGACACCACCAAGATCACATGATCCGAATTTGACCAAGACATGAAGACTTTTCAAAGGGCTTTTAGGGAATTTTCATTGCTAGGGTTTTCAGTTTATTTCATGTTCTAGAATCCTCTACTTTCCCTTATAAAAGGAGACTACAAATTGTGTATGTCCCTTTTGTTCCAGTTTTTGTATTTTGCTTTCAAATTAATGAAAATGAAATGAATTTAATATGCAATACTGAGTTCCTCTTTTATCTGTTTTTATTAGTGTAATCTTTATTTTAAACTTGCAAAATTAGTGTAAAAGGTTCAAGAAGTTTAAGATTTCAGAAATTCGTTTTCCTTTTAGTTTAAGTGTTTGTGTTGAAAAATTGTTCAAAAACATGAGATTATATGATTATGAAGTGAAAGTGGATTGGTCATATAAAATTCAGTTTTGTGAAAAGGTTTTATAAAATTTCAGTTGGATCCATTGGTTTGAGTAAGAAATCAGTTTTTAAGGAAAGTCATATTTTTTTTATCTTTAAGCTATAATCTATAAGCTAGCTTAATTAATAAGCTAGCTTGATAGCTTAATAGCTCTTGTGAACAGGTAACCTTCTCTTGTTTTCTTTTTGGCAGCACATCAAAGTTCCAAAGTGTTCAAGACTCTCAAGTTAGAAGATATTTGGGTGTTTGGGACTGCTGTGGTCCCCACCTCTTTTCTCTACATCAACAACTTGACCATAAGCTCACATATAAGCTCAACAACCTCATATGGAAGGCATCAGCCCAAGGTACGGCTTGAACCCCATAAATTGAGTTTTTTGAGATTTTTTTTTTGTGAATTTATGTGATTTGGTGTTGGATTCATTGATTTGTTAAATTTCTTGCTTGATTCTGCTTTTTATTGATTTATATGCATGTTAGAGTAGATTTGAATCAGTTTAAGCCCATTTGATAAGCATTTAGCTTGTAATTTTCAAGTTTCTGAATTTAAAGGGGTGTTTGGGACTAGGAATTTTACTGAATTGGTGACAAAATTTTGTGTTCAATCCTGCTTAAACACACTTTGTTGGTATTTTTTAGGTGTTTTCAGTTAAGTAATTTCAGTTTTGATAGGCTTTGAAGCATTTTGTATGTTAAAACTTGGTAGAAAACAGTAAGTCCATTTAACCTTTTGTTTTGATAAGTTTAGTCCACCAACTTGAGAAATCTGTTAGGGTTTGGTGTCATTTAGGGTTTAGTGTAGGGTGTATGCTAATTGGTTGGATTGTGTGCTAGTTTTGAGAAGTTGAAATTCACTTGTGTGTCAATTGCACCAGCAAAATACTCCACAGCCATCCTAGCTATAACAGTAACCCATTTGTGCCTTTTTGTGTTTGATTTTTGACTGCACCCTTGTTGTTTTTATCATTTATTTGACTCCCCACAACCCAACTGGTTGTGGGGGTGCCTTTGGATTTGATTAAAACCAAGAAACAAGAAAGATACAATCCAAAAAGTGCCCAGACCTATTTTTTACACTAGCAGTGGGAACTTAATTACCCCTGCTAGTGTATTTGTTTGTACTGCTACACTAAAAGACAGAAACAAAGCAAGTGTCACTTTCAGTCTTTTGAATTTTTTGTCTTTAGTGACCTAAAATAGGTTTTAGGTCTTAAAACTTGTTTCAATATTTTTCTTATTTTATTTAGGATTTTTCTATTTAATTATTTTTTATTCTACTGTTCATTTAGTAATTTTTAGATTAAATTGCATTTTTCATTAACTTTTTAAATCCCTGTTTTTGGCATTTAGTGCAGAAAGTTTATATTTTTCAGATTTAAAATTTTTCTTAGATTTAGAAAAATATTTTAAGATTTTTAGTCAAAAATTATTTTACTGTTCACTTTTTAATTATTTTTTATAATTAAATTAGTTTAATTAGGGTTTAATTATTAATCAGTTTTGTCTTTTAGTGTAAAATTTTACATTTTTCAAACTTTTTCAATTTTCTACTGTTCATTAGTGTAATTTAGGATTTTTAAAATTGTCAAATTATTTTTAGCATTATTTTGTTATTTTTATGATTATTTTAGTTTAAAAATAGTTTTAAGTGTTTTAAAAATAGAAAAATAGTTTTTAAAATCTAGGAAAAATACTTTTTAGTCTTTAAATAATATAAGTAACTTATTCGTTCAATAAAATAATATTTTGGACATTTTTTTAATTAAATTTAATTTTAGGGCTTTGATTAGCATTTAAAATTGAATATTTAATTAATAAAAGGTTTTAAAATATTTTTGTTGGATTTTTATTCTTATTTATATTATTTTAGACTTAGTTTAATCTTTTAATTAATTTTTAGGTTTAATTTTTAATTTTGTCGCGTTTTACGTAATTACGTCATCGTTTTACGTCAACGTCGTAGTTTAATCGTAATCGTAGCTCGTCTTTACTTTTTCTCTTCTAAACCAAAAACGTCACTAATCCAAACTTGATTTCATATATAATTGGCACATTAATCCACACACCTCCTTCGAGAACGAACCCGCATTTATTCGATTCTTCAGTTTTCCTAAATCGTCGAGTTTAATACTTGCCGCATTTATACTTGTCTTTCCTAAGACTTGTATATAAAAACCTACATCAATATTAACCAAAAACAGGCTAAGTGAATCAATAAGCTCGTATAAGCTCTACAATGGACCAAATAAGCTCAAACAACTTGCAAACAGCTTAAAATCCAAAATTACCTAGGCTTGTAACAAGAATAAGCTTGAAACTCAGTCAAACTCAAATAAGCCAAAATTGATAAGCCACAAATAAGCTTTCTTATAATCCAGACTTGCACAAACTGATTTTATTGCTAAAACTTGTTAATCAATCCATTAGGAGTATGGAATGTCTTTTGGAATTGAAAATGATCAAGAAACGAATTAGGAAAATGAGAATAAGCTAAAACTAGCTTATTTGACCAAAGTTTGACCAAATTTTGAAAAAGTTGAAAACTTCCAGATTTACTCAAGAACAACTTCTAAACACGATTTTGAAAGAAAATTGGGAAGTTTATGAAGTGGAAATGCTGTTATGAGAAATCAGTAAGGACTTGGATTACAGAAACTTGCTTCTGCTTAACAGCTTAGTAAAATGCTTATTTCTACCTTGAATTGTAAAAATGTATTGTTTCCTTATGAGAACTTGACATTCAGATGTTAATGGACATTTTAGAACTGGTTTGAATTAATTTCATGAAGGAATGAATAAATGGCAAGCAAATCAAAACAGTCACTTTTTAAGAACTTTTTAAGCTAAGAATGACCCATGCCTTTTGATAACCAATTGCCTTTTTGACTTTGTATTTGACTTGAAACTTCGAAAAACTTGTTTACTAAGACTAAATGAGAGTTAATGAACAAAAGTTGACCACTTAAAAAGCTTTATACTACAATGACTACCAAATCCAAACACTAGTTAACTGAATTTTACAAACTTTTGTGAAGGAAATTTGAGCAATTGGCTATACTGATGTAAATGTGATATCAAACTAGACTTAATAACCAAAATGGAGTGAAATTGAGCTAAGTTTATGCAGTAAAACAATTAACTACTAAAAATGCATAAGCAAACTAAATGTGACTGATAAACTTAAATCAGGAACAAGTATTAAGCAAGTAAACTAGTAACAAGTAAACTATAAGCTAACCAAACATCAAAATCAGTTCAAAACACACTTGATCATACCAGCAAAGAAGATTAAACTAAGAAATGAGCATGCATTTGCTTGTTTAGTGGAACCAAAATTAGAAACATGAAAACCTTTTAGCTAGGGCCTCCTCTGATGGAGTAGGTAGGCGCTGAGCCTCCTAGATAGTGTTAAACACCACCTTAACACTATCAACTACTTATCAACCTGCTACAATCATCATCATCTACTTGTGCAATCTGCTTCAAAATCAACAATGGCGTCTACTGATGAACAGAACAAATGAAAACAGCTACAATCTTCACAAACAGCTTCTCATGATCAATGATGATCACAATTAGCTCATAACAGCACAAGAGTAACAGGAATGAAGGAGATGAACAGTAGATTTAGGGAAAGGAAGGAAATTTTATTGATTGAAGGTAAAAGTTTGTTACAAGTTCTGTTAAGTGGTTACAACTACAATAACTAACTCAAGAGCTTGTCAAACTCTTGAGTTTGTTATGCTACAAGCTAAAAGCTAAGAATGAGGGAGAGAAAAAGTATGTGTGTGAAAATTTCACACTTAAGCTACAACTGCAAATGAAGAGTCCTGTCACTATTTATAGACAAACATTGAGTGTGTTTTGGGGTTGATGACGTGTTCCAACCACTTAATTGCTGCCACGTGTCTTCAAACTGCTAATTGCTCATCCTTGTGTTCTTCATGAATTGGGGGTTTTTAATCCCTTGAGTTTGAGCTTAATTAGTTGTTACCAATGAGTTCCTCTCTTGAAAACGAGCAGGTTTCATGTAGAAACCATCTTCTGAAATTCAGTGTAGCTAAAATTCGTTCTTGGGCTTGTTGAGGAAGAAGGTGCTACGTGGCAGGTTTTGATTTGGAGAGATAATGTCACACGGATTGTTATCCAATTTTGGATAATTTGATTATGGGTTGGCACTTTGTGATTGGTTGAAAGTTAGAAAGTGGGAATTACTATTGCTTTGCGGCGCAATAAATGAGCTGGTGAAGTGGCAGCATTTGTTGGCAATCCGTGTGCCTTTATTCTTGCCCTCTCATTGGTTGAAAATTATTCACATGGATTAAGCTCATTTAAACTTTGAAAAATGGCAAATTAAGCCCTTGAACTTAGGCAGATTATCCAAATGAGCTAGGGACTTCATTTTAATGGCATTTTTGGTCCTTCCACTTGCATTCTTGATAAGTTTGACCTTTTTACTTGGTTGACTGAAGAGTTGACCATGTTTGACTTTTATCTTGACTTTGGCAAATTTACACTTTGAGTCCTTCAACTTTGGAGTGTTGTCAAGATAGGTCCCTTATCTTCAAAGTCTTGTCATCTTTGATCCTTCTTTGTCTTTTTCATCCAAATAAGCTTGATTTTCTTCTTGTTCGCTTGAAAATGTATCCTTCTTACCTATTTATACACAAACACAAAACATACCACATAATTCCGCTTTATAGCACAAAAGTTAGGTATTTTCCTTGTGTTTTAGGGTGATTTATTGATTAATTGATATGAGTTTTTGCTCATATCAATGATCATCCTTCTCATTCTGGTGTTGCTACTGCTATTAATGTCAAGGTCAAGGAGGAACCATCTTCTTCTGCCCCTACCCCTCGCCGGTCTATTCGCAAGAACAAGGCTCGCCAGGGCAAGGCTGTTCCATGGGAGAAGAGGGATCCTGTAGACCTAATTGATACCGCTTCTGACAACGATGATGACATCCCACTTGGCCGTGGCAGGATTGTGCATTGGGAAATTCAGCCATCCCTAATTGTTGTTGGTACCTTTACTCATATGATCAAGACAAGTGATGGCTACCATAAATATTTCTCTGGGCTGCAAAGCAAATTATATTGGGTAGAACGTCGTGATCTTATGTTTTTTATGGATTGGTTGATGTTGTTATCCCTAAGTCTCCTAGTGCTGTTCCTAACTGGCCTGGTCTAGTCCTTTGGGGTGATTTGAAGGTTATGTTGGACTTGCCTCCTGGTACTCCTAGTGCTGGGATATGGACGGGACAATCTCGCTGGGTCATCTCGAGGTGGAAGCTGTATGTTGGATGTGGTGTACATGTGTTAGAGTTGGAGTCTGGTGTGAGTATGTTTATGCTTGTGGATCTGGACTATCCACTTACCATTGCTAGTATGGAAGCTATGTCGGAGTGTCACCTTGTGGTGTCAAATGCTCCTTCTGGTAATGAGTCTGCTATGGCCACCTCATTGGTTGAATCAACTCAAGCCCGGCTTCTTGTAGACAAGGTTGCTGCTTCTGGTTAGTAGTTGGTATGTTTCTTCTATACTTTTGATTCCTTATACATTCTTTTCACCAATGTGTATAGTGATTGATGACTAACACTCTAATTTGTTTAAAAATAAAAATAATAAAAAAACATACTTTTATATAATATCTGCTTATACTTCTAACATGTAATGGAAATTTCAAAACTTGTACATAATATATATGCTTATACTTTTCCATTACGAAAACTTTTATATAATGAACATTTCACACTTGGGCTGTTATGAGGTGTACTAGTGGTGTTGGAATTCTTCCACACAACAAATGGTGTTCAACTCACCATGTCTTGCAGACAAGAGTTGGTTCACCATGAGGGTACGACTCCGGTGTGATTATCAAATCCGTTGATGGTTGCCAGTTTACCCAAAATTGGATGGTTTTCACTTGCCTTGTACCTAGACTGAAAAGTGGCTAGTCCAAGGGGGTACAGCTCTTGGTAAAGACTTTTCTCAAATTCGTTGATAGCTGTAATAGCTTGCTCAAAGCTATAGGGTTTTCAGCTCACCGATGCTTTATTGCTAAGAGTTGGCTAGTCCAGAAGGGTACGGCTTCTGGTAAAGACTTCAATCAAATCCGTTGACGGCTGTGATGATTTGCCCAAAATCATTAGGGTACTCCCCCACTCACCATTGATTTACGTTCTAAGAGTTGAGTTGGGTTCTGGTCTCCCAGGGTGATGCTTGATTCCACCACAAAGACTAGCTAGCCCAAAAGCGAGCAGCTACTTGGTAAAGGCTTATCAAATCTGCTCATGTTGCTGTGAAGATTCAACACGTGTAGATGTTTTCCAAGCTTTCAAGAAGCTTCTCAGAGTTCTTAGTAGCAGCATGCTTTGTGCTCCAAGCTTTCAAGAAGCTTCTCAGAGTTCTTAGTAGCAGCATGCTTTGTGCTTTCACTACTAATGGTTATTTTGCTGCTTTGGTTATGTTGTTTCAATCCTCAAGCTGTTTTTGCAAGATCTACCAAGAAACTTGAACTCAACCAGTCAAATTCAAGTTTAGGGGAGGATTGTTAGGACCTATGTAATAGGTTATTTGTAATAGATGAACTAGGAGGTATGTAGTTCCTCCTGGTCCTAGTAGTAGTAGGAGCAACACGTGCTCCTGGTCTAGTAGTAAGTCAAACAGTATTATTCTTAGTAGTTTGTTAGGATATTCATGAGATATCTTAGGAAAAGATATGCATATCAGGAGTTACACGTTTTGTGTTTAATGTAGTTTAGGGTTTCCTTGTAGTATAAAAGGAACTCATTGGCAGAAGGGTTAGACACACCTTCACCAGTATTCATTTCATATAAATATAGTAGAAATCCTTAGAAAGAATCAAGTTATTTATCTAATTATTATGTTTCTTCTTGTTCCTAGTATTTGTATTCCGCACTAATACTTTGTATTTCATTAGAGTCTCTCTGTGAATAGACTTGTGATTATAGAAGTCGTTCACCATCCTTAACAAGCTGCAAGATCTACAACTAGTGGACCCAACATGAACCACCTTCATCATCATAATCGAGCTTGAGTCTTGCTGCTAGAGTTGATGCATCATACATTGTTGTGTTGGTTAATGGCCTAGTGCAGACTGATGTGGTCATGGTTGCAAGAATGATGGTCAGCGCCATTATTAGACTAGGATTAGACATGATTATATTTGCTGATTTGTGTGTTGTTGATGATTACACGATAGTTGAATTTATAGGAGATTGACAGTGAGGAGTTACGTTTATTAGCATGTCAAGGGACTAGCAATGATGTAACATTTAATGTTATTTGATGTTATAATAACTACGTGTGTTAATCAAAAGAGTTTAACTCAATGATAATATTGCAAAACGCTGGAAAAAACAGAGTTTGTTTTTTTAGTTGGGGTGCAAGTAAAAGGAAAATGAAGCAATGAATTATTCTGTCCGTTTTTCAAAAAGATGTGCAATAATAATATACACAAACCTAAATAATTTATGCAGAAAGTATTAATTAAGACAATTATTTTTTGTTATTTTACCAACTTCTGGATTTCCATATCATAAGTTTTTCTTAGGCTGATGTTGCAAAAAATATTTAAGGCTGGTGCCTTTTCAAGACTAACAAAATGAAACAGTTATTAGATTGTCATATCCTAGTAATTTATGAGCTTAATCAAGAAGATACTGGTTCTTGCAAACACGGTGAAAAGTCTTAGACCAACAGATTTTAGACATAAAAAAAACAAAAGGAAGTGGTGAAAGATGACCGTTTTACAACACTACACACATTGATCCTTCCTTCTCCACAGTAGAATTACACAAATACAAAATGTAGCAAATTTCAGTCTTTCGCAAGGCGAAAAGACGCCAAGCCGTATGTAATTTTGTATCATTAACACGACAGTCGTTTTGTAAGGTACTATAATTTGGGTAAATAGAAATCTTTAGATACATTACAAATTACTTGGTTTACAGAACAACTATCTACATTAATATTAATTTTCTAAATGTTAAATTTATTTAGTCTTCTGTTTCGTCATTTTCATCAGGTATTTTGTAGTCCACGTCCCGCAATGGAATTTGATTCATCATAAATCTATAGTTGTCACCTTCTTCAATCTCCCATTGTCTTTTCAGTTCTGAGATGGTTTTAGATGCTGCAGCTGCAATAGTTGGGTTGCTGTCTTCTGCCAGTCTCTGCAACAACAACAATTTAACTTGGTTATTACTTATGTCTGATATACCCTTTCATGATGAAGTTAGTAAATCCTTATCGTGAAGAACTTAGTAAAAACTGACAAGGATTTGGGAACAACCAAGTAATTTACACTAAATATCTTATCGAAAGAGCTCACATCAATATAGCAAAAGACATATAAGAATGGTGTCTCTCACAAGCGGAAGCAGTAAATAACTAAATATATACGTGATCAAGAAACTATTTGTTGGAAATAGAAGTCACAATTATAAGCATTTTACTTATAAATAGGTCAAATTCAGATTATATTTTATTTAATGAGTTGAACGGCCTGAAAACTTCATCAATCATTATTTATAAACAAGTTAGAAAAGGATAGAGCCAGTTTGCAGGTCAACCTGATTCAGTCTAGACTAAAATAACCAACTTGGCCCGTTGCCTAACCTGACTACCTGCCCGTTATGTGACACCTCTAGTTTAGATCATGTCTTACCTGTAAGGCTCCCATGCCTGCATTTCCAAGGGTCCACATCGATGGCGCGACTGACAAAGCATTAGCCAACGCTTTTCTGCAGCACAAACAAATGGAAATAAGGACACACGAGTTAGGGTTTACCTTAGATGATGAACTAGGAGAATTTTACAGCACAAATTACTTGTGTTTGTTGAGTTGAACTAAATGGCACAGTTAGTTTACTACAACCTGCAAATTTCTAACATACTGTTTCACCCGATCTCAGACAATCTTAAAATTCAGGGTATTACGTGTTCTAATAGTACTCCCCGTATCACACAGCAAAAAATAATCTAACAGATAATAGAAGTGGCAATTTCAACTATTTATCTATAACTTGGTTGTGTAATTTGTGTCTGGTCTTAAATGGGTCAAATGGTTCAGATCAAGAAAATTAGCTGAAGGGTTATATTTCTAATGTATAATTGCATACACACAGCTTAATCAGTGTATTTACATTCATTATTTAGTAATATTATTTAGGCATTATTGATATGATGGCTGAGTTTCATCCATATATTAATCAGCATGTTGAACTTATTAAACATGAAGATATGCGTGCACATTATCTTGGTCCTAGCATACAAAATGAGTTAATAACTTCACATGTGCATGCAATCAAGACTCCAATTATTAACGAGAGAAAACAAGCCAAGTATTTTTCAGTTATTCTTGATTGTACTCCTGATATCAGCCACGAGGAACGGATGTGGTATTCCCTCTTCAGGGTACCCCGGGAGGGCCAGTCTTTTTTACTCAGATGTAAGCGGTCTCGCTCGGTTAATCCAAGGACCGTTTCTGACCCTTCGCTGGCCACCCCCAAATCTACACAGCTTGCGAGGTTTGAACCCTTGACCTTTCGTTTGGAACCCAAGGACCTTACCACTAGGCCATTTGGTGGTGGTTTTATTATCATTGAAAAGTCATTCTTAGGAGTTTTAAATGTGAATAATACAACTGGACTAGGAGTGTTTGATGATTTACAAAGTCAGCTCAAGTTAGTTGATCTTAATATAAATATGTACGAGGCCAAGGATATGACAATGTGAAAGGAAAACATCAGGGGAGTTCAAAGAAAACTTTCAGATCTCAATTCTAGAGCATTTTATACTCCCTGTGGCAGTCATAGCCTTAACTTAGCATTATGTAACATGGACAAAACATCTTTTTTGGAACGGCACTTTTTTCACACCCCACCTATCTCACCATGTATCTCACAAATGCCTCCAGCAAGGCTTGAACCCACAACCATTAGGTTGGTGGGGACCCTCACATACCACTAGACCAAAGACCTTGGGCATTGGCCAAAACAATTCCTAAAGCTAAGAAATTTTTTGGTACCATACAGAAAATTTATACTATATTTGCAAATTCGACTAAAAGAGTCGCGTTGAAAGTGTTAAAGCTATACTATTCTAACTTTCAGATATACGTTAAGCTTTACTTTAAGTGACTGAAAAGTGACAATGATGCTTGAATACAAAGTACATAATCATTAGCAGAAAAGGAGCTTGGTAATTAGGAGTTTCTTGTTGCAATAGTCATTTGGTATGATATATTATCTGAGTCGATGTGGTTTCAAAACAGTTGCAATAAAAAATTATGGTAATTGATGATGTGATGGAAAAGATCGACGATTTAGTTTCTTTCTTTAAAACTTACGGAGAGACACTGAATTTTCTAAGCACTAGAGAGTGCTAAAGATAAATCTATAGAAATATAGATCCGGTCTTTGTTCAGAAGCGTGAAATTATAAGAAGACATTTTGATGAAAATGTGTCGTCAAGCGTTCCACAATCTTCGAGGGATCATTTCAAGACAAACTATTTCTTATGTGGTTTATCAAGTTGTTTCACTTAATAGTAGGCTTGAGCAATATCAAGAGTATGAAAAAACTTTTGGTTTTTTGTTTACTTCTGACAAGTTGCGGGCGTTAGAAGATAATGCTTTAAAATCTTGTTGCCTACATCTTGACGCTGCACTAAAACACGATGAGGTATATGATATTGATGGAATTGACTTATATGTCGAGTTGAAATTGCTAGTTCACTAGACGCCTAAAGAAAAAATGGGACCTGTTGGTATTTTTTACAATCAATTGTGTATAGAACTTTATTAACTATTCCTGTCACCGTCGCATCAGCTGAAAGAAGCTTTTCTAAATTGAAGTTGATAAAATCTTACTTAAGTTCTACAATGTCGCACGAAAGGCTTAAACAGACTAGCAATGATATCAATTGAGCAGGACATGTCGAAGGCAACTCACACAAAGATTTAAGTGAAGAATTTGCATCGAAAATTGGTAGGAAAATGGCTCTTTTTACATAATTACTTAATTAGTTCTAATTGTATCCGTTTACAAGATTGTTGAACTTTTGTTTGGGGGGCTCATTTTTGTAATCTTGCACAGGGCCTCCACAAACGTATAGACGGCACTGTTATTTTACAAATGAACAAAAAGGTTAAGTGTGTCAACCCAACCCCATCCGTACTAAAAATGACTCATTCCAACCCAACTGTTTTGACCAACTAGTTAACTAGTCTCACCCACCCATCTTGCCACCTTCAAACTAGTAAAGAATTTGCTAAATCAAGTAAATATATTATTACCTTGTATTCACATCAGGTGAACTTGAGCACTCTGCCAGTAACGAGACACTACCTTTACCATCCATTGCATCAAGATCCATTAGAGTTGCAACCAATAACTCGAGCTGTTCAAAATATAAAAAATAGAAGATAGGATTAACATCAGAATAATTGATCATAAACTTAAAAAATATTAGAGTTCTTGTCTGCAGACCTCTTCAGGGTCGGTATAGTCAATTCCATCCGCTTCAGTGAGTGCAGATGCCATATCCTGATATGCTTCCTGAACATCTTCTAAATATTCATATCTTCTACTGTATGACATATTATATGCTAGCAAAAATGTTGAAAAGCAAGTGGTTTTTATAAAGACCTGAATAGCAGTTATACGATCACTTGACACCTCTCCAGGGAAAACGTTCAGGACTTTTCCATTCTTTTCGAGTGTTATTTGCCCAGCCATGTCATCAGAAGATAAAGCTCCATGTTTCCTATACAATACTTGATATCAATTGGACGGCATATGTTTATTACTTGAAAGGAGAACTACGCCATGTAATCGTATCTTCTTTAAAAGTAGAGGAACTTACAGTTTGTACATCTTGTTGATCATCATGTCATGGACATCTTTTATAAACTGCAAAGGGTTTAGTAGTAAGCAAAAGAAGTATGATTTTCATATGTATATGCAATTGGCAGACCAAAACTAACCTCTAAAGCCATGAGTGCATCATCCATTGCCCGCTGCTTGGCTATATAGTCAGCACGCCTAAGATCAGCCTGACGGAGTAAAAAAATGTTGCCAAATGCAACTTTAGTCTTTAATATTTTGAATCCTCCTGTAAATTTAATGAAAAGACAAGACATTGCATGCTACATAATATTTTCAAGACTCAAATCACCATTATAACTACTCAACTTATGCAAGAATATTATATTTGCAGATTTATTGCAAAGAAAAACCATTACTATAGATAGAAGTGATTATATTAGTAGTAAGGAATATGTATACTAGCACACAAGATTGGTGCTTCTTCACAAGGTCACATTCGGAAAAAGTTGTATTGTGTCGTCGTCATGGATTAGGTGCCATTAAACCTCAAGGCTAAAACAAAATAAGCATGTAGCATACTATCTACTAAGAGCCCAGTATCCGGCCGATAGATGCTGACATGTTCATATGTGCATACTTAAGATGAAATGGCATTGCTATTACTCGGCTGTCTACATAGAACAGCAATTGGGTGCTAAATAAACAGAAGCATTCTAGTTTTAAGAGAAGTATGCAGTTAGAATATAGAGAGAATTGCAACATTGGCAATGTACATTCACTTCATTTCTAATATGGTCGTCGTCTTGTCGACATCTAATAACTAAAACCACTGACACTGTATAGAGTATACTCTGTATCTTTTTTTTTTTTTGGTAACCTGGTTTTCCGACTCGAGATTGCGAGCCGACTAATCCCAGTGCGACTACCTCGGAGTCATCGCAGGTGAACCTCCATTTATCTTTCAAAACTGATTATTTTGGGCAACTTTACTAAAATTACCTGCTACAGAAGTTGAGTAGTTATTTAACAGTTACAAAAAAGTTCGGGGATTTTGCAAATGATTTTAGTTGGATGATCAGATCAGAAATAAAGTGAAGTTGTGTGGCTATCTATTGCAATTTTCCCTCAAAGATATAAACTCCTCGATTGCTAAACTAATCCCCACCTCCAAAGCCCCATCACTCCAATGTCGATCAGCAACGCTTTTCAGTTTAGATTGAGCTTTGTTTTTGAGAACCTGTTTAACAAAGAAAGTTCATTAGAAGAGAGGTTAATGTTCTCATGATATATAAATATTCTTAAGATAAACAAGCATGTAAACTTTTGTCCAGAATGTACATACGAGGGCAATGCGATGTAGATGCTCAGCTCTTTTCTTCACATCATTGTCAATTTTTTCAGTATCCTCCCTAGCCCGAGCTACAAAACAAGAAAGTGATAAGAAAATTAATGCACACGTGACGCAAATCGTCTTTAGAATTAGATATGTAAAGATACAGCTAAAGGTAGACTAAAAATTCTGATTAATAATGTATAGATTAATCATTTTAAAGAAATAAGGAGCAAACACAGCAGAAAGAAGAAAGAGCATGAATCTAAATCTGTATCCATGTTGCAACTGATGTTGAGTTACTTGTTAAGAATATTACCATCAAGCTTTAAAAATCCTGAACCCAGGATAGCAACATCTTGGCGTGCCCGAGCATCCAACCTCATTATGCCACTAATAATATGTGAAATAATCATCAGATTTCTACATGCATACCACATATATATACCTTGTACACAACAATTTCTTACTAGTAGACAAAAGACTGTTCCATTATTTGCATAGCTTCAAATGAATACAAAAATAACCTAATATGACATGAACATAATAGGGCCGACAGGATTACCGAGAAAGCAAGATAATGTCACTTTTGGCTCTTTCATTGACATATCGAGCATCATTGTAAGCAAATTTACAAGCTTCAGCTAATGCTTGGTTTGTGTCACCAATTCTGTCTCGATGAATGTGCTGTCTGTCTCCGCCTTGAGTTCTGGTACATGTAAATGAACTGTTATCTACTTGTTGAAACATCTAATGCTAATCAGACGTTAGCTTAACACTTGCAAGAAAAACAAGAAGTGTTAGAAACAAACCATTTATACCTAAAATTTTCGGAGCAATCTTCTTGGTCGGTTACACACTCTTCTGTTTCTGCAGTTTGTGTTTCTCTTGATCGGCATAAGAAAGATGAAGCCCGTGACACAAGCAAAGTATTGAATTTTTCACACTTATTCAATTTCGCCTTGACGGATAACTTCAATTTTAACATAGAAAGTTGGCCATGGGTCAATTTTGTTGGTACCAATCCTTGACCTTTACCATTTAATCTGGGGTGATGGGGACTTTTAACTGATGAGTAGATAACCCCATGAACTTCAGCCATAAATACTTGGTCGCCGTAACTGGAGGTCTTCTTTAGGACACTGCTAAGGTAAAAGCCAAAGATAACATAGAATTAGAATAAGAAAAAAAAAAACAAATGAAACCCAGAAAATGACATCTCTCTCAAGCTGCTTATCTAAAACAACATCTCTCTCACAATTCAATCTTATCACCCTCACCGGTCAATTAAATAATCACTTTATAGAAGAAAAAAAAACGAAAAGCACCCGGGTAAACAAATACTACAGTACTTAATTTATTTTTCGTGGTTTCCGACAGACAATTGAAATAGTAGCATGCAGATTATAAAAACAAGTAAAGAAAATGGTATACATAACATGCACAATTTAAATAGAACATACTTACAATTTCTAGAATTCAGAGTCTTTTTTTTTTTTGACTAATCTAGAATTCAGAGTTGAGTAAGCTCAAAATTGAACCTAATCTGAATCTTGAAGAAAATAAAAGAGATTCAAAATGGGGTGGGGACCAACGATTGAGAATGAAGATTGTCCACAACTAAACCATGTGGCCCCTTAATTGCCAACGTTATAGGTTGTTGGACTATATGTATTTACTAGTCATGATGTGCCATATTGTGATTGGTTGTTTTGGCTCAAGTCAAATGGGGTTGTCTAAGGCTAGGGGTAGCACCTTCAAATCTCACCGTCATCTTAACGCTATCTCAGTTTTTTCATTCTTCTCACTAACTCACTTAAAATCTATCTTTTAAAGGTACTAAGGAAAAAAAATCATATCCGCCTTATACTCATTTTATATAAAATTATATCTCACTAAAATATCTCACACTCACAACCTTTTTTCTCATTCTTCTCACTAACTCACTTAAAACCTACCTTTTAAAGGTACTAAGGAAAAAAAACCATATCCACCTTATACACACTTTATATAAAATTATATCTCACTAAAATATCTCACACTCACAACCTTAATAAAAAAATAACAAAAGGTAGTAAGACTCATCACTTTTTAAACCCACCAACAGTGACTTGCTTACCATTTGGGAATCTCCAGCTCCAAGTCACGCGTGACTTATGGTGAGATTTATAGAGTGAGTTTTGGCCAGCAAGGACTCACTAGTGGGATATTTTGCCACTCCCTTCAGCATAATTGGTGCTTGCAGTTGCTGAGGAGTGAAATATGTCGTAATCACGCAAATTAATGTGTTTTGCATTGCTAAATGTGAGACGTGATCTTCACATTACCAAATCGATTAGAGAAAAATCTGAATTTATGTAACTAACTTATCAATTTAACCAATCTACGCAACTTACTAAATTTATTACGAAAATACGCAATATATTTTCAAAAATTATCCTATCTAAGTAACACGACCGGGTATCACAGGTTTCCCCGGTTTTGATAATATTTTAGCAAGTTTTATTTATTTTAACATATTACGTGTAAAGTCCACGTCATATAAACTGGCCAACTCAGCTAGGGTATTTATGTTTGCTTCGTTGACCACACTTCTCATAACTTTCCAAAAAAACGCACACCCTTTCTATCTCTTAAAACAAGAACCCTAATTTCATCTATTAATCAATTGATCATCTGGCAAATGCGATTAGGTACATTATCTAATTCTTATCTTTAATTGAAACCTAAATTCTTATCTTTAATTGAAACCCTAATTTTTAATTAAAACAGTAATAGTTATCTTTAATTAAATATGTAATTGTTATATTTGGTTGAAACACTAATTCTTATCTTTAATTTAAACGTATACTTTTTTGTTTAATTAAAACCTTAATTCATATTTGTGTTTAATCGAAACCCTAATTTTTAATTGAAACAGCAATTGTTAATTGAAACCCTAATTGTTAATTAAAACCCTAATTGTTATCTTTACCCTAATTGTTAATCTTAAATCGAAACCTTAATTTTTAATTGAAACCCTAATTGTTAATTAACCCTAATTGTTATCTTTAATTGAATCTGTATTTAATTACATGTAATTGAAACCCTAATATTTCATAAACCTAATATAAACTGAATCTTTTTTTATTCTAGGTATTTGAGTAGCTGAAGATATAAAACCCGCATTTTAAATTCAAGAACATAAATTATACACAGTCTCTATTTTATTTAAAACGTGACGTGATTAATTATTCAGTAAAATAATTAATTTTAGCTATTAAGATATTAACTATTTTAAAAATCCATGAATATTAAATATACGCAGTCTCAGATTAAATTAAGTTTACGCAGTTAATTATTCCAGTTATTTTAGAATATAAAATGATAATACTTTTCAAGCTTTACAAGTATTTCGAAATGAATATTAATTATTATTTATTCCTAAAATAAATAATACAGAAAACGAATCACGAACGTCTAAGAAATTAACGCGAAACGAAAAGGGAAATGTTTAATCAAAAACTATAATACATTAATGTTTGTATTCCTTTTGGGCTGCAGCTAGAACCAAGAAAAATAGATGGGCTTTGAGCCCAGTATGCTTGTTAACAAAAAAACGGGGGTTACACCCTTTGTACCATTTTATTGAAAAAACAAGTTAAACCAACCTAGGGTTTTGGGGAATGGAAACCGCCGGCTGGAGATCAAAAAAAAAGGAGAAAAGATCAAGTTCTGTGTGAAGGTTCGGAGTGTGTCCATTTATTTATTCCTAATCAAATTACGGTAATCTTTATCCTCCTTATTTCTCCTTTAATCACGAACTTCTTATCTAATCAAGAACACTTGATTTAGAAAAATAAAAGTGTTAGTAATCCATGGTTTTTTGTCGGGTTTTGTTGTTGCCCACGAAAACCGAGACCTGTTAGTGTCTCGGTGGGGTTTTGATAACTGGATTTTGTATGTAAGAAAGTTAAGTTCCCTCGATATCTTAACGAATTGATTTCCGGTTCAAAGTATGACTCAGTTGATTTTGGTAAAACAAATATTTTTGGTTGATTTTAAATTAAAAATGCAAAGACGTAAATGTAACTGACGTAAAAGTAAAATGACTTAAAAGTAAATGACGTTATATTAAAAGGCGTTAAAATAAATCTAAGTCTAATTAAAAGAAATGGTGCAATATTAAAACTTTGAAAAGTAGATAACGAGAAATTAAATGACTTGAATTTAAAAGCGTGACAAAAAATAAAATTAGACAAAGTATAAAAATGAGAACTTAAAATTTAAACAAGACAAAATAGTAAAACAATACTCAATCGGAATGTATTCCGATCAGTATCCCAATCGGAATACACTTACCCTTCTGGTCGGAATGTTGATCGGAAAACCCAATCGGAATGCTGTCACCTTTTTCTGATCGGAATAACCAAGCAAAAACCCCAGATCGGAATATGTATTGTAGTAATTCTTAATTTTCTGTTCAATATTTATAACCCGGCCTTTATTTAAAATGTTTGTTTTTATAAAATAAATATATATTGAATTCTCCGACAAAGTTACGGCTTCAAATAAAGTATAATTATTATTTATCTACAAAGTATATGTCCGTCATCGACCGTAAATAATAGAAATATTCTCTATTGTCGTCGTAATTATTTTTTTTTGTTTTAAAGACAATTCTTCTTAAATTTATGATAAATCTTTAAGTGTCGTTCGCTATATAACGCGTTAATATTTATTAAATAATAAGCCCTCATTTATATATCGAAATATAAATGTTCTCCGAACGTCAATATTTTTATTTTGTATTCAGCGTTTATTTTTCTTGCTTTACATGTAACTTTTAAATCACATAACTTTTAAAATATTAGGTTTCACTAATACCCGCTTATACAAATTAAAAAATAAAATTAACTTAACTAATAAAAGCATCAGTTTTTTTATGCCAATCACGCCACAAACATATTTTAATTTTTATATACCAAATTTTGATTCCATATTATTATTATATAGGAGCAATAGCAAAAATATGCTTCCATTTGAAACCAAAATGAAAGAAACATCTGATATGTACTCGTATGTATTTGTCTATTTGGAAAAGTGATTTTAGTCATTAGACACGCGGCATAACAAGAGTTCATGGCTATTCTCCCTTTTGATAATCAGAAGCAAGTCCATATCAAACTAAAAATCTATATACGGTTGCATCAACGACGCTATAGGCTCGATTTCAGTTCTAGTCAGTCGGGTTTGGAGTCATCTTGTAGTGAATACCATCGGTTCTTGTTCGGGTCGAGCTTCTGCTCGTGATTGGATCACGGTTCTTGTTTCAAGGGTTCATTTGGATCACGATAATAGTGACGCACGTGATACGATGATATTAAATAAGCCGAGAAACCGCGAACTTCTAACAACGACCTAAAATAAAGTGGCACGTCTTAGAATTAAAATGATTTTTCTAAACATAATTACTTTGTTAATAAAGTAACTAAATTATTATTAGGATTATTTTTGAAAAACATAAAATATATGAGGGCCAAATGTGTTACTTTGAAATTCTATAACTCTTATTTATACATAGCATTATAAATCAAGGATTAAAAATGTAAATTTGCATTTGAAATGCATGAAAGAATTTTGTAAAGTATTTGGACGTGAAGAGTTCTATTTCTTTTTGCTTTGTACTCAGAATGAAGTTTATTGCTCCAGTTTTAATAATTCAATAAAGATATTATGTACGTACATTAATCTCATATAAAGCTAGTACTCGCGATGCCGATTTACTAATATGTTTAGATGAACTCGTTGTTTGTATTATGTACACTCGAGACGTACCTCGAAGAAATAAGACTAGTTCAACCATCGAAATCTAGCGAACGATACCATAATGCCTTATGAAAATATAAACTCGTCGTCTTATTTATCTCCATCGACTCGGGACTCCAAACATGAACATCACCTGATCACCAACAAATGCTCAACCCGAAACAGAAACTACAAACTTGTACGTAACCAAATCTGTGACTCGAAAACGAACAGAAATCAACCGGCCACACTTTAGTCTCGGCAAATATGAGCCCACAACTTGTACTCGATATAGGTTACCAATATACAGTTTTTATACAAGAAGATTTGGCACAAGTAGTACCTTATCGTTATCTGGAAATACGAGGGAACCGGAGACGCGATGCACCCTTAAAAAAAGATTTTAGGTACGGATATTGAGAAAATGACAAAAGATCACAAGAATCATACAAAAACGAACACGGGAACGAAGCCGCTAAATTTGGTCAACAAATAATGTTGAGTGGAATTCATCCGATTTGATAATTTTCGAACGGTTTAGCCCGTTTCGCTTTTATTTTTCTTGCTTTACATGTAACTTTTAAATCACATAACTTTTAAAATATTAGGTTTCACTAATACCCGCTTATACAAATTAAAAAATAGAATTAACTTAACTAATAAAAGCATCAGTTTTTTATGCCAATCACGCCACAAACATATTTTAATTATTATATACCAAATTTTGATTCCATATTATTATTATATAGGAGCAATAGCAAAAATATGCTTCCATTTGAAACCAAAATGAAAGAAACATCTGATATGTACTCGTATGTATTCGTATGTATTTGTCTATTTGGAAAAGTGATATTAGTCATTAGACACGCGGCATAACAAGAGTTCATGGCTATTCTCCCTTTTGATAATCAGAAGCAAGTCCATATCAAACTAAAAATCTATATACGGTTGCATCAACGACGCTATAGGCTCGATTTCAGTTCTAGTCAGTCGGGTTTGGAGTCATCTTGTAGTGAATACCATCGGTTCTTGTTCGGGTCGAGCTTCTGCTCGTGATTGGATCACGGTTCTTGTTTCAAGGGTTCATTTGGATCACGATAATAGTGACGCACGTGATACGATGATATTAAATAAGCCGAGAAACCGCGAACTTCTAACAACGACCTAAAATAAAGTGGCACGTCTTAGAATTAAAATGATTTTTCTAAACATAATTACTTTGTTAATAAAGTAACTAAATTATTATTTTAGGATTATTTTTGAAAAACATAAAATATATGAGGGCCAAATGTGTTACTTTGAAATTCTATAACTCTTATTTATACATAGCATTATAAATCAAGGATTAAAAATGTAAATTTGCATTTGAAATGCATGAAAGAATTTTGTAAAGTATTTGGACGTGAAGAGTTCTATTTCTTTTTGCTTTGTATTCAAAATGAAGTTTATTGCTCCAGTTTTAATAATTCAATAAAGATATTATGTACGTACATTAATCTCATATAAAGCTAGTACTCGCGATGCCGATTTACTAATATGTTTAGATGAACTCGTTGTTTGTATTATGTACACTCGAGACGTACCTCGAAGAAATAAGACTAGTTCAACCATCGAAATCTAGCGAACGATACCATAATGCCTTATGAAAATATAAACTCGTCGTCTTATTTATCTCCATCGACTCGGGACTCCAAACATGAACATCACCTGATCACCAACAAATGCTCAACTCGAAACAGAAACTACAAACTTGTACGTAACCAAATCTGTGACTCGAAAACGAACAGAAATCAACCGGCCACACTTTAGTCTCGGCAAATATGAGCCCACAACTTATACTCGATATAGGTTACCAATATACAGTTTTTATACAAGAAGGTTTGGCACAAGTAGTACCTTATCGTTATCTGGAAATACGAGGGAACCGGAGACGCGATGCACCCTTGAAAAAAGATTTTAGGTACGGATATTGAGAAAATGACAAAAGATCACAAGAATCATACAAAAACGAACACGGGAAACGAAGCCGCTAAATTTGGTCAACAAATAATGTTGAGTGGAATTCATCCGATTTGATAATTTTCGAACGGTTTAGCCCGTTTCGCTTTTATTTTTCTTGCTTTACATGTAACTTTTAAATCACATAACTTTTAAAATATTAGGTTTCACTAATACCCGCTTATACAAATTAAAAAATAAAATTAACTTAACTAATAAAAGCATCAGCTTTTTTATGCCAATCACGCCACAAACATATTTTAATTATTATATACCAAATTTTGATTCCATATTATTATTATATAGGAGCAATAGCAAAAATATGCTTCCATTTGAAACCAAAATGAAAGAAACATCTGATATGTACTCGTATGTATTCGTATGTATTTGTCTATTTGGAAAAGTGATATTAGTCATTAGACACGCGGCATAACAAGAGTTCATGGCTATTCTCCCTTTTGATAATCAGAAGCAAGTCCATATCAAACTAAAAATCTATATACGGTTGCATCAACGACGCTATAGGCTCGATTTCAGTTCTAGTCGGTCGGGTTTGGAGTCATCTTGTAGTGAATACCATCGGTTCTTGTTCGGGTCGAGCTTCTGCTCGTGATTGGATCACGGTTCTTGTTTCAAGGGTTCATTTGGATCACGGTTCTTTTTTCAAGGGTGCATCGCGTCTCCGGTTCCCTCGTATTTCCAGATAACGATAAGGTACTACTTGTGCCAAATCTTCTTGTATAAAAACTGTATATTGGTAACCTATATCGAGTACAAGTTGTGGGCTCATATTTGCCGAGACTAAAGTGTGGCCGGTTGATTTCTGTTCGTTTTCGAGTCACAAATTTGGTTACGTACAAGTTTGTAGTTTCTGTTTCGGGTTGAGCATTTGTTGGTGATCAGGTGATGTTCATGTTTGGAGTCCCGAGTCGATGGAGATAAATAAGACGACGAGTTTATATTTTCATAAGGCATTATGGTATCGTTCGCTAGATTTCGATGGTTGAACTAGTCTTATTTCTTCGAGGTACGTCTCGAGTGTACATAATACAAACAACGAGTTCATCTAAACATATTAGTAAATCGGCATCGCGAGTACTAGCTTTATATGAGATTAATGTACGTACATAATATCTTTATTGAATTATTAAAACTGGAGCAATAAACTTCATTCTGAATACAAAGCAAAAAGAAATAGAACTCTTCACGTCCAAATACTTTACAAAATTCTTTCATGCATTTCAAATGCAAATTTACATTTTTAATCCTTGATTTATAATGCTATGTATAAATAAGAGTTATAGAATTTCAAAGTAACACATTTGGCCCTCATATATTTTATGTTTTTCAAAAATAATCCTAAAATAATAATTTAGTTACTTTATTAACAAAGTAATTATGTTTAGAAAAATCATTTTAATTCTAAGACGCGCCACTTTATTTTAGGTCGTTGTTAGAAGTTTGCGGTTTCTCGGCTTATTTAATATCATCGTATCACGTGTGTCACTATTATCGTGATCGTTATCCTCGTTTGATATCGCTATCACTAAGGTGAGTTCATAGCCTCGCTTTTAATACTTTAATTATTTTATTAAATCCGCGAGGGGATACATGCTACTTTTTACGAACGGACACAAGTGCTTGAACTGTATGCTTATTTTGTCCCACTTAGTCAAGAACCGTTAATTACTTGGACCAACTGTACTGGTCGAGTAAACGTGAATGCTGTGAATAGATCTATTGGGATTGACCTCTCCGTCCGGGTTTAACAGAAAACCGACTGGACGCATTGTATTTGAAACTTGAACATAATAACGGATGTTAATGTTCGGTTTCATGAGCTAAATGCGATAACTGATGCTATCTGACTATTGTAAACTGAATACTTGAAATCTTGTGGTCCACTGCTTTTACTTGAAAACCTATGAATTCACTCAGCCGTTGTGTTGACATTTTAGCATGTATTTCTCAGCTACTTAGGTTAAAGAACAACTGGAGCATGGAGTCGCAGTAGATATTTGTAAAGGCAATAAAATATTGATTACCATTTGATAATCTATTTGAAACTGTTGATTATCACATTATGGTTGGACCTGCTTGTAAACTATAATTTAAAATTACTGAATGGATTAAACTTTTCAAACGCCTCTTTTGAGCGCGTTTTCTCTAACTTGTGTGTTTTGCTATGAAGTAATACTCCCAATGAGCCTTCCACTGCCTATCTTGAATTTGGGAGTTTACATGTATCGGAATCCAATATCAGAATGTAACCTAAGGAGATCTCATCGGAATGTGGATTTACCTCTGGATCGGAATGTGGTACCTAGGTCCCGTCAGAATAAGGAATGGATCCCTGATCGGAATGCTGTCACCTACCTGATCGGAATATCAAACCCAACCTGATTGGAATACCAATTAACTCCCCCAATCGGAATGTGACAAACCCTTTTTCGATGGTAGATCGGAATCCCCGTCGGAATACAAAACCCTTTTCCGACGGGTAGTAATCGGAATACAGTAGGAAGAACACGAAATAAGCTAGTACTAATAAGCTATAAACCAAATAAGCTCACACCTAAAATCCTAATCAAAACAAGTATAAGTTAAACTAATAAGCTGAAATTTAAAGACTTTTAAAACACGAAAAGAAAAAGGTTTACGAAAACAAATTTTATATAAAAATAACTTTTATACAAACTTTATAAACTTAAAGATAAACACAAATAAGCTATAAGAATCAATAATCCAAAACAATCAAAAGCATAAAAACATAACCTTTAATCAAATAAGCAAGATAATAAACACATAAACATAAAGATCAAGCAAAGAAAGAAAGGAAGAATGAGAGATTAAACAAGTAAAGTAAAGGTGCAATAAAAGTAAAAGTAACTTACTTGAAAATTAAAGTGCAAGACAAGGTAATTAAAGGTGCAATAAAGTAAATGTGCAAGTAATTAAAAGGGTGGAAGAACTAGTGTCACTCTAGCCAACAAAAAATGAAAAGATGAATCCTAATGACTATATATAGGGGAGGATTAAGGAATGCTTAGGAAGTTTCTCCCCTCCTTCATTTGTTCTTAATTGCACCATTAAGTCCTTCCCTTCTTAATCTTTTGTTAATCTTGGACTTAAATGACTTTTGGCTCGGGATTTCTTTGGACTCGTCTTTTAATACTTCAATAAATAAGACTTGAGTTTTTCGGCTTTTGATAAACTTCTGTCTTTTGACTTTTTCTTCGATAAATCTTCAGAATTGGTCTTGGACTTCCGTTCTTTTTGCACTCTTGACTTCTTGACTTCGTCTTTCATCTTTTTCTTCAATAAAAGCTCGTAAATGCCCGTGTTTTCTCCACTTTTCACCTTTTCGTCCTAAATCACAACAAAAACACAAACCACGCATAATTCCGACATAAATGACATAAAATAAACGTTTTGGCTCGGTTATTATTGTAATTAAGTGGTAAAAAGGATGGGTGTTTACACACCTATCAAATCCCCTACACTTGACCATTGCAATGTCCTCATGCAATGCATTAGTTACAAAGCACGTTTACATTTTTCATCATAATCAATCCACGTTGGCCTTTATTAAAGAGATAGAAAATTATAAACATTCAAAGTAAAGAAATAAAAAACATACCTTGAGTTTTGGAAATGTTGTGAATAACTCATCCTCAAGTTTTCACTTTCTCCAAACCAAGCTTAAAAACGAGATCATTGTTATTATAAGTTAGCAAACTAACACGAACTCATGTAGGCCAATTATTCACTTAGACTCCCTTATTCCTAGGTGTATCTCTTATATTTTATTATTGTCTTGAATGATCACGAGGATGCATTGTTGACTTATTTCGATAGTTATTTAGTCCGAAAATAAGGTGAACGATTTAATCAATAGTTAGCTAAAGGACAAAATCTTTTAAAACTGCTTCTCGGGACCTCATAAAGTTCATATCTTGGCATAACTCGCTTCGCGATTTGAGACCTTTCTCGGACCGATATTTGGCAGCGACTTCATACTTCAAACCTTGAGAGATGTTCATGAAATAATGGTCTTCTCTTCATATAGGAATTTCTTCACTTGAAGTTTTGAGAGATTCATACTTGGACCACGACTTCTTCATTTTTCTCCAATCTTTATTTTGGACTTTGATATACAACGATCCGCCTCCTTTTATGACTTGGATCTATTTATCCTCATACCTTGCTAGGGTCTTTTCGGATACACTTCTCCATGACTTTTGGGGAGTTTTTGCTTTTCGGCGTGTGTCTCGATCCTTCATATTGATTTTCGATAAATGATTCTTCACATCACTTTGGATCTTTAGCAACAAAATATATAGCCCTCATGTCTTGTTAGGACCTTTTTGGACTCGCCAATCTTCGCATCCCGCTTCAATAAGTTATGCCTTGGCTATGAACTCTAATCCATACCGAGCAACTTTTAAACGATCTTGGGCTAGAAGCTAAGTAACTTTTCAAATCGTACAACCTTATTTATTGCAGATAAATTTATTAGCAAGCGATGGGAGAATAGGCTTATAATTAACTCACATAAATTCACGAAAGAATACAAAACTTATAATTGACTCTATCATCTCTCGTTCTCCACAGTTTAAAATCTCAAAGAATGAGACTCGTGGATGCTTAGCCTATTAAATCAAAGTTTTGGGTTTTCGAGTCGCCTATAGAATCTTGCAAACTCTTAGACTTTTTCAAGTTTAGAAATCGCATTTTAAAGTTCCCTTGATAAACGACTCTCTAGGATCAATTATAGGAACTTGCGAAAAGTTCTTGTTCTTAACCCGTGAGAGTTAAGACTTTCGCGTTTTATAGCTCCCTATATAAAAGCCTAGCAAAACTTGACTTAAACACGTTAAGGATACTAGCTAGAGTAAACTAAGATAAGTAAACTCGGGTTGAGTCAAAAGATTCACAATGTTTGAAAATTAAAACCACTTTATTAAAGATTTATTCTAGCAAAGAAAGAAAATAACTATACAAAAGTAAAAACTAATGGGCCAAAATAGATCAAAAATTTTGAAAAATGTCGAAAAATTGATTTTCCGGTTAAAATGAGGACAAATACAAGGAAAAGAGCCACTTAACTTCGATAGAAGTCCCCCTACACTTAATATAAACATTAACCTCAATGTTTAAGCATGTGGGAGTAAACTCCCCTACACTTAGGACATTGTGCAGTTTGTTTAAATCTCGCTAAGGAAGAGACAACTAAAGAGATTCCTATTTTAATATTGAGAAAATATAAAATAGTGAATCAAAAAAGAGTTTAGGATAGAACCGGGAAGAAGGGAACACGGAATCACGGGTCGTCAAGAATCATCAAGAGTGGATCATTGAGCGCTCGAATCCCTGATTAAGAGAGGAGAGGAAATAGCAAACACCAACGGGTCTCACCCTACACTTAAGGTAAAAACAAAGAAAAAGATAGATAGGTAATTGGGTTGCCTCCCAAAAAGCGCTTGTTTTTGTTAACCGAGTCACGAGCATGACTCGTCCCCGATGGTCCATGGGGAAGCCTCGAATGTGATACCGGGATCAAAGACCTTGTCCTCGTTCCCGGAGGAATATAATAAAGGAGAGGCGGGAGGATTAGTCTTAAACGGTAGAAAGGTCCTTTCAACATACGAGAAGTATGTGAAATCTTGATCCTCGGGAGGTGGGGTGGGTATAGGAATCACATTGTCATCCTCCAAAGACAATGGATGCGGACCAATTGGCAAAGCCGTAAGGTTATCAAACATAGAATGGTCAGTGTCACCTCCCGGGTCAAAGCACTCATCCTCATTCCCCGGAGAGTGAAAGTGATACATCACCCGCTTGGGCGTGCATTCAGTGGGGTGAGGGGGCAATATAATAGGAGAAGTAAGAGAAGAATTACCTTCCACCTGCGATACCTTTCCAGTAGAGTCATAACTCTCCACCTCTGCGATAGAAGGGGGCATTGCTAACAAAGCATGCTCATCAATAGTAGGAGAATCAGAGCTATCAATGTCCTCAATCCCTTCGTCAAAGAGAGGATTCACCTCACTAGATATGTAATCGTCATCAAAATCAAATAAAGGGTTCGAATAAATCTTGAAAATTTCCTTCGGAACGTCTTCATCGGATAGTGACTCGTCATCACTAGAAGTAAAATCATCATCTTGATCAAAAAGAGGATTAGAGAAAGCCAAAGAATCCGCTCCCAAAGTGTTGGTGGAAGGAACATCATCAGAAGAAAGTGCATCAGACTCATCGTCACTGTCGGATGTCAACTCAGATTCACTTGGAATTGGGACAAGGTTATCAGCACTAGACTTATTGAATTCGTCGGATTCCTTTGCAGGAATTGTGCTAATATCCTCATCCGTTAGGATGGTTGAATCCTTAGGCTCCAGAGCCGGCAAGTCGTGAGAAGGAATAGCATTCTCATTGGTCCAAGAAATAGGACTCTCATCGTCATCACTGTCATAATAATATGGAAGCACAAGAGGAGGGGTATAAGCATTAAGTTTAGATACCTGCTCTTGGTGCTGATCCGCTTGACATTTCTCCATCATCTTGTTGCAAGCTTCTTGAACTTTTTGAAAGGTGTCAAAAAGTTGGGCCATATGCTCAGGAGGAAGTGCACACAAGGGTTGATGATTGACGGTGTGACGTGGGGGCTCAAAGTTATATACACTGGGATGATAGCACGGTGGTTTCTCAAAGACCTTCGACGGATCACAAGAAGAAGCATCGTGAGGGCCCCCCACAAATATAGCACCACGAGTATGGAGAGAAACCCGGTGCATCTTGAGGATAGGGATTGTCATAGACGGGACAGGGTGGGAAAGTATTGTAAGAGTTGAAGTATGAATTTGTTGAATTGCAAAATAGACAAAATCCAAATTGTGTATCGTCGATATCAAAACCACACCGCTCACAAGTACACCATTGACATGTTTGAAAACCATGCCATGGTCTCCCACACCGTACGCAAGACGAATCCATGAAGAATTATAAATAAGAGGGGTAAAGAAAAGAATTAAACATAATAGAGGATAAAGAGGAATATTTTTGGTGCACAACTTTGAAAAAGAAATGCTTTTTATGATTTTTCAAATGTTTTTAGGATTTTTTGAAAATATTTGACACGAAAAATAACGTTCACGAGTGAACGGATCCCAAAAAGCAACGCGTCTCTCACAGAAAACCGTTAATCTTTACGAAAAGAGCCGGCAGCGGCGCCATTTGATAACTGGATTTTGTATGTAAGAAAGTTAAGTTCTCTCGATATCTTAACGAATTGATTTCCGGTTCAAAGTACGACTCAGTTGATTTTGGTAAAACAAATATTTTTGGTTGATTTTAAATTAAAAATGCAAAGACGTAAATGTAACTGACGTAAAAGTAAAATGACTTAAAAGTAAATGACCTTATATTAAAAGGCGTTAAAATAAATCTAAGTCTAATTAAAAGAAATGGTGCAATATTAAAACTTTGAAAAGTAGATAACGAGAAATTAAATGACTTGAATTTAAAAGCGTGACGAAAATTAAAATTAGACAAAGTATAAAAATGAGAACTTAAAATTTAAACAAGACAAAATAGTAAAACAATACTCAATCGGAATTTATTCCGATCAGTATCCCAATCGGAATACACTTACCCTTCTGGTCGGAATGTTGATCGAAAAACCCAATCGGAATGTTGTCACCTTTTTCTGATCGGAATAACCAAGCAAAAACCCCAGATCGGAATATGTATCGGAATCCAATATCGGAATGTAACCTAAGGAGATCTCATCGGAATGTGGATTTACCACTGGATTGGAATGTGGTACCTAGGTCCCGTCGGAATAAGGAATGGATCCCTGATCGGAATGCTGTCACCTACCTGATCGGAATATCAAACCCAACCTGATCGGAATACCAATTAACTCCCCCAATCGGAATGTGACAAACCCTTTTCCGATGGTAGATCGAAATCCCCGTCGGAATACAAAACCCTTTTCCGACGGGTAGTAATCGGAATACAGTAGGAAGAACACGAAATAAGCTAGTACTAATAAGCTATAAACCAAATAAGCTCACACCTAAAATCCTAATCAAAACAAGTATAAGTTAAACTAATAAGCTGAAATTTAAAGACTTTAAAACACGAAAAGAAAAAGGTTTACGAAAACAAATTTTATATAAAAATAACTTTTATAAAAACTTTATAAACTTAAAGATAAACACAAATAAGCTATAAGAATCAATAATCCAAAACAATCAAAAGCATAAAAACATAACCTTTAATCAAATAAGCAAGATAATAAACACATAAACATAAAGATCAAGCAAAGAAAAAAAAGGAAGAATGAGAGATTAAACAAGTAAAGTAAAGGTGCAATAAAAGTAAAAGTAACTTACTTGAAAATTAAAGTGCAAGACAAGGTAATTAAAGGTGTAATAAAGTAAATGTGCAAGTAATTAAAAGGGTGGAAGAACTAGTGTCACTCTAGCCAACAAAAAATGAAAAGATGAATCCTAATGACTATATATAGGGGAGGATTAAGGAATGCTTAGGAAGCTTCCTCCACTCCTTCATTTCTTCTTAATTGCACCATTAAGTCCTTCCCTTCTTAATCTTTTGTTAATCTTGGACTTAAATGACTTTTGGCTCGGGATTTCTTTGGACTCGTCTTTTAATACTTCAATAAATAAGACTTGAGTTTTTCGGCTTTTTATAAACTTCCGTCTTTTGACTTTTTCTTCGATAAATCTTCAGAATTGGTCTTGGACTTCCGTTCTTTTTGCACTCTTGACTTCTTGACTTCATCTTTCATCTTTTTCTTCAATAAAAGCCCGTAAATGCCCGTGTTTTCTCCACTTTTCACCTTTTCGTCCTAAATCACAACAAAAACACAAACCACGCATAATTCCGACATAAATGACATAAAATACACGTTTTGGCTCGGTTATTATTGTAATTAAGTGGTAAAAAGGATGGGTGTTTACACACCTATCAGGTTTGCTTGGTATACAGCCGAGACCTAGTGTCTCGGTGGTGCCTTGTTTTGATTAACCGTCGCCAAAAACCCTAAACAGGGGTGCGGGTTGGTTTGTGTTGGACGACAACAGCCAAAACCCAAACAGTGGGAACCGGTGTCTTAGCAGGGGTGTTTGGTGTGGGTTCGCTGGGTGTGTTTGGTAAAAACAGTAGGTACAGGCAATAAGAGGGTGTTTGGGTTTGTAAATAGTGGGTACAACAGCAGAGCAGTGGGAACTATATACAAACGTTGGTAACCGTGAACAAACAGTGGGAACTAAAGAACTAACAGTCGGAACCACTTGCAAGCAGTTGCACCTGGCACTAGGCCAGTGGCTACTGCTGGTGTGATGTCAGCAAGGGGGGGACCACAGCTTGGGCTGTGGTGGGCCCGGTTTGGTTTAACCCGAGACATGGGTGTCTCGGGGAGGTCTTGGACTTGGGTTTTCGGATATACTTTTAGAAGGATATAAACGAGGTTTTATTAAATTATATTAAATCATTTTTCTACCAAGTAAAATATAGCATGGTTTAAATCAAATTAAAAATGTTTCATTAATTAATTAGTAAATTAATTAAAATGATTTAATTAGCTTATTAAATTAAAATGCTTGGTTTTATTTAAATGATTTAAATTTTCATGTAAACTATTTTGGAAACCTTTCTAATTTTAGAAGCTTTCTATTTATGGCAGGTTACTATTTATAGTAATATTTTTAATACCATAATACAGTAAAATATCATAATCAGAATACTGTATAATAACAGTAATCAGAAATACAGGATATACGCTATTCAGTAAATATTTAAGAACAGTCGGGTTTATCAGAAATACACCAAACAATCAGATTAATCAGTTTATACGCGACCAGTAAAATAATACGAGAACATGCAAAATGAATTAAGAACAGTAATAATCACACAGTAAACAACAATCAGACAACTCATTTCATGTCCCTTATTTATGTAGTATCCGTGAAGTCGGAGTAGATCCTTCAGCTTTCATTCTTAATTCATTACTGGACACGAGGTACGGATTTCCCGTCCTTCAGTAAGGACTTCCTTTCCTATGCATGATTAGGATTTCCCGTCTGCAGCCAAATGTTTTCCCCAGTATATGTTCTAAGTTTTATCAGTAATCATTTTAATAACTAAGTTAAAAATGTCTGAGCTTTATATATAAGCATGACCAGTTATGTACTAGTTATGGAGGTACCGTAGCCATGACACTTGAGGCACTGGTGTCATGACTCTCCTGCAGGGGAGTGATTTCTCGCAGCGTCCCATTTATTCAGCTTGGCCATTTTATCAGTATTATCAGCGGGGCGTATGGGTGCATCCTAGGTTATCAGTTACAGCTTATCAGGTGAATGTGGTGTGTGCTATACATCTTTCACATTGGAGTTGATCTCTCCACCCAGCTCATTATTTAGAGGTCACCCCTCTACAGCATGACGAGGTCACCCCTCCATGTATTCATGTAGACGTTGTTACAACACATGACCTATATAAGCTCTTGGCAATTAAAATACAGTAAATGCATGTTTTCATATTTAACAAATAACAGTTCAGCTTTACTATTTATAAATTAGACTTTTCAGATTATACATAGATTTCCGCTGCAATTTATTATCAGTCTTATAGCTTCAATATTTTATTATCTGCTTCATTTCAGTATTTCTTATCATGCATTATATCCGTTCACTGGGCGTTATGCTCAGCCGTAGTTCCTTTCATGTTCTAACGGTAGGTACACCGGGACGATCTTAGGATTCTGAGAGCATGTGCATTTGGATGGAAGCTATCCAGACTTCTTACTTTATGCACTTCTTACATTACATTGCTTATTTGGACATTGTTTGATCCTTTCCTTCAATATTTACTTTTCATGTTTTGAGCTTATGTTAGATTACCGAGGTTTGATTCCGGTAATTTCCTTTATGGTCAGTTAATGTTTTAGGACATTTACCTTACATGCTTTGATGACACGCCATAAATACACGTAACGGTCCACTTATCCAAGTGGGGTGTTACAGCAGATGTCCCTTTTAACAGTCACCCTACATCATGATGGGGTTTTTGTTCCTAATCCACTAAAGTATGTGTTGGGGTTAACCTTGGTAATTAATGACATTCAGTTTGAAGAAATGCTGGTAAGTGAGTTGTTTGAAGTTATTGAAAGGTTAGTAGTTAATCCCCATAAAAGATTGTATTATGTTGTACCTGGTACAACACTTACTCGTGGGATTAAAGAAATTACTAGCGATGATGACATGGTTTCTTTTGTGAAAGTAGGATTTTAGAATGGTTTTAAGGTTGATTTGTATCATGAATACACTGATTATGATGTAATGGCATATACCCTAGATGATAAGTAATTTAGTGAGGATGACAATTTAGAAGAAATGGGAAGGGAAGGGAATATAGATGAAACTGGTATTGAGAAAGAAACTGACCCTGAAAATGTAGACTTTCACACAAAGGGGGAAGAGAATGTTGTGTTAGAAAAATTGACATTAGATGATCCCTTTTTAACTAAGATGGTAGGTAAGGGTAACTGTATAGGAACAAGAGATAATAATATTCCACCTTTAAGTGGTCAGTATCATGTGGAAGAGGATGACCCTGATGCTGATCTTATAGACCCTAAGTTTAAGACACAGCAGGGTGTTCAATATCCTAGCTACAACCCTGAATCACCTTAGAAAGACTTTGTACCTGTCTTAGGAATGAAGTTTAAGAGCCACCAACAATTGAAACTTGCTTTGGTATATTATGGGGTTGCAAATTGTTATCAATTATGGTATTACATAAGTGATACTCAAAGTCTCCTTGTGTATTATGGTAGAAATGTGGATTTGGGTAGGTGTGTAGGTAGAAGGATACTTAGGAAGAAAAATAATGAAAAAAATGTAGATGTTCAAAAACCAATCCAATCCCCTAATGCCAAATTCAAATGGACTAGAATGAGGGTTCAGGAACATAAAGGTCATTCCTGTCCATTTAGACTTTGGGCATCTTGGATGTCTAGTGAGACTGTGAGATGTCCTTTCAAATCAAGATGTTAGCCCAAAAATGTGAGCGCGATTTACGGAATTACATTAGTTTAATATAGCCCTACACACAGGGACTAGTTTTGTTAAGTTATAATAGTTCGTGTGTGTCTAGGCTATACATACCCCTCCATACTTCCATGGAGGGGTGAGGATTGTCATTTTATGTTTATTTTTTCTCTCTCTAATAAATACACACTTCTTTCTTCTTGCTATTTTCTCTCTCTAAAAATATCTAAACACTTATTTTATCCTCTCCGACCTCCGGATCCCCTATTATAACTTTGAATCTTAGATGATAACAATTGGTATCAAATATAACCGGGGGTGTTTTGTGTTTGTGTTTGCTTATAATATTATGTTTATGGCTTATTCGGCTTATTTCATGCTTATGTTTTAAGTTGTCAAAAAGTCAGATGGTGTTTGTGGTTCGTGATTCAGTCTATGTGTCCAGTATGTTTTTAATCCAATCTGTCCAAATGTCTCATTTTATTTTTCATGGAACTGTTCTGGTCAACCATTCTTAACGGTATCTGGTTATTGACAGCTTTTCAAGAAGTTTGATCTTCACAAAAAACACGAGATCTTTTTCTGGGGAAAATCATGGATTCAAAATCTGGGTAGTTTTTTGTCTTTTAGTTGAACAGATCTGAAAAAAAAATTCAGATCTGAAAAGGGTTAATACACAAATAGGTCACTAAAGTTTGCCTAAATGTTCACCTAGGTTATTAAAGTATTTTTGTAACAATTAGGTTACTATTGTACTGGTTACCTATTATACAGGTTACTTACTGTTGTTACAGGTTATGTATTAACGTGGCAAGTCGCATGCCTTTTGAATATAACTTCGTCTTTATTTACACGATTAAACTATTATCAGTTGAATTTTCATTTCTATGTGACATAATTTTTTCTTTTTTTATAAAATAAGTTGCGGGTAAATATCATAAATACTTTATATACTATAAGCGTAAAGACTCATTATGATTAACGAACGTAAATAAATCTCATTATGTTGTAACACTCTTACATGTTACTTCCTATGGGTATAAAATCTTGAAGCGTCTATCATTTTGCTTAATGATTCTTTATTTTCACAATTATCAATTTGCAGGACCGTTTAACTATTATTATTATAACTATATTTTGATTTTTTTTAATTCTTCACGTTATTATTCAATTTTTTTTTACAAAATGGAACTTTTTCGTACATAAAAAAATCTTATTTATTTAAAATCATGAAAAATGTTAAATCTTAATTTTTGAAATCTTAAAAAGGTGTAACTTTTTTCGACTCATTATAATATTTAAAATCTTAAAAGAAGTTAAACCTTAGTTTTTCTTAAAAATATGTTTTTGGTACTTTCTAATTAGAAAAAAAAAACTAAAAAAATGTAAATTATTTTTGTTGTTCGTAATTTTCTATATACAAAAAAAATAATTTCGACTCATTACAATATTTAAAATCTTAATTTTTTTAAATCATAATAAAAAGTTAAATCTTAAAGTTTTATAATTTTTTGGTTACTTTAAATTTTTTTAGATAAATATTCTTTTCTAAAAAATATAATTTGTGGTTTGGGATGCATTTTTGTGTTTGCTAAAATGTTTTTTGATTGATTAATGAAAATAATACAAATGACATAGATATATAAAAAAACGATTGTAAACGTACGTAAACGGATAAATAGATTCACACGGATGATAACGTACAAAACATATGAAAACGGAAGAATACGTAAAAAAAAGGGACGAAATAAAAATATACGTGTAATTATTTATTGAGTGTAACGTTTTCTAAAGTTCAGTAACCTTTTTGTTAAACTCGTGAACTATAGTAACTTTCTTGTAACATATGAAACTTTCGTGGACAATGAAACCGGTGGTACCGGTTGTCCACCTTAGGAGTAACATGGAGATAACTTTTCTAAACGTTTAGTAACCTGTATGAATAATCTGTATACTTTAGTAACCGAACTGTTACCAAAAATACTTTAGTAACTTAGGTGAACATTTAGGCAAACTTTAGTAACCTATTTGTCTATTAACCCATCTGAAAAACACCAGATCCACCATTTTCGAGATAAGATTTTTTTGAAAACCCCATATTGCGAGATTAGTGATTTTTCAATATTCAGCGATTGTAAAAATTTATTCCGAGATGATTATTGTGATTTTTGGAAAAATATTCTGAGATGCTAATTTTGAACATATTCCGAAATGATGTTTTTGGTATTGATTATTGCGAGATTACAAGTTAGATTTTTGGAAAAATCATTCTGAGATGCTGGTTTTGTATATTCTGAAATCATACTTGTAAAATCATTGCGAAATCATGAAGAAAAAAAATACCAAGACCATGACTTATCAAACCATAACATCATCAGACAACAAATCCGACTCGACTCTATCTATTCCCATCGTCACTAATCACCACTCCACCTCAAAACATCATCTAGACTGGAAACTCTAAAACATATCTAGATCTCATATTTACTTCGTGAATAGACATGCATGCCAAGATCTTTACAAATTGATGAGATGGTATTTATACATGATCTCATCGTTCTTTGTGAGCTTTAAAATGCTAAAAATGTCATAAAAATTCCATATATTATGCTTGTGTTTGTTACTTGCGTATTTTAGGTATGGATATCGTGAAAAAGACAAAAGATCACAAGTAACAAGGAAAAATGAACACGAGAAACGAAGCCGCACAATGAACCGGGCCCTAGTTGTGATTTTCTAAGAATAAGTCCTTGAAGTATTGAAGATGTACAAGAAAAGTCCCCCATTATTAAATAAATGACACTTTATACCCTTGTATATTCATAATTACAATTTTGGTCCCTAAAGTTTGTCAAAATTACAAAAAGGACCCTCAACTTTTAAGAATTGGCAAGATTAGTCCCTACAAAATATGGATTTATCAATATTGGTCCTCCTTAGTGTCAAACATACAAATAAGACCTTCAAAGTTCAAGAAAGTTTATGATTGGTCCTTTAAATATCAAGAAATGGCAAAACAAGTACTTGAAATCCCTTTGTAAAGTTTTTGTGGCAAATGTGTGAAAAACAAAACTTCTATAACAAAGGAAATCTGCTTATGGGCTAAAAATACTTGGTATACATGTTTTGCCAAAGTACAAGGACCAAAGGTGTGCACTAAAACTTTCAAATACATAAACACGCGCCAAACAATCTCACCCCACCTTTTTTAGATCAAACATAGTTACTATTCACCTTTATGAACCCAGATTTACCGTACTTAAAACAAAGGGTTAAATCAAATTACCTTGACACACACTTGATTCACCCTCACACGAATCCATCCCACACTTCACATCATACTTCCCATCAACCAATGGTCCCCACCATCAACCTCGTTCACCAATGAGAATACAACTTTCTCTCCAAGCCATCCCACGTGTCAAATCCAACGACCAAGGCTTCATACTTGTTCTTTAAGGATAAATGAGCACTCAAGATCAAAAAAGGACAACTCACAACGCCACAAGCATCTAGAAGACCTCAAGGGCATTTCTGAAATTTTATAGCTAGGGTTTATGTATTTTCATCTTTCTAGAATGGTCTTTAGACCTCTATATAAGGAGACCTCAACATGTGAGAATCTCTTGTTCCAGTTTTTGCTTTCTCTCTTGTAATTCTATTTGAAATTAATAAAAGTTTTTATTTTCTAAGTTTTAAAGTGTAATTCCTTTTTGTTGTTTAAGGTTTGTAGGGAGAAGCAAATTCTGAGTTCCATTTAGTGTTTTGAAAGTATTTTTGTGGTTTGGTTAAGCCACGTTTAGATTTGAAAAGATTTTCAAGGTTGAAAGTTTTCAAAATCTAGGTTTCTATTTTGTTTATTTTACTTGATCTAACTCCATCCAAAAGCTATAAGCTCTTGCAAGCTTGTTGACACCAAGCTTGTGAAGGTTTATCAACCTTTGGTTGGATTGTTTGTTGCTTGTGTTGAAGATCCACGCCTTGTGGTTCAGCTGTTGAACCATCAGTCAAGGCTGCATACTCATTTCTTGTTCAAGTACCCTAGGTGTGTTCTAGTTGTTGAACTAAACTCTAGGGAGCTTTGCTGACTTCCCCTAGGAAGTTGTGGGGAAGAGGTTCACTCATTCTACCCTTTCCTCTTTTAAATTTTTGTTTAAAGTCTGCTATGATAAATTGCTATGTGATTTTGTGATATGGTGTTTATGTTGCTTGTTTCTTTGTTTCAGTAAGCTTAGTGTCACCTTGTGGAAGTATTTGAACCATAAAATCAATAGGTTATTTGGATAAATAAAAAGTTTCTTTGAAAATGTACTAAAACAAGGTTGTTTGGGATTTTTGGGATCAAAAGGCCTTGTGGCCTTGGTTCTTAGGGTTGGTTTACTCTAAACAAGTCATTTGGAAGTTGTTTTGGTCAATGGTTAAGTTTCACAAGGTGTGAAAAAGGTTTTGCAAGTTTTTCATAAAATCGGTTCCAAGTGTTCTTGAAATGGTCAGTCATATCAGCAAGCATAAAATCTTTGTTTGTTGGAATTAGAGGTTGTAACTTGGTGTGCTTATAGTCTTGTTTGGTGTTCATCTCTGCAATATTCGTTTATGCTATTTGGTGGCTTATTGAGTGAGCTAGGGCTTATTGAAAGTCTCTGAGGTGGTTAATTGCATCAACAAAGTGACCACCCTTGTTTTGTCTTGCATTTTTTATCTAGTGCTTGCCCTGTTAATTTGTTGCTTGATACTTGTTCATTGGCTGCTTGTGGAAGTGTTTTCAGTATTTGTTGCTTATTTGCAAGGCTGATAAGCTAACTGGCTTATTGGCTTATATTTGCCAAAACTGAAGTCAAGTTAGCCAACTGACTAGCTTGAAGTTTAGTAAAATTTGGTGCACTTTGACTTTTGGTCAAATAAGCTCATATTGGCTTATTTTTTAGTTCTGCTTATTGGTACATGCAACAACTTGGCTTTTGTAATAGGTGTCATTTTTCTCAGCTTAGTATCAATTCTGGAAGGTTTCAGCTTATTTGGTTTAGGTTTTGCTAGAAAACCAACTTATTTGGCTTTTTCAGTTTGCTTATTTACTTCTATAGCTTATTTCACTTGGATTTTTGGGATTTTTCTTGTTAATTATTCTTAGTTAAGCTATTTGTGAGCTTTTGCAAAAAGAATCAGCTTTTGAAACCCTCTAGAACTTAAACCCGACAATTTTGTCTTTTAGTGAAAAAGTTCTTTTCAAGTTTCTGGCTTATTACTTGGGCTTTTTTAGAATTTCTTTTTGCAAAAAGGTTTAGAATCTCATAAGAAGGTTGTGTGTTTAAGCAGAGCTTATGGCATCAGCTTATTGCTTAATGGGCTTATTGGCCCAATAAGGATAAGCTTATTGACTGTTAAGCTGTGATAGGCACATTTTCAGCTTTTGGGCCTTTAGACTTTTGTGTTTAAAATCAAATTTTGAGTAAGACTCGGCTTTTTCAGAGCTTTTTGGACACTTTTTGGTTTTGGGCTGAAAAGCCCAATAGTTTTGGACTGTTTTTACTTTAAGCCCATTTGGGGGCCCAATAGGGGTATTTTGGTAATTTCAACTTCCTTTTTTGATTACTTAGGTTAAAATAAACTAGTTTGCAAGTTTTTATAATTTTTTATAATTTTTTTTATTTTTAATATTATTTTAATCTTTAATTTTAGTTTTTAATTATTTTTAATCGATTTAATAGGTTTAAAAATTTGGAAAAATACTTTTAGTTTTATTAAGTTATTTTTGAGGTAGTAGAAAAATCTTTGTTTGGGCTTTTTATTAATTTATTTGATTTTTAGGGCTTTAATTAACATTAAAAAATTAAATATTAATTAATTAAAAGGTATGAAAAAGTTTTGATCATTTTTAAACCTTAGTTGGATTATTAGGAATTTTTGTTAATTTTTTGGGAATTTTTAGAGCAAGTTTTAGTTTTGTCAAGTTTTACGGTTTTACGTTTTTACGTCTTAGTGTAATTTTATTGTATCCGTCATTTTCTTTTCTCCCCTTTTCTTTCTTAGCATTATTGTTCCAAAATCATACAAGTTTTTCACACACAATCAACCTCCTTGGGAAACGAACTTACAAAGGGTCATTAGTGTTTGATTTCCATTAATCATCACTTAATACTTACCGCTTTTACGCTCTTTTTCCTAAAAGACGTAATTTTACCACAATCATTTTGGCGCCGCTGCCGGGGAGGTGTGTTGATGACGTATAGTCCCCAATCGGGTCATGAACCTGGCCCACGGGTACTACCCGCATCCGGCCCATCACGAATGGGTTGGATTAATGTCACTTAAGCTTATGGGCTTGAATGAATAGTGGCTGCATAAGATGTATGCGGCCCACGACCCGGCACGGCCGGAACATGGTTAGACAGAATCACAATCCTATCAGGAATGGGATTTGCCTCAAAGAATAGGATATACACTCACCATAATTAGAAGATAACAATAAAGCTAAATATGGTGATTATCTTATGCTTGGGGCGAAGTAACAGTGAGCCCATTAGGGTTTCACTGCCTATATAAGGAACCCCCAAGGGTTCTACAAAGGTATTACATTCTCCATACTCTCAACTCGCAACCGATTTCTAACCCTAGCCGATTACTTACTCTCACGCCGGAGTCTAATCGTGGGATACGCTCCTACGGTAAGTCTAACACGTGTTGCTTTAGTGTGCAGGATCTCAGCAAGTTATTCACTTGGTGCAAGAGCCGGAGCCCAGCCTACCCGAATTAAGCCTAATTCGGGTCTAGAAAGGATCATCCAACTTTTGTATCAACAAGTTGGCGTCCGTGGGACCCAAACACTAAGTTAGAATCTCAATCAACGATCTCTTTTAATGACGAAGGGACATCCGCAAGGGAATCCCAGGAACACGAATCCTGCGAACCGGAAGTCCACGGGGGATGGGATACTCATCTCCACCCAGTCCCCTAGCTGCCAAACAGGCGGACTGAATAACCGAAACGTTTTTCAGCCTTTTGGTGGGGCAGGCACGTCCGGCAATACCCCACCACCAACCATTACCATAGATAATCCTGATCCCGGGAGTGCGCCAAAGGCCCCTAACAAGGAGCTGCATAGGCCACCAAAAGAGAAAGAATTAGAAGTGGAATCACTGGTGACGAAGACCTCGAGCGTGTTGATGGTTGAGTTCTTACACACCTTTAGGAAGAGGAGGTAATTAGGGTAAGTACGACGGTTTAGGAAAACCGTGCACAAATGACCCAAAGTAGGGATCGTTCTCAATGAGGCTAGTGTGTTGTGTAAAGATAAGATTAAGTGTTTGTGATTATATTGATGAGAAAAGAAAAATAGAAAAGAGATTAGAAGAGAATGACGGTTACGATTATAGATTAAACTAAGACGAAAAGTCGTGCACGTAAAACCGTAAAAAGGCACCAAATTTAAAAATTGCCCTAAAAATTCCTAGAAAATTGCAATAAATCCTAAAAAATGTAATTAGAGTTTACAAAAAATAAAAAATCACTCAAACCTTTTATTTAATTAAATAATAATTTTTTTAATACTAATTAAAGCCCAAAAAATTAATTTAATTAACAAAAAGCCCAAAATGAGATTTTTTTAACTTTTAAACCTCTAAATGACTTAGCTAAACTTAAAAATATTTTTAAAAATTTTAAAATTAATTAAAACTATTTAAAATAATTAAAAACTATTAAAACTTAAAATAATTCTAAAAATTAATCTAATGACAATAAAATTAATCTAAAAATTGTAAAATTCCTAACTTAATGTATTTGAACTAAGAAAAATAAAAAACTTGTAAAAATCTAAATTTTAATTTTTAATAATAAAATAATAATAAAATATTAATAAAAATCCAAAATTTATAAAAAATTCTAAAAAGTTGCAAACTAGTTCATTTTAACCTAAATAAAACAAAAATGCACTTAAAATTACCAAAATACCCCTATTGGGCCTTAAAATGGGCTAAATGACAAAACAGTCCCTTAATGGGCTTAGAATTTGGCCCAATAAGAAAAAGTCAACCAAATAAGCCCAAAACTTCTAGTATGACCTAAAATTTAATTTTAAGAACAAAACTCTGAAGGCCCAAAAGCTGAAAATGTGTTTAAGATAGCTTATTTCAAAGCAGCTTATTCTTAATGGGCTTTTTGGCCCATTAAGCTATAAGCTGATGCTATAAGCTAAAATTTGACACACAAGCTTCTTTTGAGTTACCAAAGAGATCTGTAAAAAGAAAATTTGAAAAAGCACAAGAAATAAGCCTGAAATAAGCCAAGACTTTCTTCACAAAACGACAAAATAGTCGTTTTTGAGTTCTAGACCACCTCAAGTGCTGATTCAAGTTTCAAAAGGTTTTAAATGACTTAATTAAGAAAAATAATCAAAAAGTTTTCCAATAAACACAAGCAATAAGCCAGAATAAGCAATTAAGCACTTATGTAAAAGTCAACTTGATGAGTTTTCTAGACAAACTTAAAAGTCAAACCCTAATAAGTTCCAGATTAAATCAATGGGTCAAATAAGGAAGATCTATCACAAAAAATAAGTTGTTGCAAGTCTGGATAAGCCAAAATGGCTTATGAATAAGCTGTTTGATATTTAACACTAACAGGGGCTAGTTTTGGAGGTTGAGCAGTGGGAAAAGTTTCCACCGCTTGACCAAATTGACTTTTTGTCTTATGTGACTTTTTTGTGGATTCAGGTTAAGCAAAGGCACCCAAGTGATCAGTTAATCACAAGGAGTCAATAACAACAATCAAATCACAATTTTAATCAGCCAATCAATACAGTTAATTCAAAAGATCACCAGACTTGTACCAGATATGAACAATAGCAGTTATGAACTCAATAAGCTTTTTAAGCAAGAATAAGTCAACCAAACTTCACCAAATGCATACACAAGCTACAAATAATTCAAATGAACAAATATAAACAGGTTTCATGCATTAATTCAAAGTCTAGATCCAGATTCAAGCAAATGAAAGTTACTGATGAACAAGAACAAGCAGTTATGATACTTTGCTGATATACTTGACCACAAATCCAATTTCAAACACTCAAATCTTCTTAATAGGTTACACAAACTTTGATTTAACACTTGTTAGCCCTAAACATGCATACACTCTAGGTGTTTCCAAAATCTTAGGTCAAAATAAGCAAAATCAAGTGAGTTATAACACAATCTTAGATTTGATGTTTTAAAGCTGAAAACTTGCAGATATGAGCACCAACCAAGTATTAAGCAGATACAAAGACTAAACAACACCTTCCAATAACTCAATAACAACTTGTGATCTTAAACTGGTTAACCCAAACACCCTTTATCTTTTTCAAATCCAAATTTAACAAAGTATAAGTGTGATTAAGTGTTACCCATGCCCAATCAAACACAATAACAAGTATATTATGCAGTATCAAGCAAGATTAAGCCACAAAAACAACAAGAACAATAGCAGAACTCAAAATCACAAAATTCAAGTATTTTGACAGAGTTTTGGGTTCAAGAACTCAAACCTCATGAATGTAGATCCACACTCATGAATTTTTGAGCTGATGTGCCTAGCAAAACAAGGCACAAGCTTCCACAACAAAGCTGCTAAGATTCAACAAGGTTAGAACAAAAATATGAAAAACAGAAAGTAGAAAAAGGCTTGATTAATGCAACCTTTGTACCCACTCTTTGATTATCCCTAAACCACAAGCCTCACAACACCTTGATAACTCTTTATCAGGGTGCTATGATCAACTTATAGCCCAAAAATTCCAAAGGTGTACCAAAGACTTAGCAAAATATCAAGATTTTGGAAAAATATGCAATTTCTTGCACAATCTTTAAAAACAGGTTTTAGGATTCAAGATTCATAAACATTAAACATAAACAAGCATAGATTAAGATGGCACTTGGAATTCGTCACACAATTTCAAACACTTTTCATTAATAATGAAGGAGGATTTCAGAAATGTTGACCAAAGGAAAACCAAGAGCAAATGAAAATGTAAAGCCTAAATGCCTTTATATAGGCTACAAGTATTCTAGAAATGCAAGGAAAAACGTAAACCCTAAGCTGTGAAGTCCCAATATTGCCATTGCAGATTTTGAAAATTCTTGAACATGTGAACTCTTTTGGCAGTTTGTTGAGCTGTATAGATGTTGGAATTGCATCCAATGGCTCTTGTTGATGCTTAGGATGTAAGCTGTTTGTGGATGGTTAGATTTCCTGGCAAGAATTTGGCTTGTAGTAAAAAGGGTGGCAGGGGAATCTCGTGTGGCTTAAAGGGGTGACGTGGAAAGTGTTTAGAGGGTTGGGTTATGATTAAGATGACCTTAATCATAATTCTAGATAATATGGTGGCTTCATTTCAAGCAGATTAGGAAAACCTAATTTTGTCAAGAGCATGAAGAACATGGTGTTTTGATCTATTTTATGTTTTAAAAACATGTTTAGGCGCGAATTAAACTAATCAGTTGGGTTAGTTTAATATAAGGTGAGTGGGATGGTGAGGTGGCCAAAAGATGAGCTCCCATTGGTGGAAAAGGTGAGTGGGGCACGTGTCTCCCCCTCACTGGCCTAGGTAACTATTGTGTCTTGGCAAAACACACCCCCTGCTTTCTATACTCTTTTCATTTGCAATTTAATTAGCCAAACCGGATTCCCTTTTATAACAAACTTTCAATTTTCACACTTTTGCCCCAAATACTTTTCCAAAGTATTTTCAGGAGTATTTCTTGCCATTTGATGATTCTTGAAGGGCTGTTTTGGCATTTTCTTCAAAGATTATGGTCTTGACTTGTTTTGTTGACTTCTTGGAGGACTAATATTGACAAGTCTTGATTTATGAGGGACCATTCTTGCCAATTCTTCAAAGTTGAGGGCCCTTTTTGTAAATTTGACAAACTTTAAGGACCAAACTTGTAATTATGAATATACAAGGGTTTAAAGTGTCAATTATTCAATATTGGAGGACCCTTCTTGTACAATCTTCAAATCTTCAAGGGTTATTCTTAGAAAATCAACACTAGGGCTTGGTTCATTGTGCGGCTTCGTTTCCCGTGTTTGTTTTTGCTTGTTTCTTGTGATCTTTTGTCATTTTCTCAATATCTGTACCTAAATTACACAAGTAACAAACACAAGTATATATTTGGCATTTTTCATGATATTTAATGCATTTTAAGCCCGTTTTGGACGATGAGACTATGTATAAAAGCAGTCTCATCACGTGTTCTCACGCAGAACTTTGACAGGATCGTCCCAGGTATCGCGTCAAGGCTGAACCTAGGAAGGAACCTCCAATCTAGGCTCAACTTTGGTGGTACCGCGCCTGGCACCTCTCAACTCAAAAGAGGAGGAGGAGGGCGCGCCCGCAGGAACGAACTCCCCTTGGGGAAAACCCTCAACCTCGGAATGTATTCGAGCGTATAGGGGATCGCATTATGCAGAAATTACTACAATCCCGTGAGGAAGGGGATAGGTCCAACGGCTCTACCGAACGCCCGGTGTTGGAATCGACTAGGAACAATCGCCACACCAATGTGTGGGATAGGGTGAATGGTGGGAAGAAAGCTCCTAGCTCTTCTCACAAAAGTGGTCCTCAGCCGAGAAGTGGGGCACTGCCCCCTCCTCCCAGCCCTTCGGGGTCGGATTTGGATGACCATCCCCGCCAAGCGTCGCCGACCTAGGTATACTCCCCCACCACCATCCGACGATGAGGGATACTATGATTATCCCTACTATCGGAACGAGGAGGAGGATCTTTCCCGTCCATGGTGAGACGACAGAGAAGATGCCTTCACTCTCCGCATACGGAACTACTCTGAGGATAAGAAGCGTCGTATGCTGGCGTGTGTTAAAACCTATGATGGGTCTGGTGATCCTGATGATCACCTAAAGATATTTGATACACAGGAGAAAATTGAACGATGGCCGATGCCTATATGGTGCCAGATGTTCAACTCGACCTTGATTGGCAATGCCCGTGATTGTTTTGAAAGGCTCCCTTCCCGAAGCATTGATAGCTTCGGCGAGCTGCGCACTGCGTTCAAAAACAATTATACTCAGCGAAAGAAGTATAATAGGGATCCGGTCTCATTAGCAACCGTCAAGCAGCGGCCTGGAGAGTCTACAGAGGACTTCACGGAACGTTTCAATGATGAGTGCACGCGCACAAAAACGATGCCAGAGCTCCTAAAATTTTCTAATTACATGCATGCCATAACGGACAAGGAATTAATTAGGCGCCTCAATGACAAGCGACCGGAGAGGTATGACGACCTCATGAAAAGGGTCAGAAACTTTGTAGAAGGAGAAAACATGATAGCCGCGGCATATCCTACAAAGGGAAACCATAACTATCGATCCAACGACTAGCCCAAGAGGCAATCAGGTGGTCAAAGCCCCCAAGGCAATGGAAGGAACTCGGATTACAAGAGCCAGAATAAAGGGGGGCGATCGGATGACAAATTTACCCCCTCTAAAGATGACTTACAGGGATATCTTGTTGACGGAGGGGGCGACTTCCCAAGGCCTCCCCCAATGACAAATCCAGTAGACCGCCGTCAAGGAAATCGCTTCTGCGAATTCCACAATGACAAAGGCCACGACACTGAGGAGTGCATCCAGCTTAAGAAGCACATTGAGTCACTAATTAAATCAGGCAAACTCAAACATTTGGTCAAGGATTGGAAGGATAACAAAAAGTACGACAAGAAGGACTCCCAAAAGGACAAGCCTTCAACCATATATATGATCTAATCTTGGCAGCGCCGCACAAAGCAGAAAGTTAGTCAAAAAATTTCACGCGGCAGAGAGATCTCATTCCCTCCCATTACGGCAAGCAACGTGGCTGATGCACCTCTCACAATTGAGGTAAGCATTGGAACACACAACGTTCGTCGTATGTATGTCGACGGAGGATCATCGGCGGAAGTACTCTACGAGCACTGCTTCGTACAGCTACGACCAGAGATAAAAAGCCAATTAGTACCAACCACATCGCCACTCATTGGCTTTAGTGGAGATACTATCTGGCCAATAGGACAGCTGCGTCTACTGGTAACCATTGGGGACAAAGAGCATTCCACTACAACATGGATGAACTTTATGGTGATACGTTCACACTCCCCATATAATGGTATTATCGGAAGACCAGGGATCCTAGCCATACGGGCTGTCCCGTCCACGGCTCATGGTATGATTAAATTCCCAGTCGAAGGGGGAATTGTTACAATTTACAATTCGATCATGCCAGTATCCGAATGCCACACCGTGACAGCACCAGTCCAACCGGTTCCCATTAAGGAAGGATCACCACCCCCCAATTGGAAGGTGGTAATCCACCCCGACTACCTGGAGCAAGAGGTGGCCATAGGGGGAACGTATCGGATAACAGGAAGAAGGCCATGTGCTCTCTCCTTAAAGCAAACCTTGATATATTCGCATGAGAGCCTAAGCACATGACAAGTGCGCTCGATAGCAGAACATAAACTTCAAATCCACCAGGGATATCCCCCTGTTAAGCAAAAGAAGCGTGGTCAAGCACCAGAACACAGCCAGATAATACTGGATGAGGTACGGAAATTAGTAGACGCTGGAATTATGCGCGTGGTATACTACCACAAGTGGTTATCTAACCCAGTCATGGTCAAGAAGCATGATGGGAGCTGGCGCATGTGTGTGGACTTCACGGACTTGAACAAAGCTTGTCTACAAGACTGCTATCCGTTACCAGAAATTGATTGGAAGGTATGTAGGATCGTGTTTTTCTAAGGATTAGGCATTGTATGAGTTTATCTATTGAATGAATGAAAATGGGAAGAACTAGAGAGAGAAAGATAGAGAGAGAAAGGAGAGAAAGACAAGAAATATGAAATATGATAAATGAAAGTGTTCAACCCCTCCTAACATGCTAGGAGGGGGGTTTATATAGCCCACCCTACATGTGGGCTATATGGGCTATACCTTAATACATTGGATCATGAGCCCAATACTTGTATCTATATTTGGAGTGACAGATCCTTTCTAAATACGTAAAAACGTATTTCCAACAATCTCCCCCAAAGGGAGGTCACTCCAAGTTACAATGTTCTAAATAGTCTATAGCTCGTGATCTATGCTAATAATGATGTGACCGAGACTTTCCTTGGAAAAAAGTATTTCCAACAATCTCCCCCAAAGGGAGGTCACACCATTTTACAAAATCTTAAACCTAACATACTATGCTTGAGTCTTCGATCTTGTTCTTGTGAATATGCTGATGAGATCTTTGACTTTAGTCTTGAGCATGTTCTCTTGCCTTGACCTTGTGCATTCATCACTTGTGATATTTGCCTCTTCGTGACTTCATGTTCCACATACTTATACTTTTATAAATTCTTGAAAGCTTTAGAGTTTGATACATCGGAAGACTTGACTTTTAGACTTTCTTGAATTAGATGAGGTATTAAGTGTATAAAGTATAAGCATGCGGGGACGACTTCTTCTCGGATTCCGCAACGTCACCGTCTTCAAATGCCGCAACATAAGTAGACACGAACAAAATGGCTTTGAACATTTCATTCTAATTCGGTAGCATTTTACCTCCGGTCGGTGAAGACCGTTGGACGATATAAAATATCGTACTTGTGGCAGGTAGATTTAATTAAAAATCTCCTTGACAAGATTTCGCGGGTAAACCCGTTCTCTTTACTCGACCGTCCAAAGCTGACTGCGAACGTAAAGAGTGAATCATTTGGATAAAATTATCCGCATGATTGAAGTCGTCAATTCTGATTCCTGGAACAAGTTTGATTCATTAAAGAATCGCACCATCGTTGCTTTCCAGTTGTCACGAGCTTGATTCATATTGAATCTTGCAAGTTACCTACCAAGTGCTGTTTGAGGTTAACACTAGAAGGATTTCCACTCATCATTGTGAACACTAAGGTATCACTCTGAGTGTTCTGGCAAGATCACTAAGATATTGCGTAGAGGCCTCACGTGTTTAAATTCAGTTAAGAATTAAACTACTGTTGCTTTCCAGTTATCACAAGCTTGATTCATAAAGAATCGCACAAGTCACCTACCATGAGCTTTTTGATATTCGCTCAAGAAGGATTTCCATCTTCATTGTAAATACTCTCGTATTACTCGGATGTTCAGGCAAGATCATGAAGATTTTGCGTAGGACTTAAAATCTTTCTTACTTTTCACAGTGTGTGAAGAAGCAAGGAAATATGAAAGTGTGTCCTAATGAGATATTTGATGATCTCAAATGGCTCTAGACTCGATCGTGCACTTTGGATTTTAGTGATCGGAGGCTGGAGAGGAGTGCCACCTTTTCACCAATTTATTCGGAGTGAATAAATCAATAGACGATGTGTTGTCTCCGTGTGATTAAAACAAATACCTTTTAAGAGATATCTGAGTTAGCTAGGATGGGTTGTGCATTGCATCACTGGGTCCATGATGTCTGTCTTCAATATCAAGAATCAATAAACAATGATCTTAATAGCATATGTATTGACCCGGTTTCTGCCTAAGTTGTAAGGAGGGCTTCTTTCTTTACACCCTTTATCTTTACAATTCTTTTTCATTCTTCAACCCCTTCAATGCTTACCAATACGTCATCACTAGCACCTTGTTGTGATTGTTCCAGTGCTAACTTAAGTACTTGGTCGGCATTCAGCTACGTTCACAATCTTTCTCCATCTTTCCTAAGGACTACTATTTCTAGCTATGGAATGTCCTTGGGAAGATTCCTCCGGTTCTAGAGGAATCATTGGACTTTAACCTATCCTACCATCCTTATGTCACCATAATCTTCACCGTCGTGAATAGAGATGTTTTGGGTAAGTGTATGTCACCATGAAATCCATTTTAAAGTGCAAATCCATTTTTCTCCCCCTTAACATATGCCACGATATCCGAAAACATTTCGCACATGTAGGGATGAGCTAGCACGTTAAGTCAAACCATTTGTGATTAATCATTTCCCATATTAAATCACATTTTCTCTCTCATATTAAAAATATTAACCCAATCGATATTTTTAATATCAATTGATTTAATAGCATTTTAAGAAAAATTTGGGAAGAAAGATGCAAATCCAATTATCTTCATGAATTACACAAGCTCCCCCTCAAGTTAATGAGGGTGTACTTGAAACGTAAATTAAATACCTTTTAAACACAAGTGTAAGGTATTTATCACGTGCAAAGATCATATATAATGATGTATTCACAAGATTAGCAATTTACGAGGTTGGACCTGAATGATGGAGAACATCATATGAAAGATTCACATGGTTCTTGTTCACGAATGTTGGTCACCTCGTCACGTCTAAAGTTATCTCTTGACTCCATGTGTATGATTGATATCGTTGTCTTGACACCAATATGTGAACTTGGCACTCTCGGCATCAAGGATTCTGAATGCTGGACAATTGCTCCCCTCAATTGTTGACCCGTGTTCTATTTAAAGAGCTATAGTCATCGTTTGAGTAGTCGCATCGTCGAGTATGTAGATATCAATTGTAAATTGCTACGGTTGGTGGAGATGATAACTTCATAAAAACAAGATTTCTCTTGTTTTAACAAATAAATGCACTGACACGTACATATATTCGTGTTAGATTGTGTTATTACGGAAACACAATCCCTTACATGGTTATAAAGTAAACCATGCCCGAGAAAAATTAATTCCCGTTGTTGAGTCAAAGCTTTCCGGTGAAATGCTTGACTTGAATATGAAAAGCGGGTTACTATCTGAAATAATAGCAAACCATTTTGAGCATGTTTTAAAACATTTGAACTTCTACTCGAACTTTATTTACAACCCCGTGTCATTATAAAATGACATTTCTAGAATCGTAAATATTATCGATTCCAGAAGACATGCTCTTTTTATCAAAACATTTTTGAACACACAATTTTGAAATATTTAGAAAACCTTTTGAGAAATTCTCGAAAAATTGTGTTCAAAGTTTTTAAAACCAATTACTTGAGCTTAAGATGTTGAATATCTTACTTAACGAGCTCAAGTCCGAGAAGTTGTAAACTTCCCGTTATTAAGGATAAGTTTATCATCGGCGATAAACTTTCCTTTTAACCGAGGAACGAGTCCTAAGTTGACATTTACTTAGAAGTCGTGTTCATGAGCTTGAAAACTTTGAATGTTTTAACGGAAAGCTCATGACCGAGAAAGATGAATTTCTCGTTATGAGGAAAAGTTCTCTTATTTAAAAGATACACTTTCCTTTCTGAGCTTAAAACTTGGAATGTTTTAATACAAGCTCATGACCGAGAAAATTTAATTTCCCGTTACGAGGATAAGCTATCTTTAAAGATAAGCTTTCCTAAAATTGAAGTCCGAGTTACAGTCTGATATTTAACTGTAAGTCATTGTGCATGAGCTTAAAAAACTTCGAATGTTTTTAACATAAGCTCATGCCCGAAAAAAAATTAATTTCTCGTTGTGAGGATAAGTTTATCATCGGTGATAAACTTTCCTTTCTCTGAAGATCGAGTCATCGTCTGATATTTAACAATGAACCATTTTTACACGAGCTTAAAACCATTGAATAGTTTTAAAGTAAGCTCGTGTCCGAGAAAATTTAATTTCTCGTTTTTGAGGATAAGTTTATCATCGGCGATAAACTTTCATTTATTTGAAAATCGGGTCATCATCTGATATTTAATGATGAACCATAGTGCATGAGCTTAAAAAACTTCGAATGTTTTTAAATTTAGCTCATGCCCGAGAAAACTTAATTTCTCGTTAAGAGGGTAAGTTATCGTTGCGTAGATAAACTTCCCTGTCTTCTGAAGTTCGGGTCATAGACTGTTATTTGACCATGAGCCATTGTGCATGAGCTTAAAAACTTGGAATGTTTTTTATATAAGCTCATGCCCGAGAAAAATTAACTTCTCGTTGTAAGGATAAGTTTATCATCGGCGATAAACTTTCCTTTCTTTGATGAACGAGTTACAGTCTGTGATGTGACTATAAGTCCTATACACGAGCTTAAAACCTTTGAATAGTTTTAACGGAAGCTCGTGACCGAGAAACTTTAATTTCTCGTTTTAAGGGTAAGTTATCGTTGCGAGATAAACTTCCCTTTCTTTGAAGAACGGGTTACAGACTATGATTTAGCTATAAGCCTCTGGTAAGCTTAACCATGAATCCCCTTAGACACTTGTTTCTCCGATATCTGCTTCTTCAGCAACCAAACTCTAAGAGTGTCCTTAGTTGAACGGTATACAATGATTGGACCGCTTCGTGCTTTTGGAACATCAACCTTGGTACCTGCATTCTCATTAGGAATTTGCATGCTTTGATATGGGTTAGCGATATCAATTTTAGAATCATGCGGGGATTCACAGTTTTCTTTTCTTGTGCCAGAGGTGGCATGAGGGGATGATTCACTTGTCTTAGTTGGCAAACGTTTCCTTTTATAGAAAACCTTAAGATCAGGATTAAGTGATCTATCATCCTTTGCAATTTCCTCCCTAGTAGTCTTAGTAGAATTGGAAACAATCCTAGTTAAAGGGCACTCGTTTCCTACAAGAGTGAAAGTTCTACCAGTGGGGCGCCACATTTTACCAATGGGTTTGATTTTAGCTACCCACTGGGATTTAAGTCTAGCATGGGAGTTCACCTCATTAAGCAATTTTTTGATATAGGAATCCTGATTGGCTCTAAAGACACATTTCCTACATATTTTACAAGTAGCATATTTAATGTCCGAGTAATTCCTAGATGATTGATCGATGCTCCTAGGAGATGGCATGCTACGGTTAGCAGTGTTGGGTAATCTAGAAGGCATCTGACTAGGTTTGACGTTGCTATCTCTTATATGTGTCTTTTGCTTAGCTTCCCTTAGACCAAATGTTTGGCGAACGTCATTTGAACTAGTTCGAGACGTGTTCTTTGGACTATGTCTAGGGAAACTAGAGGCAATCATGTGATTAGGTATTGCAAAAGCTGTTTTAGTCACATTGGACCGAGATGGTGGAGTGACTGTTCTAGAAAGATGAACCATATCAACTTGGGAGGCAAACCGCGGTCTCGAGGATTGTGATCGCTCGGATCTAAATGCAGTCGGTTGTCAAATAACCTGATTTGTAGGTGGTTTCCCCAAGATTGATGGTTTTTCAAGCTTAGTGTTCACACTAGTTCCTTTAGTTTTCCTTAATTCATTTCTCAAAGCAGCTATAGCAAAAACCTTTTCCTGTACTTGAGCTTTTAAAGTCTCAATCTCTTTGAGCAAGTTATCTTGGGATGCCAATTTAGATTCAAGCAACTTAATTTGTTTCAAAAGATTATCCTTTTCAGCTTTAGAATCTAGAACAGTTTGATCCAATTTTCGTTCAAGAACAACGTTTGACTTTTCAATTTTTTCAAAATATGTTTCAAATTTCTCCGTTTTCTTTGAAAATTCAATTTTGGCATCCTCAAGCTCTTTGGATTGCTGAGCTAAAATGGTTTCAAGCTCTTCAGTCCTAGACACAGAATTGGTTAAAGAAGCAGTCGTAAAACGATTAGAAGGATTGTTAATTAGCGCATTCATTTCAGACAACATATGAAGAATATTATCTGTACCTGACATGCTACTTGGTTCCTGTTTGCCTCCTGATTCTATACTCTTGTGACTCCTTCTTGTGTCGTCGTGCAATTCTTCTTTTGAGACTTGGAATTCAACGATTCCATTTCGGTCGATGAGAATGGAAGGTAAGGATTATGAAGAAAGATGATTAAATCCCCTAAATGTGTATTCTCTAGAAACCAAAATCTCTTGAATTCGAAACAACGATGATCAAGCCCCGATTATAACCAAATGTAACTTAATATCACAAATTTTATTCAAAATAAGAAATTTGAAATAAAAATTGAAATAAGAAAAAATTTGGATATAAAGTGTATGATTATAGCCAAATGTAACTAAATAAAAAAAGTAAAAATAGAAATAAATAAATAAAAAAAAACTAAAAAAAAAATTTATTTTTAATGCGACGAGAAATTGATTTCTCGGGTTTTTACAAACCAACGAAAAATCCGTAAATGACTCTAAAAATCTTCGATAGATGATATGTCTCTTTTCTCGGCCCAAGAATTTTTTGTCGACTCAAACGTTTGATAAAACAAGCCCGATACTAATAGATCCAATTACCTCGGTTTTACAAAGTAAGTAAACTCGACCCAAGTCGAGTTACCCCTAGTCACCTAATACAAATAATACAAATCTCACTTACACGAAATAAAATAAAGACACAATATTTTTTTTAAAAAAAAAACCAAAGACAAAAAACGTGTAATGATAAGTAAAAAAGACGTGGCCAAACTTTGACCAAATGATAAATCAAAAACACGTGTAATAGACGTGGCCAATCTTTGTGGATATAAAAACACAACCAAACTCACATCAAACCAATCTCATCATTTCCTCCGCCCATTTAATGTTAAAGTTCCCTTTGACTTAATCAATCCTAATACCAATAACTCTCTCAATTTAAAAACCTCTCCGTCTCTCTCTCACAGATAAACACTCTCACCGTCTATTTTCTCTCAAAACTCATATAAAACTTCCGTCTCTTTTTATCTCTTCTCCCAAAACACTGCAAACAAACATATAATATTCTCTCTATTTTAAACAAACGCAGCCAAAAACGAACCATCGTTTCATCTCTGTGATAAATCAACCCACGAAATGACCAAAAAACAACCAAGAAGATAATAATCAAGAACAATTTGTCTTCAAGATCAATGAAATGGTCTCGGGTAAGGTGTAATTGGTTTTGTTATGTTTTTCAGTCGAATCAAAGGAGTACTTGAACAACCTTGTTCAAAGTGTAACTTTATATTCGAATATTAAATGGATGGTCACATCTACATAGATCTGTGATGATATTGATGTTTCGAGTCCAAGATCTCTATAGATCAAGGCATGCATGTGTAAAGAGAAACGAATCTGAGATCTTTCATTAATTTGTTTGAGTCTTTTTGTCGAGAGAGTCGAGGGTGTTGTTGTAACCGAGGGTGTTAGTTTGATTGATGTGAGTCGGGAGTGTGTGGGTTGTGGGTTTCTGTGAGAATGGGGTCTCGAGAAGTCGTAACGAGGCGAGTGTTGTAAGGTTTGGGTTGTGTGCGTTTGGATTTTTGAAAATGTGTCGAGTGTTGTAAACGAGAGTGTTGGTTTTTTGAGTCTTGGGTGAGGGTCTTTGAGGTGAGGTGTTGAGTTAGTATGAGAGTTGGTGTGAGATTCAAGAGTGGGTGTTGGTTGAGTTTGTGACTGAGATCGTGTGTTGTTGTGGAGTGTGTGAGTTTGAGTGTTGGTTTGTTTTTGTTTTGAGTCTTGGTGTTTGTTTTGGTTTTAAAGTGTGGTGGAAAAGTCCATCGGAATTTCAACAAATGAAAACTGTCGGAATGTCAAAACAAAAGCTCCATCGGAATGTTTAACAGTCGGAGTGATGTCGGAAAGACTTTAGTCCATCGGAATGTCAACAAATGAAAACCGTCGGAATGTCAAAACAAAAGCTCCATCCGAATGTTTAACAGTCGGAATGATGTCGGAAAGACCTTAGTCCTTCGGAATGTCAACAAATGAAAACCGTCGGAATGTTGTCGGAATCCCTATACCCTTTTCCGATGCAACAAATCGGAATAACTATCAATGCTTAAACCCTTTTCCAATGACACCAAAAACAAAAACTGAAAGTCCCTAATCAATGCAAGAAACCCTAATCTTAGCTTAATCAACACAAGGTATTACTTTTCAAACGTAATATTATTATTGTATAATAAAGAATTATAAGTGTTATGGATAACACAGTTTGATGACAATATGTTGTGTACACTTTGAACAACAATAAACCCTAACTTATGAATATAGTCGTAGCTGTTTGATTCACTAAGTTATATGCAATAATGTTCTTAATATCTCAAAGTGTTAATCATTAATGCATGGATACACATCCTATTTATAGTGTTACGAGTTTGACCTAAACAGTACTTGATGGCGACTACACAAGCTTTTACAAGTTTCCACATCAGTCACATGATGTCCTTCTATTCTTGATAGTCTTCCATTATGCTTTAAGGAAACAGTTGTCAAAACAGTTTCCTTTTTCTTCATAGTCTCGAACACACAAATGGCATGTCCAAAGTGTGCTGAGAGTTATCAGGGTATTGCCACCCCTGTTAACTCTCAACCCCTCAAAGTCCCTGATACATCTTGGCTGTTATCCATCACAGCCAATGAGTATGTCTTCAGGTAATTCTTCGACTTCCCTGACAATGTCTGTGACATGGACTCCTCTGAGGTTGCTCACAGAGACTTGGGTCTTTGTGAGTCTTGCGAAACTTGCCTGCCTCCTAGGCACAGGCAAGGGACTATCTAACAGCCTAATTATGTTTAAATCAATGATCAGGGAATCTAACAAGTTTAGATTCCCAACAATCTCCCCCTATTTAAACATAAATAATGCTAGATCTAACTAAGTTAAGTTAAGTGAGTTTAACAGCTTCTTCTTACACATAACAGATCTACACAAACATACCTCATGATTTTATTAAAACTTAAAGAAAATTACAAGTGCAATACATAAGCAAAATAAAAGATGAAGGTAAAAAGGGCTGTGAACATCTTCAATAGTCATCATTTTTTATCCTTGCTTCATCTTCAGCCAAGTCCAATCTGTTATCTAGTTCATCCTGCAAAGTCTTGGCAAACTTCTTGGAATACTCTGTGTTGATCTTGAGAGACTTCTTGTGACAAAGTAGCTGAATAGTTGAAGCTAAGCACAACTCATCTTCCCTTTGAAAAGCATACTGGCAAGCCCTGTTCATGAATGCCATTCCTCTTTCAGGCTCTGTGTATGTCTGACCATCAACAGGGCCAACAATACCATTGGGGAGGATCAGATCCCTGTGCATGCCATCCACTTGAACATTTTCAGTAACAAAAGTTTCATTAACAATTTGTGAAATCCTTCTCCTTTTGTTGCCTGTCTTTGGGGGTTCTTGTTCAAAAAGCTGTGGTGGGGGATCAATCTTAAGTTTTGCTGCTATTTCCTTGATCCAGTTAAACTTGGCCTTAAGAGTCTTCAACAGAAGAAAATTAGCCCGTCTAGTCTTTTTGGCAGCTAAGGCTTCAAGTTCGAACCATTCAGATAACCCAAGTGTCTTTAACCTGAAGTTGTCAAACACATCCATATTTCCCTGTTGGTTTTCCCTCCATAAGATCATCTGTGGGGTGTTTGTGGATTTATGAATGGTGTATTTGAACTTGGTTATCTTGCCAGAAGCATATCTGTTGTTCACGCAGGCATCATAGTCAGCTTTGACTTTCCTTAAAGCCTCAGCGCGTTTTGTTTCCATTTCCCTCAACCTTTGTTTTTGTTTTTCCCTTTCAGGTGGTGTCATCTTCCTTAGAGTAGCTTCATTCAATTCTTTGGCTGTCTTGAGTTCATTTAATCTTTTGAATTCTTCAGCCTGTTGCTCTATTTCTTCAGGGGTCAAAGGAATCTCATCGGAAGGTGTAAAGGTTGAGAATTGGGAAAGGTCTGTGGTGGATCCTCCTGTCTCTAGCATCGCAGCTATCTTCTTAAGATTGGTATCTGTGTCAACCAAAACTATCTCCTTTCCTTTCTTCGAGACAGAGGACTCCACACTTATGTTTTTTGAAACATCAGCTCTTTTGATAAATGCTGTCTGAGCCTGAGTTTGAATAGCTTTGGGGAGAGAGCTAACAGTGAATTTTAATTTCTTGGTAGCTGGTTCATCATCATCCTCAGGCTTGCTAGTGTTAACCAAAACCAGAGACTTTGATGAGTCAGCTCCATCTTGAGTTTGTTGCTCCCCCTGAGTATTATCCTCATCATCAGGTATTACAATAGGTGTGATGACTTGGAGAGGAACAGGTGTGATTGTGGGGTTAGCTGATGATGAGCCTTGTTCAGCAGATGCAAGGCTGAGTGTTGTTTTCTTCTCCCCTCACGTTTATCCTGACTTCGCAGATGTTTGGATGAACGTGCTTGAAAACGTCTTGCAATCTGATCCACAGAGGCAGCCATAGCACGTTGTCTTTTTCTTGAAGCCCTGGCAATTTTCAGCAGGAGGTTGCCATTTGCATTGGTATTGGCCTGAACACGTCTGACAATAAAGTTAGCATGGCGGTATTGCTTGGTGCGAACAACATTAAATTGCCTGTGCATGGTGAGTTCATGTTCATGGAACATGGCAGGGACTGCGGAGTCAATGGCATCCTTTATTCTTGTTGAAAGGTGACTGAGTCCTTGGGCTACACCTCTTCTTGCACCTTCCTAAATTGGCTCAATGACCGCTTCAGCCACAGCCTTTTTGATGATGCCTGGAAATGTCACAGTGAAGTTGTGCATTTCAGACTTGATCACATCCAGCTTCCTTGATAAACGCTCAATATCTGATTGATGATGAACAGGCTGAAGATTCTTGATATTGAGGCTTTGCTGAGCATAGTCATCCCCCCTTAGTAGAATATCAAAGTTCGTCTGGGCAGGATGATCAAACAAGAGAAACTCCGCTGTTGGATCATAGGCTGGAGATTGGAAAACTGTTGTTGTGGATGTAGCAGAGTTGGGAGTATCAACAGCATCCTTGGGAGGAGAAGTCTTATCACCAGCTGGTGTAGACACAACTATTTCTTTTGGAGGAGAGACAGACAGCTGGTCTTCCTCATCATCTTCATCCTCTTCATCGAACATTCCTTCAGGGAATTCATCCTCAGGCATGGACTCAATATCAGAGACATAATCTTCCAATGATAGCATTTCGACATCAGCATTTAACAAAGGCTCTTCATCATTGGGTTTGTCCTGAGTCATTGTATCAGCCTCCTTTTCTTGTTGTACCTGAGACTCGATGACTGGCTGTACAATTTCAGCCTGCAAATTTGTTGTAATTAGTAACAGGGAAAAAATATAAGGGGAATGGTCGCCATTTCGCTGTCCCAGAGAGGCTGAGGGTGATTGCTCAGCCACTCCAAAGGATAAATCCTTGGGATTCTTTTAAGTGTGAAAAAGTAAGGTTAATGATCGCCATTCGCTGCCCCTAGGAAAACTGAGTGTGATTATTCAGCCCCCCCAAAAGGTTAAAACCTTTGGGACTCTTTTGATTGTGAGACATATGTTGTTTATGGATCGCCAGTCGCTGCCCCTAGGAAAGCTGAGTGTGATTATTCAGCCCCCCAAAAGGTTAAAACCTTTGGGACTCTTTTAAGAGTGAAACATATGTGGTTAAAGGTCGCCTGTTACGCTGCCCCTAGGAAAGCTGAGGGTGATGATTCAGCTCCCCCTGAAAGGATAAATCCTTTGGGACTCTTTTAAGGAGGGCACCAAGAGGCTGTGTGAAGTACAACTGATCAAGGTTGAGACATTAGTGTATTTAGGTTGTTGTTAGCCTGAATACTGTCTAGAGGGTGCAGGGTCATCGGGGTGCTTTATACACACAAATGAATCACTCCCTGGTGCAAAGACAGGGTGTACAGAAGTCTTAAAGGATTCTAAGTGAATTGACAGACTTCTATGGGTCAAGGATTACCCTAACTTCACCACTCTCTCCTACAGACAAATGAGAGTGGCTGCTTGTGAACCTCTAAAAATGTACAATGATTACCTGTGAGATATCAGCTTGATCAGGCTGGTTTCCTGTCGTCTCAGCTGACTTTGAGACACTAGACTCCTGTTGTTTGTCAGCCAATGAATCTGAATCCACATGAGTATCTGGACCAGAGGAGGTGTCAGTCTTCTTTCCCTTGGCCTTAGAAACAGCTTTGGAGTGGGAAGAAGAGGGGATTTTCTTCTTCTTAGGCTGTTGGCCAGATGAAGCCTTGGACTTAGTAGTGTGCTGCCCAGAGGTCAAAGACTTAGACTTGCCAGCAACACTAGAAGTATTCACCTTCTCATAGGAAGGGAGCAAGGGCTTCTCAACGTTTGGTACTTGGTTGGCCACATTCATCATATGGGCGGTGACAGGGACGTCTTCAGCTCCTATGTCTTTGAAGATGGCACCTGTGATGCGGTAGGGCTTAAGAGCAGTCAAGGCCTTGTTGTGGTAGTTATCTCCCAGCAAGCTTTCGAAGATCAGAGACAGGAAGCGCACATAGCAGATATTCTTTTCTCTGACCTGATTCCTCCCCTTTAGCTGTTCTATAAGGTTGGAGAAGAGAATGCTTCCAACGTCAACATCAGCTCCCCAGATTAATCCATAAGCAATAGCCTGATGGTTGAAAGACATCTAATCCTGTGATCCCTGCATTCCTCCAAGGGATTTAACAATGTGGGTGAAGAGGACACGCCACATGGGAGTGAAATACTTAATCTTCAGAGGAGATTTGGCGAGGACCTCAGCTGGTGTAAGGGCAGGGTTAACGTCATGGCAAGGGTTGAGTGTGGCCAGGGCTTCTTTGACAGCCTTTTTATCAACTACCTTCAGGCATTCATCTCCATGCTTCAATCCGGCCACACTTGAAAAGTCTTTAAGGGAGAAGGCGAAAGGGTGTTCATTGCATGAAAGGCTAAATGTTATGGTGTCTTCTACCACTTCAGCAGAATACCAGAATTCCCTAAGGTATTCTTGGTAAAAGGTGGATGGGGATTTGGTGAAGGCTTCACTTAGGTCACAATTCTGCATGAAATTTACCAGATCTGAATAGGTGCTGTTTGGTGCCTTAATCCATCCAATGGCGTTGTTGGAGGCGAGGATGCTATCGTTGATCTCGAAGGTAACATTTGAAGCTTTAGGAACTGAGAACGTCATGGATTCGAGGTTGAAGGTGAAAGAAAATGGCGGATAGGTTAAGAGAGATAAGAACTTAGAGAGAGAAGTAGATTTGAGAAATAAGAATGGTGGTGGGTGAGAGGAGAAAGGAGACAATATATATTCAAACTAAGTGAACAGTTATTCAACCGTATTAAATGCAAGGTGCAAAAATGACTGCTCAAGTGGGTCCCCTTGACCTTTCAAAATAGTTTGTCTCCTCGTTATCCGAAAAATAAATGATTAAATATTTGAGAATGTTTTTTGCATTTACTTGGAAAGTAACTACCTAGTTTCATGTGAAAAAAATTTAATATAGAATCAATCATTTAATGAACACATTTAATATCAAGCCACAGGCTTTGAGATATTGAGCATCCCTAGCTCAGCAACTAGCCTGTTGAACGAAGGTTCAGCCAAAGGCTTTGTAAAGATATCAGCTAGTTGCAGCTCTGTGGGAACAAAATGCAACTCAATATCTCCCTTCATTATATGATCCCTGATAAAATGATACCTGATATCAATGTGTTTGGTACGAGAATGAAGAACAGGGTTGTTGGATATGGCAATGGCGCTGGTGTTGTCACAAAAGATTGGCACTTTGTCATACAAGATTTCATAGTCAGCCAATTGACTTTTCATCCAGAGCACCTGAGCACAACAGCTGGCTGCAGCGACATATTCTGCTTCAGCTGAAGACATAGCCACAGAGTTTTGCTTTTTAGCACTCCATCCAACCAATTTTCCTCCTAGGATTTGACAGCTGCCTGAAGTGCTCTTTCTGTCAATACAGCATCCAGCATAGTCTGAATCTGAATAGGCCTTGAGATCAAAGCCTGATTCTTTTGGATACCATAGGCCTAGGGATGGTGTTCCTTTGAGATACCTGAAAATTCTCTTAACAACCACTAGATGGGATTCTTTTGGGTTAGCTTGGTACCTTGCACAGAGACATGTGGAGAATTGGATATCTGGACGACTAGTTGTTAAATACATGAGTGACCTAATCATGCCTCTATATAAAGTCTCATTGACAGAGACCCCTGACTCATCAGGGCCCAAGTTTTTGGGTGGAAGCATGGGGCATTTCACTGATGCACAATCAGCTAGGTCATATTTTTTAAGTAAATCCTTAACATACTTTTCTTGACAAATTGAGATTCCCTTAGGACATTGTTTAATTTGAAAGCCCAAAAAGTAAGTTAATTCTCCCATCATACTCATCTCATATTTCTTGGTCATTAATTTAGCAAAACGTTTACTAAGATTTACATTTGTTGACCCAAAGATGATATCATCCACATAAATCTGCACAATGATGAAATCACTCTTATCTTTGAAGGTAAAGAGTGTTTTATCAATAGAACCCCTGACAAATTTATTTTCAGTTAAGAAATTTGAAAGAGTTTCATACCATGCTCTTGGAGCTTGTTTCAGACCATACATTGCCTTGTGAAGTCTGTACACATGGTTGGGGAACTCGCTGTTCTCAAATCCTTCAGGTTGAGCAACATACACTTCCTCAGCCAAATCACCATTGAGGAAGGCACTCTTAACATCCATCTGATACACAGTGATGTTCATATAGGCAGCATAAGCAAGGAAGATTCTGATGGCTTCAAGTCTAGCAACAGGTGCAAAAGTTTCATCGTAATCAATTCCTTCAGTCTGAGAGAATCCCTGTGCCACCAGTCTAGCCTTGTTCCTGATGATGTTCCCAATTTCATCCATCTTATTTCTATAGATCCATCTAGTGCCTGTGATATTCTTTCCAGGTGGGGCTGGCACTAGTGTCCATACTTTGTTCCTTTTGAACTGATTGATTTCTTCTTGCATAGCAGCTACCCATCCTTCTTCTACCAGAGCCTCAGCTACTCTTTTAGGTTCAATTTGTGAAAGAAATTCAGCAAAGAGACATTCATTGGCTGAGGCTGACTCTGAGTCTTAAATTCGCTGTCTAGTTGTGACCCCTGCATTTGGTTCCCCAATAATGTTGACAAGAAGAATGTGTTGATCTCTTGACCACTTATTTTGAGGAGCTGGGGACTCAAGGACAGGAGCACTTGTGGGCACAGCTGGTACAATTTGAGTTTCATCCTGCTGACTAGGAGGGCTTTCTTCAAAGACTACTTCAGTGTCAGAGTCTTCTTCAGCCATATCAAAAGGTGCTACTTCATTATCAACAGGAGAGTTTTCAGGGATTTGAAGAATTGGTGAGTCATCATTAGTTTGAGAAGGACCATCATAGATTTGAGGTTCTTCTTCAACAAGTTCCTGATAGGTAGAAACTTCTATATTGTGAGTAGACAAAGGGTCAAAGGCAGGGACATAAGGGGTGAGAGTGTTGGAGTGATGATGACTGGTAGGTCTGGGTTCTGTGAACTCATCACTTGGGAAGGATATATTTTCATTAAAATCTATTTCATCACCCTCTGTTCTTGTTCTCTGTATGACTTCATCATCTTCATTGAATCTGACATGGAATGTTTCTTCTACTTCTTGTCTTTTGATGTTGAATACTCTGAAGGCTTTGGCTGTTGGAGAGTATCCCAAAAAGAAACCATCATCAGCTTTTTCATCAAACTTTCCAAGTTTATCCCTGTAGTTATAAATAAACACAGGGCATCCAAACACATGAAAATAGCTGACGTCTGGAGATCTTTTTCTGAAAACTTCATAGGAGGTTTTACCATGTCTTTTGACAATGATTGATCTGTTTTGTGTGTAGCAAGCAGTGTGAACAGCTTCTCCCCAAAATTGCTTTGGTAAGGCTGCACCATTTAACATGGTTCTTGCTGCTTCAATCAAAGTCCTGTTTCTTCTTTCAGCCACACCATTTTGTTCAGGGGTGCCAGCTGAAGAGAAGTTCTGTGAAATCCCTTTTTCATCACAAAAAGATTCAAGTTGATGATTCTTGAATTCAGTACCATTATCACTTCTTAGAGCTTTGACTCTAACATCATTCATATTTTCAACCTGTCTGATGAAGGACATGATGGTTTCAGCTGCTTCACTTTTCCTTCTGAGGAAGAACACCCATGTGTATCTTGAAAATTCATCAACTATGACCAAGGTGTATTTGTTGTGATTAATGGTCTGAGGTTTGACAGGCCCAAACAAATCCATGTGAAGGAGATGTAAGCACTTGTCAATAGAGAATGATTGCCTAGTCTTGAATAAAGACCTGTGATGCTTTCCTTTGACACAGGCAGAACAAGTCTTGTCTTTGGAAAACATTATTGAAGGTAGACCAGCAACCAAGTTTTGAGTGGCTATCTTATTGATGTTCTTGAAGTTGAGATGAGACAGTCTTTTGTGCCACAACCAATTGACACTTTCAGAGGCTTTAGCAAGAAAACAATTTGAGCTGTCTTCAGAGCACACAGCCATGTTGATGACATAAACATCTCTCCTTCTAGGTGCAATCAGCACAACATCATTGTTTTTGTTGAATATGGTTCCCTGAGTCTTAGTAAACAAAACCTTATAGTCAGCATCACACAATTGGCTGATGCTAATAAGATTGTGGTTAAGACCATTCACATATGTAACCCTGGTAAATGTAATCCCATTGCAATTCATTGAGCCATATCCCTCTGTGTCACCTGAAGAGTTATCTCCAAACACCACTTTAGGACCTGGCTCCTTTGAGTATCTGTGCAGGTATTGTTGAATCCCTGTCATGTGTCTAGAACAGCCACTATCTAGATACCATACCGATTCCTTGAGATATTTCTGCACAGATACATAGAAACAGATTAGTTCCTATGGTGAACCCACTTTCCAGTGGGTTCCCTGAATTGCTTATTAGCAACTCTTGTGTTCCTGAAAAACTTTTGGCGTTGGGATGGATAGTTCATTGTTTCATGGTTATAACTCCCACAGATATCACACCCAGGGAAGTCACCACACTCGTCTGAGTGATGGTCTGTGAACCCACAGAATTTACAGGGAGGAAAAGGTTTGTAATTTCCCAGTTGTCTTTTGGAACTCTGTGGTCTGTCCCTAGAGGGTGTTTGAGCTCTTTTAGCTGCCATGTGTCTGTCATGATCTAAGGTCGAATGGTGAGAATTTTTACATACATTGCAATAAGGTTTGATTAACCTTTCCCCTTTGGGTTCACCTAGGACTGACTTAGGTTCATGAGAAGTAGAACATTCAGCGGAAGGCTTAATGTGTTGTTTCAAGAGTTCTACTTCTTTCATAAGAGACAACAGGCGATCTTCAGTGGTAGGTTCAACCTTATTCACTGCTTTAGTAGTAACAGGCTTAAAAGCTACTTGTTTGCCAGTTTGTTTAGCAGGAACATGAGAGACTTTAGCTGGAGGTTTCTCAATATCTGTCCTAAGTTCATCCTTAGCAGATCTAGAAGAACTGCTGGGTTCAACTCCAGAGAGTTTGGGCAAGGGTGGTAGCTCAGCCACATCTTCAGAGACAGGGTCATTTGTCAAAGTGGTATCTGACATATGAATGGTCTCTGTAGATTTAAAGACAATGTCTTTGGGTTTGGTGAGAATTCTCAGCTTATTTTTCTTAGCAGATATATCCCTTTTAATGTCAGCAGGCAGTTCATCATTAAGCAATTGATCTATAGTGAACCTAGCACACAGCCATTTTTCAATAACCTTGTTCAATTCAGAGACTTGATCATTTAAAGCAATGTTTTTCAAGGTTAATCTAACTACTTCATTTTGTAGGGATATTTTCTCAAAATTAACCCGCCTGAGAGTTTCACATTCAGCCTTAGCATTTAGCATTTCAGATTTAACAGAGTGAAACTTATCAAGTAGGTTCTTTCTTTGTTCCTCAACAAAGTGTAAATTAACAATGGTGTAATCAAGGACATGCTTACGTTCATCACTATCAGACATGGATAAAAGCATGTGTACCTTTTTCATTGTGATGTCAACCCATTGTCCTGATCTTGCATCACCTTTTCCAACAGCTGGTTCATCCTCAGCTATCGCCATAAAAGCCCTGACTCTGGTGGTGTCTTCTTCATCTGAAGTCAGTGGCTCATCATTCCAATCATAAGTTTCAGCAACCAACCCTTTCTCTGTCTTTTTCTCACCTCCCTTCTTTTTGGACAGAGCTTCAATCTTCAAGTTCATTTGTTCTAACTCAGCTTTAAGTGCCTTGTACTTATTCTTGTAATCTTTCTTCTCAGTGTCTGAAGAATTGGATGGTGATGAGTTGTTATGTTGTTTGAACTTGTAGGGTTTAGATGAAGATGATGGATAAGAGGGTGAGGATGTCTTGGTGGAAGGACAGTATTTTTGATAGTGTCCAAGCTTTCCACAGGCAAAACAAGTTTTTTTTGACCTGTCAGTTGGTTTACTCGCTGATCCTACTCTTCCTGATCTTTTGAAGTATCTTCTTTGGTTGGCTAGTAAGGCTCTTTCATGGAACTCTGCATTGAGGTCTGTCAAAAACTCTTGGCTGCTACGGGTATCTTCTTCAACATCAGAATCGCTGTCATGAGGATGTGTTGCAGAGATTAATGCTTTTGAGGATGCTCCTTGGACTACAAATCTTTCAGTCTCTGACTTGTAAATAGTATCGATCAGCCCTTCTTCATAATTGTACTTACCATAGAGCTAAGCAAGGGTATCATTTTTGATTGAGTTGTTAGCTCTCTGAGTCTGATTCATGCTCAGCCACTTTCTTGGAAGGCTGTTGACAAAAGTAGCATTGATATCAGCTTGACCAATAGTGACATCATTCATAGCTAGGTCATTTAGAAGAATCTTCAGCCTAGTATAGGTTTGCTGAACCTTTTCACCTTCAAGTGACTTGAAGGCATTAAACTGAAGTCTGAGTGCCTGAATCTTTGTTTCTCTTGTTTCAGAGGGTCCTTCATGGCCAAGAATGAGGTCTGTCCACATTTGTTTAGCTGTGGGACACTGAATGACAGACTTCATGATATGCTTGGGAAGACAGGATATTATGATGCTTTTGAGACGTTTATCTTGGTTAGCCAATTTCCTATCAGCTGGAGTCCATTGTTTGAGAGGTTTGGGAAGAGGGTTTTCTTCAGTGGATGTAAGCGCCATGGGAATATATGGACCATTTTCTAAAATTTCTAAAAGAAAAGGTTCAAGCCCATCAAGATATACAAGAAATTGACTCTTCTAACTGGCAAAATCTTCTTCATCAAAGACTGGTACACTTGTGACGTGTGATCCACCTCTTGAGTCAAGAAGTTGGGGTAGATCATCGTCATTGGCAGGAGGGTTAAGTCTTGGTGAAGATGGGTTTGTGGAAGGTGATTGTGGTAGGTTAGAAGTTTCTGGCATGGTGGATCTTGATTATAAAACTGAGAACGATGTTTCTTGAAGGTTTTAAATATCAAACACCGCTCTGATACCAATTGAAAGTCCCTAATCAATGCAAGAAACCCTAATCTTAGCTTAATCAACACAAGGTATTACTTTTCAAACGTAATCTTATTATTGTATAATAAAGAATTACAAGTGTTATGGATAACACACTTTGATGACAATGTGTTGTGCACACTTTGAACAACAATAAACCCTAACTTATGAATACAGTCGTAGCTGTTTGATTCACTAAGTTATATGCAATAATGTTCTTAATATCTCAAAGTGTTAAACATTAATGCATGGATACACATCCTATTTATAGTGTTACGAGTTTGACCTAAACAGTACTTAATGGCGACTACACAAGCTTTTACAAGTTCCCACATCAGTCACATGATGTCCTTCTATTCTTGGTAGTCTTCCATTATACTTTAAGGAAACAGTTGTCAAAACAGTTTCCTTTTTCTTCATAGTCTCGAACACACAAATGGCATGTCCAAAGTGTGCTGAGAGTTATCAGGGTATTGCCACCCCTGTTAACTCTCAACCCCTCAGAGTCCCTGATACATCTTGGCTGTTATCCATCACAGCCAATGAGTATGTCTTCAGGTAATTCTTCGACTTCCCTGACAATGTCTCTGACATGGACTCCTCTGAGGTTGCTCACAGAGACTTGGGTCTCTGTGAGTCTTGCGAAACTTGCCTGCCTCCTAGGCACAGGAAAGGGACTATCTAACAGCCTAATTATGTTTAAATCAATGATCAGGGAATCTAACAAGTTTAGATTCCCAACAAAAACAGAATGAAACAAAATTTTCTTTAAACAAAGAACCGACAATTTTAATAAAATAAGATAAACTAAAAAAAAAAAACTGATAGAATAGGATAAAAAAAACTGATACTTTTTAATTTTTTGTGACAAAAATAGCTCCCAAATCGAGACAATAAGAAAACAGATCGAGATAAAACTTGATAAGAAAGTATTAACCGAAACTGATAGAGAATTTTTGAGACAAAACTGATAAAATTTTTAGAATATAAAAACCATTTGGTCCAACTTAAACTTAAAGAAAAGAAATAGACGAGAAAAAATTGTAAAAGAAGAAAAATTTACCACCAAATCAATAAATAAAAACACGCCAATCCGAATATTCAACCATAGCTCTTGATACCAATTATAGGATCGTGTTTTTCTAAGGATTAGGCATTGTATGAGTTTATCTATTGAATGAATGGAAATGGGAAGAACTAGAGAGAGAAAGGTAGAGAGAGAAAGGAGAGAAAGATAAGAAAGATGAAATATGATAAATGAAAGTGTTCAACCCCTCCTAACATGCTAGGAGGGGGGCTTATATAGCCCACCCTACATGTGGGCTATATGGGCTATACCTTAATACATTGGATCACGAGCCCAATACTTGTATCTATATTTGGAGTGACCGATCCTTTCTAAATACGTAAAAACGTATTTCCAACAAGGTAGAATCCTTATACGGATACCCTTTCAAGTGTTTTTTAGATGCGTATAAAGGATACCATCAGATCCAGATGGCGGAGGAAGATGAGGAGAAGACGGCGTTTCACACTAGTCAGGGCGTGTATTGTTACACGAGAATGCCGTTCGGACTAAAGAACGTCAGAGCGACATATCAACGACTTGTTGATAAAGCCTTCGACTCCCAGATAGGCCGCAACCTCGAGGTCTATGTTGACGATCTGGTCATCAAGAGTTATATGGAGGAAGCACTTCTTGGTGATATCCAGGAGACGTTTGACACGTTGAGGAGAATCAACATGAAACTGAATCCAAAAAAATGTACGTTTGGGGAAACCGAAGGGATGTTCCTTTGGTATATGATTAATCCAAACGGCATCCAGCCTTGTCCGGAGAAGACGGACGCGGTGATACAGTTACCATCCCATCGGACACTCAAGGAGGTACAATGTAACACCCCGCTCCGAAAAGAGTCAAAGTGCTACTAAGATGGTGTCACATCAGATACATCAAATTTTAAAAGGGCTAAAATGAAACTTTTATTAAATCCCAAAATACTCAAAGTAATATCTTAATAAACAGAAATCCCCAAAACAACGGGGTCTAAAATGCAAAGTATCAAATCATAAAATGTATTAAGATTTATTAAAAACTTGGGTGAATCTAGGTAAGTCCCAAACTCTCTCAATGCCCCGTCTCCCGCTTAATACCTGCCGCATGGAAAAAGAAACGGCTGAGCAAAACGCCCAGCGAACGGATATAACAAATATGATTTAAGGCAAAATATATAACAATAATGAAGGTATCACAATGTATGAATCATAAGGATGATTAAGTGGATGAATAAAAAGGGTTAATGAAAGACAAGAATAGCCCACGAGCACACATAACAAATCACATATCCAAATCAACCAAATAATCATATATGTGTACTAGGATTGCGACTCCTATGTACCAAAGTGACAGCGTGTATTGCACACACAAACCTATCACATTAAATCACATCATATCATATCAAACAAATACCTAGGATGCATCCATACGCTCCCTGCAAAACAAATGTCAATAGCACGTGCACTAGCTCATGACCAGCACCCGCACTCACAATAATATAATAATTATGTGCACCAAAAGGGAACACCGGGGATCTAATCACACCGCCCCAGTTAGTGTGATGTCACCGGTGCATCGTATGACATGGTTATGGTACCCCCATGACTAGATACAAAATATGGCTCGGGCTTAAGGGTTCATTTCAAAAGCATAACAACTAGGAAAAATATAAGTATTCAAATGGGGAACATATAAAGGCATAACAATAACGGAATCATAACAAGGCAAAGAATTTAAGGATCATATCAAAACAGAAACCAAGGATGTGGGAACATAGCAATGGCATAGGGATTTATCAAATGGAGTTGTGTAAGAAAGAGTAAAAGAGTGTTCTTTAATAAAGAACCGAATATCCGTACCTTAAAAGCACAAACAAGTCACGAAATCGTATACAAAGCAACAAGTCCTATTCCCGTGTCACCAAGGCTAAAAGATACATAAAAATATGTCTTACATACTGTTCTAGAACAAAATATTACAAGGTTTCATGATTCGGTGATTCAAAACCCTAATTATACACTTTCCCAAAACCCGTCATTTAGGGACTGTTTTAGAAGATCCGACTGTAAAATCATTTTCCAGAACCATACTCACTGATTAAAGTCCATATTTGAAAAATACATTCGAAGTAGATAGTTTTAGACCCCGGATTCACTCAAAAAGCTATCCCGAGGCTCAAGATATGACTCTTACAAGATGACTCATATTCTGATTTTTAAGGACTGTTTTCAAAGATCGACACGGTAACCATAGTTCCAAACCACTTCAAAACGTTTTAAGACCTGTTATGAAAACTAGATTCATTGTAGATGGTTTTAGGATTTTGAAACTCTTAAAAAGATGTTATAAAACCCGTTTTACAGCCCTTACAAGATCACCCAAAATCTGGACAGCCCTTAGTTATTATTACGTATGAGCCGGTTTAATGATCTAGACCACCATAGGTTAGCTAGATCTTTATAAAACTTTATAAAACTATATTAGAACATATTTATGCTGGTCTAAAACAGAATCTAACATACAAAAACGTTTTTAAGGTATTGAATCACCAAAACACATTTTTAGGGTTTCAAAACCCTAGAAATCATGTTTATGCATTAAATCAAAATATAAGAAAGCCATAAAGGTGACATAAGGATTATAAGGACTTACATGAGATGTGTATAATGATATAGTAATCACTATACACACAAAATAATAATAATGGATGTTTAGTAACAAGAATGGAGGTTTAGAGAGGAGAAAGATCAAGAACAACCTTAAGGTTTTAAGGTTTTCTTAACAATGGAGATGAGAGGAGATTTTGGTAGAGTTTAGGCAAGGTGAAAAGTGTTTGTTGTGTGTTTTAGGCCTGCCATGGGGTGACTTTATATAGCAAAATTCTATTTTAGTTAAAAGCTTGAATTAAGGAATAACATTAACTAGGTTTTTCAATCCTTGAAACATATGTTACATCTTTGCATTAAAACACATTAAAAATCATCAAAATCATTCCTAAAACCTACAAAATTTCGTGTGTCTTAGTCAAAAATGGGGAAGGAGTTTCATCTCAATTTTAATGCCATTATAACATACCAAAAAGTTACCTTTTTCCCATTTTAACAAGTCTTACAAAAAGTGTACATTTAACAAAGTGTGTATTTTTTAAACAAAGATAACCTAAGTTTTAAAATATTTATTCACATTAGTTTAAGAATGTCCATTTATACTTTGTCTTTATTTAAAGTATAGGTTATAAGATAATTTGATAAAAAGGTTTCATAATCTAAGTCTTATTTATTTAATACTTATGAAAGAATTAAACTATGCTTTAAATTATATTAAGTAAATAAAATCTCTACTATTAAACTTACATAAAACTCTCAAATTCATATAAAATGTTCAAATATCATACTTTATTTAAATTTCCATATTATAAGAATGTGGGTTTTACAACTCTTCCCTTCTAAAAAGAAAATTTCGTCCCCGAAATTAAAGTAGTGTTATGGATTCTACAATTCCTCATCCCTAAAAGAAAAATTTCGGCCTCGAAATTAAAATAGAATAATCAACAAGGAAAACGAAATAAACGGAATGAAACGTACCAAATTATGTGAAGAAATGAGGATAGCTAGAGCGCATCGATTCCTCGGTTTCCCAAGTAGCCTCGCGCTCAGGATGATTCTTCCAAAGAATCTTAACAAAAGGAATGGTCTTGTTTCTCATAACACGTTCTTGACGATCCAAGATAGCCTCGGGCTCCTCGGCTAGAGATAAGTCTTCTTGGATTTGATCCAAAGGATATGAAACGACATGCAGAGGGTGATACTTGTATCCCCTCAAAAGTGATACATGGAACACATTATGCACGTGAGATAACTGTGGGGGTAGAACCAAACGATAAGAAACCTCCCCAAAACGATCGAGAATCTCAAAAGGGCCAATAAAACGTGGACTAAGTTTCCCCTTAATACCGAAACGACGAACACCGCGACACGGAGAAACTTTCAGAAAAATACGATCTCCCGGACTAAAGGATAACTCTCTCCTATGACAATCAGCATAACTCTTTTGTCGAGACCTAGCTTCCTTAAGCTTTTCCTTAGCAATGGCAACCTTTTCGTTAGTCACCTCGATAAGTTCCGGACCCTCGATAATGCGTTCACCTACCTCATTCCAACAAATAGGAGCACGACACTTACGTCCATACAAAAGCTCAAACGGGGCTGCCTAATGCTAGCATGCCAACTATTGTTGTAGGCAAACTCCACAAGACATAGATATTTGTCCCAATTTCCCGTCCATTCCAAAGCACAAGACCTCAACATGTCCTCCAATGTCTGAATGGTTCGTTCGGTCTGACCATCAGTCTGTGGATGAAATGCTGTACTAAATTTGAGTCTAGTACCCCAAGCTTTCTGTAAACCTTTCCAGAATCGAGATGTAAAGCGCGGATCCCTATCGGATACAATTGCTGCTGGAGTACCATGCAACCGAATAATCTCTTGCCGAAAGATATCTGCCAATTTACTCACAGAATAGTCCTTCCGAATGGGAAGAAAGTGACCCAATTTGGTCAATCGATCCACTATAACCCAGATAGCATCATGCTTCTTCTGCGTATTCGGGAGTCCAGTCACAAAATCCATGGATATCTCATCCCATTTCCAAACGGGAATATCCAAGGGTTGTAGGAGACCGCTAGCACGCTGATGCTCAATTTTTACTTGCTGACAAATCATACACCGAGATACAAACGTAGCCACATCTTGCTTCATGCCATTCCACCAGAAATGTTGTTTTAGAGCACCGTACATTTTAGTGGAACCCGGATGAATGGAGAAAGGAGAATTGTGTGCTTCCGTCAACAAGGCCTCACGAAGAGTAGGGTCCTCTGGAACGCACAATCTATCCCCATACCAGATTACACCTTCTTCGTCCACCCGAAACTTCGTATGCTCATTCTCGTCGCTTTCTGCAACACAGCCCATAATTCGCCATCATCTTTCTGAGCTTCTTTAATTTGTAGTATAAGATTAGGCTCAACCTTCATACTAGCCCAAAAACCATTAGTGCCGCGAACACAAAACTCAACATCAAAACGCTCCAAATCGGTGATTAGTTCACGTCCCATTTCGATTCCTGCTAAGATTCCCGTCTTTCTGCTAAGTGCATCGGCTACTACGTTAGCCTTTCCGGGATGATACTAGATGTTTGCATCATAATCCTTGAGAAGTTCCAACCAGCGCCTCTGCCTCATATTCAATTCCTTCTGAGTGAAAATGTACTTAAGACTCTTGTGATCGGTGAAAATGTCACAAGTTTCCCCGTACAGATAATGCCTCCAAATTTTCAAGGCAAACACAACTGCTGCTAGTTCTAAGTCATGTGTAGGATAATTAGCTTCATACGGTTTTAGTTGTCGCGATGCATACGTAATAACCTTACCGTGCTGCATAAGTACACACCCTAGACCTTTTTTTGAAGCATCACTATAAACTAGGTAACCGCCGGTGCCAGAAGGAAGAGTAAGTATCGGAGCCGAAACGAGTCTCGTCTTCAACTCCTCAAAACTCTTCTCCCGTTCTTCATCCCACTCAAATTTCTCCCCTTTTCGCATAAGTTTAGTCAACGGTAATGCTAAACGTGAGAACCCTTCTACAAATCGTCGATAATAACCCGCAAGGCCCAAGAAACTACGAACCTCTGTCACCGTCGTTGGTCTTGGCCATTTAGTGATAGCCTCAACCTTCGCGGGATCCATCATAATTCCATCCGCTGATACAACATGTCCCAGAAATGCCACCTTCTCCAACCAGAATTCACACTTTGAAAATTTAGCGTATATCTTTTTCTGACGTAGAGTTTCTAAAATGATGCGGAGATGATCTTCATGGTCCGTCTTTGTCTTCGAAAAGACCATAATATCATCGATGAAGACAATGACAAATTTATCCAAGTATTCGTGAAAAACCCGATTCATTAAATCCATGAATACAGCCGGTGCATTAGTCAATCCAAACGGCATAACAAGGAATTCATAATGACCATAACGAGTACGGAAAGCAGTCTTAGCGACATCCTCCCCTTTCACCCGTAGTTGATGATAACCAGATCGTAAATCGATTTTAGAGAAGAATTTTGCACCTTGTAGTTGATCGAATAAATCATCGATGCGGGGGAGCGGAGAACGATTACGAATAGTAGCACGATTTAACTCCCGATAATCAATACATAGCCGCATAGATCCATCCTTCTTCTTGACAAACAACACCGGAGCACCCCATGGCGAAACACTAGGACGAATGAAACCAAGATCAAGAAGTTCTTGAAGCTGCCCCTTTAATTCCTTCAACTCAATCGGTGCCATACGATAAGGAGCTTTAGAAATGGGTTCGGTTCCCGGAGCTAATTCAATGCCGAATTCGACTTCACGCTCCGGCGGAATTCCCGGGAGTACTTCAGGAAATACATCCGCAAAATCCCGAACCACCGGATGATTCTCAAGATGAGGACCATCCATCAAAACATCTTTTATGGAAGTTAAGAAGCCTTCGCAACCATGAGAGATCAAAGAACGGGCTTTCAAAGCAGAAATTATTTTAAGAGGTTTACTAGGCTGCGAACCTTGGTAAACGAATTCAGGTTGGTTAAAATCGCCAAAAATAACACGCTTAGAAGGACATACAATAGTAGCATGGTGCTTAGAAAGCCAATCCATGCCCAAAATTACGTCGAAATCGGTCATATCTAACGGGTACAAATTTGCAGCACGAATTTTATCGTCAAAACGTAGAGGACAATTTAAATATTCATGATTAATCATAGCTACGCCTTTCATAGGGGTGGATAATGATAACGTATAATCGAGTTGCGTAGGAGAAATATTAATATGCTTAGCTAACGATACCGCTATCACAGAATGGGTCGCCCCCGTATCAAATAAAACGAATATAGCACGATCATTCAAAAAGATGGTTCCTGAAACGGTACCTGAAGAGTTTGAGGCTTCCTCCCTAGTAGCAGTGAACACGCGCCCCTTGGTGAGTGTAGACTTATCATTACCTGAACCACTACCTCCATAACCACCCTTCTTAGGAGAATCTCTTACCCGATGCCCAATTTCACCACACTCAAAGCAAGCGCCAGTTGCACGGTAACATTGCTTTCCCGGATGGCTCTTCCCACATGAGTTGCATAAAGGAATAGAAGCATGATCCATGTGACTTTTCTGGCTTGAGGATCCCGTAACATGGTTGTTGTTGTATTGTTGTCCCCGATTATGCTGATATGGCCTTTGGTAATTGTTGTTGTTGTTTCCCGACTGCCTATCATAGCCACGACCATCATTCCTCCTAGAGTCATAACCTCGTTGGTTATTGTTGTTGTGGTTGTTGCTATGGTGAGTCATAGGTCGGATGCGATCCCCCTCACGGTTCCTCTTGTTCAGCCCTGACCTTTCTCGATGAATTTCATAATTTCTTGCGGCATCAGCCACCGCTGCCACATCCGTGAAATCAAGGTTTACAAGGTTGTCCCCAACTTGATCGTTGAGAGCCCATTTGAACCTCTGTGCCTGCTCCTCTTGTGTACCCGCCTTTGTCCCTAAGAAACTTGCCAGCCTCAAGAACCTTTTCATTAAGTCCCCAGTAAGCTCTCCCTCCTTCTGCCTAATATTGTGGTATTCCCGCTCGTATCTCTGTTGCTCTGACTTAGGGAAGTATTGCAAGAAAAAGGCATCCCGGAAGTTTTCCCAAGACATAGTTAGCACATAGTCATCACCTCCCTTGGCCTGCTTGTAGGCCTTCCACCAGTTCAGAGCGTCACCCTCTAACTTGTAGCTAGCTAACCTAGCATTATACTGATCTCCACAATCCAACACTTCGAACAACTTCTCAATGTGTGCAATCCAGTTCTCAGCATCGAATGGATTAGAAGCAACACTAAAGGAACGAGGTTTTTGCTTGCCAAACCTTTCCAACCATGTATGCATAGTAGGAGTTTGGTCATTGCTTCCGCTAGCAGTATTCTGGCGAATTTGGTTGGTAATTTCAGTAGTGAGGCCAGGAATTAGTGCAGAAACGGCTCGTTGCACTGCCTCGTCAAACGCGGGACCGGAAAAGACGGGAGAATTCTGACGTGTGTTCACCATCTGAGATACAAACGAATTAGTGGTGACAAAAATATAAAGTTTATAAAATAAAATGCACATATACAAAGAAAGTGATAATATCAGAGTACGAAGAAGACGTCATTGTTCAGGCCATCATAGTTAGGAAGCCATTCTATAAACATTTGGGGAGAGAGGGCACTTTAAATCGTAAACCCAACCACTCAGCCAAGACGTAATATCGAGATGGAACATCCTAATACGAAGCTCCCTACTAACATGACAAATTCCACGGAAACAAATACGTATCAAAAATATCATAACAATATCAAAGTACGCATGGAAGCCTAATCTACCCAATCCTCACAGGTCAATCCTAGGTCGTAGACTCTCTGATACCATAATTGTAACACCCCGCTCCGAAAAGAGTCAAAGTGCTACTAAGATGGTGTCACATCAGATACATCAAATTTTAAAAGGGCTAAAATGAAACTTTTATTAAATCCCAAAATACTCAAAGTAATATCTTAATAAACAGAAATCCCCAAAACAACGGGGTCCAAAATGCAAAGTATCAAATCATAAAATGTATTAAGATTTATTAAAAACTTGGGTGAATCTAGGTAAGTCCCAAACTCTCTCAATGCCCCGTCTCCCGCTTAATACCTGCCGCATGGAAAAATTCAACTTCGCCATGAAGATTTTATTATGACTTCGGTCTTGCCTTGCCTTTTATTATCCACCTCATCGGTAGTTTTATTAGCCAAAGACGTATATCCTCACGCTAAAGCGAATTTTAGATCTTTAAAGCTTCAAAGATTAAGGCTTGATTAACTTTCAATTTTGCATAGATTTTTCGGCCTTGTGGGGCTTTCAAATTGTTTGCTTGGTTTAGGTGAGCACATGAAATCTTATTATTGGGTGAAGCTTTTGATTATTCAGGTGCCAATACTTCAAAATCGTGACGCTGGCGATACCTTAATGTCTTCCCAATTTAATTACACGGAAGCTAATAGAAAAGACTAGAAACCCAACAATCCAAACTAAACCGCTAAGTCAATATTTATTAAGCAAAAAATATTTACATGCGAAGGGAGAATAAGCAAACAACGAGAACACATGATTTTTTGAAAGAATACGAGTACTCTACGTTTAGCATAGTAACTTATAATTAACCCTATCATTTCTCGTCCTCATTTAAGAGAATTAGCCTAATGTGAAGATAAGGAATCGAAGCTAAGTGCTCAACACGCACGGTCGAGTAAAAAATTACTCTTATTCTCGCCATCGGAAAACCTACATTCGTGTCTTCAAACACTTATAAAACATGAGAAAAATTTTAAAATTTGGCCATTTTTAGCCTTATTTTGCAACAAAAACGATAAACAAAAAGATAAACTTTGGAAAGCGTGCAGGTTTGGCGAGGCAAGTATCTATTCAACCCCCATACTAAAGTTAAACATTGTCCTCAATGTTTCGAGTCTAGGGGTGCAAACACCCCCATATTAGAGACGTAGTCGTATTCCTAATCTAGCATGGAAAGGGTGTAACCGTTAAATTTAAAGCCGTTTATGAAGTGTGCTAAAAACCTAAGGTTAGAACATCAAAGGATATATCATGGATATTGAGAAAGTCTTCAAAGCAAACGATCGAGTGCTCCCATAAAACAGACACGAGAGGCTCCAATCGTGAAGATCATGATTATCTAAAAACCACAATTCACAAAAAACCACAGAACACAGGTTGGAAGGGCACAAATCCCCACACGTTACTACATTAGAAAGGGATAATATGTACATAGGATAAGCATGGGACTCCCCCACGAGGCACCTCGTTTTTGATTACCGAGTCATGAACTCGACTCGATCCCCTCAATACTAATTATCAGTGGGGAAGGTGACTTGGTCGAGGTAGTTCAAGGATGGAACTTCCCTGCCAAAGTAGTGCTTCAACCTATGTCCATTCGCCTTGAAGTTGGGGCCATCATTTTGAGCTAGCTCGATGGTCCCATAAGGAAATACTTGAGTCACGGTGAATGGACCGGACCAACGGGATTTCAACTTACCGGAAAAGATTTTTAAGCGAGAATTAAAAAGCAAAACTTGATCCCCAATGTTAAAAACCCGGTTTTTAATTTTAGAATCATGTAACTTTTTAGTCTTTTCTTTATAAATCAATGAATTTTCATAAGCAATGTCCCTCAATTCATCCAATTCATTTAATTGCATTTTCTGGTGTTTTCCCGCGGTCTCCATATCATCATTACAATGCTTTAGGTCCCAATAAGCCTTGTGTTCCAATTCAATAGGCAAGTGGCAATTCTTCCCATACACAAGCTTATAGTAAATGCACCCAATGGGCGTCTTATGAGCGGTCCTAAAGGCCCATAAAGCATCGTCCAACTTATCCGACCAAGATTGTCGGTTTTCCCCAACGGATCTCTCCAAGATCCTCTTCAACGCTCGGTTTGAAACCTCGACTTGCCCACTCGTTTGTGGGTGATAAGCCGTAGAAAGCCGATGTGTAACCCCATATTTCCTTAGGACCCTTTCGAATTGGTCGTTACAAAAATAGGTTCCACGATCGCTTATGATCGCACGAGGGGTTCCAAACCGATAAAACAAGCTTTTCAAAAACTTGACTACCACACGAGCATCATTCGTGGGCAAAGCCTTAGCTTCAACCCACTTAGATAGGTAGTCAACTGCGACAAGGATGTAATTATTACCACGAGATGATGGGAACGGCCCCATAAAGTCGATGCCCCAAACGTCAAAGATCTCACACACTTGGATGATATTTTGTGGCATTTCATCTTTTTGTGAGGCTTTTCCTAGTCGTTGGCATGAGTCACATGACTTCACAAGATCTTGTGCATCTCGGTAAATTGTATGCCAAAAGAAGCCGACATCAAACACCTTCTTAGCCGTGAGATTAGCACCGTGGTGACCACCCGTGGGTCCCTCATGACAAGCTCTAAGGATATTAGAAGCTTCGGTGCCAAATACACAACGTCGGATGACTTGATCCGCACAAGTTCGAAACAAGTAAGGGTCGTTCCAAAAGTAGAACTTGACGTCACGAAAGAATTTTCGTTTTTCTTGAGTCGTCATACCTTTGATGATGAAGTTACCTGCATTGTAATTTGCAAAGTCCGCAAACCATGGGGTGGAAGAATCAAGCTTAGAATTCACTACACCAAGTATCTCGAGCGGAAATGTTTCGGTGATTTCCTTGGGCTCGTAAACACTTTGGTGAGGATCTTCCAAATGAGAAAGATGATCGGCCGCTAGATTCTCGGATCCTTTTTTGTCAACAATTTTGTGATCAAATTCTTGAAGGAGGAGAATCCAACAAAGTAATCTCGGCTTTGCATCTTGTTTAGCCATAAGATATTTGATAGCCGAATGATCCGTATACACTATGCATTTTGTCAAGACGAGATAAGGTCGAAATTCTCAAATGCATACACCACGGCAAGGAACTCCTTCTCCGTTGTAGTGTATTTAAGTTGAGCCTCGGTCATCGTCTTGCTAGCATAGTGAATAGGCAAGAAGTGATTTTCATGACGTTGCCCCAATACGGCCCCAATAGCGTAATCACTAGCATCACACATGAGCTCAAAGGGGAGGTTCCAATTGGGAGCAACAAGAATGGGAGGTTCGGTAAGTTTCCTCTTAAGGATTTCAAAGGCTCGTACACAATCTTCGTCAAAGACAAAACGTGCCTCTTTTTCAAGAAGATGTGTAATAGGTCGAGAGATCTTTGAAAAATCCTTGATGAATCGACGATAAAAGCCCGCGTGGACTAGGAAACTCCTAACTCCCTTAACGGTTTTGGGATGAGGTAATTTGGCAATGCCGTCTACCTTAGCTTGATCTACCTCAATCCCCGCTTTCGAGACCTTGTGCCCTAAGACGATTACACTTTTAACCATAAAATGACACTTTTCCCAATTGAGCACAAGGTTGGTTTCCTTACAACGTTTCAACATTCTCTCAAGATTCGACAAACACGAAGTGAAGGAATTACCAAACACGGAAAAGTCATCCATGAAGACTTCCATCGTCTTCTCGATCATGTCATGAAAAATAGCCATCATACACCATTGAAAGGTCCCCGGTGCATTGCAAAGTCCGAATGGCATTCTACGATAGGCAAACGTTCCATATGGACACGTAAACGTAGTTTTTTCTTCATCACGAGGATCGATGGGGATTTGGAAGTAACCGGAAAAACCATCTAAAAAGTAATAGAAATCGTTTCCCGCAAGACGCTCCTACATTTGGTCCATGAAGGGCAAGGGAAAATGGTCTTTTCGAGTGGCTTCATTCAACTTACGATAGTCAATGCACACTCTCCATCCGGTCACGAGTCTAGTGGGAGATAACTCGTTGGCATCGTTTGGCACAACGGTCATTCCTCCCTTCTTAGAGACACAATTAATAGGACTCACCCAAGGGCTATCGGAAATAGGGTAAATCATTCCCGCGTCAAGGAGTTTAAGGACTTCCTTTTTGATGACGTCGTGAATTTTGGGGTTCACCCTCCTTTGACATTAGATTGCGGGCTTGTAATCCTCCTCCATTAAGATTTTGTGGGTACAAAATTTGGGATCAATCCCCTTAATGTCGGATAACTTCCACGCAATTGCCCCTTTGTGATCCTTTAGAACATTGACAAGTGCGGTTTTTTCATCATCCGAAAGTTCCTTTGCAATAATAACCGGAAACTTGTCGCCCTCCTCCAAATAGACATATTCGAGATGAGGAGGTAAATCTTTCAACTCAAGTATAGGTGGTTCCTCAATTGAAGATTTGGGCTCGATACTCATAACCTCCTCGGGTGGAGGAAATGGGAAATCGTTAAGAAAATCCTTGATAATCGAGAAGTCCTCATCGTTGTCGAGGTCTTCGTTATAAGTACGTGGAACATCGAATTCTTCAAACGTAAAACCACCACCTTCAAATGGAGTGAAGGTTGGTGTCGAGTTATCAAGGATGGGATCTAACATAGTGGAATTGCCACTATTTTCTTCATCACCAAAACCTAGAACTTCTTGTGAAAATTCCTCACAAACCACGTCAATCATATCAACGAGGTTTATGGTAGCAACGGAATAAACATGAGAAATTTGAGAGTTTTGAGTTACGTTTATAACAAGCTCCTCGTCGTTGAAACGTAAGGTGATCTTTCTAGCATGAACATAGATCAAAGCCATAGACGTATCTAAAAACGAACGACCTAAAATGAGAGGAACTTAAGGATCCGTGGGAATATCGACAACAATAAAATCTACGGGATAGTAGAACTGTTAGCCTCAAAATATTGAGTCAAACAAGAATGCTCGGTCATATGTTTATTATGTATCGTAAATTAGAACGTTGTAATAGGTAGTAGATTAGTCGTGCATAACGGGCTTAACTTTAAACTAAGGTTCATTCATAAGTAACCAAAGCCCAAAAGGAAAGCCCAGCCCATGATCATATAGCCCATTAAGCTACATGTAAGCAAAGGCTATATAAACCCTTCCTAGCATGTTAGGAAGGGTGTTGGTTCATTAAATTTTCTTCTAATCTAATATTTCACAAGTTTCTCCAACCATTTCTCTCTACTTTCTCTCACTACTTTCTCTCACTACTTTCTCTCTCTAAAATTCATCTCATATCTACCTTTCTTTCTTTAATTCGTGTTCTACTATCAAAATATATCGGACAACAATTGGTAACAATCGCCATGGGGTAGTTTTGTGATTGGTTGTTGTGTTTTCACTTGATTTATTTGCTTTGATCCGTATTTCTTCCACGAATTCAAGATTTTATTTGTGTTTGTTTCTGATTTCAAGTCGTATACCTTCTTCAATAGTGTTGTAGTGATTTTGGTATCTTGGTTTTGGTTAAAAAAACAAACTTTGTTGGATCGAACGTTCAAAAATTCTTGGTTTTTCATCATTTCGAAATTCTAGCAAAGGTATCCATCGGAAAGTACAAGTGTTTGTGGTTTGATCGCAATAACCTTTTGGTTCTACTTTGCGATCACTGGTTTCCGATACCTTATTCCGACGAGACATTCCGATCGTACATTGCGATTTGAGATTCTGACGGTTTCAAGGGATTTTTGAGTCGTTACTCTGCCAAATTTGTTTAATCCATATTCCGATCTAAACATTCCGACAGTGCATTGCGATCTAAGCATTCCGACAGCCAACATTCCGATAGACATTCCGATGGCACATTCTGATGGACATTCCGATGACATGTTTAGCTAAATTTTGTTTGAGTATTTTTTTAGACTTAGCCACCATCTAGACTAGTTTCGGAATATCGTTTACACGAAGATTAAAAAAAAATTAAAAAAAAAGAGTTAAAATTTTTCCGTCAAGTAAATTCAAATTTTTTCCATACTAGTTTTAGGACATTTCTAGCTCAATTTCAAAATTTGGCGATACAAAATTTTTTGGTCTATCGTTTTGTCGGACTGGGAATTTATTGTCGGACTGAAAAAATAGGAATTTTCGGAATTTCAACAACAACTCAATCACATCATATCTACTTAAGATCCATATTCACTTCATCATTTCAGAGAATTTTGAGATGGATTCTACTGTAGAATATCGTGTGACGAACAACAACATAATGGTGGCGGGTAACAAAGAGAGACCACCAATGCTTGTGGCCGGTCGATATGCTCAATGGCAATCACGTTTTCTTCGTTATCTTGATACAAGACATAATGGTGATGCATTGAGGCAATGTATTAATAATGGGCCATATGTTTTCTCCGATATCACTGTTCCTCATACACCAGCCACTGACACTACCACAGAAGTACCCGCAACCACAAGAAAAGAAACGTTATCTGATCTTACACCAGAGAAGCGTGCTTGGTATGATGCAGAAATAGAAGCGATCTATATGATTCTAAGTGGAATTGGAGATGATATTTATTCCACGGTTGATGCATGCCCTACGGCACAAGAAATGTGGACGGCAATTGAACGCTTGCAACAAGGAGAATCACTCAACAAGCAAGACGTTAAAACTAACTTGTTTTGGAAGTTTGGTAAGTTTACTGCATTGGATGGAGAATCAATTGAGTCTTATTATTCACGATTCTACAAGATGATGAACGATATGACAAGAAACAACCTGGAGGTCTGCACCATGCAAGTCAATGTGCAATTTCTTCATCAACTTCAACCATAGTGGACACGTTTTGTTACTTTGGTGAAACAACAGAAGCAGTTAGACAAGGTAAACTATCACATGCTCTTTGATATCTTGAAACAATTTCAGCATGAGGCAAATGAAATTCGATCTGAACGAGTTACAAAACGGCTAATCCACATGCTCTAGTGTCTACCACTCAAGATCATCGATCTCATACTTTAAAGTCACACTCCATTCAATCATCCTCACCACGATATTCCACATCATCCAAGTCCTCATCCTTCACAAGATCACGCAGCAAAGAACCAAGAGCACCATCACCACCATCTGAATCATCATCTGAAGAGGATAGTGATGAAGATCAAGCTCAGAAGAATCGGGAAATGAAACAACAAATTGCTTTCATTATGAAGACTTACAAGAAAATCTTCAAACCCACAAACAACAATCTTCGAACATCATCCAACACAAAGAACCAATATGTTGAGAACCCTTTAAGGTATGGCACACGTCGGCATGGTGAAAGTCCTTCTAGGTATGATCAACATAATCCAACACATGTTGAGGGTTCTGCAAGGTATGATAGACAAACTGCCAAGTATGATACTCAGAGGATTGTTGCTGCTACTGGGAATAGGGAAACTGTTGGAACGCAAGTGGTTCAACAAAGTGGGATTCAGTGTTATAATTGCCAAGGTTATGGGCATATGGCAAAGGAATGTAGAAAGCCGAAACGGGTTAGGGACTCTAGCTATCATAAAGAGAAGATGTTGTTATGCAAGAAGATGGAAGCATGGGTCAAATTGTCGGCTGAGGAAGGAGCAATGCTTGATGATACTGATAATGAAGCCTCTGACCAAGAATTAGAAGCACATTACTCGTACACGGCAAAGGTTGACGAAGTTCTCAACGTCACTGAAGATGACAATGGACCTATCTTTGACACTGAGCCACTCGATAAGGTACACACCACTGATGAATATAATGTGTTTGGTGATACTCATGAGCATAGTGAGCTACCCAATGCCATTAATAACACATGTATAACGGAAAAGGTTGATAGCAATACCACACCCGATTCATCAGACATGTGCAATAATGAGTTTGAGGATGATCAACATGCAAATGAGTATGATGATGAGGAGCGTGTCGCGCTTGCTAATTTAATTGCCAGTTTACAAAAAGATGTCAATTAAACTAGAAAAAGTCAAAAGCAATTAAAGAAGGCAAACGCAGCGCTCACTCAAAATTTTGAAGAATGCAAAGCCGCACTAATTACATCTAGTGAGACCATTGAACACTATAAAGATGATCTTCTTCAGAAAACCAAAGAACTTGAGGGTTACAAGGGTAGTGCGTTAAAAAGTCAAAAGGACGATCTTGAAAAGAAATACAACGAAACTCTTGAGTTATTAACCAAAGAGAAACGTCAATTTAATGTTTTGTTAATGGATGAAGGTCAAAAAACGTACCTTGCTACCACCAAAGTTAACGAACTTGAACAACGGCTTTTGATTGATAACACTGAGTCTGCTAAAATTCTTGATGTTAAGAAACAAGAGGTTGAAACGTTAAAACAAGATTTCAAAAGTCGACATGAAAAAGATACTAAAAAGGTAACGGAAATAGAAAAACAAGTCGAATTTTTGAAGAAGGTTGTTTATAAAATGCATGACTCTATTCAAACCGTAAGAATGTTAGCACCTCCGTCCATGTTTAAGGGTCAAGCTAGCTTTGCAAGTTCTGATTATCTTGCCCAAGCTCAAGCTGCGAACCCGCGCATTTATATGGATGAGTCTAAATGGACCGATCCCGAATATCCTCTTGGTTATGATGAGACATCCCTTTGGGAAGAGGAGAGTAGATCACCGGTTAATAAAGAGTTTGTGAAACCATACAATTATGCTTTTGAGAATAGTCTATATGGTCTTTTCACTATACAACAACAAAAGTCTGGTGAGGAATTGTTTTTAGAATGCAAACAAAGAAGAATTCAATAGAAGAAAGTTTTTGCTACTAAGAAAACAAACGTTTCTATGTTCATCAACTACTTGCCTCTTGATGCTTCTAAAAGCAAGAGTAGGCAGACATTTGGTTTTCTACAACATTACATTGATAATATTAAATCCATTGTTGACAATGAATGGAAACAACGAGAAAATGACGAGTGGAAAAAACAAATTCCTCAAGATATAACTGTGCTTATCAAACAAATCTTAATACCGAACACGACCACATTAAAAGAAAATATGCTTGAATTTGAAAGATTAATCCGGTCTGAAATGTTTGATGATTTAAAATATGTTGAGTCTATTGAGAAACAAATTGACGATCTTCAAATGGACAAGTCCGTTTTTTCTGATGAATATGATTTACTCTTAGAAGAATGTCTCTCCAAAGATATTTTGTGTGTTACTCTTCAATCTTGTGCTGATATCGATGAATATTCTGATGTTGCATGCAAATATCTTGATAAAATCAAAGAATGTGAGCGTCTTGAACTTGAGCTTTCGAAACATAAAGAAAATGTTGATAAAAAGGCTTTTGAGTTACTTCAACACAAAACTGATTTCCTTCAAAAACATTATCATTCTCTTGAACTTACTTTGCAAAAAGACGTTGGTCGTTTTCCACATGATAATAACTTGCAAGAAAAACTTTCCATAACGTTTCGAGAAATGAATGAACTAAATTTGGAAATTAAAGGGTTGAAAGCTCAGTTACAAGATAGGGAAATAGAGATAGAAGAGTTGAAGAAACTCGTTGCTAAGATGGGTGGGAAAATTGTGGAACCTAGTGTTAAGAAACCTGTTGTAAGACAACCCAATGCGCAAAAAATGACTAGACCCTCTGTCTTGGGAAAACCATCTGTTTTCTCTAATTCTACATTTGCAAAACCCGCGTTTTCCCCCAAGACGGATGGGAAAGATAGGTTACCACAGAATACTCCCAAAACACATATTCGATCACCCCAAGCATTAAGAACACAAATGTGATTAAACCAGGGATGTATAGATTGGCCACTAAACCCACACAAAACAAAGAAAGTCAATCACCTCAGACTTCTAGAAACACTAATAGACGTGTGTCTTTTACTACAGGAGTAATCCCCACTGATAGTGTTAGCCGGCCTCAGCTTAAGAGCACTCGCATGAATGAAAAGGTTTGGCAAAACAAAAGTCAAGGGAAGATGAAGACAGTAGAAGCCCACCCTAGGATTTTCAATGTTTCTAAGAATAAAACATCTGTAATCGCGTGTAATGACGATTTGAATGATTCGACTTTAAATGTTAAGTTTGTTTGTGTGAAATGCGGAAAGTGTGCTAATGCCAATCATGCTATGTGTGTTTCGAATAATGTCAAAGGCGTAGATACTAGAACTAAGAAGCAAACTGCGATGCCTATCAGTGCTAGAAAACCCAAACGCAAAGTGAACCAGTCTGGTGAAACCCCCACTAAGAAAAATAATGCATCAGACTCCACCACTAAGAACCCTAGAAGCAAAATTAAGGAATTATATGAGTCTGCTAGCAAGTCTTGGAAATGATGGTTTGCTAATAAATGTCCTCCAGGATATAAATGGATGCCAAAAGCTAGGACAGAAAATGTGAAAACGAGTGTTAGTTTGCCTTTAAATGTTGATAAGGTCACTAATGATTCTACTATCACAACTACTGTGGTATCCAATTTAGCAAATGCTCCATCATGTTCTAACTCTTTTGCAGGTGATACAAATAATTCTCTTCATAATGGACTCCGGATGCACGAAGCACATGATGGGGAATCTCAAGCTTCTAAATAACTTCGTGGAGAAGTTCCTGGGTATTGTCCGATTCGGAAATGATCAATTTGCACCGATCCTAGGATATGAGATTTGGTTCCGGGGAATATTACAATCAAAAGGGTATACTACGTCGAAGGGCTCAATCACAATCTTTTCTCGGTTGGTCAATTCTGTGATGCGGATTTAGAGGTTGCTTTCAGAAAGAAGACATGTTTTGTTCGTGATTATGATGGGAATGACTTACTTACCGGTACACGGGGTACTGATCTTTACACAATTTCACTTCAAGACACAACTTCATCAACTCCAATTTGCTTCATGGCTAAAGCTTCAACGACTCAGGCATGGTTATGGCATCAACGTTTATCTCATCTTAATTTTGATACAATCAACTTGCTTTCCAAGAAAGATATTGTGAGAGGCCTTCCAAGTTTGAAATTCATCAAAGATCACCTTTGTTCTTCTTGTGAGCTTTGTAAAGCTAAACGAAGTAGCTTCAAAACAAAGACTACATCTAGCTCTAAAGGACGGTTAGATCTTCTTCATATGGATCTGTGTGGTCCCATGCGTGTTCAAAGTATCAATGGGAAGAAATATATTATGGTAATTATCGATGATTACTCAAGGTACACATAGACTCACTTCTTTAGGACCAAGGATGAAACACCCGAAGTTCTCATCAGCTTCCTTAAACTGATACAACGTGGTCTTCAAGCTCAAGTTAAAGTGGTTCGTACTAACAGAGGTACATAATTTTTGAATTCAAATCTGAGAAACTATTTTGAAGCCGAAGGAATTGAACATGAAACATCTATTGCTCGAACACCCGAAAAAACGGCATTGTTGAAAGACGAAACCGTACTCTAGTTGAGGCTGCTCGAACATTATTTTCTGCTTCAAAACTACCACTATATTTTTGTACCGAAGCCGTATCAGCTGCATGCTACACACAAAACCGCTCCTTAATTATCCCAAGACATGAAAAGACACCATATCACATAATTCATGATCGAAAACCTTCACTCAAACACCTTCATGTTTTTGGATGTACTTGTTACATTATTCGAGATGGTGAAAATTTTGATAAAATGAAAGAGAAAGGTGATGCATGTATTCTTGTGGGATATGCAACTCAGTCTAAGGGATATAGAGTATACAACAAGAGAACAAAATTGATTGTCGAGACCATTCACATTCGATTTGATGAATTGCAAGAAATGGAACTTGAACAAAACAGTTTAAGTCCCGATCTACAAAGACAAATGACTTCCGTTCACAACCGCATGGAACTCGGAACTCAAGACCACAACAATGAACCGTCAAGTTCAAAGCTGGTTCCTGAACATGTTCCTAGAGCAGATATGACAGTGGACACGACACTTGAAGAGTTGGAAATGTTATATGGACCAATGTATGATGAATATTTCACGGGGGAGAAACAAGTTGTATCAAAGTCTTCCGCTGTCACTCATGATAAGAATGATGATATCGATCATCGTCAACAAAAGGATACAACTTCATATACTTCAACACAGGTTGCTACAGATTTACCTCCTCAGAATATCACATCAACAACCGCTCCTACAACATCCATAACTACTGTCATTGCTCCAGAGAACACAAATCAAGCACACAATGCATTATCTGACGAAGACGAATTTATCAACCCATTCGGTACACCGGTACACGAAACTGGAGAGTCTTCTACTCGCCATGTTGATCCGTCAAATATGCATACGTTCTACCAACGACATCCTTCAACACATCATTGGACCCGTGATCATCCTTTGGTTCACGTAATTGGAAACCCTTCACAGCCTGTTCGTACAAGACGACAACTCGCAACCGATGGCGATGTTTGTATGTTCGCACTCGCAGTGAGTACAGCTGAACCGAAAAACATCAAAGAAGCCATGGCTGATCATGCTTGGATCGAATCGATGACGGATGAACTTCAACAATCTGAAAGACTTAAAGTCTGGGAACTTGTTGACAGACCATACGATGTGATTCCATTAAATCTTCGTTGGATCTGAAAAAACAAGATGGATGAAGAGAATATGATCATCAAGAACAAAGCTAGGCTAGTGGCTAAGGGGTATGGCCAGAAAGATGGAATTGATTTTGAAGAATCATTTGCACCAGTTGCTCGTATGGAAGCGGTTAGGATTTTCCTTGCTTATGCTGCACATAAGGGATTCACTGTCTATCAAATAGACGTAAAGACAACATTTCTTAACGGTCCTTTGAAGGAAGAAGTCTATGTCACACAACCGGAAGGATTCGTCAATCCTCATTATCCTGACAAGGTGTATCGTCTCCACAAAGCACTATATGGACTAAATCAAGCTCCAAGGGCGTGGTACGACGAGCTCTCGAAATTTCTGGTATCAAAGGTTTCTTAAAAGGTTACATTGATCTAACTTTGTTCACTTATAAATATGGGGATGACATTTTGCTTGTGCAAATTTATGTTGATGATATTATTTTCGGGTCTACAAACCCAAAACTTTCAAAATGGTTTGAAAAAGTAATGCACAACAAATTTGAAATGTCAATGATGGGCGAACTAAAATTCTTTCTAGGAATTCAAGTTCACCAATCCCCAAGTGGTATCTTTATAAACCAAGCTAAGTATTGTCAAGAGATAATCAAAAAGCATGGTATGACTTCATGTGACCCCGTTGGGACACCATTATCAACCACATCACTAGATGCTGACTTGGAGGTAAATGTCATCGATCAAACGAGATATCGTTCCATGATTGGTTCCCTCATGTACTTGACAACAAGCAGACCTGATATTCATCATGATACATGCTATTGTGCACGTTATCAAGAACGACCCACTGAAAAGCACCTCAAGAAGGTTAAACGGATCTTTCGGTACCTTAAGAATACCATTCACAAGGGACTCTGGTATCCGAGGGAAACCGGTTTCTTTCTAACGGCCTATTCAGATTCTGATCATGCAGGATGTCTTGATACACGTAAAAGTACTTCTGGTGGTGCACAATTTCTAGGTCAAGATAAGCTTGTGGGATGGTCTTCCAAGAAGCAGGATTGCACGTCACTTTTATCAGCCGAAGTGGAGTATGTGTCTCTATCTGCGTGTTGTGCTCTAGTTCTTTGGATGAGAACACAACTTACGGATTATGGCTTCCACTTTGATAAAGTACATATGTACTGTGACTCAAAGTCAGCCATAGTCATCTCCTGTAATCCGGTACAGCATTCCCGCACGAAGCACATTGATGTCAAATATCACTTCATTAAGGAACAAGTTGAAAAGGGTCTTGTTGAATTATACTTTGTTGGAACTGATTACCAATTAGCTGACTTGTTTACAAAAGCTCTTTCGAAAGAGAGGTTTGCGTATCTAGTTAGGAAAATTGGTATGAGATGTTTGACTCCAGCAGAACTGGAGGCTCTGGTAAAGAAGCCTGCTTGATTCATCTATCAAACATCTACTTGTAAATATTAATGAAAAAGCAAAATACAAAAATATAAAACATATAAAAACAAAACACAAAATTAAAAATCTTTCAAAATCCAAACATATTATTCTCGACATGTCTTTCAATATCGATAATATGGACGTGCCTAGAAATGTTGCTCAATAACGACACGGTGTGTACATAAAGCCCGAATGAAAGTTGTAAATATTTTTCAAAACATGTCATTTCTTATTTTAATAAAGGAAATTGTCTATTTTGGATAATATTTCCAAACAACGGGTAGAGAAATCTATCACCGGTTGAGCTTGTCACAAACCATTCCATGTTTTGAGCTCAACACAATGGCTTGTAATCACTTTCAGATTGCAATCCGGATCGATATTCAAGGGGGAGTGTACGATTTAGTGCCCTTACCCTCAGCAAAAGAAGAGAAATCTTCTTACAATTGAGTGGATTCGTCAAGACATTCAAAGTTTATGAACTCAAGTTTATGCTTTAGAAAAACATCTTCGACAAAAAGAAATAGGATTTTTCAAAAAGCGTTGAACACAATCTTTTCAAGAATTTTTCAATGATTATTCAAAATCTTTCAAAAATTATGTGTTCAACAACTCTCATCCTCAAAAAGAGAAATGTGGATCACATCCTCACAATGACAATTCAATTGGATTAATTTTTGAGGGGGATCATTTTAACTTCATGCAAAAGATTAACATATCTTTCTCCCGAAGATTTTCACGACTATTATTCAAATTATATTTTAATCAAATTTGGTATCTCTAATATCAAAAGATTTTATATATTAGAGATAGGGGGAGAAAATGTGATTAAAATGTGATCTTATATAAGACTCAAGCACTTTAACTCTTACCTATATGTGCGAAACACTTTCGATTATCGATGCACATGTGAAGGGGGAGCATTTCTGAAATGACAAAACTATCAAGGTGTTAAATGTTTTTTAAACATCTTGTTAGACATTTGAAGTGGTTTTTATGGTGACGATCAAATACCCACAACATCTTTAATTTACGACGTTATTGGTGTCAAAAGGGTGGTTAGGTTTAAGTCCTATGATCCAACCAGAACCGGAGGGATCTTCCCATGGACAATCCAATAGATTATTAGAAGTCCTTAGGAAAGATGGAGTAGAATGTGAACGCAGCTGAATGCCGACTAAGTACTGATGGTAGCACTGGAACAATCACAAAAAGGTGCTATTAATGATGTATTGGTAAGCATTGAAGGGGTTGGAGAATGAAAAAGAAATGTAAGGATAAAGGGTATAAAGAAAGAAGCCCTCCATACAACTTAGGCAGAAACCGGGTCAACTCATCATGAAGACAAACTCATCATGGACCCAGTGATGTGAAGCACAACCCTTTCCTAGCTACTCAGGCTTCTCTCAAAAGAAGTTTGTTTTATTGTCACGGAGATCAACACGACTTCTATTGACTTTCTCACTCCGAGATAGTTGATATTGAATAGGTGGCATCTGCTCCAGCCTCCGACCACTAAAAGTGCACAAATCGAGTCTAGAGCCAAGAGATCAATCAAATCTCGTTAGGACACACGGATGAAGATCAAGAGAGTCCTACACTATATCCTTGTGATATTGCTAGAACACTCAGAGTGATACTACTTAGTATTCACTATGATGAGTGGAAATCCTTCCAGTGTTAACATCAAACAACACTCGGTAGGTCATATGCAAGATTCTTTATGAATTGAAAATGTGTAAAACTGAAAAGCAACAGTGGTTTGATTCTAAATTGATTCAAACTCGTTTCAGGTTTCTACGCAATATCTTTATGGTCTTGCCAGAACATTCAGAGTGATATTCATTAATATTCACAGTGACAAATGGAAATCCTTCTAGCGTCAACATCAAACAGCGCTACGGTAGGTGACTTGTGAGATTCTTATGAATCAAGCTTGTGTCAACTGGAAAGCAACAATGGTAAGATTCTTATTTAATCAAACTTGTTCCAGGAATTTGAATTGACGACTTTAATCAAGCGGATATTTATCCGATTGATTCACTCTTTATGTTCGCAGTCTTGCTTTGAGACGGTCGAGTAAAGAGAACGGCTAGTACAGCCACGAAAACCTGTCAAGGAGATTCTTAATTGAATCTACCTGATCACAGGTACGATATTTAATATCGTATAACGGTCTTCACCGGCCAGAGGTAAAACGCTACCAATTTAGGATGAATGTCAAAGCCATTAAGTCCGTGTATATGTTTTGTCTCGAGAAGGTGGCGTCACGGTGTACTCAGCAAAGTCAAAGATTCAAAACCACATACTCATGCCTAAAGACATATTCAACAATTAATAGTGTGAGCATGTGGATGAAGACACTAGATTGCAAGATGGCAAAGACAAGTCAAGGATGATTTTAAGATCTCAAGATTAAAGACAAAGTCGAAAGACAACGACAAAGGCTCAAAGATCACAACATGAAGTAACAAGACTACAATTACACGTTCAAGACTCATTTATGGCGAGATTAGTAATTTCTACAAATTTCCTAAATGACCAAGGTTTATGACCTCTCATTGGGGGAGATTGTTATCCTCAAAATATTGAGTCAAACAAGAATGCTCGGTCATATGTTTATTATGTATTGTAAATTAGAACGTTGTAATAGGTAGTAGATTAGTCGTGCATAACGGGCTTAACTTTAAGCTAAGGTTCATTCATAAGTAACCAAAAACCAAAAGGAAAGCCCGGCCCATGATCATATAGCCCATTAAGCTACATGTAAGCAAAGGCTATATAAACCCTTCCTAGCATGTTAGGAAGGGTGTTGGTTCATTTCATTTTCTTCTAATCTAATATTTCACAAGTTTCTCCAACCATTTCTCTCTACTTTTTCTCACTACTTTCTCTCACTACTTTCTCTCTCTAAAATTCATCTCATATCTACCTTTCTTTCTTTAATTTGTGTTCTACTATCCAAATATATGGGACAACAAGAACTTTCCCACTTTCACAAGAACGTCTTCCGCCAATCCACATGCGGGAATCGTGGAATGATCGGCCAACTCGATAGTCATTAGTGAAGGAGTAAGATTAGGTAGATTGAGCGACTTGAAGATTGCAAGTGGCATCAAGTTAATGCTAGCACCAAGATCGGCCAAGGCAAAGCATTCTTCCATATCTTGGATTGCACAAGGGATCAAAAATTTACCGGGATCACCGACTTTTTGAGGTATGAGATTAAGATAAACCGATGAACAACTAGACAATTGGTGCAATTTCTCGTTGTTGTTCAACATACTCTAAAAGTTAGCCGCAAATCGAGGCATCATGACCAAAGCATCGGAAATACTCACATTAAAGTGCAAATCACGAAACATTTTCATAAAATGATCAAATTGATAATTGTCGCGCTCTTGACGTTTCTCCTTTCTAAGTCTCGATGGATAGGGCAAAGGTGGTGTGGGTTGAGGCTAGGAATAGCCTTTGGATTCTCGGGTTCCAATGTTGGTAATGGGTCAACCGTAGGTGTGGCATGAGCGGTACTTTGAGGGATTGGGACATGCTCCTTTTGGACCACCACCTCGGGTTCTTCCTCAATTGCCTCATCGATAAGAGCCATTGATTAAGGAGTCGGTTCCTTAAGCGTCTTACCACTACGTGTGGTAATCACTTTCATCTCACCCTTAGGATTTGATACGGTGTTGCTAGGAAGACTACTCGAAGACGGTTTGCACATAATTGCCTCAAACATAGATGAGATCTTATCTTCAAACATGGATTGCCTCTTCTCGGCTTTAATCATTTCTTGTTTAATCTCATGTTGCCCTTGTTCCATTTTTTGTTGGTTTTGTTGTAACCTTGTTACATTACCTTCCATCTTGTTGGTGTGGATTTTAAGCTCATTAGCTAACTCATTTTTCAACTCTTTCTTCAAGTCGGTCTTAAACTCAGATCTTAGGCTAATGATTTATCTTTGAACGTTGTCAAACCTAGCATCGTTCCCATTAGCGTATTCAACAAATTCATTTGGAAGATCTTTCAAAGTTTGCAAACTTTTGTTGTTGTTTTGAAAATCATTTTGATTTTTGTTTGAAACTTGATTATTAGCCCCTTGATTACCATAGTTTCCCTTGTTGTAATTGTTTTTGAAACCAACTTGATTGTTGCGATAGTTGTTGTTAGCATTTTGATTTGAACCAAAACCCGGTGGAGTCAATTGATTAGAGCGGGTAACTTGACCGTTTTGGTTGTAAGTTCTCGTGGCCGCGTAGGCACTCGAAGTGTTACCACCGTTGGTAATGCACTCGGAGAAATCATGACCTCCACCACAATACATGCATGAAACCTCAACCGCTTTAGCCGTAGCGGGAGCACTTGGTTCTCCAACTTTGAACTCAATCAAAAGACCTTTAAGCTTATCAAAGATTTTATTTTCCAAGTTTGCCTCAATTTGGCAAGCATTGATGGTAGTAGACAAAGAAGGTGAAGCCGAAGACGAAGCCTTATGAACACTAGACGTGCTACGAGGACGATACACCTTAGATCTATTCTCAATTATCACCAAAGCTTCCTCAACCGTTTTACACAAAAAATTACCACCCGCGGCGGCATTAAGATAATCCCTTTCATGATCATTAAGTCCATTGTAAAACGTGTCAATTTGATGCAAGTCGGAAAAACCGTGATGAGAACATTCATGTAACATTTCCTTAAACCTATTCCAAGTCGTTGAAAAACTTTCATTAAACTCTTGTGAAAATTTTGAAATCTCGTTTTTCAAATGCGTAGTCTTAGAGGGCGGAAAAAAATTGGTTCAAAAACTTAGACACGAGATCCTTCCACGTCAATATAGAATTGGGTGGCTCTTTCTCCAACCAAATTTTAGCGGGCCCCGCTAGAGAATACTGAAAAAGCATCATCTTAATCGAGTCATTTGAGACATCCTTAAACTTGCAAGTTGTGGTATGACGATTGAATTGGCGGATATTGTTGTGTGGATTGTCCTTCTCATCACCATGGAATTTTTTGTTTTGGATCATCGACAACAAACCCGTTTTCACATCAAAATTCCCCGCAAGGATAACGGGAATCACAATAGCCTCTCCATAACCCTCGGTGGGTGCTAGAAGTAACTCCATTATAGTTTGATTCGCCATGGTTGGTGCTTCTCTTACAATGGGTTCGTCAATAGGAGACTCCTCACTAGAAAGATTAGGAGTAGGAGTTTTGTTCTTTCGTTTACGTGCACGTCTTTCTTGATTACTAGTTAGCATAAACATCACGTACAACGAGGGGATGAGCAAAGAAGATTTGATAGGTGTGAAAAGACCCATCCTTTTACCACTTGATTCTTACTAAAACAAGACCAAAACGCGTGTTTTATATCATTTGTTTGGAATTATGCGTGGTTTTTGTGTTTAATGTGTTTTCAGAGTCAATCGGATGAATATTGAAGGAAACATGGGATTGCACGGGTTTTATCAAGGAAAAAGACTAAAGACAAAGTCTATTGTCAAGAGATGCAAAAGATTTGAAGTCAATGGGCCTGTTTGAAGATTTATCGAAGAAAAGGACTAAAGATGGAAGATTTACATATGTCAAAGAAACTCAAGTCTATTAAAGGAAGAAAATAAAAGACGAGTTGAATTTAATCGTCGACAGATCCCGAATCAGAATCGAAAACGTCAACTTTTCTGAAAAGACGAGAAGACAAGAAGATAGGGAGAAAGCCCACTCACCAACCAACCACTTAGCCTATAGAAGGAAATCCTTCACAAAAATTTGGCATCTAGTTTTTCTTTCAGTTACACTCTTCCTAGTTCGTAGGAAACCATCTCCCTTAAGGAGTGGTTTTTCATCTTCTTTGATTTGTTCTTTAATCTTGTAAGTTTGATCCTTTCCTTTTGTTTACTGAATCTTGATCGTCAATACAAGTTTTCCTTTAAACTTTTCATTCCTCTTGTTCATCATCTTCTTTTATTCAAAGTATTTAAGTTCTTATTTAGTTGGTTTGATCTTCAAAAGTTGTTGATTTTGTGTTTTTATGATTGGGATTTGATCCTTATAGTTAATAGATGATTTGTGGTTAATTTAGTTAAAACGTTTTTGTTTATTTGGTTCGATTGGGTTAAAATTCGTTTCCCCTGTTTTTCTACTGTTTCTGTTCTTCATCCCAGCATTATTCCGAATTGTCCATCTAATTTGTCCTTTATTCGGAATGTTCTAACATTCCGAATAGCCTGTTGATTTTATCTATTATTCTGAATTTTATTTATTCCGGTTAGCCGTCTTAACTTGTTCCTTACTCGGAATATTCCGATTATTCCGCATAGAAATCTATATTCCGCTTAACAAAACATTCCGCATAGACATTTTTATTCCGCATAAGGGTTTTTCTTTCATTATTCCGCATATCAGTTTATTCCGCATAAGCCATTTGATCCGAACAGAGAATCTATTCCGCATGACATTGTTATTTCGCATGGTCCTTCATTCCGCATAGGGACTTTTATTCCGAGTAGCCAATATTCCGGGTAGCCAATATTCCGGGTAGTACCTTTTTCCGAATAGCAATAGTATTCCGAATGGTCCAATATTCTGCATCATCATCATTCCGAGTAGCACTATTTTGTCAGAAAGGTTATTGTTTAATCAGTTAGTTGTTTAATTTTAATTCAGTTTTGATTTTAATTCAGTTTCGATTACTTTAACTGTTTTGTGGTTTAAATCTTTACTTACTTCATTGCTTTATCTTTTTAATAGATTAGAAAACCAAACCACTATTTGTCACCAAAAACAAATCTTTCCACTTTTATCTGTAATCAATTCGAGGAGATACCGAGAAGAATCTTGAACCCAATAAAATCTCTTGTATCAAATGGCGCCGCTGCCGGCTCTTCTCGTTAAGATCAACAGTTTTTTGTGAGAACTTGGATTTTGGGATCCGTTCACCGTGAACGTTACTTTTTCATAAAATTTTCAAAAACCCTAAAATAATATAAAATTTTCAAAAATCCTAAAAAATAAAAAACATAAAAACCAAAAATATTTTTGCTTTGTTTTTGCCTTGTTAGTTCTTTTGCAGGTGCATGCGTACACGATCAACGTCTTATCAAGAGCCCGAGCCTCTCGAAGACTTAGACATGGCCGGTGTATAAAACAACAACAATAACCCACCTCAAAACAATAACAATAACAACAATAACCCACCTTTCAACAACAATAATAATAACCACAATGATCCTCTACCGGATAATCGCCCGATGATTGAACTTCTGCAAGCACATGTAGATGGTAACAATGATCCAATTGTCATACCCGCGATTGCAGCCAACAATTTTGAGCTCAAATCCGGCTTTATCCAGATGGTCTCTGCTCAACCATTCTTGGGGCGTACCATTGATGATCCACATGACCACATTAAGAGATTCTTGCAACTCACCAATACGGTCAAATTCAATGGTGTTCCACAAGAGGTAATCCGTTTACAACTCTTTCCCTTTTCTTCAGAGGGACAAGCCCGACATTGGCTTGCTAAGGAACCGCCACAGAGTATTCTTTCGTGGACGGATTTGGAGACCAAGTTTATCAACTACTTTTTCCCACCCTCTCGTACTACCGCTTTGTGGAATGAAATTATCAATTTTGAACAAAAGTACGATGAGTCGTTTAGTGAATCTTGGGACCGTTTCAAAGACCTTTTGAGAAAATACCCACAACATGGTTTTACCAAAGTGCACCAAATTAATACTTTTTATAATGGTTTAAGAATGAATGACCAGAATTCACTAAACAGTGGCTCGGGGGGTAATCTTCTGGCTAAGACTTCCAATGCTGCTTGGGATATCATTGAGAATAAGTCTCGTGTGCAAACCAAGAGTGTTCGGACCAATGTCGCTAGTGCTAGTACTAGTGACAGCGATAAGCGACTTGACAAAATCATTGCGCTTCTTGAATCGCTTGCTACCCAAACCGCCAGCAACACCAACAACATCAATGCCAAAAACGCTCAAGTCAATGCTGTCAGCCAACCATGTGAAATATGTGGTGGTCCTCACTCTTACACCACTTGTACCGCCACCCAAGACTACCCTTCTGAGAATGTGAATGCAGCATACGGTACCTATCCTCCGGCCGCTTATCAAGCTCGTCCTCAAGGTGACCGCAACCTGCTTAGCTACCGCTCTAAAAACTATCTTTCCCCACCCGGTTTTCCTCCTAATAACCCAAACCAACAACAAAGTATCAATCGCTCTCCTCAACAACAACAACAACCTCGTACACCATACATACCACCTTACAAACAACAACAACCACCTCAAAGAAATAACCAAGTTTACCAACAACCTGCTTATCAACCACCTGCATACAATGCTCCTCCCAACCAACCCACCGCTTTACACCAAGAAGTGGAAACCTACATGAGGACTAACGATGTGATCGTGGGAAATCTTCAGCGGGAAGTGCTCAACTTGAAAGAAGACCTGGTGAAACAAGGGAACCATCTGAGAGCTCATATGAGACACACTTTGGATAGTCAAACGAATGACTTAAAGAATATGATGGCTACTTTCTTCCAAGGTAATCAACCCTCTTCTTCGGGTACTCTTCCGAGTAACACCGTTGCGAATCCAAGAGGGGAGATGAAAGCAATCACCACTCGCAGTGGCAAAGGTACCAAGGAACCCGAGCTTCCTATACCCCCACCGGTGGTTGTGAATAAGGAGAACGAGTCACCTGATCCTATTCCTCATCCTTCTCCTTCCCCAATTTCTCCACCTCTTACTTCTACCCCTCCTCCACCCAAGGACGTGAGTGATCCTATTCTCCCAAAGCCTTCCTCTTCTTCCGATATACCTTACCCATCTAGGTTGAGGAAAGAGAAGCTCAAAAGCAAGGATGATATTTAGGTTTCAAACTTTCTTAAAATGTTTAAACAACTCAATTTCAATATCTCCTTCGCTGAGGCTCTCGCTCACATGCCTAAGTATGCGAAAATGTTCAAAGATCTTCTTAGCGACAAGGAGAAGCTTCTTTATATTGCTAACACCCAACTTAATGAGAATTGCTCTGCAGTGCTCTTAAGTAAATTGCCAACCAAGCTTGGTGATCCGGGTCGTTTCTTAATCCTTTGTAATTTCCCGGGAGTAGAGAATTGCATGGCCCTAGCCGATCTAGGTGCCAGTATTAACTTAATGCCCTTAAGCGTTTGGAAGCAATTATCTCTCCCTGATCTAGTCCCTACCAAAATGACTTTGGAATTGGCTAACCGTACGGTTGCTTATCCAGTGGGGATAGCCGAAGATGTCTTTGTAGGAGTCGACAAATTCACTTTTCCCGCCGATTTTGTTGTCGTCGACTACGAGATGGACCCTCGTGTGCCCTTAATCGTGGGACGTCCATTCCTGAGGACCGGTCGCACTCTCATCGATGTTGAAGCCGGTGAGCTTATCATGAGAGTGGGTGATGATAAAATTGTCTTCAACATAGGAAAGTTGTCTAAACAGCCTTATTCATACGAGAGTGTTAATTGTATTGACGTTCTTGATGAGGCTTGTGAAGAACACTTCAAAGATGCTTGTAAAAGTATTCCTACCTCTCTTCCCAATGTTGAGACCGTTTCCTCTATCGATTCATCACTATCTCTATTTGGCGAAAGTGATTTCCTTTAGAAAGATTTGGAAGCCACCATGGGAGATGTGAACTTAGCTAATGACGATTCTACCACCAATTGGGATGAAGATCTCCGCCTCATTGAGAACCTTCTTAAAGAAGACAATCTTTCTCCACCATCTCCCATGGTTATTGCTATCGATGCTTCGACTTTGAAAACGCCTCCCATCGACAATCCTCCGGATTTAGAACTTAAGGAGTTGCCGCCCCATCTCGAGTACGTGTTCCTTGAAGAAGAGAAGAAGTCGCCTGTCATCATCGCGAAGGACCTGAAAGAAGAAGAGAAAACTCGCCTCATCGCCATGCTTAAAGATCATAAGAAGGCAATTGCTTGGAAAATTTCCGACATCCGCGGAATTGATCCGAACTTTTGTACTCACAAGATTCTAATGGAAGATGACTTTAAACCCGCAATCCAGAGCCAAAGAAGGGTTAATCCTCGAATTCATGACGTCATCAAACAAGAGGTTATCAAACTTCTAGATGCCGGCTTGATCTACCCTATTTCGGATTCGCCGTGGGTAAGTCTCGTCCATTGTGTGCCCAAGAAGGGCGGAATAACCGTTGTTTCCAATGAACACAACGAGTTGATTCCCACTCGTCTCGTTACTGGGTGGAGAGTTTGTATTGTATATCGCAAGCTTAATGATGCCACAAGAAAAGACCACTTTCCTCTTCCTTTCATGGATCAAATGCTCGAGCGTCTAGCGGGTAATGATTATTACTGCTTCTTAGATGGTTTCTTCGGGTATTTTCAAATCCCCATCGATCCCAAGGACCAAGAAAAGACCACATTCACTTGTCCCTATGGAACATTTGCTTACAAACGCATGCCTTTTGGTTTATGTAATGCTCCTGAGACATTCCAAAGGTGTATGATGGCTATCTTCCATGACATGGTGGAAGACACTATGGAAGTATTCATGGATGATTTCTCGGTTTATGGCGATTCTTTCTCTGCTTGCCTTGCCAATTTAGAACGTATGCTGAAGCGGTGTGAAGACACTCGCCTTGTTCTTAATTGGGAAAAATGCCATTTCATGGAAAAAGAGGGCATCATGCTAGGACACAAAATTTCCAAAGCCTGTCTCGAAGTAGACCGTGCTAAAGTCGATGTTATCGCTAAGTTGCCTCTACCTTCAACCGTGAAGGGTGTGAGAAGTTTTCTCGGTCATGCGGGCTTCTACCGTCGATTCATCTAGGATTTTTCTCAAATCGGTCGCCCGATGACCCACCTCTTGGAAAAAGATACACCTTTTATCTTTTCCAAAGAGTGTCTTGAAGCCTTCAACTTGCTTAAGGATAAGCTGACTAAGGCACCCGTCTTGGTTACCCCTAATTGGGAGCTTCCCTTTGAGTTGATGTGTGATGCTAGTGACTTTGCTATTGGTGCGGTTTTGGGCCAAAGAGTGAATAAACACTTCCAACCAATCCACTACGCTAGCAAGACAATGACAGGGGCTCAATTGCATTACACGACAACCGAAAAAGAGCTTTTAGCTGTTGTCTATGCCGTTGAAAAGTTCCGCCCCTATCTTGTTCTTTCCACCACAATCGTTTATACCGATCATTTCGCGTTGAAGTACTTGTTAACTATCAAGATTCCAAACCAAGACTTCTTCGCTGGGTTTTGCTACTCCAAGAATTTAAAATCGAAATTCGCGATAAAAAAGGAGCTGAAAACCTAGCCGCGGATCATCTCAGCAGACTTGAGGATCCCTACCAGGGGGATCATCCGAACAAAGAGATCAATGACTCTTTTCCCCTGGAGACCTTAATGTCTATCAACTCGAATTCTGATGAAACCCCGTGGTTTGCGGACATTGCAAACTACTTAGCGGGTGGAATTCTCAAGGAAGGGTTAACATCCCAACAAAAGAAAAAGTTCTTTAAAGATGTTGAACATTATTTCTGGGACGACCCTTACCTATTCAAACAATGTGCCGACTTGATTATTCGCTGATGTGTTGATGGACCGGCAGCTTTAGAAATCCTTGACGCTTGCCACAAAGGACCCACCGGTGGTCACTTTGGCCCCAACTACATCGCCAAAAAAGTGTTTGACTCGGGATTTTATTGGCCCACCATCTATCGTGACGCTCACGAGATGGTTAAACATTGTGATGCTTGCCAAAAACAAGGAAAGATCACACATAAAGATGAGATGCCTCAAAATTTCATACAAGAATGTGAAATCTTTGATGTTTGGGGTATCGACTTTATGGGGCCATTCCCTTCATCTAAAGGAAACAAATACATCCTTGTAGCCGTTGACTACGTTTCAAAGTGGGTTGAAGCCAAAGATTTACCTACTAATGACGCAAGGGTGGTTTGTAACTTTTTGAAATCTCTATTCGCTAGATTCGGTGTGCCTCGTGCCATTATTAGTGATCGCGGGACTCATTTTTGCAATGACCAATTTGCAAGAGTCATGGCAAAGTATGGTGTAAATCATCGTCTTTCCACCGCATACCACCCACAAACTAATGGCTAGGCTGAAATATCCAACCAAGGATTAAAGCGAATTCTTGAACGAACCGTGGGAGAGCATCGTGCCTGATGTTGTAAATTTAGTCAACTTACCTTTAGGAAAAAGTAAGCAACTAAAAAAAGGGCAAGTGAGCACGACGATTTAGGAAAACCGTGTGTGAATGACCCAATTAAGTTCGTTCTCAAGGAGGCTAGTGTGTTATGTGTGTAATGATTTGGATTAATTTGTGATTATATTTGAAAAAAGAAAGATAGAAAAGGGATTAGAAAAGAATGACGGTTATGAAGACGGATTAAACTAAGTCTAAAAAGGCGTACACGTAAAGTCGTAAAAACCACCTAAATTAAAATTAATTCCTAAAAATTCCTAAAAATCACCAAAAATCCCTAATAATATTCTAAGAGTTTACAAAAAATCAAAACTTGCAAAAACCTTTTAATTAATTAGATAATGACTTTTTAATGCTAATTAAAGCCCTAAAAATCAAAATTAATTATCAAAAAGCCCTAAACAAGATTTTCAAGTTTGTAAACCTCAAAAATACTCTAATTAAGCTAAAAACTATTTTTCAAAATTTTAAAACCAATTAAAACTATTTTTAAATAATTAAAAACTCCTAAAATCAATTAAATCTTAAATTAATTATAACAAATAATTAAAAGACCTAAAAAATATTTGGAAAGTTGCAAAAATCCTAATTAAGTATTTAGAACCTAGGAAAAATATAAAACCTAGAAAATCAGACTTTTAATTTTTAATAATAAAATAATATTAAAATAATATTAAAAATCCAAAAATTATAAAAAATTCTAAAAACTTGCAAACTAGCTTAATTTAACCTAAATAACTCAGAAATGAAAGTGAAATTACCTAAATACCCCTATTGGGCCTAGAAAATGGGCCAAACCCAAAACAGTCCCTTATTGGGCTTAATTAAGGCCCAATAAAAAAAGTGCTCAAAATAAGCTCAAAAAAACACAGGTTGACTCAAAATTTGATTTTAAACAACTTTTTCCAAAGGCCCAAAAGCTGAAAATGTGAAATAAGCTAACTTATAATAAGCAGCTTATTCTTAATGGGCTTTTTGGCCCATTAAGCTATAAGCTGATGCCATAAGCTAAAATTTAACACACAACCTTCTTTTGACCTAACAAAGACTTCTGTAAAAAGAAATTTCAAATAAGACCACTCAATAAGCCAGAAACAAGTCAACAACTTATTCACAAAACGACAAAATAGTCGTTTTTATGATCTAGACCACCTCAGAAGCTGATTCAAGTTGCAAAATGTTTCTTTTGACAAAACTAAGCTTAAAAACCAAAGAACTTTCAAATAAGCACACTCAATAAGCTGGAAAATCAAATAAGCACTTATCTTAAAAGTCAAACAAGTTGGTTTTCTAGTGAAAAGTCAAAGTCAAAGTCTGATAAGCTCCAGTTCACTTAAATGGGTCAAATAATGAAGATCTATTACAAAAAATAAGTTGTTGCAAGTCAGAATAAGCTAGAATAGCTTATTAATAAGCTGATGATAAAATTGCACTAGCAGGGGCTAGTTTTGGATGTTGAGCAGTGGGAACTTTTCCCACTGCTTGACTATTTTGACTTGTTGTCTTTAGTGACTTTTTCTTGGATTCAGTTTTCACAAAGGCACCCAATTGATCTTTGGATCAAAAGGAGTCAATAACAAGCAAAATAACACAATCACAAACAGCCAATTGATACAGTTTAATCAATTTATCACCAGATATTGCACAGACATGAACAATGAGCAGTTTAGCATTCAAGATCAGTTTTAGCACAAATCAGCCAACCAAATTCAACCAAATGCACACACAAGCTATAATAAACTCCAATAAGCAAGTCTAAACAGGTTTCATGCACTGGTTCAAAGAATTAAGCAAGATCCAAGCTATGAAAGTTACTGATGAACACTACACAAGCATATTTCTACTTTTGCTGATGTATTTGACACACAAGCCAATTTCAACACCTTAAATCTTTCAAACAGGTTATGTTAACTTTGTTTAAACCATTTTTATCCCTAAGCATGCATACACACTAAGTGTTCCCAAAATCCTAGGTCAAAACAAGCAGAAACAAGGTCTTAATAGCATATTGATCAATTCAAGTGTTCAAACCCAATAACTTGCAGCAAAACACTCTCAAACAAAGGTATATCAGATACTAAGCATAAACAACACTTTCCCTTAACACAAAATCAGATTACAAGCACAAATCAGTAGACCCAAACACCCCTTTAACTTTTTCAAATCAAGATTTTCAAAAGCAAAACAAGATTTCAGGCCAACCAAGCATCAATTAACACTCAAACAAGTCTAAATAACAGATTCAAGCAAGAACAAGCCACAAAATTCACAAGAACAACAGTTTCATACAAATATCACCAAAAATCACAATTTATGCAGATTTGGAGATTAAGTAAGCAAACCTCATGGATGTACATCCACACCCACGAATTTTGAGCTTATGTGCTAGCAAGAACAAGCACAAGCTTCCACAAAAGCCTGCTAAGATTCAACAAGGGTTAAGCACAATAACATGTAAAATCAGAAACTTGGAAAAATCTTGATTGATGCAAACTTGTTACCCCACACTTGATTATCCCCAAGTTATAAGCCTCACCACACCTTAACCAACTCAGTTAGGATGCTATGATCAGCCCTATAGCCCAAGAATTCCAAGATTGGAACAAGACTTAGCAAAATATCAAGAAAATGAGGAAAATATGCAAACTTGTGCACACTCCTCTTTTGAAAACAGGTTTTGAACTTTAAGAACTACAAAGCATATAACAAATGAAAGCAGTAAACAAGAGTGGCCAATGACTTTTCTTCAAGATTTCAAACTCAATTTCATTAAACTTGAAATAGGATTTACAGAAACTTGAACCAAGGAAAAATCAAAAAGCAAGCGTCTAATGAAGCACCCTAAGGCCTTTATATAGGCATACAAATGACTAAGGAACAGCTAAAAACTTAAAACCCTAGTGCTTGATCTTCCAAATTTGCCCTTGAGAACTTTGTCTTCTTCTTGAATCATGTGACTTGTTTTGGAGTTATGTAGGAGCTGGCAAGTGTTAAGTTGATCCAAGGGTGTGTATGAAGCTTAAAAAGTAAGCACAAGTCTCAAACGTTGGATTGCTGGTTGGTTTTTGTTTGGACGTGAGAAGTGGGGCAGGGGAAGGTTGGCATTGTCACATGCATGAGAGTGATGGGAGTTTATGGGTTGGGTTATGATTAGAGGGCCATTAATCATCATTCTGGAAATTATTAGGGCTTAATTACAAGAAATTAAGAAATCCCTAATTGTGTTCTTGAGGTGAATAGTGCCAGGTTTGATTTGTTTTTGTGTTGGATTATATTTAAATAAGTGTTAATGGCGCCAAGATTAAATTAATCTTAATCCGGCTGAGTGGATTGGTGAGGTGGAAGAGGGGTGAGTTCTGATTGGAGGAGAGAGTGAGTGGGGTGAGGTGGCACAAGGTGGTTGGTCTAGGTAAGTTTAATGTCTGGACAACTTTAACCCCTCACTTCCTTTCTTCTTGTCATTTGCAAACAAAACTCTATCAGCGCCCATTTAAGCTATATCAACTTTGGACTTTTTACATTTTTGGCCCATAAACTTTTGTAACATGAATTCAGGGGTATTTCTTGCCATATTTGAATTCTTCAAAGGCTGGTTTGGCATTTTCTTCAATGATAATGGTCTTGACTTGTATGATTGTCATCTTGGAGGACTGAAATTGCCAAGTCTTGATAAATGAGGGACCATTTTTGCCAATTGTTGAAAGTTGAGGGTCCTTTTTGTAATTTTGGATTTTCAAAGGACCAAACTTGTCATTTCTTGTACTTTGAAGGACTTCATGATATATTTGACTTTGTGGATGATATTGGTTGACAATTTAGCTTTGTTGAGGGGCTAAACTTGCCAATTCTTCAAAGTTAAGGGCCCTTTTGGTAATTTTGACAAACTTTAGGGACCAAACTTGTAATTATGAGGATACAAGGGTATAAAGTGTCAATTCTTCATAATTGGAGGACCCTTCTTCATAATTCTTCAAATCTTCAAGGGTTGATCTTGGGAAAGTCTTCACTAGGGCTTGGTTCATTGTGCGGCTTCGTTTCCCGTGTTCGTTTTTGCATGATTCTTGTGATCTTTTGTCATTATCTCAATATCCGTACCTAAAATACACAAGCAACAAACACAAGCATATATTTGGGTATTTTGATGATATTTAATGCATTTTAAGCCCTATTTGGAAGATGAGACTATGTATAAAAGCAGTCTCATCACTCCCCCATACTAAACCATTGCCGTGCCCTCACGCAATGCTAGAATAAAGTATCAAAGCATCTCCAAAATTCATTTTATTCACTTTATTTGAATGATAAACTAGCTACACTACTACTATTATTACTACTACTTGTGTTATAGACATAATGTATGATTTTCATCGCAAAATGGGACGTTTAGGTTCATAGAATAAGAACATGTGAATGCTTCGTTAGAAATAATTTCGTCATCCTCGATTTTCACTCCAACTCCATGCTAAGCGTGCAACGAGATCATTGTCATTATAAGTTAGTAATGCTAACACTACTCATATGCCCTAATCACGTACTTATCCTCCCATTATTCCTAAGTTGTATCTCTTATATTTTATGATGTCTTGAATGTTTCACGAGGATACATTGTTTGACTTATGCGATAATAGAGATTTAGGTCTAAAAATAGAGTCCTAACGGTGTAACTAAGACCATCAAATCAATAACCCCTCCTAATAGACAACGATGTTAAAAAATTAAGTTGACAAGAAGAATCGATAAACACGGTTTTATAACGGTTTTGAACATGAGACTTATTACCAAGACTTTTATACGCCCCCTAACGGAAGGACCTTATTATCTTTGGTTTACCTCCATCTTTTATTCAACTTCGCCATGAAGCTTTTATTATGACTTCGGTCTTGCCTTGCCTTTTATTATCCGCCTCATCGGTGGTTTTATTAGCCCAAGACGTATATCCTCACGCTAAAGCGAATTTTGGATCTTTAAAGCTTCGAAGATTAAGGCTTGATTCACTTTCAATTTTGCATAGATTTTAGGCCTTGTGGGGCTTCAAATTGTTTGCTTGATTTAGGTGAGCACTTGAAATCTTATTATTGGGTGAAGCTTTCGATTATTCGGGTTGCCAATACTTCAAAACCGTGACGCTGGCGATACCTTAATGTCTTCCCAATTTAATTACACGGAAGCTACTAGAAAAGACTAGAAACCCAACAATCCTAACTAAACCGCTAAATCAATATTTATTAAGCAAAAATATTTACAAGTGAAGGGAGAATAAGCAAACAACGAGAACACATGAGTTTTTGAAAGAATACGAGTACTCTACGTTTAGCATAGTAACTTATAATTAACTCTATCATTTCTCGTCCTCATTTAAGAGACTTAGCCTAATGTGTAGTTAAGGAATCAAAGCTAAGTGCTCAACACGCACGGTCGAGTCAAAAATTACTCTTATTCTCGCCATCGGAAAATCTACATTCGTGTCTTCAAACACTTATAAAACATGAGAAAAATTTTAAAATTTGGCCATTTTTAGCCTTATTTTGCAAGAAAACGATAACAAAACGATAAACTTTGGAAAGCGTGAAGGTTTGGCAAGGCAAGTATCTATTCACCCCCCCATACTAAAGTTAAACATTGTCCTCAATGTTTCGAGTCTAGGGGTGCAAAACACCCCCATACTAGAGACGTAGTCGAATGCCTAATCTAGCATGGAAAGGGTGTAACCGTTAAATAATAGCCGTTTATGAAGTGTGCTAAAAACCTAAGGTTAGAACATCAAAAGGATATATCATGGATATTGAGAAATGTCTCCAAAGCAAATGATCGAGTGCTCCCTTAAAACGAACACGAGAGGCTCCAATCGTGAAGATCATGATCTAAAAACCACATATCACAAACAACCATGGAACAAAGGTTGGAAGGGCACAAATCCCCACACATAAGCTACATTAGACTAAGAAAGCGATAATATGTACATAGGATAAGCATGGGACTCCCCTACGAGGCTCCTCGTTTTTGATTACCGAGTCATGAGCTCGACTCGATCCCCTCAACACTAATTATCATTGGGGAAGGTGACTTGGTCGAGGTAGTTCAAGGATGGAACTTCCCCACCAAAGTAGTGCTTCAACCTATGTCCATTCACCTTGAAGTTAGGACCATCATCTTGAGCTAGCTCGATGGTCCCATACAGAAACACTTGAGTCACGGTGAATGGACCGGACCAACGGGATTTCAATTTACCGGAAAATATTTTCAATCTTGAGTTAAAGAGCAAAACTTGATCCCCAATGTTAAAAACCCGGTTTTTAATTTTTGAATCATGCAACTTTTTAGTTTTCTCTTTGTAAATCAATGAATTTTCATAAGCAATGTCCCTTAATTCATCCAATTCATTTAATTGCATTTTCCGGTGTTTTCCCGCGGTCTCCATGTCATCATTACAATGCTTTAGGGCCCAATAAGCCTTGTGTTCTAACTCGATAGGCAAATGACAATTCTTTCCATACACAAGCTTATAGGGAGTGCACCCAATGGGCGTCTTATGAGCGGTCCTAAAGGCCCATAAAGCATCGTCTAACTTATCCGACCAAGATTGTCGGTTTTCCCCCACGGATCTCTCCAAGATCCTCTTCAATGCTCGGTTTGAAACCTCGACTTGCCCACTCGTTTGTGGGTGATAAGCCGTAGAAAGACGATGTGTAACCCCATATTTCCTTAAGACTCTTTCGAATTGGTCATTACAAAAATGGGTTCCACGATCGCTTATGATCGCACGAGGGGTTCCAAACCTAGCAAACAAACTTTTCAAGAACTTGACTACCACACGAGCATCATTGGTGGGCAAGGCCTTCGCCTCCACCCACTTAGATAGGTAGTCAACCGCAACAAGGATGTACTTATTACCACGAGATGATGGGAACGGCCCCATAAAGTCTATGCCCCAAACGTCAAAGATCTCACATACTTGAATGATATTTTGTGGCATTTCATCTTTTTGTGAAGCTTTTCCTTGCCGTTGGCATGAATCACAAGACTTCACAAGGATTTGTGCATCTCGGTAAATAGTAGGCCAAAAGAAGCCGACATCAAACACCTTCTTAGCCGTGAGATTAGCACCGTGGTGACCACCCGTGGGTCCCTCATGGCAGGCTCTAAGGATGTTAGAAGCTTCGGTGCCAAAAACACAACGTCGGATGATTTGATCCGCACAAGTTCGAAACAAGTAAGGGTCATTCCAAAAGTAGAACTTGACGTCACGAAAGAATTTTCGTTTTTCTTGAGTCGTCATACCCTTAACGATGAAGTTACCCGCATGGTAATTTGCAAAATCCGCAAACCATGGGGTAGAAGAATCAAGCTTAGAATTCACTACACCAAGTGTCTCGAGCGGAAATGTTTTGGTGATTTCCTTGGGCTCGTAAACACTTTGGTGAGGATCTTCCAAACGAGAGAGATGATCGGCCGCTAGATTCTCGGCTCCTTTTTTGTCAACAATGGTGTGATCAAATTCTTGAAGGAGGAGAATCCAACGAAGTAATCTCGGCTTTGCATCTTGTTTAGCCATGAGATACTTGATAGCCGAATGGTCCGTATACACTATGCATTTCGTCAAGACGAGGTAAGGTCGGAATTTCTCAAATGCATACACCACGGCAAGGAATTCCTTTTCCGTTGTAGTGTATTTAAGTTGAGCCTCGGTCATCGTCTTGCTAGCATAGTGGATAGGCAAGAAGTGCTTTTCATGACGTTGCCCCAAAACGGCCCCAATAGCGTAATCACTTGCATCACACATAAGTTCAAAGGGGAGGTTCCAATTTGGAGCAACAAGAATGGGAGCTTCGGTAAGTTTCCTCTTAAGGATCTCAAAGGCTCGTACACAATCTTCGTCAAAGACAAAACGTGCCTCTTTTTCAAGAAGATGTGTAATGGGTCGAGAAATCTTCGAGAAATCCTTGATGAATCGTCGATAAAAGCCCGCGTGGCCTAGGAAACTCCGAACTCCCTTGACGGTTTTGGGATGAGGTAATTTGGCGATGACGTCTACCTTAGCTTGATCTACCTCAATCCCAGCTTTCGAGACCTTGTGCCCTAAGACGATTCCACTCTTAACCATAAAATGACACTTTTCCCAATTGAGCACAAGGTTGGTTTCCTCACAATGTTTTAACATTCTCTCAAGGTTCGACAAACACGAAGTAAAGGAATCACCAAACACGGAAAAGTCATCCATGAAGACTTCCATCGTCTTCTCGATCATATCATGAAAAATAGCCATCATGCATCGTTGAAAAGTTCCCGGTGCATTGCAAAGTCCGAATGGCATTCTACGATAGGCAAACGTTCCATATGGACACGTAAACGTAGTTTTTTCTTGATCACGAGGATCGATGGGAATTTGGAAGTAACCGGAAAAACCATCTAAAAAGCAATAGAAATCGTTTCCCGCAAGACGCTCCAACATTTGGTCCATGAAGGGCAAGGGAAAATGGTCTTTTCGAGTGGCTTCATTCAACTTTCGATAGTCAATGCACACTCTCCATCCGGTCACGTGTCTAGTGGGAATCAACTCGTTGGCATCGTTTGGCACAATGGTCATCCCTCCCTTTTTAGGGACACAATGAATAGGACTCACCCAAGGGCTATCGAAAATAGGGTAAATCATTCCCGCGTCAAGGAGTTTAAGGACCTCCTTTTTGATGACGTCGTGAATTTTGGGGTTCACCCTTCTTTGACTTTGGATTGTTGGCTTGAAATCCTCCTCCATTAAGATTTTGTGGGTACAAAACTTGGGATCGATCCCCTTAATGTCGGATAACTTCCACGCAATCGCCCCTTTGTGAGCCTTAAGAACATCGACAAGTGCGGTTTTTTCATCATTCGAAAGTTCCTTCGCAATAATAACCGGCAACTTGTCGTCCTCCTCCAAATAGACATACTCGAGGTGAGGAGGTAAATCTTTCAACTCGAGAATAGGTGGTTCCTCAAGTGAAGATTTGGGCTCGATACTCATAACCTCCTCGGGTGGAGGAAATGGGAAATCGTTAAGAAAATCCTTGATAATCGAGAAGTCCTCATCGTTGTCGAGGTCTTCGTCACAAGTACGTGGAACATTGCATTCTTCCAACGTAAAACCACCACCTTCAAAAGGAGTGAAGGTTGGTGTCGAGTTATCAAGAATTGGATCCAACATAGTGGGATTGCCACTAGTTTCTTCATCACCAAAACCTAGAACTTCTTGTGAAAATTCCTCGCAAACCACGTCAATCATATCAACGAGGTTTATGGTTGCAACGGAATAAACATGAGAAATTTGAGAGTTTTGAGTTGCGTTTATAACAAGTTCCTCGTCGTTGAAACGTAAGGTGATCTTTCTAGCATGCACATCGATCAAAGCCATAGACGTATCTAAAAACGAACGACCTAAAATAAGAGGAACTTGAGGATCCGTGGGGATGTCAACAACAATGAAGTCTACGGGATAGTAGAACTTCCCCACTTTCACAAAAACGTCTTCCGCCAAACCACATGCGGGAATTGTGGAATGATCGGCCAACTCGATAGACATTAGTGAAGGAGTAAGATTAGGAAGATTGAGCGACTTGAAGATTGCAAGTGGCATCAAGTTAATGCTAGCACCAAGATCGGCCAAGGCGAAGCATTCTTCCATGTCTTGGATTGCACAAGGGATCAAAAATTTACCGGGATCACCGACTTTTTGAGGTATGCGATTAAGATAAACCGACGAACAACTAGATAATTGGTGCAATTTCTCCTTGTTGTTCAACATACTCTTAAAGTTAGCGGCAAATCGAGGCATCATGACCAAGGCATCGGCGAAACTCACATTAAGGTGCAAATCACGAAACATTTTCATAAAAAGCTCAAATTGGTAATTGTCGCGCTCTTGACGTTTCTCCTTCCTAAGTCTCGATGGATAGGGCAAAGGTGGTGTAGGTTGAGGCATAGTAGGCATAGCCTTTGGAATCTCGGGTTCCAATGATGGTAATGGGTCAACCGTAGGTGTGGTATGAGCGGTACTTCGTGGGATTGGGACATGCTCCTTTTGGACCACCACCTCGGGTTCTTCCTCAATTGCTTCCTCCGTAGGAGCAATTGGTTGAGGAATCGGCTCCTTAAGTGTCTTACCACTACGTGTGGTAATCACTTTCATCTCACCCTTAGGGTTGGATATGGTGTTACTAGGAAGACCACTTGACGATGGTTTACACATTATTGCCTCAAACATAGACGAGATTTTATCTTCAAAATTAGATTGCCTCAATACGGCTTCGGTTTGCCTTTTCTCGGCCTTAAGCATCTCTTGTTTAATCTCATGTTGCCCTTGTTCCATTTTTTGTTGGTTTTGTTGCAACCTAGTGACATTTCCTTCCATCTTGTTGGTGTGGATTTTAAGTTCATTAGCTAACTCATTTTTCAACTCTTTCTTCAAGTCGTTTTTGAACTCGGATCTTAGGCTAATTATTTCTCTTTGAATGTTGTCAAACCTAGCATCATTACCACTAGCATATTCAACAAACTCACTTGGAAGATCTTTCAATGTTTGAAAACTCTTGTTGTTATTTTGAAAATCATTTTTGTTTGAAACTTGATTATTAGCCCCTTGATTCCCATAATTCCCCTTGTTGTAATTGTTCTTAAAACCAACTTGATTGTTGCGATAATTGTTAGCATTTTGATTTGATCCAAAACCCGGTGGAGTCATTTGATTAGAGCGGGAAACTTGACCGTTTTGGTTGTAATTTCCCGTGGCCGCAAAGGCACTCGAAGTGTTACCACCGTTGGTAATGCAATCGGAGAAATCATGACCTCCACCACAATACATGCAAGAAACCTCAACAGCTTTAACCGTAGCGGGAGCACTTGGTTCACCAACTTTAAACTCAATCAAAAGTCCTTTCAACTTATCAAAAATCTTGTTTTCCAAGTTCGCCTCAATTTGGCAAGCATCGATGGTATTAGACAAAGAAGGTGAAGCCGAAGACGAAGCCTTACGAACACTAGACGTGCTACGAGGACTATACACCTTAGATCTATTTTCAGTAATCACCAAAGCTTCCTCAACCGTTTTACACAAAAAATTACCACCCGCGGCGGCATTCAAATAATCCCTTTCATGATCATTAAGTCCATTGTAAAACGTGTCAATTTGATGCAAATCGGAAAAACCGTGATGAGGACATTCATGTAACATTTCCTTAAACCTATTCCAAGCCGTTGAAAAACTTTCATTAAATTCTTGTGAAAACTTTGAAATCTCGTTTTTCAAGTGCGTAGTCTTAGAGGGCGGAAAAAATTGGTTCACAAACTTAGACACGAGATCCTTCCACGTCAATATAGAATTGGGTGGCTCTTTCTCTAACCAAATTTTTGCGGGCCCCGCTAAGGAATACGGAAAAAGCATCATCTTAATCGAGTCGTTAGACACATCCTTAAACTTGCAAGTAGCGGTAAGACGATTGAATTGGCGGATATGGTTGTGTGGATTGTCCTTCTCATCACCACGGAATTTGTTGTTTTGAATCATGGACAACAAACCCGTCTTAACCTCAAAATTCTCCGCAAGGATAGCGGGAATCACAATAGCCTCTCCATAACCCTCGGTGGGTGCTTGAAGTAACTCCATCATAGTTCGATTCGCCATGGTTGGTGCTTCTCTTACAATGGGTTCGTCAATAGGAGACTCCTCACTAGAATTGTTTGGAGTGATGGATTTGTTTTTTCGTTTACGAGCACGTCTTGCTTGATTTCGAGTTAGCATAAACGTCACGTACAACGAGGGGATGAGCAAAGAAGATTCTTTTTGGTGTTTTGTATTTTTTCAATTTTTTTGTGGTTTTTGATTGTATTAACTTTTTGGAACTTGGTGAAATGTATTAAGTAGACAAAAAGTCCACAAATCTCCTCACTAATCAAATCTCTTGATTAACGAAGCCTCAAGGAATGAAAACGAACACGTGGAGTGAACGCCTTCGATGACTTTAGAACGATGGTGGAACACCAAATCGTTCAAGAGGGTTTAATCAATAGAAACCAAGAAAATATATATGATACTTAGTAATACTTTGGGCGGCAAAACCCTCGATTCACTCTCACAATCAAATACTCACAAGCAAGCGGGGAAACGAGGCGGCGCGAAGCACTTAAGAGCCTTTTTCCTTAGGATATATTTTATAATATCCGCCTTATACCCACCTTATAGTTTGTATTTTCAAGATTAAGCTTCACGAAAGTATTTATCTATTTTTGCCTTTTTTCTTTGGTTTGAGATTCGAATACAATGATTGGGTAATGACCTCCCAAGTCAAGGTTGTGATTGCTCACGTATTTGGAGTACTTGTGTATTTATTGTTCTACGTATACAATATAGTAATAATATTCACACAAAAACCAAAAAACGATAATACGTATTAGTAGAGTGCTACTAATACAAATACTAATTATGGTTAGTATAAAAACAACAATGCCAAATCAAAACACAACACGCCTCCCCGGCAGCGGCGCCAAAATGATGTTGTAAATTTAGTCAACTTACCTTTAGGAAAAAGTAAGCAACTAAAAATAGGGCAAGTGAGCACGACGATTTAGGAAAACCGTGTGTGAATGACCCAATTAAGTTCGTTCTCAAGGAGGCTAGTGTGTTATGTGTGTAATGATTTGGATTAATTTGTGATTATATTTGAAAAAAGAAAGATAGAAAAGGGATTAGAAAAGAATGACGGTTATGAAGACGGATTAAACTAAGTCTAAAAAGGCGTACACGTAAAGTCGTAAAAACCACCTAAATTAAAATTAATTCCTAAAAATTCCTAAAAATCACCAAAAATCCCTAATAATATTCTAAGAGTTTACAAAAAATCAAAACTTGCAAAAACCTTTTAATTAATTAGATAATGACTTTTTAATGCTAATTAAAGCCCTAAAAATCAAAATTAATTATCAAAAAGCCCTAAACAAGATTTTCAAGTTTGTAAACCTCAAAAATACTCTAATTAAGCTAAAAACTATTTTTCAAAATTTTAAAACCAATTAAAACTATTTTTAAATAATTAAAAACTCCTAAAATCAATTAAATCTTAAATTAATTATAACAAATAATTAAAAGACCTAAAAAATATTTGGAAAGTTGCAAAAATCCTAATTAAGTATTTAGAACCTAGGAAAAATATAAAAACCTAGAAAATCAGACTTTTAATTTTTAATAATAAAATAATATTAAAATAATATTAAAAATCCAAAAATTATAAAAAATTCTAAAAACTTGCAAACTAGCTTAATTTAACCTAAATAACTCAGAAATGAAAGTGAAATTACCTAAATACCCCTATTGGGCCTAGAAAATGGGCCAAACCCAAAACAGTCCCTTATTGGGCTTAATTAAGGCCCAATAAAAAAGTGCTCAAAATAAGCTCAAAAAAACACAGGTTGACTCAAAATTTGATTTTAAACAACTTTTTCCAAAGGCCCAAAAGCTGAAAATGTGAAATAAGCTAACTTATAATAAGCAGCTTATTCTTAATGGGCTTTTTGGCCCATTAAGCTATAAGCTGATGCCATAAGCTAAAATTTAACACACAACCTTCTTTTGACCTAACAAAGACTTCTGTAAAAAGAAATTTCAAATAAGACCACTCAATAAGCCAGAAACAAGTCAACAACTTATTCACAAAACGACAAAATAGTCGTTTTTATGATCTAGACCACCTTAGAAGCTGATTCAAGTTGCAAAATGTTTCTTTTGACAAAACTAAGCTTAAAAACCAAAGAACTTTCAAATAAGCACACTCAATAAGCTGGAAAATCAAATAAGCACTTATCTTAAAAGTCAAACAAGTTGGTTTTCTAGTGAAAAGTCAAAGTCAAAGTCTGATAAGCTCCAGTTCACTTAAATGGGTCAAATAATGAAGATCTATTACAAAAAATAAGTTGTTGCAAGTCAGAATAAGCTAGAATAGCTTATTAATAAGCTGATGATAAAATTGCACTAGCAGGGGCTAGTTTTGGATGTTGAGCAGTGGGAACTTTTCCCACTGCTTGACTATTTTGACTTGTTGTCTTTAGTGACTTTTTCTTGGATTCAGTTTTCACAAAGGCACCCAATTGATCTTTGGATCAAAAGGAGTCAATAACAAGCAAAATAACACAATCACAAACAGCCAATTGATACAGTTTAATCAATTTATCACCAGATATTGCACAGACATGAACAATGAGCAGTTTAGCATTCAAGATCAGTTTTAGCACAAATCAGCCAACCAAATTCAACCAAATGCACACACAAGCTATAATAAACTCCAATAAGCAAGTCTAAACAGGTTTCATGCACTGGTTCAAAGAATTAAGCAAGATCCAAGCTATGAAAGTTACTGATGAACACTACACAAGCAGATTTCTACTTTTGCTGATGTATTTGACACACAAGCCAATTTCAACACCTTAAATCTTTCAAACAGGTTATGTTAACTTTGTTTAAACCACTTTTATCCCTAAGCATGCATACACACTAAGTGTTCCCAAAATCCTAGGTCAAAACAAGCAGAAACAAGGTCTTAATAGCAGATTGATCAATTCAAGTGTTCAAACCCAATAACTTGCAGCAAAACACTCTCAAACAAAGGTATATCAGATACTAAGCATAAACAACACTTTCCCTTAACACAAAATCAGATTACAAGCACAAATCAGTAGACCCAAACACCCCTTTAACTTTTTCAAATCAAGATTTTCAAAAGCAAAACAAGATTTCAGGCCAACCAAGCATCAATTAACACTCAAACAAGTCTAAATAACAGATTCAAGCAAGAACAAGCCACAAAATTCACAAGAACAACAGTTTCATACAAATATCACCAAAAATCACAATTTATGCAGATTTGGAGATTAAGTAAGCAAACCTCATGGATGTACATCCACACCCACGAATTTTGAGCTTATGTGCTAGCAAGAACAAGCACAAGCTTCCACAAAAGCCTGCTAAGATTCAACAAGGGTTAAGCACAATAACATGTAAAATCAGAAACTTGGAAAAATCTTGATTGATGCAAACTTGTTACCCCACACTTGATTATCCCCAAGTTATAAGCCTCACCACACCTTAACCAACTCAGTTAGGATGCTATGATCAGCCCTATAGCCCAAGAATTCCAAGATTGGAACAAGACTTAGCAAAATATCAAGAAAATGAGGAAAATATGCAAACTTGTGCACACTCCTCTTTTGAAAACAGGTTTTGAACTTTAAGAACTACAAAGCATATAACAAATGAAAGCAGTAAACAAGAGTGGCCAATGACTTTTCTTCAAGATTTCAAACTCAATTTCATTAAACTTGAAATAGGATTTACAGAAACTTGAACCAAGGAAAAATCAAAAAGCAAGCGTCTAATGAAGCACCCTAAGGCCTTTATATAGGCATACAAATGACTAAGGAACAGCTAAAAACTTAAAACCCTAGTGCTTGATCTTCCAAATTTTCCCTTGAGAACTTTGTCTTCTTCTTGAATCATGTGACTTGTTTTGGAGTTATGTAGGAGTTGGCAAGTGTTAAGTTGATCCAAGGGTGTGTATGAAGCTTAAAAAGTAAGCACAAGTCTCAAACGTTGGATTGCTGGTTGGTTTTTGTTTGGACGTGAGAAGTGGGGCAGGGGAAGGTTGGCATTGTCACATGCATGAGAGTGATGGGAGTTTATGGGTTGGGTTATGATTAGAGGGCCATTAATCATCATTCTGGAAATTATTAGGGCTTAATTACAAGAAATTAAGAAATCCCTAATTGTGTTCTTGAGGTGAATAGTGCCAGGTTTGATTTGTTTTTGTGTTGGATTATATTTAAATAAGTGTTAATGGCGCCAAGATTAAATTAATCTTAATCCGGCTGAGTGGATTGGTGAGGTGGAAGAGGGGTGAGTTCTGATTGGAGGAGAGAGTGAGTGGGGTGAGGTGGCACAAGGTGGTTGGTCTAGGTAAGTTTAATGTCTGGACAACTTTAACCCCTCACTTCCTTTCTTCTTGTCATTTGCAAACAAAACTCTATCAGCGCCCATTTAAGCTATATCAACTTTGGACTTTTTACATTTTTGGCCCATAAACTTTTGTAACATGAATTCAGGGGTATTTCTTGCCATATTTGAATTCTTCAAAGGCTGGTTTGGCATTTTCTTCAATGATAATGGTCTTGACTTGTATGATTGTCATCTTGGAGGACTGAAATTGCCAAGTCTTGATAAATGAGGGACCATTTTTGCCAATTGTTGAAAGTTGAGGGTCCTTTTTGTAATTTTGGATTTTCAAAGGACCAAACTTGTCATTTCTTGTACTTTGAAGGACTTCATGATATATTTGACTTTGTGGATGATATTGGTTGACAATTTAGCTTTGTTGAGGGGCTAAACTTGCCAATTCTTCAAAGTTAAGGGCCCTTTTGGTAATTTTGACAAACTTTAGGGACCAAACTTGTAATTATGAGGATACAAGGGTATAAAGTGTCAATTCTTCATAATTGGAGGACCCTTCTTCATAATTCTTCAAATCTTCAAGGGTTGATCTTGGGAAAGTCTTCACTAGGGCTTGGTTCATTGTGCGGCTTCGTTTCCCGTGTTCGTTTTTGCATGATTCTTGTGATCTTTTGTCATTATCTCAATATCCGTACCTAAAATACACAAGCAACAAACACAAGCATATATTTGGGTATTTTGATGATATTTAATGCATTTTAAGCCCTATTTGGAAGATGAGACTATGTATAAAAGCAGTCTCATCAGTGCCTCATGGGCTGATAAACTTGATGATGCTTTGTGGGATTTTCGCACTGCATACAAGACTCCGATTGGTTGTACACCATATCGTCTCGTGTACGGGAAAGCGTGCCACCTCCCCATTGAGTTGGAGCACAAGGCTTACTGGGCCTTGAAGTGGGCTAATTTTGATATCAACAAAGCCGGTGACCTACGCAAGATCCAACTCAATGAGCTGAATGAACTCTGTAATGATGCTTATGAAAATTCTTTGATCTATAAGGAGAAAACTAAGCTCATTCACGACTCTAAGATTAAGCACCGAGAGTTCCAAGTTGGAGACAAAGTTTTACTTTTTAACTCTTGGTTGAAAATCTTTTCGGGCAAGCTGAAATCTCGTTGGTCCGGCCCATTCACCATTGCCCAAATTTTTCCATATGGTACTCTCGAGCTCGCTCAACCTAATGGACCTAATTTTAAGGTGAATGGCCAACGAGTGAAGTTGTACTTTGGTGAGGACATCTCTCAGGAGATGATTCCATCCCTCACCATGTTTCCCATGAACTAATTTTGGGTCGAGTCAGGCTCGTGACTCGGTTATAAAAAACAAGCGCTCCTCGGGAGGCAGCCCGAGTATCTATCCCTTTTCGTTTTAACCTCCTAAGTGTAGGGGGACCTATATAGGTGTTTGTATTTGTGTGGTGATGTGATTACAGGGATGAATGCATTTTTGGAACCTTTGAAGAACCATGCTCCCGTGTTATCTGAAATCCGGTTCTATCTCTCAACTATCGTGATTCAATTTTCTTCATACTCACTTTTGAAATTGATCACTTTAGTCGTCTCTTCCTTAGCATGAGTTAACCAACGTGCACAATGTCATAAGTGTAGGGGAGACTTTTCCCACATGTTTAAACATTGAGGACAATGTTTATCTTAAGTGTAGGGGAACTTCTATCGAAGTTTTAAGTGGACTTTTCCATGAAAATGCCTTCATTTAACCAGAAAATCATCTTTTTCAACATTTTTCAAATTTTTAATTAACTTTGGCGATTTAGTCGTAATTTTTAAATTTTTATCGTTGCTTTCATATGTATATATCCCGCAATAAAGTCAAAATTATTAATAAAGTGGTGTAGCTAGTTTTGAAGTCTTTGACATATTAGGCCCGTTGTGTTTATTTTGACTCAACCCGAATAGACTTATCCAAGTTTATTTTAGCTAGTATCCTTAACCATGTAGACCTTAATTGGTTTATTAGGCTAAGTATCCACGAGTCTCATTACTTGAGATTTTAAATTGTGGAGAACGAGAAATGATAGAGTCAATTATAAGTCGGTATTCTTGCACATGCTCACTTGGTGTAATTATTTGCCTATTCTCCCATCACTTGCTAATAATTTATCTACAATAAGTAAGGTCGTACGATTTGAAAAGTTACTTAGCTTCTAGTCAAAGATCGTTTAAAAGTTGCTCGGTAATGATAAGAGTTCATAGCCAAGGCATAACTTATGAAGCGGGGCGTGAAGATTGGCGAGTTCGAAAAGGCCCTAACAAGGCATGAGGATTCCATTTTATTGCTGAAGATCCAAAGTGATGTGAAAAGCATTATTCCTAAAATCAATATGAAGGATCAAGACTCACGACGAAAAGCAATCAACTCCCATAAAGATCATGGAGAAGTCTATTCGAAAAGACCCTAACAAGGTATGAGGATAAATAGATCCAAGTCCGAAAAGGAGGCGGATCGTTGTATCTCAAAATCCCAATTAGAGATTGAAGAAATAATCATGAAGTCGTGGTCAACAAAGTTGGAGTACCCCTCAAAAGTCTCCAAGTGAAGAAACTCTATTACGATGAGAAGACCATTATCTCAAGAACGTCTCTCGAAGATATGAAGTATGAAGTACATCCCAAATATCGGCCCGAGAAAGGTCTCAAATCGTGAACCAAGTTATGCCAAGATATGAACTTTTTGATATCCCGAGAAGCAGTTTTAAGAGATTTTGTCCTTTAGCTAACTATTGATCAAATCGTCCTACTTTGCTTTCAGCCTAAATAAACTATCGGAACAAGTCCAAAAATGCATCTTCATGATCATTCTAAGACAAAAATAAAATATAAGAGATACACCTAGGAATAAGGGAGTTTAAGCATTTAATTAAGCCATGTGTGTAAGTGTTTGACATGCTAACTTATAATAACAATGATCTCGTTTTTAAGCTTAGTTTGGGGAACGTGAAACTTGAGGATGATAAATCTTCGCAGCACCAAAGCCCTAATGTAAGTCCTTTTGCAAGTTATTTCCATCCTTTTGTTTACTATAAAGTTTTAATTTCTCTTAGTACTTTAATTTCTGTTTAGTAGTATGTTAATAAGGCCAAGGTTGATTGATTATGAGAAAAATGTAAATTTGCTTTATCACTAAGCATTGCATGAGGGCATGGCAATGGTTAAGTGTAGGGGATTTGATAGGTGTGAAAACACCCATCCTTTTACCACTTAATTCTTACTAAAACAAGACCAAAACACGTGTTTTATATCATTTGTTTGGAATTATGCGTGGTTTTTGTGTTTAATGTGTTTTCAGAGTCAACCGGATGAATATTGAAGGAAACATGGGATTGCACGGGTTTTATCAAGGAAAAAGACTAAAGACGAAGTCTATTGTCTAAGAGATGCAAAAGATTTGAAGTCAATGGGCCTATTTGAAGATTTATCGAAGAAAAGGACCAAAGATGGAAGATTTACATATGTCGAAGAAACTCAAGTCTATTAAAGGAAGAAAATAAAAGACGAGTTGAATTTAATCGTCGACAGATCCCGAATCAGAATCGAAAACGTCAACTTTTCTGAAAAGACGAGAAGACAAGAAGATAGGGAGAAAGCCCACTCACCAACCAACCACTTAGCCTATAAAAGGAAATCCTTCACAAAAATTTGGCATCTAGTTTTTCTTTCAGTTACACTCTTCCTAGTTCGTAGGAAACCATCTCCCTTAAGGAGTGGTTTTTCATCTTCTTTGATTTGTTCTTTAATCTTGTAAGTTTGATCCTTTCCTTTTGTTTACTGAATCTTGATCATCAATACATGTTTTCCTTTAAACTTTTCATTCCTCTTGTTCATCATCTTCTTTTATTCAAAGTATTTAAGTTCTTATTTAGTTGGTTTGATCTTCAAAAGTTGTTGATTTTGTGTTTTTATGATTGGGATTTGATCCTTATAGTTAATAGATGATTTGTGGTTAATTTGGTTAAAACATTTTTGTTTATTTGGTTCGATTGGGTTAAAATTCGTTTCCCCTGTTTTTGTACTGTTTTTGTTCTTCATCCCAGCATTATTCCGAATTGTCCATCTAATTTGTCCTTTATTCGGAATGTTCTAGCATTCCGAATAGCCTGTTGATTTTATCTATTATTCGGAATTTTATTTATTCCGGGTAGCCGTCTTAACTTGTTCCTTACTCGGAATATTCCGATTATTCCGCATAGAAATCTATATTCCGCTTAACAAAACATTCCGCATAGACATTTTTATTCCGCATAAGGGTTTTTCTTTCATTATTCCGCATATCAGTTTATTCCGCATAAGCCATTTGTTCCGAACAGAGAATCTATTCCGCATGACATTGTTATTCCGCATGGTCCTTCATTCCGCACAGGGACTTTTATTCTGAGTAGCCAATATTCCGGGTAGCCAATATTCCGGGTAGTACCTTTTTCCGAATAGCACTAGTATTCCGAATGGTCCAATATTCCGCATCATCATCATTTCGAGTAGCACTATTTTGTCAGAAAGGTTATTGTTTAATCAGTTAGTTGTTTAATTTTATTTCAGTTTTGATTTTAATTCAGTTTCGATTTCTTTAACTGTTTTGTGGTTTAAATCTTTACTTACTTCATTGCTTTATCTTTTTAATAGATTAGAAAACCAAACCACTATTTGTCACCCAAAACAAATCTTTCCACTTTTAGCTGTAATCAATTCGAGGAGATACCGAGAACAATCTTGAACCCAATAAAATCTCTTGTATTAAGATTCTTTTTGGTGTTTTGTATTTTTCAATTTTTTTGTGGTTTTTGATTTTATTAACCTTTTTGGATTTTGGTGAATGTATTAAGTAGACAAGAATCTACAAATCTCCTCCTTAATCAAATCTCTTGATTAAAGAAGCCTCAAGGAATGAAAACGATCATGTGAAGTGAACGCCTTCGATGACTTTAGAACATTGGTGGAACAACAAAACGTTCAAGAGGGTTTAATCAAATGAAACCAAGAAAGTATATATGATACTTAATAATACTTTGGGCGGCAAAACCCTCGATTAGCTCTCAAAATCAAATACTCACAAGCAAGCGGGGAAACAAGGCGGCGCGAAGCACTTAAGAGCCTTTTTTCCTTAGGATATATTTTATAATATCCGCCTTATACCCACCTTATAGTTTGTATTTTTCAAAATTGAGCTTCACGAAAGTATTTGTCTATTTTTGCCTTTTCTTTGGTTTGAGATTCGAATACAATGATTGGGTAATGACCTCCCAAGTCAAGGTTGTGATTTCTCACGTATTTGGAGTACTTGTGAATTTATTGTTCTACGTATACAATATAGTAATAGTATTCACACAAAAATCGAAAAACCGATAATACGTATTAGTAGAGTGCTACTAATACAATAGATATTATGGCTATATAAAACAACAATTTCCAAATCAAAACACAACACGTCTCCCCGGCAGCGGCGCCAAAATGATGTTGAGGTTTTGCTACTCTTTAGGAAAAGAGAGCAAAAGTGGCAAGTATTAAGTGTCGGTTTAGGAAAACCAAGCACTAATGACCCTAAAATGAGTTCGTTCTCAAGGAGGCTTGGTGTGTGTGTAATGAAATGATTAATTATGTGATTATATGATTATGAAAAAGAAAATAGAAATGAGATAATAAGAGATTGACGGCTACGATGACGGATTACACTAAGACGAAAAAGGTGTACACGTATAACCGTAAAAGCACCAAATTTAAAATTTTACTCTAAAAATTCCTAGAAAATTACTAAAAATCCACTGAAATACTCTAAGGGTTTACAAAAAATCAAAACTTGCTAAAACCTTTTAATTAATTAATTATTAATTTTTTAATGCTAATTAAAGCCCTAAAAATCAAAATTAACTAATAAAAAGTCCAAATCAAGATCTTCAAGTTTGTAAACCTTTAAAATAACCTAATTAAGCTAAAAAGTATTTTTCAAAATTTTAAAACCACTAAAAACTATTTTAAACAATTAAAAACTATTAAAAACTATAGAAACTTAAAATTATTCTAGAAAATAACTGAAAGACCCTAAAAATATTTAGAAAGTTGTAAAATTCCTAATTAAGTGTCTAGAATCTAGGAAAAATATAAAAACTTAGAAAATCAGACTTTTAATTTTTAATAATAAAATAATATTAAAATATTAATGAAAATCCAAAAGTCTTAAAAAATTCTAAAAAGATGCAAACTAGCTTAATTTAACCTAAATAACTCAAATATGAACTTGAAATTACCTAAATACCCTTAATGGGCCTAGAAAATGGGTTAAACCCAAAACAGACTCCTTAATGGGCCAAATTGAGCCCAAATAAGCCCAAAAAGCACTAATTGACTCAAAATTTGATTTTAAACAACTTGTTCCAAAGGCCCAAAAGCTGAAAGTGTGAAATAAGCAAGCTTATACCAAACAGCTTATTCTTAATGGGCTTTTTGGCCCATTAAGCTATAAGCTAATGCCATAAGCTCAAATTAGACACACAAGCTTCTTTTGAGCTAAATAAGACTTCTGTAACAAGAATTTTGAAATAAGCCAAAGGAATAAGCCTGAAAATGCAAAAAGCAATCTACAAAAAACGACAAAATAGTCGTTTTTGAGTTTTAGGCCACCCCAAGAGCTGATTCAAATTGCAAAAGCTTTTAAATGACATAAATAAGCTATTTCAACAAAAAGTTTTCAAATAAGCTGACTCAATAAGCTGGAAAAAGCAAATAAGCACTTATGAAAAAGTCAATTAAGTTGGTTTTCTAGCAAACAGTCGAAGTCAAAGTCTAATAAGCTCCAGTCTAATCAAATGGGTCAAATAATGAAGATCTATCACAAAAAATAAGTTGTTGCAGGTCTGGATAAGCAAATATGGCTTATTGATAAGTTGAAAGCAAATTAACACTAGCAGGGGCTAGTTTTGGGTGTTGAGCAGTGGGAACTTTTCCCACTGCTTGACTTGTAGACTTTTTTGTCTTTAGTGACTTTTTTGGAGATTCAGATTTCACAAAGGCACCCAAATGATCAATGGATCATAAGGAGTCAATAACAATAAAAAAATCACAAACACAATCACCCAGTTGATACAGTTTAATCAATTAAGTACCAGATATGACACAGACATGAACAAATAAGCAGATTAGGTTCAATAAGCACTTTTAGCAATATTCAGCCAGCCAAACTTAACCAAATGCATACACAAGCTATTATAAACTCAAATGAAAAAGTCTAAACAGGTTTCATGCAATGATTCAAAGTTTTAAGCAAGATTCAAGCTCCTTAAGTTACTGATGAACACTAACACATGCAGTTTTATACTTTGCTGATGCAATTGACCAACAAGCCAGATTCAAATCTCCAAATCTATCACATATGTTATAATAATGATGTTTAAACAACTTTTATCCCTAAGCATGCACAAATTCTAGATTTCACCAAAATCTTAGGTCAAAAACAGTTAAAATCAACAAGTTATAGCACACTGTTTGATTTAGTGTTTCAAGAATGAAAACTTGCAGCAAAATACTCTCAACCAAGCATATATCAGATACAAAGCACAAACACAAACTTCCTTCCACACAATAACAAGTTTTGATTCAAAGCAGGTAATCCCAAACACTTCTTTATCTTTTTAATCTAAAAATTAAACAAGCATAAGTGTGATTCAGTTTACCAAATGATTAATCTAGCATACCAACAACATTAACATGCAAGATTAAGCAGATTAAAGCCAAGAAAACAACAAGAACACAAGTAGAACTCAAATCCACCAAAAATCCAAAATTTATCAGATTTTCAAGGTTTTAAGACAAACCTCATGGATGTACATCCACATCCACGAATGTTAGAGCTTATGTGCTAGCAAGAATAAGAACAAGCTTCCAACAACAACCCTGCTAAGATTCAACAGAGTTAGAAGCACAATATCAAAACAGAAAGGTGACTTTTTGGAAAATAAACTTGATTAATGCAACTTCTTGTACCCACTCTTGATCATCCCCAAGATATGAGCCTCACAACACCTTAATATCCTAATTAGGGTGCTATGATCAGATTATATCCCAAAAACTCCAAGGTGTACCAAGAAAACTTAGAAAAATATCAAGTTTTAGTCCAATGTGTAATTCCTTACACAAGGTTTGTAAAAACGTTTTAAGGTTAAATTTCTGTTAACAAATAACATAAACAAGTTTAAGATTAAATGACACTTGGTCTTTCTTCAACAAACTTAACACGATTTCATTAATCAGAAAAGAGGATTTACAAGTTTGTGAACAAGGAAAAACCAAAAGCAGTTCAAATGTAAAGAGCTAAGGCCTTTATATAGGCATACAATAAATCTACTAAGTGCATAAAAACGTAACTAGCTTGATGAAGTCCCCAAGTTGCCCTTTGCAGATTTTGAACTTTGAAGAACATGTGACTCTTTCTTGGCTTGTAGCATGAGTTGGCAGTGTGAAAACTTGATCAAAGGGTGTGGAATAAGCTTAGGAAGTAAGATGAATTGTGAGCTGGTGGATTGCTGTCCCATTCTTGTCTTCTTCCTCTTAGACGTAGCAGGGGAGGTCCCATGTAGCATGTGGGGTAATGAGGTGGTTAATGTTAAGGTTGGGTTTTGTTAAGTGTAACCTTAATCATAATTCTGGAAAGGATTAAGGTTTAATTGTGAGTAAATAACAAAATCCCAAATTTGTTCAAGAACATGAAGAACAGGTTTTTAATCTGTTTTGGGTTAAGATTATGTTTAAAAAGTTGTTTTAGGCGCCAAGATTAGTTTAATCTTAAACCGGGTTAAGTGGGGTGTGACATGGCAGATTGGTGGAATGTGATTGGTGGGATGGGGTGAGTGGGGCACGTGGCGTGTGTTGGTTGGTCTAGGTAACTTCCTTGTCTGGCCACATTAACCCCTTACATTTAATAACGCTTTCATTTGCAATTTAATCCGTTCAAACTCATTTCCCTTTGTTAATTAAGTTTGCTTTTTCACACTTTTGCCCCAAAATATTTTGTAAAGTAAATTCAGGGGTACTTCTTGCAAATTTGTGGTTCTTGAAAGGCTGATTTGGTATTTTCTTCAAGGATAATGGTCTAAACTTGTATGATTGACATTTTGGAGGACTGAAATTGTCAAATCATGTTTCATGAGGGAACATTTTTGCCATTTCTTCAAAGTCAATGGTCCGTTTGTAATTTTGACATTTTCAAAGGGCCAATTTTGCCATTCTTATAACTTGGAGTATGTTTGACTTTGAGGAGGATAAATATTGACATTTTAGCTTTGTTGAGGAACTAAAATTGCCAATTCTTCAAAGTGGAGGGCCCTTTTTGCAATATTGACAAACTTTAGGGACCAATATTGTAATTATGAGGATACAAGGGTATAAAATGTCAATTCTTCCATATTGGAGGACCCTTCTTCATAATTCTTCAAATCTTCAAGGGTTTTTCTTGGGAAAACTTCATTAGGGCTTGGTTCATTGTGCGGCTTCGTTTCCCGTGTTCGTTTTTGCGTGATTCTTGTGATCTTTTGTCATTTTCTCAATATCCTTACCTAAAATACACAAGCAACAAAAACAAGCATATATATGGGTATTTTAATGATATTTAATGCATTTTAAGCCCTATTTGGACGATGAGACTATGTATAAAAGCAGTCTCATCAGTACTCCCCCTCGAAAAGAAATTCTAATTAAAATTAGGGGAGTATATGAGCACACAGTTTTGAAATACTTTGAAAAATTGTGCTAAAAAACCCGAGAAAACTTACTTTCCCGTTGTTAAGGAATAATGTACATAAATGAACATTTTCCTTGTGTTCATGAGCTTAAAACTTTGATTGTTTTGATATAAGCCCATGACCGAGAAAAATTAATTTCTCGTTGTTGAGGATAAGTCAAAGACTTTCCTTTCTTTGGGGACCGTGTTATAGTCTGACATGTGACTATAAGCCATCATGAGAAGAAAGTAGAAAAGACATGTTTTGAACACATTTGAACTCTTATTCGAACTTTATGTACGTACCCGTGTCATTATTGAACAACATTTCTAAGTACGTCCATATTATCGATGCTGAGTGACATGTCGGAGAAGAATATTTTTGGTATTTTTGAAAGATTTTCTCATTTTTTATTTTGTTTTTATAGGTTTTATATTTTTTTATTTTGATTTTCTGAAAGATATATACAAGATTACTATGAATGTGCAAGACGTTCAAGTTCATCTGGAGTGAAACTACGCATACTAAGTCGACGAACCAAGAATTCAAATCTTTCTTGAGAAAGTGCTTTGGTGAAGATGTCGGCTAGTTGGTAGTCCGTCTTGACAAAGAACAGTTCGATCGTTCCTTTTTCCATATGCTTCTTTTTGAAATGGAATCGGACAGCTATGTGCTTGGTCTTGGAGTGTTGGACAGGGTTGCAGGATATGGCTATGGCTGATTGTGAATCATAATAAATAGGAACTTTGTTAAAGTAAAAGCCATAATCCGTGAGTTATGTTCTCATCCAAAGGACTTGAGCACTACAGACGGATAGAGACACATATTCTGCTTCCACGGTGGACAACGCCATACAGTCTTGTTTTCTTGAGGACCAACTCACTAGCTTCTCGCCTAAGAATTGTGCTCCACCGGAAGTGCTCTTGAATGTGTCATGACACACTGCATGGTCGTCATCTGAAAAACCAGTGAGATTAAAACCCGAATCCTTCGTATACCAGAGACCCATATGAAAGGTTCCCCGGAGATAACGAAAGATCCTTTTAACCTCCTTGAGGTGCTTCTCGGTTGGCTTAGCCTGGTACCGAACACATAAACAAGTAGCATGCACAATGTCCGGTCTTCTTGAGGTTAAGTACATAAGGGACCCAATCATACTTTGGTATTTTGCAGCATCTACAAATGTCCCTTTCCTATCTAAATCAAGCTTGTGTTTAGTGTCCATTGGAGTACCAATAGGATCACAGTTATCCATACCAAATTTCGTTAGAATCTCAAGCACACAGTTGGACTGATTTATGAAAATACCACGGGGGGATTGGTGAACTTAGAGACCAAGAAAAAACGTCATTTCCCCCATCATGGACATTTCGAATCGACTTTTTATAATGTCGGCTAATAATATGGAATATTTTGGGTTAGTAGAAACAAATATAATATCATCTACATAGACCTGAGCCACCAAGATGTCGTTGCCGTAGTGCTTGATAAACAACGTTAGATCAATGGTTCCTTTGCTAAAGTGCTTTTGGAGAAGAAATGATGATAATTCGTCGTACCATGCCCTCGTTGCTTGTTTCAAACCATAAATTTCCGTTTTCAACTTGTAGACATGGCTTCGATGTTCGGTGTTGATGAAACCTTCAGGTTGACATACATACACATCTTCTTTTAACGGCCCATGCAAGAAAGCCGTCTTCACGTCCATTTGATACACTGTGAATGATTTGTGTGCAGCGTATGCCAAGAAAATCCTAATAGCTTCCATCCGAGCAACAGGGGCAAAGGATTCTGCGAAGTCAATTCCCTCTTGCTGTTTATAACCTCTTACAACTAACCGAGTCTTGTTCCAAATGACCGTTTGCTCCTCATCCATCTTGTTTTTGAATACCATTTCAGAGTAAGGGATCGATATTGTCCGGTCGAGGAACTAACTCCCATACATCAAGCCGGATGAAATGATTGAGTTCTTATTGCATAGAATCAATCCATGATGCATCATTCATTGCTTCTTTCACACTTGCTGGTTCTATTGTGTTGACAGATAGTGCATAGATACACATATCACCATCAGTACGCAGCTGATTTCGTGTTGAGACTGGTCGTGAGAGATTGCCAATCACTTGAACCAAAGGATGATTCTTAGTCCATTTGTATTCATGTGGAAGTGTATGAGAAACTTGATGCGAGCTCGACGGATCCAAATATGGTGTTGATGGCTGAGTAGTATTTGTGGAAGCCGCAAATGGATTAACAAACTCGTTTTCGTTGAGCATCGCATTGTTTGCATTTTCAGCAACTATTTCATTCTGAAGATGAACATGATTAGGAATTTGCTAAGAATGTTGTTGAGTTGCGTCAGCAGGCGGAGAGGTGATTGGAATATTTGGAGTCAATATGGTTGAGGTTGACGTTGATGGTGCAAAAACGGATGCCGTTGGTGTAGATGCGGTTGGGGGTTCTGGAACTACCGTAGCAGGTGCAACCGGACATTTTGAGGAACACCAAAAGACGAAGGACCCTCCATATATTCATCATAGATTGGCCCAAATAAAACTTCCAAGTCACGTTCCGAAGGTTGTAACAATGAGATTGCTGACGGTGCAAATTAAACCGCGAGTCTTGAACTTACGTGTCCAGAAGTCTGACCTTGAAGCTCGGGATGTGAACTTATATGTCTAGAGGCCATACCCGAGAATTCATCAAAAGTAACATTCATAGTCTCCATTACATTTCTTGTCCTTCGATTATAAACCCTGTAAGCACAAGCAGTTGAAGAATAACCAATGAAAAAGCCAATATCACCTTTAGGTTCAAGATTACCGATATCTTCACGATCATTCTTCGGATAACATAAAGCACCGAAGACATGTAAAAATGAAATATCCGGTTTTCTTCCATTAATGATCTCATAAGGTGTTTTGTTGAAACGAATGTGAATAATAGATCGGTTTTGAGTATAACATGCAGTTGCTATAGCGTCAGCCCATAAGAATACCGATGCACTAGAGGAGAGAAGCATCGTCTGAGCAGCTTCAACTAACGTACGATTCCTCCGTTCCACAAATCCATTCTGCTCTTGATTTCTTACAGCTGAAGTTTGATGATTATATTTCCCCAATGAAGATCAACATAGCCTAGAATTGCAGGAAGATGATTTCCAAATCGGACAGTTCCCATGAATCGCCAAACAAAGTTCTTGAGAAGGCTTCGATTCCCAGTCATATGTTTGGAACAACCTGAGTCCACGCACCAGAGACAAATTTCAACAGCCTCAGAGGGACCGTCTGTATCATAAACGGGAGCTCTGTCAACTTGCATTCCTGAGGTAGATGCTTGTTTTAAGTTTGCCACCAAGATGTAGTTGGCATTCACCTCTTCTTCCTCGTCATATTTTGTAGCAGAAGCCATAAGATCAAATTCCTCAGCTTGAAGTGGAATCCCTGCCTCTTCTTTTTGTGCTATGAAAAGCTGAGTCTGAAGATAAGCAACATCCCTCTTCTTTTTGGCTGTGCAATCTCGAGCATAATGACCAAATCCCCTGCAGTTGTAGCACTGAACTTGACGATTGTTGTTTCAGTTTCCCGTACCAGTATTCTCAGCCATTGCAGCCACAATGTTTCCCATCTGATTACCAACCACTGGCATAACTATTAACCTATTCTGATTACCCGCATTTGGAACATTCGGATTCTGACCATGGATTTGTCCATACTGATTTCCTGCATTTCCAACATTCTGACCATATTGTGTCCCCGTGTTCCCAGCAGCTACCAATTGGCGATCTTGATTCGCATTCATGAAAGGTTGAGCAATCTGCCTATTTCTAGTGTTCAAGGAGATTCTCTGATTGTTGTTGGTGGGGTTAATGGTGAATTTGAATGCTTTGCAAGAAGGGCAAGACCAGTATTAATAGCGTGAGTAGGATCGGTGATGTCATCAAAGAAGGGAATGGGTTGTTGTAAGTAATTTACAGCAGCAGGAGGTTGATATCCATAAGATGTGAGTTGTTGTTGTGGCATGAAGTTACTTGATGAGGGTTGATAGTAAGGTACCATGGGATATGACATAGATGTTGGAGAGTTTACCATAAAAGCCAATGGATCTTGTGTCTTGGCACGTCGTTGCGCCCAAACTTCGTTAGCTTCATCTTGATTCATCTTCAAATAATCATAAACTTGAATGTAGTCCACGACATGCAGATCCTTGGTTTGATTGACAAGAGTGACATATCGTGACCATTCAGAAGGAAGATTATCAAGGAATTTGATGTTGGCAGCAATTTGAGTAGGTTCATGTTTGTTTCGTCTAAGATGATTCATGAGGGTTGAAAAACGATGATAATAATGTTCAACTTGTTCCCCTTCAGTAGATGTAAATTTCTCCCATTCACGAAGCAACTTAGTTTCCTTTTCTTGTATACCAATTTCAGTGCCCTTCATCATTTTCTGAATCCTAAGCCACATCTCGTGTGCGGTTTCACAACTATCGACAGCACCATAAACATCTTCAGGAAGTCCCATGAGAATGACTTGAATTGCTTGATCACCGGCATCGAGTTGTTTGGATTCAGCTTCAATTAATTCTTCATCCGTTTGCTCATGACTAGAGTCAGCCACTGGGTTAGCATTCGTAGGATCCCCAGGCACAAGAATTGTTCTTCTAACATACGGACCTTTTAGAATCGAGTTGACAATCAACTTGCCCAAAGGTTTACATTTTGCATAACGAAGGGGACGAGTATCCCATGTAGTGTAGTTCTCCTTAGTAAGCATGGGTGGACGATTCTCAGTACCCGCGGTATAAATATCTTGTTAAGACATCATCGTAGAAGTCGTGTGATAAACAGGATCTCAATTCGTAGAAAGTAGAGTGATGTAGTAAAAATAAATAAATTGATTAAATCCCCTAAGAATGTGATCTTGAGAAGCCAAAAAAAATCCAAGATTAACAAAAAAACTCACGATTCGAAATTTTTTAAGACACTTTTTTTGAAAAATTTAGCAAGAATTTTTCGGACAAATTCTCAAGTTGATCTTCGGAATACATAAATATGGGGACTTCGCAATCTAAACCAAAAAAACTTACTTCAGAATGATGACCCTTGGTAACTTCGCAATGTCCAACTTAAACAACAACTTCGCAATCTAGATGTTACCCACTTCGCAATCCAAAAAAAATTATCTTCGGAAAAGTGAAGAAATACTACTTCGGAATAATTTTGAAGGACCACTTCGCAATAATTCTTGATGACCACTTCGGAATAATTTTGAAGAACCACTTCGCAATAATTCTAGATGACCACTTTGGAATTATTTTGAAGGACTACTTCACAATAATTCTAGATGACTACTTCGGAATAATTTAAAGTTGATGACTTCGGAATATGTCTTCAATGGCACATCAGAATAAAGATGTGGTACACTTCGGAATATTGGATGTTTGGAACTTCGGAACAGGTGATGTAATTCACTTCGGAATAATCACTATATTTTCACTTCGGAATCTGGAACATTTGCACTTCGGAATGCTTTTTCTAGAGGACTTCGGAAAAAACTAAAACCCTCTTGGGTACTTCTGAATATGGGAATTAGTCCGAAGTGGAGACATGTTTCCGATTTTTTTGTGATCCAGAATTCTAGATATTCAAAAATATCTCGAAAATCACCAAAAAAAACCAAAAACTTTGCGATTTTGATCAAACAAAGTATCCCAAATCACTACCACAACTATGTAGTTTATTTGGTTACAAACTTTAACCACCAAAACGCAAAGATTTCAAGCTTCAAACATGAATCAACCTAAAACCCACGAAAATAAATTAACAAAAACAACACCAAAGAGCTATCCACGAATCCCTTGGCGAAGGATACCACTTGTATAAATTATACACACGACTAACCAAACACGAATAACATGATGAAGATTAAACCAAAAAAGAAAGATTAGATTAAGATGAAGAAAATAAAATACAAAGATTGGTGTTTTCCTAGTGAGAGAAACAAACACACCTTTCTCTCTCTAAAACTCTCAAATGGAAAAGCACACCTACACAAATGAGGAGAATTTGCCTTTTATTCTAAAGAGTAAATGTTTAGGAGGCCTTCCTCATTTGTGTTTTCGGACTAATTCCCGTTACATGAACAATAATAGCTAAGAACTCTCGACACCGTTGAATGGCATTTTTCACGAGCTTCGCAACGGTATATTATATAACCATCACTTTAAATACGGCTAACAGGTCTCTTATGTACCTTACAGCCAGCAGGCCTGATATTCATCATGCCACATGCTATTGTGCACGATATCAAGCCAGACCTAATCAAAAGCACCTCAAAGAGGTGAAATGGATCTTTTGGTACCTTAAGAATACCATTCACATGGGACTCTGGTATCCGAGGGAAACCGGTTTTCATCTAACAACTTTTTTAGATTCTGATCATGCAGGTTGCCTTGATATTCGAAAAAGCACTTCTGGTAGCTTAAAATTTCTAGGGGAAGACAAGCTTGTGAGTTGGTCGTCAAAGAAGCAGGATTGCACTTCGCTCTCATCAGCTGAAGCAGAATATGTTGCTCTATCCGTGTGTTGTGCTCAAGTCATCTGGATGAGAACTCAAATAAAGGATTATTGGTTCCACTTTGATAAAATACCTATGTATTGTGACTCAAAGTCGGCCATAACCATCTCCTACAATCCAGTTCAGCACTCCCGTACCAAACACATCACAGTCAGATATCACTTCATCAAGGAACAAGTGAAATGTGGTATCGTGGAATTATACTTTGTTAGAACTGAGTACCAGATAGCATACCTGTTTACAAAAGCTCTATCCCAAAATAGGTTTAAGTATCTCGTTGGCCGTCTTGGTATGAAGTATATGACTCAGAAGACTTGGCGGTTTTGGTAAATGAAGCTGCTTGATACTCTCTCATAATGACTTCTAAGCGCATCACAGCATAGGACTCGGACCTCACATAAGGGAAGTTTATCACGAACGATGACTTAACCTTCAAAATGAGAAATTCATATTTCTCGGTCATGAGCTTCTCTTAAAAACATTCAAAGTTTTTTAGCTCATGAAAAATGACTTCTAAGTAAATGTCAACTTAGAACTCGAATTTCAACTTAAGGAAAGTTTATCACGGATGATAACTTAACCTTCGACACGGGAAATTAATTTTTCTTGGTCATGAGCTAGTTACAAAACATTCAAAGTTTTGAGCTCATGTAAATCAAAAAAAAATTTAAAACCGTTGAACACAATTTTTCAAGAATTTCTCAAAAGGTTTTTCTAAATCTTTCAAAATTATGTGTTCAATCCCTTCCTCATAATGTGATTTTGTATCTCAAAAATGTCTTATGTTATTTTGATCAATTTTTTAGGGGAGCGTTTTAGAATCCAAGCCTTTAATGTTGTTGAGTACATCTCTGATATTGTCATATTTTATGTATCAAACACATTCCAAAAATGATATAACATTGTCAAATGTAAAATATTATATGGGAAAAGGCATCTCATCTCCGTACCTCAACATATTTTGTGGTGTCGTTTTTCTAAAATTTTGTTAAATTTTGTCCCAAGACACACAAATATTGTTGAGGGGGAGTGATGTAGCCTTTTTACACACCTTTAGGAAAATGAGGCAAAATAGTGGAAAGTATTAAGTGTCGGTTTAGGAAAACCAAGCACTAATGACCAATGGTGAAAGTTCGTTTCCCAAAGAGGCTAGTGTGTTGTGTAGAGAGATGATTAATTATGTGATTATATGATTATGAGAAAGAAAATAGAAATGGGATAAGAAGAGAATGACGGTTACGATGACGGATTACACTAAGACGAAAAGGTCGTACACGTAAAATCGTAAAAGCACCAAATTTAAAAATTTACCCTAAAAATTCCTAAAAAATTGCAATAAATCCTAAATAATGTAATTAGAGTTTACAAAAAATAATAAATCACCCAACCCTTTTATTTAATTAAATAATGATTTTTTAATGCTAATTAAAGCCCTAAAAATCAATTTAATTAATAAAAAGCCCAAAATGAGTTTTATCACTTTGTAAACCTCTAATATGACCTAACTTAATTTAAAAATATTTTTGAAAATTTAAAAAATAATTAAAACTATTTAAAAATAATTAAAAACTATTTAAAGTTAAAATAATTATAAAAATTAAACTAAGGACAATAAAAATATTCTAAAAGTTGTAAAATTCCTAACTTTATGTATTTAACCTAAGAAAAATATAAAAACTTGAAAAATCTAAATTTTAATTTTTAATAATAAAATAATAATAAAATAATATTAACAATCCAAAATTTATAAAAAATTCTAAAAACTTGCAAACTAGCTTAATTTAACCTAAATAAACAGAAAATGAAGTTGAAATTACAAAATTACCCCTAATGGGCCTCCAAATGGGCCAAAAGACCAAACAGTCACCTTAATGGGCTATAAATAGGCCCAATAAGCAAAATGTTGTCCAGTTAAGCCCAAAAACTCCTATCTGACTCAAAATTTGATTTTAAACACAACTTTTCAAAGGCCCAAAAGCTGAAAATGTTAAATAAGCTGGCTTATATCAAACAGCTTATTCTTAATGGGCTTTTTGGCCCATTAAGCTATAAGCTGATGCCATAAGCTCAAATTAGACACACAAGCTTCTTTTGAGTTTCTTAAGACTTATGTAAAAAGAAATTTGAAATAAGCCAAAGAAATAAGCCTGAAAATGCAAAAAGCAATCTACAGAAAACGACAAAATAGTCGTTTTTGAGTTCTAGGCTATCCCAAGAGCTGATTCAAATTGCAAAAGCTTTTAAATGACTTAACTAAGCTTAATCAACAAAAAGTTTTCAAATAAGTTCACTCAATAAGCTGGAATAAGCAAATAAGCACTTATGAAAAAGTCAAATGAGTTGGTTTTCTAGCAAAAAGTCAAAGTCAAAGTCTAGTAAGCTCTAGTTCAATTAAATGGGTAAAATAATGAAGATCTATCACAAAAAATAAGTTGTTGCAGGTCTGAATAAGCCAATATGGCTTATTGATAAGCTAACTGAAAAATTGCACTAGCAGGGGCTAGTTTTGGGTGTTGAGCAGTGGAAACTTTTTCCACTGCTTGACTTCTTGACTTTTTTGTCTTTAGTGACTTTTTTGGAGATTGAAGTTACACAAAGGCACCCAAATGATCAGTGGATCAAGAGGAGTCAAATACAACAAAGAAATCACAATCAACAACAACCAATTAGTGAAGTTAATACAATCAATCACCAGATATGCCCAAACATGAACAAATAAGCAGTTGAGGTTCAATAAGGACTTATAGCACAATTCAGCCAGCCAAACTTAACCAAATGCATACACAAGCAATATTAAACATAAATAAGCAAGTCTAAACAGGTTTAATGCACTGATTCAAAGTATTGAGTAAGATTCAAGCACTTAAAGTTACTGGTGAACTATGAACATGCCATTTTTTCACTTTGCTGATGCACTTGACTGATGACGTATAGTCCCCAACCGGGTCATGAGCCCGGCTCACGGGTACTACCCGTATCCGGCCCATAACAGATGGGTGGATAAATGTCATTCAGGCTTATGGGTTTGAGCGAACAGTACCCGCACATGTGTGCGGCCCACGGCCCAAGGCGGCCGACATAAGATTAGACAGAATAATATTCTGTCTAGGAATATCTTTATCCCAATAGGAGAAGATATTCACTACCAGAATTAGAAGATAACAATCATTCTAATTCTGGTGCTTATCTCTTCCTTGGGGCCGACGCATCAGTAGAGGCCCACTAGGGTTTCACTGCCTATAAAAGGAACCCCCAAGGTTCCACAAAGATATTACGACTTATACTCTAAACTCACATAAACCTTAAAACGATTATGATATGAGCTTAAACTCATATCCTTTTATCAACAAATAACCTTAAAACAAGAAGCAAAATACCAATTTATTTGGCAAAAACAGTATTATGTGGTATGTTTGTGTTTGTGTGCACTTGTGTAGGTAAGAAGATACATTTTCAAGCAAACAAGGAAAAATCAAGCTCAAATGGATGAAAAAGACAAAAGAGGATCAAAAGTGACAAGACTTTGAAGTATAAGGACCTATCTTGACAAGTTATGAAAGTTGAAGGACTTAAAGTGCAAATAATGAAAAGTCAAGATTCAAGTCAAACTTGGTCAACTCTCAAGTCAACTCAGTCAAAGGACCATTTTTGTTCAAGGATGGAAGTTAAAGGACAAAATATGTCAAAAGAATGAAGATCCTAGCTCAAAACAACATTCTGCCAAGTACAAGGACTAGTTCTGCCAATTGTTGAAAGTAATTTGAAGCTTGATCCATGTGAAAGGGAGAGAACCAATAAGATTGCAAGAAAAGTGGGACAAGGATCACCACATAAGCCCACTAGCGCCGTTTTGCATTTAATACAAAATCTGAACAGTAAAGCGCACTTCATTTAAATCAACCAATGAGAATGCGCCACTCCATAATCCTTTTATCTAATTTTGGATATTGATCCGTGTGACCAGATGACAACTAATCAGAGATTGACACGTGGCGTCTTCTTTAAAAAAAGAAAAATTGCCAGGATCGTGATTGAGATAGAAGCCATTTCATGGGAAGATTAAAACACCAAACTTGCTTAATTTTGAGAGACGAGTTCAACGGTGCAAACCAATTAACAAGACATTCATCCAATCAAAAACACCCAATTCATTGTTCATACCTTCAAAATGCGGATTTGCAGATTTCTCCACGTGGCAAGCTGAGATTGGCCCTGACACGTCACCAACCCCAACTAACTCTCCTCTCATGTCTATAAATACCTAGTTTAGTCTTCATTTTCAGTTGTAGCTTAATTTTGTAAAAACACCTAGTTAACTTTCCCTTTCCTTTTTCCCTCACTTTTCCCCTAACTACTCAAGAGTCTGACAAACTCTTGAGTCAGTTAGTTAGTTACTACCTTTGTAACAGATTTGTAACCGTTTTCTAGCAATAAAATTCAAATTTCCTTTTTCCCGCCAATTCTGTTCTTATCATTCCAGTCAGAATCTTGCTGCATTTGGATATTGTTGATACTGTTGAGTGTTTGTTATGATCAATCATTGATCATAACTGACATTTGTGAAGTTTGTTAGTTGTTTGATCACAATTCAGCCATTACCTAGTTCCAATGGAGTTTTCAAGCAGTTTGATGGATTCCAGTTGATTGTTGATTGATTCTTGTTGATTTCTAGTGATAGGTGGTGGTTATCACTAGGGCAAGAGAGCTCAGCGCTCCTCTTCTTCTCAAAGGATATCTACATTAGGTTTTAAGCTTCTTGTTTTTGTTCCTCTAAACAGTCAAATGCCATGCTTCATTTTCCTAGTTTAAATCTGATGGCTGCATGATATAATTGATAGTAGTTGTTGTTTGATTGATCTTTGTGTGTTTGTAGCCTAATCTTGCATACTTGTGTTTTGATTTAGATTTAGTTTAAGTTTTCTGCATCATTTCAGTCATTTTAAGCCTTGCAATTCATTTGAAGTTCTTGTTGTGTTAATTGACTGCATTTAGTTCTTATATCTTTCATTTTGTCCATTGAAGTTAGATTGCTATAGCATTTGAATCAGCTTAAGTCAGAACTTAATAAGTCTTTGTAAAATTTTGTTCATAGCAGTTAAAGGAGTGTTTGGTAATAGATCAAAAATAATTTTCAAGTATTGAGAATTGGTGTTTTAGAGTTCATTTCCAGTCCTTAGGTGATAACAAGTGGTTTTAAGTCTTTTACAAGTCAAATGCAAAGTCAAACAGGCAAATGGCACTAAAATTGTTTGGGTCAGCTTCCATTTAGTTTTGTTCTTAAAAACTTGCCAATTTCAATTGCTTAGTTCTCATTCAATACTTGAAGGAATTCAACCAAATTTGTTTCCAGTCCTAGCTTATATCATAAAGTTTTAGATTCCATAAGGAAATTCTACAGTATTAGTTAATAAGTTGGGAAATAGCTTTTTGGTCAAAGGCTGAGCAAAGCTCATTCTCTGTGATAAAGCTGGTTACTGTTTTCCTATATCTTCAAATCCACTTCACAAAACTTGTGATTTTCTTTCATAGAATCAGTTAGTAAGTGTTCCTAGTTAATTCCTGAAAGTTTGAGCTTTTTGCAAATTCTGGTCAACGTTTGGTCAACATAAGCTCTTTTTAGCTTATTTCAGTTTAAGAGCTTATTACTGGATGAAATTTGTTCTAGTTTGATTTCCCAGTCTTTAAATAAGTTGCTTAATCAGTTTCAAGAGAAAAATCCAGTTGTGGTTGACTAAATTTGGCTAGAGCTTATTTTGAGCTTATCAATAAGCACTCATTTGCTTATTTTTGATCTTTAGCTTAATTCCTTGAATACACGTAGCTTAAATGAGATTTTAAGAGTTTTGCAAGTTGTTTCATCTGATTTGGTTGAGTAATAAGCTCAAACGAGCTTATTCTTTCTTTTGTCCCGTTTTTAGTTAAAGACTTTTCAAAATTGCTCTTTAGTCCTTTCTTTTCTAACAGTGTTTAATCTTTGGCTAAACTTCTAAGAATTTAGGGTTTGCATAACTTTGGTCCCTGGAATTTGAAATTTGTTAAAATTCAGTTAGTAGTTTGTTAGATTTGTTACATTTTGGTAAGTTTGTTATTGTTTTTGCATTTTTGATCCTTATACTTTACTGTTTTGCATTTTTAGTCCCTATAGTTGTTAGAATTTACATTTCAAGCATTTACATTTCATAGAATTTACAATTTCAGTCCCTTTAGTTTCAAGTTTTGCATTTTACATTTTACTTGAATAAAAACGTGGTATTTGCAATTTGTTTTACATATACGTAGGTATTATTTTTCCTTTTGGCAAGCATTTGTTGAATTAGCAATAGATTACCAAGCAAGCTTAACAACCAAGAACAATTAAAAATCCGATATTGGTTGGACTTTCTATTGGTTAAGAACTGAGAAAACGAACTACATTATACTACATTTCAAATGGCGCCGCTGCCGGTTCTTTGACTACACGAGAGACTATCGATTGACGGTTTTCATTGGCTTTTGGGATCCGTTCATTTTGTGAACGTTATTTTTACGTATCATAAATCAAAAACAAATAAAAAAATCAAAAATATAAAAATATATAAAAACTAAAAAATTAACAAAACAATTCTTTTCCTAAAGAATTGACCAAAAAAATTAAAAAATCCAAAAAGCAATCTTTTTCCTAAGAGATTGCACACAAAAATATATATTATTGGATTCTCTCGGTTTTTATGTACATATAGTATTTTCCTTTAAAAAACTCATAAATACAAAAATATTTTCCATATATTATTATAAGTAAATACGTATACGTATAAGAACAATCAATCTACATATCTTCCATAAGTATTGCCGAGGCAATACACCGTGTTGAGGGGCGCTCCGGTCCTTGACACGTGTATCGATCAAACAAGATAAAGCAAGAATAGATAAATACTCTCAATAAGCAACAATTCGAAGAATACGAACATTTAAGTGAATAGAAAGGCGATGTGCTATAAAATGCCATCTAAGGGTCAATAGGTACTTAAGTGCTTCGCGCCACCTAACCCCCCGTTCACTTGGGAGTATTCTAAGAAGGAAGGCTTCATTGAGGGTCTTGCACCCAAAGTAGTAACTACATATATTGTTATTTTCTTGTGGATATTTAATATTGAAACTCGAAGAGGATAATCCATTTCTCTTCAAAGTCACACGAGAGCTTCTCTCTCATTCCTCGTATTGAGTTGCATGCTCACTCGCGGGCGTGCACAAATACCGATTGGTGTACAACCTCTTCCTCCGAAAAGGAAGAAAAAGAGAAAGAGTAAGACCACCACCGTTCACCAAGCCGATCACGAGAATCGTGCTTTGTCACCACCACAAGAAGCCATGGCTATTGATAATCGTACTTTGTATGAACGTATGCAATCCAACATTCATGGATATTCTAGTGCCATTAAGATTCCCGACTTTCCCGCTAACACATTTGAGCTACATACATCTATGATCAATATGGTTGCTTTATCACCTTTCTTGGGAAAACAAAATGAGGATCCTCATGCTCACCTAAAGAGATTCCTTTCACTTTGCAATACCATTAAGCATAATGGGGTTCCACATGAGGTCATTAGATTGATGTTAGTGTCATTTTCTTTAGATGGGAGTGCTAAGCATTGGTTAGACACCCAACCACCCGATAGTATCACCACATGGGACGGTTTTACCACTAAGTTTTTGAACAAATTCTTTCCTCCACAAAAGACTATGGCTTTGAGGAATTTAATTATGGGCTTTACACAAAAACCTAGTCAATCCTTTAGTGATGCTTGGGAAGAGTATAGTGAGTTGTTGAGGCGATGCCCTAACCATGGATTGGATGATGTAAACCAAATCAATACCTTCTATAATGGCCTTAAACCTCACCACCAAGATTCACTAAATGCTTCCGCGGGAGGGAGTATTCTTCTTAAAACATACCACGAGGCTTTGAAAATTATTGAGACTAAGGCAATGGTTCAAACAAACAATCTATTTGAAGAAAGGGTTCATGTTCTCCAAAACACTTCTCAAACTCCTTGTGACATCCAAATTCTTAAAGAGATCCTTCAACAAGTCAAACAAGGACAAGAAATGACTCAAGACATGGTTCAAAATTTTAAGAGCATGACATTGAAAAATTCCTCAAATAATGTGAATGCCATCACCATTTCTTGTGTTACTTGTGGAGGCCCCCACTCTTATGAACAATGTGATAAGGTGCAAGGGTATCAAGGGGAATGTTATGCTTATCAAGAGGAACACCGTGAACACTTCAAGCCTAACATCAATCCAAATAACCTTTCTTACAAATCCCAAAATTACCTTACTCCACCCGGCTTCCCACCCCAACCACCCACCCAAATTCCACAAAATCCTCCTCAAATTTTAGCAAGGAATCAAGGGCAAAGACAACCATACCAAGGAAATAACTACAAGACACCCAATCAATTTCAACCTCAAGCAAATACCTTTTATCCACCACAACAAGGGTTTAATCAACCACTTCCATTTATTCCCAATCAAGCATATGCTCCAATACCAAATCAAGCTTACCCTCAAAATCCAACTCAAGGATATGGGATGCAAGAGACTCAAGAGTATGTTGACAAGAAAATGCGTGAAATTGAGAAGAGAATGAATGATCAATTGAAACGTACAATGGAGGAACAAATCAATAGGGTTTTAGTGGCGGTAACTCAAAGACCACAAGGGGCTTTACCTTCTAACACACAAACAAACCCTAGGGCCAATGTCAATGCTATTACAACAAAGAGTGGAACAACAACAAAGGATCCTTCACCTCCTAAACCTACTCTTGTTCAACCCACTTGTGCTCCTACTTGTGACAAGCCTTCTACTTCTACTCCACCTCCTCAAAATGCTCCTATTCACTCAAACACACCTTCTCAACCACCTCATACTTCTCCTTTACCTTCCACACTTCCCAATGAAGAAGCTAACAAAGACAAATCTTCCACCACAACACCTATTCCACCTACACCAAAACCTACTCTTCCATACCCTTCAAGGTTGAAAAAGGACAAGTTAAAGAACAAAGATGACATCCAAGTCTCCAATTTCTTAAGGATGTTCAAGCAACTCAATATCAACATATCCTTTGCGGAAGCTCTTGCTTATATGCCAAAGTTTGCTAAGATGTTCAAGGATTTGCTCTCAAACAAAGAAAAATTGGTTGATTTGCCTAACACATCACTTAATGAAAATTGTTCCGCGGTGTTACTTAAAACCTTACCAACAAAACTTGGAGATCCGGGGCGCTTCTTGATACCTTGTAATTTTCCCGGTGTTGAAAATTGCATGGCTTTGGCGGATTTAGGGGCAAGCATAAATCTCATGCCTTTATCGGTTTGGAAACAACTATCTCTTCCCGAGCTCACTCCCACTAGGATGACTCTTGAACTAGCCAACCGAACCATAGCTCACCCCGTAGGTATAGCGGAAGATGTGTTTGTAGGTGTGGATAAGTTTACCTTTCCGGCCGACTTTGTAGTGGTCGATTATGACATGGATCCTAGAGTGCCTTTGATTGTTGGTAGACCGTTTTTGAGAACGGGTCGTACCTTGATAGATGTGGCGGAAGGAGAATTAATTATGAGAGTAGAAGATGAGAAAGTGGTGTTTAAGTTAGGGAAAGTTTGTGATAGAAAAGAGGTTAAGGAGTCTAGACCTTGTGAGACTATTAACATTGTGGATGTGCTAGATGAAGTGTGTAATGAACACTTTCATGATGCTTGTAAGAATGCTAGTGATGAGATTCCACATGTTGAAACCGTGGCCTCAATTGCTCCCTCTTTAACACCTTTTGGAGAGAGTGATTTCCTCTTGGAGGAATTTGAGTCTAACTTTCTTGGTGATGATGATTCTCCCATTAATTGGGAAGAAGATATTCTTACAATCCAAAAGTTGCTCAATGAGGACCCTATTCCTTCTCCTATTCCACAAGAGATTACCATTGAGGAACCTTCCATAGTAAAACCTTCCATAGAGAGTCCACCTCCCATTGAACTTAAGGAACTTCCATCCCACTTAGAATATGCTTTCTTAGAAGGAAAAGACCAATTACCGGTGATTATTGCTAAAGAGTTGAAAGAGGATGAGAAGGAGCAACTTATTGAAGTCCTTAAGAAACACAAGAAAGCCTTAGCATGGAAAATATCCGACATAAGGGGAATTGATCCACATTTTTGTACTCACAAAATCCTTATGGAGGATGACTATAAACCCGCCATTCAAAACCAAAGGAGAGTTAACCCAAAAGTCCATGAGGTTATTAATAAGGAAGTGATTAAACTTCTAGATGCGGGTATGATTTATCCCATTTCCGACTCTCCATGGGTTAGCCCGGTTCATTGTGTTCCAAAGAAGGGTGGAATCACCGTGGTGCCTAATGAGAACAATGAGCTTATTCCCACGAGACTTGTAACCGGTTGGAGAGTTTGCATTGATTATAGAAAACTCAATGAGGCAACTAGGAAAGACCATTTCCCGCTTCCCTTTATGGATCAAATGCTTGAACACTTAGCGGGAAATGAGTACTATTGTTTTCTTGATGGCTTTTCGGGTTATTTTCAAATACCCATTGACCCTAAGGATCAAGAAAAGACCACATTCACTTGTCCCTACGGTACATTTGCTTACAAGAGGATGCCTTTTGGCCTATGTAATGCACCGGGGACGTTTCAAAGGTGCATGATGGCGATTTTCCATGACATGATAGAGCAAACCATGGAGGTTTTTATGGATGATTTTTCTGTATTTGGAAGCTCCTTTAGCTCATGTCTCACCAATCTTGAGAGAATGCTTAAGCGTTGTGAGGAAACACGTTTGGTGCTTAATTGGGAGAAATGTCACTTTATGGTGAAAGAGGGGATTGTTTTAGGACACAAGATATCCAATAAGGGATTAGAAGTTGATCGATCCAAAATTGATGTGATTGCTAAGCTTCCCCCACCCACCTCGGTTAAAGGTGTGAGGAGTTTCTTAGGTCATGCGGGATTTTATAGGCGCTTTATACAAGATTTCTCTAAGATAGCTAGACCGATGACTCATCTCTTGGAGAAAGAGGCTCCTTTCATTTTTGATCAAGCTTGTTTAGACTCTTTTGAGACCCTTAAGGAAAAATTGACTAAGGCTCCCGTTTTGGTTTCTCCAAATTGGGAATTACCTTTTGAGCTTATGTGTGACGCTAGTGATTATGCGGTGGGGGCCGTCTTAGGACAACGAGTTAATAAGCATTTTCAACCTATACACTATGCGAGTAAAACCATGACCGGTGCGCAACTTCATTACACTACCACGGAAAAAGAGTTGCTTGCTATAGTATATGCTTTTGAGAAGTTTCGACCATATCTTGTGCTTTCCAAGACCATAGTGTATACGGATCACTCCGCTCTCAAGTATCTTATGACAAAACAAGATGCTAAGCCTAGGCTTTTGAGATGGGTTTTGTTGCTTCAAGAGTTTAAGATAGAGATTCGTGATAAGAAAGGGGCCGAGAATTTAGCGGCGGATCATTTGAGTAGACTTGAGCATCCTTTTCAAGGAGATTTCCCACATCAAGAAATCAATGAATCCTTTCCACTAGAGGAGCTCATGTCTATCTCTTCCCAAGAGGATGCCACACCTTGGTTTGCGGATATAGCAAACTATCTTGTGGGCAATGTGCTTATTGAGGGTCTTACTTATCAACAAAAGAAAAAGTTTCTTAAGGAAGTTAAGTATTACTTTTGGGATGATCCATATCTTTTTAGGCAATGTGCGGACCAAATCATTAGACGGTGTGTAGATGGGCCCGAGGCATTTAAAATCTTAGAGGCATGTCATAAAGGACCTACGGGTGGACATTTTGGGCCTAACTACACCGCCAAGAAAGTCTTTGATTCGGGTTACTATTGGCCTTCCATTTACAAGGATGCTCAAGAGATGGTGAAATTTTGTGATGTTTGTCAAAGACAAGGAAAAATTACACAACGTGATGAGATGCCACAAAATTTTATCCAAGAGTGTGAGATATTTGATGTATGGGGAATAGATTTCATGGGACCTTTTCCATCCTCTAAGGGAAACAAGTATATACTTGTGGCGGTGGATTATGTGTCCAAGTGGGTGGAGGCTAAAGCCTTACCTACTAATGATGCTAGAGTGGTTGTAAAGTTCTTGAAACAATTGTTTGCTAGATTTGGTGTACCTCGGGCCATCATAAGTGATCGTGGTACGCACTTTTGTAATGATCAATTCACGAGAGTTATGAAGAAATATGGAGTGAATCATAGACTTTCTACCGCGTATCACCCTCAAACAAATGGTCAAACCGAGGTCACAAATCGTGGTTTAAAGAGAATTTTAGAGAGAACGGTGGGAGAGCATAGAGCTTCTTGGTCGGATAAGCTCGATGATGCTTTGTGGGCGTTTAGGACGGCTTTTAAAACACCAATTGGTTGTACTCCTTATAGGCTTGTCTATGGAAAAGCGTGCCACCTCCCATTTGAGTTAGAACATAAGGCATCTTGGGCTCTCAAGTGGGCTAACTTTGATTTAAACCAAGCCGGTTCACATAGGAAAGATCAAATCAATGAGATGGATGAGTTGAGAGCCAATGCCTACGAGAATTCTTTGCTTTACAAGGAAAAGACTAAGAAATTGCATGATGCTAAGATCAAGAATCGAGAGTTCAAAGTTGGAGAGCCGGTTCTCCTCTTTAACTCAAGATTGAAGCTTTTTGCGGGCAAGCTTAAGTCGAGATGGTCCGGTCCATTCACTATTGCTCAAGTGTTTCCATATGGAACTATTGAGTTGTCCCAACCCGATGGTCCAAATTTTAAAGTGAATGGTCACCGTGTTAAACATTACTTTGGGGAGGACATTTCCGTTGAAATGGTCCAAGAGGTCCCCATTTTCCCCATGAATTAATTCATTGAGGGACGAGTCGAGCTAGAGACTCATTAACTCAAGCATCGTATAACTAGGTTTAGAGTGTTGTAGGTTAGAAATAAAGGCATAGATTTGGAGATAAGTGTAGGGGAGACCTTCTTTTGTCTTCTTGATTGTTTGTAGGATTGCTCACTCATCTCATGCTTTGGAGCTTATGGAGGAGGCCCTTGTATCCGGTTCACTTCGTTACTTTAGTGAATTTTCATTGACACCTTGTGCTTAAACATGATTTCACTAATAGTTGTCCTTTCCTTAACTTGGGTTAAGCAAAGTCTATTCATTGTCATAAGTGTAGGGGAAGTTTTTATACATCCATGCTCTTAAACATTGAGGACAATGTTTAGCTTAAGTGTAGGAGGGTCTTCTATCGAAGTGACCTTACCTAGAACTTGTCATTGTCTTGCATGATAACATGGAAAATTGAATTTTCAACATTTTTCAAATTTTTGATCTACTTTGGCCACCAAAAATATGCATTCATAATTTTTGCATCAATCATTTGCATAACACATTTGCATTGTATATATTTCTTCTTTTATCTTTCATCAAAATAAATAAAAAGGAAAAATATAATAAAACATGGTTTTAACAAGTTTAGACTTCTTTGACATATTAGGCCCGCCATGGATATTTTGACTCAACCCGAGTTTGCTTATCTTAGCACTCTCTAGCTAGTATCCTTAACCATGTAGTCCTTCATTGGTCTATTAGACTAAGCTTCCACCAATTTCATTCTTTGAAATTTTAAATTTGTGGAGAATGGGAAATGATAGAGTTGAAGCAAGTGTAAAAGGGCTAGATAGACTTCATGGCAATTACTTGTGGCTATACCCTTCTCTTCTTGACCTCTACTTTCTTCGCATGTATATAATTGTTAATAAATAATCAAGAACGGTTTTAATTGGTTTGTAATCTCTTATGCATTTTTGGCTAATCATTTATGGTTGATATGAGTACGTCTTAAGATTCTAAGTTAGCACGTTTTATGTGTACTAGACTTATGTCATGCTCCATATTTAGCGGGTGTTTTTCCTTTTCTTCTTTTCAAATTTCTTTGTGAGGAATAAAGAAAAATAAGAGCGGCTTATGAAAAAAAATGAGTGGCTAGAAAAAAAAAAAGAAAAAAAATAATGCAAGACTCCCAAGAGGGGCAGTGTGGTGTTAATTATAGTGACTATTGAGTTCCAATATTACCTTGACGGGTTGCGGGGATTCAATAGATTGCTCCAATCCAATATTACCTTGACGGGTTGCGGGGTTGAAGATCCAAAATCTCAAAAAGATGCGGATGTAAATTATTGCGTGAGTTTTATTTTTCTTTCCTTAGCGAGTGTGTAGTTACTTATGAAAGCATGACATGAGGATTTTACACATAAGGCGAATGACTTATTACTCTTAATACGGACTTATATTAATTGTGAGCGGTTTTTCAAGTAATGGATGAGAAGATTACTTAGGATTAAAACCGTGCTTCCTTATTTTTGGATTTTACACTTCTTATATTTCACACTTGAATAATGACAAATTTGCTCACAAGCAGTTTGCTCAAATAATAACCGGATCCACATTTAATTGTCATGAATAAGTTGATGCACTTTTTACTTGTGAATGCAATGATTCCATTTATAAGCTTGGTATGGGGAAAGTGAAACTTGAGGGTGATAAATGTTCATGGTATCCAAGCCCTAATCCAAGTCATTGAATTCTTTATGAGTTATTTCCATCAAAACCATTTCAAGAAAAATCAAAAAGATATAGATAGAATTGTATTTTGATTCATTGCATTATTAAAAGTCAAAATCATGCATCATCTAGTTTAGAGTAGCATAGATGCATCTCATATGGCCAAGGTGGATTAATTATGAGGGAAATGTAAATTTTTAAGCCTTGAAATATAATATTGCATGAGGACATGACAATGCTCAAGTGTAGGGGAATTTGATATGAGCTTAAACTCATATCCTTTTATCAACAAATAACCTTAAAACATGAAGCAAAATACCAATTTATTTGGCAAAAACAGTATTATGTGGTATGTTTGTGTTTGTGTGCACTTGTGTAGGTAAGAAGATACATTTTCAAGCAAACAAGGAAAAATCAAGCTCAAATGGATGAAAAAGACAAAAGAGGATCAAAAGTGACAAGACTTTGAAGTATAAGGACCTATCTTGACAAGTTATGAAAGTTGAAGGACTTAAAGTGCAAATAATGAAAAGTCAAGATTCAAGTCAAACTTGGTCAACTCTCAAGTCAACTCAGTCAAAGGACCATTTTTGTTCAAGGATGGAAGTTAAAGGACCAAATATGTCAAAAGAATGAAGATCCTAGCTCAAAACAACATTCTGCCAAGTACAAGGACTAGTTCTGCCAATTGTTGAAATTAATTTGAAGCTTGATCCATGTGAAAGGGAGAGAACCAATAAGATTGCAAGAAAAGTGGGACAAGGATCACCATATAAGCCCACTAGCGCCGTTTTGCATTTAATACAAAATCTGAACAGTAAAGCGCACTTCATTTAAATCAACCAATGAGAATGCGCCACTCCATAATCCTTTTATCCAATTTTGGATATTGATCCGTGTGACCAGATGACAACTAATCAGAGATTGACACGTGGCGTCTTCTTTAAAAAAAGAAAAATTGCCAGGATCGTGATTGAGATAGAAGCCATTTCATGGGAAGATTAAAACACCAAACTTGCTTAATTTTGAGAGACGAGTTCAACGGTGCAAACCAATTAACAAGACATTCATCCAATCAAAAACACCCAATTCATTGTTCATACCTTCAAAATGCGGATTTGCAGATTTCTCCACGTGGCAAGCTGGGATTGGCCCTGACACGTCACCAACCCCAACTAACTCTCCTCTCATGTCTATAAATACCTAGTTTAGTCTTCATTTTCAGTTGTAGCTTAATTTTGTAAAAACACCTAGTTAACTTTCCCTTTCCTTTTTCCCTCACTTTTCCCCTAACTACTCAAGAGTCTGACAAACTCTTGAGTCAGTTAGTTAGTTACTACCTTTGTAACAGATTTGTAACCGTTTTCTAGCAATAAAATTCAAATTTCCTTTTTCCCGCCAATTCTGTTCTTATCATTCCAGTCAGAATCTTGCTGCATTTGGATATTGTTGATACTGTTGAGTGTTTGTTATGATCAATCATTGATCATAACTGACATTTGTGAAGTTTGTTAACTGTTTGATCACAATTTAGCCATTACCTAGTTCCAATGGAGTTTTCAAGCAGTTTGATGGATTCTAGTTGATTGTTTATTGATTCTTGTTGATTTCTAGTGATAGGTGGTGGTTATCACTAGGGCAAGAGAGCTCAGCGCTCCTCTTCTTCTCAAAGGATATCTACATTAGGTTTTAAGCTTCTTGTTTTTGTTCCTTTAAACAGTCAAATGCCATGCTTCATTTTCCTAGTTTAAATCTGATGGCTGCATGATATAATTGATAGTAGTTGTTGTTTGATTGATCTTTGTGTGTTTGTAGCCTAATCTTGCATACTTGTGTTTTGATTTAGATTTAGTTTAAGTTTTCTGCATCATTTCAGTCATTTTAAGCCTTGCAATTCATTTGAAGTTCTTGTTGTGTTAATTGACTGCATTTAGTTCTTATATCTTTCATTTTGTCCATTGAAGTTAGATTGCTATAGCATTTGAATCAGCTTAAGTCAGAACTTAATAAGTCTTTGTAAAATTTTGTTCATAGCAGTTAAAGGAGTGTTTGGTAATAGATCAAAAATAATTTTCAAGTATTGAGAATTGGTGTTTTAGAGTTCATTTCCAGTCCTTAGGTGATAACAAGTGGTTTTAAGTCTTTTACAAGTCAAATGCAAAGTCAAACAGGCAAATGGCACTAAAATTGTTTGGGTCAGCTTCCATTTAGTTTTGTTCTTAAAAACTTGCCAATTTCAATTGCTTAGTTCTCATTCAATACTTGAAGGAATTCAACCAAATTTGTTTCCAGTCCTAGCTTATATCATAAAGTTTTAGATTCCATAAGGTAATTCTACAGTATTAGTTAATAAGTTGGGAAATAGCTTTTTGGTCAAAGGCTGAGCAAAGCTCATTCTCTGTGATAAAGCTGGTTACTGTTTTCCTATATCTTCAAATCCACTTCACAAAACTTGTGATTTTCTTTCATAGAATCAGTTAGTAAGTGTTCCTAGTTAATTCCTGAAAGTTTGAGCTTTTTGCAAATTCTGGTCAACGTTTGGTCAACATAAGCTCTTTTTAGCTTATTTCAGTTTAAGAGCTTATTACTGGATGAAATTTGTTCTAGTTTGATTTCCCAGTCTTTAAATAAGTTGCTTAATCAGTTTCAAGAGAAAAATCCAGTTGTGGTTGACTAAATTTGGCTAGAGCTTATTTTGAGCTTATCAATAAGCACTCATTTGCTTATTTTTGATCTTTAGCTTAATTCCTTGAATACACGTAGCTTAAATGAGATTTTAAGAGTTTTGCAAGTTGTTTCATCTGATTTGGTTGAGGAATAAGCTCAAACGAGCTTATTCTTTCTTTTGTCCCGTTTTTAGTTAAAAACTTTTCAAATTTGCTCTTTAGTCCTTTCTTTTCTAACAGTGTTTAATCTTTGGCTAAACTTCCAAGAATTTAGGGTTTGCATAACTTTGGTCCCTGGAATTTGAAATTTGTTAAAATTCAGTTAGTAGTTTGTTAGATTTGTTACATTTTGGTAAGTTTGTTATTGTTTTTGCATTTTTGATCCTTATACTTTACTGTTTTGCATTTTTAGTCCCTATAGTTGTTAGAATTTACATTTCAAGCATTTAAATTTCATAGAATTTACAATTTCAGTCCCTTTAGTTTCAAGTTTTGCATTTTACATTTTACTTGAATAAAAACGTGGTATTTGCAATTTGTTTTACATATACGTAGGTATTATTTTTCCTTTTGGCAAGCATTTGTTGAATTAGCAATAGATTACCAAGCAAGCTTAACAACCAAGAACAATTAAAAATCCGATATTGGTTGGACTTTCTATTGGTTAAGAACTGAGAAAACGAACTACATTATACTACATTTCAGATTACTTACTCTCACGCCGGAGTTTAATCGTGGGAAACACTCCCACGATAAGCCTAACGCGTGTTGTTTAGTGTGCAGGATCCCAACCAGACAATTCACTTGGTGCAGGAGCCGGAGCCTAGCCAACCCGAATTAAGCCTAATTCGGGTCTAGCAAGGATCAACCAACTTTTGCATCAACAAGTTGGCGCCATCCGTGGGACCCATAACACTAAGCTAGAACAAAACCTCATCTCGAATCTCCAATGACGAAGGGGCATCCGCCAACTAACCCCAGGAATGTGAATCCTGGGAACCGGAAGTCCCAAGGGGAAGGGATTCTCATCCCCAACCAATCACCTAACCGCCCCGCAGGCGGGCTGGGTAACCGTAGCGGTTTTCAACCCGCGGGGGTGACGAGCACGATCTCGGTGCGCCAGACCCTCCTAACAAGGAACCGCGCAGACCCTCGACGGAGGAAGAAGTGGAAGCCCTACCACTCAGCGAGGAGGATCTTACTCGAGTTCTCACTCAGAACTTCGAAAGGATCGTCCCAGGGATCGCATCAAGATTGAGTCTGGGGAGGAACCTCCAAGCCAGACTCAACTTTGGTGACAGTGGACCAACCACCCCCTCCCAAAACCAGAGAAAAAGGAGAACTCGGCCTCAGGAGCAGGGAACCTTTGAGGAAAACCCTCAACCCCGGAATGTGTTTGAGCGCATAGGAGATCGCCTTATACAGGAATTAACGCAGTCTCAAGAAGGAGAAAGGTCGGATGGCTCACCCGAGCGGCCAGATCGAGAGCTGACCAGAACCACACGCCGCCCAAGTGTGTGGGATAGAATGAACACTGGGAGAAAGGCTCTTGGTTCGTCTCAAAAAAGTGGTCCCTATTCAAAAGGCGGGGCACCACCACCGTCCCCAGATCCGTCCGGGGAGGACTCAGATGACCATACGCCTAAGCGCCGCCGGCCTAGGCGCACGCCTCCACCACCCAACAATGAGGAGTATTATGGTGGCCCTTACTATCGGGATACGGAAGCAGAGGACCTCTCGCGTCCATGGTGTGAACCATGGGATGACCCTAGGCTCACACGGCCGTGGGCGGATCCCAGGGAAGACCCGTTCACCCTCCACATACGGAACTATTCTGAGGACACCATACGTCGCATGCCGGCATGTATCAAGACTTATGATGGGTCCGGTGATCCTGTGGATCACCTCAAATTATTTGATACGCAGGCCAAAATTGAGCGATGGCCCATGCCCATATGGTGCCAAATGTTCAATTCGACCTTGATTGGAAACGCCCGTGACTGGTTCAAGGCACTCCCCCCACGGAGCATTGATAGTTTCACAGAACTACGCACTGCGTTTGAGAACAATTATACTCAAAGGAAGAAGTATAATAGGGATCCGGTCTCATTGGCAACTGTCAAGCAACGGCCGGGGGAGTCCACAGAAGCCTTCACTGAGCGCTTCAATGATGAGTGCACACGCACAAGAACCATGCCAGAACTCCTGAAAATCTCTGACTACATGCACGCCATAACAGACAGAGAACTGATCAGGCGTCTCAACGACAAGCGTCCAGAGAGATATGATGACCTCATGGAAAGGGTCAGAAATTTCATAGAGGGAGAAACAGCCGTCGCCGCGGCCTACCCATCCCGAGGAAGTGGGTACCGGTCAAATGACCAGTCCCGGAGGCAGTCGGGCGGTCAAGGTAACCCGAACAATAACAAGGGCTCGGACTATAAGAGCCAAAGCAAAGGCGGACGGTCGGATGACAAGTTCACTCCCCTAAAGATGTCCTACCGGGAGATCTTGTTGACTGAAGGGGAAAAATTTCCAAGGCCTCCTCCAATGACCACTCCCCCGGAGCGTCGGCAAGGAAGTCACTTCTGCGAGTTCCATAATGACAAAGGACACGGCACGGAGGAGTGTATCCAGCTCAAGAAGCATATCGAGTCGCTAATCAAATCAGGCAAACTCAAGCACCTAGTTAAGGATTGGAAGGACGGAAAAGACAACAACAAGAAGTATGATAAGAAGGATTCCCAAAAGGACAAGCCTTCTACCATATACATGATCCAATCCAGACAGCGCCGCACGAGACAGAAAATTGGCCAAAAATTTTCACGCGGAAGGGAAATCTCATTCCCTCCCATCACAGCAAGCGATGTGATTGATGCGCCTCTCACTATTGAGATAGGCATTGGAACACACAATGTTCGTCGCATGTATGTGGATGGAGGATCGTCAGCAGAGGTACTGTATGAACACTGCTTTGTGCAATTATGCCCAGAAATAAGAAGCCAATTAGTACCGGCCACGTCGCCCTAAGATCTATCACAACTTTTAACCCTAAGCATGCATAAATTCTAGATTTTACAAAAATCTTAGGTCAAAAATAGTTAAAATCAACTAGATATACCACAATGTATGATTCAAGGTTTCAAACCCAAAAACTTGCAGCAATATGCACTCAACCAAGTAGATATCAGATACAAAACACAAACACAAACTTCTATCCACACAATAACAACTTATGATCATAAACAGGTAATCCCAAACACCCTTTTAACTTTTCAAATCAAGATTTTCAAATCAAAAATGCATTCTAAGGTTACCCAAGCCCAAATCAACACAACAACAGATGAGATAAACAGATTAGATCAAGATTAAGCCACAAAATCAGCAAGAACACAAGTCACACACAAATATCACCAAAAATCAAGATTTTAACATATTTTGGGATTAAGTATGCAAACCTCATGGATGTACATCCACACCCACGAATTTTGAGCTTATGTACTAGCAAGAACAAGTATAAGCTTCCATAACAAAGCCTGCTAAGATTCAACAAAATTAGAAGCAAAATAGTAAAATCAGAAGAATGGAAATTTCTTGATTAATGAAACCTTAGTTCCCCACACTTGATTATCCCCAAGTTATAAGCTTCACCACACCTTGATAACTCAATATCAAGATGCTATGATTAGCCTTATAGCCCAAGAATTCCAAGGTTTGAACTAGACTTAGCAAAATATCAAGAAAAGTGGAAAATGTGCAAACTTTTGCACACTCCTTTTGAAAATAGGTTTGAGATTCAAGAACTAGTAAACATTAACAATCATATACAGATATTAAGAGTGGCACTTGAGCTTTCTTCAACAAATTCAAACGAATTTCATTGATATGAATATGAGATTTACAAATTTGTGAACAACTGAAAATTCAAGAGCAAACTGAAATGTAATAACCTAAGGCCTTTATATAGGCATACAATGAACTAAGAGCTAAAAATGTAAACCCTAATTTAGTGAAGTCCCCATTATGCCCTTTGCAGATTTTGAACTTTGAAGATCATGTGACTCTTTCTTGTTTGTTTGTGGAGTTGGCATGGTGAAAACTTGATCAAATGGTGTAAAATAAGCTTAGTATGTAAGCTGGAATCTCACACGTTCAATGACTGGCCTCTTTTGGCAGTTTCTTCTTTGTTGCAGCAGGGGAATCATGTGTGGGACAAAGGAGTGATATGGCAAGTATTTTTAAGGTTGGGATGTGATTATGGGATGCTTAATCACTAATCTGGATAATCTTAAGGTCTAATTACAACAGGATTAAAAATACCCATTTGTGTTCATCCCATGAATAGCAGAGGTTTTAATCTGGTTTAGGATTTGAATTGTTGTTTAGCGCGCGTTTATATAACTAATTTTAGTTAGTTATTAAATACGGCTGAGTGGGATGTGAGCTGGCTGAATGCTGGCTTGTGATTGGTGGAAAGGTGATAGTGGGGCACGTGGCAGCCACTGGTTGGTTAAGGTAAGGTTTATGTTTTGGCAGAATACTCCCCTCATCTTTGTTTTTTCCTTTCATTTTCAAATAAATAAGCTGATTGGATTCCCTTTGTAAATGAATTTTTCGTTTTCACACTTTTGCCCCAAATACTTTTCCAAAGTATTTTCAGGGGTATTTCTTGCCATTTCTTGATTCTTGAAATTTGGTATTTTCTTCAAGGATTATGGTCTTGACTTGTATATTTGACATTTTGGAGGACTAAAATTGCCAAGTTATGATTAATGAGGGACCATTTTTGCCTTGTCTTCAAAGTGGAGGGCCCTTTTTGTAATTTTGACAAACTTTAGGGAAAAATCTTGTAATTATGAGGATAAAAGGGTATAAAGTGTCAATTCTTCAATATTGGAGGACCCTTCTTCATAAATCTTCAAATCTTCAAGGGTTTTCTTGGAAAATTCTTCATTAGGGCTTGGTTCAATGTGTGGCTTCATTTCCCGTGTTTGTTTTTGCATGATTCTTGTGATCTTTTGTCATTTTCTCAATATCCGTACCTAATATATACAAGCAACAAACACAAGCATATATTTGGGTATTTTTATGATATTTAATGCATTTTAAGACCTTTTTGGACGATGAGACTATGCATAAAAGCAGTCTCATCACTCCCCCATACTAAACAATTGTCGTGCCCTCACGCAATGCTAGAATAAAGTATCGAAGCACCTCCAAAATTCATTTTTATTCACCTTATTAAACGATAAACTAGCTACACTACTACTACTACTACTACTTGCGTTTTAGACATAATGTATGATTTTCATCGCAAAATGGGACGTTTAGGTTCATAGAATAAGAACACGTGAATGCTTCGTTAGAAATAATTTCGTCGTTCTCGATTTTCACCCCAATTCCATGCCAAGTGTGCAACGAGATCATTGTCATTATAAGTTAGTAATGCTAACACTACTCATATGCCCTAATCACGTACTTATACTCCCATTTTCCTATGTTGTATCTCTTATATTTTATTATGTCTTGAATGTTTCACGAGGATACATTGTTTGACTTATGCGATAATACAGATTTAGGTCTAAAAATAGAGTCCTAACGGTGTAACCAAGACCATATAATCAATAACACCTCCTAATAGACAAGGATGTCAAAAAATTAAGTCAACAAGAAGGATCGATAAACACGGTTTTATAACGGTTTTGAACATGAGACTTATTACCAAGACTTTTATACGCCCCCTAACAGAAGGGACTTATTATCTTTGGTTTACCTCCATCTTTTATTCAACTTCGCAATGAAGCTTTTATTATGACTTCGGTCTTGCCTTGCCTTTTATTATCCACCTCATCGGTAGTTTTATTAGCCAAAGACGTATATCCTCACGCTAAGGCGAATTTTGGATTTTTAAAGCTTCAAAGATTAAGGCTTGATTCACTTTCAATTTTGCATAGATTTTTCGGCCTTGTGGGCTTCAAATTGTTTGCTTGATTTAGGCGAGCACTTGAAATCTTATTATTGCCTGAAGCTTTTGATTATTAGGGTGCCAATACTTCAAAACCGTGACGCTGGCGATATCTTAATGTCTTCCCAATTTAATTACACGGAAGCTACTAGAAAAGACTAGAAACCCAACAATCAAGACTAAACCGCTAAGTCAATATTTATTAAGTAAAAAATATTTACAAGCGAATGGAGAATAAGCAAATAATGAGAACACATGAGTTTTTCAAAGAATACAAGTACTCTATGTTTAGCATAGTAACTTATAATTAACCCTATCATTTCTCGTCCTCATTTAAGAGACTTAGCGTAATGTGAAGTTAAGGAGTCAAAGCTAAGTGCTCAACACGCACGGTCGAGTCAAAAATTACTCTTATTCTCGCCATCGGAAAACCAACATTTGTGTCATCAAACACTTATAAAACATGAGAAAATTTTTAAAATTTGGCCATTTTTAGCCTTATGATAACCAAAAAGATAAACTTTGGAAAGCGTGAAGGTTTGGCAAGGCAAGTATCTATTCACCCCCCATAGTAAAGTTAAACATTGTCCTCAATGTTTCGAGTCTAGGGGTGCAAACACCCCCATACTAGAGACGTAGTCGAATGCTTAATCTAACATGGAAAGGGTGTAACCATTAAATTTAAAGCCATTTATGAAGTGTGTTATAAACCTAAGGTTAGAACATCAAAGGATATATCATGGATATTGAGAAAGTCTTCAAAGAAAACGATCGAGTGCTCCTATTAAACGAACACGAGAGGCTCCAATCGTGAAGATCATGATCATCTAAAATCCACAATTCACAAACAACCACGGAACAAAGGTTGGAAGGGCACAAATCCCCACACATTACTACATTAGAAAGCGATAATATGTACATAGGATAAGCATGGGAATCCCCCACGAGGCACCTCGTTTTTTATTACCAAGTCATGAGCTCGACTCGATCCCCTCAATACTAATTATCATTGGGGAAGGTGATTTGGTCGAGGTAGTTCAAGGATGGAACTTCCCCGCCAAAGTAGTGCTTCAACCTATGTCCATTCACCTTGAAATTGGGGCCATCATTTTGAGCTAGCTCGATGGTCCCATAAGGAAAAACTTGAGTCACGGTGAATGGACCGGACCAACGGGATTTCAACTTACCGGAAAAGATTTTCAAACGAGAATTAAAAAGCAAAACTTGATCCCCAATGTTAAAAACCCGGTTTTTAATTTTAGAATCATGCAACTTTTTAGTCTTTTCTTTATAAATCAATGAATTTTCATAAGCAATATCCCTTAATTCATCCAATTCATTTAACTGCATTTTCCGGTGTTTTCCCACGGTCTCCATGTCATCATTACAACGCTTATGGGCCCAATAAGCCTTGTGTTCGAGTTCAATTGGAAAGTGACAATTCTTCCCATACACTAGATTATAAGGAGTGCACCTAATGGGCGTCTTATGAGCGGTCCTAAATGACCATAAAGCATCGTCCAACTTATCCGACCAAGATTGTCGGTTTTCCCCAACGGATCTCTCCAAGATCCTCTTCAAAGCTCGATTTGAAACCTCGACTTGCCCACTCGTTTGTGGGTGGTAAGCCGTAGAAAGCCAATGTGTAACCGTATATTTCCTTAGGAACCTTTCAAATTGGTCGTTACAAAAATGGGTTCCACGATCGCTTATGATCGCACGAGGGGTTCCAAACCCAAAAAACAAGCTTTTCAAAAACTTGACTACCACACGAGCATCATTGGTGGGCAAAGCCTTAGCTTCCACCCACTTAGATAGGTAGTCAACCGCGACAAGGATGTACTTATTACCACAAGATGATGGGAACGGCCCCATAAAGTCTATGCCCCAAACGTCAAAGATCTCACACACTTGGATGATATTTTGTGGCATTTCATATTTTTGTGAGGCTTTTCCTTGTCGTTGGCATGAGTCACATGACTTCACAAGCTCATGTGCATCTCGGTAAATACTAGGCCAAAAGAAGCCGGCATCAAACACCTTCTTAGCCGTGAGATTAGCACCATGGTGACCACCCGTGGGTCCCTCGTGACAAGCTTTAAGGATGTTAGAAGCTTCGGTACCAAAAACACAACGTCGGATGATTTGATCCGCACAAGTTCGAAACAAGTAAGGGTCGTTCCAAAACTAGAACTTGACGTCACGAAAGAATTTTTGTTTTTCTTGAGTCGTCATACACTTGATAATGAAGTTGCCCACATGGTAATTTGCAAAGTCTGCAAACCATGGGGTGGAAGAATCAAGCTTAGAATTCACTACACCAAGAGTCTCGAGCGGAAATGTTTCGGTGATTTCCTTGGGCTCGTAAATGCTTTGGTGAGGATCTTCCAAACGAGAAAGATGACCGGCCGCTAGATTCTCGGCTCCTTTTTTGTCAACGATTTTATGATCAAATTCTTGAAGGAGGAGAATCCAACGAAGTAATCTCGGCTTTGCATCTTGTTTAGCCATAAGATACTTGATAACCGAATGATCCGTATACACTATGCATTTGTTCAAGACGAGATAAGGTCGAAATTTCTCAAATGCATACACCACGGCAAGGAACTCCTTCTCCGTTTTAGTGTATTTTAGTTGAGCCTCGGTCATCGTCTTGTTAGCATAGTGAATAGGTAAGAAGTGCTTTTCATGACATTGCCCCAATACGGCCCCAATAGCGTAGTCACTAGCATCACACATGAGCTCAAAGGGGAGGTTCCAATTGGGAGTAACAAGAATGGGAGCTTCGGTAAGTTTCCTCTTAAGGATTTCAAAGGCTCGTACACAATCTTCGTCAAATACAAAACGTGCCTGTTTTTCAAGAAGGTGTGTAATAGGTCGAGAGATCTGTGAAAAATCCTTGATGAATAGACGATAAAAGCCCGCGTGGCCTAGGAAACTCCTAACTCCCTTAACGGTTTTGGGATGAGGTAATTTGGCGATGACGTCTACCTTAGGTTGATCTACCTTAATCCCCGCTTTCGAGACCTTTTGCCCTAAGACGATTCCACTCTTAACCATAAAATGACGTTTTTCCCAATTAAGCACAAGGTTGGTTTCCTCACAACGCTTCAACATTCTCTCAAGATTCGACAAACACGAAGTGAACGAATTACCAAACACGGAAAAGTCATCCCTGAAGACTTCCATCGTCTTCTCGATCATATCATGAAAAATAGCCATCATGCACCTTTGAAATGTTCTCGGTGCATTACAAAGTCCGAATGACATTCTATGATAGGCAAACATTCCATATGGACACGTAAACGTAGTTTTTTCTTGATCACAAGGATCGATGGGGATTTGGAAGTAACCGGAAAAACCATCTAAAAAGAAACATTTGGTCCATGAAGGGCAAGGGAAAATGGTCTTTACGAGTGGCTTCATTCAACTTACGATAGTCAATGCACACTCTCCATCCGGTCACGAGTCTAGTGGGAATTAACTCGTTGGCATCGTTTGGCACAACGGTCATTCCTCCCTTCTTAGGGACACAATGAATAGGACTCACCCACGGGCTATCGGAAATAGGGTAAATCATTCCCGCGTCAAGGAGTTTAAGGACTTCCTTTTTGATGACGTCGTGAATTTTGGGGTTCACCCTCCTTTGACATTAGATTGCGGGCTTGCAATCCTCCTCCATTAAGATTTTGTGGGTACAAAATTTGGGATCGATCCCCTTAATGTCGGATAACATCCCCGCAATTGCCCCTTTGTGATCCTTTAGAACATCGACAAGGGCGGTTTTTTCATTATCCGAGAGTTCCTTCGAAATAATAACTGATGTAGTGTTTTTACTACTCTTTAGGAAAAGAGAGCAAAAGTGGCAAGTATTAAATACGACGATTTAGGAAAACCGTGTACAAATGACCCAAAGTGGGGATCGTTCTCAAGGAGGCTTAGTGTGTGTGTAATGAAATGATTATCTTTGTGATTATATTTGTGAGAAAGAATGATAGAAATGAGATAAGAAGAGAATGACGGTTACGATGTGATAGGTGTGAAAACACCCATCCTTTTACCACTTAAATCTGGCTAAAACAAGACCAAAACACGTATTTAATATCATTTGTTTGGAATTATGCGTGGTTTTTGTGTTTATTGTGTTTTCAGAGTCAACCGGATGAATATTGAAGAAAACATGGGATTGCACGGGTTTTATCGAAGAAAAAGACTCAAGACAAAGTCTATTGTCCAAGAGATGCAAAAGATTTGAAGTCATTGTGCCTATTTGAAGATTTATCGAAGAATAGCGCCAAAGATGGAAGATTCGTATATGTCGAAGAACTCGAGTCTATTAGATAACAGATTATAAGACGAGTTGGAATTATTCACCGACACTTCTCAAAATCCAAAGTCGGAAACGTTTATTTAAAGAGACGAGAAGACTAAATAAGGAAGAAGAAAAGAAGCCCAAAACCAAGCCCATTTACAAAGCCCACAAGACTTGCCTATAAATGGGACTTTACTTCACAAAATTTGCACTTAGTTTTTACACTTAGTCTTTTAGGTAGTTTTTGGTTTTAGAGAGAGAAAGTTCTAAACTTTCTCTCACTAGATTTCATCTTTTTCTCTCTCAAGATCAAACTTTTGTATTATCTTCATTAATCAAATTCAAGTTTTTAGCTTTAAATCTTTAATCTCATCCTTCCTTTCTTTGATTTTGATTGATTTTGGTACAAATATAGTATGATCCGTGTTGTTCATCAATGATATGTGCTTAAAAAGTTGATTTCTTTTATGTTTCCTTAAGTTTATACACGAATAAGCTTTGAGATCCTTGTGCTTATTGGCTTATTTGTTGGTTTTGCTTATTTACTTTTTAAAGTTTTTATAAAAAGTTCACTTCTTTATTGATTCGATTTATAAGTTTGCTTATTAAAAGTTAGAAAAGTTGTTTTTAATGCTTATTTGATCAGCTTTTTATTGGATTCGAGCTAGTTGTGGTGATAAGCTTATTCCTTAGCTTATTTTCATTGCTTATAATTCGGATCAACATTGATATCGGAAAAGGCAAAGCCCTTTTCCGACCTGTCATTCCGACCGAGCACACCCCTTCATTCCGATCGTATGATCGGAAAAGGGTTTACATTCATTCCGATTTGAGCTTGTGTTGATATTCCGATTGCTGCATTTTGCCCTATATTCCGATTAATGCTATTTTCCTTATTCCGATTGGTAAGTTTCGCAAGTATTCCGATTTGAGTTGATTCGAGTATTCCGATTGTGCAAGTTTAGTACATTCCGATTGCCCCACCTTTTCGCATATTCCGATCACTAGTCTCCTCCCATATTCCGATCATTAGATCGGAATACTTTCCGATTACACCTCTTTTTTGGGTTTTCCGATTCACTTGTTTTGCTTTGTTCCGTTCTTACTTTCTTTTAGTACTTTTCAATTAAGTTCATATTTTTACAAAGTGTTCCAAAAGTTAGTTTTTTTATTAAGTGTTCATTTATTTTCCTCATATAATCTTTAAGTTTCCAAACATTTATTTTTAGACTTGCCTTTTTAGTTTAACATTTTAAAGCTTTAATTTTACTCTTCGACACTTAATTTCTTGTCATTAGCTTAAAATAGATAAACAAACCAACACTTTGCTATTAACCAAGAACAACTCATTCCACTTAGAGCCGAGATCAATTCGAGAGGATATCGAGAGAATATAGAGAACCCCCATTGAAATATCCTGTATCAAATGGCGCCGCTGCCGGCTCTTTTCGTGAAGATTAACGGTTTTTTGTGAGAGACGCGTTGGCTTTTGGGATCCGTTCACTTGTGAACGTTATTTTTCGTGTCCAAAAATTTTCAAAAAATCCAAAAACATTTGAAAAATCATAAAAAGCATTTCTTTTCCAAAGTTTTGCACCAAAAATATTCTTCTTGCTTATCTATCTTTCTTTATGGATTTTTATGTCCATTGCGTCTGGTGTGCGAAACAGTTATCTGGGAACAACTCTTGTCAATGGTATACATGTGAGCGGTGCGGTAACGATATCGACAATACACAATTCCTATTCGGATTTTGTCCTTTGTGCAACTCGACTAATTCATCCTTTTTGAACCCACCTCCTCCTGTTTCCCCGTGCATCTATTGTGGAAGCAATTCTCATTGGCATGTTTCGTGCCCGGTTCGATACCCGTATGGTCACGGGCAAGAACCGGGGTACAATTATGACAATGATAATAGCTACCCACAACGCACCTGATTTTTCTCCATACCCGGTTTGCAACAACTGTGGGGGTCCCCACGATACCTATTATTGTCAACCATTGAATTGTTATGAGCAAATCCGTGTCCTCAGTTTTCTTCACCTATGGATTATTATGAACCAAACCCGGTTTCTAATTATTCTCAACCGATGAACAACTATGAGCTACAACATTGCTATAATTCAGGTTTTCAACACTTTGAGCCCCCACATCACACCCTCAATCATCAATCCTCTCAGCAAATTAATCTTGACCCACAACTCACTACCTTGAATGAAGAAACACACTCCATTGTTTTTCAACTTCAAGAAGCCGTTGTTTTGCTTAAAGAACTTAGGAACGAGGAAAAGCGACTGCAACAAGAGCAAGTATCTAATCTTAGTGATTATACCCCTCCGCTTGTGTGTCAATACTATTATGACGATGATGACGATGATGTTGTATGTACTTTCAACTCATCTTCTGAAGTTGCTGCTCCTACTCTCGATGTTCCTACTGCGTGTAAGGATCTAGATTCGTTGAATGAGCTTAGTGATGTTGGTCTCGACCAGGTATTGGATGATGAGGTTTGTGACTTACCTGCTATGGAGCCTGAGGACGACGTTCCTCTCACAGAAGAGGTCGATCCTAATGATGTCGATTTTTCTCCAAGCTATGAGAATTTCACTTTTGAAATTTCTCAATCTCCACCGGGATATGCAAACGATGACGATTTATTCTCTCCGGTTTACGAGAAGTTCACCGATGAACATGATCTTGTGGATAAGGTGGAAGACGTGCTTCTTCGCGATAGATTACGGAAAGTTCATCTTCTTATTGCTCAAATCGAAGAGTTGACTTCTCCTTCTCTTTCCAAGTCTTTACCTCCATCTACTCCTTCCGTTGAAGATAATGACCCATTGCTGGAAGAAATCGATATCCACTCCATCCCTCCAGGTATTGATGACTCTGACACCGAGGGGGACATTTTTTTTGATAATTTGTTGCAAGAAAATATTGTCCCAAGTCCCCCTCCCGAGCACCTTCCATCCTCCCTTTTAGCCACTATCACGGAGGATGAGTGCTTTGACCCGGGAGGTGACATTGATTATGCTATGATTGATACCATCACGGCTTTGCCGTTTGCTCAACTTCCATTGTCTTTGGGGGAGGAAAATGTGCTTACTATACCCAACCCACCTCCCGTGGATCTTGAATTCACATACTATACGTATGTTGAAAGGACCTTTCTCCCTTTCAAGACTTATTACCCCGCCTCTCCTTTGTTGATGTCCTCCGGGAACGAGGACAAGGTCTTTGATCCCGGTATCACATTCGAGGCTTCCCCATGGACCATTTAATTCGGGGACGAGTCAGGCTCGTGACTCGGTCAACAAAAACAAGCGCTTTTTAGGAGGCAACCCAATTATCTATCTTATTTCACCATAAGTGTAGGGGGAGCCCCATTGGTGTTTCTTGTTCTCTTTCTTATCATATGCAGGGATTAGAGCTTCAAAGACACACTCTTGATGACTTTTGACGAACCGTGATTCCGTGTTCCCTTCTTCCCGGTTCTATCCTAAACTCTTTTCGATTCACTATTTTATATTTCTCAATATTAAAATAGGAATCTCTTTAGTTGTCTTTTCCTTAACGAGATTTAAACAAAGTGCACAATGTCCTAAGTGTAGGGGAGTTTACTCCCACATGCTTAAACATTGAGGACAATGTTTATATTAAGTGTAGGGGGACTTCTATCGAAGTTAAGTGGCCTTTTCCTTGTATTTGTCCTCATTTTAACCGGAAAATCAATTTTTCGACATTTTTCAAAATTTTTAATCTATTTTGGCCTAGTTGTAGTTCCCATTATTTTTGCTATTTTTCTCTTATTTTAATAAAATGGTTTTAGCAAGTTTAGATATCTTAGATATATTAGGCCCGTTGTGAATATTTTGACTCAACCCGAGTTTACTTATCCAAGTTCACTCTAGCTAGTATCCTTAACCATGTAGACCTTAATTGGTTTATTAGGCTAAGCATCCACGAGTCTCATTCCTTGAGATTTTAAATTGTGGAGAACGAGAAATGATAGAGTTGGTTACAAGTTTGGTATTCTCACATTAACTTATGTGAGTTAATTATGATCTTTTTCTCCCATCACTTAATAAATTATCTGCAATAAGTAAGGTCGTACGATTTGAAAAGTTACTTAGCTTCTAGCCCAAGATCGTTTAATAGTTGCTCGGTAATGATAAGAGTTCATAGCCAAGGCATAACTTATGAAGCGGGGCGCGAAGATTGGCGAGTCCGAAAAGGCCCTAACAAGGCATGAGGATTCCATTTTATTGCTAAAGATCCAAAGTGATGTGAAAAGCATTATTCCTAAAGTCATTATGAAGGATCAAGACTCACGACGAAAAGCAATCAACTCCCATAAAGATGATGGAGAAGTCTATCCGAAAAGACCCTAACAAGGTATGAGGATAAATAGATCCAAGTCCGAAAAGGAGGAGGATCGTTGTATCTCAAAATCCCAAATAGAGATTGAAGAAATAATCATGAAGTCGTGGTCAACAAAGTTGGAGTACCTCTCAAAAGTCTCCAAGTGAAGAAACTCTATGAAGGATGAGAAGACAATTATCTCAAGCACGTCTCTCAAGATATGAAGTATGAAGTACATGCCAAATATCGGCCCGAGAAAGGTCTCAAATCGTGAACCAAGTTATGCCAAGACATGAAATTTTTGATATCCCGAGAAGCAGTTTTAAGAGATTTTGTCCTTTAGCTAACTACTGATCAAATCGTCCTACTTTGCTTTCAGCTTAAATAAATTATAGAAATAAGTCAACAATGCATCCTCGTGATCATTCAAGACATCAATAAAATATAAGAGATACCCATAGGAATAAGGGAGTTTAAGTGATTAATTGAACCGCATGGGTAAATGTTTGTTATGCTAACTTGTACTAACAGTGATCTTGTTTTTAAGCTTGGCATGGAGAACGTGAAACTTGAGGGTGATAAACGTTCATGACATACAAGCCCTAATGTAAGTCTTAGATATCCTTACAAGTTTCGTCCTTGTTGCATCTTGTTATTTTCTATCTTTTTTATTTTCCTTAGTTGTTTAATAAAGGCCAAGGTAGGTTGATTATGATGGAAAGTGTAAACCTTGCTTTATTGCTATGCATTGCATGAGGGCATTGCAATGGTTAAGTGTAGGGGATTTGATAGGTGTGAAAACACCCATCTTTTCTACCACTTAATTACATTAAAACGAGACCTAAACGTATATTTTATGTCGTAAATGGCGGAATTATGCGTGGTTTGTGTTTTTATTGTGTTTCAGGGTCGAGAAGGTGAAAAGTGGAGAAAACACGGCTTTCACGGGCTTTTATTAAAGAAAAAGACAAAAAGACGAAGTCGAAAGATCAAAAGTGGAAAAAGAACGGAAGTCCAAGACCAATTCTGAAGATTTATCGAAGAAAAAGTCCAAAGACGAAAGTTTAATAAAGTCGAAGAACTCAGGTCTAATTTATGAAGAAAATTACAAGACGAGTTCATAGAAATCCCGAGACGAAGTCTTAAAAGTCGAAGAATTTAAGAAGACTGAAAGACCGAGGACCAAGAAAGAAAGAAAGAGGAAGCCACCAACCACACCCCTCTCCTATAAATACCACCCTCACTTGTTGTGAGAGGGTTGGTTAGTTTTAGGATTAGATTAGGAGTAGGGTAGTTTCTCTCTCTAGATTTATGCTTTCTCTCTCTAGATTAATTTGTGTTTAAGCTTTTGTTATTGAATCCTTACTTTTTAATTAAGCTTTTCATTTATCATCTTCTTCCTTTCTTGTTTGATTTGTTCTTATTCTCCATTGTTCATGTTCTTGAGTTTTTATGATTTTGATCAAGTGGGTTTTGATTGATTTGGTTATGTTTGTTAGTTTTGATGATTTGTTTTGATTGATTATTGTTAGTTGATGCTTATTGGTTGTTTTGGTTTTATCTTTTGTTTGATTCGGATTAATTTAAGGATAGATTGTTGTTACTGTATATCCCCTGTTCTTCGGGTTTGTTGTTTCTGTATCTTCTCATTCCAGGAAACTTCCGGATCAAGAGGGTTCATCCGGAACTTTATAAGTTCCGAGTGAAGCAAGCTTCATCCAGAAGTCTATAAGTTCCGAATGAAGCAAGCTTCATCCGGAAGTCCAAAAGTTCCGAATGAAGCAAGCTTCATCCGGAAGTCCATAAGTTCCGAATGAAGCAAGCTTCATCCGGAAGTCCAAAAGTTCCGAATGAAGCAAGCTTCATCCGGAACATTAGAAGTTCCGGAACATTAGAAGTTCCGGATCAAGCCAGTTCATTCGGAAGTTTTAAACTTCCGAATCAAGGCCTGTCAGTTCTTTTTGTTTGTTTTTCTTTTTAAGTTTTTGTCTTTTATTTTCAAGTTTTATTTTTCCCGCCTTTTTCCTTATTTGAATCTTATTTGCTTTCCTTTTAGTTTAAGTTTTGATTTGCATCATTTACTTTATTTGAATTTTATTTAAGTTTAAGTTTAATTTTACGTCATTTCATTTCTCGTCATTTACTTTTAAAGTTTTAAATATCGCACCGTTTACATTTTAACTTGTTTTAGTGTTAATTTCTCGTCAATTATTATTTAACCTTGCTCATTTATTTTACCAAAACCAAAAATATTTGTTTCACCAAGAACAACTAATCTCACACAATTAACCGGAAATCAATTCGAAGAGATACCGAGAAACAAACTTTTTCTACTAGCAAAATTTCTACATTACGATGTCGTATTAAACTAAGACGAAAAGGTGTACACGTAAAACCGTAAAAAGCACCAAAATTAAAATTTTACCCTAAAAATTCCTAAAAATCACTAAAAATCCACAAAAATATTCTAAGAGTTTACAAAAAATCCAAACTTGCCAAAACCTTTTAATTAATTAAATAATGACTTTTTAATGCTAATTAAAGCCCTAAAAATCAATATTAACTATTAAAAAGTCCAAAACAAGATCTTAAAGTTTGTAAACATTTAAAATAGCCTAATTAAGCTAAAAAGTATTTTTCTAAATTATAAAACCACTAAAAACTATTTTTAAACAATTAAAAACTATTAAAAACTAATAAAACTTAAATTAATTCTATAAAATATTTAAAAGACTCTAAAAATATTTGGAAAGTTGCAAAATTCCTAATTAAGTGTCTACAATCTAGGAAAAATATAAAAACTTAGAAAATCAGATTTTAATTTTTAACAATAAAATAATATTAAAATATTATTAAAAATCCAAAAATCATAAAAAATTCTAAAAACTTACCTTTAAAATAGCCTAATTAAGCTAAAAAGTATTTTTCTAAATTATAAAACCACTAAAAACTATTTTTAAACAATTAAAAACTATTAAAAACTAATAAAACTTAAATTAATTCTATAAAATAATTAAAAGACTCTAAAAATATTTGGAAAGTTGCAAAATTCCTAATTAAGTGTCTACAATCTAGGAAAAATATAAAAACTTAGAAAATCAGACTTTTAATTTTTAACAATAAAATAATATTAAAATATTATTAAAAATCCAAAAATCATAAAAAATTCTAAAAACTTACCTTTAAAATAGCCTAATTAAGCTAAAAAGTATTTTTCTAAATTATAAAACCACTAAAAACTATTTTTAAACAATTAAAAACTATTAAAAACTAATAAAACTTAAATTAATTCTATAAAATAATTAAAAGACTCTAAAAATATTTGGAAAGTTGCAAAAATCCTAATTAAGTGTCTAAAATCTAGGAAAAATATAAAAACTTAGAAAATCAGACTTTTAATTTTTAACAATAAAATAATATTAAAATATTATTAACAATCCAAAAGTCATAAAAAATTCTAAAAACTTGCAAACTAGCTTAATTTAACCTAAATAACTCAGAAATGAAAGTGAAATTACCTAAATACCCTTAATGGGCCTAGAAAATGGGCTAAACCCAAAACAGATCACTTAATGGGCTAAATTTGGCCCAAAATGAAAAAGTGTCCAAAATAAGCCCAAAAAGCACTACTTGACTCAAAAAAGTCTACCGGATAATAGAACTTTCCCACTTTCACAAAAAAGTCTTCCGCCAATCCACATGCGGGAATCGTGGAATGGTCGGCCAACTCGATAGACATTAGTGAAGGAGTAAGATTAGGAAGATTGAGCGACTTGAAGATTGCAAGTGGCATCAAGTTAATGCTAGCACCAAGATCGGCCAAGTCATAGCATTCTTCCATATCTTGGATTGCACAAGGGATCAAGAATTTACCGGGATCACCGACTTTTTAAGGTATGCGATTAAGATAAACCGATGAACAACTAGACAGTTGATGCAATTTCTCCTTGTTGTTCAACATACTCTTAAAGTTAGCGGCAAATCGAGGCATCATGACCAAAGCATCGGCAAAACTCACATTAAAGTGCAAATCACGAAACATTTTCATAAAAGGCTCAAATTGGTAATTGTCGCGCTCTTGACGTTTCTCCTTTCTATGTCTCGATGGATAGGGCAAAGGTGGTGTGGGTTGAGGCATAGGCATAGCCTTTGGAATCTCGGGTTCCAATGTTGGTAATGGGTCAACCGTAGGTGTGGCATGAGCGGTACTTTGTGGGATTGGAACATGCTCCTTTTGGACCACCACCTCGGGTTCTTCCTCAATTGCATCCTTTGTATGAGCAATTGGTTGAGGAGTCGGTTCCTTAAGTGTCTTACCACTACGTGTGGTAATCACTTTCATCTCACCCTTAGGGTTTGATACGGTGTTGCTAGGAAGACTACTCGAAGACGGTTTTCACATAATTGCCTCAAACATAGATGAAATTCTATCCTCAAACATGGATTGCCTCTTCTCGGCTTTGATCATCTCTTGCTTAATTTCATGTTACCTTGTTCCATTTTTTGTTGGTTTTGTTGTAACCTAGTTACATTTCCTTCCATCTTGTTTGTATGGATTTTAAGCTCATTTTCTAACTCATTTTTCAACTCTTTCTTCAAGTCGTTCTTAAACTCGGATCTTAGGCTAATGATTTCTCTTTGAATGTTGTCAAACCTAGCATCGTTCCCATTAGCATATTCAACAAATTCATTTGGAAGATCTTTCAACGTTTGCAAACTTTTGTTGTTGTTTTGAAAATCATTTTGATTTTTGTTTGAAACTTGATTATTAGCCCCTTGATTACCATAGTTTCCCTTGTTGTAATTGTTTTTCAAACCAACTTGATTGTTGCGATAGTTGTTGTTAGCATTTTGATTTGAACCAAAACCCCGTGGAGTCAATTGATTAGAGCGGGTAACTTGACCGTTTTGGTTGTAAGTTCCCATGGTCGCGTAGGCACTCGAAGTGTTACCACCGTTGGTAATGCACTCGGAGAAATCATGACCTCCACCACAATACATGCATGAAACCTCAACCGCTTTAGCCGTAGCGGGAGCACTTGGTTCTCCAACTTTGAACTCAATCAAAAGACCTTTAAGCTTATCAAAGATTTTGTTTTCCAAGTTCGCCTCAATTTGGCAAGCATCAATGGTAGTAGACAAAGAAGGTGAAGCCGAAGACGAAGCCTTACGAACACTAGACGTGCTACGAGGACTACACACCTTAGATCTATTCTAAATTATCACCAAAGCTTCCTCAACCGTTTTACAAAAAAAATTACCACCCGCGGCGGCATTAAGATAATCCCTTTCATGATCATTAAGCTCATTGTAAAACGTGTCAATTTGATGCAAATGGGAAAAACCGTGATGAAGACACTCATGTAACATTTCCTTAAACCTATTCCAAGTCGTTGAAAAACTCTCATTAAATTCATGTGAAAATTTTAAAATCTCGTTTTTCAAATGCGTAGTCTTAGAGGGCGGAAAAAATTGGTTCACAAATTTTGAAACGAGATCCTTCCACGTCAATATAGAATTGGGTGGCTGTTTCTCTAACCAAATTTTAGCGGGCCCCGCTAAGGAATACGGAAAAAGCATCATCTTAATCGAATCATTAGCAACATCCTTAAACTTGCAAGTGGCGGTAAGACGATTGAATTGGCGGATATGGTTGTGCGGGTTGTCCTTTTCATCACCACGGAATTTGTTGTTTTGGATCATCGACAACAAACCCGTTTTCACCTTAAAATTCTCCGCAAGGATAGCGGGAATCACAATAGCCTCTCCATAACCCTCGGTGGGTGCTTGAAGTAACTCCATCATAGTTCGATTCGCCATGGTTGGTTCTTCTCTTACAATGGGTTCGTCAATAGGAGACTCCTCACTAGAAAGATTAGGAGTAGGTGTTGACTCCTTTCGGTTTTTTCGTTTACGTGCACGTCTTGCTTGATTACGAGTATGTATAAACGTCACGTACAACGTGGGGGTGAGCAAAGAAGATTCTTTTTGGTGTTTTGTATTTTTCAAAATTTTTTTGTGGTTTTTGATTGTATTTACTTTTTTTTGGATTTTTGTGATTGTATTAAGTAGAGCAAAATCTGCAAATCTCCTCCTTAATCAAATCTCTTGATTAACGAAGCCTCAAGGAATGAAAACGATAATGTGAAGTGAAAGCCTTCGATGACTTTAGAACGTTGGTGGAACACCAAAACGTTCAAGAGGGTTTAATCAATGAAACCAAGAAAGTATATATGATACTTAATAATACTTTGGGCGGCAAAACCCTCGATTAGCTCTCAAAATCAATTACTCACAAGCAAGCGGGGAAACGAGGCGGAGCGAAGCACTTAATTGCCTTTTTCCTTGAAAAAAAAAGACCTTATTGAAAATTAAACCGGGAAGATAGGAAAAAAAAAGAGAACCACTGGCCAAAAGAAAGTTTGGTAATACTCAGAAACCTTTTTAATAAATTATATATAACGAATAGCTCACCAAGGTTATCACATAAGCAATGGTAGGATTGAATCTTTGATAGTACTGCTTTGTGGAACACAAAAGTAGGGTATCTTTACGCCGAAGTAGAAACCAATAGGCTTTCTGGTAGTCAACAGCCTACTATATTGCAAAATGCTTAGAGTCGATTTGAAAGGATCCTGGGTATATTTTATAATACCCGCCTTATACCCACCTTATAGTTTGTATTTTTCAAAATTGAGCTTCACGAAAGTATTTATCTATTTTTCCTTTCTTTTCTTTTTTGAGATTTGATGGTTGTAAAATTACCCCTTTAGGAAAAGGAAGCAATAAATAGGGCAAGTGTGCACGACGATTTAGGAAAACCGTGTGTGAATGACCCTAAGTAAGTTCGTTCTCAAGGAGGCTAGTGTGTTATGTGTGTAATGATATGGATTAATTTGTGATTATATTTGAGAAAAGAAAAATAGAAAGGGGATTAGAAGAAAATGACGGTTATGAAGACGAATTAAACTAAGTCTAAAAAGGCGTACACGTAAAGTCGTAAAAACCACCAAAATTAAATTTAAACCTAAAAATTTCTAAAAATCACCAAAAATCCCTAATAATATTCTAAGAGTTTACAAAAAATCAAAACTTGCAAAAACCTTTTAATTAATTAGATAATGACTTTTTAATGCTAATTAAAGCCCTAAAAATCAAAATTAATTATAAAAATCCCTAAACAAGATTTTAAAGTTTGTAAACCTCAAAAATACTCTAATTAAGCTAAAAACTATTTTTCAAAATTTTAAAACCAATTAAAACTATTTTTAAACAATTAAAAACTCCTAAAATCAATTAAATCTTAAATTAATTATAGAAAATAATTAAAAGACCTAAAAAATATTTGGAAAGTTGCAAAAATCCTAATTAAGTATTTAGAACCTAGGAAAATTATAAAAACCTAGAAAATCAGACTTTTAATTTTTAATAATAAAATAATATTAAAATAATATTAAAAATCCAAAAATTATAAAAAATTCTAAAAACTTGCAAACTAGCTTAATTTAACCTAAATAACTCAGAAATGAAAGTGAAATTACCTAAATACCCCTATTGGGCCTAGAAAATGGGCCAAACCCAAAACAGTCCCTTATTGGGCTTAATTAAGGCCCAATAAGAAAAAGTGTTCAGAATAAGCCCAAAAAGCACAGGTTGACTCAAAATTTGATTTTAAACAACTTTTTCCAAAGGCCCAAAAGCTGAAAATGTGAAATAAGCTAACTTATAATAAGCAGCTTATTCTTAATGGGCTTTTTGGCCCATTAAGCCATAAGCTGATGCCATAAGCTAAAATTTAACACACAACCTTCTTTTGACCTAACGAAGACTTCTGCAAAAAGAAATTTCAAATATGCCCACTTAATATGCTAGAAACAAGTCACAAACTTATTCACAAAACGACAAAATAGTCGTTTTTATGATCTAGACCACCTCAAAAGCTGATTCAAGTTGCAAAATGTTTCTTTTGACAAAACTAAGCTTAAAAACCAAAGACCTTTCAAATAAGCACACTCATTAAGCTGGAAAATCAAATAAGCACTTATGTTAAAAGTCAAACAAGTTGGTTTTCTAGTAAAAAGTCAAAGTCAAAGTCTCATAAGCTCCAGTTCACTTAAATGGGTCAAATAATGAAGATCTATTACAAAAAATAAGTTGTTGCAAGTCAGAATAAGCTAGAATAGCTTATTGATAAGATGATGACAAAATTGCACTAGCAGGGGCTAGTTTTGGATGTTGGGCAGTGGAAGCTTTTTCCACTGCTTGACTATTTGACTTTTTGTCTTTAGTGACTTTTTCTTGGATTCAGATTTCACAAAGGCACCCAATTGATCTTTGGATCAAAAGGAGTCAATCACAATCAAAATTACACAATCACTAACACCCAATTGATACAGTTTAATCAATTATTCATCAGACATTGCACAGACATGAAAAATAAGCAGTTTAGCATTCAAGAGCAGTTTTAGCACAAATCAGCCAGCCAAATTCAACCAAATGCACACACAAGCTATAATAAACTCCAATAAGCAAGTCTAAATAGGTTTCATGCACTGGTTAAAAGAATTAAGCAAGATTCAAGCAATGAAAGTTACTGATGAACACTAACACATGCAGTTTTCTACTTTTGCTGATGCATTTGACACACAAGCCAATTTCAACACCTCAAATCTTTCAAACAGGTTATATTAACTTTGTTTAAACCACTTTTATCCCTAAGCATGCATACATACTAAGTGTTCCCAAAATCCTAGGTCAAAACAAGCAGAAACAAGGTCTATATAGCAGATTGATTGATTCAAGTGTTCAAACCTAAAAACTTGCAGCAAAACACTCTCAAACAAAGGTATAGCAGATACAAAGCATAAACAACAACTTCCATTAACACAAAAACAAATTACAAGCATAAACCAGTAGACCCAAACACCCCTTTAACTTTTTCAAATCAAAATTTTCAAAAGCACAATGAGATTTCAGGCCAACCAAGCATCAATTAACACTCAAACAAGTATAATAAACAGATTCAAGCAAGAACAAGCCACAAAATTCACAAGAACAACAGTTTCATACAAATATCACCAAAAATCACAATTTAAGCAGATTTGGAGATTAAGTATGCAAACCTCATGGATGTACATCCACACCCACGAATTTTGAGCTTATGTGCTAGCAAGAACAAGCACAAGCTTCCACAAAAAGCCTGCTAAGATTGAACAAGGGTTAAGCACAATATCTAAAAAAATCAGAAACTTGGAAAAACTTGATTAATGCAAACTTGTTACCCCACACTTGATTATCCCCAAGTTATAAGCCTCACCACACCTTAACCAACTCAGTTAGGATGCTATGATCAGCCCTATAGCCCAAGAATTCCAAGATTGGAACAAGACTTAGCAAAATATCAAGAAAATGAGGAAATATGCAAACTTTTGCACACTCCTCTTTGAAAAACAGGTTTTTAACTTTAAGAACTACAAAGCATATAACAAATGAAAGCAGTAAAGAAGATTGGCCAATGACTTTTCTTCAAGATTTCAAACTCAATTTCATTAAACTTGAAAATGGGATTTATAGAAACTTGAACAAGGAAAAATCAAAAGCAAACTGAAATGTGAAGGCCTAAGTGGCTTTATATAGCCTTACAATGAGCTAAGTTACAGCTAAAAACTAAAAACCCTAATGGTTGAAGTTCCAAAATTGCCCTTTTAGCTTCTTGAAAATATTGGCTTCATGTGACTTGAATTGGCGTCTTGTGGGGATAGCTGTCATGAGAATGTGATCAAAGGGCTCAAACAAAGCTTAAAATGTAAGCTTGAATGTGGGACGTTGGATTGTGGACATCTTTTTGGCAGTATGCATGGGTGTGGAGCAGGGGAGACACAAGGAGACAAATAGGGTGATGAGGTGTCCATTTTTAAGGTTGGGTTGTGTTTATGACAAGCTTAATCACTAATCTGGATGCTTTGGTGGTTTAATTTTGGCTCAAACACAAATACCCAATTTGTGTTCATGTGTGAATAGTGGATGTATTTGATCCAGATTTGTGTTTAAAAAGGTGTTAGGTGCCCAAAATTAACTTAATAAATTAAGTTAGTTAATCCGGTTGTGAGTGGATGCTGATGTGGAGGGTTGGTGGAATGGGATTGGTGGGATTGAGTGAGTGGGGCACGTGGCAGTTTGTCACTGGTCTAGGTATCTTTCATGTTGGCCAGGTTTCACCCCTTGATTCTTTACTCCTTGTCTTTTCAATATAAAACCCTATCAACGCCCATATTAGTCTTATCAACTTTTGACATGTTTTCATTTTTGGCCCGAAAACTTTTGCAAAATGAATTCAGGGGTATTTCTTGCCATAATTGAATTCTTCAAGGGCTGGTTTGGTGTTTTCTTCAATGTTAATGGTCTAGACATGTATGGTTGTCATTTTGGAGGACTGAAATTGCCAAGTCTTGATGATAGAGGGACCATTTTTGCCAAATGTTGAAAGTTGAGGGTCCTTTTTGTAATTTTGAGATTTTCAAAGGACCAAACTTGTCATTTCTTGTACTTTGAAGGACTTCATGATGTATTTGACTTTGTGGATGAATTGGTTGACAATTTAGCTTTGTTGAGGGGCTAAACTTGCCAATTCTTCAAAGTTAAGGGTCCTTTGTGTAATTTTGACAAACTTTAGGGACCAAACTTGTAATTATGAGGATACAAGGGTATAAAGTGTCAATTCTTCATAATTGGAGGACCCTTCTTCATAATTCTTCAAATCTTCAAGGGTTAATCTTGGGAAAGTCTTCATTAGGGCTTGGTTCATTGTGCGGCTTCGTTTCCCGTGTTCGTTTTTGCATGATTCTTGTGATCTTTTGTCATTTTCTCAATATCCGTACCTAAAATACACAAGCAACAAACACAAGCATATATTTGGGTATTTTGATGATATTTAATGCATTTTAAGCCCTATTTGGAATATGAGACTATGTATAAAAGCAGTCTCATCAAGATTCGAATACAATGATTGGGTAATGACCTCCCAAGTCAAGGTTGTGTTTTCACACTTTTGGAGTACTTGTGAATTTATTGTTCTACGTATAAAATATAGTAATAGTATTCACAAAAAACGAAAAACCGATAATACGTATTAGTAGAGTGCTACTAATACAAATAGATATTATGGCTATATATAAAAACAACAATTGCCAAATCAAAACCCAACACGCTTCCCCGGCAGCGGCACCAAAATTGATGTAGCCTTTTTACACACCTTTAGGAAAAGGAGGCAAAATAGTGGAAAGTATTAAGTGTCGGTTTAGGAAAACCAAGCACTAATGACCAATGGTGAAAGTTTGTTTCCCAAGGAAGAAAATAGAAATGGGATAAGAAGAGAATGACGGTTACGATGACGGATTACACTAAGACGAAAAGGTCGTACACGTAAAACCGTAAAATCACCAAATTTAAAAATTTACCCTAAAAATTCCTAAAAAATTGAAATAAATCCTAAATAATGTAATTAGAGTTTACAAAAAACCAAACATCACCCAACCCTTTTATTTAATTCAATAATGATTTTTTAATGCTAATTAAAGCCCTAAAAATCAATTTAATTAACAAAAAGCCCAAATGAGTTTTATCACTTTGTAAACCTCTAAAATGACCTAACTTAATTTAAAACTATTTTTGAAAATTTTAAAATTAATGAAAACTATTTAAAAATAATTAAAAACTTTTAAAACTTAAAATAATTATAAAAATTAATCTAAGGACTAAAAATATTCTAAAAGTTGTAAAATTCCTAACTTTATGTATTTAACCTAAGAAAATTATAAAAACTTGAAAAATCTAAATTTTAGTTTTTAATAATAAAATAATAATAAAATAATATTAAAAATCCAAAATTTATAAAAAATTCTAAAAACTTGCAAACTAGCTTAATTTAACCTAAATAAATAGAAAATGAAGTTGAAATTACAAAAATACCCCTAATGGGCCTCCAAATGGGCCAAAAGTCCAAACAGTCACCTTAATGGGCTATAAATAGGGCCAATAAGCAAAATGTTGTCCAATTAAGCCCAAGAACTCCTATCTGACTCAAAATTTGATTTTGAACACAACTTTTCAAAGGCCCAAAAGCTAAAAATGTGAAATAAGCTGGCTTATATCAAACAGCTTATTCTTAATGAGCTTTTTGGCCCATTAAGCTATAAGCTAATTTGAATTATTGTTTAGCGCGTGTTTATATATCTAATTTTAGTTAGTTATTAAATACGGCTGAGTGAGATGTGAGCTGGCTGAATGATGGCTTGTGATTGGTGGATAGGTGATAGTGGGGCACGTGGCAGCCACTGGTTGCTTAAGGTAAGGTTTATCTTTTGGTAGAATACTCCCCTCATCTTTGTTTCTCCTTTCATATGCAAATAACTAAGCTGAATTTGGATTCCCATTGTAAATGAAGTTTTCATTTTCACATTTTTGCCCCAAATACTTTTCCAAAGTATTTTCAGGGGTATTTCTGCCATTTCTTGATTCTTGAAGGACTGATTTGGTATTTTCTTCAAGGATTATGGTCTTGACTTGTATATTTGACATTTTGGAGGACTAAATTTGCCAAGTCATGATTAATGAGGGACCATTTTTGCCAAGTCTTCAAATTGGAGGGCCCTTTTTGTAATTTTGACAAACTTTAGGGACCAATCTTGTAATTATGAGGATACAAGGGTATAAAGTGTCAATTCTTCAATATTGGAGGACCCTTCTTCATAAATCTTCAAATCTTCAAGGGTTTTCTTGGAAAATTCTTCATTAGGGCTTGGTTCAATGTGCGGCTTCGTTTCCCATGTTCGTTTTTGCATGATTCTTGTGATCTTTTGTCATTTTCTCAATATCCGTACCTAAAATGTACAAGCAACAAACACAAGCATATATTTGGGTATTTTTATGATATTTAATGCATTTTTAGCCCTTTTTGGACGATGAGACTATGTATAAAAGCAGTCTCATCAGGGAGCAACCCGACTTAATGTTCTATGATTCATGCTTGCACACATGTTTTTCTTCCAACGTTTTTAGAAACTGTCATATTTTAATCAATTGGTATCTCTAATATATTATGTTTTTATATTAGAGATAGGAGAGAAAATGTGATTAAAATGTAATATATCGCAACATGTGATCTTAAAGACTCAAGTGAAACTCTTTCCTTCACATGCTAAACTATTTCGTATATCGATGCATGTGTGTAGGGGGAGCTTTTCGGAAATGTAGAACTATCAAAGTGTTAAAAGTTTTGATTTTTATCAAGCACTTTGAATGGTTTTCAATGGGTTATGGTTACGATCTATACCCGAAACAACATACTACCAATGACGGAACGTTAGAGTCAAAAGGTGGTTTAGGATAGGAAACTAAGTCCTATGACAACCAGAACCGGAGGGATCTACCCAAGGACATTCCATAGCTAGAAATAGTTGTCCTTTGGAAAGATGGAGTTGAATAAAGATGAATGCGGACCAATTACTTAAGTTAGCACTGGAATAATCACAACAAGGTGCTAGTGATGACGTATTGATAAGCATTAAAGGAGTTAAATATTCTATGCAACCTAGGCAGAAACCGGGTCATAGACCCAGTGATGCAATGCACAACCCTTCCATAGCCATTCGAGTTTCTCTCTAAAGAAACTTGTCTCATTGTCACAGAGATCAACACGTATCTATTGACTTTCTCACTACGAGTTAGTTGATATTGAAAAGGTGGCAGTCTGCTCTATCCTCCGATTACCAAAACGCACTATCAAGTCAAGAGCGAAAAAAGATCAATCTATCATCTCATTAGGACACAATCGAGTCCTACGTAGTATCCTTATGATATTGCCAGAACATCTGAGTGATACGATTCACAATGAAGATGGAATCCCTTCTTGAGCCAACATCAAACATTCTCATGGTAGGTAACTTGTGCGATTCTAAACGAATCAAACTTATGAGAACTGGAAAGCAACAAAGTTTGGACTCTTAATTGAATCAAACTTGATTCCAGGTTTCTTTGCAAAATCTATTTGATCTTGCCAGAGCATTCAAAGTAACACTCTTTAGTGCTCACAGTGACGAATGGAAATCCTTCAAGTGTCAACGTCAAATAGCACTGCGGTAGGTGACTGGCAAGATTCTCTATGAATCAAGCTTGTGACAAACTAGAAAGCAACAATGGTGTGATTCTTATAGAATCAAACTTGTTCCAAGCGTTCTGAATTGACGACTCAAATCAGACAGATAATTTATCCTTATGATCACTCTTTACATTCGCAGTATGCTTTGAGCCGGTCGAGTAAAGAGAACTGGCTACTACCGCCGGGAAACCCTGTCAAGGAGATTTTTAATCGAATCTACCCGATTACAGGTACAATATCTAAAACCGTCTAACGGTCTTCATCGAATGGAGGTAAAACGCTACCGAGTTAGGGTGAAATGTTCAAAGCCATTTCATCCGTGTCTATATACGTTGCTGCATATCAAGATGGTGGCGTAGCTGTGTACTATCAGAAGTCGTCTTCACATGTGTTGATCCCAAACTTAGATCGATTTAGATTTGTGTAAACGAGAATAAATCAAGTTAAACACTTAGAGAAACTTTGTTGTATATGAAGCAAACTAAGTATTATGCAGAATTAATACTTAGAACAAGAACACACAAACAGAATGAACCAAACTTAGACTTTGATTGATTAATTGAACTTGCGTACAATGAAAGTGTAAAACATATATTAAACATAAAGGCCTCCTTTTATAGATTAAGGAACCTTGTACAAGAGTCTACGTATCAACTATTTTGGGTAAAGATAAAGATAAGAAATACATTGTCGAACATATATTTACTAGAAACATAAAACGTGTAGACTAAGTATCCTATTAGTGCTTGACCTCTTCTCATCAACGTTTGACTTCTTCCTGTCAACGCTTGATCTGACAACGCTTGATTTCTTCCTATCAACGTCCAATTTCCTCTTGTCAGTGTCTAAGTGTCTTGTCTTCATTTTATTCCCAACAATCCTCCCCTAAACTTGACATCTACTCTAGTAATCAAGTTTCTGAATAAAAACTAAGTACAAGGAGGATTCTTACAAATACACATCACTTGTTAATATGGAAATAAATAAACCTAGTTAAATCTTTGCCAACGTCACTTGTGTAATCTATCTCTAGCTGTGTTGACACCATTTTCTTTAAAACTTCCTTGGACATGGGATATTCAGCATCCACAAGAAGATATTCAGAAAACTTTATAGTACTCAAATGATACACACCAGCTTCTGATTGTAGACGCCATTGAAGTCTATTGACATCATAAAGATCCTTCCATACTGTATCTTCATCATTTGGTTCACACATTCTCTTGAATGTGGACCAAATCTTTATTCCATTGACTGAAGTAGGTGCTTCTGTCTCATACGTGGCCTTCATCAACCTCCAAAGATCTTCCAAGTCTTTCCTATCCAGGCTTTCAAACAAAGATATAAGAGTAGTAAAAGTATGTACCTCTTTCCCACATCTGCCAGTCATCCAAAACCCACTTGTATCTTCCTCATAGTAAACTATAGGGTTTCTGAAATCATGAGGTAACACTTCTACCATATGTGTAGCTTCCAAGTGTGAGAGCTTAATGCTCCTTCTAATAACTACTTCACTAGGATTTACTCTATATACATTTTCTGGGAACTCAAGTGGAACTCCCTTCTTCAAAGGTCTTGGTGCAATTAAAGCATGTTGGATATGCATCTCTTCTGCAAGCTCTTCCTTTCTTTCATCTGAAAGAAGTCTGATAGTGTTCTACTCTTGAACACTTGCCCATATAAGATAAGCTTTATATTCCAACTCATCAAAGGACAAACTCTACAACTTCTTAAAAGTCCAACCTCCTTGATGACATCTGAGAAGCATGTAGTAGAGCTCCCTTCTATCCTTTTTAGACTGTGCAAGAACGTTGCTAGCCTTATACTTTAGAATCACCTTGCAATCCCTTTGAACTCTTAGTAGAATCTCCAAACCCCAAATTTGATATGATAAAGTCATGTCTTGATTCTCCATTACCTTATTCTCCCATGCAAAGTACATCTGAGCTACTTCAGGCATCTCATAATCCACCTGATTTTTTAAGTCGGAAATCCTTTCCTTTGCCAACTCATCACCATATTCAAGTCTTTCTGGTTCTTCAATAATCATCACACTTGAATCTGTACTCTCATCATCACTACCTTCCTTATTGCTCTCAGAAGCAACCACAAATGGTGACTCAATAGCAGCAATCTTCTTCTTCTCTTTTTCCTCAAGTTGTGCAGCCAACATGGAATCAAACTTTACATGGGTTGCACCCTTAGGAACTATTGTTTCTACCATAATCCCATTACCATTATCTAATACATCGATGGTGGGTAAAGAGATTGATGATACCTGTGTAGACACATCCTTGATGATAGCTGATGAATGGGATACATCAACCACACCTGCAAGTCTATCAGCATCCAAAACCTGCTTGTCAACGCCTAACATACTCCTGTCAACGCTTAAACTCTGTGTGTTAACGCCTGGCTTAGAAACCTGTTCCTGCATCTCCATAAATGATATATTCGTTGGAGTTACTAGGGACACATCAATAACTGACCTCTCCTTCAAACTAGTCAAAGCTTCAGCCATCTCCACACCAATAGAGCCACCTGAACCTTTGTCACTTAAATTAAATGGCTCAGTAGAAGCTTCCTCCCCTTTGTAAGAAACCTCCCCTAATGAAAGGACTCTTGTTTGCCTTCTCCTAGTCTCAGCAGCTTGAATCTTGGCAGCCTTATCAAATGTGTTTCCATATTCAATAATTTCCCATAGGGTGTGATCATGGATTTGAAGGTACTGTTCAAAATTGAACTTCCATAGCTCAAAGTTGTTTGGGTCTAGCATGGGGATTTTTAGGTTATGCCTTGAGGAGGAGGTCAAGTCTGGAGTAGACATGTTGTCTGGTTTTCAGGGTTTCTTGAAAAATTAGGGTTTTTGGCGATTTAGGGTTTTGTGTTCTTTAGATCAAAGTTCCTCAACAATCTCTGATACCACTTGTTGATCCCAAACTTAGATTTATTTAGTTTTGTGTAAACGAGAATGAATCAAGTTAAACACTTAGACAAATTGTGTTGTATATTAAAAAATCTAAGTATTATGCGGAATTAATACTTAGAACAAGAACACACAAACAGAATAAACCAAACTTTCACTTTGAATGATTAATTGAACTTGCGTACAATGAAAGTGTAAAACATATATTGAACTAAAACCTAAAGGCCTCCTTTTATAGATTAATTGAACTTGCGTACAATGAAAGTGTAAAACAATCACAACAAGGTGCTAGTGATGACGTATTGGTAAGCATTGAAGGACTTGAATATTCTATGCAACCTAGGCAGAAACTGGGTCATGGACCCAGTGATGCAATGCACAACCCTTCCACAACCATTCGAGTTTCTCTCAAAATAAACTTGTCTCATTGTCACGAAGATCTACACGTATCTATTGACTTTCTCAGTACGAGTTAGTTGATATTGAAAAGGTGGCAGTCTGCTCTAGCCTCCGATTACCAAAACGCAATATCGAGTCTAGAGCGAAAAGAAATCAATATATCATCTCATTAGGACACAATCGAGTCCTACGTAGTATCCTTGTGATATTTCCAGAACATCTGAGTGATACGATTCACAATGAAGATGGAAATCCTGCTTGAGCCAGCATCAAACAAGCTCATGGTAGGTAACTTGTGCGATTCTACACGAATCAAACTTGTGAGAACTGGAAAGCAACAAACTTTGGACTCTTAATTGATTCAAACTTGATTCCAGGTTTCTTCGTAAAATCCGTGCGATCTTGCCACAGCATTCAGAGTGAAACTCTTTAGTGCTCACAATAACGAATGGAAATCCTTCGAGTGTCAACGTCAAACAGCACTGTGGTAGGTGAATGGCAATATTCTCTATGAATCAATCTTGTGACAAACTGGAAAGCAACAATGGTGTGATTCTTATAGAATCAAACTTTTTCCAAGCATTCTGAATTGACGACTCTAATCAGACGGATAATTTATCGTTATGATCACTATTTACGTTCGCAGTCTGCATTGAGACGGTCGAGTAAAGAGAACTGGCTACTACCGCCGGGAAACCCTGTCAAGGAGATTCTTATTCGAATCTACCCGATCACAGGTACGGTATCTAATACCGTCTAACGGTCTTCACCGACCGGAGGTAAAACGCTACCGAGTTAGGGTGAAATGTTCAAAGCCATTTCATTCGTGTCTATATATGTTGTTGCATATCAAGATGGTGGCGTAGCTGTGTACTATCCGAAGTCGTCTTCACATGTGTTGATCCCAAACTTAGATCGATTTAGCTTTGTGTAAACAAGAATAAATCAAGTTAAACACTTAGAGAAATTTTGTTGTGTATGAAGCAAACTAAGTATTATGCGTAATTAATACTTAGAACAAGAACACACAAACAGAATGAACCAAACTTTCCCTTTGATTGATTAATTGAACTTGCGTACATTGAAAGTGTAAAACATATATTGAACTAAAACCTAAAGGCCTCCTTTTATAGATTAAGGAACCTTGTACAAGAGTCTACGTATCAGCTATTTTGGGTAATGATAAACATAAGAAATACATTGTCGAACATATTTTTACTAGAAACATAAAACGTGTAAACTAAGTATCCTATCAGTGCTTGACTTCTTCTCATCAACGTTTGACTTCTTCCTGTCAACGCTTGATCTGACAACGCTTGATTTCTTCCTATCAATGTCCAATTTCCTCTTGTCAGCGTCTAAGTGTTTTGGCTTCATTTTATTCCCAACAACATGTTCATACAAAAGATAAAGTCTTCCGCAACTCTGATGAATATTTGAAGGATCAACTACAACTATACTTGTATGGGAAATTGTTAGCATTTCAAAATCAACAAAGTATGAACAGGTCGATTTAGAAGTTACAAGAGCACAAAATGGCGATAATCAAGATACCTAAGAATGTAATAGGTCATCTTAGCCACAAGTAGCACATGATGAAGATCTCAAGCAATCACAGTCAAATGACAATGACTCAAGATAAAGATCACAATGGCGTGAAGGAACAAAACCGTTACAAACAAGATCAAGACCAAGATTCAAGATCAAAGAAGGAAGATTACCTCCACAAGAATGTATTCACTCAATCATCTTATGCATTTAAAAGATGACCGATACATTGGGGGAGATTGTTAGCCCTATATTTTAAATAGTCAAACAAGAATGTAATAGGTCATCTTAGTCGTTAATGGTCTTGTATTGTAATAGGTTAGTCGGGTTAACCTGGCTTGGACTTTAAGCTAATATTGTATAAGTTAGGGGCGTAAGCCCAAGTGCAAGCCAAGACCGGCCCAAGAAACAAGCCCATTAGCCCACCAAGCTCATGGGTATATAAACCCTCTTCCATGTGTGGAAGAGGGTGTTGGTTCATTGTTTTACACATAGTAAACCTTCCACCATTCTAGATTATCTCTCTACTTTCTCTCTCTAATTTTATTCTCTTTCTCTCTCTAAATCTACTCTAAATCTTGTGTTATGGATTGAAGTGGGATTAACAACCAACCCGTAGGCATTCATCTTCGTCATGTCATTTTGTTTAGGTGAACCAACCCAAAGGCGTTCACCCAAACCAATGTGATTTCATCATCATGCATTCATACACTGTTTTCATGCATAGAATTTTTCTCATAATTTATTGGCATTAAAAATTTTCATGTATATATATTATGTTTTAATCTGGAACAACTAAAGGAAGCAATTTAAGCTACGATGAAGGTCATGCTTCCTCAACTTTAGAATGAAATCATGGCCAAGGTGTAAGCTGCCAACAATCAGCACCAGCAGCAGCATCTGATTCCTCCTCCAGCTACACTAATCACATGGCTGGAGCGATTCAACAAGCAACGTCCTCGATCCTTTGAGAAGACTGACAACCCCAATGAGGCTGAGAGCTGGCTAGCTCATATCGAGAAAATATTTGATGCAATGGGCTGCGACCCTGTCTTCAAGGCAAGGTTGGCCTGTTACAAGTTTGAATGTGACGTGCTTGGATGGTGGAAGTCAATGAAATAGTCTGAGGGAGGTGACAATTGGGTGGTTGGCTTGACTTGGGCTCAATTCAAGGAGTTGGTGATGGGACAGTTCTTCCCTAAGGCTGAGCAAGATAAGCTAAAGAGGGAGTACTACGGGATTAGGCAGAGAGCTGGTGAGAACAACAACGAGTTCATGTAGTGCTTTCTTCGTTTGGCTAGTTTTCTTGGCGCAGCAGTAGGTACTGTCGAAGAGCAAGCATACCACTTTTGTTGGGCTCTTCGTACATCGGTCGCCAATAACTTAGTGTGTGCTACCTTCAACACGGTGGCATAAGTGTCTGATGCAGCAAGTAAGTTGGAGATTCTGCAGGAGAGAGATGAGTTTGGAGAGACAGAGAGACCCGAGAAGAGGTGATAGGTGTGTAAACACCCATCCTTTTACCACTTAATACTTACTAAAACAAGACCAAAACGCGTGTTTTAAATCATTTGTTTGGAATTATGCGTGGTTTTTGTGTTTAAATGTGTTTTCAGAGTCAACCGGATGAATATTGAAGGAAACATGGGATTGCACGGGTTTTATCAAGGAAAAAGACTGAAGACGAAGTCTATTGTCCAAGAGATGCAAAAGATTTGAAGTCAATGGGCCTATTTGAAGATTTATCGAAGAAAAGGACCAAAGATGGAAGATTTACATATGTCGAAGAAACTCGAGTCTATTAAACGAAGAAATTAAAAGACGAGTTGAATTTAATCGTCGACAAATCCCGAATCAGAATCGGAAACGTCAACTTTTCTGAAAAGACGAGAAGACAAGAAGAAAGGGAGAAAGCCCACTCACCAACCAACCACTTAGCCTATAAAACGAAATCCTTCACAAAAATTTGATCTAGTTTTTCTTTCAGTTACACTCTTCCTAGTTCGTAGGAAACCATCTCCCTTAAGGAGTGGTTTTTCATCTTCTTTGATTTGTTCTTTAATCTTGTAAGTTTGAACCTTTCTTTTTGTTTACTGAATCTTAATCATCAATAGAAATTTTCATTTAATCTTTTCATTCATCTTGTTCTTTATCATCTTTTTATTCAAGGTTCTTAATTTCTTATTTAGTTGAGTTTTGATCTTAAAAAGTTGTTGAATTTGTGTTTTTATGATTGGGATTTGATCCTTATAGTTAATAGATGATTTGTGGTTAATTTGGTTAAAACGTTTTTGTTTATTTGGTTCGATTGGGTTAAAATTCGTTTCCCCTGTTTTTCTACTGTTTATGTTCTTCATCCCAGCATTATTCCGAATTGTCCATCTGATTCGTCCCTTACTCGGAATGTTCTAACATCCCGAATAGACTGTTTATTTTATCTATTATTTGGAATTTTATATATTCCGGGTAACCCTTTTAGTTTATTCCTTACTCGGAATATTTCGATTATTCCGCATAGACATCTACATTCCGCAAAGCCTGATTTCCCTTTTCTTTATTCGGAATATTTACATATTCCGGATAACTACATTATTCCGCATAGCTTGATTTTCCGAATGGGCCTCTTATTCCGATTAACAAAACATTCCGCATAGACATTTTTATTCCGCCTAAGGGTTTTTCTTTCATTATTCCGCATATCTGTTTATTCCGCATAAGCCATTTGTTCCGAATAGAGAATCTATTCCGCATGACATTGTTATTCCGCATGGTCCTTCATTCCGCATAGGGACTTTTATTCCGAGTAGCAGACTTATTCCGGATCACCATTTATTCCGAATAGAGCAAGTATTCAGTAAGGATATTTTTCTGTTTAATCATTTAAGTGTTTATTTAAATTCAAGTCTTACTTCAATTCAAGTCTTACTTCATTAACTATTTTTGGTCTTAAATATTTATATACTTCATTTACTTATCTTTTAAATAGATTAGAAAACCAAACCCACTATTTGTCACCAAGAACAAATCATTCCACATAAAGCTGAGATCAATTCGAGAGGATACCGAGAACTAAATCTGAACCCATAGCAAAAAGTCTCTTGTATTAAATGGCGCCGCTGCCGGCTCTTCTCGTTAAGATCAATAGTTTTTTGTGAGAACTTGGATTTTGGGATCCGTTCCCCGTGAACGTTACTTTTTCACAAAAATTTTCAAAAACACAAAAAAAATATATATATATAAAATTTTCAAAAATCCTAAAAATTAAAAAAACATAAAAACCAAAAATATTTTTGCTTTGTTTTTGCCTTGTTAGTTCTTTTGTAGGTGCATGCGTACACGATCAACGTCTTATCAAGAGCCCGAGCCTCTTGAAGACTTAGACATGGCCGGTGTACAAAACAACAACAACAACCCACCTCAAAACAATAATAATAACAACAACAACCCACCTTTCAACAACAATAATAACAACAACAATGAACCTCTACCGGACAATCGCCCGATGATTGAACTTCTGCAAGCACATGTAGATGGTAACAATGATCCAATTGTCATACCCGCGATTGCAGCCAACCATTTTGAGCTCAAATCCGGCTTTATCCAGATGGTCTCTGCTCAACCATTCTTGGGCGTACCATTGATGATCCACATGACCACATCAAGAGATTCTTGCAACTCACCAATACGGTCAAATTCAATGGTGTTCCACAAGAGGTAATTCGTTTACAACTTTTTCCCTTTTCTTTAGAGGGACAAGCCCGGCATTGGCTTGCTAAGGAACCTCCACAGAGTATTCTTACGTGGACGGATTTGGAGACCAAGTTTATCAATTACTTTTTCCCACCCTCTCGTACAACCGCTTTGCGGAATGAAATTATCAATTTTGAACAAAAGTACGATGAGTCGTTTAGTGAATCTTGGGACCGTTTCAAAGACCTTTTGAGAAAATGCCCACAACATGGTTTTACCAAAGTGCATCAAATTAATACTTTTTATAATGGTTTAAACATGAATGACCAAGATTCACTAAACAGTGCCTCGGGAGGTAATCATTTGGCTAAGACTTCCAATGTTGCTTGGGATATCATTGAGAATAAGTCTCGTGTGCAAACCATGAGTGTTCGGACCAATGTCGCTAGTGCTAGTACTAGTGACAGCGATAAGCGACTTGACAAAATCACTGCGCTTCTTGAATCGCTTGCTACCCAAACCGGCAGCAACACCAACAGCATCAACGCTAGAAACGCTAAAGACGCTCAAGTCAATGCTGTCAACCAACCATGTGAAATATGCGGGGGTCCTCACTCTTACACCACTTGTACTGCCACCCAAGACTACCCTTCTGAGAATGTGAATGCAGCATACGGTACCTATCCTCCGGCCGCTTATCAAGCTCGTCCTCAAGGTGACCGCAACTTGCTTAGCTACCGCTCAAACAACTATCTCTCACCACCTGGTTTTCCTCCTAATAACCCAAACCAACAAGAAAACCTCAATCACCCTCCTCAAAAACAACAACAACCTCGTACACCATACATACCACCTCACAAACAACCATATCCACCACAAAGAAACAACCAAGTTTACCAGCAACCTGCTTATCAACCACCCGCATACAATACTCCTCCCAACCAACCCACCGCTTTACACCAAGAAGTGGAAACCTACATGAGGACTAACGATGTGATCGTGGGAAATCTCCAACGGGAAGTGCTCAACTTGAAAGAAGACCTGGTGAAACAAGGGAACAAATCTGAGAGCTGATATGAGAAACACCTTGGATAGTCAAACGAATGACTTAAAAAACATGATGGCTAGTTTCTTCCAAGGTAATCAACCCTCTTCTTCGGGTACTCTTCCGAGTAACACCGTTGCGAATCCAAGAGGGGAGATGAAAGCAATCACCACTCGCAGTGGCAAAGGTACTAAGGAAACCGAGCTTCCTATACCTCCACCGGTGATTGTGACTAAGGAGAACGAGTCACCTGATCTTATTCCTCCTCCTTCTACTTCCCCAATTTCTCCACCTCTTACTTATACCCCTCCTCCACCCAAGGATGTGAGGGATCCTTCGATCTCAAAGCCTTCCTCTTCTTCCGATATACCTTATCCATCTAGGTTGCAGAAAGAGAAGCTCAAAAGCAAGGATGATATTCATGTTTCGAACTTTCTTAAAATGTTTAAACAACTGAATTTCAATATCTCCTTCGCTGAGGCTCTCGCTCACATGCCTAAGTACGCGAAAATGTTCAAAGATCTTCTTAGCGACAAGGAGAAGCTTCTTGATATTGCTAACACCCAACTTAATGAGAATTGCTCTGCAATGCTCTTAAGGAAATTGCCAACCAAGCTTGGTGATCCGGGTCGTTTCTTAATCCCTTGTAACTTCTCGGGAGTAGAGAATTGCATGGCTCTAGCTGATCTAGGTGCCAGTATCAATCTAATGCCTCTAAGCGTTTGGAAGCAATTATCTCTCCCTGAGCTAGTCCCCACCAAAATGACTTTGGAATTGGCTAACCGTACGGTTGCTTATCCAGTGGGGATAGCTGAAGACGTCTTTGTAGGAGTCGACAAATTCACTTTTCCTGCCGATTTCGTCGTTGTTGACTATGATATGGACCCTCGTGTGCCATTGATTGTTGGTCGTCCATTCTTGAGGACCGGTCGCACTCTCATCGATGTTGAAGCTGGTGAGCTTATCATGAGAGTGGGTGACGATAAAATTGTCTTCAACATGGGAAAGTTGTATAAACAGCCTTATTCTAACGAGAGTGTTAATTGTATTGACGTTCTTGATGAGGCTTGTGAAGAACACTTCAAAGATGCTTGCAAAAGTATTCCTACCTCTCTTCCCAATGTTGAGACCGTTTCTTCGATTGATTCATCACTATCTCTATTTGGAGAAAGTGATTTCCTTTGGAAAGATTTTGAAGCCACCATGGGAGATGTGAACTTAGCTAATGACGATTCTACCACCAATTGGGATGAAGATCTCCGCCTCATTGAAAACCTTCTTAAAGAAGACAATCTTTCTCCACCATCTCCCACGGTTATTGCTATCGATGATCCGACTTTGAAAACGCCTCCCATCGAAAATCCTCCGGATTTAGAACTTAAGGAGTTGCCGCTCCATCTCGAGTACGTGTTCCTTGAAGAAAACAAGAAGTCGCCTGTCATCATCGCGAAGGACTTGAAAGAAGAAGAAAAATCTCGCCTCATCGCTGTGCTTAAAGATCATAAGAAGGCAATTGCTTGGAAAATTTCCGACATCCGCGGAATTGATCCGAACTTTTGTACTCACAAGATTCTCATGGAAGATGACTTTAAACCCGCAATCCAGAGCCAAAGAAGGGTTAATCCTCAAATTCATGACGTCATCAAACAAGAGGTTATCAAACTTCTAGATGCCGGCTTGATCTACCCTATTTCGGATTCGCCGTAGGTAAGTCCCGTCCATTGTGTGCCCAAGAAGGGCGGAATAACCGTTGTTTCCAATGAACACAACGAGTTGATTCCCACTCGTCTCGTTACTGGGTGGAGAGTTTGTATTGATTATCACAAGCTCAATGATGCCACGAGAAAAGACCACTTTCCTCTTCCTTTCATGGATCAAATGCTTGAGCGTCTAGCGGGTAATGATTATTACTGCTTCTTAGAAGGTTTCTCCTGGTATTTTCAAATTCCCATCGATCCCAAAGACCAAGAGAAGACCACATTCACTTGTCCCTACTGAACATTTTCTTACAAACGCATGCCTTTTGGTTTATGTAATGCTCCTGGGACGTTCCAACGGTGTATGATGGCTATATTCCATGACATGGTGGAAGACACTATGGAAGTATTCATGGATGATTTCTCGGTTTATGGCGATTCTTTCTCTACTTGCCTTGCCAATTTAGAACGTATGCTTAAGCGGTGTGAAGACACTCGCCTTGTTCTTAATTAGGAAAAATGCCATTTTATGGTAAAAGAGGGCATCGTGCTAGGACACAAGATCTCCAAAGCCGGTCTCGAAGTAGACCGTGCTAAAGTTGATGTTACCGCTAAGTTGCCTCCACCTTTAACCGTGAAGGGTGTGAGAAGTTTCCTGGGTCATGCGGGCTTTTACCGTCGATTCATCAAAGATTTTTCTCAAATCGCTCGCCCGATGACCCACCTCTTGGAAAAAGATACTCCTTTTATCTTTTCCAAAGAGTGTCTTAACGCCTTCAACTTGCTTAAGGATAAACTAACTAAGGTACCCGTCTTGGTTACCCCTAATTGGGAGCTTCCCTTTGAGTTGATGTGCGATGCTAGTGACTTTGCTATTGGTGCGGTTTTGGGCCAAAGAGTGAATAAACACTTACAACCAATCCACTACGCTAGCAAGACAATGACAGGGGCTCAATTGCATTATACGACAACTGAAAAAGAGCTTTTAGCTGTTGTCTATGCCTTTGAAAAGTTTCGCCCCTATCTTGTCCTTTCCACCACAATCGTTTACACCGATCATTCCGCGTTGAAGTACTTGTTGACTAAACAAGATTCTAAACCAAGACTTCTTCATTGGGTTTTGCTACTCCAAGAATTTAAAATCGAAATTCGCGATAAAAAAGGAGCTGAAAACCTAGCCGCGGATCATCTCAGTAGACTGGAGGATCCTTACCAAGGGGATCATCCGAACAAAGAAATCAATGATTCTTTCCCCTTGGAGACCTTAATGTCTATCAATTCGAATTCTGATGAAAGCCCGTGGTTTGCGGACATTGCAAACTACTTGGCGGGTGGAATTGTCAAGGAAGGGTTAACATCCCAACAAAAGAAAAAGTTCTTTAAAGATGTTGAACATTATTTCTGGGACGACCCTTACCTATTTAAACAATGTGCCGACTTGATTATTCTCTGATGTGTTGATGGACCGGCAGCTTTAGAAATCCTTGACGCTTGCCACAAAGGACCCACCGGTGGTCACTTTGGTCCCAACTACACCGCCAAAAAAGTGTTTGACTCGGGATTTTATTGGCCCACCATCTATCGTGATGCTCACGAGATGGTTAAACGATGTGATGCTTGCCAAAAACAAGGTAAGATCACACATAAAGATGAGATGCCTCAAAATTTCATACAAGAATGTGAAATCTTTGATGTTTGGGGTATCGACTTTATGGGGCCATTCCCTTCATCTAAAGGAAACAAATACATCCTTGTAGCCGTTGACTACGTTTAAAAGTGGGTTGAAGCCAATGCTTTACCTACTAATGACGCAAGGGTGGTTTGTAACTTTTTGAAATCTCTATTCGCTAGATTCGGTGTGCCTCGTGCCATTATTAGTGATCGCGGGACTCATTTTTGCAATGACCAATTTGCAAGAGTCATGACAAAGTATGGTGTAAATCGTCGTCTTTCCATCGTATACCACCCACAAACTAATTGCCAGGCTGAAATATCCAACCGAGGATTAAAGCGAATTCTTGAACGAACCGTGGGAGAGTATCGTGCCTCATGGGCTGATAACCTTGATGATGCTTTGTGGGCTTTTCGTACTGCATACAAAACTCCGATTGGTTGTACACCATATCGTCTCGTGTACGGGAAAGCATGCCACCTCCCCATTGAGTTGGAGCACAAGGCTTACTGGGCCTTGAAGTGGGCTAATTTCGATATCAACAAAGCCGGTGACCTACGCAAGATCCAACTCAATGAGCTCAATGAACTCCGTAATGAGGCTTATGAAAATTCTTTGATCTTTAAGGAAAAGACTAACCTCATTCACGATTCTAAGATTAAAAACCGAGAGTTCCAAGTGGGAGACAAAGTTTTACTTTTTAACTCTCGGTTGAAAATCTTTTCGGGCAAGCTGAAATCTCGTTGGTCCGGCCCATTTACCATTGCCCAAATTTTTCCATATGGTACTCTCGAGCTCGCTCAACCTAATGGACCTAATTTTAAGGTGAACGGCCAACGAGTGAAGATGTACTTTGGTGAGGAAATCTCTCATGAGATGATTCCATCCCTCACCAAGTTCCCTATGAACTAATTTTGGGTCGAGTCAGGCTCGTGACTCGGTTATAAAAAACAAGCCCTCCTCGGGAGGCAGCCCGAGTATCTATCCCTTTTCGTTTTAACCTCCTAATTGTAGGGGGACCTATATAGGTGTTTGTATTTGTGTGGTGATGTGATTACAGGGATGAATGCACTTTTGGAATCTTTGAAGAACCGTGCTCCCGTGTTATCCGAAATCCGGTTCTATCTCTCAACTATCGTGATTCAATTTTCTTCATACTCACATTTCAAATTGATCACTTTAGTCGTCTCTTCCTTAACTTGATTTAACCAACGTGCACAATGTCATAAGTGTAGGGGAGATTTTTCCCACATGCTTAAACATTGAGGACAATGTTTATCTTAAGTGTAGGGGGGACTTCTATCGATGTTTTAAGTGGACTTTTCCATGAAAATGCCTTCATTTAACCGGAAAATCATCTTTTTCAACATTTTTCAAAATTTTAATTAACTTTGGCCATTTAGTAGTAATTTCTAAATTTTTATCGTTGCTTTCATATATATATATATATATATATATATATATATATATATATATATATATATATATATATATATATATATATATATATATATATATATATATATATATATATATATATATATATATATATATATATATATATATATATATATATATATATATATATATATATATATATATATATATATATATATCCCGCAATAAAGTCAAAAATATTAATAAAGTGGTGTAGCTAGTTTTGAAGTCTTTGACATATTAGGCCCGTTGCGATTATTTTGACTCAACCCGAATAGACTTATCCAAGTTTATTCTAGCTAGTATCCTTAACCATGTAGACCTTAATTCGTTTATTAGGCTAAGTGTCCACGAGTCTCATTACTTGAGATTTTAAATTGTGGAGAACGAGAAATGATAGAGTCAATTATAAGTCGGTATTCTTGCACAAGCCCACTTGGTGTAATTATTTGCCTATTCTCCCATCACTTGCTAATAACTTATCTGCAATAAGTAAGGTCGTACGATTTGAAAAGTTACTTAGCTTCTAGCCCAAGATCGTTTAAAAGTTGCTCGGTAATGATAAGAGTTCATAGCCAAGGCATAACTTATGAAGCGGGGCGCGAAGATTGGCGAGTCCGAAAAGGCCCTAACAAGGCATGAGGATTCCATTTTATTGCTGAAGATCCAAAGTGATGTGAAAAGCATTATTCCCAAAATCAATATGAAGGATCAAGACTCACGACGAAAAGCAATCAACTCCCATAAAGATCATGGAGAAGTCTATCCGAAAAGACCCTAACAAGGTATGAGGATAAATAGATCCAAGTCCGAAAAGGAGGCGGATCATTGTATCTCGAAATCCCAATTAGAGATTGAAGAAATAATCATGAAGTCGTGGTCAACAAAGTTGGAGTACCCCTCAAAAGTCTCCAAGTGAAGAAACTCTATTAACGATGAGAAGACCATTATCTCAAGAACGTCTCTCAAGATATGAAGTATGAAGTACATGCCAAATATCGGCCCGAGAAAGGTCTCAAATCGTGAACCAAGTTATGCCAAGATATGAACTTTTTGATATCCCGAGAAGTAGTTTTATGAGATTTTGTCCTTTAGCTAACTATTAATCAAATCGTCCTACTTTGCTTTCTGCCTAAATAAACTATCGAAATAAGTCCAAAAATGCATCTTCATGATCATTCTAAGACAAAAATAAAATATAAGAGATACACCTAGGAATAAGGGAGTTTAAGCATTTAATTAAGCCATGTGTGTAAGTGTTTGATATGCTAACTTATAATAACAATGATCTCGTTTTTAAGCTTAGTTTGGGGAACGTGAAACTTGAGGATGATAAATCTTCGCAGCACCAAAGCCCTAATGTAAGTCCGTGATCTCTTTGCAAGTTATTTCCATATAGCTATTTTCAAGTGAAAATGGTTTTCTATCCTTTTGTTTACATTAAAGTTTGAATTTATCTTAGTACTTTAATTTTTATTTAGTAGTATTTTAATAAGGACAAGGTTGATTGATTATGAGAAACGTGTAAATTTGCTTTATCACTAAGCATTGCATGAGGGCATGGCAATGGTTAAGTGTAGGGGATTTGATAGGTGTGTAAACACCCATCCTTTTACCACTTAATACTTACTAAAACAAGACCAAAACGCGTGTTTTATATCATTTGTTTGGAATTATGCGTGGTTTTTGTGTTTAAATGTGTTTTCAGAGTCAACCGGATAAATATTGAAGGAAACATGGGATTGCACGGGTTATATCAAGGAAAAAGACTAAAGACGAAGTCTATTGTCCAAGAGATGCAAAAGATTTGAAGTCAATGGGCCTATTGGAATATTTATCGAAGAAAAGGACCAAAGATGGAAGATTTACATATGTCGAAGAAACTCGAGTCTATTAAACGAAGAAATTAAAAGACGAGTTGAATTTAATCGTCGACAAATCCCGAATCAGAATCGGAAATGTCAACTTTTCTGAAAAGACGAGAAGACAAGAAGAAAGGGAGAAAGCCCACTCACCAACCAACCACTTAGCCTATAAAAGGAAATCCTTCACAAAAATTTGATCTAGTTTTTCTTTCAGTTACACTCTTCCTAGTTCGTAGGAAACCATCTCCCTTAAGGAGTGGTTTTTCATCTTCTTTGATTTGTTCTTTAATCTTGTAAGTTTGATCCTTTCCTTTTGTTTACTGAATCTTAATCATCAATAGAAGTTTTCATTTAATCTTTTCATTCATCTTGTTCTTCATCATCTTTTTATTCAAGGTTCTTAAGTTCTTATTTAGTTGAGTTTTGATCTTAAAAAGTTGTTGAATTTGTGTTTTTATGATTGGGATTTGATCCTTATAGTTAATAGATGATTTGTGGTTAATTTGGTTAAAACGTTTTTGTTTATTTGGTTCGATTGGGTTAAAATTCGTTTCCCCTGTTTTTTTACTGTTTCTGTTCTTCATCCCAGCATTATTCCGAATTGTCCATCTGATTCGTCCCTTACTCGGAATGTTCTAACATCCCGAATAGACTGTTTATTTTATCTATTATTCGGAATTTTATATATTCCGGGTAACCCTTTTAATTTATTCCTTACTCGGAATATTTCGATTATTCCGCATAGACATCTACATTCCGCATAGCCTGATTTCCCTTTTCTTTATTCGGAATATTTACATATTCCGGATAACTACATTATTCCGCATAGCTTGATTTTCCGAATGGGCCTCTTATTCCGCTTAACAAAACATTCCGCATAGACATTTTTATTCCGCATAAGGGTTTTTCTTTCATTATTCCGCATATCAGTTTATTCCGCATAAGCCATTTGTTCCGAATAGAGAATCTATTCCGCATGACATTGTTATTCCGCATGGTCCTTCATTCCGCATAGGGACTTTTATTCCGAGTAGCAGACTTATTCCGGATCACCATTTATTCCGAATAGAGCAAGTATTCAGTAAGGATATTTTTCTGTTTAATCATTTAAGTGTTCATTTAAATTCAAGTCTTAATTCAATTCAAGTCTTACTTCATTAACTATTTTTTGTCTTAAATATTTATATACTTCATTTACTTATCTTTTAAATAGATTAGAAAACCAAACCCACTATTTGTCACCAAGAACAAATCATTCCACTTAGAGCTGAGATCAATTCGAGAGGATACCGAGAACTAAATCTGAACCCATAGCAAAAAGTCTCTTCTATTAAGAGGTATATTTCGTCACTACGCGGTGATCATTTCAATTCATTCAGTAATATCCAAATATTTATATTTCTCTATAATTTGCATCCTTCAGGCAGAAGACTGGGGACCGGTCTCAACCGGCTACTCAACAGTAGCCTACTCAGTACAAGGGTAACGTTCAGACCCAAGACCGTTCTGCTTCGGATAGTGTGACAATCCGTCAATTTATGGTTGATATTTTATTCTCAAGTATTATTTAAAAACATTATTTTAATGTTATATTATGAACTCACTCATTTCTGGGAAGAAATTTGGATTTACGTCTTGAAGTAGCATCGACTACGTCTAAACCGGAGGATTCTACGTTACGTGCTTACGTTTACATACACCGTTTTTGGTGACAGTCCGACTTTTCAGGAAATAAATTTATCTGTGAATATTATTTTGGAATTTTAAATTTGTGTTGATTCATAAACTCACAAATTTACGAGAAGAGATTAGGACTTATGATTATAATTTAACGTCCTTTACGACTAAACCGGAAACCTTAGGATTATGTATTTACGTTTTTGAACTCCATTTTTGATGAGACAATTTTTATTAGATTCGTTTTGTGCCGTTGATTCATAATTTATAAAAACGTTTTTCGTAAAACGACCAGAGGGCACGCAAATCGAGGAAACTAGAATCGAGGAATACCCGTAAATCAGTGGGATGAGACAAAACAAGTTTTTCCCCACCCCACTCAATATGGGACGTTTTAACTAAGCTAACAACACATTGATATGTGTCAAAGCTTACAAAGTAAGCTAGGACACTTGTCCTAGCCACTTTGTAAACAAGCTACCACATCAAAACCATTCCTCCCTAAACCACTTCCTCATTTCCATCACATGCAAACCACCAAAAACACACTCTTTCTCTCTACCAGTTTCGTCCACTCTCTCTCTCTAAAATACCCATTTTGATCAATTTTTTATTAAATCTAGCCATAAACTTGGTGTTGTATACACACATGATGATGCCCCTTTGAGGCCTTGAAGATTGGAGGTGATTATAACATCCAAGGAGGTGATTTGATGAAGTCCTAGGGCTGATTTATACAAGAAGTTTACAAGTATTGGTGGTCTTGAAGATTGGTGTTGATCTATCACAAGTTTTGCCATCAAAAATCCAAGCCTTGATCATAACCTGCACAACCTTGGTGGTAGAAAGATTGTTCTTCCCATCCTCTTGTTATTTTGATTATGTAATCTGGTAATTTCTTTATTTATGTATATGTATATGATGATTAAAAATATTATATGGGGATTTGGTGTTGATAGATTTGATAAACATGGTTAAAAAGATGGAAAACCATAGGTAAAAAGGTTAAATTCTTGCTTATAAAGTTGGCTGGATAAAAACAGTAACTAACCAAATGATAAACTGATAAAATGACATGTTGGAATCAATTTACAGTAAGTATTAGATGTCATACACATGTGAGAGTTTTCCATGCAATGGAATCATCAAAATGAGTGAGATATGATCAAAACAAAATTAGTATACTAATCTGAATAGTCTGTTTTGTAGGGACTGTTAAGGATACTTAGACATGGAATGAGCAGTAGCTATAACTAACTTATTTGTAGCACATAATATGAAGTTTATGTCATCCAAAAATTAGCTTCTATCTCTTTATATAACTCAAGATATGATAAAAATGGTGAAAGTGAAACTAAAAATCAGATTTTGTGAAATTAAAGTTTAATAGTATTATATAAGCACTCAAATAAATATAGTATAAAATGTGAATTAAAACCCAATAACTTATATATTACATTTATATAAATATGTATAAGGATAAATAAATGGACATTTTATAAAAATGGTAGTTTGGTAAGTTTTATAAGTTATAAAAACTATAAACATGATTTTTACGTCTTTTCGACTAATACCGTAAAATTTACGTTTTTCGTCAATTAAAACTTAGACGGTCGGACCCGTCTAATGTAAACTTTTTAAAAGTCATATACTGATATATAAGTACCTAATACAAGTAAAGACCGATAAGACCGAACTATATAACATACGGACATTAACGAGTTAAGTTAGCATTATTGGACTATTAATCCAACTAAATGGGCTAAACACTTATAAATTTACTTATTGGGCTTAACCCACTTGGGCCCAACATGTAAATTATAATACTGATAATAAAAGTATAAAATGGATTAATACAAGTTAATTGACTTATAATAGGCTTATTGGGCCCAAAACATGTAAATAGGTAAAACTAGTAAACTAGTATAAAAGTAACCAACGCATAACACTAAAATGAGTAAATAAGAATGTATAAACCCACTTGATCATCATCATATGTATACATAATTGTTATTTTTATAAAGTCATTGGAAAAGAGTCTAAGACGAGTATTATTTGTCTAGGTTCCGTGATTGAAGCACGTACCGTACATCCGAATTGCCGATAACTCGCTTTCCCACTTCAACGTGAGTTCATAGCCTCACACTCTTTTAAATGTTTTTATGAAATGTTTTATAAACCCGCGAGGGAGATAACATGTTAGTTTTGATAAAATAGGACACCATTTGTCCCGATTGTTTGTTTATTGATTTGGACCCGAATGATTGTATGACCCGATGAATGATTATATGACCCGATGTATGAGATAAAATGGATTATAAAGTTAGGTTATGTCACTAAAAGTCCCATTATCATGAATTGTGAACTACCGGGATTTGGTAGATGCTTATGCATATAATAGTACTATTTGGGAACGATCAACCCAGTTCGCGCCTTGACGGTTGATCCCCGTCGTGCCACATTGATTGGTAAGCGAATTTATGTATGAGAAGATTTCCATAGCGTGATTTTTGTGACGACACGCTAATTTAGATGGGCAATTGAGTTTCGGGTTAGCTACCCGTTGTTTGTTGTAGTAAGGTAACAATGTCATGCGGCTTATAATAATCCAAATAACGAAATACTGCTATACGCACTGAATTACGATATATTGCCTGACTAGCAATACGGGGTCTTATTATTGATATTATGTTCATGTTTTGGTTTTACATAACCATATTCATATAACGGTTTTTATTTAACTTTATACAACGTTATAAAATGTATTGTATGATGTTTTTACGACTTTGGTTCGTATAATGATTTTGAAGGCAAAAGCCTATATTATTATTTTTGATAAGGATTTGTATACAATGACTTTGGCTATTTTATGGCCTATTATAAAGATTTTTACAAAATGATTTTCGGTAATAATTATATACCGATGATATATTGATGGTTTTATTAAACTCTATGAATTCACTCGGCGTTTTCGCTGACCTTTTTTTTAACATGTTTTATCTCAGGTACTTGAAGGTAATTCTCGGGAAGACAACAAGAATTCATGGCACGCACTTAAATAATAATTTCCTTTCAAATGTTTTGTAAAATTGTATGAAATACTATGACTTGGGACCTATGTAAATTTGATATTTATGAATGGAAATGCTTTATTATTAAATGAAGCGATTTTTAAGCGTTGTCTAAGATGTGAGTAATGTGCTATCCCGTAACACCAACAAGTCTTCCGCTGTATTGAATTGTGTATATTTGGGGGTGTTACAGTTTGGTACTAGAGCTCTCGTTATAGAGAAAGAAATATTTTTAAAACCAAGGTTTTGAATAAAACATTTCAAAATCTTTTAACTATAAACATTTTTCTAAAAATGTCTAAAAATATTTTGACTATAACGGTGCCAAAGAATTCTCGAGTTACCGACAAGGCCAGACTGAGAAGTGTTATTTTAAAATACATATATATAACTTGAATTATATATATACATTTGATGTAATTTGATTACATGATTGTTTGATGATTATTTTTATATTTATACGAGGTATTTATACGACGTAGATTGTCACAAGAAACCCTAGCTCCCCTAGTAAATAAATCGAAGCTATTCCTGTAGGAAATTCTAGCTATTCCAGATCTAAACCAAGTTGTGGATATTTATGATCCCAAAAAAATGGTTGATATTCGTAGAAATGTAGATATTAGTTGATTGTGATATTGAAGAAGAATTGGTGAGATTAAAACTGATATCGATGTTATGGCGATCTTTTCTTATAGAGTGGAGTTTGACAAAACGTTACCACCTGGAAGGTGTCATCTGATTCGTTTTCACCCAATTCTTAAATTTGAAATCGAAAGGGTGAATGTTGCACTTGAGGCTGTCATTGGAACCATTACCCAAAAGCCTCATGCCACTAGTACCTTTCCGAGAAGTCTAATTGAATGTGTGAGTCGTATCATACTAGTGACTCATTTGATAACTATTGTTGTAAGGAGCTATAGGATTGGAAATTAAGTGTTGTTCATATCGAGCTTTTATTTCCCTTCAAGGTATAAGAATAAGGTTGAAAGTATTGGAGAATGAGGTAGGATATCGAATTGAGTATAAGTGGGTTGAAACTTGAATAAAGTAAAATTTAACTCGCATGAAATATGAAATTGTTAAGAGAAAGTTGTTGAGTCCTGTGATTGAATTATAAGGTTTTAAATGATTGTTTGTTCGTGTTAAGGGTTGTTCCTAGACCATTGTCCAATGACGAGGATGCCCAGTGTCCAAGAAATAAATTGAAGAAATCTTCTTCTGAATTGGGACCGATGGATCTTCCGGGACAGGTGGAACCCTTATGACTCTTGTAGATTAGTATTCATTGTAGCATCTTTTAAAAATCCCTAACCTAACTGAGACATCAGTTGGTAGGATGAGTTTTTGGAATTGTATGACATGGCTACACGTAATGTGTTACGGTACAATTTTGACTTATTTGTGATTAGTGAAAAGACTACATTTGATTGCTGAATTTTACTCGTATCGATGTTATCTATCTTTTATTGCTTTATCTAAATGTTCGCATTAGTGATGCAACCATTGAACAATTACTCATCTCGATTTGAGTTACGTTGTGCATTATTCTTTTTGAGTGCCATCGAAGTCATGAACCTGATGATTAATTGGCTAAACTCATTACCTATTATATTGTAATTAGTTCTTGGTGAACAACTTTTCATCACTCTTTTGTAGATCACTCATTGTTTTTATAAGATAAAACAATATCCCTTGAGAAAAAAAAATTGAATTTTCGTCACCATATGGATTATTTAAAGTAAGACTTATAAGTAATCGTTATCCAAATAAAGTTGTTTATAAAACACCTTGGAAAACTTAATTGTTTTCATAACAAAGAACATATCTGTAAGTTCATTTTGAATTAAGCATGAGTATATATATTTTAAACATGATGACAAAGTTTTGACAAACTGAGTATTGCATCGTTAATCTTAAAATTGTATATAGTTGCGCGCCTACATACAATTTGGAATGGACCATGAAAGGCTGATTAGTAGTCACCATGAAATTATTAATAAACACTAAATTTTCTTTGAAGATTTTGAAAGATTAAATTTTATGAGATCTACAAAAAGTACAAAATAGGGTCATATTATTAGGGACACCTACATATGTGCCCGTACCATTTGTTCTTCTGATTCGAATTTAATCATCTATGGAAATTGTCTTAATTGATAATTGATATCCCCTCCTTGTCCAATTCTCCCGTGGTGACATTCTTTGGAAAAGTATCTGATTACCGAGTGTTGATACCCGATTGGATGTATCGACGTTCCTATCATTTCTTTTGATTAGACTTCATTTGAATGACCCGGGTAACGATCTCAGGAGCTTTCGAATGCGTACTAAAATTATGAAAACATGGGATATATTCATATTTATTAAATGTTTTTGTCTGTACCTGATTTGAAATTATCTCGCGTTGATTATGCGTTGACCTTACTCTTTTAAGGTTAGTTATATCTCCAAATATCCTTGAATTTGTAAAAGATCATGAGTTATTATTATTCTTTTGAGAAGTTCACATCTTATCAACGACAATGAAACTGGAAAGTTGATAGTGCCAATAGAATGTATTGATTGATAATGACATAATGACATTGTCTTAATTGATGGGAGCTCGAGTAGAATTCCCTAAATGATAATATGTTGATTATCAAAAGTGATCTAAATAATTCTTGATGGATGACCATATCCTGCATTTAGACTTGAAATTATACCATGAATGGTTATAAATTAGTCATAGATCTTGTAATATAAGAAGAACTTAAAAGTAAATGTATAAAAAGATGTTCATGTTATTTGAAACTTTAGGAGGTATTTGCTGGTGAATTACCTAGACTTTCCCCATTAAGGCAAGTTGAAATTGGTATTGATTATATTCCCGGTACTGCACCTGTGGCATGTGCACTTTACGTCAGCACCATCTGAATTAAAGGAATTACCGTACAACTGAGAGAGTTTTCGGAGATAGATTTTATTCTACCGAGCTCGTCATCATGAAGAGCTATGGTGTTATCATTCCTTATGTTTATTAATTACCGTGAACTAAGTAAATTGACGATTAAAATCTATATCCACTACCCAAGATGATAGATTTGTTCGATAATTTACGAGGTTCTAGCGTATGTTTTAAAAAAAATTGATCCACGACATGGTTATCATCAAATTCGCGTCCGCGAAAAAGATTATCTATTCCAATCAGTACATCCAGAACTTGTAATGAACATTATGAGTTTCACATGATGTCGTTTGGATTGACTAATATACATGTAGCATTCATAAATTTGGTGAATCAATTGTGTAGGCTGTAATTTGATAAATTCATGTTTGTGATCATTAAGGACCAGTTGTTTGTTTATAAGAATAAGAAGGAGTTAATAATCATTTATAGACTGCCCTGAATTGGCCGAGTAATGAAAACTTGAACCTTGAATAATTAACATGTGATTAACGGATTAATCCTTTACATGATTTGACCATGTGATTAATAGGATAATGGGATCTATATTGACATTTCAAAAATTAGAGACATTAAGGCTTAGGGTTATACCAAAAAGGAGGTGCAAATATGTTTTGATAAATGTTTTAACAAAGGATTTTTAAGGAATCATTCCTAAATGTTTGTGCATACCTCAAAACAACCTAAAAGGGATTGAGGAAAACATTTAAACCATGACATGAAATTTGAAATGACAATTTTTGCTTTTCAACTAAGAAAATTTCGACCAAAGTATAAACAAAGAATTTTTCGAACATTTACGAATCTTATTAATTATTTTCGATAAATCAATAAAGATCATGTTAACTAAATTCAAACTCGTTTTGAAACATTTTAATGTAATTGGACGAACTGAGAAATTTAAAATTTTTAACGTTGACGTTTCATGAAAATTAAATATTTATTATTTGATTACTTGTAATATCTATCGACGCTTTAAACGTCGGATTAAGCAAAAATAATAAAAATGATAGTTGAGACGAAACTAAAACTTAGAAAATATGAAGAAAGAATTTATGATTAAATTGTGGACATGATAATTATTTCATCAGGAAAGATGAATGTAAATACTAACGCATTATGTAAAAAGGATCAAGAATCAATTAGAATGTGTTCCTTAGTAATGACTGTGCAAATAAATTGCCGAACAATTTAAAATATAACCGATGCTTATAAAAAGGATAATATAGATAATAAAAAGGGGTTCGCGACTAATATGAACCATTAGAATTGAGAAGCCGATGGCTTTAAATGTATAAAAGGCCACTTGTGGTTGCTTAAATATTGAGATGTAGTCATGTTAGAATCTCGTAAGATTAAGTATTCTATTCATGTCATTTCTGATTAAATGTATCTTTATCTGAAGAAGTTGTACTGATGCAATTTACGAAGGCAGAAATCGCCTCATACATTAGTAAACGTCTAAACTATTGAAAAGGTCATCATCTGAATTTGATTCGATTTGGATCATCGTCGACAGACTGACCAAATCTGCTAATATCATTCCTGTTAATGATAGATTCTCGATGAAGAAATTGACTCTTTTTGTATTTAAAGGAGTTATGTAAGCATGGTGTGCCTGTATCGATCATATCAATCAAGATCCTTGCTTCGCATCGAATTTCTAGAGATTTGCTCAGAAGTCATTGGGAACGAACCTTGATGAGAGTACTGTTTACCACCCCAATCGAAGGGACGAGGTAAAATAACGATACAAAATACTGGAAGTGTTGTTTTATGCTTGAATGATTGACCTTTTGTAATAAACCGTATAATCTCTTTCCTTTGGAGAGATTATCATTGATAATTATCGTGTTAGGATCGAGATCAAATCTTGTTAGGATCTAAATGTGAGAGCATCTGTAAGCAGGAGTTAGGAGGAAGACACCCGACATACACCCATTGTGAGTTGGACATGTCTTTTTGGTTTAAGGTTGCATATGATGACAAACCTAACCTTACCAAATACCCGACCCGCGAGACTTGAAATGACTGTTGAAATTAGGATTTGATAATTGACTTCCAGTAGTGGGCAGAAGGTTATATGAATATGAAATGTAGATCTTGAAGTGCAGGATGGGTAGCGAAGTTATGCCAAAAACTTTCACCATAGAAAGATGAATTGAAGATCTGAAAGATCATGGGAAATAAATCCCCGTTGTATGGGACCATTGAGATGATGTAAAAGTTGGTTTGAAAGGCATATAAGCTGGATCTACCCTAGGACTTCAGGGGCTGCATAAATTATAATTCGTATATCGAACTTGATAAAATGTCTATCAAGTGAAAATTTGTTTGTTTCTTAGTAACGTTTGGATCGGTGAAAGTTGGATTCACCAAAAACCCGTGAACATCATGGATAGAGAAAGTATGTCAACTTAAGCCTGATCTTATTCCCGTAGTTATGTTGGATGAAACTCGCGTATTGTGATGAATTACACTTGTGAGAAAAGATCGGTTGTGGAGGAAATACCCACATGGCTTTAACACTATAAGAAGCGAGTAGTAAGATAAATCAATCTTTGAGGACACAGATCCTGTTTAGGGGTAAATGCTGTGACAATCCGTCAATTTATGGTTGATATTTTATTCTCAAGTATTATTTAAAAACATTATTTTAATCTTATATTATGAACTAACTCATTTCTGGGAAGAAATTTGAATTTACGTCTTGAAGTAGCATCGACTACGTCTAAACCGGAGGATTCTTTTACGTTTACATACACCGTTTTTGGTGACAGTCCGACTTTTCAGGAAATAAATTTATCCGTGAATATTATTTTGGAATTTTAAATTTGTGTTGATTCATATACTCACAAATTTACGAGAAGAGATTAGGACTTATGATTATAATTTAACGTCCTTTACGACTAAACCGGAAACCTTAGGATTACGTATTTACGTTTTTGAACTCCGTTTTTGATGAGACAATTTTTATTAGATTCATTTTGTGACGTTGATTCATAATTTATAAATACGTTTTTCGTAAAACGACCCGAGGGCACGTAAATCGATGAAACTAGAATCGAGGAATACCCGTAAATTAGTGGGATGAGACAAAACAAGTTTTGCCCCACCCCACTCAATATGGGACATTTTAACTAAGCTAACAACACATTGATATGTGTCAAAGCTTAGAAAGTAAGCTAGGACACTTGTCCTAGCCACTTTGTAAACAAGCTACCACATCAAAACCATTCCTCCCTAAACCACTTACTCATTTCCATCACATGCAAACCACCAAAAATACACTCTTTCTCTATACCATTTTTGTCCTCTCTCTCTCTAAAATACCTATTTTGATCAATTTTTTATTAAATCTAGCCATAAACTTGGTGTTGTATACACACATGATGATGCCCCTTTGAAGCCTTGAAGATTGGAGGTGATTATAACATCCAAGGAGGTGATTTGATGAAGTCCTAGGGATGATTTCTACAAGAAGTTTACAAGTATTGGTGTTCTTGAAGATTGGTGTTGATCTATCACAAGTTTTTCCATCAAAAATCCAAGCCTTGATCATAACCTACACAACCTTGGTGGTATAAAGATTGTTCTTCCCATCCTCTTGTTATTTTGATTATGTAATCTTGTAATTTCTTTATTTATGTATATTCATATGATGATTCATGATGATTAAAAATATTATGTGGGAATTTGGTGTTGATAGATTTGATAAACATGGTTAAAAAGATGGAAAACCATAGGTAAAAAGGTTAAATTCTTGCTTATAAAGTTGGCTGTATAAAAACAGTAACTAACCAAATGATAAACTGACAAAATGGCATGTTGGAATCAATTTACAGTAAGTATTGGATGTCATACACATGTGAGAGTTGTCCATGCAATGGAATCATCAAAATGAGTGAGATATGCTCAAAACAAAATTAGTATACCAATCTGAATAGTCTGTTTTGTAGGAATGTTAAGGATACATAGACATGGAACGAGCAGTAGCTATAACTAACTTATTTGTAGCACATAATATGAAATTTATGTAATCCAAAAATGAGCTTCTATCTTCTTATAGAACTCAAGACATGATAAAAATGGTGAAAGTGAAACTAAAAAACAGAAGCACTCAAATAAATGTAGTATAAAATGTGAATTAAAACCCACTAACTTATATATTACATTTATATAAATATGTATAAGGATAAATAAATGGACATTTTATAAAAATAGTAGTTTGGTAAGTTTTATAAGTTATAAAAACTATAAACATGATTTTTACGTCTTTTCGACTAATACCGTAAAATTTACGTTTTTCGTCAATTAAAACTTAGACGGTCGGACCCGTCTAATGTAAACTTTTTTAAAGTCATATACTGATATATAAGTACCTAATACAAGTAAAAGCCGATAAGTCCCGAACTATATAACATACGGACATTAACGAGTTAAGTTAGCATTATTGGACTATTAATCCAAATAAATGGGCTAAACACTTATAAATTTACTTATTGGGATTAACCCACTTGGGCCCAACATGTAAAGTATAATACTGATAATAAAAGTATAAAATGGATTAATACAAGTTAATGCACTTATAATAGGCTTATTGGGCCTAAAACATGTAAAACTAGTAAACTAGTATAAAAGTTACCAACACATAACACTAAAATGAGTAAATGAGAATGTATAAACCCACTTAATCATCATCATATATATAAAATCATCATATGTATACATAATTGTTATTTTTCTAAAGTCATTGGACAAGAGTCTAAGACGAGTATTATTTGTCTAGGTTTCCGTGATTGAAGCACGTACCGTACATCCGAATTGCCGATAACCCGCTTTCCCACTTCAACGTGAGTTCATAGCCTCGCACTCTTTTAAATGTTTTTATGAAATGTTTTATAAACCCGCGAGGGAGATAACATGTTAGTTTTGATAAAATAGGACACCATTTGTCCCGATTGTTTGTTTATTGATTTGGACCCGAATGATTGTATGACCCGATGAATGATTATATGACCCGATGTATGAGATAAAATGGATTATTAAAGTTAGGTTATGTCACTAAAAGTCCCATTAGCATGAATTGTGAACTACCGGGATTTGGTAGACGCTTATGCATATAATAGTACTATTTGGGAACGATCACCCCAGTTCGCGCCTTGACGGTTGATCCCCGTCGTGCCACATTGATTGGTAAGGGAATTTATGTATGAGAAGATTTCCATAGCGTGATTTTTGTGACGACACGCTAATTTAGATGGGCAAATTGAGTTTCGGGTTAGCTACCCGTTGTTTGTTGTAGTAAGGTAACAATGTCATGCGGCTTATAATAATCCAAATAACGAAATACTGCTATACGTAGTGAATTACGATATATTGCCTGACTAGCAATACGGGGTCTTATTATTGATATTATGTTCGTGTTTTGGTTTTACATAACCATATTCATATTATGGTTTTTGTTTAACTTTATACAACGTTATAAAACGTATTGTATGATGTTTTTACGACTTTGGTTCGTATAATGATTTTGAAGGCAAAAGCCTATATTATGATTTTTGATAAGGATTTGTATACAATGACATTGGCTATTTTATGGCATATTATAAAGATTTGTACAAAATGATTTTCGGTAATAATTATATACCGATGATATATTGATGGTTTTATTAAACTCTATGAATTCACTCGGCGTAAAATAGCCAACAAGAATTCATGGCTCGCACTTAAATAATAATTTCCATTCAAATGTTTTGTAAATTTGTATGAAATAATATGACTTGGGACCTATGTAAATTTGATATTTATGAATGGAAATGCTTTATTATTAAACGACGCGATTTTTATGCGTTGTCTATGATGTGAGTAATGTGCTATCCCGTAACACCAACAAGTCTTCCGCTGTATTGAATTGTGTATATTTGGGAGTGTTACAGATAGGCGTGGCGGTAATGCTAATTACCGTAACAACGCTAGTAACTCCAACAGCAGCAGGTCCCTAAACTTACTCATTTCTTATGTTACATGCTTATAATTCATAATTCTGACACTTCAACATCATCTACCAGGAATCATGGAAACGGAAAGGAGCAGGACCGCAGAGGTTCACAGCCCAACCGTACAGCTATTACTGGTATTATGTCTAACAATTTTCTGCATTGTCCTGTTTGTACTCATAAACCATGTCTCATGTATACTTTTCTAAACAGGCTCCCAGCCAGCAAGGACATATGTTGGAGGATATACTCACCCTCTCTACACTAGCCACAACCGTAGGCACTCAGGGCCATGTCGCCGCGACAGCGATGCTTGCTTCAAGTGTGGCCTGACAGGTCATCGCATGAAGGACTACCACAAGGGTGAGATAGAGGGCACATCTGACATGCCGACTCCAAGCCACCTCCTACTACTAGACGGGCGTACACGACCTCGCGTGATCAGGCCAACGAGTCAATAGGTACCATCATTGGAATCTTGTATATGTATGGTCAAGCTGCATATGTTTTATTTGACACGGGTGCTACTCATTCGGTCATTTCTACTGCTTATGCCAAGAATGTTATGATGACCGCTATGCCATTAGAGAATGTATTAAACATTTCCACTCCCTTCAGATACTTTGTATGCATAACACATGTGTACAAGAGTCTTCCCCTCGAGTTTGACGATAAGATTCGCCCAGTTGACGTACTTCCATTGGATATGTGCGATTTTGACATGATATCAGGCATGGACTGGCTATCCAAACATCATGACACCATTGATTGCCATTCATATCGGGTCATCTTCGGTGATGTAAATGCACCAGAGTACATTCACAAAGGTTTCATACCTGGAAGGTCTGTAAAAATAATTTCAACCTTACAAGCACGTGCACTACTGTCACATGGTTGTGAGGGATATCTAGCTACTGTTCATGATTTGGAGGCTGAATCTCCTTCTATCCAGAATTAGTCAATCATGTCAGAATTCCCAGACGTGTTTCCAGAAGAAGTTCTGGGCATACCACCTGCTCGTGAAGTGGAGTTTAATATTGAGCTCATCCCAGGAGTTGAGCCAAATTCTAAGGCTCCTTATCGCATGGCTCCCATAGAGCTGAAGGAGTTAAAGGAACAAATGCAGGAACTGTTGGAACGCGTTTTCATCCGACCTAGTGCTTCTCCATGGGGCGCACCGGTTCTATTCGTAATGAAGAAAGACGACAGTATGCGTCTCTGCATAGATTATCATGAGCTTAACATGATCACCATCAGGAATAGATATCTGTTACCACGCATTGATGACTTGTTTGACCAACTCTAAGGGGCCAAACATTTCTCCAAGTTTGATCTGAGGTCGGGCTATCATCAGTTACGGGTTAAAGAGCAGGATATAAGAACTCATATTTTTCCCGAAAATAAAATTATTCTTTTATTCGTACTTTTCAATTTTACAATGTTTAACATGTTTCTTATACTTTTCATACGTAAATCCTGAGATCTTGAGAATTTAAATTAAATTATATTTTAGTTATTCTTCTGATCATTGATAATATTTTATTTGAAATTATTAAAAAAATAAATAAACAAATAAACTATTTTTTCATATTTATTTAGTGTAGTAACCCCAAAATTTAAAATCAACATTTAGACCGAGACATAATCTTATTTATAGTATTAGGATTAATATTTATTACCCGACTTTTATTTATCATGTTTGTTTTTATAAAAAATGAAATACTCGGCTAACCAGCAAACGGGCTTAAACGTATCAAATACGTGTCAATTATTATTTATTGACAAAGTTTATGTCCGTCATCGACTGTAAATATCCTCATTATAACGTAAAAATAATTTTTATTGTCGTCGTTTTTATTATTCGGTTTACGTGCATTCTTTATATTTTACGTGAAACCTTAAAGCGTCATTCTTTATATGACGCGTTAACGTTTATTAAATATAATCCCTCCACTTTTATATCAAAATATCAACGTTCTCCGAATTCTAAAGTTTTTATTTTATATTCAGCGTTTATTTTTCGTGTTTAACGGGTAGTTTTCAAATCGCGTAACTTTTAAAATATCGAACTTCACTAATACCCGCTTATATGAAAAAAATACAAAACAAGACTATTAGCTACTTTTTTATCCAGCCGACAATACCACATATCATAAAACTAGCCAAATAAAATTGCTATTAGTCATCTTTTTTATGTGCCACGTTAGTAGCTTGTTATATAGTCTAAACATGTAGAGTGCTTACGTAGTAAATCTATATCCAACACATATTACACCTAATTGCTAAATGTATGACACGATGCATTCTTAATACCCTAGTAATTTTGATAGGTTTATACTTGACTCATTTCATTTAAGCTATCTTCAGTTAGCTCGGTACAAAAAAATATATGTATATATCTTGTATGAACGATGGATGGACTTGTTAATGGAAATGATGCGTTACAAAGATATGACATATTTTTTTGTAAGTTGTCTATTTATATGGAAGTATGTTCGAATTCGACGTTATTAGTTACCTTAAAATCAAGAATTATTGGCCTTGTCTATTGAGGTCTATGTCCGAGGGTTTCTCTAGTGATATTCGTTGTGCTCGATATTATATCCACTCTTTAAGGTGAGTTCATAGCCCCTTTTTACTACTTATACATTGTTTCTAAACGCGGGGTGAGATTTTAAATGGTGGAACACATTCATTTAAAACTGTATGCTATCCAGAACTTGTATGCTATCCAGAACTTGTATGCTATCCAGAACTTTTACGCTTTCCAGAACTTGATGATTTCCAACCGATTTTTATTATTATTATTGCTTTTAGTTATAGCCCTTAAGTTTCCTCTCCTGATCATGAACCGTTAATTTACTTGTGTTGCTAAGCGCGAATGTTGTGGGTGGATCCATCGGGATTGACAATCCCCGTCCCATGTTGCGGTTGTTTAACCATGATGCATTTCATTTGTTTATACTTGAGTATTTAGGCTGAGTAATCACTAGAGGAACTTACATTGAGCTAAGCTTCGGTTCATGAACTAAATAACAATAATAATGGTTTTGGACTATGGTTATCGTACGTAAACATTTTCCCTATTTCTTGTTTTACAAATAAATGCTTGTGTTCCACACCTTTACTGCTAAACCTATGAATATCACTCAACTTTATGTTGGCGATTTTACATGTTTAATCTCAGGTATTATTACTTAGCTTTGATTGGATGGGAGCCCGCAGGATAGTACCGCAGCTTGGAGATTTCTGTGTTACTTTTTAAAGTTTGGTTTTGGTAAAAGCTGTCAGAAGTTTATCCTATATTTTTAGTAACAACATGTTACAAAAACTTGTTTAAATGATAGATTTTCCGCTTATAAAACTCTGGGACCTTTGTTTAAAAACTCTGATCTTTTTGTGATGTAATGTATAAGTTTTTATTACGTCAACTTTATGTCAACAATATTTCATTGTTTCTTGTACCATGACGTGGTACCCCCTTGTTGCCTAGTTGTTTCCTTGCCTGATTCTGGGGGTCTCACAAATTGGTATCAGAGCGATGGTTATAGGGAAGTTAGTAGTTTTTCAAAACTTAGTCTATAACCGAAAGTTCAAATATTTCATGTTTAAAGTCTCAAACACAGAATCTGCCATTGTTGTGCGATATCTGCGCGGGTAACTCTCTAATCCTTATTATTTACTTTTAATTATCATCATAGTATTTCTTCTCCTGATTACATGTTAAAATATTACATTACCCTAATGACGATAATTACTAATACTAGGCTTTTGACTCGTATAAAAATTAGTTCGTTTAAGTATGTCTCTTCGAATTGAAAACTGGTTTAATGTGCGACTCAGCTGTTCTTTGGTGAAAAAAAAGTGTGTCGTTGTAGTATTTAAAATAAAAGTGCAAAACAATTAAAATAAATGACTTGAAAGTAAATCTAAAACTAATTTTAAAATAAAAGGCAAATATTTAAAACGTTGACTGAAATTAAAAGGGCACTAAAAGTAAATAACGCAAACTTAAATCTAACTAAGGCAAACTTAAAATGCAACTAAAACTAAATCTTAAACTAAGGCAACGCTAAAATAAATATAAGGCCAATAAAGTTAAAGTGCGACTAAGTAAAAAGGCGGGAAAAATAAAGCTCGAAATTAAAAAGTAGGAAATTAAAAACTGAAAATAAAGAAACTAAAAATTAGCTCTATTCGGAATATATTCCTATTCGGAATAAATTCCTCTATGCGGAATATGATGCCTACTCGGAATATCCTGTCTATTCGGAATAAAGTCCCCTATGCGGAATACTGTCACCTATCCGGATAAAGTTCCCTATGTGGAATACCAGTCTATTCGGAATAATGGTTCCTATGCGGAATCTCTGACCTATTCGGAATCTTTGCTCTGTTCGGAATAAACCCCTATTCGAAACGTAACCCTTACTCGGAATAACTTCCTATGCGGAATAATTACCCTTATGCGGAATAGTCCTCTATCCGGAATAAAATGCCCTACTCGGAATATTTGCACTATGCTGAATATTTCCTCAACTCGGAATACTCAATATTCCGAATAGACCACCTGTAAAATCCTTCGTTCGGAATATTGCTGGGCTTGTTTTCCTGGGAAAGACAGTAACAATAATACCGAAGAACAAGGAAAGAAATATAGCACGAATTAAATCAAACCAAAGCTAAATCAATCACAAGGATAAATCAAACTATCAAATAAGCATCTATTAAGCATAAACAATTAATCTAAAACAATAAAACTCACAAAACTAATCAAAATAATCAAAACCACTTGATCAAAATAAGAAAAATAAAAACATGAACATGAACATAAACAACAAGAATTAAAGATTAAGAAAGGTAGAATGAGATTAACAAGATAAAGATAAAGATTAACAAGAATTAAAAGAAAAACTTACTTGAAATTAAATGGTAATTAAGGTGCAAGACAAGTATTTAAATTTGACAAGTATTTAAATGACAAGGTAATTAAAAGTGGAAGAACTAATTGTCACGATTAGTCAACAAAATGAAAATGATTAAGAACTAATCTATATATAGGGGAGGATTAAGGAATGCTTAGGAAGCTTCCTCCCCTCTTCCTTTCTCCTTAATTGCATCATTAGGTCCTTCCTTCTTAATCTATTTGTTAATTGCACCATTAGTCCTTAAGCCTTTAAATATTCTTTAATCTTGGACTTTAATGACTTTTGGCTCGGGATTTCTTTGAACTCGTCTTTTAATTCTTCAATAAATTAGACTTGAGTTTTCCGACTTTTGATAAACTTCCGTCTTTTGACTTTTTCTTCGATAAATCTTCAGAATTGGTCTTGGACTTCCGTTCTATTTGCACTCTTGACTTCTTGACTTCGTCTTTCGTCTTTTTCTTCAATAAAAGCCCGTGAATGCCGTGTTTTCTCCACTTTTCATAATTCTGACATAAAAGACATAAAATACACGTTTTGGCTCGGTTATTATTGTAATTAAGTGGTAAAAAGGATGGGTGTTTACACACCTATCAAATCCCCTACACTTGACCATTGCAATTTCCTCATGCAATGCATTAGTTACAAAGCACGTTTACATTTTTCATCATGATCAATCCATGTTGGCCTTTATTAAAGAGATAGAAAATTATAAACATTCAAAGTAAAGAAATCAAAAGCATACCTTCGGGTTTTGGAAATGTCATGACTAATCATCATCCTCAAGTTTTCACTTTCTCCAAACCAAGCTTAAAAACGAGATCATTGTTATTATAAGTTAGCAAACTAACACGAATTCATGTGGGTCAATTACTCACTTAGACTCCCTTATTCCTAGGTGTATCTCTTATATTTTATTTTTGTCTTGAATGATCACGAGGATGCATTGTTTGACTTATTTCGATAGTTTATTAGGCCGAAAATAAAGTGAACGATTTAATCAATAGTTAGCTAAAGGACAAAATCATTTAAAACTGCTTCTCGGGACTTCATAAAGTTCATATCTTGGCATAACTCGCTTCGCGATTTGAGACCTTTCTCGGACCGATATTTGGCAGCGACTTCATACTTCAAACCTTGAGAGACGTTCATGAAATTATGGTCTTCTCTTCATAATGGAATTCTTCACTTGAAGTTTTGAGAGATTCATACTTGGACCACGACTTCTTCATTTTTCTCCAATCTTTATTTTGGACTTTGATATACAACGATCCGCCTCCTTTTATGACTTGGATCTATTTATCCTCATACATTGTTAGGGTCTTTTCGGATACACTTCTCCATGACTTTTGGGGAGCATTTGCTTTTCGTCGTGTGTCTCGATCCTTCATATTGATTTTTGATAAATGATTCTTCACATCACTTCGGATCTTTAGCAACAAAATATAGCCCTCATGCCTTGTTAGGACCTTTTTGGACTCGCCAATCTTCGCATCCCGCTTCAATAAGTTATGCCTTGGATATGAACTCTAATCCATACCGAGCAACTTTTAAACGATCTTGGGCTAGAAGCTAAGTAACTTTTCAAATCGTACAACCTTATTTATTAGCAGATAAATTTATTAGCAAGCGATGGGAGAATAGGCTTATAATTAACTCACATAAATTCACGAAAGAATACCAAACTTATAATTGACTCTATCATCTCTCGTTCTCCACAGTTTAAAATCTCAAGTAATGAGACTCATGGATGCTTAGCCTATTAAATCAAAGTTTTGGGTTTTTGAGTCGCCTATAGGATCTTGCAAACTCTTAGACTTTTTCAAGTTTTAGAAATCACGTTTTAAAGTTCCCTTGATAAACGACTCTCTAGGATCAATTATAGGAACTTGCGAAAAGTTCTTGTTCTTAACCCGTGAGAGTTAAGACTTTCGCGTTTTATAGCTCCCTATATAAAAGCCTAGCAAAACTTGAATTAAACACGTTAAGGATAATAGCTAGAGTAAACATGGATAAGTAAAATCGGGTTGAGTCAAAAGATTCACAACGTTTGAAAACTAAAACCACTTTATTAAAGATTTATTCTAGCAAAGAAAGAAAATAACTATACAAAGGGAAAAACTAATAGGCCAAAATAGATCAAAAATTTTGAAAAATGTCGAAAAATTGATTTTCCGGTTAAAATGAGGACAAATACAAGGAAAAGACCACTTAACTTCGATAGAAGTCCCCCCTACACTTAACATAAACATTGTCCTCAATGTTTAAGCATGTGGGAGTAAACTCCCCTACACTTAGGACATTGTGCACTTTGTTTAAATCTCGCTAAGGAAGAGACAACTAAAGAGATTCCTATTTTAATATTGAGAAAATATAAAATAGTGAATCGAAAAGAGTTTAGGATAGAACCGGGAAGAAGTGGACACGAAATCACGTGTTGTCAGGAATCATCAAGAGTGGATCATTGAATCTCGAATCCCTGATTATAATAAGAGAGGAGAGAGCAAACACCAACGGGTCTCCCCTACACTTATGATAAAGAAAGCGAAAAGATAGATGCATGGGTTGCCTCCCAAGAAGCGCTTGATTTTTGTTAACCGAGTCATTAGCCTGACTCGACCTTGATCATCATAGGAAGAAGCATGAAATATATCCACCGGGATCAAAGACATAATTTTCGTCCATCATATAGCACAAGCTTAAGGCGAACAAGGCAATCCAAAGAAGAATAGGCAAGGTTCCCTTAAGCAGTGATGGAGCACGGTGGAAGCAAGGGTGAAGTGGTGCAAGCATATTTCCATAAGTTCCAAAGATATTTCCTTTTATTTCATCAGGTGGATACTGAGATGGCTGCAGAATATCGATACCGGGGTCGAACACCTTTTCCTTTAAGAGAAAATAGCACTCAGGCTCAGAAGAATGGGAAGAAGATCCGCGAAGAAGCACAACCTCGTCCTCAGAAGTGGGACAAAGAGGTGTTAACTCATACGTGATGCGGATATTGGTGTCGACCGATTTCTTCTCCTTAGAAAGAATGTGCTTCAAATCCAAAGTAGGATCAAGACGATAATCTTCAAAATCATAAGGAGGAGCATCACTCTCATGAGGGAAGTAAGTGTTGAGAAATTCAGAGAAGTCTTCCTCAAATGAGTAATCGTCCAAAGTAGGATCGAGTGATGGCGGAGGATCTTCATCATGTGAAGAATCGCTCGAAAGAGTATCGGCCTCATCAAAATCATCGAAAGTGGAAATCTCGGGATACTCAGAAGTACAATCATCAAAATCATCCAAATCTGAGCTAGAATCATCATCATCATAAGCATCAAAGACCGGTGTAGAATCATAAATGGGAGAAGCTTCCAAAGTGGGGCGAGAATCATCCGCATCATCATGAAAGAGTGGATTATCATTGCAAGACTCGAATAGAAGATTGTTGTAGATGGTAAAATCATCGAGCACATTAATCATATTCACTGATTCTCGGCCTCCAAAGGATTTTCCTGTAAGCTTCCCCATTTTTAAAACTTGTGCATCATCCCCGACTCTTAAGATTAACTCACCTTCGGCCACATCTACTAAAGCTCGTCCGGTTCTCAAGAATGGCCGACCAAGTATTAAAGGAATACGAGGGTCCATTTCATAATCAACAACGACGAAGTCAACCGGGAAAGTAAATGTGCCAACTTTGATGAACACGTCTTCGGCTATACCAACGGGGTAAGCGAGAGTGCGATTCGCAAGTTCGAGAGTCATCTTCGTTGGGGTGAGGTCGGGTAATGATAGTGTTTTCCAAACACTCAAAGGCATCAGATTTATACTGTCCCCGAGATCAGCAAGGGCAGTAAATTCTTCGGTTTTGTTGAACACGCAAGGAAACACAAAACGACCGGGATCTCCAATCTTTTCCCGATGTTCTTTAAGAATAACTGCAGAGCAGTTTTCATTTAAGCGTGTGTTGGCGAGTTCAAGCGACTTCTCTTTCTTGTTAAGCAATTCCTTAAATGCTTTGACAAATTTGGGCATGTGGACAAGTGCCTCAAGAAAGCTAATGTTGAAGTTCATTTGAGAAATCATCTTGATATAGCTCGTCACTTGAGAGTCCTCTTTAGTTAGCATTTTGTTCTTGCCTAAACGAGAAGGATAAGGGATATTGGGTTTGGGTGGTGAAGGTGAAGGCGTAGCAGGTAAAGGTTGAGATGTTGAAGGGTCCTTCCGAGGTACATCGTCATGACGAGGCGGAGACGGTAATGGTGCACTAATACTAGGTGTAGGAGGAGTAGGGATAAATGGTGGTGGAGGAGGTGTATATGATGGGGGTGGGATTGGTGGATCGACAATGGTAATTCCACTACGCGTAGTAATAGCACTCACATTTGCTTGCGGATTGGTGACGGTGTTTGAAAGTAGAGAACTCGAAGAAGAAGGTTGAGCGGCGGGCAAGAAACTAGCAAGCATATTCTTCAAATCATTTGTTTGATTGTTGAAGGAAGATTGAATATTATCTCGAAGCTCGGATCTAATCTCATTTCCTTGCTTTGTGATATCTCCTTTAAGATTGATAATTTGGCTTTGAAGATTCTTGATTTGCTCACCTTGGGTTCTCATGATGGCTTCAACATCAGAGTTAATGGGTGGGGCTTGTTGGGCGGGTGGGTGATAAGGATTAGAAGCTCTTGGTGGGATTTGGTTGCTTCTATTGTAGTTGTTGGCGGGGTTTTGGTTTTGAGGAGAAAAAACGGGGGAAAGGTAATTGTTGGATCGGTAGCTCAGCAAATTTCTATCCCCTTGAGGTTGAGCTTGGTAATTTTCCGGTGAATAATTACCATAAGCTGCATACACATTTTCCGGATTTCCTTGAGTCGAAGGACAATCGGTGTATGAGTGTGGACCGCCGCATGTTTCACAAGGATTAGCAACCGCTTTAACTTGTTGTTGTTGTTGGTTTGAAGCGAGAAGCGTGATACTTTTGCTCATTTCAGTCATCATGCGGGTGAGTTCGGTCATATCAGGGTTTGCTGAAGTAGAGGAAACATTGACTCTTGGGTTGTTCCTTGAATAAGAGGAGGAATCCCAGTTTTTGTGGTGAGTAGTCATGTTCTCAATTAGCTCTCTACACTCCTCAGGTCTCCTTTTCATGAATGTGCCACCGGCGGCTGCATTAATCGTATCACGATCACGAAAAGTCAATCCGTTGTAGAAAGTATCAATTAAGGTCACAGGGAGCATGTTGTGGTTTGGACAACGGTCAATCAAGACATTATATCTTTCCCAAGCATCAAAAAGAGATTCATCGGGATCTTGCATGAAACCGCTGATTTGATTGCGAAGGCTCGTGACCATGGATGGTGGAAAGTAGCGCGATAAAAAGCGTTGAGTTATGTCATCCCAAGTGTGAATAGAATTCTTCGGGAGACGATCAAACCATTTCTCGGCATGATGTGATAAAGTATGTGCGAAGAGTTGTAGGCGAAGAACATCCATTGTGGCACCGGGCAACTTCATGCTTTGGGTGATGGTAATGAACTTTTCGAGGTGTTTGTTGGCATCATCATCAGGCAATCCATGGAATGGGTTAGTTTGCACTTGCTGAATCATGTGGTGCTTTAACGAAAACTCAGGAGCGTTGATTTGCATCAGCGCAATCGGTCCTCCTCGTCCAAACATGGTAGGTTGACAAAGCTCCTCCATCGTCCGAAGATCAGGCTGTGGAAGAACATTGTTGTTATTGTTGAGGTGCGGTGGATTATTGTTGTTGTTAACACCTGACATACTTAAATCTTCTTGAGTCTCGGGCTCTTGATAATTAGAAGATCTAGTACGCATACACCTGAAAATGCAAAAGAAAAAGAAACCAAACACAAAGACAATATATATACACAATAAAGATAAAATCTTTTTGTATTTTTGAAATTTTTAATTTTTATGGATTTTTATCAATTTTTTAAAGCAAGAAAATAACGCTCACAAGTGAACGGATCCCAAAAAGCAACGCGTCTTTCACATTAAACCGTTAATCTTTACGAAAAGAGCCGACAGCGGCGCCATTTAATACTAGGCTTTTGACCCGTATAAAAATTAGTTCGTTTAAGTATGTCTCTTCGAATTGAAAACTGGTTTAATATGCGACTCAGCTGTTCTTTGGTGAAACAAAAGTGTGTCGTTGTAGTATTTAAAATAAAAGTGAAAAACAATTAAAATAAATGACTTAAAAGTAAATCTAAAACTAATTTAAAAATAAAAGGCAAATATTTAAAACGTTGACTGAAATTAAAAGGGCACTAAAAGTAAATAACGCAAACTTAAATCTAACTAAGGCAAACTTAAAACGCAACTAAAACTAAATCTTAAACTAAGGCAACGCTAAAATAAATCTAAGGCAAATAAAGTTAAAGTGCGACTAAGTAAACAGGCGGGAAAAATAAAGCTCGAAATTAAAAAGCAGGAAATTAAAAACTGAAAATAAAGAAACTAAAAATTAGCTCTATTCGGAATATATTCCTATTCGGAATAAATTCCTCTATGCGGAATATGATGCCTACTCGGAATATCCTGTCTATTCGGAATAAAGTCCCCTATGCGGAATACTGTCACCTATCCGGATAAAGTTCCCTATGTGGAATACCAGTCTATTCGGAATAATGGTTCCTATGCGGAATCTCTGACCTATTCGGAATCTTTGCTCTGTTCGGAATAAACCCCTATTCGGAACGTAACCCTTACTCGGAATAACTTCCTATGCGGAATAATTACCCTAATGCGGAATAGTCCTCTATCCGGAATAAAATGCCCTACTCGGAATATTTGCACTATGCTGAATATTTCCTCAACTCGGAATACTCAATATTCCGAATAGACCACCTGTAAAATCCTTCGCTCGGAATATTGCTGGGCTTGTTTTCCTGGGAAAGACAGTAACAATAATACCGAAGAACAAGGAAAGAAATATAGCACGAATTAAATCAAAACAAAGCTAAATCAATCACAAGGATAAATCAATCTATCAAATAAGCATCTATTAAGCATACACAATTAATCTAAAACAATAAAACTCACAAAACTAATCAAAATAATCAAAACCACTTGATCAAAATAAGAAATATAAAAACATGAACATGAACATAAACAATAAGAATTAAAGATTAAGAAAGGTAGAATGAGATTAACAAGATAAAGATAAAGATTAACAAGAATTAAAAGAAAAACTTACTTGAAATTAAATGGTAATTAAGGTGCAAGACAAGTATTTAAATTTGACAAGTATTTAAATGACAAGGTAATTAAAAGTGGAAGAACTAATTGTCATGATTAGTCAACAAAATGAAAATGATTAAGAACTAATCTATATATAGGGGAGGATTAAGGAATGCTTAGGAAGCTTCCTCCCCTCTTTCCTTTCTCCTTAATTGCATCATTAGGTCCTTCCTTCTTAATCTATTTGTTAATTGCACCATTAGTCCTTAAGCCTTTAAATATTCTTTAATCTTGGACTTTAATGACTTTTGGCTCGGGATTTCTTTGAACTCGTCTTTTAATTCTTCAATAAATTAGACTTGAGTTTTTCGGCTTTTAATAAACTTCCGTCTTTTGACTTTTTCTTCGATAAATCTTCAGAATTGGTCTTGGACTTCCGTTCTATTTGCACTCTTGACTTCTTGACTTCGTCTTTCGTCTTTTTCTTCAATAAAAGCCCGTGAATGGCGTGTTTTCTCCACTTTTCACAATTTCGTCCTAAATCACAACAAAAACACAAAGCACGCATAATTCTGACATAAAAGACATAAAATACACGTTTTGGCTCGGTTATTATTGTAATTAAATGGTAAAAAGGATGGGTGTTTACACACCTATCAATTACTATGTCTTTTCAAAACCTTTGTGCTTCATGAATTATCATTGGATATTACTTGATTACATATTCTCTTGCTGCATATCTTGAATTCTTGTTTATGTGAACTGATCTTGTTACAATGATTTTATATTGTTATGACGTTACATACTTGAATTCGGAGCGAGTATGCTGCCGACTTTTCATACTCACTTTACTGAGTACTATTGCTATCTTGTTTATGCGTGATACGACTGACCTCATATACTCGTTCGTTTTGAACCGCTTATTTCTTTACTCACTGTTACATGTTATGTGTATTCTCGTGATACCATTGGTTGGGATTAAGTAAGTGTTGATTTCAATGAAACTCCTGATTTTCATTCTACTACCGGGCGTGTTACTTTCATTGTTAAACCTCTTAAAGCTATCTATTTAGATATCCAAATTGTTTTCCGACCATTCGTAATTGAATGTCTAGTCTATAGACCATTGTGTAGCTCAATGTGTCTCTGAAAAAGACTAAAGGACATCATGTGAGTCACATATCTCTAAGCATTCGTTTAATCTGTGTTAAATAATATCAAGGGTTTTCATAACCTTGATTTACCTTTATGTCGCCGTTTTACACGACACTCGTATAACGATTAAATATTGTTTCATTGACAATTCTACGTTTCGATTTCGAATTACAACGTTCGTTTTATCTTGAAAACATTATCGCTATCTTGTTCATCCTCTAATATGCGACGATTGTTTGGAACACGATTGTACTTCTATGAACTTGTATCCTCCCTTTTCATTTAACCTCCTCGCTCAAGGAGTGTGACCTGTTAATCTTCCAATTCTTTCTCGACATGTCTTGTGATTTTGGAAAAAAATCACACTTCCAAGAGACCTTCCTGCATTGCATCTCGAAATCTAAGACACGGATGTCATGCGTCAATTTTGAATTTTTAGTTTATCGTTGGCATTCTTGAACCATTTCTATACTGTGTTTTCTTTACATGATTAATTACGCAATTTATTCTTTTTCGTCTTTATGGAATCCACAAATTTTGTGTGTATTTTAATTCTGGGTTATTATGAAATTTGGATTTAATTTCAAACTGTGTCGAAAAATATACTTTGTACAGAAACTTTACAGGAAATTTATTAGTGTCAAGTGATTGTAGGAAAATTACGACCTCTTAGGAAAAAGGCGTAAAAGCGGTAAGTATTGAACAAATGACTTTAGGAAAAATCAAGTGTTAATGACCCTTAATGGTGTGAAAGTTCGTTTCCAAAGGAGGTATATGTGTGTGAAAAACTTGCCAAATGTTTGTGATTAATGATTGGTTTAGAAGAGGATTAGAAGAGAAAATGACGAAGACGTAAAAATAAAAATTAACACAAAATCACTACTAGAAAGTTAAAACGTAGAACCTTAAAAACCACAAAAATAAAAATAAATTCTAAAAATTACAAAAAATTCACCAAAAATCAAAAATAATAAACTAAGAGTTTACCAATGATCAAAAAATTTTCAAACCTTTTAAATAATTAAATATTCAATTTTTAAATTCTAATTAAAGCCCTAAAAATCAAATAAATTATCAAAAAGCCCAAATAAAGATTTTTCAATTGATAAAACTCAAAAATGACCTAAAATGACTAAAAACTATTTTTAGAAATTTTAAAACTAATAAAAACTATTTAAAATGATTTAAAAACTATTAAAACTTAAAATAATTATAAAAATTAATCTAAAAGTGAAAAAATTATTCTAAAAGTTGCTAAATTCCTATTTTAATGTATTTAACCTAAGAAAAATGTAAAAAGTTGGAAAATGTGAAATTTTAAAAATAATAATAAAATAATAATAAAATAATAATAAAATAATATTAAAAATCCAAAAATTATGAAAAAAATTCTAAAAACTTGCAAACTAGTTTATTTTAACCTAAATAATCAGAAAATGAAAGTGAAATTACCAAAATACCCCTAATGGGCCCTCAAATGGGCCAAATCCAAATTCAGTCAACCTAAATGGGCTTTTGGGCCCAAAAAGTCAAACTTGGCCCAATTGACTTGGAAAAGCCCTATCTGACTTAAAATTCAATTCTAAGAACAAAACTCTAAACGCCCAAAAGCTGAAAATGAGCTTATCACAGCTTATTGAACACAAAGCTTATTCTTATTGGGCTTTTCAGCCCATTAAGCCATAAGCTAATGCCATAAGCTCAAATTTGACACACAACCCTCTTTTAGGATGCTTAAGGGATCTGGCAAAAGAAATTTCCAATAAGCACACTCAATAAGCCAGAAAATAGAAAAGCAAAAATCCACAAAACGACAAAATAGTCGTTTTTGAGAAATAATGCACCTCAGGACTTGATTCAACTTGCAAAAGCTTTCAAATGGACTCAATAAGCAATATCAATCAACAAAAATCCAATAAGCACAACCAATAAGCCAGAATAAGCACAAATGAACTTATGTAAAAGTCAAAGGAGTTGGTTTTCTAGTCAAACCTAAAAGTCGACCACTCAAATGCTCCAGTATGAACAAATGGGTCAAAATATGAGCACCTATTACAAAAACAAAGTTGTTGCTGGTTGGAATAAGCTATTATAGCTTATTGATAAGCTGACACCAAAATTGCACTAGCAGTGGCAACCAGCAGGGGAAAGGAGTTCCCACTGCTTTGACTATTTGACCAAGCTTTTATGATAGTTCTGGTTTGATTCAATTGGAAACAAAGGCACCCTTTTGATCAGTGAACCACAAGGAGTCAATAGCAACAATAAAATCACAAAATGATCCACACAATAAGCCACAATAAGCCAAAAAGACCACATATATGCTCTAGATATGCAAATAAGCAGTTAAGCACTTAATAAGCAGATTTAAGCAAAATAAGCCAACCAAACTTAACCAGATGCATAAACAAGCTATATAAACTTACAATAAACACAAAGAAACAAGAATCAAACATTGAACCAAAGAAATCAATAAGATCAAAGCACTAGAAGTTACTGATGAACAAAGAACAATATGCAGAAACAGTTTGCTGATATACTTGACACTTGATCCAATTTCAAGCCTCAAATCCTTCTATCCTGGTGTGATTAACTATGATTTAGCACTTGTTATCCCTAGCCTAAGCCTAGATCTAGGTGTCCTTAAAATCCTAGCCAATTTTACCAAGTTATGAAGATTTTATAGCCAAAACAAGAATCTATGTGATCAAAGCCTCAAAACCTGCAAACAGATGAACATAAGCACATAAATATCATATACCAATACTTGCTAACAACACACAAACACTTAGCAAACCACAAATCCAACTTATGCAGTAATCCCAAACACCCTTTTAAAACTTGATTTCACAAATTTTCAAAGGCTTATGAAGATTCAACCCACAAATCAGATCACTAACACCTCAATAACATCAAACCAAGCCAAATCAACAATAATCAACCACAATAACACAGATTCAACCATAAACATGCAAATTCACCAAAAATTCAGAAAATAAAAGAGAAATTGAAAAAGGAGAAGGATGCAAACCTCCAAGACCTACATCCAGGCCCTGGATTGTTTGAGCTGAGGTACTAGCAGAACAAGTACCAGCTTCCAATGCTGCTAAGATGAACAAACAATAAGGTGAGATCAAATAAACAAGCACTTTCTGATTTTTGAAACCCAAGCTTTATCAACTAAAACCTTGCCTCAAAAACCTTCAAACATATAAATGGAACTCGGAATTAGGCTATTCCAACACCAACTTTTAATAAACAAGAACAAGATTTCTCAAAATTCAGAAAATCAAAATTTTATTACTTAAAAAGGAATTACAAATATTGATAGCCTAAAACTCGAACAAAGGGACTCTCACATGTTGAGGTCTCCTTTTATTGGCAAATGCCTGGCTAAACACTATTCACAAACCCTAGAACTGATTTCTCTAAAATGCCCTTGGTCTTCTAGACGTTTTCTTGATGTGAGCTGTCCAAAATGCATCCAAACTGTTTAAAATAGCTTTGTGATGAAGCAATGAGTGTCAGCTATTGATCTTGACACGCGGCTAAGCTTGGAGCCCAAGTTGTGTTTTGATTGGTGGACGGGTTTGAATGGTGGAGCCTATTGGTGAGTGGAGATGAGGGTTTTGTGTGTGGGATGTGATTCTTCATGTGTGAATCACACGTGGGTATGGGTAATTTTGATTTACCCTTTGTTTTAAGTGGGGTAAAATCTGGGTGGATGAAGGGTGAATAGTAAGTTGTTTGATCCGATTTTGGGGAAAAGAAAGGTGTTTGGCGCATTTTCAGTTTGAAAGTTTGAAATAGACACCTTTGGTCCTTGTTCTTTGGGATTTTTGGTAAACAAAGTTTTTCAGCCCTAAAACGTATTCTCCTTTGTTAAATACTTTCACCACTTGTCACTTTTGGCACCAAACTTTGGAAAAAGGAAATCAAGGGTTATTTTTGCCATTTTGAGATATTTCAAGGGCTGATCTTGGACATTCTTGATCCTCAAAGGTCTTCAATGTATCTTTGGCTTCATGAGGGACCATTATTGGCAATTTTGATTTGTTGAGGGACTATTCTTGCCATTTCTTCAAAGTTGAAGGACCTTTTGTGTAATTTTGACAAACTTAAAGGACCAAACTTGTAATTATGAATATACAAGGGTTTTAAGTGTCCTTTCTTCAATAATTGAGGATCAATCTTGTTTGTCTTCAAGTCTTCAAGGTATTTTGTTGAGAATTCCATGATTAGGGCCCGGTTCTTTGTACGGCTTCGTTTCTCGTGTCCGTTTTTCCTTGTAACTTGTGATCTTTTGCATTTTTCACGATATCCATACCTAAAATACACAAGTAAACAAACACAAGCATATATATATGGTATTTTATGACATTTTTATGCATTTAAAGCCCGAAAAGAACGATGAGATCATGTATAAATGCCATCTCATCACTCCCCCATACTAAGCCATTGTCGTGCCCTCACGCAATGCTAGAATAAAGTATCTAAGCATCACCAAAGTTCAATTTTATTAACCTTTATTGAAGAGTAACATACTACGAGGATGTGAAAAGACATAATGTATGATTTTCATCACAAGAAGTGACTTTTAGGGTCAAAGAATAGAAACAAGTTAATGTCCCTTAGAGTAAACTTCGTCATCCTTGATTGTCATACATTCCATGCTAAGTGCAAAAACAAGATCATTGTTGGTACAAGTCACAATGCTAACACTACACATACATCCAAATTGTGTAATACTTTTTCTCCCCGCAATCCTAGTTATTATAAAAAGAAAATGGGTTACTAGCATTTTTTATCTATTTGTCATGGATCACAAGTGATTCATATTGACATATTTGAGTAGTTATTAGTCCGAAAGCAAAGTAGCACGATTTGATCAATAGTTAGCCGAAGGACAAAATCTTTTAAAACGGCTTCTCGTGTATCTCCTTAAGTTCATATCTTGGCATAACTCGTTTCACGATTTGAGACCTTTCTCGGACCGATATTTGGCATGTACTTCGTACTTCAAATCTTGGGAAGACGTTCTTGAAATTATGATCTTCTCTTCATATATTTGGAATTTCTTCACTTGACGTTTTTGAGAGATTCTTCATATAGGACCACGACTTCATCATTTTTCTTCAATCTTTACTTTGGATTTTGATATACAACGATCCGCCTCCTTTTTGGACTTGGATATATATATCCTCATACCTTGTTAGGGTCTTTTTGGATAGACTTTCTCCATGATCTTTAGGGGAGTAATAGCTTCTCGTCGTGTGTCTCCTTCCTTCATATTGATTTAGGAATAATGATACTTCACATCATCATGGATCTTTAGCAAAAATAGAGCTCCTCATGCCTTGTTAGGGCCTTTTTGGATGATCGCCAATCTTCGCGTCCCACTTCAATAAGTTATGCCTTGGCTATGAACTCTATTCAACCCCGAGCAACTTTTAAACGATCTTGCGCTAGAGGCTATGTAACCTTTCAAATCGTACGACCTTACTTATTGCAATTATGATTTATTCCTAATGCATTGATCTTATGGGAAGAAAAAACCACAATTAAAAACATATGAGTTTTTGAAAGAACATTTTCATGTTCTACGTTTAGCATGATCACTTGTCTAACTCTATCATTTCTCGTTCTTCACTATATAAAGACCTCTAATTAAAGAGACTCGTGAATACTTACCCATGCAAGTCAAAATTTAAGCCAAATTTGGATTAGCTTTCATTAAGACTATATCAAATCAAAGTTTTGGGTTTTCAAGCCACCTATAGGATCTTGCACTTTCTTGGACTTTTTCAAGTTTAGAGAATGCGTTTTAAAGTTCCCTTGATAAGTGACTTTCTAGAATAAATTATAGGAACTTGCGAAAAGTTCTTGTTCTTAACCCGAATGAATTAAGACTTTCGCGTTTTAAAGCTCCCTATATAAAAGTCTAGCAAAACTTGAATTGAGCGGATTAAGGAATGTAAATGGCTCCAAATGCCCATCAAGTCAAAAATTAACTCTTATTCTCCCCATCGGAAAATATACATTCGTGTCTTAAAAACACTTATGAAAACTAAGAAAATTTTTAAAATTTGGCCATTTTTAGCCTTATTAGCAAAACAAAACATTGAAAATTGGAAAACGTGAGGGCGTAGCAAAGCAAGTATCCATTCACCCCCCATACTAAAAGTAAACATTGTCCTCAATGTTTCGAGTCTAAAAGTGGAGCACCCCCATACTAGAGACGAAGAGTCGAATGCTTAGGATCTAGCATGGAAAGGGTGATCAACAATATATCTAAAGCCGTTTATTAAGTATGCTAAAAGATAATTGTTAGAACAATAAAGGATATGTCATGGATTTGTGAAAAACTTCTTCAAATGAACGATGGAGGCTCACGTAAACGAACACGAGAGTCTTCAATCGTAGATGATGATGATCTAGATAACACAATCACAAACAACCACGAGACAACGAGTTGAAGGGGTACAAGTCCCCTTATTAGTGAATAGTGAGCATAAAAGATAAGCATGGGATCTCCCCCACGAGGCACCTCGTTTTTGATTATCGAGTCATGAGCTCGACTCGATCCCCTCAAAATGTGAACATTTAGGGAAATTCATGGTGTGGTCAAATTTTAGTGGGGCTTACATGATAAACAAGGCCCAAAAAGCAACCGGTATTAAGGACTAAGTCCTTAAATGATGCAAAATACCGGGATCGAAGATGGCGTTCTCGTTTTCATTGGAAAAACAAATTAACGCCACTTCAACATGTGCCATAAACTCAAAGAGTTTGAAGAAAAGAGATGAGAAGTAGAAGGGTGGGACAATTGGTAAGACAAACGTTTGAGTTACTCGAGGTAGACTCGCACCAATCAAATAGAAAGATTTTCCATTTATTGCATCGGTGGAAGACCGAGATTTCCCTTTACATGAAATTCCGGGATCGAATATCTCGTCCTCGGTGGACAAGGATGAGGGAACATAAGGGGCTTCCCCCATACTAAAACCACACAAAGCATCGTCAAAAGGAGTAGACGAGCTTGTAGCACTCAAAACACGTGGTGATGACGGAGTTAGATTTGTAGAAAAATCAATTAAATCACATTTAAAATCTTTTCCTTTTTTATCTTTTAAACTCTCCTTATGAAAACCCTTTTTGATTATGTCGAAAATATTCGGTGTTTCTAAGACGATGTTAGTCACACTAAAAATTCTCACATTTGTAAACCGTTTTGGTTTTGGTGGTGGCAAGTTCTCAAAACGTTTATCGACGAAGAAAACCTCCCCATCGGGGTCTACATATTCATCATCTGAAATATCTTCCGTAGAAACCGGCAACTTATCAAAACTTTTCAAGAATGAATGTTCGAGGTGAGGCGAAGGATTTTTCGATTCAAGTATTGATGGTTTCTTCTTTGTAGGCTTTACACTCATAACCTCCACCGGCGGAGGAAATGGTTAATTGTTTTTGGCGACATTTCCTAAAAACTCTTGGTGAAAATTCTTTGCAAACGACATTGGTTGAATCACCAAGGTTTAAAGTTGCAATAGAATAGACATGAGAAAGATTGGAGTTTTGTGTTGCATTGATGACAAGTTCTTCTTCATTGAATCGAAGGGTGATTTTTCGAGCATGAACATCGATAAGTGCTCTTGATGTATCCAAAAATGAACGACCCAAAATGAGAGGAACTATTCGATCGATAGGAATGTCTACAACGATAATGTCAACGGGAGAGTAAAACTTTCCAACTTTAACGAAAATGTCCTCGGCTACTCCACATGCTAAAATCGTAGAATGATCGGCCATCTCGATAGACATGTTCGAAGGAGTAAGAGCCGGAAGCGAAAGCGATTTGAAGATCTCGAGAGGCATTAAATTAATACTAGCACCAAGATCGGCCAAGGCGTAGCATTCCTCCATATCTTGAATAGCACACGGAATCAAAAATTTACCGGGATCACCGACTTTTTGTGGTATGCGGCTAAGAAAAACCGATGAACAACTAGACGATTGTTGTAACTTCTCTTTGTTGTTTAGCATACTTTTGAAGTTTGCGGAGAATCGAGGCATCATGATAAGAGCGTCGGCAAAACTTATGTTAAAATGCATATCACGAAACATTTTCATAAATAGCTCAAATTGATAATTGTTCCGTTCTTGTGCTTTTTCTTTGTTTTGTCTTGAAGGGTAAGGTAAAGGTGGTGAGGGTTGGTCATTAGGCAACGGCCTTGGAAACTCGGGTTCCACAATTGGTATTGGTTCAACCGTAGGTGTGGTATGAGCGGTACTTCGTGGGATTGTAATGTGCTCCTTTTCGACCATCACCTCGGGTTCTTTCTCGATTTCCTTCTCCTTAGAAGTACTTGGACGAGAGATTGGTTCCTTGAAAGTTTTACCACTTCGTGTAGTAATAACCTTCATTTCTCCCTTCGGGTTTGCAATGGTTTCACTAGGAAGACCACCCGAGGAAGAGGGTTCACACATGATTGCTTCAAACATCTTAGCCATTCGGTCCTCAAATTTTGATTGCCTAGCATCCGCTTTTAATAAATCTTGCTTAATCTCATGTTTTCCTAATTCCATCTTTTGTTGATTTTGTTGTAGACGTTGGACATTTCCTTCCATTTTGTTTGCATGAGTTTTTAGTTCATTAGCAAGTTCATTTTTAGCTCGTTTTTCAACTCGGACCTTAAGCTAATCATCTCACGTTGCATGTTATCAAATTTAGCATCATTTGCTTTTGCGTAATCCAAAAATTCTCCTTGCAAATTTTTAGTGTGAGCATTTTGAAAACCTTGTGTAGTGTTTTGAAAATCACGGTTTTGGTTTTGATTAGCAATTTGTCCATTCCCACTTTGATAATTTCCCTTGTTGTAATTGCGTGTGTTGCCTTGGTAATTACCTTGGTTGTTGTTTCGATAATTGTTAACATTTTGCTTTGGTGGAGCTTGATTTTGGCGGGAACCTTGACCGTTTTGGTTGTAAGTTCCCGTTGCTACATAAGCACTCGAAGTGTTACCATCCGCGGTAATGCACTCGGAAAGATCATGAGCTCCCCCACAAGATAAACAACTCTTAGCAACCGCTTTAACCGAAGCGGAATTGGAAGCTTCTTGAGCCTTCCAATGGGACATTAGATTAGCAAATCTATCAAAAAACCGATTTTCCTCATTAGCTTCATCATGTAAGGCGTTAATGCTACGAGACGATTGTGACGAAGATGACGAACCCATATTGGCAACACTCGGTGTGTTACGAGGGTTATAAACCTTAGATCTATTTTCAATGATTTGTAAAGCCTCATTTGTCGTCTTGCACAAAAAATTACCACCCGCGGCGGCATTCAAATAATCTCGTTCATGATCATTAAGCCCATTATAAAAAGTATCCACTTGATGCAATTCCGTAAAATCATGGTTTGGACATTCATGTAACATCTCTTTAAAGCGTTCCCATGCCATTGAAAAACTTTCATTATTTCTTTGCACAAATCGTGAAATCTCATTTTTTAAGTGTGTTGTTTTAGATGGCGGAAAAAACTTGTTCACAAACTTAGAAACGAGATCGGCCCATGTCAAAATCGAATTTGGCGGTTCTTTCTCGAGCCAAATTTTTGCGGGTCCATCCAATGAGTATGGAAACAACATCATCTTAATGGCGTCATGTGGAACATCCTTAAACTTGCTAGTGGCGGTGAGACGGTTGAAATTCCTAATATGGTAATGCGGGTTGTCTTTCTCATGACCTCTAAACTTATTTGCTTGCAACATCGACATTAAACCCGTGTTAATTTCGAAATTCTCCGCAAGGATGGCGGGAATCACAATAGCCTCTCCAAAACCCTCGGTGGGTGCTTGTAGCAACTCCATCATAGTACGATTAGCCATGACGACTTCTTGTCCTACAATAGGTTCAACAATTGGAGGTTCTTCAACAATCAACGTCTCTTGATTGGCTTGCTTTTGAAGTAGTTTACGAGCTCGTTTTGCTTGATTACGAGTGATCATAAACTTCACGAAGAATGGGAGGTGAGCAAAGAAGATTCTTTTTGGGTGTTTTGTGAATTTTCAATTTTTTTTTTGTGTTTTTGATGATATTTAATTTTTTGGATTTTGGTATATCTTCGTAGACAACAATCTACAAAATCTCTCCTCGAATCAAACTCTTGATTAAAGAAGCCTCAAAGGAATGAAAACGATCACGTGGAGTGAACGCCTTTGAATGACTTCAGAAATTTGGTGGAAACCAAATTGTTCAAGAGGGTTTAATCACAAAGAAAACCAAGCAAATATATTATACATAATAATACTTTGGGCGGCAAAACCCTCGATTAGCCTTCAATCTTAAAATACTCACAAGCAAGCGGGGAAACGAGGCGGCACGAAGCACTTAAGAGCCTTTTTCCTTAGGGTATATTTTATAATACCCGCCTTATACTCACCTTATAGTTTGTATTTTTCAAAATCGAGCTTCACGAAAGTATTTATCTATTTTTGCCTTTTTCTTTTTGTTTGAGATTCGAATACAATAATTAGGAGATCAAATCCCAATTAAAGTTGTGTTTTCACACTTTTGGAGATATTGTAAATTTATTGTGATACTTAATACATATAGTAATAATATTTGTACAAGAAAAACCAAGAAAACCGATAATACGTATTAGTAGAGTTCTACTAATACAAATACTATTTGGTTAATATTAAAAACAACAATGCAAATTAATCACGACACACCTCCCCGGCAGCGGCGCCAAAGTGATTGTAGGAAAATTACGACCTCTTAGGAAAAAGGCGTAAAAGCGGTAAGTATTGAACAAATGACTTTAGGAAAAATCAAGTGTTAATGACCCTTAATGGTGTGAAAGTTCGTTTCCCAAGGAGGTATATGTGTGTGAAAAACTTGCCAAATGTTTGTGATTAATGATTGGTTTAGAAGAGGATTAGAAGAGAAAATGACGAAGACGTAAAAATAAAAATTAACACAAAATCACTACTAGAAAGTTAAAACGTAGAACCTTAAAAACCACAAAAATAAAAATAAATTCTAAAAATTACCAAAAATTCACCAAAAATCAAAAATAATAAACTAAGAGTTTACCAATGATCAAAACTTTTTCAAACCTTTTAAATAATTAAATATTCAATTTTTAAATGCTAATTAAAGCCCTAAAAATCAAATAAATTATCAAAAAGCCCAAATAAAGATTTTTCAATTGATAAAACTCAAAAATGACCTAAAATGATTAAAAACTATTTTTAGAAATTTTAAAACTAATAAAAACTATTTAAAATGATTTAAAAACTATTAAAACTTAAAATAATTATAAAAATTAATCTAAAAGTCATAAAATTATTCTAAAAGTTGCTAAATTCCTATTTTAATGTATTTAACCTAAGAAAAATGTAAAAAATTGGAAAATGTGAAATTTTAAAAATAATAATAAAATAATAATAAAATAATATTAAAAATCCAAAAATTATGAAAAAATTCTAAAAACGTGCAAACTAGTTTATTTTCACCTAAATAATAAGAAAATGAAAGTGAAATTACCAAAATACCCCTAATGGGCCCTCAAATGGGCCAAATCCAAATTCAGTCAACCTAAATGGGCTTTTGGGCCCAAAAAGTCAAACTTGGCCCAATTGACTTGGAAAAGCCCTATCTGACTTAAAATTCAATTCTAAGAACAAAACTCTAAAGGCCCAAAAGCTGAAAGTGAGCTTATCACAGCTTATTGAACACAAAGCTTATTCTTATTGGGCTTTTCAGCCCATTAAGCCATAAGCTAATGCCATAAGCTCTAATTTGACACACAACCCTCTTTTAGGATGCTTAAGAAATCTGTCAAAAGAAATTTCCAATAAGCACACTCAATAAGCCAGAAAATAGAAAAGCAAAAATCCACAAAACGACAAAATAGTCGTTTTTGAGAAATAATGCACCTCAGGACTTGATTCAACTTGCAAAAGCTTTCAAATGGACACAATAAGCAATATCAATCAACAAAAATCCAATAAGCACAACCAATAAGCCAGAATAAGCACAAATGAACTTATGTAAAAGTCAAAGGAGTTGGTTTTCTAGTCAAACCTAAAAGTCAACCACCCAAATGCTCCAGTATGAACAAATGGGTCAAAATATGAGCACCTATTACAAAAACAAAGTTGTTGCTGGTTGGAATAAGCTATTATAGCTTATTGATAAGCTGACACCAAAATTGCACTAGCAGTGGCAACCAGCAGGGGAAAGGAGTTCCCACTGCTTTGACTATTTGACCAAGCTTTTATGAGAGATCTGGTTTGATTCAATTGGAAACAAAGGCACCCTTGTGATCAGTGAACCACAAGGAGTCAATAGCAACAATAAAATCACAAAATGATCCACACAATAAGCCACAATAAGCCAAACAGTCCACAGATATGCTCCAGATATGCAAATAAGCAGTTAAGCACTTAATAAGCAGATTTAAGCAAAATAAGCCAACCAAACTTAACCAGATGCATACACAAGCTATATAAACTAACAATAAACACAAAGAAACAAGAATTAAAAACTGAACCAAAGAAATCAACAAGATCAAAGCACTAGAAGTTACTGATGAACAAAGAACAATATGCAGAAACAGTTTGCTGATATACTTGACACTTGATCCAATTTCAAGCCTCAAATCCTTCTATCCTGGTGTGATTAACTATGATTTAGCACTTGTTAGCCCTAGCCTAAGCCTAGATCTAGGTGTCCTCAAAATCCTAGCCAATTTTACCAAGTTATGAAGATTTTATAGCCAAAACAAGAATCTATGTGATCAAAGCCTCAAAACCTACAAACAGATGAACATAAGCACCTAAATATCAGATACCAATACTTGCTAACAACACACAAACACTTAGCAAACCATAAATCCAACTTATGCAGTAATCCCAAACACCCTTTTAAAACTTGATTTCACAAATTTTCGAAGGCTTATGAAGATTCAACCCACAAATCAGATCACTAACACCTCAATAACATCAAACCAAGCCAAATCAACAATAATCAACCACAATAACACAGATTCAACCATAAACATGCAAATTCACCAAAAATTCAGAAAATAAAAGAGAAATTGAAAAAGGAGAAGGTTGCAAACCTCTAAGACCTACATCCAGGCCCTGGATTGTTTGAGCTGAGGTACTAGTAGAACAAGTACCAGCTTCCAATGCTGCTAAGATGAACAAACAATAAGGTGAGATCAAATAAACAAGCACTTTCTGATTTTTGAAACCCAAGCTTTATCAACTAAAACCTTGCCTCAAAAACCTTCAAACATATAAATGGAACTCAGAATTAGGCTATTCCAACACCAACTTTTAATAAACAAGAACAAGATTTCTCAAAATTCAGAAAATCAAAATTTTATTACTTAAAAAGGAATTACAAAGATTGATAGCCTAAAACTGGAACAAAGGGACTCTCACATGTTGAGGTCTCCTTTTATAGGCAAATGCCTGGCTAAACACTATTCACAAACCCTAGAACTGATTTCTCTAAAATGCCCTTGGTCTTCTAGACGTTTTCTTGATGTGAGCTGTCGAAAATGCATCCAAACCGTTTAAAATAGCTTTGTGATGAAGCAATGAGTGTCAGCTGTTGATCTTGACACGTGGCTAAGCTTGGAGCCCGAGTTGTGTTTTGATTGGTGGACGGTTTTGAATGGTGGGGCCTATTGGTGAGTGGAGATGAGGGTTTTGTGTGTGGGATGTGATTCTGCATGTGTGAATCACACGTGGGTATGGGTAATTTTGATTTACCCTTTGTTTTAAGTGGGGTAAAATCTGGGTGGATGAAGGGTGAATAGTAAGTTGTTTGATCCGATTTTGGGGGAAAGAAAGGTGTTTGGCGCATTTTCAGTTTGAAAGTTTGAAATAGACACCTTTGGTCCTTGTTCTTTGGGATTTTTGGTAAACAAAGTTTTTCAGCCCTAAAACGTATTCTCCTTTGTTAAATACTTTCACCACTTGTCACTTTTGGCACCAAACTTTGGAAAAAGGAAATCAAGGGTTATTTTTGCCATTTTGAGATATTTCAAGGGCTGATCTTGGACATTCTTGATCCTCAAAGGTCTTCAATGTATCTTTGGCTTCATGAGGGACCATTATTGGCAATTTTGATTTGTTAAGGGACTATTCTTGCCATTTCTTCAAAGTTGAAGGACCTTTTGTGTAATTTTGACAAACTTAAAGGACCAAACTTGTAATTATGAATATACAAGGGTTTTAAGTGTCCTTTCTTCAATAACTGAGGATCAATCTTGTTTGTCTTCAAGTCTTCAAGGTATTTTGTTGAGAATTCCATGATTAGGGCCCGGTTCTTTGTACGACTTCGTTTCTCGTGTCCGTTTTTCCTTGTAACTTGTGATCTTTTGCATTTTTCACGATATCCATACCTAAAATACACAAGTAAACAAACACAAGCATATATATGGTATTTTATGACATTTTTATGCATTTAAAGCCCGAAAAGAACGATGAGATCATGTATAAATGCCATCTCATCATCGAGAAAATATTTTTAAAACTTTAGACATAAAAAATATATATTTCTACTTGTTGAGACGTCTGTTGATAACTTGGGTTTACTCAGGTTAAAAATTATCGTTGTACCAATCTCTTCGAATTGAAAACCGGATTTAATGTGCGACTCAGTCGTTCTTTGGGGAAACAAAAGTTGTGTCCTTGTAGTATATTAAAATGTGCAAAACAATTAAAGTAAAAGGCGTTGCAATAAAATAAAAGGCGTTAATTTAAAACTAAGTCTAATTAAACGAAAGGGTGCAATATTTAAAAACTTTGAAAAGTAAAATAATTAAATGACTAAAGATTAAAGCGTGGCGGAAATTAAAATTAGACAAAGTATAAAAATGATGATGAAAAAATTAAACAAGGCAAAACACTAAAAATTAACCCAGATCGGAATAAATTCTGATGCCAAAAGCCAAGTTATCAAATGGCGCCGCTGCCGGCTCTTTTCGTAAAGATTAACGGTTTTCTGTGAAAGACGCGTTGCTTTTTGGGATCCGTTCACTTGTGAGCGTTATTTTTCTTGCATAAAAATTTCAAACATCCAAAAAGATTTTATCTTTATTGTGTATATATATTGTCTTTGTATTTGGTTTCCTTTTCTTTTGCATTTTCAGGTGTATGCGTACTAGATCTTCTAATTATCAAGAGCCCGAGACTCAAGAAGATTTAAGTATGTCAGGTGTCAACAACAATATTCCACCGCACCTCAACAATAACAACAATGTTCTTCCACAGCCCGATCTTCGGACCATGGAGGAGCTTTGTCAACTTACCATGTCTGGACGAGGAGGACCGATTGCGCCGATGCAAATCAACGCTCCTGAGTTTTCGTTGAAGCACCACATGATTAAACAAGTGCAAACAAACCCATTCCATGGATTGCCTGATGATGATGCCAACAAACACCTCGACAAGTTCATTACAATCACCCAAAGCATGAAGTTGCCCGGTGCCACAATGGATGTTCTACGCCTACAACTCTTTCCACATACTTTATCACATCATGCCGAGAAATGGTTTGATCGTCTCCCGAATAATTCTATTCATACTTGGGATGACATGACTCAACGCTTTTTATCGCGCTACTTTCCACCATCCATGGTCACGAGCCTTCGCAATCAAATCAGCGGTTTCATGCAAGATCCCGATGAATCTCTTTTTGATGCTTGGGAGCGATATAATGTCTTGATTGATCGTTGTCCAAACCACAACATGCTCCCTGTGACCTTAATAGATACTTTCTACAATCGTTTGACTTTTCGTGATCGTGATACGATTAATGCAGCCGCCGGTGGCACATTCATGAAAAGGAGACCCGAGGAGTGTAGAGAGTTAATTGAGAACATGACTACTCACCACAAAAACTGGGATTCCTCTGCTTCTTCAAGGAACAACCCGAGAGTCAATGTTTCTTCCATCTCAGCACACCCTGAGATGACCGAACTCACCCGCATGATGACTGAAATGAGCAAAAGTATCACGCTTCTCGCTTCAAACCAACAACAACAACAAGTTAGAGCGGTTTCTAATCCTTGTGAAACATGCGGCGGTCCTCACTCATACACCGATTGTCCTTCTACACAAGGAAATCAAGAAAATGTGTATGCAGCTTATGGTAATTATTCACCGGAAAATTACCAAGCTCGACCTCAAGGGGATAGAAATCTGCTGAGTTACCGATCCAACAACTACCTTTCACCCGGCTTTTCTCCTCAAAACCAAAACCCCGCCAACAACTACAATAGAAGCAACCAAATCCCACCAAGAGCTTCTAATCCTTATCACCCACCTGCTCAACAAACCCCACCCAGTAATCCAGATGTTGAAGCCATAATGAGAACCCAATGAGCAAATCAAGAATCTTCAGAGCCAAATTATCAATTTGAAAGGAGATATTACCAAGCAAGGAAATGAGATTAGATCCGAGCTTCGAGATAATATTCAATCCTCCTTCAGCAATCAAACCAATGATTTGAAGAATATGCTTGCTAGTTTCTTGCCCGCAGCTCAACCTTCTACTTCAAGTTCTCTACCTTCAAACACCGTCACCAATCCGCGAGCAAATGTGAGTGCTATTACTACTCGTAGTGGAATTACCATTGTCGATCCACGAATCCCACCCCCATCATCTACACCTCCTCCACCACCATTTATCCCTACTCCTCCTACACCTAGTATTAGTGCACCATTACCGTCTCTGCCTCGTCATGATGATGTACCTAGGAAGGACCCTTCAACATCTCAACCTTTACCTACACCTGCACCTTCACCACCCAAACCTAATATCCCTTATCCCTCTCGTTTAGGCAAGACCAAAATGCTAACCAAGGATGACGCTGAAGTGTCACGCTATGTGAAGATGATATCTCAGATGAACTTCAACATTAGCTTTCTTGAAGCACTTGTCCACATGCCCAAATTTGTGAAAGCATTTAAGGAATTGCTTAACAAGAAGGAGAAGTTAATTGAGCTCGCCAAAACACGCCTAAATGAAAACTGCTCTGCAGTTATTCTTAAAGAACTTCCAGAAAAGCTTGGAGATCCCGGTCGTTTTGTGTTGCTTTGCGTTTTCAACAAAACTGAAGAATTTACTGCCCTTGCTGATCTCGGGGCCAGTATTAATCTTATGCCTTTGAGTGTTTGGAAAACACTATCATTACCCGACCTCACTCCAACAAAGATGACTCTTGAACTTGCAAATCGCACTCTCGCTTACCCCGTTGGTATAGCCGAAGACGTGTTCATCAAAGTTGGCACATTTACTTTCCTGGTCGATTTTGTCATTGTTGATTATCAAATGGACCCTCGTATTCCTTTAATACTTGGTCGGCCATTCTTGAGAACCGGACGAGCTTTAGTGGATGTGGCCGAAGGCGAGTTAATCTTAAGAGTCGTGGATGATGCACAAGTGTTTAAAATGGGAAAGCTTACAAGTAAATCCTTTGGAGGCCGAGAATCAGTGAATATGATTAATGTGCATGATGACTTCGTTGTCTACAACAATCCTCTATTCGACCCTTGCATCGATAATCCACTTTTTCATGATGATGTGGATGATTCTCTCCCTACCTTGGAACCTTCTTCCATATATGATTCTCCACCGATCTTGATGCTTATGATGATGATTCTAGCTCAGACTCGGATGATTATGATGACCTTACTTCTGAGTATCCCGATCTGCCCACGTATGATGATTTCGATGAGGCTGATACTCTTTCGAGCGATTCTTCACATAATGAAGATCCTCCACCTACATCACTCGATCCTACTTTGGACGATTACTTATTTGAGGAAGACTTCTCTACGTTTCTCAACACTTACTTCCCTCATGAGAGTGATGCTCCTCCTTTGGACTTTGAAGATTATCGTCTTGATCCTACTTTGGATTTGAAGCACATTCTTTCAAAGGAGAAGAAACCGGTCGACACCAATATCCGCAGCACGTATGAGTTAACACCTCTTTGTCCCCCTTCTGAGGACGAGGTTGTGCTTCTTCGCGGATCTTCTTCCCATTCTGTTGAGCCTGAGTGCTATTTTCCCTTAAAGGAAAAGGTGTTCGACCCCGGTATCCATAGTCTGCAGCCATCTCAGTATCCACCTGATGAAATAAAAGGAAATATTTTTGGAACTTATGGAAATCTGCTTGCACCACTTCACCCTTGCTTCCACCGTGCTCCATCACTGCTTAAGGGAACCTTGCCTATTCTTCTTTGGCTTGCCTTGTTCGCCTTAAGCTTGTGCTATTTGATGGACGAAAACTATGTCTTTGATCCTGGTGGATATGTTTTATGCTTCTTCCTATGATGATCAAGGTCGAGTCAGGCTCACGACTCGGTAATCAAAAATCAAGCGCTTCTTGGGAGGCAACCCATGCATCTATCTTTTAGCTTTCTTTATCATAAGTGTAGGGGGGAGACCGTTGGTTTGCTATTTCCTCTCCTCTCTTAATCAGGGATTCGAGCGCTCAATGATCCACTCTTGATGATTCTTGACGACCCGTGATTCCATGTCTCCATTATCCCGGTTCTATCCTAATCTCTTTTCGATTCACTATTTTATATTTTCTCAATATTAAAATAGGAATCTCCTTAGTTGTCTATTCCTTAGCGAGATTTAAACAAAGTGCACAATGTCCTAAGTGTAGGGGAATTTACTCCCACATGCTTAAACATTGAGGACAATGTTTATATTAAGTGTAGGGGGACTTCTATCGAAGTTAAGTGGCCTTTTCCTTGTATTTGTCCTCACTTTAACCGGAAAATCAATTTTTCGACATTTTTCAAAATTTTTGATCTATTTTGGCCTATTAGTTTTTCCTTTTATATAGTTATTTTCTTGCCTTATTAGAATAAATCTTTAATAAAGTGGTTTTACTTTTCAAACGTTGTGAATCTTTTGACTCGACCCGAGTTTACTTATCTAAGTTTGCTCTAGCTAGTATCCTTAACGTGTTTAAGTCAAGTTTTGCTAGGCTTTTATATAGGGAGCTATAAAACGCAAAAGTCTTAACTCTCACGGGTTATGAACAAGAACTTTTCGCAAGTTCCTATAATTGATCCTAGAGAGTCGTTTATCAAGGGAACTTTAAAATGCGATTTCTAAACTTGAAAGAGTCTAAGAATTTGCAAGATCCTATAGGCGACTCGAAAACCCAAAACTTTGATTTAATAGGCTAAGCATCCACGAGTCTCATTCCTTGAGATTTTAAACTGTGGAGAACGAGAGATGATAGAGCCAATTATAAGTTCGGTATTCTTTTGTGAATTTATGTGAGTTAATTATAAGCCTATTCTCCCATCGCTTGTTAATAAATTTATCTGCAATAAATAAGGTTGTACGATTTGAAAAGTTACTTAGCTTCTAGCCCAAGATCGTTTAAAAGTTGCTCGGTATGGATTAGAGTTCATAGCCAAGGCATAACTTATTGAAGCGGGATGCGAAGATTGGCGAGTCCGAAAAGGCCCTAACAAGGCATGAGGGCTATATTTTGTTGCTAAAGATCCAAAGTGATGTGAAGAATCATTTATCGAAAATCAATATGAAGGATCGAGACACACGACGTAAAGCAAAAACTCCCCAAAAGTCATGGAGAAGTGTATCCGAAAAGACCCTAACAAGGTATGAGGATAAATAGATCCAAGTCATAAAGGAGGCGGATCATTGTATATCAAAATCCAAAATAAAGATTGGAGAAAAATGAAGAAGTCGTGGTCCAAGTATGAATCTCTATAAATTTCAAGTGAAGACATTCCATTATGAAGAGAAGACCATAATTTCATGAACGTCTCTCAAGGTTTGAAGTATGAAGTCGCTGCCAAATGTCGGTCCGAGAAAGGTCTCAAATCGCGAAGCGAGTTATGCCAAGATATAAACTCTCCGAGGTCCCGAGAAGCAGTTTTAAAAGATTTTGTCCTTTAGCTAACTATTGATTAAAACGTTCACTTTATTTTCGGACTAAATAACTATCGAAATAAGTCAACAATGCATCCTCGTGATCATTCAAGATAACAATAAAATATAAGAGATACACCTATGAATAAGGGAGTCTAAGTGAGTAATTGGCCCACATGAGTTCGTGTTAGTTTACGAACTTATAATAACAATGATCTCGTTTTTAAGCTTGGTTTGGAGAAAGTGAAAACTTGAGGATGATGATTATTCATGACATTTCCAAAACCCAAGGTATGCTTTTGATTTCTTTACTTTGAATATTTATAGTTGTTTATCTCTTTAATAAAGGCCAACGTGGATTGATTATGATGAAAAATGTAAACTTGCTTTGTAACTAATGCATTGCATGAGGACATTGCAATGGTCAAGTGTAGGGGATTTGATAGGTGTGTAAACACCCATCTTTTCTACCACTTAATTACAATAATAACCGAGCCAAAACGTGTATTTTATGTCTTTTATGTCAGAATTATGTGTGGTTTGTGTTTTTGTTGTGATTTAGGAGAAATTGTGAAAAGTGGAGAAAACACGGCATTTACGGGCTTTTATTGAAGAAAACACGAAATTGTGAAAAGTGGATTGATCGGAATGAACTTAATCCCCTTGATCGGAATATATATACCTACCTGATCGGAATGCTGGAGTGACTCCCAATCGGAATACTGTCACTACCCCAGATCGGAATATCAATCTTACCTTTGATCGGAATAAGGAATGACCCCTGGTCGGAATGCTGATCGGAACTCTATGATCGGAATATCGTCACTATACCTAATCGGAATAACCAATCAAACACCTCGATCGGAATATGGAATAGCCACCCAATCGGAATACTGTCACTTAACCCAGATCGGAATAACCAAGCCACTCCCCAATCGGAATACCAAAAGGAATATCAAAACCCTTTTCCGACCACTCCAATCGGAATGTAAAACCCTCTTCCGATTTGTCAGATCGGAATACGGAGGTAAGTACACAAAATAAGCTAGAAAAATAAGCTATAACTCTAATAAGCAAACCACGAAAATCCTAAGGCAAACCGATTAAGAAAAAGCTAATAAACAGAAATTTAAAGACTTTTAAAACACGAAATGAAAAAGCTTTACGAAAAACAACATTTATACGAAAATAATTTTTATATAAACTTTAAAAACTTAAAGATAATCACAAATAAGCTATAAAAATCAATGATCTAAAACAATCAAAAGCATAAAAACACAATCTTTAATCAAATAAGCAAGATAATGAACACATAAACATAAAGATCAAGCAAGAAAGAAAGGTAGAATGAGAGATTAAAAGCAAGAAAATTAAAGAACACTTACTTGGAAATTAAATGTATTAAAAGCGCAAGACAAGTAATTAAAGGTGCAAGTAATTAAAGGTGCAAGGTAAATAAAAGTGGAAGACTAATTGTCACCTTAGCCAACAAAATGAAAAGTGATTAAGACTAATCTATATATAGGGGAGGATTAGGAAGCTTCCCCCCCCCCCCTCATTCCTTTCTTCTTAATTGCGTCATTAGGTCCTTAAGCCTTTAATCTTCATTAATTGCACCATTAGTCCTTTATTCTTAGTCTTTTGTTAATCTTGGACTTTAAGGACTTTTTGGCTCGGGATTTCTTTAAACTCGTCTTTTAATTCTTCAATATATAAGAGTCGAGTTCTTCGGCTTCATCTTTCATCTTTTTCTTCAATAAAAGCCCGTAAATGCCGTGTTTTCTCCACTTTTCACAATTTCGTCCTAAATAACAACAAAAACACAAACCACGCATAATTCCGACATAAAAGACATAAAATACACGTTTTGGATCGGTTATTATTGTAATTAAGTGGTAGAAAAGATGGGTGTTTACACACCTATCATCCGTTTAGGACATAATATTTTACCAGTAAACATTAAAAAACAAGCAAGTTACGCTCATTTGGGATTGTAAAATTTAAGAACTTATTTCTACGTAGTTCTAAAATATCATTTTGTTGACAGATTTAAATGCAAGGGCATTTTCGTCCATTTTTGATCCGTTTCAAGTCTCTAGTAAAACTAGAAAGTTGTTCAAAACATCGTTTTACATCGAATTGCATTAGCTTCGAGTCTTAGAATATAATTTAGTGAACCAGTTGGTTTGGTAAATCCCAAAAGGTCAAAGTCGACTAAAAAGTCAAAGCTGGTAGAAATTTTGAAATAGGGTTTTTAGGTGTTTTAAGTTCGTGTGAGCTCGTAAAACTTTAACTAATGATATTTTACAACCATGAAACAATGATTGCGACTGAAAACGTTAAAATAGTGCATATTTATGTCAAATAAATAACGATGTGTACACATATGGATTCCTCTATCTTTCTTTTATATATGACTTAATTGTCATTCTAAGTTGTCTTTCTTTGCTTCTATCGTACCACTGATTTGGACCGAGGTTGAAGTTCTTATTTTCATCATTCGTTATCCTTCTTGACATGGGACTCTTGACAATTCCGGCTAAACCTCTCGAAACCCTATCACTTTGTAACCATTTCATTGGTTGTCTTGAACTACTCCTTATTTCCCTCTTGTAACCCACTCGCTACTTTGTAAACTATTATCATGTTACCATATAAACTCAAACTGGTCTTGTTTGTGAATCATTTTACAAAAGGTTTTATTTGGTCTTTCTTAAATAATTGAATGCTATCTTAAAAAATTAATTTATATTAATTTTACGATGTAATTTCTCAAATTATTCAACAATTGGTCTTATAAAGAACCCTTGAAACCATAAAAAAATTGTTGAATTAAATATCTAGCCAGTAACTTATTGGCGAAAAGTTTCATAAAATATTTTGATTCCTTTTTTTTTACAAATGGCATTATATACATATTTTAAATAATATAACCTGTAATACTGATTTGACGAAGCTAAGCATCGCATTGCTAGTCCTAAATTATGTATGGCCTGATCACATATGCTTAATCTAGAAGGAGCCATGCAACGCCAAATAGTAGTCACCTTAAATATTTAACCAAGAATCAACTTTTAATTATGTTCCTTAAAAAGTTAGATAAATGTAAATTTTGGAAATTTTTACATTTTATGCGAGTATCAACAGTTCGCGACTTACACATATGAACCCCTTATCTTTTCTTGAACAAAGTACATGCCTCAAACACATACTTCCTTACTCAACAATCTTTGTTTCACTTGTTACCTCATCTTCATTCATGATATAATTCTTGTTACCACTGGTCTAATTTCTTACCATTAATACCATATTTGAAAGTTTCAATGTTGTTATGCTTCTACATCAATCTATCTTCTCTATCTATTTTGGTAGACCTTCGAAACGCCTCTGAACGCGTATAATGATTTATAACTGGACGTGAAGAAAGATTTTGTATATTTGTCTTGATGTACGTTAGACTCTATTGTCTTGAAATTCATTCGTGTGAACCATGTATTGATTTCGCCTCGCATTGCTAATGTTGTTTATATTACTGGAACTACTCTCAAGTGACTTCTTAAGAATTTTCTTTGATTCGAAAATTCGTTGTGTGGCTTTTCTCTTCCGATCGTGTATCGACCATCGAGAACTTAATAAGCCGTTGTTGGTGACGCTAACCACACTCGTGAAATAGTCACTTGCTAAATCCTTTTTTCCTATTGTTCTTATCATTTATGCATCTACTCTATCATGTTCGTTAAGAAATTGGTACGAATCTCGTTTTATTCCCTCCCGTCATTGCTTGTATACAAATTGTTGATCTTTATTCATTTCATACGGGTTTGCTATCTTGTCACCTTTTGAAAATCAGAATATGTCACATGTTTATCATTTGATACCTTAAACTCCTACTTGGATTTCTAAAAAAAAATTTGTTACAAATTTTTTAAGAACGTTTTACACATTTTATCAAATGTTTAAATTACCAAAATCATATTTCAAGTTAAATATCAGATCTATACATCCTCTTTGATAGATTATACCTAGTGTTTCAAAGGATGTTGTAACACCCCCAAATTTATACAACTCAATACAGCGGAAGACTCGTTGGGGTTACGGGATAGCACATTACTCACATCATAGACAATGCTTAAAAATCGTGTCGTTTAATAATAAAGCATTTCCATTCATAAATATCAAAGTTACATAGGTCCCAAGTCATTATATTTCATACAGGTTTTACAAAACATTTGAATGGAAATTATTGTTTAAGTGCGGGCCATGAATTCTTGTTGTCTTCCCGAGAATTACCTTCAAGTACCTGAGATAAAACATGTTAAAAGAAAAGATCAGCGATAACGCCGAGTGAATTCATAGAGTTTAATAAAATCCATCAATATAATATCGGTATAAAATTATTACCGAAAATCATTTTGTACAAATCATTGTAATAGGCCATAAAATAGCCAAAGTCATTTTATACAAATCCTTATCAAAATCATAATATAGGCTTTCGCCTTCAAACCATTATACGAACCATTGTCGTTAAAAACATCATACAATACATTTTATAACGTTGTGTAGATAAAATAAAAATCGTTATATGAATATGGTTATATAAAACCAAAACACGAACATAATATCAATAGTATGACCCCGTATTGCTAGTCAGGCAATACATCGTAATTCGGTGCATGTGTAGCAGTATTTCGTTAATTGGATTATTATAAGCCGCATGACATTGTTACCTTACTAAAACAAACAACGGGTAGCTAGCCCGAAACTCAATTTGCCCATCTAAATTAGCGTGTCGTCACAAAGGTCACGCTATGGAAATCTTCTCATACATAAATTCGCTTACCAATCAATGTGGCACGACGGGGATCAACCGTCAAGGCGCGAACTGGGGTGATCGTCCCCAAATAGTACTATTATATGCATAAGCGTCTACCAAATCCCGGTAGTTCACAATTCATGCTAATGGGACTTTTAGTGACATAACCTAACTTTAATAATCCATTTTATCTCATCTATCGGGTCATATAATCATACATCGGGTCATACAATCATTCGGGTCCAAATCAATAAACAAACAATCGGGACAACTAGTGTCCTATTTCATAAAAACTAACATGTTATCTCCCTCGCGGGTTTACAAAATATTTCATAAAAACATTTAAAAGAGTGCGAGGCTATGAACTCACGTTGATGTGGGAAGGCGGGTTATCGGCAATTCGGACGTATGGTACGTGCTTCAATCACGGAAACCTAGACAAATAATACTCGTCTTAGATTTTTGTCCAATGACTTTACAAAAATAACAATTATGTATACATATGATATTTTATATATATGATGATCAAATTGGTTTACATATTCTCATTTACTCATTTTAGTGTTATGTGTTGAAAATTTTTATACTACTTTACTAGTTTTACCTATTTACATGTTTTAGGCCCAATAGGCCCATTACAAGCCCAATTATACTTTTATTATCAGTATCACACTTTACATGTTGGGCCCAAATGGGTTAATCCCAATAAATAAGTTTATAAGTGTTTTAGCCCATTTTGTTGTATTATTAGTCCAATAACGTTAACTTAGCCCGTTAATGTCCGTATGTTATATAGTTCGGGTTTTATCGGTTTTTACTTGTTATATATGTTTATATATCAGTATGTGAGTTTATAAAAGTTTACATTAGACGGGTCCGACCGTCTAAGTTTTATTTGGCAAAAACGTTAATTTTATGGTATTAGCCGAAAAGACGTAAAAATCATGTTTATAGTTTTATAACTTATAAAACTTATCAAATTACCATTTTTATAAAATGTATCATTTATTTATCATTGTACATACTTATATAAATGTAATATATAAGTTAGTGGGTTTTAATTCACATTTTATACTATATTTATTTGAGTGCTTATATAATACTACTATACTTTAATTTCCCAAAATCTGATTTTTACTTTCACTTTCACCATTTTTACCATATCTTGAGTTCTACAAGGAGATAGAAGCTCATTTTTGGACACCATAAACTACATGATATGTGCTACAATTAACTTAGTTTTAGCTACTGCTCAATCCAAATCTAAATATCCTTAACAGTCCGTCCAAAACTGACTATTCAGATTGGTGCACTCATCTTGTTTTGATCATATCTCACTCATTTTGATGATTCCATTGTATGGCCAACTCTCACATGTGTATAACACCTAATACTTACTGTATATTGATTCCACTTTACCATTTTAACAGTTTATCATTTGGTTACTTACTGTTTTTATACAGCCATCTTTTTAAGTAAGATTTAACCATTTTTAAATGTGGTTTTTCCATCTTTTTACCCATGTTTATCAAATCTATCAACACCCAATCCCCACATAATATTTTTAATCATCATTCATCATCATATACATATACATAAATAAAGAAAATAAAAGATTACATAATCAAAATAACAAGAGGATAGGAAGAAACAATCTCTATACCACCATTAGTGATGAAAAGATGAGTTTTTGATGAACAAGGCTTGGATTTTGATGGCAAAACTTGTGATAAACCAATATCATATTCAAGTTCACCAAGCTTTATAAACTCCTTGTGGGAAATCAGCCCAATGACACCAAGAAATCTCCTCTTTGGATGTTAGAATCACCTCCAATCTTCATATCTTCAAAGGGTTTTCATCATATGCAAGTTATACATATGATTTGTGGTTAATATTTTTCATCAATGGTGATGTTTTTGGTGTATATGGGACGTTCAAGGAGAGACTAGAGAGAAAAATGGAGTGGTTTTGCATGTTGCAAATGAGTTTGCTAGTTTGTTTTGGTGGTTTTATGTGTCTAGTGGTTTTGAGTGTAACTAAGGACAAGTGTCCTTAGTTATCATGCATTATGACACCTCAAAGTGTGTTAGTAAAGCTTGCTATTTTATTTAGTGGGGATAGAACAATAGTTATCTTGTCTCATCCCCATTTATTTACGGGTATTCCTCGATTCTAGTTTCCTCGATTTGCGTGCCCTCGGGTCGTTTTATGAAAAATGTTTTTATAAATTATGAATCAACGGCACAAAACGAATCTAATAAAAATTGTCTCATCAAAAACGGAGTTCGAAAACGTAAATACGTAATCCAAAGGTTTCTGGTTTAGTCGTAAAGGACGTTAAATTATAATCGTAAGTCCTAATCTCTTCTCGTAAATTTGTGAGTTTATGAACCAACACAAAATTAAAATTCCAAAATAATATTCACGGATAAATTTATTTTTCTGAAATGTCGGACTGTCACCAAAACGGTGTATGTAAACGTGAGCATGTAACGTAGAATCCTCCGGTATAGACGTAGTCGATGCTACTTCAAGACGTAAATCCAAATTTCTTCCCAAAAATAAGTGAGTTCATAATATAACATTAAAATAATGTTTTTAAATAATATCTGAGAATAAAATATCAATCATAAATTGACGGATTGTCACAGATGTCAAGCTGTATCTTTTAAAGTATTTGATCATATCATACTTTACTTTCGATCTAGTGAAATTATCAATTTAATTTATAATTTCTAACAATGACTCTAAATTATTTGGAAATTTGATTTTCTCCAATCGTAACAATGAACCCAAGTTTTAATAACAATTTCATACAGTCATCGTAAAGTTCTTAAGCCGATCAGGATAACTATTTTTAACTGTTCTACTTTTTACTTTGAAATCCTGATCAAGAAATAGATATAGCAACAACTTACTCACTAAATATAGATAGTTTGATTTTAAATCACTACACCTTGCAAAATTTTCTTTTAATCAAGAAAATATTTAAACTAAGTTTTAAAGTTATACCAAAATCCTAGACAACTGATTATGACAGCTTGTATTTTAAATGATCATATGTAATTCATTTTTCCCTTCTATTTCTCTTGTATTCAGATTGTTACGTTTTAAAATTGTCATGTGTTACAGTTGCGTCATTTGCGGTTCCTTGTTGATTAACAATCTTGATTCATTTTAGCACACCTTGTCCGTTTAAGCAATTCTTGTGTTCATTCTATCTCCTAATATTTCTCTGTACTGAAAGATCATTATTTTAATCCAATTTTGAAAATCTTATTCGAAAAGGAGTTAAGAAACTGAAGCGTAGTGAATTCTAAGTGTTATAGTACGCTGTGGGGCAGAAATTACCTGGGAAGCAATTAATCAGTTCTAAACTATGTACTTCCTTTCGTTTGCATCTTCTTTTGTCTCCAGTAGGACTCTGAGGGACCAGAGTTCCTTTAGGGGGGAAGACTATAAGAACTCATATTTTTCCCGAAAATAAAATTATTCTTTTATTCGTACTTTTCAATTTTACAATGTTTAACCTGTTTCTTTTACTTTTCATACGTAAATCCTGAGATCTCGAGATTTTAATTAAATTATATTTTAATTATTCTTCTGATCGTTGATAATATTTTATTCGAAATTATTAAAAAATAAATAAACAAATAAACTCTTTTTTCATATTTATTTAGTGTACTAACCCGAAATTTAAAATCAACATTTAGACCGAGACATAATCGTATTTATAGTATTCGGATTAATATTTATTACCCGACTTTTATTTATCATGTTTGTTTTTATAAAAAATGAAATACTCGGCTAACCAGCAAACAGGCTTTAACGTATCAAATACGTGTCAATTATTATTTATTGACAAAGTTTATGTCCGTCATCGACTGTAAATATCCTCATTATAACGTAAAAATAATTTTTATTGTCGTCGTTTTAATTTTTCGGTTTGCGTGCATTCTTTATATTTTACGTCAAACCTTTAAGCGTCATTCTTTATATGATGCATTAACGTTTATTAAATATAATCCCTCCATTTTTATATCAAAATATCAACGTTCTCCGAATTCTAAAGTTTTTATTTTATATTCAGCGTTTATTTTTCGTGTTCAACGGGTAGTTTTCAAATCGCGTAACTTTTAAAATATCAGACTTCACTAATACCCGCTTATATGAAAAAATACAAAACAATACTATTAGCTACTTTTTTTTCCAGCCGACAATACCACATATCATAAAACTAGCCAAATAAAATTGCTATTAGTCATCTTTTTTATGTGCCACGTTAGTAGCTTGTTATATAGTCTAAACATGTAGAGTGCTTACGTAGTAAATCTATATCCAACACATATTACACCTAATTGCTAAATGTATGACACGATGCATTCTTAATATCCTAGTAATTTTGATAGGTTTATACTTGACTCATTTCATTTAAACTATCTTCAGTTAGCTCGGTACAAAAAAATATATGTATATATCTTGTATGAACGATGGATGGACTTGTTAATGGAAAGGATGCGTTACAAACATATGACATATTTTTTTGTAAGTTGTCTATGTATATGGAAGTATGTTCGAAGTCGACGTTATTAGTTACCTAAAAATCAAGAATTATTGGCCTTGTCTATTGAGGTCTATGTCCGAGGGTTTCTCTAGTGATATTCGTTGTGCTCGATATTATATCCACTCTTTAAGGTGAGTTCATAGCCCCTTTTTACTACTTATACATTGTTTCTAAACGCGGGGTGAGATTTTAAATGGTGGAACACATTCATTTAAAACTGTATGCTATCCAGAACTTGTATGTTATCAAGAACTTGTATGCTATCCAGAACTTGTATGCTATCCAGAACTTGTATGCTTTCCCGAACTTGATGATTTCCAACAGATTTTCATTATTATTATTGCTTTTAGTTATAGCCCTTAAGTTTCCTCTCCTGATCATGAACCGTTAATTTACTTGTGTTGCTAAGCGCGAATGTTGTGGGTGGATCCATCGGGATTGACAATCCCCGTCCCATGTTGCGGTTGTTTAACCATGACGCAATTCATTTGTTTATACTTGAGTATTTAGGATGAATACTCACTAGAGGAACTTACATTGAGTTAAGCTTCGGTTCATGAACTAAATAGTAATAATAATGGTTTCGGACTATGGTTATCGTACGTAACCATTTTCCCTATTTCTTGTTTTACAAATAAATACTTGTGTTCCACACCTTTACTTCTAAACCTATGAATATCACTCAACTTTATGTTGACGATTTTACATGTTTAATCTCAGGTATTATTACTTAGCTTTGCCTGGATGGGAGCCCGCAGGATAGTATCGCAGCTTGGGGATTTCTGTGTTACTTTTTAAAGTTTGGTTTTGGTAAAAGCTGTCAGAAGTTTATCCTATATTTTTAGTAACAACATGTTACAAAACCTTGTTTAAATGATAGATTTTCCGCTTATAAAACTCTGGGACCTTTGTTTAAAAACTCTGATCTTTTTGTGATGTAATGTATAAGTTTTATTTCGTCAACTTTATGTCAACAATATTTCATTGTTTCTTGTACCATGACGTGGAACCCCCTTCTGGCCTAGTTGTTTCCTTGCCTGATTATGGGGGTCTCACACAGGACATCGCTAAGACTACTTTCCATACACGTTATCGGCACTACGAATTTGTAGTTAGGGCCATTTGGCCTTACCAATGTTCCAACTGTTTTCATGGACCTGATGAACCGTATATTCCATGAGTTCTTGGACCAGTTCATCATTGTCTTCATTGACGGCATTCTAATTTTCTCTAAGTCAAAGGAGGAACATGAAGACCATCTTCGTATTGTATTACAGATACTTTGCTAGAATAAGTTGTATGCTAAATTCTCCAAATGTGAATTCTGGTTAGACAAGGTGGCGTTCCTAGGCCACATTGTATCAGCAAAAGGAATAACCATGGATCCAACAAAAGTTAGGGCTATTACGAAGTGGCCAAGACTGACATCAGCGACCGAAGTTCGTAGTTTCCTAGGCTTAGCTAGTTACTACCGTAGGTTCGTAGAGAACTTTTCCCTATTAGCACTGCCATTGACCAAACTAATGCGGAAAGGGGAGAAATTCGTCTGGAATAAAGAAAGAGAGAAGAGCTTTGAAGACCTAAAGCAAAGGCTGGTATCTTCACCGATTCTTACTCTCCCATCTGGTACCAGTGGATTTCAAATCTATAGTGATGCTTCAGGGAAGGGACTCAGTTTTGTTTTCATGCAGCATTGGAAAGTGATTGCTTACGCATCACGGAAGCTTAAGCCTTTTGAGGAAAACTACCCTACGTATGACTTGGAACTTGCAGCAGTCGTGTTTGCATTGAAGATATGGAGGCACTACTTGAATGGCGAATCATGTGATATCTTCACAGATCACAAGAGCCTGAAATACATCTTCACTCAGCGTGAACTGAACATGAGGCAGAGAAGATGGTTAGAGCTGTTGAAGGATTATGACATAAAACTGCAGAATCATCCCGAAAAGGCGAATGTAGTGGCAGATGCTCTTAGTTGGAAGTCGGGTATGATCAACTTCATCAAGATAGAGGAAGAGATCATAAGAGACCTAGAGCGACTACACATTGAGATCATGATACGTGGACAGCACGGTTACTGGGCTAATCTTAGAGTGAAATATGAATTACTCTCTAGGATCAAGGAAGCTCAGAAGGATGATGGTGAAATTTGGGCGATCATTCAGAACATGAAGCAGCAGCCGAGTTTCAGGTGGATGATGACGGTATCTTATGGATGGGCACCAGACTTTGTGTTCCTGGTGATCCTACACTCAGGGAAGTGTTATTAGATGAAGCTCATAACTCCCCATTCTCCATTCATCCTGGTTCAACCAAGATGTACCACGACATCAAGAAGTACTTTTGGTGGAGTGCTATGAAATAGGATATTGCTACTTATGTCTCCGAATGTCTTACCTGCCAGCAGGTTAAGATAGAGCATCAGTTGTCTAGTGGTCTACTACAACCGTTAGACATTCCAGAGTGGAAGTGGGACAAGATCACCATGGATTTTGTTACCGGTTTTCCGCAGACAAAGAGGAAACATGATGCGATTTGGGTTATCGTTGATCGTCGTACTAAGTCAGCTCATTTCTTACCGATCCACAAGGATGATTCGGTTAGAAAACTCGCAGATACTTACAAGAAGGAGATCATGAGACTTCATGGTGCTCCATCCAGTAGCATCTCGGAGAGACATCCTCGGTTTACTTTGCGATTTTGGAGGAGTCTACAGAAAGCTTGGGGTACAAAACTTATGCTTAGCACAACTTTTCATCGTAAAGCAGACGGACAGTCGGAGCGAACTATTTAGACATTCGAAGACATGCTTCGACCATGTGCATTAGAATGGACAGGATATTGGGATGATTATATCTACTTGGTAGAGTTTTCATACAACAACAGTTGGCACAGAAGCATTAAGTGTGCATCATTCGTGATGTTGGCAGGAAGTGTCGCGCCCCAATCTGATGGGATCAGGTTGGTGAGCGAACACTTGAAGGACCAGAGATGATAGAGTTAACCAACGAGAAGGTCGTTGTAGCTAAGGAAAAATTACAAGAAGATCTTGCACGTCAGAAGAGTTATGACGACAAGCATCGTAGGGACTTACAGTTCAACGTCAAAGATCATCGGACCGTTTGATATCATTGAGCGAGTCGGTGAAGTATCTTACCGTTTAGCGTTAACTCCGCAGCTTTCTCACATTCATGAAGTTTTCCATGTGTCCTTACTCAAAGGGTACAATTACCAACCCCTTCACATGATTCAGTATCCACTGGAACAAATTCGTGAAGATCTGACCTTCATAGAGGAACCCGAGCAAGTTCTTGACAGACAAGAACGCGTCATGAGGAAGAAGACGATTCCATTCGTCAAAATCCTTTGGAGGGATCATACCAAGCGCGAAGCTACTTGGGAAACAGAGGATTCTATCTGGGCTTATAACAATCATTTCGAGTTTTGAATTCGGGTATGTTCCTCTTTCAGTTTACTTTAGCTATAATTTAGGGACGAATTATTCTTTTTAGGGGGGAAGAGTTGTAAAAACCGCATACTTTTACCATGAACAATACACTTAGTAAACATATGTACAAACTAAAACTTTCCTTTTATAGCACGAACACGTGTCACGAATATTAATTATTAAAATTACGTACGTATTATTGCACGATAAGTATTAACTACGTGATAGTACACGATAATTATTCACCATAATAATTATAATCACGAACATGAAATCATGAACGTTAAATCACGAACACGTAATTACGTATGTATTAATTATAATACGATTGATATCGTTTATGTACAAGTAAGTATTTATAACACGAACAATTAATTAAGATATAACACGAAAATGCTAACGTATGAACACATAAAATATTAGACACGAAAAACATATGGGTTTTCCTTGTGGGCCCCTCATAGCCGCGGACACCAAGACAAAGGGAGGGCCCAAGCCCGATTTTGGTTTTAGCTAAATTAAACAAAAAAGGAAAAACCTTTTTCATTCCACAGACTTTTCTAAAAAAATTAAAACCCTAGCCCCTTGCCTCTCTCCTTTGACCGCCGGCTATAGCATCACCACTAAGGGGTGTTTGTTGATTTTGGGTGATTAAAAACATGTGTTATTGTTGGTGTTATTGTTCTCGTTTGATTCACGCATTCGGTAAACCTTTAAATCCTTTTCTTTTATTGGTTTTATTCAAATCAAGAACACATGAACATGAGGATAATAAAAACGAGTAATTAAACATGTTAGAAATCATGGGAAAATAAAAAGAATGGAATTGGTTCGGGTTTTGGTTTGGCCGACTAAAGAACTGAGAGTCGAAGCTCTCGGTGGTCGTGGTATCACCACCAACCGAGACCATAAGGTCTCGGTGAGGGCTATGGTGTCTCGGCAGCAAAGATCAAGGACCCCGACGCAAGTCAGGGTTGCCTTGGGGTGTTCTTGGTCTCAGCGCAGCAACAAGAAACACCACCGATCATAGACCGGTGGCTGTTTTGGTCTAGCAGGGGGAACGACAGCAGCAGGGGTACCACTGGCTAACTGCCAGAGGGAACCTGTTGTTGTGGGAAGTGGCTAGCCGAAGCAAGTCAGGGGCAACCACCGGCTTAAGCCAGTGGTGAAAATAAACCAGCAGTGGCAACCGGCAGAGCCGGTTCGCCACAGCTAAGTCGATGTTTGTTTGGTCGTTCATGTGGAATTCGGTCAGGTTCACGATAGGTCTAAATTAAAACCACGGGTCCGGTTCATGACCAATTTTTACAAGTTATATTATTTTAGCAAGAAAATTAAATTAATTAAAACATGACTAATAATTAATTTAATTAAATAAGTATTTTTATTATTTAATTTAGACTATAGAATTAATTAATTATTTAAAAAATAGAATATATTTAATTAATAAACATGACTTAGGTTATAATTAATAAAATATTAATACTTGTTTAACCTAAGTGTTGACGCAAAAGTTGGGTGATCCTTGCTAGACCCGAATTAGGCTTAATTCGGGTTGGGCTCCGGCTCCTGTACCAAGTGAACTATATGGTTGGGATCCTGCACACTAAACAACACGCGTTAGACTTACCGTGGGAATGTTTCCCATGATTAGACTCCGGCGTGAGAGTAAGTACCGGTTTTAGGGTTTATGAGAATTGAGTGAGTTGGGAGTATAAAAAGTAATACCTTTGTGGAACCCTTGGGGTTAATTTTATAGGCAGTAAAGCCCTAATGCGCTGTCACTGATGTTTCGGTCCCAAGGAAAGGATAAGCACCAGAATTAGATTGATTGTTATCTTCTAATTATGGTGAGTGAATATCCTCTTCTTTGGGATGAATCATATTCATAGATAGAATATGATTCTGTCTAACCTTGTACCGGTCATGCCGGGCCGTGGGCCGCACACGTGTGTGCGGTTACTGTTCATCCAAGCCCATAAGCTTAAATGACATTATTCCCACCCATCTGTGATGGGCCAGATACGGGTAGTACCCGTGGGCTGGTTCCTGACCCGGCTGGGGACTATACGTCATCATGTACCCCCAGTCTAGTTGTTACAGCCGTAGGCGCAACCTCTAGACTATCAAGATGCTCTCCGGACATACCAAGAAAGACCTAGGGAATGAGAAATATTGAAAATTTTTGCTTTGGCCGCACGTGGCTGCTTGCCTTATGAATATTATTCTAATAGCACCTCAGCCGCACGTAACGGCCGAGACAAATTAAATGTAGCATTGAACATGGTCTTATGTAAGACCGCACATCTCGACATAAGAATAAATGCATTAATGGTTGTCAACTGGTCAGCCGCACTTCTGCAAAAGTGCACCATTAATGCCCACCATCGAGCCACGTAAAACTACCAAGAAGTGACCCGTGGGCCCTTCTGATTTTTGCAGAAGTTTCAGAAATCCCATCCGTTGGATAGGTGTGGTGGTCTACACGTGTCAAACATCCACGTTACCTCGGAAACTGAGGCAACCCTATATAAGAGTTGGTGTGTGTGTTTGGTACACACACAATTCATCCTTCCTTCCGCCATTGTTATTTCCAAGCTTCAACCTCCAAAACTTTGCCTTCGATTCAACGGATTTCCTCCGTCGCAGGTTAGATCATCACGCCTTTCAAAACCTTTTTATAAAACATGGTAAAGGACAACCCACTTATCACGGATGTCCTTAACGTGATGTCGGCGGAAAAATACATAGACTTTCTGTCGAAGTATTATATTCCCGAAAGCGTACACCCCACCTATCCAGGAGATGGTGAGGCAATTACGGATGCCCCGGCGGGGAAAATAGGCGTGTACACGCGCCTATTTGACTCAGCCAACTATCGTATCCCCCTGTCCAAATTCTTGGTAGATCTGCTATTGTATTATGACTTCCACATAGCCCAGCTTCACTGCATAGGGTCGTGTAAAATCAACCAGTTTGAAATTACATGCCATACATGCGGAGTGACTCCGACCGTGAACCTATTTAGGGCTTTCTACTTCCCCCAACTAGTGAATGGGTGGCTATCGTTTAAAAAACGACCTGGGAACTCCCCCATGACGTATAGGAAGCCTTTAGACTCCCTTAAGAACTGGTACGACCATTACTTCTTTGTTGATGAGAAGGTATTCCCTACTCCTTTCGTACTCAAAACCAGAGCACCCAAAGATTTTCCGCCCAAATCCAAAGACTATAGCAGCAAAGACTTAAAAATACTAGATACCCACCGCATAGAATTCCATAGGTGGTTGCCGGAACACTTTCTGTGCTTAGTAGGATTAAGCCGCCGCTACTTTGGGAGGGATGACTTATATCCGTGCTTCCTGACGGAACAGGGAGAGGGTAGGTTTACTTATACCTTGTGAATGTGAAATGTCATGTGTATTGTAAAGCCGTACTAACCCATGTCTTTATAAATGTTTGCAGAAATGAACCTACACGGATTACTACGCCAGGGCGACCCAATGAAGGTGCCTGAAGGGTTCCGCCCACTCAAGGAGAACGAACTCCCCCTACTCGATGCGTCCCCCGACCGCACCATGCCACTCGAAGAAACGTCCGAGCAAAGATCAGATGAAGGGGAGCCTATCATCGAGAAATCCCCATTGGACTTCCATAATGAAGATCGTGGAGAACTACTGTTGGAGAGAACCGCGACCCACCAGGAAGATGAAAACGATTTCCTTAATAAAGACAACACTCAAGCTTCCGGGTCCGCCCCGCTCACATCTAGGAAAAGAAAGACCACCAGGAGGGTGGCAAAGAAGATAGGGGATGAGGCCGGGGCCTCGAATGCTCCCCCAAAGAAGCTGAGGAAGAACCATCCGCAGTACCAGGAGGGAAGTGATACTGCGACTGCTCAGGCCGACTCTACCCCGCACATGGGAGAGCAAGTCTGGCGAGCTACCCCTGTGAGTGCCGTAGCTCCTACAGCCCCAGAACCTGCAATTGGTACCACGTAAGTACCCTTCGAACGTCAGTCGTGTCATTTTGCTTGTGAGATATATAATACTTAAACAAAATTTGCAATGTCAATAACAGGGTGGATCCGTCGGCCTAGGCCAAGAGGAAGAAGTGGAGAGGAATCCATCCCTCGCACCATCAAACAGACCCCCATCCCCTGCTGCGACACATGCCGAGGAGCCACTCCCCGAAGGGCCAAAGAATAGTATGCGCCTAGCATAGAATCTCTCAAGTCTCACAAGGTTGGAAGCGGAATCAGAGTGCTAAGAATTCATCGAGCACATTACCCCTCCAGCCCTTACACAAGACTTAGATGAGATTGATCATGAATCCCTTCTGGAGTAGTTTGATGTGTCGTCTGCGCATCAAGTGACGGTGGGTGCCGCTCTAAGACGCCACCTGATCAAGGCCCTGGCGAATGTAAAGCGAGCCGACAAAAGGATAGCTCGTCAGGAGGCCATGTTTGTGAAGAATGAGAAGACCATTACGTCATTGCAATCGGCAATGGTGACGGCCGAGGCTACAGTGAAAGAGCAAGCGCATCATGCCGATAGCCGAGAAAAGCGCATTGCCGAGCTCGAAGCCCTTGTAGCCGCATCGAATGAGAAGGTATGCTTTCGAAAATTTTATACATACTCTTTCCTTGATTTTTCATTCGACCCAAAAAATAATATATTACCCTAGTGATAACTCAACGTTCCATATGCAGGTGTCCGCGGCCGAAGCTTCTACCAAGGCCGTAACCGTACAAGCCTTCAACATCGCCCAAGAGCGCGATACGCTGAAGGATAAGCTAACACAAGTGCAGGCCAAGTTGGAAGAGCAAACTGCGACGACGGAGGAGGAACTGAGCAAGATGGCCACAAGTTGTGCTGAAAGACTGTGTCCCCCCTTGCTATCCGCCATAGCTGGACGCAGGTGGATGATTGATTCAAGTTGTTTAGATAGGTTCAATATTAATCTCTTGGTATCTCCTCGAATTGATCACGGTTCTAAGTGGAATGATTTGTTCTTGGTTAATAAAAAGGTGTTGGTTTGTTAATCTATTTTAAACTAATGACAAATAAGTAAGTGTCGAAAAGTAAAATTAAAGCTTTAAAAGATTAAACTAAAAAGTCGAGTTTTAAAAATAAATGCTTGAAAACTTGAGGATATGATTAGAAAAATACTTGAACACTTGATAAAACTAACACTTGAAAACTTTGCAAAAAAACAATGAATTTAATCCTAATCGGAATGTTAGACAAAGTTGCTGATCGGAATACACCCAAAATAACCTCAATCGGAATCCACTAAAATCAACATGATCGGAATATAGACAAATATAACCAATCGGAATGTTGAAAGAAAAGCCAAATCGGAATGTTGGAAATGACTTGATCGGAATACTACAAAACTCCACCCATCGGAATATAAACAAAGGCCACCAATCGGAATATGATAAAGTTACCCAATCGAAATAACACAAAACTAGTACAATCGGAATATCTAAACCCTTTTCCGATCTATGTGATCGGAATAAAGGGGTGTTGATCGGAAAGAGCTGACCGGAAAAGGGTTTATCCCTTTTCCGATTTAAGTGGGATTCGAAACTTAAGCTAGGGTGATAAGCTATTGGAATAAGCTAATACCCAAATCTAAAACGAATCTAAACTGAATCGGATCAAATAAGCACTAAAAACAACTTTTCTAACTTTAAATAAGCAAACTTATAAATCAAATAATAAAAAGATGAACTTTTTAAGAAAACTTTAAAAAAGTAAATAAGCTAAACTTACAAATAAGCCAATGAGCACAAAGATCTTAAATCTTATTCGTATAGAAACTTAAGTAAACATAAAAAGATTAACTTTTTAAGCACGAAAACATCAATGAACAACACGGATCATAAGTTATTTGCACCAAATTCAATCTAAAAATTAAGAAAGGTAGAATGAGATTAAAGAGTAAAAGCTTGAATTTAAACTTGATTAATGAAAAACAATACAAAGGTTTAATCTTGAAAGAAAGAAAGATGAAAACTAGTGAGAGAAAGTTGAGAACTTTCTCTCTCTAAAACTAGAGAGAATGAAAAACTAAAAACTAAAAATAATGACTAACTCTAAATTTGTGAAGTAAAGTCCTATTTATAGGCGTCTCTTGTGGGCTTGTGAATGGGCTTTGTTTTGGGCTTCTTTTCTTCTTTCTTCTTTAGTCTTTACGTTTCTTTTAAGTAAACGTTTCCGACTTTGGATTTTGAGAAGTGTCGGTGAATAATTCCAACTCGTCTTATAATCTTTTGTTTAATAGACTCGAGTTCTTCGACATATATGAATCTTCCATCTTTGGCTCTATTCTTCGATAAATCTTCAAATAGGCACAATGACTTCAAATCTTTTGCATCTCTTGGACAATAGACTTCGTCTTGAGTCTTTTTCTTCGATAAAACCTATGCAATCCCATGTTTTCTTCAATATTCATCCGGTTGACTTTGAAAACCCAATAAACACAAAAACCACGCATAATTCCAAACAGATGATATTAAATACGTGTTTTGGTTTCGTTTTAGCCAGAAATAAGTGGTAAAAGGATGGGTGTTTTCACACCTATCAAATCCCCTACACTTAACCATTGCCATGCCCTCATGCAATGCTTAGTGATAAAGCAAATTTACACTTTTCTCATAACCAATCAACCTTGGCCTTATTAACATACTACTAAACAAAAATTAAAGTACTAAGAGAAATTAAAACTTTAAAGCAAACAAAAGGATAGAGAATAGCTACGTGGAAGTAACTTGCAAAGAGATCAAGGACTTACATTAGGGCTTGGCGCTGCGAAGATTTATCATCCTCAAGTTTCACGTTCCCCGAACTAAGCTTAAAAACAAGATCATTGTTATTATAAGTTAGAAAATCAAACACTTACACACATGGCTTAATTAAATGCTTAAACTCCCTTATTCCTAGGTGTATCTCTTATATTTTATTTTTGTCTTAGAATGATCATGAAGATGCATTTTTGGACTTATTTCGATAGTTTATTTAGGCTAAAAGCAAAGTAGGACGATTTGATCAATAGTTAGCTAAAGGACAAAATCTCTTAAAACTGCTTCTCGGGATATCAAAAAGTTCATATCTTGGCATAAATTGGTTCACGATTTGAGACCTATCTCGGGTCGATATTTGGCATGTACTTCATACTTCATATCTTGAGACACGTTCTTGAGATAATGGTCTTCTCATCGTTAATAGAGTTTCTTCACTTGGGGACCTTTGAGGGGTACTCCAACTTTGTTGACCACGACTTCATGATTATTTCTTCAATCTTTAATTGGGATTTTTAGATACAACGATTCGCCTCCTTTTCGGACTTGGATCTATTTATCCTCATACCTTGTTATGGTCTTTTCGGATAGACTTCTCCATGATCTTTATGGGAGTTAATTGCTTTTCGTCGTGAGTCTTGATCCTTAATATTGATTTGGGAATAATGCTTTTCACATCACTTTTGATCTTCAGCAATAAAATTGAATCCTCATGCCTTGTTAGGGCCTTTTCGGACTCGCCAATCTTCGCGCCCCGCTTCATAAGTTATGCCTTGGCTATGAACTCTTATCATTACCGAGCAACTTTTAAACGATCTTGGGCTAGAAGCTAAGTAATTTTCAAATCGTACGACCTTACTTATTGCAGATAATTTATTAGCAAGTGATGGGAGAATAGGCAAATAATTACACCAAGTGAGCTTGCGCAAGGCTACCGACTTATAATTGACTCTATCATTTCTCGTTCTCCACAATTTAAAATCTCAAGTAATGAGACTCGTGGATGCTTAGCCTAATAAACCAATTAAGGTCAACATGGTTAAGGATACTAGCTAGAATAAACTTAGACAAGTCTATTCGGGTTGAGTCAAAATAATCGCAACGGGCCTAATATGTCAAAGATTTCGAAACTAGCTACACCACTTTATTAATATTTTTGACTTATGTGCGGGATATATACATATGAAAGCAACGATAAAAATTTAAAAATTACGACTAAATGGCCAAAGTTAATAAAAAATTTGAAAAATGTTGAAAAAGATGATTTTCCGGTTAAATGAAGGCATTTTCATGGAAAAGTCCACTTAAAACTTCAATAGAAGTCCCCCCTACACTTAAGATAAACATTGTCCTCAATGTTTAAGCATGTGGGAAAACTCTCCCCTACACTTATGACATTGTGCACGTTTGGTTAAATCAAGCTAAGGGAGAGACGACTAAAGTGATCAATTTCAAATGTGAGTATGAAGAAAATTGAATCACAATAGTTGAGAGATAGAACCGGATTTCGGATAACGCGGGAGCAGGGTTCTTCAAAGGTTCCAAAAGTGCATTCATCCCTGTAATCACATCACCACACAAATACAAACACCTATATAGGTCCCCCTACACTTAGGAGGTTAAAACGGAAAAGGATAGATACTCGGGTTGCCTCCCGAGGAGCGCTTGTTTTTTATAACCGGGTCACGAGCCTGACTCGACCCAAAATTAGTTCATGGGAAACGTGGTGAGGGATGGAATCATCTCATGAGAGATGTCCTCAGCAAAGTACAACTTCACTCGTTGGCCATTCACCTTAAAATTAGGTCCATTAGCTTGAGCGAGCTCGAGAGTACCATATGGAAAAATTTGGGCAATGGTGAATGGGCCGGACCAACGAGATTTCAGCTTGCCCGAAAAGATTTTCAACCGAGAGTTAAAGAGTAAAACTTTGTCTCCAACTTGGAAGTCTCGGTTTTTGATCTTAGAGTCGTGAATGAGCTTAGTCTTATCCTTATAGATTAAAGAATTTTCATAAGCCTCATTACGGAGTTCATTCAGCTCATTGAGTTGGATCTTGCGTAGGTCACCGGCTTTGTTGATATCATAATTAGTCCACTTCAAGGCCCAGTAAGCCTTGTGCTCCAACTCAATGGGGAGGTGGCACACTTTCCCGTACACGAGACGATATGGTGTACAACCAATCGGAGTCTTGTATGCGTTACGAAAAGCCCACAAAGCATCATCAAGTTTATCAGCCCATGAGGCATGATGCTCTCCCACGGTTCTTTCAAGAATTCGCTTTAATCCTCGGTTAGAGATTTCAGCCTGGCCATTAGTTTGTGGGTAGTAGGCGGTGGAAAGACGATGATTTACACCATACTTAGCCATGACTCTTATTGGTCATTGCAAAAATGAGTCCAGCGATCACTAATAATGGCACGAGGCACACCGAATCTAGCAAATAGCGATTTCAAAAAGTTACAAACCACCCTTGCGTCATTAGTGGGTAAAGCTTTGGCTTCAACTTTGACAATCTAACATTTTCAGGTAGTGAAATATTTTCTCGTATAATATTTTGAAACTTATTTTTATGTTGGTTGACGAACTCACAATTTACGGATTTAAATTTGGGCTTACGTGCATAATTTGGCGTCTTTTACGACTAAACCGGAAACCTTAGGATTACGTATTTACGTTTTTGAACTCCGTTTTTAATGAGACAATTTTTATTGGATTCGTTTTGTGACGTTGATTCATAATTTATAAAAACGTTTTTCGTGAAACGACCCGAGGGCACGCAAATCGAGAAAACTAGAATCGAGAAATACCCGTAAACTAGTGAGATGGGACAAAATACATTGTCCCACCCACTAGCTATGTTGGACGGCACAGACATGACACCACATCTTAGATGTGGCATCATGTTAGCTAGTTTATTACAAGTGTAAAGAAAGCTTACTCTTTAAGCTTACTTCCACTACCACTAAACACAAAACCACTAGCAACTTCATTCCACCATTTCCCTTACATGCAAACTCTCTCAAAACTCTCTCAAAACCCTCCCCTTGCCGTCCACTTTAAAGCAACAAACACCCCTTTTGATCTTTTCTAGCCATGAAATACATGTTTACTAGCTCTATTAAGGAGTTATCTTGAAGCCTTGATCATTTGGTGGTCATATTAACAACATTGGAGGTGATTTTCTTGTGTCCTAGGGCTGATTCCCCAACTTATGTTCTTGGTGTTTGATGATCTTGGAGTTACTTGTGGTGTTCATCAAGTTCTTGTCTTCCAAAAACAAGAAATACACTTGGTTGGTAAAGAAGATCATACTCTCTATTTTTCTCTTGTTATTTTGTAAAGAACAAATGTATTTTATTTAATTTTGTATATGTATATGATGTATATATGATGTATATATGATGATAAAAATGTTGTGTGGGGATCAAGTGTTGATAGATATGCTTAAAAAGGTTAATAACTATAAAAAATGAGGCTAAAATCTTGATTATTTAGTTGGCTGTATAAAAACAGTATATAATTAAAACATGAACTGATAAAATTGCATGGTATGATCCATTTACAGTAAGTACAAGATGTTATACACACGTGAGAGTTGGCCATGCAATGGAATTATATACCTTATAATAGAGGGGAATCACGTTCCCCTAGGAACAGTGATCCCCTCACAATGGTATTTGTTTATTATTTGCCTCTCTCACACAACACTATCAGAAGCCTCAAACAAATGCACACACATCTCACCCACAAACCTAATAAACAAATGCACACACATCTCACCCACCATTTGTTCTCTCTCTCAAGATCTTTCTTGATCTCTTATTTTTCGGATGATCTTTGGGTGATTTTGGATCATCTGTATTTGATGATCTTTGGGTGATTTTGGATCATCTGTATTTGATCAAATGATTTTTTAGATGATTTTGGATCATCTGTTTTTGATCAAATGATTTTTTATAAAACTCCTCTGATTTAGATCATCTGTTTTCGATGATGTGTGATTTGGGTATGTCTTTGTGGTTTGGACCGCATACCCAGAAACGTGTTATCTATTCGCTTGATGTTATAGATGATCTATTATTGGGGTTTTGGCTCGATGTTAGAGATGATCTAATATTTACTTGGGTCTTGGCTCGATGTTGGAAATGATCTATAATAATGGGGCTACATCTTTTGGGGGTTCGTTTCGATCTTATAGATGAGGTATGATAATGGGGTTGATGTTTTGATCTTAGAGATGGGATTGGAGACCTGGAACTTATTGGGTCTGTTCTTAATTGAATGTGGTATCTTTCGTAACAAAGGTATATTTTATTAGCTATTCCCTCTATTATTAGCAGTATATAAGATGGGAGCATTTGTTTATGGTTATGTTTGTTTGTAAGGGGACCTTTCGTTTTTTCGGAGTTGTGTCAATTTTGAAGCTTCTGATTTAAACAATAGGAGTTGATAAGCCTTATATCAACTGTTGCTAATAATAGCTTTATTAACAAATACTCCCAACAATTTAAACAAACACTCCCATTAGCTAATATGAGGCTATTATTAGTTGATATGAGGCTATTATTAGCTAATTTAAACAAACACTCCCGACAATGGCTTTGTTAACAATGGCTTTATCAACTGTTGCTCATGTTGTAAACAATTAGCTGACATCACAGCCTCATAAAGCTATTATTAGCCTCATATGTAAACAATGGGACTCATGTCGGGCAGCGATAGCTATGGCCGTGTCTTTCGTTGCCGGTCTTGATGCCAGGCGACCATTGTCACGGGCGTCTCACGTTTGTGATCTCATAAATAAATCTTCCTACTGTTGGGAGTGTTTGTTTATTAGGTTTTTGTGAGAACCAAATCCACGGTTGTGGTTAAGTTTGAGGCTTCTAAGAGAGTATGGTACTGTTGTGTGAGAGGGGCAAAACATTAAACAAATACCATCGTCAGGGGGAAATGTTCCTCCTAGGGAGCCTGTCTTTCGTTGCCGGTCTTGATGCCAGGCGACGATTGTCACGGGCGTCTCACGTTTGCCTTTTCATAAATAAATGGGTTACACAAAAATTATTGTTTGTTTATGTTTGCGACATGTGGTTGTGGGACACATTTTTATGCTTTCTATATGGGGACACCTGTGGTTGTGGGCTGTGATGAGTGCACCTGGCTGTGATGACCTTGAAATAGCCCGGGTTAAACGTGAGCCTACACGGACCTTGGCGGGGCAACCCTTGAGGATGCAGCCATGCCGTGTGTGTCCGATTACCCTTGAAGGGCAACCTGTCTGAGCCTACTATGGTCCATGTTCCTAGAAAACGGAGATGCACCGACCATCCAATGGACCATGGACTAAACGGCAGAGAACCCGTTTCTTGGCAGCTTTATAAAAATGTATACAAACAAATAGGAAGATGCCGACTCATAAATGCCTTGGCGTCTTCCTTGGCTGCACCAGTGCATTTTCAGTTTCACTTTGGTCGATTCATTGACGGATAATGTTTATGTCAGGCTGTGATGAGTTCAACAGGCGTGGATAAATGTTAGAGAACCCGGATCTTGGCAGGGCGACCTCTGAAGGTTGCAGCCATGCCGGGTTATGACCATTTGTCCCAAATAACGCCTTATCTGAGCCTATTTCGATCACTTTCTTAACATGTACCAATATATAGGAAGATGTCAGCTCATAAATGCCTTGGCGTCTTCCGTTTTCTGAAAGAATGTAGTTGAAGGTTACTTTGTGTGGTTTTCGATGGGACTAAGTCAGCCCATATCTTGGCAGGGCAGATCACTAGAGATGCAGCCAGGGTGGGCGTATCTTTTCCCGTTGAACCATGCCTTATTTGAATGTAGTCAGGAAAAAATGGCGAGACAACCTTTGAAAGTTGCAGTCATTGCTGAGTTATGACTCTTTCCCCCAAATGACGCTTTATCTAAGCCTATTTTGATTGCTTTGTTGTTATATAGTTTAAATGTCCCTATGAGTTTAGCATATGAAAGAAACAACTATATCGGTTGGGGTTGGTGCACGCTGAATCCTGTTTGATTTAATGTTACAACTGTCTTAAATGAGGTTTCTTACGGCCTGTCATGAGTATTGGTACTTTCGATAAACCTGAGATCCATCGTATCTTGGCCAAAGGTTACACGTGTTTGAACGGTGTAGCCGTAGGTGTTGGCCACATCAATGCAAGTCTCGATGCCATCGTTACTTTTGTTTCCGCTGTACACGGCGTGTAACAATAGTGATGGTCGTCTAACGTTGGTAGTGGGCTGCAAAAAAAACAGGACAATGGGATTTTTGGAGTTGGGTGTTTGGAATGTCACTTAAATCCCATGTGATTGAAACTTTTAAAATGATATTATTAGAAAAAAATATCCATTTTGAGCCCGTGTCACAAATGGCGTGTGCGATCTGTGATGCTTCCCGTGTATCGCGCATTGCCCAAATGGTCATAATAAATCAGGCCCGCACGATAGGAGAAGGGTACATGCTATGCTGATAAAGGTAATCATTTTTTTATTATTTAGTTTCGTACATAATTTTTAATATGCTAATGGTCTTCGTGGTCGTTTGCAGCGTCATGCTGCATAAAGATAAGTAAACGGTAGTGGAAAATTGAATCAGAGTGCTTCTGTTGGTGTATTTTCTGATACAAAGAAAACATCCCCCACCAATATTGTTTAACGGTCTCAGCTCTTTTTTTCCTTGCGGTATAATCTGGTTCCATTTTTCTTTCGTTAGTTAAGCCACCTACCTATCTTGGCAGGGCAGTCACTTAATAAATGCGATTGCAGCCTTCCTATGATCTCACTTATTATGAGTCATGTATAAACTGTGTTGAGTCCGTTCGTATCTTGGTGGGCCGACCTCCTATAAGTATCTATACATTTTTGTGTACGATTATGACATACGGGGTACTGTAATATTAATATGTATCCTTGGAATATGCGATGACTCGGGCAATGATGAATTTTAACGGCGCGGGGTAAATATGAGATTACACGATTCTTGGCGGGGCAACCTATCGAGGTTGCAGCCATGGCGTGCCTATCCGATTTTCCCTCATCGGTGCCTATCTGAGCCTATAATGCCTTACTCACATTGGTTTTCAAGATTCTACTCTTTTATAAAAGTTATATAGTATGATATTGCAAGCCATGTTGAGTTTAAGACGAACAATATTAAAATAACTTCAAGCCCTTCGATGCCACCAATCTTTTCGTTAGCACTATCCATGTCGTGCGATGGTAGTAGTGATGGTATGTGACGATGGGGATGCGCGGAGGAGCAGCAGAAGGGTATCGTTTGTGTCCTTTTTTTGTCCTGCAAATTGCTGCGATGCAAAGGCAACAACAAAGAAACCAACAACTACTGCTACAGATAAATGTAGCCCGTTATTCATAGCTGCCCATGGCGCTGTTGATGGCCCCGAAGACAAAAAAAATGGTTAGTTAATTTCATGGTTGTTGTTTGTTATTAGAATTAAAGGTATGTAATTTTGTCATATTCTCTTTGATGCAATTCATACGTTGTTTGTGTGTTTGTGCTTTCTTTCTTTTGTGTGTGACATATATTTTTACTTTTTTTCCTGACATTAATGATGGCAGCCAAGTTGTGTTGACTGTATACTCAAAGATTAAATAAAGTCGTGACTTAAGAACAATGCATTACCAAATCAGACCGCCAAGAGATGTTAGAGAGGTAATATATTTTTCTGCTCATGCTTTTTGAATATACTTGAGCCGTTTCCATATTGAGATCAGATTACCAATAAAATAAGTTTTACTTCTAGGCTGCGACGTAGTGTTTATTGTTTGGGTGTGATAAGGGATACAAACTACAATCTTTTTTCTTTTTTGACGAAGGGGCTGTATAACCAAGTAAACATTTTCAAAGCTTATAACAAGTTTAAAATCCTTCTTATATTCAAACGCCAATTACACAAGCTTATATCACCCGCAAAGACCATGTTCAACAAATGTCATTGTTAAAGGTTTATGTAATATCTGGTATGCTTTATTGCTGATGTTTTTGCCAGTCTTTGCTTAAGTTTTTTCCATTCTTGATCATGACGTTCAGAAAGAGCATCAGGTCTAGCTGGATCGCGGGAATATCAGGCCACAGGCTTTAACAGGTCAGACACAGACACGCGTTCTGCTACTTTGAAAGGTATGTGAAACATATCTGTTATTTTCTTAATTGGATTTTGAACTTGATTTACTAACACCTCTGACAAACGATACAGTTTTCACAATGAGCAGGGTATAAGTGCTGCCTTATACGACTTCGTACAGGTGAGTGTACTAAGTCGCTGTACTTTCACGTTGCTCAATTTAGTTGTCATAAATAGTTTTGGAATCAGTTAGCTTGCATTTTATATTGTCTATATCGTAAAGTACTTAAGTATGTCCTAAAATGGTGTGAAATTAGACTCTCTTGCATGCATGTCTCTCCCTCGCTACCCTCTTCTAATGTTGGAAAGGAATTGTGGATTTGATATCATGTACTAAAGATTGAAAATATAAAATGTAGCCATAGGAAAAGTTAAAGAAAGCGTTTTAGAAGACATGGCTATCATTTAGTATTTATACGACCTGCTACATCCCGTACAGTAAATGAAACAAGGTCACATGCTTTAGATAATAAAGTGTATCAAATGATAACATGTATTTTAACGATGCAATACTTATAATACCAAAATCTGGATAACTTTGACATGTCTAATACAATCTTAGAGATATCTTCTCATTGTAATTCAGAGCTTCTCAACTATCAAAAACACAAAAAAGTTTAAAACATTTACTTATGTTAAAATGGAGATATAATTCTCAGATTGTAAGGATGTGTTCTTTCAAAAGAAAAGTATGATTTTTTCAAACGTCTCATTCATTATGTTATTATCACGTGAATGAGTGAACAAAAAGTTCCAAATCTGATAAGCAATATGTTTGGTGATAAAGGTGTTGCTCATCTCGAGAAAATCGAAAGACGCATATAACGTTATTGGCATTTTTTGTCACCTGGAATTTACACATGAAAAGAGAGAGGATGCACACAAGAGGTACTTCTGAACTTCTCAAACTTCAATATTAATTTTCTCATTATTCTTCTATGGATACCTCAGTTATTTCAGTAGTGTGTCTCATGAAATAGGTTGAGCCTAATTAACGAGAAACCAAACGGCTGTAGGACTTCTAAGTCGATGTATTCCTTACACATTTTATATGTTCGCAATGAAATAGTTGGCCGTATTACAAGGTATATATGGCTTTTGGTGACCCTTTTGCAGCATACCAGGTAATCGATTCACTACTCCCAAAGTAGATTTAGACCCGCTCACCAAATATACAGCTAACTACAATTTTTTTTCCCCAAACAGGTACCCCGCCACCATATACGGTACAACTGCTTGCTACGACAACAGTGACAGCAGTGAAGGGAAAAGAACTGCAACGAAAAAAATCAACCTCCAAGTGTCCACTCCTACCAGACCTGGAAACCGCCGCAAAGAAACACAAAGAACCATGATCGAACCTCCCAACGCCGCGGCGAAGCGCGGGCACAAAGCCCTAGTCAATATAATGAGTGAGATATGATCAAAACAAGTTAGGTGTTCTAATCTGAATAAGCAGTTTTGTAGGGACTGTTAAGGCATGATAAACTTAAAAGGAGCAGTAGCTATAACTAAGTTAAATGTAGCACATAATATGAAGAGCATGTCACCCAAAAATGAGCTTCTAATTGATTATAGAACTCTAGATATGGTAACAATGGTGAACATGAAGATAAAAATCAGATTTTAAGAATTAATGTTTATTATTATTATATAAGCACTCACATTTTATTGTATAAAATGTAAAATAAAAATCCACTAACTTATAAAACTTATTTATATAAATATATAAAAGGTTAATTAAATGTATAAATTACATAAATGGTAGTGGAATAATATTTATAAGTAATAAAAATTATAAACTTGATTTTTACGACTTTTTCGGCTATTACCGTAAAATTAACGTTTTTCGCCAAATAAAACTTAGACGATCAAACCCGTCTAATGTAAAGTTTATAAAAGACATATACTGATATATAAGTAACTAATACAAGTAAAAACCGATAAAACCCGAACTATAAGAAATACGGACATTAACGAGCTAACTAAGCATATTGGACTAATAATTGGACTAAATAAGATAAATACTTGTAAAAAGAACTTATTGGGCTTAACCCATTTGGGCCCAACATGGAAAGTATATGTACTGATAATATAGGTATAGAAGGGATTAAAACAATTTAAAGAATTTATAAAAGACTTATTGGACTTAAAACGTGTAAATAGTTAAAACTAGTAAATTAGTAAAAAGTTACCAAAACGTAAACACTAAAATGAGTAAACAAGGATGTATAAACCCACTTGATCATCATCATATGTACAAAATCATCATATGTATATTGTTATTTTGATAAAGTCACTGGACAAAGTCTAAGACCGATTATTATATATATAGGTTTCCGTGACCGAAGCACTCCCGTAGCCGATAATCCGCCTTTCATTAAGTGAGTTCATAGCCTCGCACTCTTTTAAATGTTTTATAAAATGATTTGTAAACCCGCGAGGGAGATAACATGCTAGATTTTGATAAAAATAGAACATAAGTAGTCCCGATTGTATGCTTAATGATATGGACCCGAATGATGCTATGACCCTATAAACGAGACTAAAAGGATTATTAGTAGTTAGGCTATGTCACTTAACGTCCCATTAGCATGAATTGTGAACTACCGGGATTTGGTAGACGCTTATGCATTTGATAGTACTATTTTGGGACGATCACCATAGTTCGCGCCTTGACGGTTGATCCCCGTCGTACCACATTGATTGGTAAGCGAATTTATGTATGAGAAGATTCCATAGCGTGATTTTTGTGACGACACGCTAAATTAGATGGGCAAACTGTTTGTCGGGTTCGCGGCCCGCTGTTTTCATAGTAAGGTAACAATGTCATGCGGCTAATAATAATCCTATACAACCTATATAATCTAAATATCCGATATGTTACGACGCTATTAACGATGAATATATTACCTATCATGGTAATATAGAGACTACGGTCTCATGGACGGTTAAAGATGTATGCTTGATTTATATATTGCCTGACTAGCAATATGAGGACTTACTTCCGATATTATACTTGTGTTCTGATTTTAAATGATTGTTTTATATAACGGTTTTTATTAAAATCTATGAATTCACTCGGCATTCACTGATATGATTTTTGCATGTTTTTATCTCAGGTGCTTGAAGGTAATCCGGATGGAGATTGACTCTGATGGCCCACATAATATTAAAAATGTTCATTCGATCTATGTTTTGTAAACTAAATGACCTGTATAATTTGGGACCTGTTGTACACTTTAAAACTTTTATCGAATGAATGTATGTTAAACCTTGAACAACCATTTTTATGTGTTGTCTATGATTGGAGTTATTGTGCTATCCCGTAACACTCTGAAAGACCCTTCCACTGTACTGATATGAAAAATGAGAGTGTTACAGTTTGGTACCAGAGCTCTCGTTATAGAGAACAAAAGATTTTAAAAACCAAGGTTTTGAACAAAACTTTTCAAAATCTTTTGACAATGAACATTTGAGAAAATATTTGAAAAATCTTTTGACTATAACGGTGCTAGAGATCTCCGACGTTACCAACAAGCCCTATTGAGAAGATATATATTTTGATATATATAATTTAATTTATATATATGTATTTATCGTGATTTCAGTATGTAATTGTTTAACTAATATGTTATCCTAATACGAGAAATATATATAAATGCAGATTGTCATGGCTGACCCTAATATTCCTGTAGAAAACCATGCTATTCCCGAACCTAATGTAGATGATGATCCTTATTTAGACTTAGTAGATTATGATATAGATGACGAGGAGGAACCATTTGAGGATCCTGAGCCCGAGTTAGGACTAGGAGATCAGATTGCCCCTCAGGTTGACTTGGTAGAGAATGAGATTGAGAATGTTGATATTGAGAATGATGATGAGATTGGGTTAGATAATTTAGATGATGAGATTGACGACGAGGATATCGAGGAGGATGTAGGTATAGATGTTGAGGTCGATGAAGATGAGGAAGATGAGCTTATTTATCCTTATGATGTTCCAGAGGGCGAGCCTTTGCCCCCACCAGTTTATTTGTCTGATTCTGAGGTTCAGTTACCTAGGGATGAAATGTCTGAATCGTCTGAATCTGATTCTGAATCAGAGGAGGATGAGGACGATGATGCACCTGACGGTACTGATGGTATTGCTACTCGTAGATGTGAGATAGGAGAGTCGTCTAGTGCTCGAGAGGCTACTCATATTGATGGTCTTGCACCATGGGCCTTGAGACGTGATCTAGATGCTTCCCGTGTTAAGAGTTGTATGACAGAGGTTTGATTAGGTGTTGTTCAGACTCAGGTTGCTTATTTGGAGTCGAAGACTAAGGTTGGCGAGAAAGAGCGAGAATTGCTTAGTTTGGATTTGAGTGATGTAGAGCGTGGTTTGAATGAGGCTTTTAGGAGGTTATCGGTGTTAGAAAGTGGTGAGTTTGCTGAAATGAAGGGAAAGGTGAATACTATGAAGATTCAGTTGAGTGTAGCTCGTGCGATGCGTGAGAAGGCTGAGAAGGAGTTGAATATATCTATGGGTTGGAACATTAGATTTTATGCTGACATGGTTGAAAGAGGAGTAATCCGTAAGCGGCCAGCTGAAGATGTGTCTAGTGATCGTCCGACGAAGACACAGAAGACGATGGATGATGGACCATCTAGCGGTTCTCAGTAGACCAGTATGTATTTAGTAGTGACCTTTGTATCTTTTGTGCTTTTGTAGCTTTGACTGAACCGACTTGTTAGTAGTAGACTTGGCACGAATTTTGAGTGTATATAGTGCTAGAAATTTGATATGGGATGTACTAAGACAATACTTTTGTTTCAAATCGAATGAAATATGTATCTTGTCTTGAATTCCATATTGTGCTTTATTTGTATCTTGATTATGAATTCAATCCATATTATATGAATCCTTTGTTGGATGAATGCTTAATACTTTGAAATTGTGGAATTATAGAATTAAGCCGCCCAAGAAGGCTGTGACTGAGGATGATGTACGTAGGATTATTACGGAGCAAGTTACCGCATCTATGACTGAATTTATGGCAAATGCTAGAAATGAAGCTGGCGGTAGTGGAGCTGGCGGTAGTGGAGCTGGCGGTAGTGGAGCTGGCGGTAGTGGAATTTGCGGTACTAATGTGAATGTGAATGCTAATAATGTGAATGCTAATGCTGGAGGAAATGTAGGAGGACTTGGAACTAATGCACCTGAAGTTGGTGGCTGTACTTATGTGACGTTCATGAAGTGTGAACCTCTACCTTTTAATGGAACTGAAGGTGCTTTAGGATTAAGCCAGTGGATTGAGAAGATTGAGTCGGTGTTTCGGATTAGTAAGTGTAAGGAGGAAGATAAGGTGACTTTTGCTATGGCTACTCTTAAAGGTCGTGCGTTGACTTGGTGGAACGGGAGAATTGCTTTCATGGGTCTTGATGCTGCTAATGCTACTCCTTGGGCTGAAATCAAGAAGTGGATGACTTTGGAGTTTTGTCCTCGTAGTGTGATTATTAGGTTAGAACAAGAGTTGATTCATTTCAGAATGAAAGGTGTGGACATTGATAGTTACACAAACCGATTCCATGAGTTAGCCTTGCTATGTCCTCGATTGGTTGAACCCGAAGAGATACGAATTGAGCAATATATTAAAGGGTTGACCAGGAATATCCGGGGGGACGTGACATCATCTAAACCACTGACCATTGATGATGTTGTTCGAATGGCTTACCAACTCATTGGACAGATAATTCAGGATAGGGAAGATGAAGCCCGTGTAGGTGAGAAAAGAAAGGGAGACGGTGAGCGTGTAGATAGAGGTGATAATAGGAAGAATTTCAATCGGCGTCAGAACCAGAGAAAGGGGAATGCAAATGTTCTTACCAACAACACACCGCGCAACGATGATAGATGTCCTAAGTGTGGCAACAAGAGGCATGCTGGCGACTGCTGGAAGTGCCGAAATTGCGGAAAGCTTGGACACAAGGTTGAAAGGTGTAAGAAGGGAAATATTTGCTTCAACTGTAATGAAGAAGGTCATAGGAAATCGGAATGCCCCAAGTTGAAAGCGATTATACCTCGAAGAAACCCCCAGGGTGGTATCTACCAACTTGGAACAATTGAGGTGAAGAAAGAGGATCTGAATGTCGTTATCGGTACGTTTTTACTCAACAATCATTATGATGTTGCTTTATTTGATTCGGGTGCTGATAGGAGCTTTGTATCCACTAAATTTTAGTGCCCTTATTGACATTGAACCTGTTGAGATAAGTACCAGTTACGAGGTGGAATTGGCTAATGGTAAATTAGTGAAAACTAATAAGCTATTAGAAGGATACTCTCTAAATCTCTTGAACCATTCCTTTTCGATTGATTTGATATTGATAGAATTAGGTAGTTTTGATATTATTATTGGTATGGATTGGTTGTCGCTGAATAATGCTACTATTTTATGTGCAGAGAAGAAAGTTAAGAATCCTCTTAGGAATTGGACGTTAGTAATTGATGGTAGTCGAGGTGAATCCCGTTTGAGGATCGTTTCATGTATTAAAGTCAAAAAGTACATCAGGAACGGTTGTGAGTTATTCTTAGCTCAAGTGACCGGGAATGAGTCTAGGGAGAAACGATTGGAATATGTACCTATTATTTGTGAATTTCCTGAGGTATTTCCTAAAGATTTACCCGGACTTCCACCGATAAGGCAAGTAGAGTTTCGAATCGATTTAATTCCTGGTGCTGCACCGGTGGCACGTGCGCCTTACCGATTAGCCCCTTCTGAATTAAATGAGTTATCTGAGCAACTTAAGGAGTTGTCTGATAAAGGTTTTATTCGACCGAGCTCATCACCTTGGGGAGCTCCAGTCTTGTTCGTTAAGAAGAAGGATGGATCTTTTCGTATGTGCATTGATTATAGGGAACTGAATAAGTTGACAATTAAAAATTGATATCCTTTACCTAGGATTGATGATTTGTTTGATCAACTGCAAGGATCTAGTGTGTATTCTAAGATAGATTTGCGGTCAGGATATCACCAACTTCGCGTCCGTGAAGAAGATATTCCTATAACTGCATTTAGAACTCGTTATGGACACTATGAATTTCAAGTAATGCCATTTGGGTTAACTAACGCACCTGCGGTTTTCATGGATTTAATGAATCGAGTGTGCAAGCCCTCCTTGGATAAATTTGTGATTGTGTTTATTGACGATATTCTAATCTATTCTAAGAATGAAGATGAACATAGAGAACATTTGAGGATTGTTTTGAACTTGTTGAAGGATGAAAGGTTGTATGCTAAGTTTTTGAAATGTGATTTCTAGTTAGATTCTGTGCAATTTCTTGGTCATGTGATTAACAAAGATGGAATTCATGTTGATCCTGCAAAGGTTGAAGCTATTAAGAATTGGTCTGCACCGACAACGCCAACGGAAGTGCGACAGTTCTTAGGTTTGGCTAGCTATTATAGGCGATTCATTAAAGAATTCTCTTTGATAGCTAAACCCTTGACTAAGCTTACCCAAAAGAATAAACCTTTCGTTTGGGCAAGTGATGAAGATGGAGCATTTCAGACATTGAAGCAAAAATTATGTAGTGCGCCAATCTTATCATTACCCGACGGGAGTGAAGATTTTGTAGTGTATTGTGATGCATCTCTTAGAGGCTATGGAGCTGTTTTGATGCAGCGAGAGAAAGTGATAGCTTATGCTTCTAGGAAATTAAGGAAGAGTGAGGAGAATTATACTACTCATGATCTTAGTTAGGAGCTGTAGTCTTTGCTCTTAGGTTGTGGAGACATTATCTGTATGGTACCAAGTGTACGATATTCACCGATCACAAAAGCCTACAGTATATTCTCGATCAGAATAAATTGAACATGAGGCAACGAAGATGGATAGAGTTGTTAAGTGATTATGATTGTGATATAAAATATCACCCAGGAAAAGCCAATGTTGTTGTCGATGCGTTAAGTAGGAAAGATAGAGAGCCTATCAGGGTGCGTTCTCTAGTCTTGACCGTGCACAATAATTTGCCTGAGCAAATTAGAAATGCGCAAATAGAAGCTTGTAAGAAGGAGAATTTTGTTAATGAAGGGTTCCGAGGAGAAGGAGATCCTTTAGAGGTTAGAGCTGATGGAGTGAAATGCTTAAGAGGTCGTATGTGGATACCTATGTTTGGAGGCATAAGAGACTTGATTATGTTAGAATCCCATAAATCTAAGTATTCTATTCATCCGGGATCTGATAAGATGTACCATGATTTGAAGAAGTTGTACTGGTGGCCGAATATGAAAGTTGACATAGCTATGTATGTTCTTCAAATGCTTGACTTGTGCTAGAGTTAAAGCTGAACATCAAAATCCATCAGGACTACTTCAACAACCAAAGATTCCTGAATGGAAGTGGGAGCGAATTACAATGGACTTTATCGCCAAGCTTCCTAGAACATCATCTGGAAACAACTCGATTTGGGTTATTGTCGATAGACTGACCAAATCAGCACACTTCATTCCAGTTAAAGAGCAGTTCTCACTGGAGAAGCTGACTCGAATATACCTCGATAATGTTATATGCAAACATTGAGTGCCTGTATCGATCATTTCATATCGAGATCCTAGATTCGCATCGAATTTTTGGAAATCTCTCCAAAGATCTCTGGGAACGAATCTTGACATGAGCACTGCTTATCACCCCCAGACTGATGGGCAAAGTGAAAGGATGATACAAACACTAGAAGATATGTTGAGATCTTGTGTGTTAGACTTTGGTAAGAATTGGGATAAACATTTGTCGTTAGCAGAGTTTTCGTATAACAATAGTTACCATTCTAGTATTAAGGCTGCACCGTTTGAAGCTTTGTATGGTAGGAAGTGTAGATCTCCTGTATGTTGGAGTGAAGTTGGGGATACCCAGCTCACGGGACCGGAATTGATCCGGGAGACTACGGAGATGATAGTTCAGATTAAGAATAGGTTGTTGACTGCCCGTAGTAGACAGAAAAGTTACGCGGATGTGCGGCGGAAGCCAATGGGGTTTGAAGTGGGTGACCGAGTAATGTTGAAGGTATCGCCATGGAAAGGCGTTATCAGATTTGGAAAGCGAGGGAAATTTAATCCCCGTTATATTGGACCCTTTAAGATTTTATCTAGAGTAGGTCCGGTGGCTTACAAACTAGAGTTACCCCCAGAACTTCATGGTGTTCACAACACATTCCATGTATCTAATCTTAAGAAATGTCTAGCAGTGAGTGATGAGAAAATTCCGTTAGGTAAGGTTCGAATAGATGGGAAGTTGCATTTTATCGAAGAGCCCGTAGAAGTTAAGGACCGTGAGGTAAAGCAACTGAAACAAAGTCGGATACCTATTGTCAAGATCTGATGGAATTCAAAGCATGGACCGGAGTATACTTGGGAACGGGAGGATGAAATGTGGAAGAAATATCCGCACCTCTTCGATTTCAATAAAAAAACGGACATTCAAATGAAATGGATCACGAGGACGTTGATCCCTTTTAGGAGGAAAAGCTGTGACAATCTAACATTTTCAGGTAGTGAAATATTTTCTCGTATAATATTTTGAAACTTATTTTTATGTTGGTTGACGAACTCACAATTTACGGATTTGAATTTGGGCTTACGTGCATAATTTGGCGTCTTTTACGACTAAACCGGAAACCTTAGGATTACGTATTTATGTTTTTGAACTCCGTTTTTAATGAGACAATTTTTATTGGATTCGTTTTGTGACGTTGATTCATAATTTATAAAAACGTTTTTCGTAAAACGACCCGAGGGCACGCAAATCGAGAAAACTAGAATCAAGAAATACCCGTAAACTAGTGAGATGGGACAAAATACATTATCCCACCCCACTAGCTATGTTGGACGGCACACACATGACACCACATCTTAGATGTGGGATTATGTTAGCTAGTTTATTACAAGTGTAAAGAAAGCTTACTCTTTAAGCTTACTTCCACTACCACTAAACACAAAACCACTAGCAACTTCATTCCACCATTTCCCTTACATGCAAACTCTCTCAAAACTCTCTCAAAACCCTCCCCTTGTCGTCCACTTTAAAGCAACAAACACCCCTTTTGATCTTTTCTAGTCATGAAATACATGTTTACTAGCTCTATTAAGGAGTTATCTTGAAGCCTTGATCATTTGGTGGCCATATTAACAACATTGGAGGTTATTTGCTTGTGTCCTAGGGCTGATTCCCCAACTTATGTTCTTGGTGTTTGATGATCTTGGAGTTACTTGTGGTGTTCATCAAGTTCTTGTCTTCCAAAAACAAGAAATCACTTGGTTGGTAAAGAAGATCATCCTCTCCATTTTTCTCTTGTTATTTTGTAAAGAACAAATGTATTTTCTTTCATTTTTTATATGTATATGATGTATATATGATGATAAAAATGTTGTGTGGGGATCAAGTGTTGATAGATATGCTTAAAAAGGTTAATAACTATAAGAAATGAGGCTAAAATCTTGATTATTTAGTTGGCTGTATAAAAACAGTATATAACTAAAACATGAACTGATAAAATTACATGGTATGATCCATTTACAGTAAGTACAAGATGTTATACACATGTGAGAGTTGGCCATGCAATGGAATCAATATAATGAGTGAGATATGATCAAAACAAGTTAGGTGTTCTAATCTGAATAAGCAGTTTTGTAGGGACTGTTAAGGAATGATAAACTTAAACTGAGCAGTAGCTATAACTAAGTTAACTGTAGCACATAATATGAAGAACATTTCACCCAAAAATGAGCTTCTAATTCATTATAGAACTCTAGATATGGTAAAAATGGTGAACATGAAGATAAAAATCAGATTTTAAGAATTATTGTTTATTATTATTATATAAGCACTCACATTTTATTGTATAAAATGTAAAATAAAAACCCACTAACTTATAAAACTTATTTATATAAATATATAAAAGGTTAATTAAATGGATAAATTACATAAATGGTAGTGGAATAATATTTATAAGTAATAAAAACTATAAACTTGATTTTTACGACTTTTTCGGCTATTACCGTAAAATTAACGTTTTTCGCCAAATAAAACTTAGACGATCAAACCCGTCTAATGTAAAGTTTATAAAAGTCATATACTGATATATAAGTAACTAATACAAGTAAAAACCGATAAAACCCGAACTATAAGAAATACGGACATTAACGAGCTAACTAAGCATATTGGACTAATAATTGGACTAAATAAGATAAATACTTGTAAAAAGAACTTATTGGGCTTAACCCATTTGGTCCCAACATGGAAAGTATATATACTGATAATATAGGTATAGAAGGGATTAAAACAAGTTAAAGAACTTATAAAAGGCTTATTGGACTTAAAACGTGTAAATAGTTAAAACTAGTAAACTAGTAAAAAGTTACCAAAACGTAAACACTAAAATGAGTAAAAAAGGATGTATAAACCCACTTGATCATCATGATATATACAAAATCATCATATGTATATTGTTATTTTGATAAAATTCATTGGACAAAGTCTAAGACCGATTATTATTTATATAGGTTTCCGTGACCGAAGCACGCCCGTAGCCGATAATCCCCCTTTCATTAACAACGTGAGTTCATAGCCTTGCACTCTTCTAAATGTTTTATAAAATGATTTGTAAACCCGCGAGGGAGATAACATGCTAGATTTTGATAAAAATAGAACACAAGTAGTCCCGATTGTATGCTTAATGATATGGACCCGAATGATGCTATGACCCTATAAACGAGACTAAAAGGATTATTAGTAGTTAGGTTATGTCACTTAAGTCCCATTAGCATGAATTGTGAACTACCGGGATTTGGTAGACGCTTATGCATTTTATAGTACTATTTGGGGACGATCACCCCAGTTCGCGCCTTGACGGTTGATCCCCGTCGTACCACATTGTTTGGTAAGCGAATTTATGTATGAGAAGATTCCATAGCGTGATTTTTGTGACACGCTAACTTAGATGGGCAAACTGTTTGTCGGGTTCGCGGCCCGCTGTTTTCATAATAAGGTAACAATGTCATGCAGCTAATAATAATCCTATACAACCTATATAATCTAAATATCCGATATGATACGACGCTATTAACGATGAATATATTACCTATCATGGTAATATAGAGACTACGGTCTCATGGACGGTTTAAGATGTATGCTTGATTTATATATTGCTTGACTAGCAATATGAGGACTTACTTCCGATATTATACTTGTGTTCTGATTTTAAATGATTGTTTTATATAACGGTTTTTATTAAACACTATGAATTCACTCGGCATTCGTGATATGATTTTTGCATGTTTTTATCTCAGGTGCTTGAAGGTAATCCGGATGGAGATTGACTCTGATAGCCCACATAATATTAAAAATGTTCATTCGATCAATGTTTTGTAAACTAAATGACCTGTATAATTTGGGACCTGTTGTACACTTTAAAACTTTTATCGAATGAATGTATGTTAAACCTTGAACAACCATTTTTATGTGTTGTCTATGATTGGAGTTATTGTGCTATCCCGTAACACTATGAAAGACCCTTCCGCTGTACCGATACGAAAAATGAGAGTGTTACATCAACCCACTTTGAAACGTAGTCAACGGCTACAAGGATGTATTTGTTTCCTTTAGAGGATGGGAATGGCCCCATAAAGTCGATACCCCAAACATCAAAGATTTCACATTCTTGTATGAAATTCGGAGGCATCTTATCTTTATGTGTGATCTTGCCTTGTTTTTGGCAAGCATCACATCGTTTAACCATCTCTTGAGCATCACGGTAAATGGTGGGCCAATAAAATCCCGAGTCAAACACTTTTTTGGCGGTGTAGTTGGGACCAAAGTGACCACCGGTGGGTCCTTTATAGCAAGCGTCAAGGATTTCTAAAGCTGCCGGTCCATCAACACATCGGGGAATAATCAAATCGGCACATTGTTTGAATAGATATGGGTCATCCCAAAAGTAAGTCTTAATGTCTTTAAAGAACTTCTTTTTTTGTTGGGATGTTAACCCGTCAACGAGAATTCCAGCCGCCAAGTAGTTTGCAATGTCCACAAACCACGGGGTTTCATCAGAAGTCGAGTTGATAGACATTAAGGTCTCTAGGGGAAAAGAGTCATTGATCTCTTTGTTCGGATGATCCCCTTGGTAAGGATCCTCAAGTCTACCGAGATGATCCACGGCTAGGTTTTCAGCTCCTTTCTTATCGCGAATTTAGATTTTAAATTCTTGGAGTAGCAAAACCCAGCGAAGAAGTCTTGGTTTGGAATCTTGTTTAGTCAACAAGTACTTCAACGCGGAATGATCGGTGTAAACGATAGTGGTAGAAAGGACAAGATAGGGGCGGAACTTTTCAAAGGCATAGACAACAGCTAAAAGCTCTTTTTCGGTTGTCGTGTAATGCAATTGAGCCCCCGTCATTGTCTTCCTAGCATAGTGGATTGGTTGGAAGTGTTTATTCACTCTTTGGCCCAAAACCGCACCAATAGCATAGTCACTAGCATCGCACATCAACTCAAAGGGAAGCTCCCAATTAGGGGTAACCAAGACGGGTGCCTTAGTTAGCTTATCCTTAAGCAAGTTGAAGGCTTCAATACACACTTTGGAAAAGATAAAAGGAGTGTCTTTTTCCAAGAGGTGGGTCATCGGACGAGAGATTTGAGAAAAATCTTTGATTAATCGACGGTAGAAGCCCGCATGACCAAGGAAACTTCTCACACCCTTCACAATTGAAGGTGGAGGCAACTTAGCGATAACATCGACTTTAGCACGGTCTACTTCAAGACCGGCTTTGGAGATCTTGTGTCCTAGCACGATGCCCTCTTTTACCATGAAATGACATTTTTCCCAATTAAGAACAAGGTGAGTGTCTTCACACCGCTTAAGCATACGTTCTAAATTGGCAAGGCAACCAGAGAAAGAATCGCCATAACTGAGAAATCATCCATGAATACTTCCATAGTGTCTTCCACCATGTCATGGAAGATAGCCATCATACACCGTTGGAACGTCCCAGGAGCATTGCATAAACCAAAAGGCATGCGTTTGTAAGCAAATGTTCCATAGGGACAAGTGAATGTGGTCTTTTCTTGGTCCTTGGGATCGATGGGAATTTGAAAATACCCGGAGAAACCGTCTAAAAAGCAGTAATACTCATTACCCGCTAGACGCTCGAGCATTTGATCCATGAAGGGAAGAGGAAAGTGATCTTTTCTCATGGCATCATTGAGCTTGCGATAATCAATACAAACTCTCCACCCAGTAACGAGACGAGTGGGAATCAACTCGTTGTGTTCATTAGAAACAACGGTTATTTCGCCCTTCTTGGGCACACAATGGACGGGACTTACCCACGGCGAATCCGAAATAGGGTAAATCAAGCCGGCATCTAGAAGTTTGATAACCTCTTGTTTGACGACGTCATGAATGCGAGGATTAACCCTTCTTTGGCTCTGGATTGCGGGTTTAAAGTCATCTTCCATGAGAATATTGTGAGTACAAAAGTTCGGATCAATTCCGCGGATATCGGAAATTTTCCCAGCAATTGCCTTCTTATGATCTTTAAGCACGGCGATGAGGCGAGATTTCTCTTCTTGTTTCAAGTCCTTAGCAATGATGACAGGCGACTTCTTGTTTTCGTCAAGGAACACGTACTCGAGATGGGGCGGTAACTCCTTAAGTTCTAAATCCGGAGGATTTTCGATGGGAGGCGTTTTCAAAGTCGGAGCATCGATAGCAATAACCGTGGGAGATGGTGGATAAATATTGTCGTCTTTAAGAAGGTTCTCAATGAGTCAAAGATCTTCATCCCAATTGGTGGTAGAATCCTCATTAGCTAAGTGCACATCTCCCATGGTGGCTTCCAAATCATTCCAAAGGAAATCACTTTCTCCAAATAGAGATAGTGATGAGTCAATAGAAGAAACGGTATCAACATTGGGAAGAGAGGTAGGAATACTTTTACAAGCATCTTGAAGTGTTATTCACAAGCCTCATCAAGAACGTCAATACAATTAACACTCTCGTTAGAATAAGTCTGTTTAGAAAGCTTTCCCATGTTGAAGACAATTTTATCGTCACCCACTCTCATGATAAGCTCACCAACTTCAACATCGATGGGAGTGCGACCGGTCCTCAGGAATGGATGACCAACAATTAATGGCACACGAGGGTCCATCTCGTAGTCGACAACGACGAAATCGGCTGGAAAAGTGAATTTGTCAACTCCTACAAAGACGTCTTCGGCTATCCCCACTGGATAAGCAACCGTACGGTTAGCTAATTCCAAAGTCATTTTGGTGGGGACAAGCTCAGGGAGAGATAATTGCTTCCAAATGCTTAGAGGCATTAAATTAATACTGGCACCTAGATCGGCTAGGGCCATGCAATTCTCTACTCCCGGGAAGTTACAAGGGATTAAGAAACGACCCGGATCACCAAGCTTGGTTGGCAATTTCCTTAAGAGCACTGCAGAGCAATTCTCATTAAGTTGGGTGTTAGCGATATCAAGAAGCTTCTCCTTGTCGCTAAGAAGATCTTTGAACATTTTCGCGTATTTAGGCATGTGAGCGAGAGCCTCAGCGAAGGAAATGTTGAATTTCAATTGTTTAAACATTTTGAGAAAGTTCGAAACTTGAACATCATCCTTGCTTTTGAGCTTCTCTTTCCTCAACCTTGATGGATAAGGTATATCGGAAGAAGAGGAAGGCTTTGGGAGAATAGGATCACTCACATCCTTGGGTGGAGGAGGGGTTGAAGTAAGAGGTGGAGGAATTGGGGAAATCGAAGGAGGAGGAATAGGAGCAGGTGACTCGTTTTCCTTAGTCACAATCACCGGTGGAGGTATAGGAAGCTCGGGTTCCTTGGTACCTTTGCCACTACGAGTGGTGATTTCTTTCATCTCCCCTCTTGGATTCGCAACGGTGTTACTCGGAAGAGTACCCGAAGAAGAGGGTTGATTACCTTGGAAGAAACTAGCCATCATGTTCCTTAAGTCATTCGTTTGACTATCCAAAGTGTTTCTCATATCAGCTCTCAGATCGTTCCCTTGTTTAACCAGGTCTGCTTTCAAGTTGAGAACTTCCCGTTGGAGATTGTCCACGATCACATCATTAGTCCTCATGTAGGTTCCAATGTCTTGGTGTAATGCGGTGGGTTGGTTGGGAGGAGCATTGTATGCGGGTGGTTGATAAGCAGGTTGCTGGTAAACTTGGTTGTTTCTTTGAGGTGGATATGGTTGTTTGTGAGGTGGTATGTATGGTGCATGAGGTTGTTTTTGTTGTTGAGGACGGCGATTTAGGTTTTGTTGTTGGTTTGGGTTGTTAGGAGGAAAACCGGGTGGTGAGAGAAAGTTGTTTGAGCGGTAGCTAAGCAAGTTGCGGTCACCTTGAGGACGAGCTTGATAAGCGGCCGTAGGATAGGTACCGTATGCTGCATTCACATTCTCAGAAGGGTAGTCTTGGGTGGCGGTACAAGTGGTGTAAGAGTGAGGACCCCCGCATATTTCACACGGTTGGCTGACAGTATTGACTTGAGCGTTTTTAGCATTGATGTTGTTGGTGTTGCTGGCGGTTTGGGTAGCAAGCGATTCAAGAAGCGCAGTGATTTTGTCAAGTCGCTTGTCGTTGTCACTAGTACTAGCACTAGCGGCATTGGTCCGCACACTCTTGGTTTGCACACGAGACTTATTCTCAATGATATCCCAAGCGGCATTGGAAGTCTTAACCAAAATATTACCCCCCGAGGCACTATTTAGTGAATCTTGGTCATTCATGCTTAAACCATTATAAAAAGTGTTAATTTGGTGCACTTTGGTAAAACCATGTTGTGGGCATTTTCTTAAAAGATCTTTGAAACGATCCCAATATTCACTAAAAGACTCATCGTACTTTTGTTCAAAATTGATAATTTCATTCCGCAAAGCGGTAGTACGAGAGGGTGGGAAAAAGTAGTTGATAAATTTGGTCTACAAATCCGTCCATGTAAGAATACTTTGTGGCGGTTCCTTTGCAAGCCAATGCCGGGCTTGTCCCTCTAAAGAAAAGGGAAAAAGTTGTAAACGGATTACCTCTTGTGGAACACCATTGAATTTGACCGTATTCGTGAGTTGCAAGAATCTCTTGATGTGGTCATGTGGATCATCAATGGTACGCCCCAAGAATGGTTGAGAAGAGACCATCTGGATAAAACCGGATTTGAGCTCAAAGTTGTTGGCTGCAATCGCGGGTATAACAATTGGATCATTGTTGTCGTCTACATGTGCTTGCAGAAGTTCAATCATCGGGCGATTGTCCGGTAGAAGCTCTTTGTTGTTGTTATTATTGTTGTTGAGAGGTGGATTGTTATTGTTATTATTGTTTTGAGGTGGGCTATTGTTGTTTTGTACACCGGCCATGTCTAAGTCTTCGAGAGGCTCGGGCTCTTGATAAGACGTTGATCGTGTACGCATGCACCTGCAAAAGAACTAACAAAGCAAGGAAGAAATATTTTTGGTTTTTATGGTTTTTTTTTTTTTTTTTTTTTTTTGAAATTTTATATTTTTTAGGGTTTTTGAAATTTTTTATGAAAAAGTAACGTTCACGGTGAACAGATCCCAAAATCCAAGTTCTCACAAAAAACTGTTGATCTTAACGAGAAGAGCCGGCAGCGGCGCCATTTGATACAAGTTGTTTGGATAGGTTCAATATTAATCTCTCGGTATCTCCTCGAATTGATCACGGTTCTAAGTGGAATGATTTGTTCTTGGTTAAGAAAAAGGTGTTGGTTTGTTTATCTACTTTAAACTAATGACAAATAAGTAAGTGTCGAAGAGTAAAATTAAAGCTTTAAAAGATTAAACTAAAAAGTCGAGTTTTAAAAATAAATGCTTGAAAACTTAAGGATAAGATTAGAAAAATACTTGAACACTTAATAAAACTAACACTTGAAAACTTTGCAAAAAAACAATAAATTTAATCCTAATCGGAATATTAGACAAAGTTGCTGATCGGAATACACCCAAAATAACCTCAATCGGAATCCACTAAAATCAACATGATCGGAATATCGACAAATACAACCAATCGGAATGTTCAAAGAAAAGCCAAATCGGAATGTTGGAAATGACTTGATCGGAATACTACAAAACTCCACCAGTCGGAATATAAACAAAGGCCACCAATCGGAATATGATAAAGTTACCCAATCGGAATAACACAAAACTAGTACAATCGAAATATCTAAACCCTTTTCCGATCTATGTGATCGGAATAAAGGGGGTGTTGATCGGAAAGAGCTGATCGGAAAAGGGTTTATCCCTTTTCCGATTTAAGTGGGATTCGAAACATAAGCTAGAGAGATAAGCTATTGGAATAAGCTAATACCCAAATCTAAAACGAATCTAAACTGAATAGGATCAAATAAGCACTAAAAACAACTTTTCTAACTTTAAATAAGCAAACTTATAAATCAAATAATAAAAAGATGAACTTTTTAAGAAAACTTTAAAAAAGTAAATAAGCTAAACTTACAAATAAGCCAATGAGCACAAAGATCTTAAAGCTTATTTGTATAGAAACTTAAGTAAACATAAAAAGATTAACTTTTTAAGCACGAAAACATCAATGAACAACACGGATCATAAGTTATTCGCACAAAAATCAATCTAAAAATCAAGAAAGGTAGAATGAGATTAAAGAGTAAAAGCTTGAATTTAAACTTGATTAATGAAAAACAATACAAAGGTTTAATCTTGAAAGAAAGAAAGATGAAAACTAGTGAGAGAAAGTTGAGAACTTTTGATATTAGATTTTGCTATGGGTTCTCTAAATTCTCTCGATATCCTTTCGAATTGATCTCGGTTCTAAGTGGAATGATTTGTTCTTGGTTAATGAAAAGGTGATGGTTTGTTTATCTATTTTAATCTAATAACAATGAATAAAGTGTCGAAGAGTAAACTTAAATCTTCGAATGATTAAAGTAAAAGAAGAGTTTAAAAATAAATGATTGGAAACTTAACGATTATATGAGGAAAATAAATGAACACTTAAAAGAAACTAACACTTGGAACACTTTGTAAAATTATGAACTTAATTGAAAAGTACTAAAAGAAAGTAAGAACGGAACAAAGCAAAACAAGTGAATCAGAATAACCCAAAAAGAGGTGTAATCGGAATGTATTCCGATCTAATGATTGAAATATGGAAGGAGACTCGTGATCGGAATACTGACAATTAGTATCAATCGGAATGTTCAAAAAGAGGTGCAATCGGAATACTCGAAAGTGAGTCAATCGGAATATTGGAGAAAGGAATCAATCGGAATATCAGAAAAAGTCCAAATCGGAATGATGGGGAAAATAGCACTGATCGGAATGTTAAAATACTTACCGTCGGAATAAACTAAACCCTTTTCCAATCATACGATCGGAAAGAAGGGATGTGCTTGGTCGGAATACTCGGTCGGAAAAGGGAATTACCCTTTCCGAAAACTATGCCAAACCGAAACTTAAGCAAGGGAAATAAGCTTATGGCATAAGCTAACTCCCAAAACTAGCTCGAATTCAATAAGCTGATCAAATAAGCACTTAAGAACAACTTATCTAAACTTCTAATAAGCAAAAGCATAAATCGAATGATAAAAAGATGAACTTTTTTTATAAAAACTTTCAAAAGTAAATAAGCTAAATCAACAAATAAGCCAATAAGAACAAGGATCTCAAAGCTTATTTGTGTATAAACTTAAGGAAACATAAAAGGAATCAACTTTTTAAGCATAAATCATTGATGAACAACACGGATCATATGAAATTTGTACCAAAATCAATCAAAATCAAAGAAAGGAAGGATGAGATTAAAGATTAAAAGATAAAAACTTGAACTTGATTAATGAAAGATAATACAAAAGTTTGAATTTGAAAGAGAAAAAGATGAAATCTAGTGAGAGAAAGTTTAGAACTTTCTCTCTCTAAAACTAGAGAAATCCAAAAACTAAAAACTAACTAAGTGTGTGAAATTTGTGAAGTAAGGGCCTTTATATAGGCGTGTGTATGGGCTTGCAAATGGGCTTGGTTTTGGGCTTCTTTTCTTCTTCCTTCTTTAGTCTTCTCGTCTCTTTTAATTAAACGTTTCCGACTTTGGATTTTTAGAAGTGTCGGTGAATAATTCCAACTCGTCTTATAATCTTTTATTTAATAGACTCTAGTTCTTCGACATATATGAATCTTCCATCTTTGGCTCTATTCTTCGATAAATCTTCACATAGGCACAATGACTTCAAATCCTTTGCATCTCTTGGACAATAGACTTCGTCTTGAGTCTTTTTCCTTGATAAAGCCCGTGCAATCCCATGTTTTCTTCATTATTCATCCGGTTGACTCTGAAAACACAATAAACACAAAAACCACGCATAATTCCAAACAAATGATATTAAATACGTGTTTTGGTCTCGTTTTAGCCAGATTTAAGTGGTAAAAGGATGGGTGTTTTCACACCTATCAAATCCCCTACACTTAACCATTGCCATGCCCTAATGCAATGCTTAGTGACAAAGCACATTTACACTTTTCTCATAATCAATCAACCTTGGCCTTATGAAAGTACTAAGAGAAATTCAAACTTTAAAGTAAACAAAAGGATGGAAATAACTTGCAAAGAGATCAAGGACTTACATTAGGGCTTTGGTGCTGCGAAGATTTATCACCTTCAAGTTTCACGTTCCCCAAACTAAGCTTAAAAACGAGATCATTGTTATTATAAGTTAGCAAATCAAACACTCACACACATGGCTTAATTAAATATTAAACTCCCTTATTCCTAGGTGTATCTCTTATATTTTATTTTTGTCTTAGAATGATCATGAAGATGCATTTTTGGACTTATTTTGATAATTTATTTAGGCTGAAAGAAAAGTAGGACGATTTCATCAATAGTTAGCTAAAGGACAAAATCTCTTAAAACTGCATCTCAGGATATCAAAAAGTTCATATCTTGGCATAACTTGGTTCGCGATTTGAGACCTTTCTCGGGCCGATATTTGGCATGTACTTCATACTTCATATCTTGAGAGACGTTCTTGAGATAATGGTCTTCTCATCGTAATAGAGTTTCTTCACTTGGAGACTTTTGAGGGGTACTCCAATGATATTAGATTTTGCTATGGGTTCTCTAAATTCTCTCGATATCCTCTGGAATTGATCTCGGTTCTAAGTGGAATGATTTGTTCTTGGTTAATGAAAAGGTGATGGTTTGTTTATCTATTTTAATCTAATAACAATGAATAAAGTGTCGAAGAGTAAACTTAAAGCTTAGAATGATTAAAGTAAAAGACGAGTTTAAAAATAAATGATTGGAAACTTAACGATTATATGAGGAAAATAAATGAACACTTAAAAGAAACCAACACTTGGAACACTTTGTAAAATTATGAACTTAATTGAAAAGTACTAAAAGAAAGTAAGAACGGAACAAAGCAAAACAAGTGAATCGGAATAACCCAAAAAGAGGTGTAATCGGAATGTATTCCGATCTAATGATCGGAATATGGAAGGAGACTCGTGATCGGAATACTGACAATTAGTATCAATCGGAATGTTCAAAAAGAGGTGCAATCAGAATACTCAAAAGTGAGTCAATCGGAATATTGGAGAAAGGAATCAATCGGAATATCAAAAAAAGTCCAAATCGGAATGATGGGGAAAATAGCACTGATCGGAATGTTAAAATACTTACCGTCAGAATAAACTAAACCCTTTTCCGATCATACGATCGGAAAGAAGGGATGTGCTTGGTCGGAATACTCGGTCGGAAAAGGGAATTACCCTTTCCGAAAACTATGCCAAACCGAAACTTAAGCAAGGGAAATAAGCTTATGGAATAAGCTAACTCCCAAAACTAGCTCGAATTCAATAAGCTGATCAAATAAGCACTTAAGAACAACTTATCTAAACTTCTAATAAGCAAAAGCATAAATCGAATGATAAAAAGATGAACTTTTTTTATAAAAACTTTCAAAAGTAAATAAGCTAAATCAACAAATAAGCCAATAAGAACAAGGATCTCAAAGCTTATTTGTGTATAAACTTAAGGAAACATAAAAGGAATCAACTTTTTAAGCACAAATCATTGATGAACAACACGGATCATACGAAATTTGTACCAAAATCAATCAAAATCAAAGAAAGGAAGGATGAGATTAAAGATTAAAAGATAAAAACTTGAACTTGATTAATGAAAGATAATACAAAAGTTTGAATTTGAAAGAGAAAAAGATGAAATATAGTGAGAGAAAGTTTAGAACTTTCTCTCTCTAAAACTAGAGAAATCCAAAAACTAAAAACTAACTAAGTGTGTGAAATTTGTGAAGTAAGGGCCTTTATATAGGCGTGTGTATGGGCTTGCAAATGGGCTTGGTTTTGGGCTTCTTTTCTTCTTCCTTCTTTAGTCTTCTCGTCTCTTTTAATTAAACGTTTCCGACTTTGGATTTTTAGAAGTGTCGGTGAATAATTCCAACTCGTCTTATAATCTTTTATTTAATAGACTCGAGTTCTTCGACATATATGAATCTTCCATCTTTGGCTCTATTCTTCGATAAATCTTCACATAGGCACAATGACTTCAAATCCTTTTCATCTCTTGGACAATAGACTTCGTCTTGAGTCTTTTTCCTTGATAAAGCCCGTGCAATCCCATGTTTTCTTCATTATTCATCTGGTTGACTCTGAAAACACAATAAACATAAAAACCACGCATAATTCCAAACAAATGATATTAAATACGTGTTTTGGTCTCGTTTTAGCCAGAATTAAGTGGTAAAAGGATGGGTGTTTTTGCAGAATCTTGATAACCTATGAATCTATGAAGTGGGTTGATGTTTTCTAGAGAGAGAAACTAGAGAGAGAAAGTGAGAGAAACTATGTGTCTTTTTATTAGAATGAAACTAGGAAATGAACAACAACCAACCGCTTTCCAAGGAGGAAAGGGGTATTTATACTTCCAAGCCACTAATGGACTTGGGCCGGCCCATGACAAGCCCATGGGCCGGTTCTTACTTAACTAAATAAGTAACTATTAACTACGAGCTATTACATCATCAATAATATTGTGGAGTGACCGATACTTCTAATATACGTAAAAACGTATTTCTAACAATCTCCCCTTAAGGGAGGTCACTCCACGTTACAAAGTTCTAAACCTAGCATACTATACTAAGTCTTCGTTCTTTAGCTCGTAGTCTTTTCTTCTTTTTCTTTTTGTTGTGAATATGTTTATTGATCTTTTAGGCTTTGGCTTGAGAGCATTGTCCTTTTGGCCTTTCACGTGCGATCTTTGCCTTCTTGTGAAACTTGCCTCCTCGTGACTTCATGTTCCACACACTTATGTCTTTTTGTTGAATTCTCGAAAGCTTCAGAGTTTGGTACAGCGGAAGACTTCATCTTGTGCTTTCTTGAATTTTTTGCTGAACCTTGATGCAGAAAAACATAAGCATGTGGGAACGACTTCTACAGGTACACCGCAACACCACCGTCTTTAACTGGTACACAGCAACGCCACCGTCTTCAACAGGTACACAGCAACGCCACCGTCTTTAACAGGTACACAGCAACGACACGAATAAAATGGCTTTGACATTTTATTCTAATTCGGTAGCATTTTACCTCCGGTCGGTGAAGACCGTTGGACGATATTAGATATCGTACCCGTGACGGATAGTTTCAATTAAGTAACTTCCTGACAGGATTTCGCGGGTAAACCCGTTCTCTTTATTCGACCGTCCAAAGCTGACTGCGAACATAAAGAGTGAATCACTTGGATAAATTATCCTTGTGATTTGAAGCCGTCAATTCATGAAACCTGGAACAAGTGAATTTCAATTAAGATTTTCACCATCGTTGCTTTCCAGTTATCACGAGCTGAATTCATAAAAAATCTTGCACGTCACCTACAAAGTGTTGTTTGATGTTAACACTAGAAGGATTTCCAATCATCACTGTGATCAATAAAGAGTCACTCTGAGTGTTCTGGCAAGATCGTATGATAATGCGTAGAGGCTTGGAACGAGTTTAAGTTCAATTAAGAATTAAACCACTGTTTCTTTCCAGTTTTTCACAAGATTGGTTCTAAAAGAACCGCACGTGTAACCTACCATGAGCTTGTTTGATGTTGGCTCAAGCAGGATTTCCATCTTCATTGTAATACTTGCATATTACTCAGATGTTCTGGCAATATTACAGGAATACTGCGTAGGACTCATGATAATCTCTTACTTTTCACAGTGTGTGAGAAAGCAAGGAATAAATTGAAAGTGTCCTAATGAGACTTTTGATGATCTCTTGGCTCTAGACTCGATAGTGCGTTTTGATTTAGTGAGCGATGGCTGGAGAGGAGTGCCACCTTTTCAATACCAGTCTATTCGGAGTGAATAAACCAATAGATAACGTGTTGATCTCCGTGTGATTAAAACAAATACCTTTTGAGAGATATTTGAGTTAGCTGGGAAGGGTTGTGCATTGCATCACTGGGTCCATGACGTCTTTCTTCAATATCGAGAATCATTAACAAAATTGATCTCAATAGCATATGTATTGACCCGGTTTCTGCCTAAAGTTGTAAGGAGGGCTTCTTTCTTTACACCCTTTATCTTTACAATTCTTTTTCATTCTTCAACCCCTTCAATGCTTACCAATACGTCATCACTAGCACCTTGTTGTGATTGTTCCAGTGCTAGCTTAAGTACTTGGTCGGCATTCAGCTACGTTCACAATCTTTCTCCATCTTTCCTAGGACTTCTAATTCTATCTAGGGAATTGTCATTGGGAAGATTCCATCGTCTCTGATGAATCATTTGGACTAAAACCTATTCCTACCACCCTTTTGTCACCACTTCCATCGTGAATTAAGCGTGTTTTGGGAAAGTATAGCCACCATGAAAAATCATTGAAAATCACCTAAGGTACTTGTGATATTGAAATCAAAAGTTTTGTACCTTAGGTGTTTTGTTCATAAAAAACGCTCCCCCTTAACACGTGCTTTACACATATTAAGTTGGATTATCGTTAAGTCTTTTTCATCTTTTAGCCAAGTATCATTTAAATCTCCTTAATCCCATTTTATCCCCTTATCCAAAATGTTAACCATTAATATTTGGGATATTGAATGGATTAACCGGTCTTTGGGTAAAAAATGAAATCGATGTTTGGCCACAGAACATGTTAATGCTCCCCCTTAAATTAATAAGGGATAGTTGTAGTGCTTTAGTATGATAAATTTTGAAAGATTTAGAATCTCGTGAGAAATTCTTGAAAAATTATCATACCTTAACACTACATCAAGCCGCAAAAGCACAATATTCACAAATATACATATTCATAATTGAAAACCAATATAAAGTGGACCTGAAATGTACGACCCATTAGATGGATCGTTGCAGTAGTTTGTGGTGCACTAAATATGGTCTACCACCAACGAATCTTTCCAAGCTCCTCATCAATCTACGTTCACGGAGCTTTTGATCAATCTTCTTGATCACATACTTTGCCATTTGCCGATAACCCTAATGCCAATCCTCAGTCATCTCTGGTAAAGTCCCACCCGAATTAAGATGCTCCAACTTTCCTCTGACGTATAGGAGAGTCCCATCACTGTACTTATAAAGCTCACCTACCCTCATAAACTTCATTAACCCTCGACTGTTCAAGTAGAAAATGCCGCAATTAGGAACAGAAATGCCGGTATAGGGACATCTATCTACATGTTGAGGTAACACTTGATTCACTAGACGGGTTAGGTTAAGCTTCCTTTGGTAGCTTTCGACTCCCAACTGAAGATCTTCAACTCGTTTCTTGATAACAACGCTTCGTGTGAACATACGAAGTGCTGTATTCAAAGCAATGATGTCTTCACGAGGAATATGTGTGAGTTGATCCCGGGTCATCATAAGCAACATATCTTCGATATCCTCAAGGCGAATGATAGAAAAATCTCCCTGCTGGATTTTGTATTCTCTGTCATCCTCCCTTTTCAGACGAATCTCCGTCACATGATAGTAGCCATTCTTGGCTTCAGTTTTCAGCCCTAAAATACTAGAGATGCGGATATCGGATCTAACGTTGCTTCCTGAATTGGCTAAGCTGCAACCCCTGTACGCCCTTCGAACTCGTTCGTCCCAGTGTGATGCACCTATGACAGCATACATATCATAATTATGATTTACCTTTGGGACCCAGAGTCGGTTTACCTTTTCCTCGATAAAGGGTATTGTCCCCCAGTTGGCAGCTTTCAGCAAGGTCAAGGAGGTTGCGTACTTTGATGAACCCTTCAGAAGATACTCAAGATCATTGGTGACGAAGAAGTCGAGAGCAATCTGATTATCTTGAGAAGGATCAAGTGGAGGTGGAGCTCTTTCTGATTCATGAAGACCTGGCCGTTGAACGGTATTCAGAGCTTTCAGGATCTCATCAGCATAATACTCGAACTCCATTCGGGTTAACCTGGTTTTGGCGCGAATTCTTTTATCCTTTAGTGCTCTCTTTACCAAAGACGGAGTAACCGAAGTCTTATACTCGTGAGCCAGAAATGCGCACAAGTCAATCGGACTGCGGATACGGAGATATAAAATATCTCTGTCAGCGTCTGTGATTGGATCATATTGCGCCGCTGCCGTGATCCAAGCCTGTGGCGGTGTAGTCTCGTCAATCTCCAACGTGTCTGCCCAGTCCCGTGTGCTTGACTCAGGAACTACTGTTGGAGGGAACCGCGACCCACCAGGAAGATGAAAACGATTTCCTTAATAAAGACAACACTCAAGCTTCCGGGTCCGCCCCGCTCACATCTAGGAAAAGAAAGACGACCAGGAGGGTGGCAAAGAAGATAGGGGATGAGGACGGGGACTCGAATGCTCCCCCAAAGAAGCTGAGGAAGGACCATCCGCAGTACCAGGAGGGAAGTGGTACTGCGACTGCTCAGGCCGACTCTACCCCGCACATGGGAGAGCAAGTCTGGTGAGCTACCCCTGTGAGTGCCGTAGCTCCTACCGCCACAGAACCTGCAATTGGTACCACGTAAGTACCCTTCGAACGTCAGTCGTGTCATTTTGCTTGTGAGATATATAATGCTTAAACAAAATTTGCAATGTCAATAACAGGGTGGATCCGTCGGCCGTAGCCCAAGAGGAAGAAGTGGAGAGGAATCCATCCCTCGCACCATCAAACAGACCCCCATCCCCTGCTGCGACACATGCCGAGGAGCCACTCCCCGAAGGGCCAGAGAATAGTATGCGCCTAGCATAGAATCTTTCAAGTCTCACAAGGTTGGAAGCGGAATCGGAGTGCTCAGAATTCATCGAGCACATTACCCCTCCAGCCCTTGCACAAGACTTAGATGAGATGGATCATGAATCCCTTCTGGAGTAGTTTGATGTGTCGTCTGCGCATCAAGTGACGGTGGGTGCCGCTCTAAGACGCCGCCTGATCAAGGCCCTGGCGAATGTGAAGCGAGCCGACAAAAGGATAGCTCGTCAGGAGGCCATGGTTGTGAAGAATGAGAATACCATTACGTCATTGAAATCGGCAATGGTGACGGCTGAGGCTACAGTGAAAGAGCAAGCGCATCATGCCGATAGCCAAGAAAAGCGCATTGCCGAGCTCGAAGCCCTTGTAGCCGCATCGAATGAGAAGGTATGCTTTCGAAAATTTTATACATACTCTTTCCTTGATTTTTCATTCGACCCAAAAAATAATATATTACCCTAGTGATAACTCAACGTTCCATATGCAGGTGTCCGCGGCCGAAGCTTCCACCAAGGCCGTAACCGTACAAGCCTTCAACATCGCCCAAGAGCGCGATGCGCTGAAGGATAAGCTAACACAAGTGCAGGCCAAGTTGGAAGAGCAAACTGCGACGACGGAGGAGGAACTGAGCAAGATGGCCACAAGTTGTGCTGAAAGATTGTGTCCCCCCTTGCTATCCGCCATAGCTGGACGCAGGTGGATGATTGATTCAAGTTGTTTAGATAGGTTCAATATTAATCTCTTGGTATCTCCTCGAATTGATCACGGTTCTAAGTGGAATGATTTGTTCTTGGTTAATAAAAAGGTGTTGGTTTGTTTATCTATTTTAAACTAATGACAAATAAGTAAGTGTCGAAAAGTAAAATTAAAGCTTTAAAAGATTAAACTAAAAAGTCGAGTTTTAAAAATAAATGCTTGAAAACTTGAGGATATGATTAGAAAAATACTTGAACACTTGATAAAACTAACACTTGAAAACTTTGCAAAAAAAACAATGAATTTAATCCTAATCGGAATATTAGACAAAGTTGCTGATCGGAATACACCAAAAATAACCTCAATCGGAATCCACTAAAATCAACATGATCGGAATATAGACAAATATAACCAGTCGGAATGTTCAAAGAAAAGCCAAATCGGAATGTTGGAAATGACTTGATCGGAATACTACAAAAATCCACCCATCGGAATATAAAGAAAGGCCACCAATCGGAATATGATAAAGTTACCCAATCGAAATAACACAAAACTAGTACAATCGGAATATCTAAACCCTTTTCCGATCTATGTGATCGGAATAAAGGGGGTGTTGATCGGAAAGAGCTGACCGGAAAAGGGTTTATCCCTTTTCCGATTTAAGTGGGATTCGATACTTAAGCTAGGGTGATAAGCTATTGGAATAAGCTAATACCCAAATCTAAAACGAATCTAAATTGAATCGGATCAAATAAGCACTAAAAACAACTTTTCTAACTTTAAATATGCAAACTTATAAATCAAATAATAAAAAGATGAACTTTTTAAGAAAACTTTAAAAAAGTAAATAAGCTAAACTTACAAATAAGCCAATGAGCACAAAGATCTTAAAGCTTATTCGTATAGAAACTTAAGTAAACATAAAAAGATTAACTTTTTAAGCACGAAAACATCAATGAACAACACGGATCATAAGTTATTTGCACCAAATTCAATCTAAAAATCAAGAAAGGTAGAATGAGATTAAAGAGTAAAAGCTTGAATTTAAACTTGATTAATGAAAAACAATACAAAGGTTTAATCTTGAAAGAAAGAAAGATGAAAACTAGTGAGAGAAAGTTGAGAACTTTCTCTCTCTAAAACTAGAGAGAATGAAAAACTAAAAACTAAAAATAATGACTAACTCTAAATTTGTGAAGTAAAGTCCTATTTATAGGCGTCTCTTGTGGGCTTGTGAATGGGCTTTGTTTTGGGCTTTGTTTTGGGCTTCTTTTCTTCTTTCTTCTTTAGTCTTTACGTTTCTTTTAAGTAAACGTTTCCGACTTTGGATTTGAGAAGTGTCGGTGAATAATTCCAACTCGTCTTATAATCTTTTGTTTAATAGACTTGAGTTCTTCGACATATATGAATCTTCCATCTTTGGCTCTATTCTTCGATAAATCTTCAAACAGGCACAATGACTTCAAATCTTTTGCATCTCTTGGACAATAGACTTCGTCTTGAGTCTTTTTCTTCGATAAAACCTATGCAATCCTATGTTTTCTTCAATATTCATCCGGTTGACTCTGAAAACACAATAAACACAAAAACCAGGCATAATTCCAAACAGATGATATTAAATACGTGTTTTGGTTTCGTTTTAGCCAGAAATAAGTGGTAAAAGGATGGGTGTTTTCACACCTATCAAATCCCCTACACTTAACCATTACCATGCCCTCATGCAATGCTTAGTGATAAAGCAAATTTACACTTTTCTCATAACCAATCAACCTTGGCCTTATTAACATACTACTAAACAAAAATTAAAGTACTAAGAGAAATTAAAACTTTAAAGCAAACAAAAGGATAGAGAATAGCTACGTGGAAGTAACTTGCAAAGAGATCAAGGACTTACATTAGGGCTTTGGCGCTGCGAAGATTTATCATCCTCAAGTTTCACCTTCCCCAAACTAAGCTTAAAAACAAGATCATTGTTATTATAAGTTAGAAAATCAAACACTTACACACATGGCTTAATTAAATGCTTAAACTCCCTTATTCCTAGGTGTATCTCTTATATTTTATTTTTGTCTTAGAATGATCATGAAGATGCATTTTTGGACTTATTTCGATAGTTTATTTAGGCTGAAAGCAAAGTAGGACGATTTGATCAATAGTTAGCTAAAGGACAAAATCTCTTAAAACTGCTTCTCGGGATATCAAAAAGTTCATATCTTGGCATAACTTGGTTCACGATTTGAGACCTTTCTCGGGCCAATATTTGGCATGTACTTCATACTTCATATCTTGAGAGACGTTCTTGAGATAATGGTCTTCTCATCGTTAATAGAGTTTCTTCACTTGGGGACCTTTGAGAGGTACTCCAACTTTGTTGACCACGACTTCATGATTATTTCTTCAATCTTTAATTGGGATTTTGAGATACAACGATCCGCCTCCTTTTCGGACTTGGATCAATTTATCCTCATACCTTGTTAGGGTCTTTTCGGATAGACTTCTCCATGATCTTTATGGGAGTTGATTGCTTTTCGTTGTGAGTCTTGATCCTTCATATTGATTTTGGGAATAATGCTTTTCACATCACTTTTGATCTTCAGCAATAAAATTGAATCCTCATGCCTTGTTAGGGCCTTTTCAGACTCGCCAATCTTCGCGCCCCGCTTCATAAGTTATGCCTTGGCTATGAACTCTTATCATTACCGAGCAACTTTTAAACGATCTTGGGCTAGAAGCTAAGTAATTTTCAAATCGTACGACCTTACTTATTGCAGATAATTTATTAGCAAGTGATGGGAGAATAGGCAAATAATTACACCAAGTGAGCTTGCGCAAGGCTACCGACTTATAATTGACTCTATCATTTCTCGTTCTCCACAATTTAAAATCTCAAGTAATGAGACTCGTGGATGCTTAGCCTAATAAACCAATTAAGGTCTACATGGTTAAGGATACTAGCTAGAATAAACTTAGACAAGTCTATTCGGGTTGAGTCAAAATAATCGCAACGGGCCTAATATGTCAAAGATTTCAAAACTAGCTACACCACTTTATTAATATTTTTGACTTATGTGCGGAATATATACATATGAAAGCAACGATAAAAATTTAAAAATTACGACTAAATGGCCAAAGTTAATAAAAAATTTGAAAAATGTTGAAAAAGATGATTTTCCGGTTAAATGAAGGCATTTTCATGGAAAAGTCCACTTAAAACTTCGATAGAAGTCCCCCTACACTTAAGATAAACATTGTCCTCAATGTTTAAGCATGTGGGAAAACTCTCCCCTACACTTATGACATTGTGCACGTTTGGTTAAATCAAGCTAAGGGAGAGACGACTAAAGTGATCAATTTCAAATGTGAGTATGAAGAAAATTGAATCACAATAGTTGAGAGATAGAACCGGATTTCGGATAACGCGGGAGCACGGTTCTTCAAAGGTTCCAAAAGTGCATTCATCCCTGTAATCACATCACCACACAAATACAAACACCTATATAGGTCCCCCTACACTTAGGAGGTTAAAACGGAAAAGGATAGATACTCGGGTTGCCTCCCGAGGAGCGCTTGTTTTTTATAACCGGGTCACGAGCCTGACTTGACCCAAAATTAGTTCATGGGAAACGTGGTGAGGGATGGAATCATCTCATGAGAGATGTCCTCAGCAAAGTACAACTTCACTCGTTGGCCATTCACCTTAAAATTAGGTCCATTAGGTTGAGCGAGCTCGAGAGTACCATATGGAAAAATTTGGGCAATGGTGAATGGGCCGGACCAACGAGATTTCAGCTTGCCCGAAAAGATTTTCAACCGAGAGTTAAAGAGTAAAACTTTGTCTCCAACTTGGAACTCTCGGTTTTTGATCTTAGAGTCGTGAATGAGCTTAGTCTTATCCTTATAGATTAAAGAATTTTCATAAGCCTCATTACGGAGTTCATTCAGCTCATTGAGTTGGATCTTGCGTAGGTCACCGGCTTTGTTGATATCATAATTAGTCCACTTCAAGGCCCAGTAAGCCTTGTGCTCCAACTCAATGGGGAGGTGGCACACTTTCCCGTACACGAGACGATATGGTGTACAACCAATCGGAGTCTTGTATGCGTTACGAAAAGCCCACAAAGCATCATCAAGTTTATCAGCCCATGAGGCATGATGCTCTCCCACGGTTCTTTCAAGAATTCGCTTTAATCCTCGGTTAGAGATTTCAGCCTGGCCATTAGTTTGTGGGTGTTAGGCGGTGGAAAGACGATGATTTACACCATACTTAGCCATGACTCTTATTGGTCATTGCAAAAATGAGTCCCGCGATCACTAATAATGGCACGAGGCACACCGAATCTAGCGAATAGCGAATTCAAAAAGTTACAAACCACCCTTGCGTCATTAGTGGGTAAAGCTTTGGCTTCAACTGTGACAATCTAACATTTTCAGGTAGTGAAATATTTTCTCTTATAATATTTTGAAACTTATTTTTATGTTGGTTGACGAACTCACAATTTACGGATTTAAATTTGGGCTTACGTGCATAATTTGGCGTCTTTTACGACTAAACCGGAAACCTTAGGATTACGTATTTACGTTTTTTAACTCCGTTTTTAATGAGACAATTTTTATTGGATTCGTTTTGTGACGTTGATTCATAATTTATAAAAACGTTTTTCGTGAAACGACCTGATGTAGTAGTTTTGTATACCCTTTTAGGAAAAAGAGGCAACAAAGTAGTGGTAAGCGTTAAGTGTCGGTTTAGGAAAACCGAGCACTAATGACCCTTAAGAAAAGTGAGTTCGTTCTCTCGAGGAGGCACGTGTGTTGTGTAATGAATGATTGATTTTGTTTTTGATTATTAATGAGAAGAAAGGAGAAGAGAAAATGACAAAGACGAAAAAAATAGAAAAATAGACAAAAACACTACTAGAAAGTTAAGACGTAGAAACGTAAAAACGACAAAAATTAAAATTTTAACCTAAAAATTCCTAAAAATTACTAAAAATCCACAATAAAATTCTAAGAGTTTACAAAAAATCCAAACTTGCTAAAACCTTTTAATTAATTTAATAATGAGTTTTTAATGCTAATTAAAGCCCTAAAAATCACTTTTAAATATTAGAAAGCCCTAAACAAGATTTAATAGTTTGTAAACCTCAAAATGACCTAATTAAGCTAAAAACTATTTTTAAAAATTTTAAAACCAAATTAAACTATTTTTAAACTCCTAAAAACTATTAAAATCTATTAAATCTTAAATTAATTCTAAAAAATAATTGAAAAGCCTAAAAATTAATTGGAAAGTGAAAAAGTTCCTAATTTAATGTCTAGAATCTAGGAAAAATGAAAAAAAAGTTAAAAATAAAACTTTTTATTTTTAATAATAAAATAATATTAAAATAATCTAAAAATTAAAAGTTCAAAAATTAATTCTAAAAAATTCTCAAAAATTCTAAATATTCTAACTAAGAATAAAATGCAAATTAAAGTTCCTAAAACCTTTTAATTAATTTTATATTAATTTTTAAAGTTGTCTAAAAACCCTAAAATTAAATAAAATTAAAAATTAAAGTTTTTGAAAACTTTTTGATATGTAAACCTCAAAAATATAAATTAAAACCTAAAAACTATTTTTTTTTTATTTTTAAATTACTGTTTACTATTTTTAATAGACTTTCTAAAATTTAATCTAAAAATAATCTAAAAAAAATAATTAAATAAAGGGAAAAATAATGTTTTTAAACAGAAAAATCCTAAACCTTAATACTATCCTAGGAAAAATGAAATAAGCCAAAAAGGTTACTTAAATAAGCTGAAAAAATGGAAATAATCTACGGCTTATTAAAGATAAGCCAAAACAAAACCTCCTTAAATACAATTTGAAATGAAACCTTAACGTAAAAACTCATCTAGATCACTGGTTAACACGTTTACTCCCCCAACGAGGGGTCGCGTGTTCGAGTCCAGGCAGGGTGAAGTTTTTACAAAATTTTTTTTTTTTTTTTTTTAAAACTTAATCAGCAACCTTTGTTAATCATTAAAACATAAACACAATCTAATTTAAACAAGGATTGAATCAAATGGGAAGCAAAACGTGACCAGTTCTCTTGTTCTTTCTGATGAACAAGTGTGACTGTTTACACTTGTGCAATTTGGAGCCAAGAGGGGCTTGGCTTTGCTTTTTGGTGTTGATTTTGTTGGATACAAGGGCACCCTTGTACTCTTTGGAGTACAAGGAGTCAAGCACAAGCTCAAATAAACAAGTAAAAAGCAGAATCCAACACAAAATTTACAAAAATAGCACACAAGGGCATATGCAAGTTGCTGATGTAAGTAACTAGGTCTGGTGGTAAGTTTTGGTAATCTAGATGCACAAAAGTGATTATCAGACTCCCAAATCTTGCATACAATTCACCCAAACAGCATAAAACCAGTAAACAAACCTCAAATACCCTAACTCTTAACAGATTCCAAGAATTGTTGGCTCAAATTCATACAAAACAAGCAGAAACTTTGACTTGGCAGTTTTTGCTATATTTTTCACTTTTTGTCATGCACTTTGTGTTAAACTCAACCAAAATGCAACACAACTAGCATAAAACTTATAACTACCCCAAAGAATGATTCTAACAGGTTTTTAAAACTCAAAATCTTTCAATAAATCTGTCTAACATGCATATCCAAACACTCCTTTAAAACTGATAACCATTTTTTAACAAACCAAATCCTAACAAGATCCTACCAAACTGATTAAATAGACTTTAAACATGCATAAAAACACTTATCATGCATCAACCAACCATTTAACACACATTCATACCATTTTTCATGCAAATCAAACTAGTCACCAAATATAAAGAGAAAAACTGAAAATTAAAAAGGTAAATGAGTTTTACCTTGAGGGACTTACATCCAAGTCCCTCAGTGACAACTTGTCACCTCCTACAAACTGGGGTTTGTGCTGAACCTTGAATCAATCAAGCCCAAACAACCCTGCTAAGAAAATGAAACACAAACAATGCAACTTTCTGATTTTTCTGAAAACTTCCAAAACCTTGAAACCTAAAAACCTTTGAAACTTGTTTTAAGAAAAACTTACAAATCACAAACCAAAGGATGCTACTCCACTTTCACTTCATAATAACCTTTGATTCCTGAATTTGTAAAATCCTCTCAAACCTTTTTTTTGAAAAACTTAAACTCCCAAAATCTTTCACAATTTTAAATGGAACTCAGCCTTAGCATTTAACACAACACACAAACTTTTTAAACTTAATAAAAGGAATTACACTTGCATTTAACAAACACCAAACTTCATTAATTTAAAAAAGGAATTACAAGATGAAAAATGCTAAAAACTGGAACAAGGGCTTTACACAAGTTGTAAGCTCCTTAAATAGACAACAATAGAACTATCTAGACTACTGAAACCCTAGTTGCTTGAATTCCTGAAATGCCCTTGGATGATTTGACTGAATTTTGGTCAAAAATGGAACCCATGTGATTCTGTTGGATGCCAGCTCTTGTAACTTCATCTTGGGCGTTTGTTTGAGCTTGGAGGACAAGTAGTTGATCACAAGCGTTGATCTTGTCCCCTCCTAGGGTTTTGTGGAAAGAGACGTTGCAGGGGACCAATGGGGGGGTCACATGGGTGAGTGGGAAAGGTATTTGTGAAGTGGGTTTTGTTTAGTATAGGCTTAATCACCATTCTGGAAAACATGAAGCAAAACCCCTTTGATTTAAGTTAATTATAATCTGGGAAAAATAGGGTTTATGGGGTGTTTATGGGTCTTTTAATCTGAAAGGGGATTAAGTCTTTTTAAACTTGTTGTTTACCACCAAAATCGTTTTTAAATAAATCTGATTAAAAAACGTGGGTGGAAATCATATGTGGACAAAGTGGTGAGGTGGTGGAAGATGGTTGGATGAGAGGAGTGATGTGGATGGATGATTGGATGGGATGAGTTTGTTTGTTTGGCAGTTTGACCGCCCAAAGTTTCATACTTCTTCCACTTTGTTTTAAAAGCTGTCAACGCCTAACTTTCATTTAACAACTTTTGGGCACTTGTCAATTTTGGCACAAATACTTCAAAAAACTTTTCCAAGGGTTTTAAATGTATATTCTTGATTCTCCAAGGACTGATCTTGTACAATCTTCAAACAATAAGGGCCATACTTGTACAAATGACATTTGGATGGTCAATTGTGACAAGTTCTTCAAAGATGAGGGGCCATTCTTGCCAATTCTTCAAACTTCAAGGGTCATTTTGCAAAATTCCAAACTTGGGCCCGGTTCATTGTGCGACTTCGTTTCCCGTGTTCGTTTTTGATTGATTCTTGTGATATTTTGCCAATTCCTCAATATCCGTACCTAAAAATACACAAGTAACAAACACGAGCATATATTTGGTATATTTGATGATATTTAATTGATTTTAAGCCCGATTTGGACGATGAGACCATGTATAAAAGCAGTCTCATCACTCCCCCATACTAAACCATTGCCGTGCCCTCACGCAATGCTAGAATAAAGTATCAAAGCATCTCCAAAATTCATTTTTATTCACTTTTATTGAATTGATAAACTAGCTACACTACTACTATTGCTACTACTTGCGTTTTAGACATAATGTATGATTTTCATCGCAAAATGGGACGTTTAGGTTCATAGAATAAGAACACGTGAATGCTTCGTTAGAAATAATTTTGTCGTCCTCGATTTTCACCTAAATTCCATGCCAAGCGTGCAACGAGATCATTGTCATTATAAGTTAGTAATGCTAACACTACTTATATGACCTAATCACGTACTTATTCTCCCATTATTCCTAAGTTGTATCTCTTATATTTTATTATGTCTTAATGATCACGAGGATACATCATTGACTTATGCGATAATAGAGATTTAGGTCTAAAAATAGAGTCCTAACGGTGTAACTAAGACCATCAAATCAATAACCCCTCCTAATAGACAACAATGTTAAAAAAGTAAGTTGACAAGAAGAATCGATAAACACGGTTTTATAACGGTTTTGAACATGAGACTTATTACCCAAACTTTTATACGCCCCCTAACGGAAGGGCCTTATTATCTTTGGTTTACCTCCATCTTTTATTCAACTTCGCCATGAAGCTTTTATTATGTCTTCGGTCTTCCCTTGCCTTTTATTATCCGCCTCATCGGTGGTTTTATTAGCCAAAGACGTATATCCTCACGCTAAAGCGAATTTTGGATCTTTAAAGCTTCGAAGATTAAGGCTTGATTCACTTTCAATTTTGCATAGATTTTAGGCCTTGTGGGGCTTCAAATTGTTTGCTAGATTTAGGTGAGCACTTGAAATCTTATTATTGGGTGAAGCTTTCGATTATTTGGGTGCCAATACTTCAAAACCGTGACGCTGGCGATACCTTAATGTCTCCCCAATTTAATTACACGGAAGCTACTAGAAAAGACTAGAAACCCAACAATCCTAACTAAACCGCTAAGTCAATATTTATTAAGCAAAAAAAATATTTACAAGCGAAGGGAGAATAAGCAAACAACGAGAACACATGAGTTTTTAAAAGAATACGAGTAATCTACGTTTAGCATAGTAACTTATAATTAACTCTATCATTTCTCGTCCTCATTTAAGAGACTTAGCCTAATGTGTAGTTAAGGAATCAAAGCTAAGTGCTCAACACGCACGGTCGAGTCAAAAATTACTCTTATTCTCGCCATCGGAAAACCTACATTCGTGTCTTCAAACACTTATAAAACATGAGAAAATTTTTAAAATTTGGCCATTTTTAGCCTTATTTTGCAACAAAACGATAACAAAACGATAAACTTTGGAAAGCGTGAAGGTTTGGCAAGGCAAGTATCTATTCACCCCCCCATACTAAAGTTAAACATTGTCCTCAATGTTTCGAGTCTAGGGGTGCAAACACCCCCATACTAGAGACGTAGTCGAATGCCTAATCTAGCATGGAAAGGGTGTAACCAATAAGTAATAGCCGTTTATGAAGTGTGCTAAAAACCTAAGGTTAGAACATAAAAGGATATATCATATGGATATTGGGAAAGGCCTCCAAAGCAAACGATCGAGTGCTCCCATAAAACGAACACGAGAGGCTCCAATCGTGAAGATCATGATCTAAAAACCACAATGCACAAACAATCACGGAACAAAGGTTGGAAGGGCACAAATCCCCTCACATTAACTAATTAGAAAGCAATAATATGTACATGGATAAGCATGGGTCTCCCCCACGAGGCACCTTGTTTTTGATAACCGAGTCAAAAGCTCGACTCGAATCCCCATAAATGTGATCATTTAGGGATAATCATGGTTTGGTCAATTTTTAGTGGGGCTTACATGATAGACAAGGCCCAAAAGCACGTGGAGTACTTTAAAAACCCGATAAACGTATACCGGGGTCAAAGATAGCGTCTTCGTTTTCGGATGAAAGACGAAACAACGCTTCTTCAACACAAACCCCAATGGGGTAGAAGAAAATAGGAGAGAAGAAATAGAAGGGTGGGACAATGGGTAAGGCAAAACATTGAGCTACTCGAGGTAGACTCGCACCAATCAAATGAAAAGATTTTCCATTTATTGCATCGGTGGAAGACCGAGATTTCCCTATATAAGCAATTCCAGGATCAAATATCTCGTCCTCGGTGGAGAAAGGGGAGGGAACATAAGGGGCTTCCCCCACACTAAGTCCACACAAAGCATCGTCAAAAGGAGAAGACGAGCTTGTAGTACTCAATAAACGCGGTGATGACGGAGTTAGAATTGTAGAAATTTTTTTTAAATTAAATTCAAAATCTTTTCCTTTTTCATCTTTTACACTCTCCTTGTGAAAACCCGATTTAATTATGTCAAAAATATTTGGTGTTTCTAATGCAATGTTAGTCACACTAAAAATTCTCACATTTTGAAATCTTTTTGGTTTGGGTGGTGGTAAGTTTTCAAATCTTTTGTCAACAAAGAAAACCTCCCCATCGGGATCAACGTATTCATCATCCGAAGACTCACTCGAGATTGGAATTATAGGCTTAACACTCTTAACCTCCACCGGCGGAGGGGACGGAACTTCATTTTTCTCAACAACTCCTAAAACTCTATTTGAAATCTTTTTGCAAATGCTTTTGATGGGATTGACATTGTACAAAGATGTGATAGAATAAACATGAGAAAGAGTGGAGTTTTGGGTTGCATTAATGACGAGTTCTTCCTCATTGAAACGAAGAGTGATTTTTCTTGCATGCACATCGATAAGTGCTCTCGAGGTATCCAAAAAAGATCGACCTAAAATTAACGGAACTTTAGGATCGATGGGTATATCAACAACAATGAAGTCCACGGGATAATAGAACTTTCCAACTTTCACGAAGACGTCCTCGGCAACTCCACAAGCTAGAATCGTAGAATGATCGGCCATCTCGATTTACATTCTTGAAGGAGTGAGATTTGGAAGATTGAGCGATTTAAAAATCTCAAGAGGCATCAAATTAATACTAGCACCAAGATCGGCCAAGGCGTAGCATTCTTCCATGTCTTGGATAGCACATGGGATTAAAAACTTTCCAAGATCACCGACTTTTTGAGGTATGCGGCTTAGAAAAACCGAAGAACAACTAGACGATTTTTGCAATTTTTCTTTGTTGTTTAACATACTTTTGAAGTTTGCGGCAAATCGAGGCATCATGACTAAGGCGTCGGCAAAACTTATATTGAAATGCAAGTCACGAAACAATTTCATAAAGAGTTCAAATTGATAATTATTTCGTTCTTGTGCCTTTTCCTTGTCTCGTCTTGATGGGTAGGGTAAAGGTGGTGTGGGTTGGGGCAAATTAGGCATAGGCAACGGCCTTGGAATCTCGGGTTCCATGATTGGTGTAGGTTCAACCGTAGGTGTGGTTTGAGTGGTACTTCGTGGGCTTGGAATTTGCTCTTTTTCAACCACAACCTCGGGTTCTTTCTCTTTTTCCTTCTCCATAGAAGTACTTGGACGAGAAATGGGTTCTTTGAAAGTTTTACCACTACGTGTAGTAATAACCTTCAATTCTCCTTTCGGGTTCACGATGGTATCACTAGGAAGACCACCCGAAGAAGAGGGCTTACACATGATAGCTTCAAACATTTTAGCCATACGGTCTTCAAACTTAGATTGCCTAGCATCCGCTTTTAACAACTCTTGCTTAATCTCATGTTGTCCTAATTCCATATTTTGTTGATTTTGTTGAAGACGTTGGACATTTCCTTCCATTTTGTTAGCATGAGTTTTAAGTTCATTAGCAAGTTCGTTCTTAAGCTCGGTTTTCAATTCGGACCTTAAGCTAATCATCTCACGTTGCATGTTATCAAACTTAGCATCATTAGCCTTAGCATAATCTAAAAATTCTCCTTGCAAATTTTTAGTGTGAGCATTTTGAAAACCTTGAGTAGGAGTTTGAAAATCACGGTTTTGGTTTTGGTTTGAAATTTGCCCATTACCACTTTGATAATTACCCTTGTTATAGTTACGTTGATTTCCTTGGTAACCACCACTTTGATTGTTTCGAGAGTTATTAGCATTTTGATTTTGTGGAGCTTGATTTTGGCGGGAACCTTGACCGATTTGGTTATAAGTTCCCGTGGCTACATAAGCATTTGAAGTGTTACCATATGCACTCGGAAAAATCATGAGCTCCACCACACGAAACACAACTCTTAGCAACCGCTTTAACCGAAGCGGAATTTGAAGCTTCTTGAGCTTTCCAATGAGACATAAGAGTCGAAAACCTATCGAAAAACCGATTCTCCTCATTTGCTTCATCTTGCAAGGCATTAATGGAACGAGATGATGACGAGCCAAAATTGGCAACACTCGGTGTGTTACGAGGGCTATAGACCTTAGACCTATTTTCTATGATTTTTAAAGCCTCATTGATCGTTTTGCACAAAAAATTACCACCCGCGGCGGCATTTAAATAATCTCGTTCATGATCATTAAGCCCATTATAAAAAGTGTCAATTTGATGCAATTCGGAAAAATCATGGTGTGGACATTCATGTAACATTTCTTTAAACCTTTCCCAAGCCATTGAAAAACTTTCATTAGGTCTTTGTGTAAAACGTGAAATCTCGTTTTTCAAATGTGTTGTCTTAGATGGTGGAAAAAATTGATTCACAAATTTAGACACGAGATCGGCCCATGTCAAAATTGAATTTGGCGGTTCTTTCTCAAGCCATATCTTGGCGGGTCCATCTAACGAGTAAGGAAACAACATCATCTTAATGGCATCGTGTGGTACATCCTTAAAGTTGCTTGTCGCGGTGAGACGATTAAATTGCCTAATGTGATAATGTGGGTTGTCTTTTTCGTGACCGTGAAACTTGTTTGCTTGAAGCATAGACATTAAACCCGTCTTGATCTCAAAGTTCCCCGCAAGGATGGCGGGAATCACAATGGCCTCTCCAAAACCCTCGGTGGGTGCTTGAAGCAACTCCATCATAGTACGATTAGCCATGATAGCTTCTTGTTCTACAATAGGTTCCTCACTTGGAGACTCCTCACTAGAATGAGTTTTAGTAGGAGTTTTGTTCTTTCGTCTACGTGCACGTTTTGCTTGATTACGAGTGAGCATAAACGTCACGTACAACGTGGAGACGAGCAAAGAATATTCTTTTTGGTATTTTGTGTTTTTTCAAATTTTTTGTGGTTTTTGATTGTATTAACTTTTTGGAAATTGGTGAATATATTAAGTAGACAATGAGTCCACAAATCTCCTCCTCAATCAAATCTCTTGATTAAAAAGGCCTCAAAGAATGAAAACGATCACGTGGAGTGAACGCCTTCGATGACTTTAGAACGATGGTGGAACACCAAATCGTTCAAGAGGGTTTAATCAATATGAAACCAAGAAAATATATATGATATGTAATAATACTTTGGGCGGCAAAACCCTCGATTCACTCTCAAAATCAAATACGCACAAGCAAGCGGAGGAAACGAGGCGGCGCGAAGCACTTAAGAGCCTTTTTCCTTTAGGTCGTGAAATACAACCGCCTTATACCCACCTTATAGTTTGTATTATCAAGATTAAGCTTCACGAAAGTATTTATCTATTTTTGCCTTTTTTCTTTGGTTTGAGATTCGAATACAATGATCGAGTGATGAAATCCCGAATCAAGGTTGTGATTGCTCACGTATTTGGAGTACTTGTGTATTTATTGTTCTACGTATACAATATAGTAATAATATTCACACAAAAACCGAAAAACGATAATACGTATTAATAGAGTGCTATTAATACAATTACTATTATGGCTAGTATTAAAACAACAATGGTTCAACCAAAACACAACACGCCTCCCCGGCAGCGGCGCCAAAATGATGTAGTAGTTTTGTATACCCTTTTAGGAAAAAGAGGCAACAAAGTAGTGGTAAGCGTTAAGTGTCGGTTTAGGAAAACCGAGCACTAATGACCCTTAAGAAAAGTGAGTTCGTTCTCTCGAGGAGGCACGTGTGTTGTGTAATGAATGATTGATTTTGTTTTAGATTATTAATGAGAAGAAAGGAGAAGAGAAAATGACGAAGACGAAAAAAATAGAAAAATAGACAAAAACACTACTAGAAAGTTAAGACGTAGAAACGTAAAAACGACAAAAATTAAAATTTTAACCTAAAAATTCCTAAAAATTACTAAAAATCCACAATAAAATTATAAGAGTTTACAAAAAATCCAAACTTGCTAAAACCTTTTAATTAATTTAATAATGACTTTTTAATGCTAATTAAAGCCCTAAAAATCACTTTTAAATATTAAAAAGCCCTAAACAAGATTTAATAGTTTGTAAACCTCAAAAATGACCTAATTAAGCTAAAAACTATTTTTAAAAATTTTAAAACCAAATTAAACTATTTTTAAACTCCTAAAAACTATTAAAATCTATTAAATCTTAAATTAATTCTAAAAAATAATTGAAAAGCCTAAAAATTAATTGAAAAGTGAAAAAGTTCCTAATTTAATGTCTAGAATCTAGGAAAAATGAAAAAAAAAAGTTAAAAATAAAACTTTTTATTTTTAATAATAAAATAATATTAAAATAATCTAAATATTAAAAGTTCAAAAATAAATTCTAAAACATTCTCAAAAACTCTAAATATTCTAACTAAGAAGAAAATGCAAATTAAAGTTCCTAAAACCTTTTAATTAATTTTATATTAATTTTTAAAGTTGTCTAAAAACCCTAAAATTAAATAAAATTAAAAATTAAAGTTTTTGAAAACTTTTTGATATGTAAACCTCAAAAATATAAATTAAAACCTAAAAACTATTTTTTTTTTATTTTTAAATTACTGTTTACTATTTTTAATAGACTTTCTAAAATTTAATCTAAAAATAATCTAAAAAAAATAATTAAATAAAGGGAAAAATAATGTTTTTAAACAGAAAAATCCTAAACCTTAATACTATCCTAGGAAAAATGAAATAAGCCAAAAAGGTTACTTAAATAAGCTGAAAAAATGGATATAAGCTACGGCTTATTAAAGATAAGCCAAAACAAAACCTCCTTAAATACAAGTTGAAATGAAACCTTAACGTAAAAACTCATCTAGATCACTGGTTAACACGTTTACTCCCCCAACGAGGGGTCGCGTGTTCGAGTCCAGGCAGGGTGAAGTTTTTACAAATTTTTTTTTTTTTTTTTTTAAAACTTAATCAGCAACCTTTGTTAATCATTAAAACATAAACACAATCTAATTTAAACAAGGATTGAATCAAATGTGAAGCAAAACGTGACCAATTCTCTTGTTCTTTCTGATGAACAAGTGTGACTGTTTACACTTGTGCAATTTGGAGCCAAGAGGGGCTTGGCTTTGCTTTTTGGTGTTGATTTTGTTGGATACAAGGGCACCCTTGTACTCTTTGGAGTACAAGGAGTCAAGCACAAGCTCAAATAAACAAGTAAAAAGCAGAATCCAACACAAAATTTACAAAAATAACACACAAGGGCATATGCAAGTTGCTGATGTAAGTAACTAGGTCTGGTGGTAAGTTTTGGTTATCTATATGCACAAAAGTGATTATCAGACTCCCAAATCTTGCATACAATTCACCCAAACAGCATAAAACCAGTAAACAAACCTCAAATACCCTAACTCTTAACAGTTTCCAAGAATTGTTGGCTCAAATTCATACAAAACAAGCAGAAACTTTGACTTGGCAGTTTTTGCTATATTTTTCACTTTTTGTCATGCAACTTTGTGTTAAACTCAACCAAAATGCAACACAACTAGCATAAAACTTATAACTACCCCAAAGAATGATTCTAACAGGTTTTTAAAACTCAAAATCTTTCAATAAATCTGTCTAACATGCATATCCAAACACTCCTTTAAAACTGATAACCATTTTTTAACAAACCAAATCCTAACAAGATCCTACCAAACTGATTAAATAGACTTTAAACATGCATAAAAACACTTATCATGCATCAACCAACCATTTAACACACATTCATACCATTTTTCATGCAAATCAAACTAGTCACCAAATATAAAGAGAAAAACTGAAAATTAAAAAGGTAAATGAGTTTTACCTTGAGGGACTTACATCCAAGTCCCTCAGTGACAGCTTGTCACCTCCTACAAACTGGGGTTTGTGCTGAACCATGAATCAATCAAGCCCAAACAACCCTGCTAAGAAAATGAAACACAAACAATGCAACTTTCTGATTTTTCTTAAAACTTCCAAAACCTTGAAACCTAAAAACCTTTGAAACTTGTTTTAAGAACAACTTACAAATCACAAACCAAAGGATGCTACTCCACTTTCACTTCATAACAACCTTTGATTCCTGAATTTGTAAAATCCTTTCAAACCTTTTTTTTGAAAAACTTAAACTCCCAAAATCTTTCACAATTTTAAATGGAACTCAGCCTTAGCATTTAACACAACACACAAACTTTTTAAACTTAATAAAAGGAATTACACTTGCATTTAACAAACACCAAACTTCATTAATTTAAAAAAGGAATTACAAGATGAAAAATGCTAAAAACTGGAACAAGGGCTTTACACAAGTTGTAAGCTCCTTAAATAGACAACAATAGAACTATCTAGACTACTGAAACCCTAGTTGCTTGAATTCCTGAAATGCCCTTGGACGATTTGACTGAATTGTTGTCAAAAATGGAACCCATGTGATTCTGTTGGATGCCAGCTCTTGTAACTTCATCTTGGGCGTTTGTTTGAGCTTGGAGGACAAGTAGTTGATCACAAGCGTTGATCTTGTCCCCTCCTAGGGTTTTGTGGAAAGAGACGTTGCAGGGGACCAATGGGGGGGTCACATGGGTGAGTGGGAAAGGTATTTGTGAAGTGGGTTTTGTTTAGTATAGGCTTAATCACCATTCTGGAAAACATGAAGCAAAACCCCTTTGATTTAAGTTAATTATAATCTGGGAAAAATAGGGTTTATGGGTGTTTATGGGACTTTTAATCTGAAAGGGGATTAAGTCTTTTTAAACTTGTTGTTTACCACCAAAATCGTTTTTAAATAAATCTGATTAAAAAACGTGGTTGGAAATCATATGTGGACAAAGTGGTGAGGTGGTGGAAGATGGTTGGATGAGAGGAGTGATGTGGATGGATGATTGGATGGGATGAGTTTGTTTGTTTGGCAGTTTGACCCCCCAAAGTTTCATACTTCTTCCACTTTGTTTTAAAAGCTGTCAACGCCTAACTTTCATTTAACAACTTTTGGGCACTTGTCAATTTTGGCACAAATACTTCAAAAAACTTTTCCAAGGGTTTTAAATGTATATTCTTGATTCTCCAAGGACTGATCTTGTACAATCTTCAAACAATAAGGGCCATACTTGTACAAATGACATTTGGAGGGTCAATTGTGACAAGTTCTTCAAAGATGAGGGGCCATTCTTGCCAATTCTTCAAACTTCAAGGGTCATTTTGCAAAATTCCAAACTTGGGCCTGGTTCATTGTGCGACTTCGTTTCCCGTGTTCGTTTTTGATTGATTCTTGTGATGTTTTGCCAATTCCTCAATATCCGTACCTAAAAATACACAAGTAACAAACACGAGCATATATTTGGTATATTTGATGATATTTAATTGATTTTAAGCCCGATTTGGATGATGAGACCATGTATAAAAGCAGTCTCATCACGACCCGAGGGCACGCAAATCAAGAAAACTAGAATCGAGAAATACCCGTAAACTAGTGAGATGGGACAAAATACATTGTCCCACCCACTAGCTATGTTGGACGGCACACACATGACACCACATCTTAGATGTGGCATCATGTTAGCTAGTTTATTACAAGTGTAAAGAAAGCTTATTCTTTAAGCTTACTTCCACTACCACTAAACACAAAACCAGTAGCAACTTCATTCCACCATTTCCCTTACATGCAAACTCTCTCAAAACTCTCTCAAAACCCTCCCCTTGCCGTCCACTTTAAAGCAACAAACACCCATTTTGATCTTTTCTAGCCATGAAATACATGTTTACTAGCTCTATTAAGGAGTTATCTTGAAGCCTTGATCATTTGGTGGCCATATTAACAACATTAGAGGTGATTTTCTTGTGTCCTAGGGCTGATTCCCCAACTTATGTTCTTGGTGTTTGATGATCTTGGAGTTACTTGTGGTGTTCATCAAGTTCTTGTCTTCCAAAAACAAGAAATACACTTGGTTGGTAAAGAAGATCATACTCTCCATTTTTCTCTTGTTATTTTGTAAAGAACAAATGTATTTTCTTTCATTTTGTATATGCATATGATGTATATATGATGTATATATGATGATAAAAATGTTGTGTGGGGATCAAGTGTTGATAGATATGCTTAAAAAGGTTAATAACTATAAGAAATGAGGCTAAAATCTTGATTATTTAGTTGGCTGTATAAAAACAGTATATAACTAAAACATGAACTGATAAAATTGCATGGTATGATCCATTTACAGTAAGTACAAGATGTTATACACACGTGAGAGTTGGCCATGCAATGGAATCAATATAATGAGTGAGATATGATCAAAACAAGTTAGGTGTTCTAATCTGAATAAGCAGTTTTGTAGGGACTGTTAAGGAATGATAAACTTAAAATGAGCAGTAGCTATAACTAAGTTAAATGTAGCACATAATATTAAGAACATGTCACCCAAAAATGAGCTTCTAATTGATTATAGATTTATAGATATGGTAACAATGGTGAACATGAAGATAAAAATCAGATTTTAAGAATTAATGTTTATTATTATTATATAAGCACTCACATTTTATTGTATAAAATGTAAAATAAAAACCCACTAACTTATAAAACTTATTTATATAAATATATAAAAGGTTAATTAAATGTATAAATTACATAAATGGTAGTGGAATAATATTTATAAGTAATAAAAACTATAAACTTGATTTTTACGACTTTTTCGGCTATTACCGTAAAATTAACGTTTTTCGCCAAATAAAACTTAGACGATCAAACCCGTCTAATGTAAAGTTTATAAAAGTCATATACTGATATATAAGTAACTAATATAAGTAAAAACCGATAAAACCCGAACTATAAGAAATACGGACATTAACGAGCTAACTAAGCATATTAGACTAATAATTGGACTAAATAAGATAAATACTTGTAAAAAGAACTTATTGGGCTTAACCCATTTGGGCCCAACATGGAAAGTATATGTACTGATAATATAGGTATAGAAGGGATTAAAACAAGTTAAAGAATTTATAAAAGGCTTATTGGACTTAAAACGTGTAAATAGTTAAAACTAGTAAATTAGTAAAAAGTTACCAAAACATAAACACTAAAATGAGTAAACAAGGATGTATAAACCCACTTGATCATCATCATATGTACAAAATCATCATATGTATATTGTTATTTTGATAAAAGTCACTGGACAAAGTCTAAGACCGATTATTATATATATAGGTTTCCGTGACCGAAGCACTCCCGTAGCCGATAATCCGTCTTTCATTAAGTGAGTTCATAGCCTCGCACTCTTTTAAATGTTTTATAAAATGATTTGTAAACCCGCGAGGGAGATAACATGCTAGATTTTGATAAAAATAGAACACAAGTAGTCCCGATTGTATGCTTAATGATATGGACCCGAATGATGCTATGACCCTATAAACGAGACTAAAAGGATTATTAGTAGTTAGGCTATGTCACTTAACGTCCCATTAGCATGAATTGTGAACTACCGGGATTTGGTAGACGCTTATGCATTTGATAGTACTATTTTGGGACGATCACCCCAGTTCGCGCCTTGACGGTTGATCCCCGTCGTACCACATTGATTGGTAAGCGAATTTATGTATGAGAAGATTCCATAGCGTGATTTTTGTGACGACACGCTAACTTAGATGGGCAAACTGTTTGTCGGGTTCGCGGCCCGCTGTTTTCATAGTAAGGTAACAATGTCATGCGGCTAATAATAATCCTATACAACCTATATAATCTAAATATCCGATATGTTACGACGCTATTAACGATGAATATATTACCTATCATGGTAATATAGAGACTACGGTCTCATGGACGGTTAAAGATGTATGCTTGATTTATATATTGCCTGACTAGCAATATGAGGACTTACTTCCGATATTATACTTGTGTTCTGATTTTAAATGATTGTTTTATATAACGGTTTTTATTAATATCTATGAATTCACTCGGCATTCGCTGATATGATTTTTGCATGTTTTTATCTCAGGTGCTTGAAGGTAATCCGGATGGAGATTGACTCTGATGGCCCACATAATATTAAAAATGTTCATTCGATCTATGTTTTGTAAACTAAATGACCTGTATAATTTGGGACCTGTTGTACACTTTAAAACTTTTATCGAATGAATGTATGTTAAACCTTGAACAACCATTTTTATGTGTTGTCTATGATTGGAGTTATTATGCTATCCCGTAACACTCTAAAAGACCCTTCCGCTGTACCGATACGAAAAATGATAGTGTTACAGTTTGGTACCAGAGCTCTCGTTATAGAGAACAAAAGATTTTAAAAACCAAGGTTTTGAACAAAACTTTTCAAAATCTTTTGACAATGAACATTTGAGAAAATATTTGAAAAATCTTTTGACTATAACGGTGCCAGAGATCTCCGACGTTACCAACAAGCCCTATTGAGAAGATGTATATTTTGATATATATAATTTAATTTATATATATGTATTTATCGTGATTTCAGTATGTAATTGTTTAACTAGTATGTTATCCTAATACGAGAAATATATATAAATGTAGATTGTCATGGCTGACCCTAAAGTTCCTGTAGAAAACCATGCTATTCTCGAACCTAATGTAGATGATGATCCTTATTTAGACTTAGTAGATTATGATATGGATGACGAGGAGGAACCATTTGAGGATCCTGAGCCCGAGTTAGGACTAGGAGATCAGATTGCCCCTCAGGTTGACTTGGTAGAGAATGAGATTGAGAATGTTGATATTGAGAATGATGATGAGATTGGGTTAGATAATTTAGATGATGAGATTGACGACGAGGATGTCGAGGAGGATGTAGGTATAGATGTTGAGGTCGATGACGATGAGGAAGCTGAGCTTATTTATCCTTATGATGTTCCAGAGGGTGAGCCTTTGCCCCCACCAGTTTATTTGTCTGATTCTGAGGTTCAGTTACCTAGGGATGAAATGTCTGAATCGTCTGAATCTGATTCTGAATCAGAGGAGGATGAGGACGATGATGCACCTGACGGTACTGATGGTATTGCTACTCGTAGATGTGAGATAGGAGAGTCGTCTAGTGCTCGAGAGGCTACTCATATTGATGGTCTTGCACCATGGGCCTTGAGACGTGATCTAGATGCTTCCCGTGTTAAGAGTTGTATGATAGAGGTTGGATTAGGTGTTGTTCAGACTCAGGTTTCTTATTTGGAGTCGAAGACTAAGGTTGGCGAGAAAGAGCGAGAATTGCTTAGTTTGGATTTGAGTGATGTAGAGCGTGGTTTGAATGAGGCTTTTAGGAGGTTATCGGTGTTAGAAAGTGGTGAGTTTGCTGAAATGAAGAGAAAGGTGAATACTATGAAGATTCAGTTGAGTGTAGCTCCTGCGATGCGTGAGAAGGCTGAGAAGGAGTTGAATATATCTATGGGTTGGAACATTAGATTTTATGCTGACATGGTTGAAAGAGGAGTAATCCGTAAGCGCCCAGCTGAAGATGTGTCTAGTGATCGTCCGACGAAGACACAGAAGACGATGGATGATGGACCATCTAGCGGTTCTCAGTAGACCAGTCTGTATTTAGTAGTGACCTTTGTATCTTTTGTGCTTTTGTAGCTTTGACTGAACCGACTTGTTAGTAGTAGACTTGGCACGAATTTTGAGTGTATATAGTTCTAGAACTTTGATATGGGATGTACTAAGACAATACTTTTGTTTCAAATCGAATGAAATATGTATCTTGTTTTGAATTCCATATTGTGCTTTATTTGTATCTTGATTATGAATTCAATCCATATTATATGAATCCTTTGTTGGATGAATGCTTAATACTTTGAAATTGTGGAATTATAGAATTATGCCGCCCAAGAAGGCTGTGACTGAGGATGATGTACGTAGGATTATTACGGAGAAAGTTACCGCATCTATGACTGAATTTATGGCAAATGCTAGAAATGAAGCTGGCGGTAGTGGAGCTGGCGGTAGTGGAGCTGGCGGTAGTGGAGTTGGCGGTAGTGGAGCTGGCGGTAGTGGAATTGGCGGTACTAATGTGAATGTGAATGCTAATAATGTGAATGCTAATGCTGGAGGAAATGTAGGAGGACTTGGAACTAATGCACCTGAAGTTGGTGGCTGTACTTATGTGACGTTCATGAAGTGTGAACCTCTACCTTTTAATGGAACTGAAGGTGCTTTAGGATTAAGCCAGTGGATTGAGAAGATTGAGTCGGTGTTTCAGATTAGTAAGTGTAAGGAGGAAGATAAGGTGACTTTTGCGACCGGTCCTCAGGAATGGACGACCCACGATCAAGGGAACACGAGGGTCCATCTCGTAGTCGACGACGACGAAATCGGCAGGAAAAGTGAATTTGTCGACTCCTACAAAGACGTCTTCGGCTATCCCCACTGGATAAGCAACCGTACGGTTAGCTAATTCCAAAGTCATTTTGGTGGGGACTAGCTCTGGGAGAGATAATTGCTTCCAAACGCTTAGAGGCATGAGATTAATACTGGCACCTAGATCGGCTAGGGCCATGTAATTCTCTACTCCCGGGAAATTGTAAGGGATTAAGAAACGACCTGGATCACCAAGCTTGGTTGGCAATTTCCTTAAGAGCAGTGCAGAGCAATTCTCATTAAGTTGGGTGTTGGCAATATCAAGAAGTTTTTCCTTGTCACTCAGAAGATCTTTAAACATTTTTGCATACTTGGGCATGTGAGCGAGAGCCTCAGCGAAGGAGATGTTAAAATTCAATTGTTTCAACATCTTAAGAAAGTTTGAAACCTGAATATCGTCCTTGCTTTTGAGCTTCTCTTTCCTCAACCTAGATGGATAAGGTATATTGGAAGAAGAGGAAGGCTTTGGAAGAATAGGATCACTCACATCCTTGGGTGGAGGAGGGGTAGAAGTAGGAGGTGGGGAAATTGGGGATGGAGAAGGATGAGGAATAGGAGCAGGTGACTCGTTCTCCTTAGTCACAATCACCGGTGGAGGTATAGGAAGCTCGAGTTCCTTGGTACCTTTGCCACTTCGAGTGGTGATTGCTTTCATCTCCCCTCTTGGATTCGCAAAGGTGTTACTCGGAAGAGTACCCGAAGAAGAGGGTTGATTACCTTGGAAGAAACTAGCCATCATGTTTCTTAAATCATTTGTTTGACTATCCATAGTGTTTTTCATATCAGCTCTCAGATCATTCCCTTGCTTCATCAGGTCTGCTTTCAAGTTGCGCACTTCCTGTTGGAGATTATCCATGATCACATCGTTAGTCCTCATGTAGGTTCCAATGTCTTGATGTGATGCGGGGGTTTGGTTGGAAGGAGCAGTGTATGCGGGTGGTTGATAAGCAGGTTGCTGGTAAACTTGGTTGTTTCGTTGAGGTGGTTGTTGCTGTTTGTGAGGTGGTATGTATGGCCCACGAGATTGTTGTTGTTGTTGAGGAGGTCGGTTGAGGTTTTGTTGTTGGTTTTGGTTGTTAGGAGTAAAACCAGGTGGTGAGAGATAGTTGTTGGAGTGGTAGCTAAGAAAGTTACGGTCACCTTGAGGTCGAGCTTGATAAGCGGGTTGAGGATAGGTGCCATATGTCGCATTCACATTTTCAGAAGGGTAGTCTTGGGTGGCAGTACAAGTGGTGTAAGAGTGAGGACCTCCGCATATTTCGCATGGTTGACTAACAGCACTGACTTGAGCGTTTTTAGCGTTGTTGCTGTTGTTGTTGCTCACGGCGTGTGTAACAAGCGATTGAAGAAGCGTAGTGATTTTGTCCAGTCGCTTGTCGCTGTCACTAGTGCTAGCACTAGCGACATTGGTCCGAACACTCTTGGTTTGCACACGAGACTTGTTCTCAATGATATCCCAAGCAGCATTGGAAGTCTTAGCCAAAAGATTACCCCCCGAGGCACTGTTTAGTGAATCTTGGTCACTCATGCTTAAACCATTGTAAAAAGTATTAATTTGATGTACTTTGGTAAAACCATGTTGTGGGCATTTTCTTAAAAGATCTTTAAAACGATCCCAAGATTCACTGAACGACTCATCGTACTTTTGTTCAAAATTTATGATTTCATTCCGCAAAGCGGTAGTACGAGAGAATACTCTGTGGTGGTTCCTTAGCAAGCCAATGCCGGGCTTGTCCCTCTAAAGAAAAGTGAAAAAGTTGTAACCGGATTACCTCTTGTGGAACACCATTGAACTTGACCGTATTAGTGAGTTGCAAGAATCTCTTGATGTGGTCATGTGGGTCATCAATGGTACGCCCCAAGAATGGTTGAGCAGAGACCATCTGGATAAAGCCTGATTTTAGCTCAAAGTTGTTGGCGGCAATTGGAGGTATGACAATTGGATCAGTGTTGCCATCTACATGAGCTTGCAGCAGTTCAATCATCGGGCGATTATCCGGTAGAGGCTCATTGTTGTTGTTATTATTCATGTTGTTGAAAGGTGGGTTGTTGTTGTTATTATTATTGTTTGGAGGTGGTATGTTGTTGTTGTTTTGTACACCGGCCATGTCTAAGTGATCGAGAGGCTCGGGCTCTTGATAAGATGTGGATCGAGTGCGCATACACCTGCAAAAGAACGAACAAAGAAAAGCAAAGCAAAAATATTTTTGGTTTTTATGTTTTTTAATTTTTTTGTATTTTTGAAAAATTTATATTTTTTAGGATTTTTTTGAAATTTTTTATGAAAAATTAACGTTCAAGGGGAACGGATCCCAAAATCCAAGTTCTCACAAAAAACTTTTGATCTTAACGAGAAGAGCCGGCAACGGCGCCATTTGATATTAGATTTTGCTATGGGTTCTCTAATTCTCTCGATATCCTCTCGAATTGATCTCGGTTCTAAGTGGAATGATTTGTTCTTGGTTAATGAAAAGGTGATGGTTTGTTTATCTATTTTAATCTAATAACAATGAATAAAGTGTCGAAGAGTAAACTTAAATCTTAGAATGATTAAAGTAAAAGATGAGTTTAAAAATAAATGATTGGAAACTTAACGATTATATGAGGAAAATAAATGAACACTTAAAAGAAACTAACACTTGGAACACTTTGTAAAATTATGAACTTAATTGAAAAGTACTAAAATAAAGTAAGAAAGGAACAAAGCAAAACAAGTGAATCGGAATAACCCAAAAAGAGGTGTAATTGGAATGTATTCCGATCTAATGATCGGAATATGGAAGGAGACTCGTGATCGGAATACTGACAATTAGTATCAATCGGAATGTTCAAAAAGAGGTGCAATCGGAATACTCGAAAGTGTGTCAATCGGAATATTGGAGAAAGGAATCAATCGGAATATCAGAAAAAGTCCAAATCGGAATGATGGGGAAAATAGCACTGATCGGAATGTTAAAATACTTACCGTCGGAATAAACTAAACCCTTTTCCGATCATACGATCGGAAAGAAGGGATGTGCTTGGTCGGAATACTCGGTCGGAAAAGGGAATTACCCTTTCCGAAAACTATGCCAAACCGAAACTTAAGCAAGGGAAATAAGCTTATGGAATAAGCTAACTCCCAAAACTAGCTCGAATTCAATAAGCTGATCAAATAAGCACTTAAGAACAACTTATCTAAACTTCTAATAAGCAAAAGCATAAATCGAATGATAAAAAGATGAACTTTTTTTATAAAAACTTTCAAAAGTAAATAAGCTAAATCAACAAATAAGCCAATAAGAACAAGGATCTCAAAGCTTATTTGTGTATAAACTTAAGGAAACATAAAAGGAATCAACTTTTTAAGCACAAATCATTGATGAACAACACGGATCATACGAAATTTGTACCAAAATCAATCAAAATCAAAGAAAGGAAGGATGAGATTAAAGATTAAAAGATAAAAACTTGAACTTGATTAATGAAAGATAATACAAACGTTTGAATTTGAAAGAGAAAAAGATGAAATCTAGTGAGAGAAAGTTTATAACTTTCTCTCTCTAAAACTAGAGAAATCCAAAAACTAAAAACTAACTAAGTGTGTGAAATTTGTGAAGTAAGGGCCTTTATATAGGCGTGTGTATGGGCTTGCAAATGGGCTTGGTTTTGGGCTTCTTTTCTTCTTCCTTCTTTAGTCTTCTCGTCTCTTTTAATTAAACGTTTTCGACTTTGGATTTTTAGAAGTGTCGGTGAATAATTCCAACTCGTCTTATAATCTTTTATTTAATAGACTCGAGTTCTTCGACATATATGAATCTTCCATCTTTGGCTCTATTCTTCGATAAATCTTCACATAGGCACAATGACTTCAAATCCTTTGCATCTCTTGGACAATAGACTTCGTCTTGAGTCTTTTTCCTTGATAAAGCCCGTGCAATCCCATATTTTCTTCATTATTCATCCGGTTGACTCTGAAAACACAATAAACACAAAAACCACGCATAATTCCAAACAAATGATATTAAATACGTGTTTTGGTCTCATTTTAGCCAGAATTAAGTGGTAAAAGGATGGGTGTTTTAACACCTATCAACTTTCTCTGTCTAAAACTAGAGAGAATGAAAAACTAAAAACTAAAAATAATGACTAACTCTAAATTTGTGAAGTAAAGTCCTATTTATAGGCGTCTCTTGTGGGCTTGTGAATGGGCTTTGTTTTGGGCTTCTTTTCTTCTTTCTTCTTTAGTCTTTACGTTTCTTTTAAGTAAACGTTTCCGACTTTAGATTTTGAAAAGTGTCGGTGAATAATTCCAACTCGTCTTATAATCTTTTGTTTAATAGACTCGAGTTCTTCGACATATATGAATCTACCATCTTTGGCTCTATTCTTCGATAAATCTTCAAATAGGCACAATGACTTCAAATCTTTTGCATCTCTTGGACAATTGACTTCGTCTTGAGTCTTTTCCTTCGATAAAACCCGTGCAATCCCATGTTTTATTCAATATTCATCTGGTTGACTCTGAAAACACAATAAACACAAAAACCACGCATAATTCCAAACAAATGATATTAAATACGTGTTTTGGTTTCGTTTTAGCCAGAAATAAGTGGTAAAAGGATGGGTGTTTTCATACCTATCAATGATTGGGCAAGGAATGCGCCTCGCCGTAAGCAAGGCTATGGAAGCTCCACACCTGCTACAGGCATTCGCCGGGGTCATGTCGGATGGAATCGACCATGGTAGGCATGAGGGTTTGGTTAAGGCTGCAGAATTGATAGGGAAGAACGAAGACATCATGCAGCATACCTACCATAATCCTTCAGCTGCGGACAATATGACCTCGTCGATGGATGCCCTGGTAGAGATCCAACATCCTCTTCTGGATGAACTCGAGGCGCTTAAGGATGATCCGAAGGAGGCGGTAATGTCCAAGCTTACTGCGGATCCCATCCCCTTGACCCTGCCTACATACGACTCCGTGTCGAAAGTGATGAAAGGTGAAAAGCTGCTTGTGGAGGCATTGGATGCGACTGCGGTCAAGGCACAGGCTGTAAAGGACGCTCGCGGGGAGGCCCTCCATGCTCTGATTGAAGAAGGAAAGAGAGACATAGGGGAGTTCCTACATCCCTTGTAATTTATCTTGTAAACATTTGTAACTTTTATTCGTCCGTGCATGTACACGGCTAAGACTGATATGGTGGATAACTGTCTTTTGTTTATAAGTCCGTGATAACCACGACCATTTTGTTATTTATTTGGAAACTTGTGTATTTTTATTTTGTTAAATATCGTATACCGATACTGCATGAGGTGTCACGTCTTACACAAAAGGGAAAATACATTCAAGTCTATAATTTACTAGACATGCGATGTGCGTCTTTATTTATGCAAAGTACTACGTGAGCACGGCATACGGAAACTTATCACAACGTCTTGTGAGTAAGGTGTCTAGTAAGGATACATGATCCGCGCCGCTGGGGTTGCATCCCTCTTATGCGGCAAGTTCAATTAGTAGGTTCACTTAATCCTCTTACCCCGCCTGGAGGCGTATAGTACATGTACGGTGATTGAATGAATGCATATGAATGAAACATGGCATATTATAATAATAACTAAAATTCATATGACTAACAAAATCCTAAGAAAGAATTTGCACAAAACAAGTCGTGGAGCTAGCTAGGCACCACGGCATTTCATTAGAACGTTTACATTTTTTGTTTGAACAAGAATGATAAGTCCTAAAAAACAAAAAAGGAACCTAGACAAAACATAAGAAGCAAAACAGATAGAGTGCATGGATCTTCATTAAAGCCACATATAGCGAAGTACCCATGCGGAAGCCGTAGCTTTCAAAGATAGCACCTTTTGAGATTGGAGATGTTCCATGTGCGTTCCAGGTCGTGGCCATCCATGTCACGTAACTTGTACGCGCCTCGTCCCAAGGCTTCCGTGACCTCATACGGTCCTTCCCACTTAGGGCCCAGCTTTCCTGTATTCTCCGCCCGACTTGCCTCGTTAGCACGATAGACATAATCTCCTGGTCGAAAAGAAACACCTTTAACCTTGGCGTCATAATAAGCCTTCATTTTAGCCTTGAACTTAGCCTCATTAATGGCTGCTATCTCCCTTTTTTCTTCCAATAGACCGAAGTTGATTCGCAGCTGCTCGTCGTTCGTGACGACATTAACCTCCGCCGTGCGGATGGTAGGCATTCCTATTTCTGCTGGTATAACAGCTTTAGTGCCATAGGCCAATGCAAATGGAGTATCTCCGTTGGCTGTTTTGATCATAGTCCTATGTGCCCATAGAACATGTGGTAGCTCATCCACCCATTTGGCACTTCGTTCATCCAGACGTGCCTTGATGCTATTTCCCAAGAATCTGTTTGCTCGTTCCACAAGGCCATTTGTCTGCGGATGCTTAACAGACGCGAAGCGCCGTTTGATATTCAATGATGCACACCAGTCCTTGAATGGATTATCAGCGAACTGTTTACCGTTTTCCGAGATGATTTCTCCTGGTAGGCCAAAACGACACACAATGTTCTCCCAAACAAACTTTTTAACTTGTTTGGCCGTGATGGATTTGACTGCATTGGCCTCTATCCATCGTGTGAAGTAGTCCATCACGACGATCAAGAACTTAACTCCCCCCGCAGCTATAGGAAATGGTCATGCGATGTCGATTCCCCACTTATAGAATGGCCATGGGGATGTGATAGGTGTAAGCTCCTGCTGCGGATGTCGCGGCACCGGTCTATGCACTTGGCAATCACTACACCTGTGAATCATGTCGCGCGCGTCCCTGTGCATGGTAGGCCAATAATATCCTGTCCGTAAGGCTCTAGCTACCACGGATCGTGGACCTGCGTGCATTCCGCATAACCCTTCATGTATTTCACTGATTACATAAGTAGCCTAACGTGGTCCAACACACCGCAACCACGACTGCAAGAAAGAGCGCTTATAAAGGATACCTTCTCAGAGTTCGAAGTGTTGTGACTTCCTTCTGATGCACCGCGCAGCTTTTTCATCGTCCGGAAGGGTTTCACTAGTCAAATAGTTGATGATCGGGGTCATCCATGTAGGTTGATAGTTGTAGAAATACGTCTTTTAGGAAAAAGAACGTAAATAGGGTAAGCGTACACGACGATTTAGGAAAACCGTGTGTGAATGACCCTAAAAGTGAGTTCGTTCTCGAGGAGGTATAGGTGTTGTGAATTAACTTGTATTTATTTGAGATTAATATTAAGAAGAATGGGGGTGAGAAGAAGAAAAGACGGATACGTGAAAATTAAACTACGACGAAAACGTAAAACCGTAGAAAAACCACAAAAATTTAAAAATTATTAAATCCAAATTAAACTTAAAATAATTATAAAAATAAATCTAAAAGCTTAAAAATTATTCTAAAAATGGAAATGGTCCTAATTAATGACAAAGAACCTAAGAAAAATGAAAAAGAAAGAAAAATAAAATTTTGAAAATTAAATAATAAAATATTATTAAAATAATGCTAAAAATAAAAAGTTTCTAAAATTTAAAATAAAAAATTTCTAAAAATCCTAAATAATATAATTAAGAGAAAAACACAAATTATAGCTCCTAAACCTTTTTTAATAATTTTATAAAAATCTTTAAAGTTTATTAAAAACCTTAAAATATTATAAAATTAAAAATAAATGTTTTTGAAACCAAAATTATATGTAAACCTCAAATATATTAAATAAAACCTAAAAACTATTTTTCCTAAAAATAAAAACTATTTTTGGTATTTTTTTATGATTTAATAAAAAACGTCTATTAAATAAATTCTAATAAATAAACTAATAAGTGGAAAAATATAAAACCAATTTTTAAAAATCAACAATCCTAATAAGTTTCTATGAAAAATAAAAAGAACAAAAAGTAGCTTATAAATAAGCTGGAATTTAGCTTAAAACTTACGGCTTATATTAATAAGCAAAAGAGAAAAGTGGTTAAGTAATTAACAAATCCTCCCTTGGTCAGTAAAAGACCCAAGGGCAGGATGGTTAAGGTGTTGGTGTTGTGAACGGGGTGACCAGGGTTCGAATCCTGAAACCCCCCCCTTTTTATCACTCAGTTGCGCCGCAATGCTTTTGTCTTGCGCCGCAACTAGTGAAACGAGAATACCTAGATCAGCAGCTCCTTCAGTTGCGCCGCAACTAGTAGGTCTTGCGGCGCAATACTATGCAAAAACGTGCCTGGTTGTTTTCTGATGAACCAAACAAGTGCACACTTGTGCACTTTTGATGCCAAGAGGAGCTTGGTAATGAGCTTTGTTTGGAGATATTTTGGATCAATTGGGGCACCCTTGAGCTTGTTGAAGCTCAAGGAGTTAAGCACAAGTAAATGTAAGCAACAAACAATCAAAAATCAACAATCAAAACTCATAAAATCATGCACCAAAGATAGGACAACACTTATGCAGATTTTTAACAACCTTAATCCTTTTTTACCATTCCAATTAACTTCTAACTTAATCAAAATTAATTTACCAACTTACTAACACCTAACTTAACCTTAATCAAGTTGTCTAACACCTTTTAAGATCAAATTCTAAGCACTTTGCCCTGCTAATCCGTATTGCCAAACACCACTTTAAAAACTTGTAAACCAAAATTATCAAACCAAAATACTTACAAAAGCTACCAAATTGATTCCAAGTGCATCTAACATGTAAACATACACATTAGAACACAAATCATTCAATATAAACACACTTAATCACCAAATCACTTAAGATCATACCAACTAGCTATTTTATGAACTTTAAACAAGGAACAAGATTTGTACCTTAGGGCTTTACATCCAAAGCCCTAGAGGGTGTGTAACCCTCCTCCAATCCAACCCGGGTTGGAGCTGACAACTAATCAACAATGATCCAACCTGCAAAAGAAAAATCAAAGAAGAAAAACACAATATATCCAAATATCTGTTTTCACCTTTTTTCTTTCTTAAAAATCTTTCCAAACTTCTTAAAACTTACCAATACGTTTTAAAAACAAATCTTAAGTCCAAAATCAAAACTCTTTCCACTTTCACTTCAAAAGCTTGATTTCAAACCTTAAAAACTTCCTTTTAAAACTACCTTTTTGAAAAACTTAACACACAAATCTTATAAACTTGGAACTCAGCCTTAGCATATACTCAATACACAAACTTTTTAAAAACAATAAAAGGAATTATAATTGAATTACTCAAACACCAAACTTTATTTCTTTTAAAAAAGGAATTACAAGAGATATTGCTAAAAGCTGGAACAAAGGGATCACCACAGCTTGGGTCTCCTTTTATAGAGCCTATAGAACAATCTAGAATAGAAAAAACTAAACCCTAATCATAAGAAAATCCCAAATGTGCCCTTGAATGGTTTTGAGTGCATTTTGTCCTCTCATTTGATCTTGGCCTTTAAATTTTGCTTTGTGAGCAAGCATAGCATCTTGGACGTCCATTTTGCCACGTCATGATGCTTGGGGGCTAAGGAATGATGTGATTGGTGGATTGGGGAATTGGGGGTTTGGTGCACATGAGTGGGATGCAGGTTTTTAGGAGTGGGTTGAGTTTTGGCATGTGTGAATTAAGTGTGTGAGAGTTTAATTGAGATTTACCCAAGTTTAAGTGAAGGTAAATTCTGGGGGAGTAAAAATGATGAACAGTGGTCCATTGATCCGTTTTTTTGGGGGAGTAAAAGTGTTAGGCGCATTTTTTTTCAAATGTTTCAGCTTTGTCACTTTTGGTCCTTGGTTTTTGGTTTTTTTGGCTTTTAAAGATTTCCAGCCCTAAAACTTGCATCCCTTTGATAATAACTTTCATCACTTGACAATTTTGGCACAAACTTTCCATAAAGATGTTTCAAAGGCAATTTTTGTCATTTGGTGATTTTTCAAGGACTAATCTTGGACAATTTGATCTTCAAAGGTCTTCAATGAGTCTTCCACTTTATGAGGGACCATTGTTGGCAATTTTGAATTGTTGAGGGACTAAACTTGCCATTTCTTCAAAGTTGAAGGACCTTTTTGCAATTTTGACAAACTTAAGGGACCAAACTTGTAATTATCATTATACAAGGGTTTTAAGTGTCATTTATTCATTCATTGAGGATCAATCTTGTTTGTCTTCAAGTCTTCAAGGGTATTTGATGAAAATTCCATGATTAGGGCCCGGTTCATTGTACGGCTTCGTTTCTCGTGTTTGTTTTTCCTTGTATCTTGTGATCTTTTGTCTTTTTCACGATATCCATACCTAAAACACACAAGTAAACAAACACAAGCATATATATGGTATTTTATGACATTTTAGTGCATTTAAAGCCCGAAAAGAACGATGAGATCATGTATAAATGCCATCTCATCACTCCCCCATACTAAGCCATTGCCGTGCCCTCACGCAATGCTAGAATAAAGTATCTAAGCATCACCAAAGTTAAATTTTATTAACCTTTATTGAAGAGTAAAAGACTTGCAACATACTACGATGATGTGTAAAGACATAATGTATGATTTTCATTACCAAAAGGTGACTTTTAGGGTCTAAGAATAGAAACAAGTTAATGTCCCTTAGAGTAAACTTCGTCATCCTTGATTGTCATACATTCCATGCTAAGTGCAAAAACAAGATCATTGTTGGTACAAGTCACAATGCTAACACTACTCATACGTCCAAATTGTGTAATACTTTTTCTCCCCGCAATCCTAGTTATTATAAAAGGAAATGGGTTACTAGCATTTTTTATCTAATTGTCATGGATCACAAGTGATTCATATTGACTTTATTTAAGTAGTTATTAGTCCGAAAGCAAAGTAGCACGATTTGATCAATAGTTAGCCGAAGGACAAAATCTTTTAAAACGGCTTCTCGTGTATCTCCTTAAGTTCATATCTTGGCATAACTCGTTTCACGATTTGAGACCTTTCTCGGACCGATATTTGGCATGTACTTCATACTTTAAATCTTGGGAAGACGTTCTTGAAATTATGGTCTTCTCTTCATATATTTGGAATTTCTTCACTTGACGTTTTTGAGAGATTCTTCATATAGGACCACGACTTCATCATTTTTCTTCAATCTTTACTTTGGATTTTGATATACAACGATCCGCCTCCTTTTCGGACTTGGATATATTTACCTCATACCTTGTTAGGGTCTTTTTGGATAGACTTTCTCCATTCTTTAGGGGAGTAATAGCTTCTCGTCGTGTGTCTCGATCCTTCATATTGATTTTGGAATAATGATACTTCACATCATCTTTGGATCTTTAGCAAAAATAGAGCTCCTCATGCCTTGTTAGGGCCTTTTTGGATAATCGCCAATCTCCGCGTCCCGTTTCAATAAGTTATGCCTTGGCTATGAACTCTATTCAACCCCGAGCAACTTTTAAACGATCTTGCGCTAGAGGCTAAGTAATCTTTCAAACCGTACGACCTTACTTATTGCAATTATGTTTTATTCCTAATGCATTGATCTTATGGGAAGAAAAAGCCACAATTAAAAACATATGAGTTTTTGAAAGAACACTTTCATGTTCTACGTTTAGCATGATCACTTGTCTAACTCTATCATTTCTCGTTCTTCACTATTTAAAGACCTCTAATTAAAGAGACTCGTGAATACTTAGCCATGCAAGTCAAAATTAAGCCAAATTTGGATTAGCTTTCATTAAGACTATATCAAATCAAAGTTTTGGGTTTTCAAGCCACCTATAGGATCTTGCACTTTCTTGGACTTTTTCAAGTTTAGAGAATGCATTTTATAGTTCCCTTGATAAGTGACTTTCTAGAATCAATTATAGGAACTTGCGAAAAGTTCTTGTTCTTAACCCGAATGAATTAAGACTTTCGCGTTTTAAAGCTCCCTATATAAAAGTCTAGCAAAACTTGAATTGAGCGGGTTAAGGAATGTAAAGGGCTCCAAATGCCCATCAAGTCAAAAATTAACTCTTATTCTACCCATCGGAAAATATACATTCGTGTCTTAAAAACACTTATGAAAACTAAGAAAAATTTTAAAATTTGGCCATTTTTAGCCTTATTAGCAAAACAAAACATTGAAGGTTGGAAAACGTGAGGGCGTAGCAAAGCAAGTACCTATTCACCCCCCCATACTAAAAGTAAACATTGTCCTCAATGTTTCGAGTCTAAAGGTGGAGCACCCCCATACTAGAGACGAAGAATCGAATGCTTAGGATCTAGCATGGAAAGGGTGATCAACAATATATCTAAAGCCGTTTATTAATTATGCTAAAAGATAATTGTTAGAACAATAAAGGATATGTCATGGATTCGTGAAAAACTTCTTCAAACGAATGATGGAGGCTCACGTAAACGAACACGAGAGTCTTCAATCGTAGATGATGATGATGATCTAGATAACACAATCACAAACAACCACGAGACAACGAGTTGGAAGGGTACAAGTCCCCTTATTAGTGAATAATAAAGCATAAAGATAAGCATGGGATCTCCCCCACGAGGCACCTCGTTTTTGATTACCGAGTCATGAGCTTGACTCGATCCCCCTTAAAATGTGAACATTTAGGGAAATTCATGGTGTGGTCAATTTTTGATGGGGCTTACATGATAAACAAGGCCCAAAAAGCAACCGGTAAAAAGGACTAATTCCTTAGATGATGCAAAATACCGGGGTCGAAGATGGCGTTCTCGTTTCCATTGGAAAAACAAATCAACACCACTTGAACATGTGCCATAAACTCAAAGAGTTTGAAGAAAATAGATGGGAAATAGAAGGGTGAGACAATTGGTAAGACAAACGTTTGAGCTACTCGAGGTAGACTCGCACCAAGCAAATAGTTATAGTTTCCATTTATTGCATCGGTGGAAGACCGAGATTTCCCTTTACATGAAATTCCGGGATCGAATATCTCGTCCTCGGTGGACAAGGATGAGGGAACATAAGGGGCTTCCCCCATACTAGAACCACACAAAACATCGTCAAAAGGAGTAGACGAGTTTGTAGTACTCAAATCACGTGGTGATGACGGAGTTAGATTTGTAGAAAAATCAATTAAATCACATTTAAGATCTTTTCCTTTGTTATCTTTTAAACTCTCCTTATGAAAACCCTTTTTAATTATGTCGAAAATATTCGGTGTTTCTAAGACGATGTTAGTCACACTAAAAATTCTCACATTTTGAAACCGTTTTGGTTTTGGTGGTGGCAAGTTCTCAAAACGTTTATCGACGAAGAAAACCTCCCCATCGGGGCCAACATATTCATCATCCGAAAGATCTTCCGTAGAAACCGGCAACTTATCAACACTTTTCAAGAATGAAGGTGAAGGATTTTTCGATTCAAGTATTGACGGTTTCTTCTTTGTAGGCTTAGCACTCATAACCTCCACCGGCGGAGGAAATGGTAAATTGTTTTTGGAGACATTCCCTAAAACTCTTGGTGAAAATTCTTTGCAAATGACATTGGTCGAGTCACCATGGTTTAAAGTTGCAATAGAATATACATGAGAAAGATTGGAGTTTTGTGTTGCATTGATGACAAGTTCTTCTTCATTGAAACGAAGGGTGATTTTACGAGCATGAACATCGATAAGTGCTCGTGACGTATCCAAAAATGAACGACCCAAAATGAGAGGAACTTTTCGATCGATGGGAATGTCTACAACGATAAAGTCAACGGGATAGTAAAACTTTCCGACTTTAACGAAAACGTCCTCGGCTACTCCACATGCCATGATCGTAGAATGATCGGCCATCTCGATGGACATGTTCGAAGGAGTAAGAGCCGGAAGTGAAAGCGATTTGAAAGTCTCGAGAGGCATTAAATTAATACTAGCACCAAGATCGGCCAAGGCGTAGCATTCCTCCATATCTTGTATAGCACACGGAATCAAAAATTTACCGGGATCACCGACTTTTTGTGGTATGCGGCTTAGAAAAACCGATGAACAACTAGACGTTTGTTGTAACTTCTCTTTGTTGTTTAGCATACTTTTGAAGTTTGCGGCGAATCGAGGCATCATGATTAAAGCATCGGCAAAACTTATGTTAAAATGCAAATCACGAAACATTTTCATAAATAGCTCAAATTGATAATTGTTCCGTTCTTGTGCTTTCTCTTTGTTACGTCTCGAAGGGTAAGGTAAAGGTGGTGTGGGTAAGTCATTAGGCAACGGCCTTGGAATCTCGGGTTCCACAATTGGTATTGGTGTAACCGTAGGTGTGGTTTGAGCGGTACTTCGTGGGATTGTAATGTGCTCCTTTTCGACCATCACTTCGGGTTCTTTCTCGATTTCCTTCTCCGTAGAAGTACTTGTACGAGAGATTGGTTCCTTGAAAGTTTTACCACTTCGTGTAGTAATAACCTTCATTTCTCCCCTCGGGTTGTTAATGGTATCACTAGGAAGACCACCCGAAGAAGAGGGCTTACACATGATAGCTTCAAACATTTTAGCCATTCGGTCCTCAAATTTTGATTGCCTAGCATCCGCTTTCAATAACTCTTGCTTAATCTCATGTTGTCCTAATTCCATCTTTTGTTGGTTTTGTTGAAGACGTTGGACATTTCCTTCCATTTTGTTAGCATGAGTTTTAAGTTCATTAGCAAGTTCATTTTTAAGCTCGTTTTTCAACTCGGACCTTAAGCTAATCATCTCACGTTGCATATTATCAAATTAGCATCATTTGCTTTTGCATAATCTAAAAATTCTCCTTGCAAATTTTTCGTGTGAGCATTTTGAAAACCTTGTGTAGTATTTTGAAAATCACGGTTTTGGTTTTGATTAGAGATTTGTCCATTCCCACTTTGATAATTCCCTTTGTTGTAATTGCGTGTGTTGCCTTGGTAATTACCTTGGTTGTTGTTTCGATAATTATTAGCATTTTGATTTGGTGGAGCTTGATTTTGGCGGGAACCTTGGCCGTTTTGGTTGTAAGTTCCCGTTGCTACATAAGCACTCGAAGTGTTACCATCCGCGGTAATGCACTCGGATAAATCATGAGCTCCTCCACACGATAAACAACTCTTAGCAACCGCTTTAACCGAAGCGGAATTGGAAGCTTCTTGAGCCTTCCAATGGGACATTAGATTAGCAAATCTATCAAAAAACCGATTTTCCTCATTAGCTTCATCATGTAAGGCATTAATGCTACGAGACGATTGTGATGACGATGACGAACCCATGTTGGCAACACTCGGTGTGTTACGAGGGCTATAAACCTTAGATCGATTTTCAATGATTTGTAAAGCCTCATTTGTCGTCTTGCACAAAAAATTACCACCCGCGGCGGCATTCAAATAATCTCGTTCATGATCATTAAGCCCATTATAAAAAGTATCAATTTGATGCAATTCCGAAAAATCATGGTGAGGACATTCATGTAACATCTCCTTAAATCGTTCCCATGCCATTGAAAAACTTTCATTGTTACGTTGCACAAATCGTGAAATCTCATTTTTTAAGTGTGTTGTTTTCGATGGTGGAAAAAACTTGTTCACAAACTTAGAAACGAGATCGGCCCATGTCAAAATCGAATTTGGCGGTTCTTTCTCGAGCCAAATTTTAGCGGGTCCATCCAACGAATATGGAAACAACATCATCTTAATGGCGTCATGCGGAACATCTTTGAATTTGCTAGTGGCCGTGAGACGGTTGAAATTCCTAATGTGGTAATGCGGGTTGTCTTTCTCGTGACCTCGAAATTTGTTTGCTTGTAGCATCGACATTAAACCCGTCTTAATCTCGAAATTCTCCGCAAGGATGGCGGGAATAACAATGGCCTCTCCAAAACCCTCGGTGGGTGCTTGTAGCAACTCCATCATAGTACGATTAGCCATTACGACTTCTTGTTCTATAATAGGTTCAACAATTGGAGGTTCTTCAACAATCAACGATCCTTGATTTGTTTGCTTTTGAAGACGTTTACGAGCTCGTTTAGCTTGATTACGAGTGATCATAAACTTCACGAAGAATGGGAGGTGAGCAAAGAAGATTCTTTTTGGTTGTTTTGTGGATTTTCAATTTTTTTGTGTTTTTGATGATATTTAATTTTTTTTGGTTTTTTGGTGTATCTTCGTAGACAACAATCTACAAAATTTCTCCTCGAATCAAACTCTTGATTAAAGAAGCCTCAAAGGAATGAAAACGATCACGTGGAGTGAACGCCTTCGAATGACTTTAGAACTTTGGTGAAAACCAAATTGTTCACGAGGGTTTAATCACAAAGAAAACCAAGCAAATATAGTATACGTATTAATACTTTGGACGGCAAAACCCTCGATTAGCTTTCAATCTCAAAATACTCACAAGCAAGCGGGGAAACGAGGCGGCGCGAAGCACTTAAGAGCCTTTTTCCTTAGGGTATATTTTATAATACCCGCCTTATACCCACCTTATAGTTTGTATTTTTCAAAATCGAGCTTCACGAAAGTATTTATCTATTTTTGCCTTTTCTTTTTGTTTGAGATTCGAATACAATGATCGAGTGATGAAATCCCGAATCAAGGTTGTGTTTTCACACTTTTGGAGATATTGTATGTTGGTTGTGATACTTAATACAATATATTAATAATATTCACAAAGAAAAACCGAGAAAACCGATAATACGTGTTAAGGGAGTTCCACTTAACACAAATACTATTTATGGATAATATCAAAAACAAAATTTTCCAAATTAAGACACGACACACCTCCCCGGCAGCGGCGCCATTTTGATAGTTGTAGAAATACGTCTTTTAGGAAAAAGAACGTAAATAGGGTAAGCGTACACGATGATTTAGGAAAACCGTGTGTGAATGACCCTAAAAGTGAGTTCGTTCTCGAGGAGGTATAGGTGTTGTGAATTAACTTGTATTTATTTGAGATTAATATTAAGAAGAATGGGGGTGAGAAGAAGAAAAGACGGATACGTGAAAATTAAACTACGACGAAAACGTAAAACCGTAGAAAAACCACAAAAATTTAAAAATTATTAAATCCAAATTAAACTTAAAATAATTATAAAAATAAATCTAAAAGCTTAAAAATTATTCTAAAAATGGAAATGGTCCTAATTAATGACAAAGAACCTAAGAAAAATGAAAAAGAAAGAAAAATAAAATTTTGAAAATTAAATAATAAAATATTATTAAAATAATGCTAAAAATAAAAAGTTTCTAAAATTTAAAATAAAAAATTTCTAAAAATCCTAAATAATATAATTAAGAGAAAAACACAAATTATAGCTCCTAAACCTTTTTTAATAATTTTATAAAAATCTTTAAAGTTTATTAAAAACCTTAAAATATTATAAAATTAAAAATAAATGTTTTTGAAACCAAAATTATATGTAAACCTCAAATATATTAAATAAAACCTAAAAACTATTTTTCCTAAAAATAAAAACTATTTTTGGTATTTTTTTATGATTTAATAAAAAACGTCTATTAAATAAATTCTAATAAATAAACTAATAAGTGGAAAAATATAAAACCAATTTTTAAAAATCAACAATCCTAATAAGTTTCTATGAAAAATAAAAAGAACAAAAAGTAGCTTATAAATAAGCTGGAATTTAGCTTAAAACTTACGGCTTATATTAATAAGCAAAAGAGAAAAGTGGTTAAGTAATTAACAAATCCTCCCTTGGTCAGTAAAAGACCCAAGGGCAGGATGGTTAAGGTGTTGGTGTTGTGAACGGGGTGACCAGGGTTCGAATCCTGAACCCCCCCCCCCCTTTTTATCACTCAGTTGCGCCGCAATGCTTTTGTCTTGCGCCGCAACTAGTGAAACGAGAATACCTAGATCAGCAGCTCCTTCAGTTGCGCCGCAACTAGTAGGTCTTGCGGCGCAATACTATGCAAAAACGTGCCTGGTTGTTTTCTGATGAACCAAACAAGTGCACACTTGTGCACTTTTGATGCCAAGAGGAGCTTGGTAATGAGCTTTGTTTGGAGATATTTTGGATCAATTGGGGCACCCTTGAGCTTGTTGAAGCTCAAGGAGTCAAGCACAAGTAAATGTAAGCAACAAACAATCAAAAATCAACAATCAAAACTCATAAAATCATGCACCAAAGATAGGACAACACTTATGCAGATTTTTAACAACCTTAATCCTTTTTTACCATTCCAATTAACTTCTAACTTAATCAAAATTAATTTACCAACTTACTAACACCTAACTTAACCTTAATCAAGTTGTCTAACACCTTTTAAGATCAAATTCTAAGCACTTTGCCCTGCTAATCCGTATTGCCAAACACCACTTTAAAAACTTGTAAACCAAAATTATCAAACCAAAATACTTACAAAAGCTACCAAATTGATTCCAAGTGCATCTAACATGTAAACATACACATTAGAACACAAATCATTCAATATAAACACACTTAATCACCAAATCACTTAAGATCATACCAACTAGCTATTTTATGAACTTTAAACAAGGAACAAGATTTGTACCTTAGGGCTTTACATCCAAAGCCCTAGAGGGTGTGTAACCCTCCTCCAATCCAACCCGGGTTGGAGCTGACAACTAATCAACAATGATCCAACCTGCAAAAGAAAAATCAAAGAAGAAAAACACAATATATCCAAATATCTGTTTTCACCTTTTTTCTTTCTTAAAAATCTTTCCAAACTTCTTAAAACTTACCAATACGTTTTAAAAACAAATCTTAAGTCCAAAATCAAAACTCTTTCCACTTTCACTTCAAAAGCTTGATTTCAAACCTTAAAAACTTCCTTTTAAAACTACCTTTTTGAAAAACTTAACACACAAATCTTATAAACTTAGAACTCAGCCTTAGCATATACTCAATACACAAACTTTTTAAAAACAATAAAAGGAATTATAATTGAATTACTCAAACACCAAACTTTATTTCTTTTAAAAAAGGAATTACAAGAGATATTGCTAAAAGCTGGAACAAAGGGATCACCACAGCTTGGGTCTCCTTTTATAGAGCCTATAGAACAATCTAGAATAGAAAAAACTAAACCCTAATCATAAGAAAATCCCAAATGTGCCCTTGAATGGTTTTGAGTGCATTTTGTCCTCTCATTTGATCTTGGCCTTTAAATTTTGCTTTGTGAGCAAGCATAGCATCTTGGACGTCCATTTTGCCACGTCATGATGCTTGGGGGCTAAGGAATGATGTGATTGGTGGATTGGGGAATTGGGGGTTTGGTGCACATGAGTGGGATGCAGGTTTTTAGGAGTGGGTTGAGTTTTGGCATGTGTGAATTAAGTGTGTGAGAGTTTAATTGAGATTTACCCAAGTTTAAGTGAAGGTAAATTCTGGGGGAGTAAAAATGATGAACAGTGGTCCATTGATCCGTTTTTTTGGGGGAGTAAAAGTGTTAGGCGCATTTTTTTTCAAATGTTTCAGCTTTGTCACTTTTGGTCCTTGGTTTTTGGTTTTTTTGGCTTTTAAAGATTTCCAGCCCTAAAACTTGCATCCCTTTGATAATAACTTTCATCACTTGACAATTTTGGCACAAACTTTCCATAAAGATGTTTCAAAGGCAATTTTTGTCATTTGGTGATTTTTCAAGGACTAATCTTGGACAATTTGATCTTCAAAGGTCTTCAATGAGTCTTCCACTTTATGAGGGACCATTGTTGGAAATTTTGAATTGTTGAGGGACTAAACTTGCCATTTCTTCAAAGTTGAAGGACCTTTTTGCAATTTTGACAAACTTAAGGGACCAAACTTGTAATTATCATTATACAAGGGTTTTAAGTGTCATTTCTTCATTCATTGAGGATCAATCTTGTTTGTCTTCAAGTCTTCAAGGGTATTTGATGAAAATTCCATGATTAGGGCCCGGTTCATTGTACGGCTTCGTTTCTCGTGTTCGTTTTTCCTTGTATCTTGTGATCTTTTGTCTTTTTCACGATATCCATACCTAAAACACACAAGTAAACAAACACAAGCATATATATGGTATTTTATGACATTTTAGTGCATTTAAAGCCCGAAAAGAACGATGAGATCATGTATAAATGCCATCTCATCACTGGTCCATCCTATTTAAGTATAGTAGCGACCTCCCCTTCTGTTATAGACTTCTCCTTGAGTATTTCCACCAAAACTTGTTTGGACAAGTGGGCGAAGCTTGTGGATGCAATCTTGCTAAGAGCGTCCGTCTTCTTGTTCTTACCTCTTGGCACCTGCTTGATGGAAAACTTGCTGAAAGCCGCGATGAGTGACTTGACTTTCTCCAAGTATCGGACCATGTTGTCCTCCTTAGCCACGTACCCACCTAGAATGTGGTTTGCGACAAGCCGTGAGTCCACATAGGCCTCATGGTTGCAGACTCCTATTCTAGCGGTGATTTTTAAACCCGCAATTAATGCTTCATATTCCGCTTCGTTGTTGGTGGCTGTGAAATTAAAACGGAGGGCGTACGTAAACTCCATTCCTTCCGGATTTGTGAGGATGAGACCAGCTCCTGACCCATCCGTACACGAAGATCCGTCCGTGAATAACACCCACGGTTCTGTTGGAGTATCGTTTTGTTTAACGATTGGTCCTTCCTCATCCGACTTCTCTATCAAGAAATCTGCCAAGATCTGGCCTTTAACAGCCGTCCTTGGCCTAGATATATTATGCTCCCCCAATAGAATGGTCCATTTTTGTAGCCTCCCTGCCACATCCGGTCTAGAGATGACTTGCATTATTAGTTGGTCCGTAATGACTACAATTGGGTGCGCCTGAAAGTATCGGCGCAACCGCTTTGTAGCAAACACTAGTGCCAAAACCAATTTTTCCATAGAGGAGTAATTCAGCTCCGGCCCTTGTAATGTTCTACTTATGAAGTAGACTGGAGTTTGTACCGTATCCCTATCTGTCATGAGTACCGCACTTATTACGCCATGAGTGGCTGAGAGATACATAATGAGTTCCTCCTTTGGTCGGGGAGCTACTAGCATAGGGAGAGATGCAAGGTGCTGCTTGAGTTGGCCAAAAGCTTCCTCGGCTTCCTTTTTCCACCGGAAGTCTCCCTTCCTAATGCACTTCTTGAGTGTCTTAAATAGGGGTAATGACTTCTCTGCGGATTTGGATAGGAACCTATTTAGCCCGGCCAGCTTCCCATTTAAGGATTGCACCTCCTTCCGTGTCTGAGGGGATGGAAGCTGTATCACTGCGTCCGTTTTCTCTGGGTAAGGTTTCATGCCATTTGGATCAATCATATATCCAAGGAAAATTCCCTCCGTTTCCCCAAACGTGCATTTCTTTGGATTTAGCTTCATGTTAATCCTCCTTAGTGTATCGAATGTCTCTTAGACATCCCGGAGAAGTGCATCTTCCGTATGACTTTTTATGACTAAGTCATCCAGATAGACTTCCAGGTTGCGGCCTATCTGTGATTTAAAAGCTTTGTCCACAAGCCGCTGGTATGTAGCACCGGCGTTCTTTAGTCCAAACGGCATTTTCGTATAACAATATACGCCTTGACTAGTATGGAACGCCGTCTTTTCTGCGTCCTCCTCCGCCATCTGGATCTGGTGGTATCCCTTCTATGCGTCTAGGAAGCACTTAAAGGGATATCCACATAGGGATTCTACCTTCCAGTCAATCTCCGGTAACGGGTAACAATCCTGTGGACAGGCTATGTTTAGGTCCGTGAAATCCACACACATGTGCCAACTTCCGTCATGTTTTTTGACCATGACCGGATTGGATAACCACTCGTGGTAGTATACCTCGCGATACTAAGATTTTGCTAGGTTCAATTTTACTCTCGATATCCCCTCGAATTGATCTCGGTTTAAAGTGGAAGGTTTGTTCTTGGTGACAAAAAGGGTTTAGTTATCTAATCTACTAAACAGGGAAATGAATAAAGTAAAGAAAGATTTAAGCTTAAAACAATTAAAAAGTAAAGCTTGAATTGAAAATTTAAATTAAACAGTAACTGGAAAAATTCCCTAACTGACAATACCCTATTCGGAATAAGTAGCTCAATGCGGAAAAGATGTCCTATTTGGAAAGTAATCCTATTCGGAATAAAGATGCAATTCCAATTCGGAATAAAAGTTCCCTATGCGGAATGTTGTACAATTCGGAAAAACAGGCTATTCGGAAAACATGTTCTATTCGGAATAAATTCCTTATGCGAAAAAAGGGCCTATTCGGAATATAGGGTCTATTCGGAATATACAAAATATTCCGAATAAGAAATAATTGAAGAAAGCTATTCGGAATAAGCAATATTCAGAATAAGAGAAAAAGGAATTGGCCTATTCGGAATGTCCAAAAGTCCGAATAAAGGAATAAGAAAAGCTGCAATTCGGAAAGAATGAAATGTTCCGAATAAGAGAAAAGGGAATACGCCTATTCGGAATAATTCTTGGCTGAAGAACAGTAACAGTTACGGCAAAAACGATTTTTGATTCAAAACACAAAATTACTCAAAAAGGGTTTACCAAACTAACCAATAATCTTTTAAATACTATAAGTAACAAATCCGAACAATAAAAACACTAAATCAACAACTTTCAAAAGCTTAAAATTAATCAAACAAGAACTTGAAGACTTTGAATAGAAAAGGAGATGAACAAGATGAATAGAAAGATTGTATTGAAAGATTAATGTAAAAGTTAACAATAGTAATGATCAAACACTTACAAGATTGAAGGAAAAATGAAAAATCACCAAACACCCTAATGGTGTTGGTGAAGCTACGAACCAAAGAAACTGGGGCAGAAAATAAAAACTAACTCCCTAATTGTGTGAAGGAAAAATCCTTTTATAGTCCTAGTGGTTGGTTGGTGAGTGGGCTGTCTCCCTTTCTTCTTGTCTTCTCGTCTTTTCAGAAAAGTTGACGTTTTCGATTCTGATCCGGGATTTGTCGACGATTAAATTCCACTCGTCTTTTAATTTCTTCGTTTAATAGACTTGAGTTTCTTCGACATATTTAAATCTTCCATCTTTGGTCCTTTTCTTCGATAAATCTTCAAATAGGCCCATTGACTTCAAATCTTTTGCATCTCTTGGACAATAGACTTCGTCTTGAGTCTTTTTCCTTGATAAAACCCGTCCAATCCTATGTTTTCTTTAATATTCATCCGGTTAGCTCTGAAAACACAATAAACACAAAAAACACGCATAATTCCAAACAAATGATATTAAATACGTGTTTTGGTCTTGTTTTAGCCAGTTTTAAGTGGTAAAAGGATGGGTGTTTACACACCTATCAAATCCCCTACACTTAACCATTGCCATGCCCTCATGCAATGCTTAGTGATAAAGCAAATTTACATTTTCCTCATAATCAATCAACCTTGGCCTTAAAAACATACTACTAAACAAAAATTAAAGTTCTAAGAGAAATTAAAACTTTAAAGTAAACAAAAGGATAGAAAACCATTTTCACTTGAAAATAGCTACATGGAAATAACTTGTAAAGAGATCAAGGACTTACATTAGGGCTTTGGTGCTGCGAAGATTTATCACCCTCAAGTTTCACGTTCCCCAAACTAAGCTTAAAAACGAGATCATTGTTATTATAAGTTAGTAAATCAAACACTTACACACATGGCTTAATTAAATGCTTAAACTCCCTTATTCCTAGGTGTATCTCTTATATTTTATTTTTGGTCTTAGAATGATCATGAAGATGCATTTTTGGACTTATTTCGATAGTTTATTTAGGCTGAAAGCAAAGTAGGACGATTTGATCAATAGTTAGCTAAAGGACAAAATCTCTTAAAACTGCTTCTCGGGATATCAAAAAGTTCATATCTTGGCATAACTCGGTTCACGATTTGAGACCTTTCTCGGGCCGATATTTGGCATGTACTTCATACTTCATATCTTCGAGAGACGTTCTTGAGATAATGGTCTTCTCATCATAATAGAGTTTCTTCACTTGGAGACTTTTGTGGGGTACTCCAACTTTGTTGACCACGACTTCATGATTACTTCTTCAATCTCTAATTTGGATTTTGAGATACAACGATCCGCCTCCTTTTCGGACTTGGATCTATTTATCCTCATACCTTGTTAGGGTCTTTTCGGATATACTTCTCCATGATCTTTATGGAGTTGATTGCTTTTCGTCGTGAGTCTTGATCCTTCATATTGACTTTGGAAATAATGCTTTTCACATCACTTTGGATCTTTAGCAACAAAATGGAATCCTCATGCCTTGTTAGGGCCTTTTCGGACTCGCCAATCTTCGTGCCCCGCTTCATAAGTTATGCCTTGGCTATGAACTCTTATCATTACCGAGCAACTTTTAAACGATCTTGGGCTAGAAGCTAAGTAACTTTTCAAATCGTACGACCTTACTTATTGCAGATAAATTATTAGCAAGTGATGGGAGAATAGGAAAATAATTACACCAAGTGAGCTTGCGCAAGAATACCGACTTATAATTGACTCTATCATTTCTCGTCCTCCACAATTTAAAATCTCAAGTAATGAGACTCGTGGATTCTTAGCCTAATAAACCAATTAAGGTCTACATGGTTAAGGATACTAGCTAGAATAAACTTGGATAGGTCTATTCGGGTTGAGTCAAAATAAACGCAACGGGCCTAATATGTCAAAGACTTCTAAACTAGCTACACCACTTTATTAATATTTTTAACTTTATTGTGGAATATATACATATGAAAGCAACGATAAAAATTTAAAAATTACGACTAAATGGCCAAAGTTAATAAAAAATATGAAAAATGTTGAAAAATAAGATTTTCCGGTTAAATGAAGGCATTTTCATGGAAAAGTCCACTTAAAACTTCGATAGAAGTCCCCCTACACTTAAGATAAACATTGTCCTCAATGTTTAAGCATGTGGGAAAAGTCTCCCCTACACTTATGACATTGTGCACGTTGGTTAACTCAAGTTAAGAAAGAGACGACTAACGTGATCAATTTCAAATGTGAATATGAAGAAAATTGAATCACGATAGTTGAGAGATAGAACCGGATTTCGGATAACACGGGAGCACGGTTCTTCAAAGGTTCCAAAAGTGCATTCATCCCTGTAATCACATCACCACACAAATACAAAGAACCTATAGAGGCCCCCCTACACTTAGGGGTTAAACATAAAAGGATAGATATTTGGGCTGCCTCCCGAAGAGCGCTTGTTTTTGATAACCGAGTCACGAGCCTGACTCGACCCAAAATTAGTTCATGGGGAACGTGGTGAGGGATGGAATCACCTCCTGAAAGGTGTCCTCACCAAAGTACAACTTCAGACGCTGGCCATTCACCTTGAAATTGGGCCCATTTGGCTGAGAAAGCTCAATGGTGCCATAGGGAAAAACATTGGCGATGGTGAATGGACCAGACCAGCGGCTCTTCAACTTGCCTGAGAAGATCTTCAACCGAGAGTTAAAGAGTAAGACTTGATCACCAACGTGGAACTCTCGGTTCTTGATTTTAGCATCGTGGATCATCTTGTTCTTCTCCTTGTAGATCAATGAGTTCTCGTAAGCTTGATTCCTTAATTCTTATAGCTCGTTGAGTTGAATCTTGCGAAAATCACCTACTTTGTTGATGTCGAAGTTAGCCCACTTCAAGGCCCAGTATGCCTTATGTTCGAGCTCGATAGGGAGGTGGCAAGCTTTCCCGTACACAAGACGATAGGGCGTACAGCCGATCGGGGTCTTGTAAGCGGTACGGAAAGCCCACAGAGCATCATCTAACTTATCGGCCCACGCGGCGCGATGCTCTCCCACAGTTCGCTCCAAAATTCTCTTCAATCCACGGTTGGATATTTCGGCTTGACCATTGGTTTGAGGATGATAAGCGGTGGAAAGACGGTGATTGACACCATACTTTGCCATGACTCTTGCAAATTGATCGTTGCAAAAATGAGTCCCGCGGTCACTGATAATAGCACGAGGAACACCGAATCGAGCAAACAATTGTTTCAAGAATTTACAAACCACCCTCGCGTCGTTAGTGGGCAAAGCCTTGGCTTCAACCCATTTGGAAACGTAGTCAACAGCGACAAGGATGTATTTGTTTCCTTTAGAAGAAGGGAATGGCCCCATAAAGTCGATACCCCAAACATCAAAGATTTCACACTCTTGAATGAAATTCTGAGGCATCTCGTCTTTATGTGTGATCGTGTCTTGTTTCTGGCACACATCACATCGTTTAACCATATCGTGAGCGTCACGATATATAGAGGGCCAATAAAATCCCGAATCAAACACTTTTTTGGCGGTGTAGTTGGGACCAAAGTGACCACCGGTGGGTCCTTTGTGGCAAGCATCAAGGATTTCTGACGCTGCCGGTCCGTCAACACATCGGCGGATAATCAGGTCGGCACATTGTTTGAATAGGTAAGGGTCGTCCCAAAAGTAAGTCTTAATGTCGGTGAAGAACTTTTTCTTTTGTTGGGACGTCAACCCTTCCTTGAGAATTCCACCCGCCAAGTAGTTTGCAAAGTCCGCAAACCACGGGGTTTCATTAGATTTCGAATTTATAGACATTAAGGTCTCCAAGGGAAAAGAATCATTGATTTCTTTGTTTGGATGATCCCCTTGGTAAGGATCCTCAAGTCTGCTGAGATGATCCGCGGCTAGGTTTTCTGCTCCTTTTTTATCGCGAATTTCGATTTTAAATTCCTGGAGCAGCAAAACCCAACGAAGAAGTCTTGGTTTGGAATCTTGCTTTGTCAACAAGTACTTCAGCGCGGAATGATCGGTATACACAATTGTGGTGGAAAGGACAACATAGGGGCAGAATTTTTCAAAAGCATAGACAACAGCTAAAAGCTCTTTTTCGGTTGTCGTATAATGCAATTGTGCCCCCGTCATTGTCTTGCTAGCGTAATGGATTGGTTGGAAGTGTTTGTTCACTCTTTGTCCCAGAACCGCTCCAATAGCAAAATCACTAGCATCGCACATCAACTCAAAGGGTAGCTCCCAATTAGGGGTAACCAAGACGGGTGCCTTAGTTAGCTTATCCTTAAGCGAGTTGAAGGCTTCAAGGCACTCTTCGGAAAAGATAAAAGGAGTATCTTTTTCCAAGAGGTAGGTCATCGGGCGAGCGATTTGAGAAAATCCTTTGATGAATCGACGGTAGAAGCCTGCATGACCCAGAAAACTTCTCACACCCTTCACGGTTGAAGGTGGAGGCAACTTTGCGATAACATCGACTTTAGCACGGTCTACTTCAAGACCGGCTTTGGAAATCTTGTGTCCCAGCACGATGCCTTCTTTTACCATAAAATGGCATTTTTCCCAATTCAAAACAAGGCGAGTGTCTTCACACCGCTTAAGCATACGTTCGAAATTGGCAAGGCAAGAACAGAAGGAATCCCCGAAGACCGAGAAATCATCCATGAAGACTTCTATGGTTTGTTCAACCATGTCATGGAAGATAGCTAACATGCACCTTTGGAAAGTCCCGGGGGCATTGCATAAGCCAAAAGGCATTCTTTTGTAAGCAAAAGTGCCATAGGGACAAGTGAATGTTGTCTTCTCTTTATCTTGGGGATCGATGGGTATTTGGAAATAACCCGAGAAACCATCAAGAAAGCAGTAATATTCATTACCCGCTAAACGTTCAAGCATTTGGTCCATAAAAGGTAGAGGGAAATGATCCTTTCTCGTGGCATCATTGAGTTTGCGGTAGTCTATACAAACTCTCCACCCAGTAACGAGACGAGTGGAAATTAACTCGTTGTGTTCATTGGGAACAACGGTTATTCCGCCCTTCTTGGGCACATAATGGATTGGACTAACCCATGGTGAATCCGAAATAGGGTAAATCATACCCGCATCAAGAAGTTTGATAACCTCTGTTTTGATGACGTCATGTATTTTTGGATTCACCCTTCGTTGGCTTTGAATTGTGGGCTTAAAGTCGTCCTCCATGAGAATTTTGTGTGTGCAGAAGTGAGGATCAATTCCACGAATATCAGAAATCTTCCAAGCAATAGCCTTCTTATGATCTTTCAACATGGTGATAAGTCGGGCTTTTTTTTCTTCCTTTATGTCCTTAGCAATGATGACTGGCGACTTCTTCTCTTCTTCAAGGAATACATACTCGAGATGGGGCGGCAACTCCTTAAGTTCTAAATCCGGAGGATTTTCGACGGGAGGCGTATTCGAAGTCGGAGTATCGATAGCAATGACCGTGGGAGATGGAGGAGAAGGATTGTCTTCTTTGAGAAGGTTTTCAATGAGGCGGAGATCTTCATCCCAATTGGTAGTAGAATCATCTTTGTCTAAATTCACATCTCCCATGGTGGCTTACAAATCTTTCCAAAGGAAATCACTTTCTCCAAATAGAGATAGTGATGAGTCGATAGAGGAAATGGTCTCAACATTGGGAAGAGAGGTAGGAATACTTTTACAAGCATCTTTGAAGTGTTCTTCACAAGCCTCATCAAGAACGTCAATAGAATTAACACTCTCGTATGAATAAGGCTGTTTAGAAAGCTTTCCCATGTTGAAGACGACTTTATCGTCACCCACTCTCATGATAAGCTCACCGACTTCAACATCAATGAGAGTGCGACCGGTCCTCAAGAATGGACGACCAACAATCAGTGGCACACGAGGGTCCATCTCGTAGTCGACGACAACAAAATCTGCAGGAAAGGTGAATTTGTCGACTCCTACAATGACGTCTTCGGCTATCCCCACTGGATAAGCAACCGTACGGTTAGCTAATTCCAAAGTCATTTTGGTGGGGACTAGCTAAGGGAGAGATAATTGCTTCCAAACACTTAGAGTCATGAGATTAATACTGGCACCTAGATCGGCTAGGGCCATGCAATTCTCTACTCTCGGGAAATTGCAAGGAATTAAGAAACGACCCGGATCACCAAGCTTGGTTGGCAATTTCCTTAAGAGCACTGCAGAGCAATTCTCATTAAGTTGGGTGTTGGCAATATCGAGGAGCTTTTCCTTGTCGCTCAGAAGATCTTTAAACATTTTTGCATATTTAGGCATGTGAGCGAGAGCCTCAGCGAAGGAGATATTGAAATTCAGTTGTTTGAACATTTTAAGGAAGTTCGAAACCTGAATATCGTCCTTGCTTTTGAGCTTCTCTTTCCTCAACCTAGATGGATAAGGTATATTGGAAGAAGAGGAAAGCTTTGGAAGAATAGGATCACTCACATCCTTGGGTGGAGGAGGGGTAGAAGGAAGAGGTGGAGAAATTGGGGAAGTAGAAGGATGAGGAATAGGAGCAGGTGACTTGTTCTCCTTAGTCACAATCATCGGTGGAGGTATAGGAAGCTCGGGTTCCTTGGTACCTTTGCCACTTCGAGTGGTGATTGCTTTCATCTCCCCTCTTGGATTCGTAACGGTGTTACTCGAAAGAGTACCCGAAGAAGAGGGTTGACTACCTTGGAAGAAACTAGCCATCATGTTCTTCAAGTCATTAGTTTGGCTATCCAACGTATTTCTCATGTCGGCTCTCAAATCGTTTCCTTGCTTGACCAAGTCCGCTTTCAGGTTGAGCACTTCTCTCTGAAGATTTCCCACTATCACATCGTTAGTCCTCATATAGGTTTCCACTTCTTGGTGACGAGCGGTGGGTTGGTTGGGAGGATCATTGTATGCGGGTGGTTGATAAGCAGGTTGTTGGTAAACTTGGTTGTTACGTTGAGGTGGTTGTTGTTGCTTGTGAGGAGGTATGTATGGTTGTCGAGGTTGTTGTTGTTGTTGAGGAGGGCGATTGAGGTTTTGTTGTTGGTTTGAGTTGGTTGGGAGAAAACCAGGTGGGGAAAGATAATTGTTAGAACGGTAGCTCAGCAAATTACGGTCACCTTGAGGTCGAGCTTGATAAGTAGGTTGAGGATAGGTGCCATAAGCCGCATTCACATTCTCAGCAGGGTAGTCTTGGGTGGCAGTACAAGTGGTGTAAGAGTGAGGACCACCGCATATCTCACAAGGTTGGCTGACAGCGTTAACTTGAGCGTTTTTAGCGTTGTTGATGTTGTTGTTGCTGACGGTGTGGGTGACAAGCGATTCAAGAAGCGTAGTGATTTTGTCCAATCGCTTGTCGCTGTCACTTGTGCTAGCACTAGCGACATTGGTCCGAACACTCTTGGTTTGCACACGAGATTTATTCTCAATGATGTCCCAAGCAGCATTGGAAGTCTTAGCCAATAGATTACCCCCGAGGCACTGTTCAGTGAATCTTGGTCACTCATGCTTAAAGCATTGTAAAAAGTATTAATTTGATGTACTTTGGTAAAACCATGTTGTGGGCATTTTCTTAAAAGGTCTTTAAAACGATCCCAAGATTCACTGAACGACTCATCGTACTTTTGTTCAAAATTTATGATTTCATTCCGCAATGCGGTAGTACGAGAGGGTGGGAAAAAGTAATTGATGAACTTAGTTTCCAAATCCGTCCACGAGAGAATACTCAGTGGCGGTTCTTTAGCAAGCCAATGCCGGGCTTGTCCCTCTAAAGAAAAGGGAAAAAGTTGTAACCTGATAACCTCTTATGGAACACTATTGAACTTGACCGTGTTAGTGAGTTGCAAGAATCTCTTGATATGGTCATGTGGGTCATCAATGGTACGTCCCAAGAATGGTTGAGCGGAGACCATCTGGATAAAGCCTCATTTTAGCTCGAAATTGTTGGCGGCAATTGGTGGTATAACAATTGGATCAGTGTTGCCATCTACATGAGCTTGTAGCAATTCAATCATCGGGCGATTATCCGGAAGGGGCTCATTGTTGTTGTTATTGTTCATGTTGTTGAAAGGCGGGTTGTTGTTGTTATTATTGTTGTTCGGAGGTGGTATGTTATTGTTGTTTTGTACACCAGCCATGTCTAAGTTATCGAGAGGCTCGGGCTCTTGATAAGACGTGGATCGAGTGCGCATACACCTGCAAAAGAACGAACAAAGAAAAACAAGGCAAAAATATTTTTGGTTTTTATGTTTTTTTAATTTTTTTTTATTTTTGAAAATTTTATATTTTTTAGGATTTTATGAAAATTTTTGATGAAAAAGTAACGTTCACGGGGAACGGATCCCAAAATACAAGTTCTCACAAAAAACTTTTGATCTTAACGAGAAGAGCCGGCAGCGGCGCCATTTGATACTAAGATTTTGCTAGGTTCAATTTTACTCTCGATATCCCCTCGAATTGATCTCGGTTTAAAGTGGAAGGTTTGTTCTTGGTGACAAAAAGGGTTTAGTTATCTAATCTACTAAACAGGGAAATGAATAAAGTAAAGAAAGATTTAAGCTTAAAACAATTAAAAAGTAAAGCTTGAATTGAAAATTTAAATTAAACAGTAACTGGAAAAATGCCCTAACTGACAATACCCTATTCGGAATAAGTAGCTCAATGCGGAAAAGATGTCCTATTCGGAAAGTAATCCTATTCGGAATAAAGATGCAATTCGGAATAAAGTTCAATTCGGAATAAAAGTTCCCTATGCGGAATGTTGTACAATTCGGAAAAACAGGCTATTCGGAAAACATGTTCTGTTCGGAATAAACTCCTTATGCGAAAAAAAGGGCCTATTCGGAATATAGGGTCTATTCGGAATATACAAAATATTCCGAATAAGAAATAATTGAAGAAAGCTATTCGGAATAAGCAATATTCCGAATAACAGAAAAAGGAATTGGCCTATTCGGAATGTCAAAAATTCCGAATAAAGGAATAAGAAAAACTGCAATTCGGAAAGAATGAAATGTTCCGAATAAGAGAAAAGGGAATACGCCTATTCGGAATAATTCTTGGCTGAAGAACAGTAACAGTTACGGCAAAAACGATTTTTGATTCAAAACACAAAATTACTTAAAAAGGGTTTACCAAACTAACCAATAATCTTTTAAATACTATAAGTAACAAATCCCAACAATAAAAACACTAAATCAACAACATTCAAAAGCTTAAAATTAATCAAACAAGAACTTGAAGACTTTGAATAGAAAAGGAGATGAACAAGATGAATTGAAAGATTGTATTGAAAGATTAATGTAAAAGTTAACAATAGTAATGATCAAACACTTACAAGATTGAAGGAAAAATGAAAAATCACCAAACACCCTAATGGTGTTGGTGAAGCTACGAACCAAAGAAACTGGGGAAGAAAAATAAAAACTAACTCCCTAATTGTGTGAAGGAAAAATCCTTTTATAGTCCTAGTGGTTGGTTGGTGAGTGGGCTATCTCCCTTTCTTCTTGTCTTCTCGTCTTTTCAGAAAAGTTGACGTTTTCGATTCTGATCCGGGATTTGTCGACGATTTAATTCAACTCGTCTTTTAATTTCTTCGTTTAATAGACTTGAGTTTCTTCGACATATGTAAATCTTCCATCTTTGGTCCTTTTCTTCGATAAATCTTCAAATAGGCCCATTGACTTCAAATCTTTTGCATCTCTTGGACAATAGACTTCGTCTTGATTCTTTTTCCTTGATAAAACCCGTGCAATCCCATGTTTTCTTTAATATTCATCCGGTTAGCTCTGAAAACACAATAAACACAAAAACCACGCATAATTCCAAACAAATGATATTAAATACGTGTTTTGGTCTTGTTTTAGCCAGTTTTAAGTGGTAAAAGGATGGGTGTTTACACACCTATCAATACCTGCGTCCACTAGTTTCCGTACTTCCTCCAATATCACTTGGCTGCGCTCAGGCACCTGGCCGCGCTTCTTTTGCTTGACGGGTTGGTACCCCTGGCGGATTTGGAGCTTGTGTTCTGCTATCGCGCGTGGTACGCCTGTCATATGCTTTGGCTCCCATGCGAATATATCTAGATTTGCACTTAAGAGAGAGCACATGGCCCTTTTGCCACTATCCGAGAGCGCCCCCCTTATGGATACTTCCTGTTCCGGATAATTAGGATGGATTTCCACCCTCCAATTGGAAGGTGGTGATCCCTCCTTGGGTGGAACAGGTGGAGCCGGTGTTGTCACGGTATGACACTCGGATGCTGGTACGATTGTGTTGTAAATGGTGATGATTCCTCCCTCAACAGGGAACTTGATCATTCCGTGTGCCGTGGAAGGTACCGCCCGTATAGCCAGAATACATGGTCTACCTATGATCCCATTGTACGGAGAATGTGAGCGTATCACCATGAAGTTCATCCACGCCGTAGTGGAGTGTTCCTCATTCCCAATGGTTACAAGCAGACGCAGTTGCCCTATCGGCCAGATGGTGTCTCCACTAAAGCCAGTGAGCGGCGCCGTGGCCGGTACTAATTGGATTCTTATTTCTGGCCGTATCTGCACAAAAAATTGTTCGTACAATACTTCTGTCGATGGCCCTCCGTCCACATACATGCGACGAACATTGTGTGTTCCAATGCTTATCTCAATAGTGAGAGGCGCATCAATCACATCGCTTGTTGTGATGGGGGGAATGAGATTTCCCTGCCGCGTGAAAAGTTTTGGCCAATTTTCTGCCTAGTGCGGCGTTGTCTGGATTGGATCATGTATATGGTCGAAGGTTTGTCCTTTTGGGGATCCTTCTTGTCATACTTCTTGTTGTCTTTTCCATCCTTCCAATCCTTAACCAAATGCTTGAGTTTACCTGATTTGATCAGTGACTCAATGTGCTTCTTGAGCTGGATACACTCCTCCGTGCCATGGCCCTTGTCATTATGGAACTCGTAGAAGCGATTTCCTTGCCGACGGTCCGGCGGAGTTGTCATTGGGGGAGGCCTCGGAAAATTTGCCCCTTCCGTCAGCAAGATCTCACGGTAGGACATCTTTAGGGGGGTAAACTTATCGTCCGGCTGTCCTCCTTTGTTTTGGCTCTTATAGTCTGAGCCCCTGCTATTTTTCTGATTGCTTTGACCGCCCGACTGTCTCCGGGACTGGTCGTTTGACCGGTAGCCGTTTCCTTTGGAAGGGTAAGCCGCGACAACCGCTGTTTCTCCCTCTATGAAATTTCTGACCCTTTCCATGAGGTCATCATATCCTTCTGGACGCTTGTCATTGAGACGCCTGATCAATTCCCTGTCTGTTATGGCGTGCATGTAGTCCGAGATTTTCAGGAGTTCCGACATTGTCTTTGTGCGCGTGCACTCGTCATTGAAGCGTTCAGTGAAGGCTTCTGTGGACTCCCCCGGCCGTTGTTTGACAGTTGCCAATGAGACCAGATCCCTATTATACTTCTTCCGCTGAGTATAATTATTCTTGAACGCAGTGCGTAGTTCCGTGAAGCTATCAATGCTTCGTGGAGGGAGTCCCTCAAACCAGTCACGGGCATTGCCGATCAACGTTGAATTGAACATTTGGCACCATATAGGCATGGGCCATCGCTCAATTTAAGCCTGCGTGTCAAATATTTTGAGGTGATCATCCGGATCACCCGTTCCATCATAGGTCTTGACACACGTCGTCATGCGACGTTTTGTGTCCTCAGAGTAGTTCCGTATACAGAGAGTAAAAGGATCTTCCCTGGGGTCCGCCCATGGACGGGTGAGCCTAGGGTCCTCCTACGGGTCACACCACGGAAGGGAAAGATCCTCCGCTTCTGCCTCTCGATAGTAAGGGCCACCATAATAATCATCATTATTTGGTGGTGGTGGAGGGGTACGCCTAGGTCGGCGACGCTTGGGCGGATGGTCATCCGAGTACTCTCCTGATGGATCTGGAGAAGGAGGCGGTGCCCCATCTCTTGGGTGAGGGCCGCACTTTTGAGAAGAGCCAGGAGCCTTCTTCCCAGTGTTCATCCTATCCCACACACTTGTGCGGCGAGCGGCTCTTGTCAGTTCTCGGTCTGGTCGCTCGGGTGAACCGTCAGACTTCTCTCCCCCCTCTCGAGACTGTGTTAATTCCTCTATGAGGCGATCTCCTATGCGCTCGAACACATTCCTAGGTTGAGGAGTTTCCTCGAAGATGCTCTGCTCCTGAGGCCGAGTCTTCCTTTTCCTCTGATTTTGGGAAGAGGTGATTGGCCCGGTATTGCCAAAGTTGAGTCTAGATTGGAGGTGCCTCCCTAGATTCAACCTTGATGCAATCCCTGGGACGATCCTATCAAAGTTCTGTGTGAGAACTCGAGTGAGATCCTCCTCGCTGAGTGGTTGGACTTCTACTTCCTCCTCAATCGTTGGTCTGCGCGACTCCTTGTTAGGGGGATTGGGCGCACTCCCTGGATCAGGGTTGTCCAGGGTTGAGGTAGGTGGGGGAGTTATAGAGATCGTGCTCGTCACCCCCATGGACTGAAAACCACCACGGTTACCAGGTCCGCCCGCTGGGCGGCTAGGGGATTGATTGGGGATGAGTATTCCTTCCCCTTGGGACTTCCGATTTCCAGGATTTGTGTTCCTGTGATTAGCTTGCGGATGCCCCTTCATCATTGGAAATTCAAGATGAGGTTTCACTATAGCTTAGTGTAATAGGTCCCACGGATGGCGCCAACTTGTTGATGCAAAAGTTGGGTGATCCTTGCTAGACCCGAATTAGGCTTAATTCGGGTTGGCTGGGCTCCGGCTCCTGCACCAAGTGAACTATATGGTTGGGATCCTGCACACTAAACAGCACGCGTTAGACTTACCGTGGGAATGTTTCCCACGATTAGACTCCGGCGTGAGAGTAACTATCGGTTTTAGGGTTTATGAGAATTGAGTGAGTTGGGAGTATAGAACGTAATACCTTTGTGGAACCCTTGGGGTTCCTTTTATAGGCAGTGAAGCCCTAATAGGCTGTCACTGATGCTTCGACCCCAAGGAAAGGATAAGCACCAGAATTAGATTGATTGTTATCTTCTAATTATGGTGAGTGAATATCCTCTTCTTTGGGATGAATCATATTCAAAGATAGAATATGATTCTGTCTAACCCTGTACCGGTCATGCCGGGCCGTGGGCCGCACACGTGTGTGCGGTTACTGTTCATCCAAGCCCATAAGCTTAAATAAAATTATTCCCACCCATCTATGATGGGCCGGATACGGGTAGTACCCGTGGGCCGGTTCCTGTACCGGCTGGGGACTATACGTCATCACTAAGTATTTTATAAACCTTAATTTAATTATTCATGCTTATATTTAATTAAATTGTATAACCTATAGTTTATTTAATTAACATGATATTATTAATAAACTACAAATAATTACATGCCTTATGATATTGAACCAGTAAACTTAAGCTTATTATATTAGCTTATTAATCCAGCTTATTTCTAAATATGGAAACTTTCTATTTCAGGAAATTATTAGTTTTGTAAACTTTCTATTTTTTAGAAACTGATCTATTTTTAGAAGCTAATCTACTTTTGGAAACTTTCTATTTTAGGAAACCTGCTATTTTTAGAAAGTTATTTATTTATACACAACGAGTATAATAATACAAGAATACAAGTTAATACTTAACCAGAATACATAGAATACATGGTAAACTCAGCATAACATTAAAATCAGTAAAACAAGACAAGAACATATAAAACAAGCTAAGACATGATATAAATAGTTACATACTCAGTAAATAGAATACTTATACATGTCCCCTATTTATGTAGCATTAGTGAGATCGGAGTAGGACTTTCATTTATTCGTCTTCTTCCTTCACTGGACACAAGGTACGGATTTCCCGTCCCTTCAGTATGGACATTCTTTCCTTATTAGGATTCCCCGTTTACAGCCAACTGTTTTCCCATTAATATTTTATATGTTTGATTACTTATGTTAGTTTAAGAGCCTAAGCCATATAATGCATGTCCAGTGTCACCTAGTTATGGAGGTACCATAACCATAACACTAGAGGCACCAGTGTTATGACTTCCCCATGGCGAAGTGATTGCTCGTGTTGTCCCTTTATAGTTTTGGCCATTATATTTTATTATCATGTGGGGCGTATGGGTTCATCCTAGTTACATGTTTTACAAGTATTACCAGAGTGAATGCGATGTGTGCCTTGCATCCTTTACTAGGAGTTGATCCCTCTTACCAAGACTATTTAATTAGAGGCAACCCCTCTAATTGCATAACGAGGTCTCCCCTCCAAGTATTTATGCACGGTGGAACCGCATGACCTATATGGGCTATTGGTTAATTAGTACAGATTTTACATAAAAACATAAGTATTTTCAAACTATAAAACCAGTTTTATGAGCATGTCTCTAGGTTACTTAGGACTTATACATTTCCGCTGCTATTATTCTTTTATGCTTATGTTATTCCATGTTATACATGTATATCCATTCACTGGGCGTTATGCTCAGCCGTTTTCCTTTCATGTTCCCAAATGGCAGGTACTCAAGGGTGCTCATAGACATTAAGCGTATGTGCATATGGATTGGAAGCTATCTAGCCTTCTCTACTTTATGCATTTCATCATACATTTTGCTTTTATTTCCTTGGACATTGTTTAGTCATTTTCCTTTACAGTACTTATGTTTGTGTGTGATGAGCTTATACTTGGACTACCGATGTTTGTTTCCGGTATTTCTATTCATGGTCATTTAATTTTTTTAAGACATTTACCTTGTATACTGTGATAACACGCCATAATCATGCGTGACATACCATTTACCAAAATGGGGTGTTACACTCCTTTAATCAATCTTGAATAACTAGGTTAGCTCATTTACAGTAGATTTTGGTAGGTTAGGAATAATACAAGGGTGATATAGTTGAGATGAAGTGTAGGGGGGAGCCTCTTTTGTATTTTGATGTTTGTTTTAAGGTTGCTCTCTCTCATTTCATTCATGGAGCTTATGGAGGAGGCCTGCGTACCTGGTTCACTTTGATACTTTTGTGATTCAAACTTGACTATTAAAAATGTCTTAAATGGATTCACGTTAGTTGTCTCTACCTTAGCTGGAGTTAAACAAAGTAAGAGGTGTCATAAGTGTAGGGGAGTGTACAAACAATCTCCTAAACATTGAGAACAATGTTTATCTTAACTGTAGGGGAGACTTCTATCGAAGTGACCTTGCCTAAACCTTTCCCTTTGCCTTCATGATAATTGGGAAAATTGAAATTTTCAACATTTTTAAAATTTTTGATAAACTTTGGCCACAAAAATATTGCATTCATCATTTTTGCATATCATTTTCATCTGCATACACCCTTCATTTTCCCTTTAGTTTTGCTTCTTCAAAAATATAAAAAAAACTTAATAAAGGATATATTTTAACAAATTTAGACATCTTTGACATATTAGGCCCATCAGGAATATTTGTACTCAACCCGAGTTTGCTTATTCAAGCTTACTCTAGCTAGTATCCTTAACCATGTAAATCATTTACTTGATTTATTAGGCTAAGCATCCACGAGTCTCATTATTTGAGAATTTAAATTGTGGAGAATGAGGGATAATAGAGTTTGAAGTAAGTGTAAAGGGCTAGATAAACCTCATATTAATTACTAGTGGCTATTTTACCCTCTTTCGTAACTTTTATTTTCTTTTCGACGCATGTATATATTGTTAATAAATAATCAAGTATGGTTTTTCGAATTTTTAGTCTCTTATGTATTTTTTACTAATCATTTGTGGTTAATATAAGTACATGTTGGGATTTTAAGTTTGAGATCTTTATACGTGTTAACCTTTTACTTTGGTTAGACAAATGGAAGGTGTTAATTTATTAGTGAGTGGTATGAGTATAAATACTCATATCATTTATATCAATAAGCGGACTTAAAATACATATTTTATATGAATTTTGTATTGCATATGCATGTTTTGTTGTTTCATGTGTATAGATACACAAATATCAAAAAGTTCACAAAACCGGCAAAACTGACACGAGTTTGAAGATTTAACCAAAAGCCAAAAGACGGGATTGTTATCAATAGTTTTGAGGTTTAGTGGGACCCACTTGAGATTTATTGGCCTGAAAGCCCATTTATAAAGTTGAGAATTTTATTTGGGAATAATTAAACAAGCCCAAAATAATAGCCCAACTCAACATTTGGGTCCAATATCAAACAAGCCCAAATTCAGAAAGAATGAGATAGATTGAGTTATTTAACTCGGGTCACAAGCCCAAAAGAATAAAAAAAATGAGACGGATAATGTTTATAAACTTGGTCAACATTACTCGGTCAACAAAAACAAAAGAAAGAAAGAAACGATACAAAAGAGATTTGGGGAAAAAGTTCTACATATATCCAAGGATGAACCCTAGATCACCAAAAGGGTCAATTGAAGGTCCAATCAAAGGGAGGTGAAGGTCACGCTGGCAAATCAAAGAAAAGGGGAAGAAAAAGCGCGTGTACATACGCGAGATTCTTAGTTCGAGGCGCCCACGTGGCACAATGATTCGTCATCCAAGCCACATGATTGGTCAATCATGTGTCATACCCTTCCATGTCAGATTAAACTAGAACAAATACTAGCCACGCTGGCGATCTAGGTGAAGGTAAGTGATTTTCTACCGTTGGATGGCAACTGAATGGAAAGGGAAGATGATAATATTTATCTAAGGGTCTAGAATCAAGCTAATCATCATCAACAAACTCACCCCCACCCTCGTGTTCAACTATAAATACCCCCCATTTCCCTATAATTTTTATCCCTTTTTCTGTCTAAAGTTATAATGTTAGTTTGTAGCTAGATTTGTAATTTCTATTTTAATTTTGTCACTTCTGCTTAAAAGTTAATAAATTCGTTTTTATTTTAATTACTCTTAAATTTCTGTCATTCAGCTTTATTAATCGATATATTTATAAATCTTGTCTACTTAAACTTATTATCGAGCCTTTGTCCGTGTAAGCTAAAATAATAGCTTATGTGGGATAAGGAGATCAGATTAGGGAAAAAAGTTTATTCCCACTGAATAATCATTAAATATAGATGTTGGTTTAAGATCATGTTCGTGGTTCGAGATTATGTTTAAGAGATCGAGGTCTTGGTTCAGTAAAATATTGTTCGGGTTAAGTTACTGTATTTAGCTGTTGGGGTGTTTTGTTGGCGTTGTGCAAGAAAAGTAAGTTCAGAGCTTACTTTGACATCAACGGTCTCACTTCATGTAACACCCCCAGACCGGGTATCACAGTGGTGGATCGATGAGCAAATAGCTTGCAAAGCACATATCATAATTATATGATTTTTGAAGGACAAATGATGTAGACATAAATTTGGTACAATCGTTTAAATCATTGAATATCATTTGTTATGAATATCCTAGTAAAAGATAAACCCCCGTCATTTTTATGCTCCTAAATGATGCTCAGTCCATGCTCAAATAATCTTGCTAAATAACCTAGGAAAAACATGCTTAAAATAGTCAACATAAAGTTGGTGAATTGATAGAGCTTTGTAAAAGTCATTATTTAGGATTTTAAGTTGTCCTATGATAGGTGTGTAAACACCCATCCTTTTTACCAGTTAACTACAATAATAACCGAGCCAAAACGTGTATTTTATGTCGTAAATGTCGTAATTATGCGTGGTTTGTGTTTTTGTTGTGATTTAGGACGAAATTGTGAAAAGGGGAGAAAACACGGGCATTTACGGGCTTTTATCGAAGAAAAAGACGAAAGACGAAATCAAGAAATCAAGAGTGCAAAAAGAACGGAAGTCCAAGACAAATTCTGAAGATTTATCGAAGAAAAAGTCAAAAGACGGAAGTTTACTTAAAGCCGAAGAACTCAAGTCTTATTTATTAAAGAATTAAAAGACGAGTTTAAAGAAATCCCGAGACAAAGTTGTTAAAGTCAAAAGATTAAGAAGACAAGGAATTAATCATGCAATTAAGGAAAGAAGAAAGAGGGGAGGAAGCTTCCTAAGCACCTCCCTAATCTCCCCTATAAATAGATTAGATTAGATTTCATTTTCTCTTGTTGGCTAGAGTGACACTAGTTCTTCCATTTCATTTTCCTTGCACATTTAAAAACATGTCATTTACTTAATTGTCAAATTTAAATACTTGTCTTGCATCTTAAATTCCTTTAATTTCAAGTAAGTTTCCTTTTAATTCTTGTCAATCTTTACTTTTATTGTTTGATCTCCTATCTACCTTTCTTTAATCTTTAATCTTTAAGTTTATGTTCATGTTTATGTTTTTGAGTTTTTATTAAATTGATTAAAGTGGGTTTTGATTATTTTGATTAGTATTGTTAGTTTTGTTGATTTGGTTTGTTTGATTATCATTAGTTGATCATTTGTGGTTAGTCTTGCTTAATCTTTTGGTTTATTTGATTAGTTTTTGTTTAGATTCGTGTTATTCTTTTTTCCCCTTGTTCTTTGTTGTTCATCTGTTTCCCAGGTACATTTCGGATCAACAAGCTCATTCTGAATCAAAGATTGTTGTGATTGTTCCGAACCAAGGTATTCATTCGGAATATATTCCGAACGAAGGATTTGGGGAGGTGTTCATCCGGAATAACTTGTATTCCGAATCAAAGTTTGTTCATCCGGAACATTTATTATTCCGAATAACGGTGATTCATTCAGAACTTCAAACATTCCGGATCAAGCCTTTCATTCGGAATACCAAACATTCCGGATCAGCAGTTCATTCGGAACATCCAAGTTATTCCGAACGAAGGAGTTCATTCGGAAGTATTCCGGATCAGTGGAAGAGGTGGTTCATTTGGAATATATTCCGAACCAAAAGGATATTCCGGATCAGTGACTTTTATTCGGAATAATTTATTATTCCGAGTGAAGGTGCTCATTCGGAACATTCCGAGTGAAGGACAACATTCCGAGTCAAGGAAAACATTCCGAACCAAAGGAGTTTATTCGGAATATATTCCGGATCAAGGTGATATTCCGAATAAAGAGTTTATTACGGATAAAGTGACATATTCCGAATAAAGGATTTATTACGGATAAAGCATTATTCCGAGTGAAGAAGAATCATTCCGAACGAAGGTGACATTCCGGATGAGTGATCATTCCGAACGAAGGATTATTCCGAATGAGCTGTTTTCAGATTATTTTTAGTTTCTGTTTTTAATTTTTAATTTTCAAGCTTTATTTACTTATAGTGCCAATTACTTTTTGTCACGTTTTTAGTTTCTCGCCATTTATTTTAAATTAGGTTTAGATTTAATTTTCATGCTCTTTACTTTAAAGTTTTGCACCTTTAATTTTACTACAACGACACAACTTTTGTTTCACCAAAGACGACTGAGTCGTACTTTAATCCATTTTTCAATTCGAAAAGACTGTGACGATAACTTTTTACATACAAAATCTCTTGTATCAAATGGCGCCGCTGCCGACTCTTTTCGTAAAGATTAACGGTTTTCTGTGAAAGACACGTTGCTTTTTGGGATCCGTTCACTTGTGAGCGTTATTTTCTTGTTTAAAAATTTCAAAATCCAAAAAAATTAAAATTGTTAAAAATCCATAAAAATTAAAAATTTTCAAAAATCCAAAAAGATTTTATTTTCTTTATAGTGTATATATATTCTCTTTGTGTTTGGTTTCTTTTTCTTTTGCCTTTGTAGGTGTATGCGTACTAGATCTTCAAATTATCAAGAGCCCGAGACTCGAGAAGATTTAGATATGGCAGGTATTAACAACAATAATAATCTATGGTGTTGTTCAGTATTTGATATAAAAGTCAAATTTATAGTTTCTAATTATCCCATTCCTTAATGTACTAAGCAGCATAAATCAAGTTCAGTAAGTTTTATTAAGAATTGCAAGATTAGGTTTAGTATTTCCTATATTTTCATTTCAGTATTTTACTAAGCAGTGTAAAATAATCAAGTTTAGCATATCAAAATATTTCCATTACAGTATTTTACTAAGTAGTGTAAAATAATCAAATTTAGTATATCTAAATATTTCCATTACAGTATTTTACTGAGTAGTGTAAAATAATCATGTTTAGTATATCTAATACTTTCATTAAAGTATTTTACTACACATGGTAAAATAATCAAGTTTAGTAAGTTTTACTAATCAGTGTAAAGTAACCAAGTTTAGCATTTCCATTATTCCAATTTTAGTATTTGCTAAGTAGTATATGATTAAGTTTATTAACGCAAACCTTATAGGTAGTAGCAATGCACAAAGCATTTATACAAAAGATAATTACATTTTCTATTAATCGAAACTGAAGCTTAACCTTCCATAGTTCTCAACAGATGAGAACGTAGTGTCTTACAAAAAGACACCCAAACCTAGTTCCAACATGGTATACATCTGTTGGCCCGGCCAAGGCACAGTGAGCATGACTCACCCAAATGGAAATGGTCAATCCTAAATAGATCTATTTATAACATTCGGACGATTTACAACAATTTAACAGTTTCTATAATAGGTAATTGTAATTAAGAGTATCATTCAATTTGAGTTCTATAGAATAAATGTAACACCCCCAAATTTATATAAATCAATACAGCGGAAGACTCGTTGGTGTTACGGGATAGCATATTACTCACATCATAGACAACGCTTAAAAATCGCGCCTTTTAATAATAAAGCGTTTCTGTTCATAAATATCAAATTTACATAGGTCCCATGTCATAGTCATTTCATAAAGTTTTACAAAAGACTTGAATGGAAATTGTTATTTAAGTGTGGGCCATGAATTCTTGTCGTCTTCCCGAGAATTACCTTTAAGTACCTGAGATAAAACATGTTAAAAGAAAAGGTCAGCGAAAACGCCGAGTGAATTCATAGAGTTTATAAAACCATTAATATATCATCGGTATATATTTATTACCAAAACATTTTATACAAATCCTTGTCAAAATCATAATATAGGCTTTTGCCTTCAAAACCATTATACGAACCAATGACGTAAAAACATCATACAATACGTTGTATAAGTTAAATAAAAACCGTTATATGAATATGGTTATGAAAAACCAAAACACGAACATAATATTAATAGTAAGACCCCGTATTGCTAGTCAGGCAATATATCGTAATTCAGTGCGTATAGCAGTATTTCGTTTTCTGGATTATTATAAGCCGCATGACATTGTTACCTTACTACAACAAACAACGAGTAGCTAGCCCAAAACTCATTTGCCCATCTAAATTAGCGTGTCGTCACAATAATCACGCTTGTGTAAATCTTCTCATACATAAATTCGCTTACCAATCAATGTGGCACGACGGGGATCAACCGTCAAGGCGCGAACTGGGGTGATCGTCCCCAAATAGTACTATTATATGCATAAGCGTGTACCAAATCCCGGTACTTCACAATTCATGCTAATGGGACTTTTAGTGACATAACCTAACTTTAATAATCCATTTTATTTCATTTATCGGGTCATATATTCATTAATCGGGTCATACAATCATTCGGGTCCAAATCAATAAACAAACAATCGGGACAAATGCTGTCCTATTTTATCAAAACTAACATGTTATCTCCCTCGCGGGTTTATAAAATATTTCATAAAAACATTTAATAGAGTGCGAGTCTATGAACTTACGTTGATGTGGAAAAGTGGGTTATCGGCAATTCGGATGTATGGTACGTGCTTCAATCACAAAAACCTATATAAATAATAATCGGTCTTAGACGTTTGTCCAATGACTTTATCAAATAAAAATTATGTATACATATGATGATTTTATATATATGATGATGATCAAGTGGGTTTATACATTCTCATTTACTCATTCATTATAGTGTTTATGTGTTGGTAACATTTTTATACTAGTTTTACTTATTTAAATGTTTTAGGCCCAATAAGCCTATTACAAGCCCAATACTTTTCATTAGCCCAATTATACCTTACATTAGTCCATTTTACACTTTTATAATCAGTATTATACTTTACTTTTTGGGCCCAAGTGGGTTAAGCCCAATAAGTAAATTTATAAGTGTTTTACCAACTAGTCGGGTTTATAGTCCAATAAGGCTACTTTGGCTCGTTAATGTCTATATGTTGTATAGCTCGGGTTTTATAGGTTTTTACTTGTTATATAAGTTTATAAGTCAGTATGTGAGTTTATAAAAGTTTACATTAGACGGGTCCGACCGTCTAAGTTTTATTTGACAAAAACGTTAATCTTTCGGTTTTAGCCGAAAAGACGTAAAACTTAGTATAGAGTTTTATAACTTGGAAAAACATTTATACTTGTAATTTATATAATATGTCGTATTTTAATATAAATATATATATACCTCTTTATTTATAATTATTACCAACTAGTGGGTTTTATACATGTATATTTTATAAATACAAAATTTTGAGTGCTTATATTATATACTATTTATTTTACCAAATCTGACCTAAATTTTCAATCCACTAAAATGTCCATATCTAGAGTTCTTTATGGAGATTGGACCTCAAATATTTATCACAGAAACTACATGATATGTGATTCTTTTTATTCCTTAGCTACTGATGAATCAACCTCTAAATATATTAATAAATTCGTCCAAAACAGTGTAGGCAGATTTGCACAAACTTCTTTTGATCATATCTCACTCATTTTTATGATTCCATTGTATGGCCAACTCTCACATGTGTATAACACCTAATACTTACTGTATATTGATTCCACTTTACCATTTTATCAGTTTAACATTTGGTTACTTACTGTTTTTATACAACCATCATATTTAAGAAAGATTTTAACCTTGTTACCTATGGTTTTTCATCTTTTTAACCATATTTATCAACACTTGATCCCCACACAACATTTTTATCATCATATATTCATCATATACATATACAATATAGAAGAAAATACATGATTACATAACCAAAATAACAAAAGGATAGGAAGAACAATCTCTATACCACCATTAGTGATGAAAAGATGAGGTTTTTGATGAACAAGACTTGGTTCTTGTTATCAAATCTTCAACTTTAGAAAGGAAACTTCTTGGGTCCTTTGGATAAATGAACACCTCAATGAATTCAGCCTTTTAACCTCATGAAAACTCCTTTTCATAGATTAAGATCACCTCCAATCTTCATATCTTCAAACGTTCTTGAACATATGTGTGAATAACACATGATATTGTGGTTAATTTAAGATCAAATGGTGGTGTTGTGGTGAATATTAGACGGCCAAAAATGGCTAGAGAGAGAGTTTGTGTGGTTTTGCATGGATGGAAATGGAGTTATGGTTTGTGTGTTGATAGTTTTATGAGTGTGAGTGGTATTGAGTGAAAAGTTAGCTTGTTTAGTAAGCTTATATGACAAGTGTGAGACTTGTTTAAGAAATTTTGACACCTAAGGGTGTTGGTGGAGCTATTCTAGCCGTCCATATAGTGGGGTGGGCAAGTGTAAAACTTGTTCCATCCCACTAATTTACGGGTATTCCTCGATTCTAGTTTCCTCGATTTACGTGCCCTCGGGTAGTTTTACGAAAAACGCTTTTATAAATTATGAATCAACGGCACAAAACGAATCTAATAAAAATTGTCTCATCAAAAACGGAGTTCGAAAACGTAAATACGAATCCTAAGGTTTCCGGTTTAGTCGTAAAGGACGTTAAATTATAATCGTAAGTCCTAATCTCTTCTCGTAAATTTATGAGTTTATGAACCAACACAAATTTAAAATCTCAAAATACTATTCACAGACAAATTTATTTTCTGAAATGTCGGACTGTCACCAAAAACGGTGTATGTAAATGTGAGCACGTAACGTAGAATCCTTCGGTTTAGACGTAGTCGATGCTACTTCGAGACGTAAACCCAAATTTCTTCCCCAAAATAAGTGAGTTCATAATATAACATTAAAATAATATTTTTAAATAATACTTGAGAATAAAATATCAACCATAAATTGACGGATTGTCACAACATTTACCCCTAAACAGGATCTTTGTCCTCAAAGATCATTTTATATTACTACTCGCTTCTTATAGAGTTAAAGACATGTGGGTATTTCCTCCACATTCGGCCTTTTCTCACAAGTGTAATTCATTACAATACGCGAGTTTCATCAAACTTGACTACGGGAATAAGATCATGCTTAATGTTGACTTACTTTCTCTATCCATGATGTTCACCGGTTTTTTATTAATGCAACTTTTCGTCGATCTAAGCTTCATTAAGGAATAATCAGATTTTCACTTGATAGACATTTTATCAAGTTAGATATACGAATCATAATTCACGCAGCCCTTGAAGTCCTAGGGTAGATCTAGCTTATATGCCTTTCAAACCAACTTTTTACATTATCTCAATGGTCCCATTTAACGGAGACTTATTTCCCATGATCTTTCAGATCATCTATTCATTTTTACAAGGTGAAAATTTTTGGCATAACTTTGCTACCCATCCAGCACTTCAAGATCTACACTTCATACTCACATAACCTCCTGCCCACTACCGGCAGTCAATAATTAGATCCTAATTTCAACAATCATTTCAGGTCTCGCGGGTCTGGTATTTTGTAAGGTTAGGTTTGTCATCATAGGAAACCTTGAACCTAAAAGACATGTCCAACTCACAATGGGTGTATGTCGGGTGTCTTCATCCCAACTCCTGCTTACAGATGCTCTCATATTTAGATCCTAATAAGATTCAATCTCGATCCTAATACGATAATTATCAATGATAATCTCTCCAAAGGAGAAAAATTATACGGTTTATTACCAAAGGTCAATCATTCAAGCATAAAACAACACTTCTAGTGTTTTATATCATTACTTTACCTCGTCCCTTCAATTGGGGTGGTATACAGTACTCTCATCAAGGTTCGTTGCCAATGACTTCTGAGCAAATCTCTAGAAATTCGATGCGAAGCGATGATCTTGATAAAGATGTTCGATACAGACACACTATGTTTACATAACTCCTTTAAATACAAAAGAGTCAATTTCTTCATCAAGAATCTAGCATTATCATTAACAGGAATGATATTAGCAGATTTGGTCAGTCTGTTCGACGATGACCCAAATCGAATCAAATTCAGATGATGACCTTTGCAATAGCTAGACGTTTACTAATGTATGAGGCAATGTCTGCCTTCATAATTTGCCATTAGTACAACTTCTTCAGATAAAGATACATATAGTTAGAAATGACATGAATGGAATACTTATACTTACAAGATTTCAATATGACTAAATCTCAAAATCCTCTATATTCAGGCAACCACAAGAAGCCTTTAAAACATTTAACGCCATAGGCTTATCAAATCTAATGGTTCACATTAGCCACGAACCCCTTTTATTATCTATAATATCCTTTTTACAAGCATCGGCTATTTTTAAATTACTCAGGCAATTTATTTTGCACAATCATTACAAAGGAACATATCCTAATTGATTCTTTATTTTTACATAATGTGTCTGTAACTACATTCACTTTCCTAGATGGAATAAATATCATGACCGTATTTATTCGAAAATTCTTTCTTCACATTTTCTAAGTCTTAGTTCTACGTCAACTATTATTTTTATCAGTTTTGCTCAATCCGACGTTTAAAGCGTCAATAAGTATTTATAGTAATTAAATAATAAATATTTAATTTTATGAAACTTAACGTAAAAATTTTAAATTTCTTAGTTCGACCAATTATAAAATGTTCAAAATAAATTTGAATTTAATTAACAAGATTTTTGTTGATTTATCGAAAATAATTAAAATAATTAATAAGATCCGTAAATGTTCGAGAAATCTTTGTTTATACTTTGGTCAAAATTTTCTTAGTTGAAAAGTAAAAATTGTCGTTTTAAATTTCAAGTCATGGTTTAAATGGTTTCCTCAATCCTTCTTAGGTTGTCTTGAGGTATACACAACCATTTACCCCTAAACAGAAGTTTAGTTAAATGTTCTGGGTATAAGGGAATAATCCCTCAAAAGTTCTTTTTGATAAAACATTTGTCAAAACATTTTTGCACTTTCTTTTTGGTAAACCCAAAGCTTTAATGGTTCCAATTTTTGAAGAGTCAATATATTCCATTATCTGTTAATCACACGGTCAAATAATGTAAAGGATTTAGTCTTTAATCACATGTCAAATACTCAAGGTATAGGTTTTCACTACTCGGCCAATTTAGGGCAGTCTATAAATAATTATTAACTCATTCTTATTCTTATAAACAAACAGATGGTTCTTAATGATCACGAGTATGAATTTATCGAATTACAGTCTACACACGTGATTCACCAAATTTATGAATGCTACATGTGCATTGGTCAATCCAAACGACATCACGTGAAACTCATAATGTTCATTACAAGTTCTGGATGTAGTGATTGGAATAGATAATATTTTTCGCGGACGTGAAGTTTATGATAACCATGTCGTGGATCAAATATTTAGAACATACGCTAGAACCTTGTAAATGATCGAACAATCTGTCATCTTGGGTAGTGGATATAGATTTTTAATCGTCAATTTACCTAGTTTACGGTAATCAACAAATATAAGGAATAATAACACCATAGCTCTTCATGATGACGAGCTTGGTAGAATAAAAGCTTTCTCCAAAAACTCTCTCAGTTGCACGGTAATTCTTTTAATCCAGATGGTGCTGACGTATAGTGCATACGCCACAGGTGCAGCACCAGGAATATAATCAATATCAAATTCAACTTGCCTTAATGGCGAAAGTCTAGGTAATTAACCAACAAATACCTCTTAAAGTTTTAGATAACAGAAACATCTTTTAATACATTTACTTTAAGTTCTTTCTAGATTATAATATCTATGACTAATTCACAACCATTCACGGTATAATTTCAAGTCTAAATGCAGGATATGGTCATCCATCAAGAATTATTCAGATCACTTTTGATAATCAACATCTTATCATTTAGGGGAATTCTATTCGAGTTCCTATCAATTAAGACAATGACGTCATGTCATAATCAATCAATACATTCTACTGGAATTATCAACTTTCCAGTATCATTACCGTTGATAAGATGTGAACTTCTCAAAAGACTAATAATAACTCATAATCTTTCACAAATTCAAGGATATATGGAGACACAACTACCATTAAAAGAGTAGGGTCAACAAATAATCTACGCGAGAGAATTTCAAATCAAATACAGATGAAAACATTTAACTAATATGAATATATCCCATGTTTTCATAATTTGAGTACGCATTCGAAAGCTTCTCGGATCGTTACCCAGGTCATTAAAATGAAATCTAATCAAAAGAAATGATAGGAACGTCGATACATACAATCGGGTATCAACACTCGGTAATCAGATACTTTTCCTAACAATCTCACTACGGGAGAATTGGACAAGAAAGATTTGTCAATTGTCAAATAAGACAATTTCCACAGATGAGTAAATTCGACTCAGAAAAATAAATGGTACGGGCACATATGTAGGTGTCTCTAACAATATGTCCCTATTTTGCACTTCTTGCAGATCTCATAAAATTTAATCCTTCACAATCTTCAATGAAAATTTAGTGTTTATTAATAATTTCATGGTGACTACTAATCAGTCTTGCATGGTCCGTTCCAAATTGTATGTAGGCGCGCAACTATATACAATTTCAAGATTAACGATGCAATACTCAGTTCGTCAAAATTTTATCATCATTGTTTATAATAAAAACATTTTCATGCTTAATTCATAAATAAGAATCAAGAATAAATTTACAAAGATTTTCTTTGTAATGAAAACAATTAAGTTTTCCAAGGTGTTTTATAACAACCTCATTTCGATAACGATTATTTATAAGTCTCACTTTAAATAATCCATATGGTGATGAAAACCCAATTTTTCTCAAGGGATACTGTTTTAACTTATACAAATAATTAGTGATCTGCAAAAGAGTGATGAAAAGTTGTTCACTAAGAACTAACTACAATATGATATGAAATGAGATTTTAGCCAAATAATCATGAGGTTCATGACCTCGATGGCACTCATGAATACAAATAGAATAATCCACAACGTAACTCAATTCGAGATGAGTACTTGTTTAATGGTTGCATCACTAATGCGAACATTAGGAACAAGCAAGAAAAGATAGATAACATCGATACATGTAGAATTTAGCAATCAAAGGTAGTCTTTTCATTAATCACAAACAAGTCAAAATTGTACCGTAACACATTACGTTTCACTATGTCATACAATTCCAACTGATGTCTCAGTTAAGTTAGGGATTTTTAAAAGATACCACAATGAATACTAATCTACAAGAGTCATTAGGTGTCCCAACTGTCCCGGAAGATCCATTGGTCCCAATTCAGAAGAAGATTTCTTCAATTTATTTATTGGACACTGGGCATCCTCGTCATTGGACAATGGCCTAGGAACAACCCTTAACACGAATCAACAATCAATTAAAACCTTATAATTCAATCACAGAAATTAACGACTTCCTCTTAATAATCTCATATTTGTTGGAAATACGTTTACGTATTAAGAAGGATCGGTCACTCCAACGATAGTCCATGTAATAGCTCGTAGTTTAGTTAACTTTCTTTATTTATCAAACAAGTCCAAGCCAAGCCTACAACATGTGTAGGCCGGCCCAAACGTGTAATCCCAAGCCCATTACAAGGCTTGGGTATATAAACCCTCTCCTTTGATGGAGAGGGTGTGTGGTTAATCATTTTTCACATAGTTTACTCTTGTTTCTCTCTCTAGAATTGTGTTTAATCCACCATCTCTCTATCTCTTTCTCTCTCTAAAACATAAGCAAGATTTGCATATCCTACAAATGGTATCAAGAGCCATGGGATGATTGTATTGTTCATGTGTTTGTGTTCTTGATTCATACGCCATTTTTGATCCATTTTCACTCGTCTAAATTTTTTTGTGTTTTTGATGGTTTTTTCTTGATACAAATCTTCTACATAGTTGTGGTAGGGATTTGGTATAGTTACTTTGGCTAAAAACACAAAATTTTTGGGTGTTTTGATCATTTTTTGGCTTAAAATCACGAATTGGTTGAGTTTTGTCCGAGAAAAGTGGGCATTATTCCGATCTGGTCATCGGAAAAGGGTTTATAGTACATTCCGATCAGTGTAATCGGAATAGGGTTTAGGTAATCCGATTGGTATTCAGATTTGGTATTTCGATCACGGCATTCCGATTGGTATTCAGATTGGTATTCAGATTTGGTATTCCGATCACGGCATTCCGATTGGCATTCAGATTTGGTATTCAGATTAGGTACATTCAGATTAAGGTTTATTCCGGTCAAGGTTATTCCGATCACTATTCCGACTGATATTCCGATCACTATTCCGATCAACATTCCGATAACAAAAATTATTCCTTAAAAAATTTCGAATCGTGTGTAATTTTGACTTGGAATTGGAATTTTTGGTTTATCGAGGACATATTTTAGGGGATTTTAACATTGTTTCTCGACTTCAACTCACAACAACAAACACATTTAATTTCTTTCATTGATCGATCAACGTTTGTAAATCTTAACTTATTTAAAAGGAGTACACATCCCTTACGAATAAGTCCATCCTCTCGGGTACGGATAATCGTCCACCAATGTTGGTGAAGACTATGTATGAGGAATGGGCTTCCCGAATGGAACTTTATATGTTGAACAAGGAGAATGGACATCTAATTCGGGCATCGGTGCTCAATGGACCATTAGATTATGGTACAGTGACGGAAGGTACGACTACTCGTCCTCGCACAACGGGTGAGTTGACTGGAGATATGAAGATTCAAGATAAATGTGATAAGTATGCTACGAACATCATTCTCCAAGCCCTTCCTCCAGATGTCTACAAACTCGTCAGCAAACATAAAGTTGCCAAAGAGTTATGGGATAGAATTCGGGTTCTCATGCAAGGCACCTCGTTAACTAAACAAGAACGAGAGTGTAAGCTTTATGATACTTTTGATAAGTTTGCCTATGTGCCAGGGGAGACTCTCAATGATTACTATCTGAGATTTACCCTATTGTTGAATGAGCTCAATATCTATGGCATGACAATTCCTACCTTTCAATTGAACACCAAGTATTTGAACACTCTTCCTTCAGAATGGAAAAAATACGTGACGGATGTTAAATTGGATAAGGACTTACATAACACCAATGTGGATCAACTTCAAGCTTTTCTTCAACAACACGAATGCCATGTGATCGAGGCTCGGTTGTCTACACCTCAAGTTCATGATCCACTTGCAATGTATGCTTCTCAACAAAACATGGCTTATACTTATCAACAACCATCATAATTTCAGCAGCCACCACCACACATCTATCAGCAACCATCTTATCAACCACCAATGATGCCACAACAAGAATATCAACAAAGTGTTCATCAACAATCTTTTCAACAGCAACCACCATATCAAACATCACCATCACAAGCCAACACTTCTCCAATGGGCTATATTCCTCAGCAAGGATATTTTCCTATAGAAGCACAACCAACATAAGCTTTCTACTCTAATGAACTTCCACCAATCCAAGCACCGGTCTTTACTCCAAATGATACGCCAGCTGATGTTCTAAACCATCTCACAACCTATTTGTCAAAACTTGTTGCAACTAGAGGATTTCCACCAACAAACAATCAGCTCCGCACCTCCTCAAATCCTCGACAACAAGCTACTGTTCAAGATGGTCAAGTAACAGTGCAACCTATTCAGGGAAGGCAAAATTCATAAGGACCTCCTACAAGGACTGGGAACAATCAAGCTGTGAATTTTCAAGCTAGTGGAAATGGAAGTACCATTGGTCCTAAAAGGTTGTGACTTGCTACAATTGCCGAGGACAAGGTCATATGGCTAGGGAATGCACTCAGCCGAAAAGGAGGAGGGATGATTCATGGTTTCGTGAGAAGATGTATTTGGTTGATGCTCAGTCTAAGGGGAAGATCTTGGATTCAGAGGAGTTAGCATTTCTTGCAGCCCAGGGGCAGCAAATACTGAAGGCATTGCAGTCATTTCCACTTCTAATGCAGCTTATCAAGCGGACGATCTTGATGCATACGATTCAGATTGTGATGACATTCTCTCTGCCCAAGCTGCTCTCGTTGCTAATCTCTCTCACTACGGTTCTGATGTCATCAGTGAGGTACCAACCACATCTAATAATATTGATGATAACCAACATCAAGTTGGGCATGAAAATGACAACCTCGAACAGCATTCGGGAACTATTAATTCAAATGATGTGGTACCCAAACCTACACATTTGAGTGAACCTCAACCAAATGCTACGACGGGTATGGAATCTTATACTCAACATGATTTGGTCATGGTGCCTAAACATATTATTGATCAAATGCATATGACCCTCAGACAATCCGTAGATACGAATTCCACCCTAACTGCTGAGCTTGCGTTGCATAAAGAAAAGGTCAAAGCTTTTGAAATGGTCCCTCAAGCAGAGAAAATAACATGTTCTGAATTTGACCAATTTTGTTTTGAAAAGATTGAACACTTGAAAGAAATAGAATCATTAAAAGCTAATGTTTCCAATGAATTAAAAGCAAAAGAGTCGGTTGTCAATGATTTTCAAAAACTTAAAATGGATTTCGAAACTCTCGAGTCTAAAAAGTTTGAATCGGAAATTAATGCTACCAAACTTCTTAAATTTAAAGAACAACAGCTTTTAAAAGAATACGCTTCCACATAAAAGGTTCATCTTTTAACTAAATCATTTAAAGACATCGAACTTAAGCGTCTTCAAGATTTACCACCTAATCCCGGTTATGCAAAACAAGCTCAGGAATATATTCCCGGTCTTTATGATATGACCATAATTGGCAAATCGAAAGAAGCACCTTTTGTTCGTAGTTCTGACGCGACACAGTCACTTGCGGATGAAACTCATTCTAAAATGCTTTCAAAATTCCATACAATTGATTATGATCAACATAACAAAGATCAATTTTCTAAAAAGACCCGCATTCGCTTACAAAAGGAATTAGCTGAATTGACAGTTCTTGTACCCCAAAGTTTGTCAAATGAAAACCCTCCTAGTACGTCTCCTACACTTGTCAAAAAGGATTTAACGAAGTTAATTCCACCGGTAAGTAAGCCGTCCGTTAACTTAAATGCGGTACACCAACACTTAGCCGATTTTGACAAGGTCATTTTGGAACGTACGACGGCTTCGGCCATAACGGAAGGTGAATGGAACTTTGAGCACACTAGAGCTGCGTTCCGAGACGAAATTATTCCGTTTGTAAAGAATGTTAAATCTTGTCTTAGTAATCTTGATCAAGATTTGTATTTGGAAATAAAAGAAGTTAAACGTGTTTTCAATGAAATGGATGATGCTTATGAAAAAAGTTTACTTGAAATAGAACGAGTTTCACGCCAAAATGATCAGCTTCTGAAGCAAGTGATGTCTTATGATATAGTTTCTGTCTGTGTGAATAAAAGTGTTGATAATGATTCTATTGTGCATAATGTTGAATCTGTGGATAATGTGGTAGATAGTACTTGTCACGAATCTGACGCTGAATTTTTAAAGCTTCGAGATTCATATTCTTCGCTTTCAAAACGTTTTGATGAGATTCAAACGCATTGTATTTCGCTTGAATGCAAGCAACAATTTATTCAAGAAATCTTTGAAACGTCATTCGAAGGTGTTAATATCGATGATGCAAACTTTGAAAAGAATTTTCGATTGAATTTACAATCAAAACAGCGTCAGCCAAGTGATAAAGTTGCTACATCTTTGCCGATAGATTTAGAGAAATCTAAGGAGCTTAACTGTGTGAACATACTTGAGGCCGCTGAGAAATTTAAACTTGATCTAGATAATCGAGTTTCCATGATTTTGTCCAAAGTTGATAACTTAAAACAGAAAAATACACGACTCTTCGATTCAGTAAAGCCCGCATGTGTTGATACAACTGCACAGAATCAATCATTGATTGAACAATTGAACCGAAAGTCGATGGAAATATCTGCTTTGAGGGAACAAATTTGTGATAAAAATCTGGTCTTGGCTGAGTTAAAGGAAACACTTCATACTCTAAAAGGTAAGAATGTTGTGGATAACGCAGCCACTGTCTCAGCATCGTCCTCTAGTGCAATCAAAAGGAACCTTATAGCCGTCACACCACTTAATAAGGGCCCTAGGACTAAACCATCTCAAACTTTGGTCACTAAAGATAAGGTGGAATCAAAACCAGTTTCTAATATTCTCGTGTTGCCTTCTACAGGAGTAAGCACCACTACTAAGGCTCAAAGATCTAAGCTTAAACGAAACAAGAAGAATGATAGGATCTTGCCCCCATCTAGTAGTCAAGTGAAGAAGAAAGTAGAAGCCCATCCTAGGAATGTTATTTCTGTTTTGAATAAAAAGAATCATGTAGCTAAACCTAAAGGCTCTGTGGTTGTGCAGCGTTCTAAGCCTACTGTGAATTCTAATTTAAAATGTTGGAATTGCAATGAATGTATGTTTTCTAGTCGTCATGATTCTTGCCTTATTGACCATGTGAGTGAGATGTTTGCCCGGAAAAATGGATTAGAATGGAAACCGACTGGGAAAGTGTTAACCCAAGTTGGTTGGATGTAGCGCCCCACTGGTAGAACTTTCACTATAGTAGGAAATATGTGCCCTTTGACTAGGATCACTCCCACTAAAGCGAAGAAAGAGTGCCCTTTAACTAGGAGTACCAAGGCTACCAAAACACAAGCGTGTCCTTTAACTAGGAACACCAACACTACTGTAGGAACAAAGTGCCCTTTAACTAGGTCTACTCCCACTGTAGTGCCCGCGAATAATCCAAAACCTAAGAAAGTTGGAACAGTAAAACCTCTTAGTGCTAAGACTCACATTAGAAAATGCAGGAAATCTAAGGATCTCAAAAATGTTAGCAATTCTGATAATTCTATATCTGTATCTGCTAACACTCTGGAACCAATAGTTTCCAATGCATTGTCTACTGTTGTTATTGAAAACAGGTGGTCCAAATTGTTCTCTGGTATTTGGACTCTGGTTGCTCCAAGCATATGACCGGAGATCGCTCTAAGCTCAGAAATTTCGTTAGCAAGTTTCTTGGTACGGTTCGATTTGGAAATGATCATATTGCAAAGATAATGGGTTATGGTGAATATCATATTGGGAATGTTATAATTTCGAGAGTGTATTATGTGGAAGGTCTCGGTCACAACTTATTTTCTGTGGGACAATTTTGTGATGCAAACCTAGAAGTTGCTTTTCGAGAGCATACCTGCTTCATTCGTAATTTGGAAGGGGTTGATTTATTGAAAGGTACTCGAGGGAATAATTTGTATACTTTGTCTCTCCACGACATGATGGCCGCTTCTCCCGTATGTCTTCTCTCCAAAGCATCGAAGACTAAGTCATGGTTATGGCATCGACGGTTATCTCATCTTAACTTTGACGCTATTAATCACTTGGCGAAAAACGAACTTGTTCGTGGTCTTCCTAAACTATCATTTCACAAGGATCATTTGTGTTCTGCGTGTACAATGGGGAAAAGCACTAAGAAATCATACAAACCCAAGACTGAAGACACCAACCAAGAGAAACTTTATCTTTTGCATATGGATCTTTGTGGGCCAATGCGTGTTGAAAGTCTTAGTGGCAAAAAGTACATCCTCGTCATTGTCGATGATTACTCTCGGTTTACATGGGTGAAATTTCTTAAAGCAAAAAATGAGGCACCTAAATTCATCATCGGATTTCTCAAGATGATTCAAGTGCGTCTCAACACTACTGTCCGACACATTCGTACAAATAATGGAACCAAATTTGTGAATCAAATATTGCGTGATTATTATGAACAAGTTGGCATATCTCATGAAACATCAGTTGCACGCACTCCACATCAAAACGGTGTCGTTGAAAGGTGAAATCGCACACTTATGGAAGCTGCTCGAACGATGTTAATTTACGCAAAGCCTCCATTGTTTTTATGGGCAGAAGCAGTATCTACAACAGTGTACACCCATAACCGGTCACTAATTCGTAAACGCCATGGTAAAACACCTTATGAGCTTCTCCATGGAAAAGTACCAGATTTATCATATCTTCATGTATTTGGTTCTCTTTGCTATCCAAATAATGATGGTGACAATTTGGGAAAACTTCAACCTAAGGCTGATATTGGTATTTTCATTGGTTACGCACCCGCAAAGAAGGCATACCGAATCTACAACCGTAACTCTCGCAAAATCCTCGAAACTATGAATGTTGATTTTGATGAGCTGACAGCAATGGCTTCTGAGCAAAGCAGCTCTGAACCCGCACTTCATGAAATGGGACCCAGTAACATTAGTTCTGGTCTTGTCCCAAACAACCCTACTTCATCATTTATACCACCTACTAGGAATGACTGGGATACGTTGTTTCAACCATTCTTTGATGAATTCTTTACCCCTCCAAGTATTGTTGCTCCAGAACCTGAGGTAATAGCTCCGGTAACCGAAGTTGTCGCTCCAGCAACCGTTGCACAATCAGACATATCTGCACCTACAATTGGTCAAGATATACCTACAACAAGTAATTCTTAACTAACACATGTTTCAACTACCCATGTCATGCCTATTGATTATGAAGAGGATAATGATGATCACGATTTGGAATTCGCTCAAATGCGTGAACTTCCATTCTTTGGTGTACCTATTCCCGACCCTAATCAAGCCGGGTCGTCCACCTTAGAGGAAGCTCCTTCTACAGTTTACTCCAATCCACGGATTCGTGAACATGACAGCAAGTGGACAAAGGATCATCCTATAGATTCTATTATTGGTGACCCTAATCGTCCGGTATCCACACGAAGTCAGTTACAAGAAAGTGCATTGTTTTGTCACTTTGATGCTTTTCTCACTGAAGTTGAACCTAAGACATGGCAACAAGCTTTTACTCAATCCTGTTGGATAGAAGCTATGCAAGAAGAACTTAACGAATTCATACGTCTTGATGTTTGGGAACTTGTCCCATGCCCGGATCAAGTGCAGTTACTCACTTTGAAATGGGTTTACAAGGTGAAACTCGATGAGTTAGGCGGAATATTGAAGAACAAAGCTCGACTAGTAGCTCGTGGATACAAGCAATTATTGGGCATCGACTTTATGGAATCCTTTGCACCTGTTGCCCGTTTGGAAGCTATTCGACTATTCCTCGCTTATGCAGCCCATATGAATATGATCGTCTATCAGATGGATGTGAAGACGGCATTTCTTAATGGTGAACTCAAAGAAGAGGTCTATGTTCAACAACCGGATGGTTTTGTGAATCCTAATTATCATAATCATGTGTACAAGCTTAAGAAGGCTCTCTATGGGTTGAAGCAAGCTCCTCGCGCATGGTATGATCTTTTGTCACAATTCCTCATTACGCAAGGCTTCGCTAAAGGCAAGGTGGATCCTACGGTGTTCATTCAGAAACGAGGTAAAGATATGATTATGGTACAAATATATGTTGATGATATTATATTTGCAGCCACGACCCAAACCTTATCCGACGAGTTTGGGACACTCATGTCTTCCAAGTTTAAGATGTCAATGATGGGCAAGGTATCATTCTTCTTAGGTCTTCAGATATCTCAGAGTCCCAGAGGCATCTTTATCAATCAATCCAAGTATGCCCTTGAATCGCTTAAGAAGTATAAGATGGAATCTTGCGACCCCGTGGATACTCCAATGGTAGAACGAACTAAGCATGATGCAGATCCACATGGAGTTACCGTTGATCCGACACTTTATCGTGGAATGATCGGTACTCTTCTGTATATCACAGCCAGTCGACCTGATCTTCAGTTTGCTATATGTATGTGTGCCAGGTATCAAACTAGGCCTACTGAGTTACACTTAGCTACTGTTAGAAGGATCTTTCGATATCTTAAAGGAACCATTAATCGGGGGCTTTGGTATTTGAAGGACTCTTCTATTGCACTAACGGCATATGCAGATGCGGATCACGCGGGTTGTCAAGATACAAGACGTAGCACGAGTGGAACTTTGCAACTACTAGGAGATCGACTAATCAGTTGGGCATCGAAAAGGTAGAAAAGCACTGCAATGTCATGTACGGAAGCAGAATACATAGCTATGTCCGGTTGCTGTGCTCAAATTCTTTGGATGAGATCGCAATTAACCGACTATGGTCTAGGTTTCAACAAGATTCCGATGTACTGCGACAACAAGAGTGCATTTTCCTTATGCTGCAACAACATTCAATTCTCTCGGTCGAAGCATATTGACATTCGCTACCACTTCATCAAGGAGCAAGTGGAAAATGGAGTAATCAAGCTTTACTTTGTTCGATCTGAGTATCAATTGGCGGATATTTTCACGAGGGCTTTAGATCGCGCTCGAATTGAATTTTTGGCCGACAAGCTAGGAATGAGAACCTTCTCGCCTGAGACTCTAAAGGAACTAGCAGATGAAGGGAAAGAATAGTCTTGGTAAAACTATTCTCCGTATCCTTGGTGATCATTTGTATATATTGTTTATATTTTTATCCACAAAAGCAAAATACAAATATATAAAACCATATAAAAACCATAAAAATTAAAAAATTCATAAAAATCTAAAAATATTTTTATTTTTTAAAGGCATGTCTTTTGGTACGATAATATTTACGGCCTTAGAAATGTTGATTAATATTGACACGGCGCCATAAATAAAGTTCGTACAAAAGTTGTAAATATTTCATAAAACATGCCTATATGGCTTGTAGTTATTTCAGACTGCAACCCGTTTTTCATATTAAAGTCAAGTATTTCTTATGAAAGCTTTGGCTCACAACGGGAATTAATTTTCTCGGGCAAGGTTTACTTTAAAACCTTGTAAGGGATCAAGTTTACTTTATAACTTGGTCTAACACAAATCTATGTACGTTTCAGTGCATTTTTTGTTAAAACAAGAGAAGTCTTGTTTTTATGAAGCTATCATCTCTACAACCATAGCTATCTACTATTGGTATCTACATACTCGACGATGCGACTACTCAACCGACGACTACATCTCTTTCGGTAGAACACGGGTCAACAATTGAGGGGGAGCAATTGTCAAGCATTCAGAATCTTCGATGCCGAACGTGCCAAGCTCACTAACTGGTGTCAAGATAACAATACCAATCGTACACGTGGTGTCAAGAGATGACTTCAGACGTGACGAGGCGACCAACATATGCTGACAAGAACCATTTGATCTTATCATATGATGTTATCATCTATCAGGTCCAACCTTGTCAATTCTTTTCTAATATGGTGAATATGTGATCTTGTTACAAATCGGTATCATATCTCATACGTTTGATATCATGAAGATAAAATGGACCTGCATTTTTCTTCCCAAAACCTTTGTTAAAACTTCATTAAATCAATTGATATTAAAAACATCGATTGGGTTAATATTTTTAATATGGGGGAGAAAATGTGATTTAATATGGGATATTATCACAAATGGTTTGACTTAATGTGCAGTCTCTTCCCGACATATGCGAAATGTTTTCGAATATCGTGGCATATGTTAAGGGGGAGCAAAATGGATTTGCTATATCAAAATGGATTTTCATGGTGACATATACTTACCCAAAACCCATTTATTTCACGACGATGAATATTGTGGTGACATAAGGATGGTAGGATAGATTAAGTCCAATGATTCTTCCAGAACCGGAGGAATCTTCCCAAGGACATTCCAATGTTAGAAATAGTAGTCCTTAGGAAAGATGGAGAAAGATTGTGAACATAGCTGAATGCCGACCAAGTACTTAAGTTAGCACTGGAACAATCACAACAAGGTGCTAGTTATGACGTATTGGTAAGAATTAAAGTGGTTGAAGAATGAAAAAGAATTGTAAAGATAAAGGGTGTAAAGAAAGAAGCCCTCCTTACAACTTTAGGCACAAACCGGGTCAACACATATGCTATTTAGATCATTTTAATGATTCTCGATATTGAAGACAGACATCATGGACCCAGTGATGCAATGCACAACCCATCCCAGCTAACTCAGATATCTCTTAAAAGGTATTTGTTTTAATCACACGGAGACAACACGTTATCTATCGATTTATTCACTCGGAATAAATTAGTATTGAAATGGTGGCACTCCTCTCCAGCCTCCGATCACTAAAATCCAAAGTGCACAATCGAGTCTAGAGCCATTTGAGATCATCAAATATCTCATTAGGACACACTTTCGAATTTCCTTGCTTCTTCATACACTGTGAAAAGTAAGAAAGATTTTAAGAGTCCTACGCAAAATCTTCATGATCTTGCCTGAACATCCGAGTAATACGAAAGTATTTACAATGAAGATGGAAATCCTTCTTGAGCGAATATCAAAAAGCTCATGGTAGGTGACTTGTGCGATTCTTTATGAATCAAACTTGTGATAACTGGAAAGCAACAGATGTTTAATTCTTAACTGAATTTAAACACGTTCCAGGCCTCTACGCAATATCTTAGTGATCTTGCCAGAACACTCAGAGTGATACCTAAGTGTTCACAGTGATGAGTGGAAATCCTTCTAGTGTTAACCTCAAACAGCACTTGGTAGGTAACTTGCAAGATTCTATACGAATCAAGCTCGTGAAAACTGGAAAGCAACGATGGTGCGGTTCTTAATTGAATCTCACTTGTTCCAGGAACATGAATTGACGGCTTCAAATCATGCGGATATTTTTATCCAAATGATTCACTCTTTATGTTCGCAGTCAGCTTTGGACGGTCGAATAAAGAGAACGGCTTTACCCGCGAAATCCTGTCAGGAAGTTACTTAATTGAAACTATCCGTCACGGGTACGATATCTAATATCGTCCAACGGTCTTCACCGACCGGAGGTAAAATGCTACCGAATTACAATGAAATGTTCAAAGCCATTTCGTTCGTGTCTACTTATGTTGCGGCATTTGAAGACGGTGGCGTTGCGGAATCCAAGAAGAAGTCGTCCCCGCATGCTTATACTTTATGCACTTAATATCTCATCTAATTCAAGAAAGCCTAAAAGTTAAGTCTTCCGCTGTATCGAACTCTGAAGCTTTCAAGAATTACGAAGGTATAAGTATGTGGGACATGATGTCACGAAGAGGCGAAGATCACAAGTGATGGATGCACGAGATCAAGGCAAGAGATTAACTCTCAAGATTGATATCAAAGATCACATCAACATGTTCACCAGAAAAGAAAAAGAAAAAGAAAGACGAAGACTACGAGCTCAAGACAAGCATAGTATGTTAGGTTTATTTTATTATTGTAACTTGGGTAACGCCCTTGTTTGGAGTGACCTCCCTTAGGGGGAGATTGTTGGAAATACGTTTACGTATTAAGAAGGATTGGTCACTCCAACGATAGTCCATGTAATAGCTCGTAGTTTAGTTAACTTTCTTTATTTATCAAACAAGTCCAAGCCAAGCCTACAACATGTGTAGGCCGGCCCAAACGTGTAAGCCCAATCCCATTACAAGGCTTGGGTATATAAACCCTCTCCTTTGATGGAGAGGGTGTGTGGTTAATCATTTTTCACATAGTTTACTCTTGTTTCTCTATCTAGAATTGTGTTTAATCCACCATCTCTCTATCTCTTTCTCTCTCTAAAACATAAGCAAGATTTACATATCCTACAATATTCCATATGGGTTACATTTTACTTTATTCATGTTTCAACCAACTTACACTCAATTCGATATCCTACCTCATTCTCCAATACTTTCAACCTCATTCTTTGAACTTAAAAGGGCAATAAAAGATCGATATGAACAACACTTAGTTTCCAATCCTATAGCTCTTACAACAATAGTTATAAAATGAGTCACTAGTATGAAATGACTCGATCATTCAATTAGACTTCTCGGAAAGGTACTAGTGGCATGAGGCTTTTGGGTAATGGTTCCAATAACAGCCTCAAGTGCAACATTCACCCTTTCGATTTCCAAATTTAAGAATTATGTGACACCGAATCAAATGACATCTTTCTAGGTGGTAAGGGTTTTGTCCAACTCCACTCTATAAGGAAAGATCGTCATGACATCGATATCAGATTTAATCCCGCCAATTCTTCTTTAATATCACAATCAACTAATATCAACATTTCTACGAATATCAACCATTTTGTTGGGATCATAAATATCCACAACTTGGTTTAGATCTAGAATAGCTAGAATTCCTATAGAAATAGCTTCGATTACTTTGTTAGGGAACTTAGGGTTTCTTGTGACAATCTATGTCATATAAATACCTCGTATAAATATTAAAATAACACTTCTCAGTCTGGCCTTGTCGGTAACTCGGGAATTCTTCGGCACCGTTATAGTCAAAAGATTTTTAGACATTTTGAGAAAGATGTTTATAGTTAAAAGATTTTGAAATGTTTTATTCAAAACCTTGGTTTTAAAAATCTTTCGTTCTATATAACGAGAGCTCTGATACCAAACTGTAACACCCCCGAATTTATACAAATCAATACAGCGGAAGACTTGTTGGTGTTACGGGATAACACATTACTCACATCATAGACAACGTTTAAAAATCACGTCGTTTAATAATAAAGCATTTCCATTCATAAATATCAAATTTATATAGGTCCCAAGTCATATTCATTTCATACATTTTTACAAAAGACTTGAATGGAAATTGTTATTTAAGTGTGGGCCATGAATTCTTATTGTCTTCCCGAGAATTACCTTCAAGTACCTGAGATAAAACATGTTAAAAGAAAAGGTCAGCGAAAACGCCGAGTGAATTCATAGAGTTTAATAAACCTTTAATATATCATCGGTATATATTTATTACCGAAAATCATTTTGTACAAATCCTTGTAGTAGGCCATAAAATAGGCCAAAAACATTTTATACAAATCCTTGTCAAAATCATAATATAGGCTTTTGCCTTCAAAACCATTATACGAACCAATGACGTAAAAACATCATACACTACGTTGTATAAGTTAAATAAAAACCGTTATATGAATATGGTTATGAAAAACCAAAACACGAACATAATATTAATAGTAAGACCCCGTATTGCTATACAGGCAATATATCATAATTCAGTGCGTATAGCAGTATTTCGTTATTTGGATTATTATAAGTCGCATGACATTGTTACCTTACTACAACAAACAACGGGTAGCTAGCCCGAAACTCATTTGCCCATCTAAATTAGCTTGTCGTCACAATAATCACGCTTGTGTAAATCTTCTCATACATAAATTCGCTTACCAATCAATGTGGCACGACGGGGATCAACCGTCAAGGCGCGAACTGGGGTGATCGTCCCCAAATAGTACTATTATATGCATAAGCGTCTACCAAATCCCGGTAGTTCACAATTCATGCTAATGAGACTTTTAGTGACATAACCTAACTTTAATAATCCATTTTATTTCATTTATCGGGTCATATATTCATTAATCGGGTCATACAATCTTTCGGGTCCAAATCAATAAACAAACAATCGGGACAAATGGTGTCCTATTTTATCAAAACTAACATGTTATCTCCCTCGCGGGTTTATAAAATATTTCATAGAAACATTTAAAAGAGTGCGAGGCTATGAACTCACGTTGATGTGGGAAAGCGGGTTATCGGTAATTCGGATGTATGGTACGTGCTTCAATCACGGAAACCTATATAAATAATAATCGGTCTTAGACGTTTGTCCAATGACATTATCAAATAACAATTATGTATACATATGATGATTTTATATATATGATGATGATCAAGTAGGTTTATACATTCTCATTTACTCATTCATTATAGTGTTTATGTGTTGGTAATATTTTTATACTAGTTTTACTTATTTACATGTTTTAGGCCCAATAAGCCTATTACAAGCCCAATACTTTTCATTAGCCCAATTATACCTTACATTAGTCCATTTTACACTTTTATTATCAGTATTATACTTTACATGTTGGGCCCAAGTGGGTTAAGCCAAATAAGTAAATTTATAAGTGTTTTACCAACTAGTCGGGTTTATAGTCCAATAAGGCTACTTTGGCCCGTTAATGTATATATGTTGTAAAGATCGGGTTTTATCGGTTTTTACATGTTATATAAGACTATAAATCAGTATGTGAGTTTATAAAAGTTTACATTAGACGGGTCCGACCGTCTAAGTTTTATTTGACAAAAACGTTAATCTTTCGGTTTTAACCGAAAAGACGTAAAACTTAGTATAGAGATTTATAACTTGGAAAAACATTTATACTTTTAATTTATATAACATGTCCTATTTTAATATCAATATATATATACCTCTTTATTTATAATTATTATCAACTAGTGGGTTTATATATGTATATTTTATAAATATAAAATTTTGAGTGCTTATATTATATACTATTTATTTTACCAAATCTGTCCTAAATTTTCAATCTACTAAAATGTCCATATCTAGAGTTCTAGATGGAGATAGGACCTCAAATTCTTAGCACAGAAACTAAATGATATGTGCTTCATTTTATTCCTTAGTAACTGATGAATCAACTTCTAAATATTTTAATAAATTCGTCCAAAACAGTGTAGGCAGATTTTTACTCTAAACTTATTTTGATCATATCTCACTCATTTTTATGATTTCATTGTATGGCCAACTCTCACATGTGTATAACACCTAATACTTACTGTATATTGATTCCACTTTACCATTTTATCAGTTTAACATTTAGTTACTTACTGTTTTTATACAGCCATCATATTTAAGCAAGATTTTAACCTTGTTACCTATGGTTTTTCATCTTTTTAACCATATTTATCAACACTTGATCCCCACACAACATTTTTATCATCATATATTCATCATATACATATACAATATAAAATAAAATTCATGATTACATAATCAAAATAACAAATGGATAGGAAGAACAATCTCTATACCACCATTAGTGATGAAAAGATGAGGTTTTTGATGAACAAGACTTGGTTCTTGTTATCAAATCTTCAACTTTAGCAAGGAAACTTCTTGGGTCCTTTGGATTGATGAACACCTCCATGAATTCAGCCCTTTAACCTCATGAAAACTCCTTTTCATAGGTTAAGATCACCTCCAATCTTCATATCTTCAAAGGTTCTTCAACATATGTGTGAATAACACATGATATTGTGGTTAATTTAAGATCAAATGGTGGTGTTGTGGTGAATATGGGACGGCCAAAAATGGCTAGAGAGAGAGTTTGTGTGGTTTTGCATGGATGGAAATGGAGTTATGGTTTATGTGTTGATAGTTTTATGAGTGAGAGTGGTATTGAGTGAAAAGTTAGCTTGTTTAGTAAGCTTATATGACAAGTGTGAGACTTGTTTAAGAAATTTTGACACCTAAGGGTGTTGGTGGAGCTATTCTAGCCGTCCATATAGTGGGGTGGGCAAGTGTAAAACTTTTTCCATCCCACTAATTTATGGGTATTCCTCGATTCTAGTTTCCTCGATTTGCATGCCCTCTGGTCGTTTTACGAAAAATGTTTTTATAAATTATGAATCAACGACACAAAACGAATCTAATAAAAATTGTCTCATAAAAAACGGAGTTCGAAAACATAAATACGTAATCCTAAGGTTTCCGGTTTAGTCGTAAAGGACGTTAAATTATAATCGTAAGTCCTAATCTCTTCTCGTAAATTTATGATTTTATGAACCAACAAAAATTTAAAATCTCAAAATACTATTCACAGACAAATTTAGTTTCTGAAATGTCGGACTTTCACCAAAGACGGTGTATGTAAACGTGAGCACGTAACGTAGAATCCTCCGGTTTAGACGTAGTCGATGCTACTTCGAGACGTAAACCCAAATTTCTTCCCAAAAATAAGTGAGTTCATAATATAACTTTAAAATAATATTTTTAAATAATACTTGAGAATAAAATATCAACCATAAATTGACGGATTGTCACAATAAATATCTATCATACTGTTTAAGCAGATTACAGTTCTATTTATGTTCTATAAACTAAATATCTATCAATCATATTGTCAAAAACAGGTTATAGTTCAATTTATATTCTACAAATAAATTATAGTCATATTATCAAAACAGGTTGCAGTTCTTTAATAGCATGTCTCCCCCTCGCGGGTTTGAAAAATCATAAAAGATTTAAAATGCGAGGCTATGAACTCACCTGTATAATACAGCTCGAGGATGATCAAGTATACAATCATAAAGCACACAGTACATCAAATACCTAAGCAATTAAGTAGGTCTCAGTAAATGCATAAATAATAAATGCATGCAGTCTAATTGGTCATACGTTTATTCTGATTATCACAGTGTTTTAATTAATACTGTTACGATGATGGTTAGGTGTGCATGTTGTTTATCCCCTGTTTCCGTGTATTCCCGTTGTCTATAAAATGTGTATGACATTATAGTCTTTAAAATAAATTATTAATCTTATTAAATAATTTATTAGATTCCAAAAATAATAAATAAATTATTATTAATTAAATCCTGGTTTATAACATGTTGATAAAAATATAATATTTTTATTCTAAAACATACTAAAATTGTTTTTGTGTACCAACAGTGGCTATTTTATAGACAGTGGGAATAACATGAAGACAGTGGCTAGGTTAGTCTAGCAGTGGTAACTGAATAGCTAGCAGTGGGAATTGTTAAGCTTAACAATGGAAACTGTAAAGCTCACAGTGGGAACTGTTATGATATCAGTGGGAACTTTTGGTAGTTTAATACTAACAGTGGCAAGTTTTAAATGGTCAGTTAGTAATATATAACTAACACTGGGAACATTGCAACTATCGGTGGGAATACTACATGCATGACTACATCTTACAACATAAACATAAATATACCCTTACCGTTATAACTTCGGATCTAACATGCTAGTCGTTATCAGTAGTCCCAAACGCCCCCTAATCAGCATGCATGTCATCAACAGTCCCAAACGCTCCCTTATACCTGATGTTAATCCCAAACAGCCTCTTAAACCATCCTGCAGTCCCAAACGCTCCCTTATACCTGCTGTTAATCCCAAACAGCCTCTTAAACCTTCCTGCAGTCCCAAACGCCCCCTAATCAGTAGATCTAAACACCCCTGAAGCTATGTAACAGCAGATTTTGGCCCCAAACATTTTGCATGTCGCGCCCGACAGTAAATCGAAGCAGATCCGTACGGATCTAGGCTAATCCAACGCACCCTTGCTTGTTTTCTGCCCAAAATGAAACGCCCCTTTATGCTGTTTGTTAAATAACAGATCCAAATGCCCCTGTTGGCTTGTAAACGCAGAAACAAACACCCCTTAATGTTTAAACAGTGGCGGCAGCCATCTGTTGGTGGAAGAGGGGATGGTCACGTTGGTGGGGAAGCATAGGGGATGACCATGGTTGTCATGGTTACGGTGTAGGGTGGCTAAGTGTGGCGGCTAGTGGTGACTTTCGGATTTGGTGGGGTCACGACTAGAGTATAGGGATGTGATGACGGGGCTGGGGTTGGCTGGAGGTCACGGCTGCATGTGGTTATAGCAGCAAGCATGGTGGTTGACGATGATGGTGCCACGGCTACGGCTGCATGGTGGCTGTGGTGGCCACGAATGGTGGTGGGTGGCTGCTGGTGGATAACAGCGAAGCTGGCGGCTGGAGCACGTAATGGTGATGTTGTAGCCGTGATGGTGATGACGGTTGGTGGTAGATGGCCACAAGTAGTGGCTGCTGGAGTATGTTTTCCGAGATAAACACCCTCAATATGAGGTGGTTGTTGTGGAGATAATGGCAACCAGGAGGGCTGCGACTATGGAGTTGACAGCGTGGTGTCACCACGGCAGTGGTGTTGGTGGCAGCCTATAATGGCGGCGACTGCCATGGAGGAGGGAGAAGTGTGTGTGTGTGTGATAATAGGGTTAGGGTTAAAGTGGGGATGAAACCCTAGTTGCACATATATATACCCATCAAAAGTTATAAAACCTATTTACAAAGTTTATAATAGTTGAGGGCTTATGTTTGCAATTATTTTTTAAGGGCCTAAAGTGTAACTTTCTTTGTACGTTAGTTAATAAACGTTACGGGACACGTTCGTGGTTTATAAAAATTGATTCATCTTACGAGAATCGCGTCATTGATCTAAAAATCATTTCTCCAATAAAATGGAGTATTTATATGACTTATAAACAAGAAGAACATGTTCGTTTATCTAAATGATGATAATTTATCATTTATCGTTTTAATAACGTAAGTATCGTTTTGATAAAATACTTCTCATTTAATCTATCCGTAGATAAATGGAATATTAACAATTCATTCATATCGTTTATCAAGTATCTCTCGACAATAATTTATGTAATTAAATTATTAAATTGACGGTACTCGGGTTGTACGACTTTTGTCAAATTTTCAAATCCAATGATTTTTGTATTGCTTCAAAATAGGTTTTGAAGTATACTTCGTTATTATTTAATGAACGAAAAATCTCGGTTTTTACAACATCCACATGCCACCCCTGAGTTTCTCCATAGAAACTCGATTACTATTATTAGGTTGAGAAATGTTCTAGTATCCTCGGGTAGACTTTTATTACACTTTTCTCATGGTAAAATCATGGATTTTACAGGACCACCCCGTTATTTTAGCTTCGTCCTCGAAGCTATCAATAACATTGTCGTCTGTTAATGTGTAGATGTCATAGATCTAAAGGTTCGTTTTAGACAAGCTCAGAAACGAATGGTGCCAACAATGTAGAGAGGTGGTTATCCGGATTTCTCTATAAGTTCGTTTGAGCAGTATCTAGGTGTTGCTACCATTACGGATGAACAACAAGCAATGCAGAGAGATCTTTATCCGGGTCGCACTATACATCCGATTGAGTAGTTTTAGATGCTGCTGATACTAGGGATGGGTAGAAAGCAGTGCAAAGAGATCTTTATCCGGATTGTTCCATACATCCAATTGAGCAGTATTTGGATGTTGCTATCAATTATGGATGGACAGAACTATCCTAAAATTTAGCCGTCAATCTGAGGAAGCGGTAGATGTTCGCAGAACAGATAATGACAATTAAGATAGGAAAATTTAGGAAATTGTCAACTAGGAAAAGTAGATGTAGGGTTAACTACACTTTATTGGTTAAGCTCACGACGATAGATGTTCATTTGGAAAACCTTCAAGCCAAGATTTAAGGTCGGAGAGGGTTTCGGAACTAGACCTGCTGGTCTTGTTCAAGTTTGGATTGCTGCTATAGCCGTGAGTCAGGAGCAGGACATGACGGACGTCCACAGCCCATTGATAGCAGGTCGGGTAGGGTACACTATCATGCATGAGCGCATAGACTCTCTCTCTTGGACCATATGGACAGATGCCCAGATAGCACGGAGTTTTTGGGCCACGACCGCTGAGGCCTTGCAGTGGTTGTTGGAGGAGAACTACTACCTCCATCGGCATATTCACACCTTGGAGGGGGGCTTCAACATAAGACCCACACTTCTCTTACTGCACAAGGGCAGTCCTTATCCACCTTCTTTGATCTTGCAGCTATTCGTCACGATGGAGTGACAGTAGAGACCACCTACCTTTGAGGAGTCGTTGGCAGACTGCGGTCCCAATTGCTGATTGTACTCAGTTTTCTTAGGGAGTCATGATTGGCTATTCAGGTATCGTAGAGTACCCTGTCGGCACCTGCAGCCTTACCAGCCCTATCAGTACCAGCCCTATCTAGCAGACTTGCTAGACAAGATTTGAGTAGACGTACAAGATCTTGTATTCAACATGATCAGCTTTCTGGTTGTATTCAAGCTATCATGCACAATTCACGAGTCATTTAGAAGTTTAAGAAATCATTCGCCAAAACACAGTAAGTCCTGTGATGGTATGTTGTAATGGTAGTTCATTACAATATGGTATGATGAATGATAACAATAATAAAGTTGGTGACGTGTGTAAAAACCCAAATTTCTAGGGGTTTTACACCACCTCGTTATTTTAGTTTCGTTCTCGAAGCTAAAGATGAAGTTACTTGTTCAGGGAACAAGTGAGTGCACTTTTCCTTAAACATGCAATCTTGTGAACTCAAGTTTTAAGTTTACAAGGTTGGTGATGTAGGTTTTTATATACAAGTCTTAGGAAAGACGAGTATAAATGCGGTAAGTATTAAACTTGACGATTTAATGAAAAAACCGACAAATCGAATAAATTCCAAGTTCGTTCTCGAAGGAGGTGTGTGGATTATGTGCCAATATATAAAATAACAATGTTTGGATTAGTGACGTTTTTGGTTTAGAAGAGAAAAATAAAAGACGAGCTACGACTACGATTTAAACTACGACGAATGACGTAAAACGCGAACGTAAATACGTAAAACGTGAAAAAATTAAAACCTAAAAATTAATTAAATGATTAAACTAAGTCTTAAATAATATAAATAAGAATAAAAATCCAACAAATATATTTTAAAACCTTTTATTAATTAAATATTCAATTTTTAATGCTAATTAAAGCCCAAAAATTAAATATAATTAACAAAATGCCCAAAATATTAATTTATTGAACTAATAAGTCACTTATATTATTTAATGACTAAAAACTATTTTTCTTGAATTTTAAAAACTATTTTTCTATTTTTAAATGACTTAAAACTATTTTTAAACTAAAATAATCCTAAAAATTAATTAAATAATGACAAAATTAATCTAACAATTTTAAAAATCCTAAAATACTCTAATGAACAGAAGAAAATTGAAAAAGTTTGAAAAATATAAGATTTTGCACTAAAAGACAAAACAGTTTATTAATTAAACCCTAATTAACTTAATTTAATTATAAAAAATAATTAAAAAGTGAACAGTAACTAATTTTTAAACCAAAAATCTTAATTTAATATTCTTAATCTATGAAAAATTTTAAAACAGAAAAATATAAATTTTTACCACTAAATGACAAAAACAGATTAATTAAAAGTAATTAAAATAACAATTAAACCTAAAATAATCTAAAAAATGGAAAATGAACAGTGACAAAAAAGTTAATTATACTAAAAAATTAAGAATAAAATAAGAAAAATAATGCAGCAAAAATTAAATCCTAATTCCTATTTTAAAGCACAAAAGACAAAAAAGTTAAGAATGAAAGTGACACTTTCTTGATTTTCTGTCTTTTAGCCAACAGTGGGAACTAACAAAGAAAACAGTGGGAACTGAGTTCCCACTGGCAAGTTTAAAAAAAAACGGGTTGGTGACTAGATTGATTGTAACTTGCTTGTTTGTTGGAATTACTTGGAAACAAAGGCACCCCCACACTCAATGGAGTGTGGGGAGTCAATAAAAGCAGAAAAACACTTAGGCACAAGTCAAGAATCACACACAAAAGAGCAACAATGAGTTGCTGATGTAAAAAGGGGGTCTGTGGGGGGCTTGACTGATCTAGTGTGCACTTGGATGAATTTTAGAGCTCAATTTCTAGCATACAAGTCAAGCACAGCAAGTAGAGGTTATCTATACTCCCATACACCACCCTAAGCTAGCAATTAATAAAAGTGGAAGGCAAATTAAGACTAAAAAAAACAGGCAGAATGAAACATACACAGACTTTAGCTATTTAAACCAAGATATGAGCATGCAAAAGTTGTTTACTCTTATCAAACTTCAAACCATACAACCTAATATATATTACTACCCTACTGAGATGTGTTTAAGCTGTTTTTAAGCTAAATATCAGTAAAGAACCTAACCTAATGAGCAGACCCAAACACCCCCTTAATTTCTGTGAATTAAAATTAACAAAGCTATAACCTACAAAACCTTACCAAACTGATCTAAAATTATCTTAACAAGCATGAAGAACTATATTAAGCATGTTCTAACCAGAAAAACAACATATGAACACTAAACACCAAAAATCACATAAAATTCAAATAAAGCTACAAAATTAAGCAAATAGGGTTCAAGCCTATACCTCAGGCTGATGCCTTCTATTTGGCTTAAAGGAGGGCTTATGTGAGCTTATGAGACTGTAGAGACCCCTTGTTGTGGTTCAACAACAGAACCAAGGGGGTGTGCTATATCTTCTGAAAATGTAAAGAAAATGGGAAATGGAATGATGGATTCTTGATTCTTGGGTTCCTGCACAAACACAAACAACCAGGAACAAATGCAAGTTTAATAAGCTCCCAATAAGCTGTATGTCAAGCAGCTTATGGGTGGCTTATTAAACAGTAAGACTAGCTTAATGAAGAATAACCAAAATTTTATAAAAATTTTTGAAATTGAAATCCTTGAAACCCTCAACACAAACCTTGCCTAAAACCTTTTATATGTTGAAAGCAACTACACTAAAACGGATTAAGACCCAAATCCAGCTTCCACTTTCACTTCCACTGGATGTGGGTTTTAAAACAGATTTTTAAAAAAATAAGTTTGTAAACTGAAAACCTTTTAATATCTGAAAACTTAAACTTGAGAAAACCAAAGATTAAACTAAAAAGGACAGTAAGGAACTCAGCAATGTGTAAGATTTAAAAGGTTCATTTTCATTAATACTTAAAAAAATATTACAAAAGCTGGAACAAGTTGAACTAATCCTATACTGCCTTATATAATGGCTTACAGAAATTTCTAGAAAGCAAAATAAAAAGAAAACCCTAAGCTATGAAGTTCCTATCATGCCCTTGGTCTTGGTCTTGATTCCTTGGTCAAAAATGCGACATGTGATGCCAGCTAGATGAAGGATGATCATAGCCGTTTACTCTGGTCCTTGGAGACTAAGTTTTGGCCTCAGTCGTTGATTCCTCTGAAAGATGCTGTCTTTGCCTAAAATGGAGAAGCAGGGGACAATGGGGGGCCCTCAAGGGAGTCACGGGTGAGAGTTTTGTGAGTGGGTTTGTGTTTTGGGTGGGCTCAATTGGTGATCTGGAGTGAATCGGGTTAGGGAATTAAGAGAATAAGGATATCTCAATTAGGGTTTATGAAGATTAATTAGGGGTGGATTAGGGGAAAAGATGTACAGTGTTTGTTTACCGCCCAACTTTATTAATTAAATACGGTTTTAAAAATTAAGTACTGGGTTGGGTAGATGGGTATGGGCTGGTCGGGTTAAGGGGTTAATATGGGTGGGTATATGAATTTGGGTGGTACCCGGTGACGTGGCAGATTTTGACTGGGTGTGGGAGTTGGTTATATGGCAGTTTTTCCCCCCAAGGTTCCCTTTGCTCTTCACTTTGAAATTAAATGACAATTACTCAAATCCCTTTGCAAATAACTTTGAGCAATTGTCACTTTTGGCACAAAAATGTTTAAAAGCTTGTAAAAAGGCTTTTAATGCATATTTTTGGATTCTTCAAGGGCCAATGATGTATAATCTTTAAACATTAAGGACTCTTCTTGCCAATAATGGTTTCTCCAAGGTCTTTTCTTGCCAAAACTTCAAAGATGAGGGACCAATATTGCCAATCTTCAATTCTTCAAGGACTTAAATGGAAATTCAGGATTCGGGTCCGGTTCTTTGTGCGGCTTCGTTTCCCGTGTTCGTTTTTGCTTGATTCCTTTGATCTTTTGGTGAATTCACGATATCCATACCTAAAATACACAATGAACAAACATAGGCACATATATGGGTATTTTGATGATATTTTAAGCGTTTTAAGCCCGATTTGGACGATGAGACTATGTATAAATACAGTCTCATCACTCCCCCATACTAAACCATTGCCGTGTCCCCACGCAATGCTAGAATTAAGTATCATAGCACTCCAAAATTCATTTTATGATGACTTTTATTGAAGACATAAATTTAAATAAACTACTACACGTGTTTTAGACATAATGTAATGTTTTCATCACGATTAAGTGACTTTTAGGATCATAGAACAAGAACACGTGAATGCTTCGTTAGAAATAATTTCGTCGTCCTCGATTTTCACCAAATTCCATGCTAAGCGTGTAACGAGATCATTGTTATTATAAGTTAGCAACACGATCACTTCTCATGAGTGTTAATTACGAACCTAAACTCCCTTATTCCTAATTGGTATCTCTTATATTTTATTTTGTCTTAATGATCACGAGGATACATCATTGACTTATGCGTGAATAGAGATTAAGTCTAAAAATAGAAACTTAACGGTGTAACCAAAATCATCAAATCAATAATTCATCCTAATAGACAACGATGTCAAAAAATTAAGTCAACAAGAAGGATCGATAAACACGGTTTTATAACGGTTTTGAACATGAGACTTATTACCAAGACTTTTATACGCCCCCTAACGGAAGGGCCTTATTATCTTTGGTTTACCTCCATCTTTTATTCAACTTCGCCATGAAGCTTTTATTATGACTTCGGTCTTGCCTTGCCTTTTATTATCCGCCTCATCGGTGGTTTTATTGGCCAAAGACGTATATCCTCACGCTAAAGCGAATTTTGGATCTTTAAAGCTTCGAAGATTAAGGCTTGATTCACTTTCAATTTGGGCATAGATTTTTCGGCCTTGTGAGCTTCAAATTTTTGCTTAATTTAGGTGAGCACTTGAAATCTTATTATTAGGTGAAGCTTTCGATTATTCGGGTGCCAATACTTCAAAACCGTGACGCTGGCGATACCTTAATGTTTTCCCAATTTAATTACATGGAAGCTACCAAAACAAATTAGAAACCCAACAATAGTGACTAAACCGCCAAATCAATATTTATTAACAATTTATTAGGCAAAAGCGTTGGGAGAATAAGCTAATAATTACTACACATAAGATCGTGACGATTACGAGACTTATAAATAACTCTATCATTTCTCGTCCTCATTTAAGAGACTTAGCCTAAAAAGTTAAGGAATCGAGCTAAGTGCTCAACACGCACGGTCGAGTCAAAAATTACTCTCGTTCTCACCATCGGAAAACCTACATTCGTGTCTTAAACACTTATGAAAAACAAGAAAAATTTTAAAATTTGGCCATTTTTAGCCTTATTTTGCAACAAAATGATAACAAAAAGATGAATATTGGATTGCGTGTTGACATAAGCAAGGTGAAGTATCTACTCACCCCCCCATACTAAAACTAAACATTGTCCTCAATGTTTCGAGTCTAGGGGTGTAAACACCCCCATACTAGAGACGAAGTCGAATGCTTAATCTCGAGCATGGAAAGGGTAAAACGAATAACCTAAAAGCCGTTTATGAATTATGCTAATAAGATAAACGTTAGAACGTAAAAGGATATCATCGGATATCGGAATCTCCAAAGGCAACGATCGAAGCTCGAGTGATCCGTAAAACGAACACGAGAGGCTTCAATGATGTCGATGAACCTAATAAATCACAATCACAAACAACCACGAAACAAAGGTAGGAAGAGCACAAGTCCCCTCGTTACGTTAAACTAAGAAAGCGATAATATGTACAAGGATAAGCATGAGAATCCCCCACGAGGCACCTTGTTTTTGATAACCGAGTCAAAAGCTCGACTCGAATCCCCATAAATGTGATCATTTAGGGATAATCTTGGTAAGGTCATTTTTAGTGGGGCTTACATGATAAACAAGGCCCAAAAGTACATGGAGTACTTTAAAAACCCGATAAACGTATACCGGGGTCAAAGATAGCGTCTTCGTTTTCGGATGAAAGACGAAATAACGCTACTCCAACGCAAACTAGAACCCCAAAGGGGTAGAAGAAAAGAGATAAGAAGTAGAAAGGTGGGGCAATGGGTAAGTCACTAAAATGAGCTACTCGAGGTAGACTCACACCAAGCAAATAGATATGATTTCCATTTATTGCATCGGTGGAAGACCGAGATTTCCGTTTACAAGCAATTCCGGGATCGTAAATCTCGTCCTCGGTGGAGAAATGGGAGGGAACATTTGGGGCTTCCCCCACACTAGATCCACACCAACCATCGTCAAAAGGAGTAGACGAGGTGGTAGCACTCATAACACGATGTGATGACGGAGTTAAACATGTAGAAAAGTCATTTAAAACATTTTTAAAATCCTTTCCTTTTTCATCGTTTAAAAACTCTTTATGAAAACCCGATTTGATAATGTCGAAAATATTTGGCGTGTCAAATTGAAAATTAGTCGCGCTAAAAATCCTCACATTTAAGTCATTGGTGGGAGGGGGTGGCGGATTATATAAGTTCTCAAATCGTTTGTCAATAAAGAACACCGCCCCCTCGGGGTCTACATACTCGTCATCCTCATGAACGTCGATCTCATCGATTTCTTCATCAAAGATAGGCTTGTCAAACCAAGGTTTGTCATTCCCCTCCTTGAGTATCTTAGAAACTCTCTCGAAAAGATCACGATCAAGCACGAAACCATCATTCTTTTGTGGGGATCGTTGATAAGTTAGATCCTCACGAATGTGGTAAACGTCATTCTCGAATGAGGAGTGTTTATAAGGTAACTCCTCGAGAATGGGATTTTTAGTGGTCACATGAGTTGGTTCGTCATCAAAAATAAGACGTTCCAACTCATTTAGTTCATCCTCGATCTTGGAAAGGTCGACCTCACTCGTAGGTGGAAGTGAAGGCATAAGAGCTAGCTCTCGTTCAATAATTTCCTCAATCTCGGGATCAAACTCATAATCATCGTACTTCACATGTTTCTTCTTAGGAGAATCAAAAATAGCATGTGGATTTCGAAGTACGTGATCAAGCTCGGCAAAATCGCCATCGTCATCGTCAAAGAAAGAGTCGATGTGAGCACTCACAACCATGGACTTACAAGCACTAGGGCTATGCTTAGGTGACTTTTCTAAGACGAGAGGATCGATGTCGATAAACCCTTTAGCCTCAACGGGTGTTGGGCTAGGAAAATGAGGCACTTCGATGGAGTTAGAAGTTGAAGCCTCAAAGACGTGGTCCTTCGAAGGTGGTGAAGACGAAGCCATTTTGGTCATTGTCGTGATGGCATTAACGTCACCCTTCGGAATTGGTGTTTCACTTGTTTCGCTAAAAACATCCCAAAGTGAGTTTTCATCCATAAATTTACACATGCCCTTTTGAATTAGGTACACGTATTCTTTATCATTGAAATCATCATCTTTAAAACCGTTTTTCTTAATTCTTTCAAAACATGCATCAAGCTTCATTCTTTCCGCTAAAGTAAACATTTTGAAATCATTAGAATTTGAATCATTAGGTTTTGAAACCTCGGTTTTTTCATTCTCATAAAATCCTTGGGATTTTCTAGCGAAAAAGTCTATTTTTTCATCCCCATATCTCATAGTAAGTCTCCCCTCGTGAACGTCGATTACGGTTCGAGCCGTCGATAAGAATGGTCGGCCTAAAATAATGGGACATTTAGGGTCACACTCGTAATCGGATATAACGAAATCCGCGGGAAAAACAAACTTTCCAATCCTAACATAGACATCCTCGGCTATTCCAATTGGTATAAGTGGAGTACAATTTGCAAGCTCGATTGTCATGTTTGTGGGGGTAAGCGAAGGCAATCTCATCAATTTCCAAAGAGAATGAGGCATAAGATTGATGCTAGCACCTAAATCGGCAAGGGCTAAACATCCCTCAATCTCGGAAAAATCACAAGGTAGTAGAAATTGGCCCGGATCCTTTTCCTTTCTCGGCATACGCCTTTTGGGTTTTTTAAGAAGGATTGAAGCACAAGTTTCTTCAAGGGTTACTTTGGTGAGGTCGACAAAGCTCTCTTTTTGAACCGTGGATGGAATTCGAGGTACACGAGGGTGTGCACTCTTTTCCTTGGTCGCCACGTTCACCCCATCGACTTTAGAACAAGAAGACGTCTTAGAAGTCGAGGGTTGAGAGGGATAAACAACACGGAATCCTTCAAGGTTAGGGGTAATCACACGACCTTTCTCACGAGACGAGGCGGCTTTACATTGTTCTTTCGGATTTGCAACGGTGTCACTAGGCAACGAACTTGATGACGAACCCGAGGCTTTGTTCATTATAGCCGAAAACATCTTTTTAATATCAATTTGCCCTTGCTCAATCTTCGTGTTTTGCAATTTCAAAGTATTTGTAAAGTCGTTTTTCAAAGTACCAATTTCTCCCTCTAATCGTCTCATATTAGCCTCATTCGTTTTCATGTAGTTTTGAAAATCGTTTGACGAACTATTTTGATTAGAATTAAAGTTCCCTTGGTTTTGATTACTTCTTTGAAAATTGTTTTGATTCCCACTTGAAAAATTATTTCCTTGATTGTTATCTCTATTTTGCCAAGTGATATTACGACCTTGATTATAACCTCCTTGATTTTGATTCGAAAAATTTCCTTGTTGATTATTTCCTTGAAAATTGTTTCGATTAAAATTGTTGCCTTGGTTATAATTGCCTTGTTGTGATGGACCGGCGTTATTTTGATTTGAAAAATTGTTGTTTCCATTTAACGCACTCACATTTGACGTTTGGCCATCCGTAGCCGCACACTCGTAATAATTATGAGGTCCACCACAAAACGTACACGAAACCTCAACCGCTTTCACCGTAGCGGGAGCGTCTTTCTTTTGCATCTCAATGAGATAAGACGTGAACACATTCGTAAGCTTGTCGACTTTTGCATCAACTCTCTCAATGTCGCGATTAGAACTACTAACATTGGCGACATTGGCAACACTCGGTGCGTTGCGGAGTTGGTAAACCTTGGATCGGTTCTCGATAATTATCAAAGCTTCTCTCGGAGTCTTACACAAAAAGTTGCCACCGGCGGCGGAATTCAACGAGTCTTGTTCGTGAAAATTAAGACCGTTGTAAAACGTATCGATTTGGTGCAACTCGGAAAAACCATGGTGAGGACATTGCCTAAGCAATTCCTTAAAGCGATCCCACGCGTCTCTAAAAGATTCATTCGATTTTTGCTCAAATTTTGTAATCTCGTTTTTGAAAAACGTTGTCTTAGACGGTGGGAAAAAATAATTAACGAACTTGGAAACGAGATCCTTCCACGTAGTTATGGAATTAGGTGGCTCTTTCTCGTACCAATCCTTGGCGGCACCATCGAGCGAGTACGGAAAAAGCATAAGCTTGACGACATCGGTGTCGACATTCTTAAACTTGCTCGTGGCTAAAAGACGATCAAAATTCCGAATATGGTCGTGAGGATTATCGGCTTCACGACCTCGAAACTTCGTAGCTTGGATCAACGAAAGCATTCCGCTCTTGATCTCAAAATTCTCCGCCTCGATAGCGGGAATTACGATCGCGTCTCCATAACCCTCGGTGGGCGCTTGGAGCAATTCCATCATAGAACGATTGTCGGCCATCTCCTCTATGGTTTCTTCAACAACGATATTAGGAACGTCGGTTTCTAATTCTCGTCTACGTCGTCGATTCCTTCGATTACGATTGCGTCGATTCGAAGCTTCACTAGAATTGGAATAGTCCTTCGATCGAGTGCGCATGCACTAAGCGTAGAATGGGTGGTAGCAAAGAAGATTCTTTTTGCGGCTTTTCGATTTTTCAATTTTTTTTGGTTTTTGATTGGTTTTTTAATTTTTTTTTGGATTTTTGAATGTATTACGTAGACAAAAATCTACAAATCTCCCCTCGAATCGATCTTCTCGATTAAAGGAGCCTCAAAGAATGAAAACGATCACGTGGAGTGAACGCTTTCGATGACTTTAGAACGTTGGTGGAACACCAAAACGTTCAAGAGGGTTTAATCTTGAAAACACAAGCAAATATATATGATACGTAGATAATACTTGGGCGGCAAACCCTCGATTAGCCTTCTTTCTCAAAACACGCACAAGCAAGCGGAGGAAACGAGGCGGCGCGAAGCACTTAAGAGCCTTTTTCCTTTAGGTCGTGAAATACAACCGCCTTATACCCACCTTATAGTTTGTGTTAATTGAAATTAAGCCTCACGAAAGTATTTATCTATTTTGCCTTTAAACTTTTGCTTTGGATTCGAATACAATGATTGGGTAATGACCTCCCAAGTCAAGGTTGTGATTTCTCACGTATTTGGAGTACTTGTATATTTATTGTTCTTACGTAGTACAATATAGTAATAGTATATTCACAAGAAAAACGAAAACCAATATATCTACAATATAGTAAAGATTGTTTTGTGTTTAACTTAGGAAAATTAAACACGATTTATTTGGATACTATAATATAATAGAGAAAAATAACAAAAATGAGTATGTACGATATTCACGCTTTCCAAAAAATGAAAAGACAAAACGCACTACTCACACAAACACGATACTAATAATGGCAAACACCTCCCCGGCAGCGGCGCCAAAAATTGATGTAGGTTTTTATATACAAGTCTTAGGAAAGACGAGTATAAATGCGGTAAGTATTAAACTTGACGATTTAATGAAAAAACCGACAAATCGAATAAATTCCAAGTTCGTTCTCGAAGGAGGTGTGTGGATTATGTGCCAATATATAAAATAACAATGTTTGGATTAGTGACGTTTTTGGTTTAGAAGAGAAAAATAAAAGACGAGCTACGACTACGATTTAAACTACGACGAATGACGTAAAACGCGAACGTAAATACGTAAAACGTGAAAAAATTAAAACCTAAAAATTAATTAAATGATTAAACTAAGTCTTAAATAATATAAATAAGAATAAAAATCCAACAAATATATTTTAAAACCTTTTATTAATTAAATATTCAATTTTTAATGCTAATTAAAGCCCAAAAATTAAATATAATTAACAAAATGCCCAAAATATTAATTTATTGAACTAATAAGTCACTTATATTATTTAATGACTAAAAACTATTTTTCTTGAATTTTAAAAACTATTTTTCTATTTTTAAATGACTTAAAACTATTTTTAAACTAAAATAATCCTAAAAATTAATTAAATAATGACAAAATTAATCTAACAATTTTAAAAATCCTAAAATACTCTAATGAACAGAAGAAAATTGAAAAAGTTTGAAAAATATAAGATTTTGCACTAAAAGACAAAACAGTTTATTAATTAAACCCTAATTAACTTAATTTAATTATAAAAAATAATTAAAAAGTGAACAGTAACTAATTTTTAAACCAAAAATCTTAATTTAATATTCTTAATCTATGAAAAATTTTAAAACAGAAAAATATAAATTTTTACCACTAAATGACAAAAACAGATTAATTAAAAGTAATTAAAATAACAATTAAACCTAAAATAATCTAAAAAATGGAAAATGAACAGTGACAAAAAAGTTAATTATACTAAAAAATTAAGAATAAAATAAGAAAAATAATGCAGCAAAAATTAAATCCTAATTCCTATTTTAAAGCACAAAAGACAAAAAAGTTAAGAATGAAAGTGACACTTTCTTGATTTTCTGTCTTTTAGCCAACAGTGGGAACTAACAAAGAAAACAGTGGGAACTGAGTTCCCACTGGCAAGTTTAAAAAAAAACGGGTTGGTGACTAGATTGATTGTAACTTGCTTGTTTGTTGGAATTACTTGGAAACAAAGGCACCCCCACACTCAGTGGAGTGTGGGGAGTCAATAAAAGCAGAAAAACACTTAGGCACAAGTCAAGAATCACACACAAAAGAGCAACAATGAGTTGCTGATGTAAAAAGGGGGTCTGTGGGGGGCTTGACTGATCTAGTGTGCACTTGGATGAATTTTAGAGCTCAATTTCTAGCATACAAGTCAAGCACAGCAAGTAGAGGTTATCTATACTCCTATACACCACCCTAAGCTAGCAATTAATAAAAGTGGAAGGCAAATTAAGACTAAAAAAAACAGGCAGAATGAAACATACACAGACTTTAGCTATTTAAACCAAGATATGAGCATGCAAAAGTTGTTTACTCTTATCAAACTTCAAACCATACAACCTAATATATATTACTACCCTACTGAGATGTGTTTAAGCTGTTTTTAAGCTAAATATCAGTAAAGAACCTAACCTAATGAGCAGACCCAAACACCCCCTTAATTTCTGTGAATTAAAATTAACAAAGCTATAACCTACAAAACCTTACCAAACTGATCTAAAATTATCTTAACAAGCATGAAGAACTATATTAAGCATGTTCTAACCAGAAAAACAACATATGAACACTAAACACCAAAAATCACATAAAATTCAAATAAAGCTACAAAATTAAGCAAATAGGGTTCAAGCCTATACCTCAGGCTGATGCCTTCTATTTGGCTTAAAGGAGGGCTTATGTGAGCTTATGAGACTGTAGAGACCCCTTGTTGTGGTTCAACAACAGAACCAAGGGGGTGTGCTATATCTTCTGAAAATGTAAAGAAAATGGGAAATGGAATGATGGATTCTTGATTCTTGGGTTCCTGCACAAACACAAACAACCAGGAACAAATGCAAGTTTAATAAGCTCCCAATAAGCTGTATGTCAAGCAGCTTATGGGTGGCTTATTAAACAGTAAGACTAGCTTAATGAAGAATAACCAAAATTTTATAAAAATTTTTGAAATTGAAATCCTTGAAACCCTCAACACAAACCTTGCCTAAAACCTTTTATATGTTGAAAGCAACTACACTAAAACGGATTAAGACCCAAATCCAGCTTCCACTTTCACTTCCACTGGATGTGGGTTTTAAAACAGATTTTTAAAAAAATAAGTTTGTAAACTGAAAACCTTTTAATATCTGAAAACTTAAACTTGAGAAAACCAAAGATTAAACTAAAAAGGACAGTAAGGAACTCAGCAATGTGTAAGATTTAAAAGGTTCATTTTCATTAATACTTAAAAAAATATGACAAAAGCTGGAACAAGTTGAACTAATCCTATACTGCCTTATATAATGGCTTACAGAAATTTCTAGAAAGCAAAATAAAAAGAAAACCCTAAGCTATGAAGTTCCTATCATGCCCTTGGTCTTGGTCTTGATTCCTTGGTCAAAAATGCGACATGTGATGCCAGCTAGATGAAGGATGATCATAGCCGTTTACTCTGGTCCTTGGAGACTAAGTTTTGGCCTCAGTCGTTGATTCCTCTGAAAGATGCTGTCTTTGCCTAAAATGGAGAAGCAGGGGACAATGGGGGGCCCTCAAGGGAGTCACGGGTGAGAGTTTTGTGAGTGGGTTTGTGTTTTGGGTGGGCTCAATTGGTGATCTGGAGTGAATCGGGTTAGGGAATTAAGAGAATAAGGATATCTCAATTAGGGTTTATGAAGATTAATTAGGGGTGGATTAGGGGAAAAGATGTACAGTGTTTGTTTACCGCCCAACTTTATTAATTAAATACGGTTTTAAAAATTAAGTACTGGGTTGGGTAGATGGGTATGGGCTGGTCGGGTTAAGGGGTTAATATGGGTGGGTATATGAATTTGGGTGGTACCCGGTGACGTGGCAGATTTTGACTGGGTGTGGGAGTTGGTTATATGGCAGTTTTTCCCCCCAAGGTTCCCTTTGCTCTTCACTTTGAAATTAAATGACAATTACTCAAATCCCTTTGCAAATAACTTTGAGCAATTGTCACTTTTGGCACAAAAATGTTTAAAAGCTTGTAAAAAGGCTTTTAATGCATATTTTTGGATTCTTCAAGGGCCAATGATGTATAATCTTTAAACATTAAGGACTCTTCTTGCCAATAATGGTTTCTCCAAGGTCTTTTCTTGCCAAAACTTCAAAGATGAGGGACCAATATTGCCAATCTTCAATTCTTCAAGGACTTAAATGGAAATTCAGGATTCGGGTCCGGTTCTTTGTGCGGCTTCGTTTCCCGTGTTCGTTTTTGCTTGATTCCTTTGATCTTTTGGTGAATTCACGATATCCATACCTAAAATACACAATGAACAAACATAGGCACATATATGGGTATTTTGATGATATTTTAAGCGTTTTAAGCCCGATTTGGACGATGAGACTATGTATAAATACAGTCTCATCAGTTGGGTTGACTAGGACAAACTCGTCTTAAGTCTTGGTTTTTCTTAGATGTGCCTCTGGGGCCCCAATGTGTCTTGATGATCATAGATAACAGTTCATTAATGTTTCTACTAGTTCTTCAAGATATTTTTAAGTCTACTAAGTATTAATAGGCTTATGCGATGTCAAGTTAGAAATATAGTTTTAGCTGGTACCGCTCTTGCGTCAACAATTTTCATGCGAAGGGCTTCCCGTATACTTCTAGCCTGTGGAAAGCAATCATTAGTTTGACACTAAAGCTTCACTTAGCGAAATGGCTAAGATTTTTGTTGATGTTGATACAAAAGTTGGGTGATCCTTGCTAAACCCGAATTAGGCGTAATTCGGGTTGGCTGGACTCCGGCTCTTGCACCAAGTGAATTGTATGGTTGGGATCCTACACACTAAACAACACGCGTTAGGCTTACCGTGGGAATGTTTCCCACGATTAGACTCCAGCGTGAGAGTAAGTAATCGGTTAGGGTTATAGGAATCGGATGAGAGTTTGAGAATGTAGAATGTAATACCTTTGTGGAACCCTTGGGGGTTCCTTATATAGGCAGTGAAACCCTAATGGGTTGTCACTGATGCTTGCCCCAAGGAAAGGATAAGTACCAGAATTAGATTGATTGTTATCTTCTAATTATGGTGAGTGAATATCCTCTTCTTTGGGGTAAATCCTATTCATAGACAGAATATGATTCTGTCTAACCCTGTACCGGTCATGCCAGGCCGTGGGTCGCACACGTGTGTGCGGTTACTGTTCACCTAAGCCCATAAGCTTAAATAACATTACTCCAACCCATTCGTGATGGGCCGAATATAGGTAGTACCCGTGGGCCGGACTTGTGACCCGGATGGGGACTATACGTCATCATGTCCCCCCAGTCTAGTTGTTACAGCCGTAGGCGTAACCTCTAGACTATCAAGATGCTCTCCGGACATACCAAGAAAGATCTAGGGAATGATAAACATTCAAGATTTTGTTTTGGCCGCACGTGGCTGCCTGTCTTAGGAATTTATTCCAATGGTACCTCAGCCGCACGTGACGACCGAGAAAAATAAATACAACACTGAATATACTCTTACGTATGACCGCATAATCCGACACAAAGAATGAACGCATTAACGATAGTCAACTAATCAGTCGCACACCTGCAAAATGTGCACCATTAATACCCATCATTGAGCCACGTAAAATTGTTAAGAAGTGACCCATGGGTCCCTTTTGCCGTTTGATAGTTGTATTTTCACACTTGTTTAGGAAAACAAGGTAAAAGCGGTAAGTATTAAGTGTACGTTTAGGAAAACGTAAACACTTATGACCCTTAATGGGATCGTTCTCTCGAGGAGGCACGTGTGTTGTGAATTGAATTGATTTGATTGATTTGTTTTTGATTATTAACAAGAAGAAAAGAGAAGAGAAAATGACGATGAAGAAAAAATAGAAAAATAGGCAAAAACACTACTAGAAGTTTAAGACGTAGAAACGTAAAAACGACAAAATCTAAAATTTTAACCTAAAAATTCCTAAAAATTCCTAAAAATCCACAATAATATTCTAAGAGTTTACAAAAAATCCAAACTTGCCAAAACGTTTTAATTAATTTAATAATGACTTTTTAATGCTAATTAAAGCCCTAAAAATCACTTTTAAATATTAAAAAGCCCTAAACAAGATTTAATAGTTTTTAAACCTCAAAAATGACCTAATTAAACTAAAAACTATTTTTAAAAATTTTAAAACCAAATTAAACTATTTTTAAACTCCTAAAAACTATTTGGAAAGTGAAAAAGTTCCTAATTTAATGTATAGAATCTAGGAAAAATGAAAAAAAGTTAAAAATAAAACTTTGAATTTTTTCTAATAAAATAATATTAAAATAATCTAAAAAATAAAAAGTTCAAAAATAAATTCTAAAAAATTCTCAAAAATCCTAAATATTCTAACTAAGACAAAAATGTAAATTAAAGCTCCAAAAACCTCTTAATTAATTTTATATTAATTTTTAAAGTTTAATAAAAAACCTAAAATCAAATAAAATTAAAAATTAAAGTTTTTGAAAACTTTATGATATGTAAACCTCAAAAATATAAATTAAAACTTAAAAACTATTTTTTTGGATTTTTTAATTACTGTTTACTATTTTTAATACACTTTCTAAATTTTAATCTAAAAATAATCCTAATAATTAATTAAATAAAGGGAAAAATAGTGTTTTTAAACAGAAAAGTCTGAAAACTTATAAAGATCCTAGGAAAAATAAGCTAAAACAAAAATGCTTAATAAATAAGCTGAAATATCCTAAATAAGCTACGGCTTATTTAAATAAGCCAAAACCAAAATCAAGTTAAGTAAATAATGAAATGAAGTCTTAACGTAAAAACTCATCTAGATCACTGGTTAACACGTTTACTCCCCCAACGAGGGGTCGCGTGTTCGAGTCGAGGCAGGGTGTAGTTTTTGCTATTTATTTTTTTTTCTTTTTTAAAACTTAATCAGAAACCTTGTAAGCTTAATAACACAAATCCAAATCCACTTTTTACCAAAGATCAAGCTTGATTAACCAAAAAAACGTGACCAGTTACTCTTATGTTTCTGATGAACAAGTATGTTCATACACTTGTGCAATGAACTACCAAGAGGACTTGGTTTTTGCTTGTTTTGTGGGTTCTTGTTGATGGACAAAGGCACCCCTATACTCTTTGGAGTATAGGGAGTCACAAATAAGCAGAAAAAAAGCACTAAACAATCAAGTAAATCACAAGTATGGCACACACAAGCAAATACAAGTTGCTGTGAACTAATGCTAGGTCTGGTGGTTGTTTGAGCTTAAAACTTGCACAATAATGATATTCAAAGGCTCAGATTAGGCACACAAACTTACCAACTAGCATACAAGCAAACTTTAATCCTAAATAATCCCTACTTCTAACAGAATAGCAAGAATCAAACTCAAAATTCAACAAAAACTAGTCACAAATGGCAGATTTCTAATTTTAAGCTATTTGTCACTTTTTAACACACAACTTGCTTCAAATTTATTCCAAACTTGTAACTAAACTAGTTTATAGCCTTAAACTACCCTACTGAATCTTTCTAACACGTTTTTAAGCACAATCAAAGATTTTTAACCTTGCTTAAACCCGTATCCAAACAACCCTTTAAAAACTACAAACCAAGATTTTCAAACAAATCCTATTCTATTGCTATCCAAACTGATTAAAAACAGTGCTAGCATGCATATGAGAGCAAAATAACTCAATTCAAAACAACTTATCATGCAATACAACAACTTGCACAAAATTCACATAAAACTTCACTTTCTGAAAATTTCAAAAAGGAAAAAAGATTTTTACCTTAGAGCCCTACATCCAGGGCTCTTTGTGACAGCTTTGTCACCTCCTTATAGACCCGGGTCTATGCAGAACTTAATCAACAACAAATCAATAACCTGCTAAGAGAAGAAAATAGAAAACACAAGCAATAGCACAATCTGTTTTCTCTTTACTTTCTTAAAATCTTTTTCTACAAACTTGAAACCTTCTCAAAATGTTTTCTTTCAAACCTTATCACCAAATAACTTGAACCTCTTAAACACAAAACCTTGAAACAGATTTTACCAAGAAATCTCCAAATTTCATAAACCTTCTTGAAAATTTTTTTTTTAAAATTTAAAAAAACACAAACTTGAAGAAAAATGAACTCAGGAAAAACAAACTTTAAAACATGAATACTGGAAAGTAAATGGTTCTCAGTCATATGCAGAATGAAAATTTTTTCATTAATTCATAAAAGAAAATTTTACATAAAAACTAGAACAAAAAAAAAATGGGATACAAGACATCCCATTTATAGTACTTGTAATAAGATTCTAGTCTCTTGAATAAAATATTACAAAGGGAAAAGACCTAAACCCTAATCTACTTGAAAACCCAAATCTGCCCTTGAAGTCTTTGACGAATTCTTGGTCAAAAGTGATACATGTGATGCCAGGCTGTGGAATCTTGATCAGGAGCGTTGGATTGAACTTTGGGAGCAAGGAGTTGGTCACAATCGTTGATTTTGTCGGGCTATTGGGTTTTGGGTGAAAGTGACGCAGCAGGGGAGTGCTTGGGTGAGGACCACAGTCCACGTGGCGTGTTTCTGGGTGTGGGGATGGGTTTAAAAATTGGTGGATTACTGATCTGGAGGTGCTTAGAACAAACCCCTTTGTTATGAAGGAGATTAGTGATTAGGGTTTGTTCTTAAGTGTGTGTTGAGTGTGTGTGTTTTAATCAGGTTTGGGGTGATTAGTTTTTTTAAAAACGAGTTTCCCCCACTTTTAATAATTAAACAAGTTAAATAAAAGAGAGTGGGTTCAAAAGGTTTTGTGATAGGTTAAATAATTGTGGACTGGTTTGTTTGGACTGGTGGGGGTGATGTGTCAAAAGGTGATAGGAGGATGGATGTTTCTTGTCTGGTCAGCTATGGCCCCCCAACTCTTTTCACTTCTTCAATTTGTAATAAACAGCCAAAATCTCCTTTTCCTTTGTTATAACTTTCAAGCAGTTGTCAATTTTGGCACAATGATTTTCAAAACTTGTTTAAAGGGCTTTTTATGCATAATTTGTATTCTTCAAGGGCCATTCTTGTAATGTCTTCAAACTTCAAGGTCTTTGACTTGTTTGTTGACTTCTTGGAGGACCATTATTGACAATTTAGTTTTGATGAGGGACTAAAATTGTAAATTCTTCAAAGTTAAGGGTCCTTTTTGTAATTTTGACAAACTTTAGGGACCAAACTTGTAATTATGAAGATACAAGGGTATAAAGTATCAATTCTTCAAACTTGGAGGACCAATCTTCAATATTCTTCAAATCTTCAAGGGTTTTCTTAGGAAAATTCTTCATTAGGGCTTGGTTCATCGTGCGGCTTCGTTTCCCGTGTTCGTTTTTGCATGATTCTTGTGATCTTTTGTCATTTTCTCAATATCCGTACCTAAAATACACAAGCAACAAACACAAGCATATATTTGGGTATTTTGATGATATTTAATGCATTTTAAGCCCTAATTGGACGATGAGACTATGTATAAAAGCAGTCTCATCACTCCCCCATACTAAACCATTGCCGTGCCCTCACGCAATGCTAGAATAAAGTATCGTAGCATCTCCAAAATTCATTTTTATTCACTTTATTGGAATGATAAACTAGCTATACTACTACTATTACTACTACTTGTGTTATAGACATAATGTATGATTTTCATCGCAAAATGGGACGTTTAGGTTCATAGAATAAGAACACGTGAATGCTTTGTTAGAAATAATTTCATCGTCCTCGATTTTCACTTAAATTCCATGCTAAGCGTGCAACGAGATCATTGTCATTATAAGTTAGTAATGCTAACACTACTCATATGCCCTAATCACGTACTTTTCCTCCCATTATTCCTAAGTTGTATCTCTTATATTTTATGATGTCTTTGAATGTTTCACGAGGATACATTGTTTGACTTATGCGATAATAGAGATTTAGGTCTAAAAATAGAGTCCTAACGGTGTAACTAAGACCATCAAATCAATAACCCCTCCTAATAGACAACGATGTTAAAAAATTAAGTTGACAAGAAGAATCGATAAACACGGTTTTATAACGGTTTTGAACATGAGACTTATTACCAAGACTTTTATACGCCCCCTAACGGAAGGGCCTTATTATCTTTGGTTTACCTCCATCTTTTATTCAACTTCGCCATGAAGCTTTTATTATGACTTCGGTCTTGCCTTGCCTTTTATTATCCGCCTCATCGGTGGTTTTATTAGCCAAAGACGTATATCCTCACGCTAAAGCGAATTTTGGATCTTTAAAGCTTCGAAGATTAAGGCTTGATTCACTTTCAATTTTTGCATAGATTTTAGGCCTTGTGGGGTTTCAAATTGTTTGCTAGATTTAGGTGAGCACTTGAAATCTTATTATTGGGTGAAGCTTTCGATTATTCGGGTGCCAATACTTCAAAACCGTGACACTGGCGATACCTTAATGTCTTCCCAATTTAATTACACGGAAGCTACTAGAAAAGACTAGAAACCCAACAATCCTAACTAAACCGCTAAGTCAATATTTATTAAGCAAAAAATATTTACAAGCGAAGGGAGAATAAGCAAACAACGAGAACACATGAGTTTTTGAAAGGATACGAGTACTCTACGTTTAGCATAGTAACTTATAATTAACTCTATCATTTCTCGTCCTCATTTAAGAGACTTAGCCTAATGTGTAGTTAAGGAATCAAAGCTAAGTGCTCAACACGCACGGTCGAGTCAAAAATTACTCTTATTCTCGCCATCAGAAAATCTACATTCGTGTCTTCAAACACTTATAAAACATGAGAAAAATTTAAAATTTGGCCATTTTTAGCCTTATTTTGCAACAAAAACGATAAACAAAACAATAAACTTTGGAAAGCGTGAAGGTTTGGCAAGGCAAGTATCTATTCACCCCCCATACTAAAGTTAAACATTGTCCTCAATGTTTCGAGTCTAGGGGTGCAAACACCCCCATACTAGAGACGTAGTTGAATGCCTAATCTAGCATGGAAAGGGTGTAACCAATAAATTAATAGCCGTTTATGAAGTGTGCTAAAAACCTAAGGTTAGAACATCAAAAGGATATATCATGGATATTGAGAAATGTCTCCAATAGCAAACGATCGAGTGCTCCCATAAAACGAACACGAGAGGCTCCAATCGTGAAGATCATGATCTAAAAACCACAATTCACAAACAACCACGGAACAAAGGTTGGAAGGGCACGAATCCCCACACGTAAGCTACATTAGACTAAGAAAGCGATAATATGTACATAGGATAAGCATGGGACTCCCCCACGAGGCACCTCGTTTTTGATTACCGAGTCATGAGCTCGACTCGATCCCCTCAATACTAATTATCATTGGGGAAGGTGACTTGGTCGAGGTAGTTCAAGGATGGAACTTCCCCACCAAAGTAGTGCTTCAACCTATGTCCATTCACCTTGAAGTTAGGACCATCATCTTGAGCTAGCTCGATGGTCCCATACGGAAATACTTGAGTCACGGTGAATGGACCGGACCAACGGGATTTCAATTTACCGGAAAATATTTTCAATCTTGAATTAAAAAGTAAAACTTGATACCCAATGTTAAAACCCGGTTTTTAATTTTAGAATCATGCAACTTTTTAGTTTTCTCTTTGTAAATCAATGAAATTTCATAAGCAATGTCCCTTAATTCATCCAATTCATTTAATTGCATTTTCCGGTGTTTTCCCGCGGTCTCCATATCATCATTACAATGCTTTAGGGCCCAATAAGCCTTGTGTTCTAACTCGATAGGGAAATGACAATTCTTTCCATACACAAGCTTATAGGGAGTGCACCCAATGGGCGTCTTATGAGCGGTCCTAAAGGCCCATAAAGCATCGTCTAACTTATCCGACCAAGATTGTCGGTTTTCTCCTACCGATCTCTCCAAGATCCTCTTCAATGCTCGGTTTGAAACCTCGACTTGCCCACTCGTTTGTGGGTGATAAGCCGTAGAAAGACGATGTGTAACCCCATATTTCCTTAGAACCCTTTCGAATTGGTCATTACAAAAATGGGTTCCACGATCGCTAATGATAGCACGAGGGGTTCCAAACCTAGCAAACAAAATTTTCAAGAACTTAAGTACCACACGAGGATCATTAGTGGGCAAGGCCTTTGCCTCCACCCACTTAGAAAGGTAGTCAACCGCAACGACAATGTACTTATTACCACGAGATGATGGGAACGGCCCCATAAAGTCTATGCCCCAAACGTCAAAGATCTCACATACTTGAATGATATTTTGTGGCATTTCATCTTTTTGTGAGGCTTTTCCTCGTCGTTGGCATGAATCACAAGACTTCACAAGAACTTGTGCATCTCGGTAAATAGTAGGCCAAAAGAAGCCGACATCAAACACCTTTTTAGCCGTGAGATTAGCACCGTGGTGACCACCCGTGGGTCCCTCATGGCAAGCTCTAAGTATGTTAGAAGCTTCGGTGCCAAATACACAACGGCGGATGATTTGATCCGCACAAGTTCGAAACAAGTAAGGGTCGTTCCAAAAATAGAACTTGACATCACGAAAGAATTTTTGTTTTTCTTGAGTTGTCATACCCTTAATGATGAAGTTACCCGCATGGTAATTTGCAAAATCCGCAAACCATGGGGTAGAAGAATCAAGTTTGGAATTCACTACACCAAGTGTCTCGAGCGGAAATGTTTCGGTGATTTCCTTAGGCTCGTAAACACTTTGGTGAGGATCTTCCAAACGAGAGAGATGATCGGCCGCTAGATTCTCGGCTCCTTTTTTGTCAACGATTTTGTGATCAAATTCTTGAAGGAGGAGAATCCAACGAAGTAATCTCGGCTTTGCATCTTGTTTAGCCATGAGATACTTGATAGCCGAATGGTCCGTATACACTATGCATTTCGTCAAGACGAGATAAGGTCGGAATTTCTCAAATGCATACACCACGGCAAGGAACCCCTTTTCCGTTGTAGTGTATTTAAGTTGAGCCTCGGTCATCGTCTTACTAGCATAGTGAATAGGCAAGAAGTGCTTATCATGACATTGCCCCAAAACGGCCCCTATAGCGTAATCACTAGCATCACACATAAGCTCAAAGGGGAGGTTCCAATTGGGAGCAACAAGAATGGGAGCTTCGGTAAGTTTCCTTTTAAGGATCTCAAAGGCTCGTACACAATCTTCGTCAAAGACAAAACGTGCTTCTTTTTCAAGAAGATGTGTAATGGGTTGAGAAATCTTCGAGAAATCCTTGATGAATCGTCGATAAAAGCCCGCGTGGCCTAGGAAACTCCTAACTCCCTTGACGGTTTTGGGATGAGGTAATTTGGCGATGACGTCTACCTTAGCTTGATCTACCTCAATCCCCGCTTTCGAGACCTTGTGCCCTAAGACGATTCCACTTTTAACCATAAAATGACACTTTTCCCAATTGAGCACAAGGTTGGTTTCCTCACAACGTTTTAACATTCTCTCAAGGTTCGACAAACACGAAGTAAAGGAATCACCAAACACGGAAAAGTCATCCATGAAGACTTCCATCGTCTTCTCGATCATATCATGAAAAATAGCCATCATGCATCGTTGAAAAGTTCCCGGTGCATTGCAAAGTCCGAATGGCATTCTACGATAAGCAAACGTTCCATATGGACACGTAAACGTAGTTTTTTCTTGATCACGAGGATCGATGGGAATTTGGAAGTAACCGGAAAAACCATCTAAAAAGCAATAGAAATCGTTTCCCGCAAGACGCTCCAACATTTGGTCCATGAAGGGCAAGGGAAAATGGTCTTTTCGAGTGGCTTCATTCAACTTACGATAGTCAATGCACACTCTCCATCCGGTCACGAGTCTAGTGGGAATCAACTCGTTAGCATCGTTTGGCACAACGGTCATCCCTCCCTTTTTAGGGACACAATGAATAGGACTCACCCAAGGGCTATCGGAGATAGGGTAAATCATTCCCGCGTCAAGGAGTTTAAGGACCTCCTTTTTGATGACGTCGTGAATTTTGGGGTTCACCCTCCTTTGACTTTGGATTGTTGGCTTGAAATCCTCCTCCATTAATATTTTGTGTGTACAAAATTTGGGATCGATTCCCTTAATGTCGGATAACTTCCACGCAATCGCCCCTTTGTGATCCTTTAGAACATCGACAAGTGCGGTTTTTTCATCATTCGAAAGTTCCTTCGCAATAATAACCGGCAACTTGTCGTCCTCCTCCAAATAGACATATTCGAGGTGAGGATGTAAATCTTTCAACTCAAGGATAGGTGGTTCCTCAAGTGAAGATTTGGGCTCGATACTCATAACCTCCTCGGGTGGAGGCAATGGGAAATCGTTGAGAAAATCCTTGATAATCGAGAAGTCCTCATCGTTGTCGAGGTCTTCGTCACAAGTACGTGGAACATCGAATTCTTCCAACGTAAAACCACCACCTTCGAAAGGAGTGAAGGTTGGTGTCGAATTATCAATAATTGGATCTAACATAGTGGTATTGCCACTAGTTTCTTCATCACCAAACCCTAAAACTTCTTGTGAAAATTCCTCGCAAACCACGTCGATCATGTCAACGAGGTTTATGGTAGAAACGGAATAAACATGAGAAAGTTGAGAATTTTGAGTTGCGTTTATAACAAGTTCCTCGTCGTTGAAACGTAAGGTGATCTTTCTAGCATGCACATCAATCAAAGCCATAGACGTATCTAAAAAAGAACGACCTAAAATAAGAGGAACTTGAGGATACGTGGGGATGTCAACAACAATAAAGTCTACGGGATAGTAGAACTTCCCCACTTTCACAAAAACGTCTTCCGCCAAACCACATGCAAGAATCATGGAATGGTCGGCCAACTCAATAGACATTCGTGAAGGAGTAAGATTAGGAAGATTGAGCGACTTGAAGATTGCAAGTGGCATCAAGTTAATGCTAGCACCAAGATCGGCCAAGGCATAGAATTCTTCCATATCTTGAATTGCACAAGGGATCAAAAATTTACCGGGATCACCGACTTTTTGAGGTATGCGATTAAGATAAACCGACGAACAACTAGACATTTGGTGTAATTTTTCCTTGTTGTTCAACATACTCTTAAAGTTAGCGGCAAATCGAGGCATCATGACCAATGCATCGGCGAAACTCACATTAAAGTGCAAATCACGAAACATTTTCATAAAAAGCTCAAATTGGTAGTTTTCGCGCTCTTGTCGTTTCTCCTTCCTAAGCCTCGATGGGTAAGGCAAGGGTGGTGTGGGTTGGGGCATAGGCATAGCCTTTAGAATCTCGGGTTCCAATATGGGTGATGGGTCAACCGTAGGTGTGGCATGAGCGGTACTTTGTGGGATTGAAATATGCTCCTTTTCGACCACCACCTCGGGTTCTTCCTCAATTTCCTCCACCGTTGGAGTAATTGGTTGAGGAGTCGGTTCTTTAAGTGTCTTACCACTTCGTGTGGTAATCACTTTCATCTCTCCCTTCGGGTTTGAAACGGTGTTACTAGGCAAACTACCCGAAGTAGAGGCTTTGTTCCCCATGACGGCTTTTAAAATGGCATTAAGCTTAACATCTTGACTATTAAACTTCAAATTTTGGCTAGCGGCTTTTTGGTCAATTCTTTGTTAAAGCCTAGCATGACTTTGCTCTATCTTGTTGTTTTGACCTTGAATTTGGTTAGCAAAATCATTTTTCAATTCATTTCTCATGGCTAGATTTTCCTTAACAAAATTAGCTAACTCCTTTGCGTTCTTAGCCGTGTCCCTAGCTTGACTAGCCAATTGCTCTTGAATGTTTTCCAAAATCTTATCATTTGAAGTAGCGTAATTCAAAAAGTCCATTGGAAGTTCTTTAGTGTGAGCATTTTGAAGACCTTGACTTGTGTTTTGAAAATTACGGTTTTGATTTAGATTTTGCAATTGGCTACTACTACTACTCCCTTGATTCCCATAGTTGTTATTACCCTTATAATTGTTCCTTTGATTGCTTTGGTAACCAACTTTATTGTTTCGATAATTGTTAGCATTTTGATTTGGTGAAAAACCCGGTGGAGTCAATTGATTAGTGCGAGGAACTTGACCGTTTTGGTTATAAGTTCCCGCGGCCGCGAAGGCACTCTAAGTGCTACCACCGTTGGTAATGCACTCGGAATAATCGTGAGCTCCACCATAATACATACAAGAAACCTCAACCGCTTTAATCGTAGCGGGAGCGGGTTGTTCACCAACTTTAAATTCAACTAACAAGCCTTTCACTATATCAAAAATTTTGTTCTCCAAATTAGCCTCGACTTGGCAAGCATCAACGGTGTGTGACAAACTAGGTGAAGATGAAGACGAAGCCTTACGAACACTTGACGTGCTACGAGGACTATACACCTTAGACCTATTCTCAATGATTAACAAAGCTTCCTCGACCGTTTTACACAAAAAATTACCACCCGCGGCGGCATTAAGATAATCACGCTCATGATCGTTCAAGCCATTGTAAAACGTGTCTATTTGATGCAAGTCGGAAAAACCATGATGAGGACATTCGTGCAACATTTCCTTAAACCTATTCCAAGCCGTTGAAAAACTCTAATTATACTCTTGTGAAAACTTTGAAATCTCGTTTTTCAAGTGCGTAGTCTTAGAGGGCGGAAAAAATTGGTTCACGAATTTTGAAACGTGATCCTTCCACGTCAATATAGAATTGGGTGGCTCTTTTTCTAACCAAATTTTTGCGGGCCCCGCTAAGGAATACGGAAAAAGCATCATCTTAATCGAGTCGTTTGAAACATCCTTAAACTTGCACGTGGCGGTGACACGATTAAATTGGCGAATGTGGTTATGAGGGTTGTCCTTTTCGTCCCCTCGAAACTTGTTGTTTTGAATCATGGACAACAAACCCGTCTTAACCTCAAAATTCTCCGCAAGGATAGCGGGAATCACAATCGCTTCTCCATAACCCTCGGTAGGTGCTTGAAGCAACTCCATCATAGTTCAATTAGCCATGGGTGCTTCTTTCACTACAATGGGTTCGTCAATAGGAGAGTCCTCACTAGTAGGAGTGAGTGATTTGTTTCTTCGTTTACGAGCACGTCTTGCTTTAGAGCGAGTTTGCATAAACGTCACGTACAACGAGAAGGCGAGCAAAGAAGATTCTTTTTGGTATTTTTACTTTTTCAATTTTTTTGTGGTTTTTGATTGTTTTTGATTGTTTTTAACTTTTTTGGATTTTTGGAATGTATTAAGTAGACACAAATCTACAAATCTCCTCCTTAATCAAATCTCTCGATTAAAGAAGCCTCAAGGAATGAAAACGAACACGTGAAGTGAACGCCTTCGATGACTTTAGAACGATGGTGGAACACCAAATCGTTCAAGAGGGTTTAATCAATAGAAACCAAGAAAATATATATGATACTTAGTAATACTTTGGGCGGCAAAACCCTCGATTCACTCTCAAAATCAAATACGCACAAGCAAGCGGAGGAAACGAGGCGACGTGAAGCACTTAAGAGCCTTTTTCCTTTAGGTCGTGAAATACAACCGCCTTATACCCACCTTATAGTTTGTATTATCAAAATCAAGCTTCACGAAAGTATTTATCTATTTTTGCCTTTTTCTTTGGTTTGAGATTCGAATATAATGATCGAGTGATGAAATCCCGAATCAAGGTTGTGATTTCTCACGTATTTGGAATACTTGTAAATTTATTGTTCTACGTATACAATATAGTAATAATATTCACACAAAAATCGAAAAACGATAATACGTATTAATAGTGTGCTATTAATACAAATACTTTTATGGCTAATATAAAAACAACAATGGTTCAATCAAAACACAACACGCCTCCCCGGCAGCGGCGCCAAAATGATAGTTGTATTTTCACACTTGTTTAGGAAAACAAGGTAAAAGCGGTAAGTATTAATTGTACGTTTAAGAAAACGTAAACACTTATGACCCTTAATGGGATCGTTCTCTCGAGGAGGCACGTGTGTTGTGAATTGAATTGATTTGATTGATTTGTTTTTTATTATTAACAAGAAGAAAAGAGAAGAGAAAATGACGAAGACGAAAAAATAGAAAAATAGGCAAAAACACTACTAGAAGTTTAAGACGTAGAAACGTAATAACGACAAAATTTAAAATTTTAACCTAAAAATTCCTAAAAATTACTAAAAATCCACAATAATATTCTAAGAGTTTACAAAAAATCCAAACTTGCCAAAACCTTTTAATTAATTTAATAATGACTTTTTAATGCTAATTAAAGCCCTAAAAATCACTTTTAAATATTAAAAAGCCCTAAACAAGATTTAATAGTTTGTAAACCTCAAAAATGACCTAATTAAACTAAAAACTATTTTTAAAAATTTTAAAACCAAATTAAACTATTTTTAAACTCCTAAAAACTATTAAAATCTATTAAATCTTAAATTAATTCTAAAAATTAAATGAAAAGCCTAAAAAATATTTGGAAAGTGAAAAAGTTCCTAATTTAATGTCTAGAATCTAGGAAAAATGAAAAAAATTTAAAAATAAAACTTTGAATTTTTTCTAATAAAATAATATTAAAATAATCTAAAAAATAAAAAGTTCAAAAATAAATTCTAAAAAATTCTCAAAAATCCTAAATATTCTAACGAAGACAAAATGTAAATTAAAGCTCCTAAAACCTCTTAATTAATTGTATATTAATTTTTAAAGTTTAATAAAAAACCTAAAATCAAATAAAATTAAAAATTAAAGTTTTTGAAAACTTTATGATATGTAAACCTCAAAAATATAAATTAAAACTTAAAAACTATTTTTTTGGATTTTTTAATTACTGTTTACTATTTTTAATACACTTTCTAAATTATAATCTAAAAATAATCCTAATAATTAATTAAATAAAGGGAAAAAATAATGTTTTTAAACAGAAAAGTCTGAAAACTTATAAAGATCCTAGGAAAAATAAGCTAAAACAAAAATGCTTAATAAATAAGCTGAAATATCCTAAATAAGCTACGACTTATTTAAATAAGCCAAAACCAAAATCAAGTTAAGTAAATAATGAAATGAAGTCTTAACGTAAAAACTCATCTAGATCACTGGTTAACACGTTTACTCCCCCAACGAGGGGTCGCGTGTTCGAGTCCAGGCAGGGTGTAGTTTTTGCTATTTATTTTCTTTTTTTTTCTTTTTTAAAACTTAATCAGAAACCTTGTAAGCTTAATAACACAAATCCAAATCCACTTTTTACCAAAGATCAAGCTTGATTAACCAAAAAAACGTGACCAGTTACTCTTATGTTTCTGATGAACAAGTATGTTCATACACTTGTGCAATGAACTGCCAAGAGGACTTGGTTTTTGCTTGTTTTGTGGGTTCTTGTTGATGGACAAAGGCACCCCTGTACTCTTTGGAGTATAGGGAGTCACAAATAAGCAGAAAACAAGCACTAAACAATCAAGTAAATCACAAGTATGGCACACACAAGAAAATACAAGTTGTTGTGAACTAATGCTAGGTCTGGTGGTTGTTTGAGCTTAAAACTTGCACAATAATGATATTCAAAGGCTCAGATTAGGCACACAAACTTACCAACTAGCATACAAGCAAACTTTAATCCTAAATAATCCCTACTTCTAACAGAATAGCAAGAATCAAACTCAAAATTCAACAAAAACTAGTCACAAATGGCAGATTTCTAATTTTAAGCTATTTGTCACTTTTTAACACACAACTTGCTTCAAATTTATTCCAAACTTGTAACTAAACTAGTTTATAGCCTTAAACTACCCTACTGAATCTTTCTAACACGTTTTTAAGCACAATCAAAGATTTTTAACCTTGCTTAAACCCGTATCCAAACAACCCTTTAAAAACTACAAACCAAGATTTTCAAACAAATCCTATTCTATTGCTATCCAAACTGATTAAAAACAGTGCTAGCATGCATATGAGAGCAAAATAACTCAATTCAAAACAACTTATCATGCAATACAACAACTTGCACAAAATTCACATAAAACTTCACTTTCTGAAAATTTCAAAAAGGAAAAAAGATTTTTACCTTAGAGCCGTACATCCAGGGCTCTTTGTGACAGCTTTGTCACCTCCTTATAGACCCGGGTCTATGCAGAACTTAATCAACAACAAATCAATAACCTGCTAAGAGAAGAAAATAGAAAACACAAGCAATAACACAATCTGTTTTCTCTTTACTTTCTTAAAATCTTTTTCTACAAACTTGAAACCTTCTGAAAATGTTTTCTTTCAAACCTTATCACCAAATAACTTGAACCTCTTAAACACAAAACCTTGAAACAGATTTTACCAAGAAATCTCCAAATTTCAGAAACCTTCTTGAAATTTTTTTTTTTGAAAATTTAAAAAAACACAAACTTGAAGAAAAATGAACTCAGGAAAAACAAACTTTAAAACATGAATACTGGAAAGTAAATGGTTCTCAGTCATATGCAGAATGAAAATTTTTTCATTAATTCATAAAAGAAAATTTTACATAAAAACTGGAACAAAAAAAAATGGGATACAAGACATCCCATTTATACTACTTGTAAGAAGATTCTAGTCTCTTGAATAAAATATTACAAAGGGAAAAGACCTAACCCTAATCTACTTGAAAACCCAAATCTGCCCTTGAAGTCTTTGACGAATTCTTGGTCAAAAGTGATACATGTGATGCCAGGCTGTGGAATCTTGATCAGGAGCATTGGATTGAACTTTGGGAGCAAGGAGTTGGTCACAATCATTGATTTTGTCGGGGTATTGGGTTTTGGGTGAAAGTGACGCAGCAGGGGAGTGCTTGGGTGAGGACCACAGTCCACGTGGCGTGTTTGTGGGTGTGGGGATGGGTTTAAAAAGTGGTGGATTACTGATCTGGAGGTGCTTAGAACAAACCCCTTTGTTATGAAGGAGATTAGTGATTAGGGTTTGTTCTTAAGTGTGTGTTGAGTGTGTGTGTTTTAATCAGGTTTGGGGTGATTAGTTTTTTTAAAAACGAGTTTCCCCCACTTTTAATAATTAAACAAGTTAAATAAAAGAGAGTTGGTTCAAAAGGTTTTGTGATAGGTTAAATAATTGTGGACTGGTTTGTTTGGACTGGTGGGGGTGATGTGTCAAAAGGTGATAGGAGGATGGATGTTTCTTGTCTGGTCAGCTTTGGCCCCCCAACTCTTTTCACTTCTTCAATTTGTAATAAACAGCCAAAATCTCCTTTTCCTTTGTTATAACTTTCAAGCAGTTGTCAATTTTGGCACAATGATTTTCAAAACTTGTTTAAAGGGCTTTTTATGCATAATTTGTATTCTTCAAGGGCCATTCTTGTAATGTCTTCAAACTTCAAGGTCTTTGACTTGTTTGTTGACTTCTTGGAGGACCATTATTGACAATTTAGTTTTGATGAGGGACTAAAATTGTCAATTCTTCAAAGTTAAGGGTCCTTTTTGTAATTTTGACAAACTTTAGGGACCAAACTTGTAATTATGAAGATACAAGGGTATAAAGTGTCAATTCTTCAAACTTGGAGGACCAATCTTCAATATTCTTCAAATCTTCAAGGGTTTTCTTAGGAAAATTCTTCATTAGGGCTTGGTTCATCGTGCGGCTTCGTTTCCCGTGTTCGTTTTTGCATGATTCTTGTGATCTTTTGTTATTTTCTCAATATCCGTACCTAAAATACACAAGCAACAAACACAAGCATATATTTGGGTATTTTGATGATATTTAATGCAGTTTAAGCCTAATTGGACGATGAGACTATGTATAAAAGCAGTCTCATCACCGTTTCAGATGTGTCAGAAATCCCACCCGTTGGATGGACGTAGTGTTTTACACGTGGAAAACATCCACGTTACCTCGGAAATCGAGGCAACCCTATATAAGAGTTGGTGTGTGAAATTGTTACACGCACAATTTCATAGTCATTCCGCCATTGTTATTCCAAGCTTCTCCCCCCCATCTTTTGCCTCTTATTCTACGGATTTCCATCACCGCAGGTTAGATCATCACGCCTTTCAAATGTTTTTTATAAAACATGGTAAAGGCCAACCTCGTCATTACGGATGTCCTGAATGTGATGCCTGCGGAAAAATATATAGACTTTTTGTCTAAATATTACATCCCCGAAAGCGTACACCCAACCTATCCAGGTGACAGTGAAGCAATTACGGATTCCCCGAGGGGAACGATAGGCGTATATACACGCCTATTCGATTCGGCTAATTACCGCATCCCCTTATCCAAGTTTTTGGTAGATCTGCTTTTGTACTATGATTTCCATATAACCCAGCTGCACTACATAGGGGCGTGTAAAATCAATTAATTTGAGATTACATGTTATACATGTGGAGTAACCCCGACCGTAAACCTATTTAGGGTCTTTTACTCCCCCCAACTAGTAAATGGGTGGCTATCATTCAAAAAGGATCCGGGAACGCCCCCATGACATATAGGAAGCCCTTAGACTCCCTTAAGAGCTGGTACGATCATTACTTTTTTGTTGATGAAAAAGTATTCCCTACTCCTTTCGTCCTTAAAACCAGAGAACCCAAATATTTTCCGCTCAAATCCAAAGATTATAGCAGCAAAGACTTGAAAATACTAGATACCCACCGCACAGAATTCCATAGGGGAGTGCCAGAGCATTTTCTGTGCTTAGTAGGATTAAGCCGCCACTATTATGGGAGGGAAGACATGTATCCGTGCTTTCTGACGGAACGTAGGCAAGGTAGGTTTACTTATGTTTGTAGATATGATAAATGTTATTTGTATGTCAGGAACTTACTAATCCGTACAATTTGTATACGTCCATAGAGATGAACCTACATGGGCTTTTGCGCCAGGGCGACCCAATGAAAGTGCCCAAAGGTTTCCGCCCGCTGAAAGAGAATGAACTTCCTCTCCTTGATGCAACCGCAGACCAAACTATTTCCTCTAAAGAAACTTCTGAGCAAATATCAGATTAGGGAGAGCCTATTATCGAGAAATCCCCTCTTGACTTCCACAATGAAGATGGTGGAGAGTTGCTGCTTGAGGATACAGTGCCGCACCAGGAGGATGCAGAAGAAGAGGATTTCATCAACCTCACTGGTGAGGAGGAAGAAATCACCCAAGCCTCCGGGTCCCCCAAGCCCGTATCCAGAAAGAGGAAGACCACCAGGAGGGTGGCAAAGACACTAGGGGACGGGGCGGGGGCCTCAAACGCTCCCGCAAAGAAGCTAAGAAAAGACCATCCTCAGTACCAGGACAGAAGCGACACTGCGACGGCTCAGGTCAACCCTTCACCGCACGTAGAAGAACAAGTTTGGATGGCCACCCCCGTGAGTACCGTAGCCCCTACCGTCCCAGAACCTACAACTAGTACCACGTAAGCACCTTCTCATCCTTTATCCTTTTCTCTTCTTGATTTTTTTTCAAGGATAGAGTGCCTAAACATAATTAATTTGTCAATATTAGGGCGGATCCGTCGATAGTAGCCCAAGAGGGAGAGGTGGAAAGGGACCCTTCCCCCGCGACATCAATAAGACCTCCATCCTCTCCTGTGACACATGCCGAGGAGCCACTTCCTGAAGGACCAGAGGAACAGCCTGCGCCTAGCATGAAATCTATCTAGTTTAACAAGATTGGAGGCGGAGTCTGAGTGCACGGAATTTATCAAGCATATCACTCCTCCGGCCCTGGCTCAAGACTTGGACGAACTAGACCATGAGTCCTTGCTGGAGCAGTTTGATGTGTCATCCGCACATCAAGTGACAGTGGGTGCCACCTTAAGACGCCGTCTGATCAAGGCTTTGGCGAATGTGAAGCGTGCGGACAAAAGGATAGCTCGTCGTGAAGCACTGGTTGTGAAGCACGAGAATACCATCGCGTCCTTGCAAACAGCGTTGGTTACAACATAGTCCACCGTGAAAGAGCAGGCCCATCACGCCAACACTCGGGAAAAACGAATCGCCGAGCTTGAGGACCTTGTAGCCGCATCTAACGAGAAGGTATGCTTTCAACATGAATGTTTTTTTTCTACACAAGAAAAAAAACACATTATCCTTGTGATAACTCTAAGTGCCATATGCAGGTGTCCGCAGCCGAAGCCTCCACCAAAGCTGAAACCGTACAAGCATTCAACATCGCACAGGAGCGCGACGCGCTGAAGAATGAGCTAACACAAGCGCGGATTAATTTGGATGAGCAAGCTATGACAGTTGAGGAGGAGCTAAGCAAGATGACCACGGATTGTGCTGAAAGGATGTGTCCTCCTTTGCTATCAGCCATAGCTGGGCGCAGGTGGATGATTGGTCAGGGAATGCGCCTTGCCGTAAGTAAAGTTATGGAAGCTCCGTACCTGCTGCAAGCATTTGCAGGCGTCATTTCGGATGGGATTGACCGTGTTAGGCACGAGGGCTTGGTCCAAGCTGTGGAATTGATAGGTAAGAATGAAGATATTACCCAGCACGCCTACCACAACCCTTCAGCTGCGGACAAGATGACCGCGTCAATGGATGCACTTGCTGAAATCCAACATCCTCTTTTAGACGAGCTGGAGGCGCTGAAGGATGCTACTAACGAGGTAGTAATGTCCAAGCTTACTGCTGATCCCATCCAACTGACCTTGCCTACCTATGACTTCGTGACGAAGGTAATTGTGACAACCCTGGTTTTGAGGTTCGTCACTTAGTTTTATTTTGTGCTAGTTACGTGTCTTTACGTGTTTATGTGCTTATTGGTGTGTATAGATTGTGGTTTGGATATCGTTTCCGGTACGGTGTACCTTGTGAGTGAAACGATGTGTGATGATTTCATGTTCATGAGTTCACATGGTAGTGACTATGAAGTGAGATGGTGTTATTTAGAGGTTTTACATATACGTATATGTATTATAGAAAATCGTATTTTTACGATTTACGGTTTTGCATTTTGAGGTCTCGGATGAGGTAATGAGTCATATGAATATTTTTCGGGATGGTTTTTAATAAGTGTGAAAACACTTATCCTTGTACCACTTATTTCCAATAATAACAAGACCAAAACGTGTGATTTATGTCGTAAAAGTCGGAATTATGCGTGGTTTGTGTTTTTATTGTGTTTTAGGACCAAAATATGAAAAAGGAAGAAAACACGGGCTTTCACGGGCTTTTATCGAAGAAAACGGGAAAAGACGAAGTCAAAAGATCAAGAGTGCTTAAAGAACGGATGTCCAAGACCTATTCTGGAGATTTATCGAAGAACAAGTCTAAAGACGGAAGTTTAATGAAGTCGAAGAACTTAAGTCTAATAGAAGAAGAAAATTAAAAGACAAGTTCAAATCCCGAGACTACAAAGACGAAGAATTAAAATCGAGTCGAGAAGAAAAAGAAAGAAGAAAGCACCACACATGCCTCCCACTTCCCTATAAATACCCTCCTAATCACATTAGGAGGGGGTTAGCTAGTTTTTATTTCTTTAGTTTCTTTCTAGTTTTTAGAGAGAGAAAGTCTTAAACTTTCTCTCACTAGTTCATCTTTTTCTTTTAATCTTTCAAGATTAAACACTTTTGTCTTGCTTATTTCATTAATCAAAGTTCTATCTTAAGCTTTTGATCCTTATTCTCATTCTTCATTTCTTGATTTATTTTACTTTTGATCCGAATATCATACTTCATTCGTATGATTTTATGATTTCGTGTTTAAAGGTTTGATCTTTTGGTTTACACACAAGCTTTTACACGTTTAGGTCATAAGCTCATAATGCTTATTGGCTTATTCGAATCTTAGCTTATTGATTCTCGGATTTTGCTAAAGGATTTAATAAGTTTAAAGTTCATTTCATAAAGTTCTTAATTTTGTGTTTTAGAAGTGTTAAATTTAAGTTTTTTTTTATTGCTTAAGATCCGTTTGGATTTGCTTATTGCGTTTGCTTATTGAGATTCACTCTTGCCACAAATTTCGGAATCAGCTCCCTTCCATCGCAATCCTAGGGTTTTGACACATATTCCGACAGCTTGCTCAACATTCCGATAGGTTTTGGTTTTCGATCGCAATAACCCATTAGGGTTTTACTTTGCGATCAGTTGGTTAACCTCCTTATTCCGATCTGGGTTGCGATCGCACATTGCGATCGCGTATTCCGACGGGTCTTAAGGACTTGGTTAAGACGAAGTGCTGCCCATTTTTCGATAACATCATTCCGATAGATAGACATTGCGACAGTAGCCTTTTACATCATTCCGATCTGGATCATTGCGATGATGGCTTTCCGATAGATGGTCATTGCGATAGTATTGATCTGTTATATTCCGATGGTTGCTATTGGGTGTATTCCGATGAACATGAATCGTTTTCTTACAAGTTTTTAAGTTTTCAAAGCTTTAAGTATTAAGAATTTTCATAAATTAACTTCAAGATTAATTTTGTCAAAGCTTTAATTTACTCAACGACACTTTAATTATTTGCTAGTAGTTTAAAACAAACAAACCAAACCATTCTCTTGATTCACCAAAAGTCGATTGAGTCGCACTTAAGACCGGTTTTCAATTCGAAAAGATTCGGAACTATAACGAACTTGAACTTTGATACGAGGTGTGAAAAACCCAGTATTAAATGGCGCCGCTGCTGGCTCTTTTCGTTAAGATAAACGGTTTCTAGTGAGAGACGCATTGAATTTTGGGATCCGTTCTTTGAACGTTATTTTCCTCGCTTCAAAAATTTTCAAAAATCCATAAAAATTATAAAACTTTTCAAAAATACAAAAACATTAAAAAACCTATAAAAATCAAAAATATTATATAGATATTCTCTTTGTGTATATTTTTCTTCTGCAGGTGCATGCGTACTAGATCTACAAACTATTCTGAGCCCGAGAATCGTGAAGATTTAGATATGGCTGGTGTTAACAACAACAATAATCACCCACCTCAAAATAATTTGAATAACAACCACAACAATAACAACAACAACAATGTCCTTCTACCTGATTTACGAACCATGGAGGAATTGTGTCAACCCACCATGAATGGACGCGGAGGCCCGATTGCGCCAATGCACGTCACGGCTCAGGAGTTTTCGTTGAAGCATCACATGATACAACAAGTGCAAACGAACCCGTTTCGTGGAATTCCGGATGATGATGCCAACAAACACCTCGACAAATTCATTACCATTACCCAAAGCATGAAGTGCCCCGGTGTTTCTATGGATGACCTTCGCCTTCAACTTTTTCCACACTCACTTTCTCACCATGCCGAAAAATGGTTTGACCGTCTTCCTAAGAATTCTATTCATACATGGAACGACATGACTCAACGTTTTTTGTCGCGCTACTTTCCCCCATCCATGGTCACTAGCCTTCGTAACCAAATCAGTGGATTTATGCAAGAGAATGATGAATCGCTTTTCGATGCTTGGGAACGTTACAATGATTTGATCGACCGCTGTCCTAATCACAATATGCTCCCCGTCACTCTCATTGACACCTTCTACAATGGTCTCACTTTTCGTGATCGTGACACGATCAATGCCGCCGCCGGTGGTACTTTTATGAAAAGGAGACCGGAGGAGTGTCGAGAGTTGATTGAAAACATGACCACTCACCACAACAATTGGGATTCTTCCGCATCCTCAAGATCTAATCAGAGAGTCAATGTTTCATCTACTTCTTCCACCACCAACTCGTCTGTTTTGGAACGTGCTCTTCTTGATATCAACAAAAGTCTCCAAATTTTGACCTCTAACCAAACTCAACAAGCTAAAGCCGTTGCTCTTTCTTGTGACACATGTGGTGGTCCTCATTCCTACAATGAGTGTCCTTCTACTCACGGCAATTATTCTGAAGACGTTAACGCAGCGTATGGTACTTATTCCACGGGAGGCTATCAAGCTCGCCCTCAAGGAGACCGTAACTTGCTAAGTTATCGTTCCAACAATTATCTTGCTCCTCCCGGTTTCCCTCCTGCAAACCAAAACCAACAACAAAGCTACAACCGAAACAACCAATCCCAACCTCGTGCTCAAAATCAATATCAATCCCAAAGAAACCCATACCCAACTCAAGGAAATTCTCAAGCTCCACCTCTCAATCAACCGATGGCCGTAAGTCAAGACGTCGAGACGTTCATGAAGACTAATCGTGAGATGGTGACGAATCTTCAGAGCCAATTTGTCAACTTGAAGAATGACATGGTGAAACAAGGGAGTGATATTAGAGCCGAGCTAAGGAATGATATGGCCAAACACAGCAATGATATTAATGCCAACATGCAAAACTCTTTCAACAATCAAGCTCTTCACCTTCGTGATATGATTGGTTCGCTCATCCAAAGTAATCAATCCTCTTCTTCGGGTACTCTTCCGAGTAATACCGTTGCGAATCCAAGAGGGGAGATGAAAGCAATCACCACTCGTAGTGGAAAAGGTTATATGGAACCCGAGCTTCCTACACCTCCACCGGTGATTGTGAACAAGGAAAAAGAGCAACTTTCCCCACCTCCTTCACCTTCTATCCCCATTTCCCCACCACCCGTGGTTGTGAGTGATCCTACTCCCTTAAAGCCTTCTTCTTCATCCAATATACCTTATCCTTCAAGGTTGAGGAAAGAGAAGCAAAAGAGCAAGGATGATATTCAGGTTTCGAACTTCCTTAAAATGTTCAAACAATTGAATTTTAACATCTCCTTTGCCGAGGTTCTCGCTCATATGCCCAAATACGCTAAGATGTTTAAAGATCTTTTAAGTGATAAAGAAAAGCTTCTTGACATTGCTCAGACCCACCTTAATGAGAATTGCTCTGCCGTGCTCTTAAGGAAATTGCCCACCAAACTTGGTGATCCGGGTCGCTTCTTGATTCCTTGCAACTTCCCGGGAGTAGAGAATTGCATGGCCCTAGCCGATCTAGGTGCCAGTATAAACTTAATGCCTTTAAGTGTTTGGAAGCAATTATCTCTCCCCGAGCTAGTCCCCACCAAAATGACTTTGGAATTAGCTAACCGTACGGTTGCGTATCCAGTGGGGATAGCCGAAGATGTCTTTGTTGGCGTTGATAAATTCACCTTCCCGGCGGATTTTGTTGTCGTTGACTACGAGATGGATCCCCGTGTTCCACTAATCGTTGGACGTCCCTTTCTGAGGACCGGTCGCACTCTTATTGATGTAGCCGCAGGCGAAATAATTATGAGAGTTGGTGACGATCAAATTGTCTTCAACATGGGTAAGATTTCTAAGCAACCTTATTCATATGAGAGTGTTAATGCTATTGATGTTCTCGATGAGGCTTGTGAAGAACATTTTCATGATGCTTGCAAAAGTATTCCTTCTTCTCTACCCAATGTTGAGACCGTTGCCTCAATTGCTCCAGCATTGACTCCCTTCGGAGAAAGTGACTTGGATGACTTCGAAGCTAGCTTGGGTCCTCTCGATATTAAGTATGATAATTTGTCCACCAATTGGGATGAAGACATTAGTACTATTGAGAGACTTCTTAATGAGGACCCGTTCTCTCCTCCTGCTCCTAAAGAGGTGCCTAATGATGATCCATCGTTAGTTTCACCATCTATCGAGACTCCTCCTACTCTTGCGCTTAAGGACCTACCTCCTCATCTTGAGTACGTTTTCCTGGAAGACGACGAGAAGCTACCGGTCATCATCGCAAAGGATCTGAAAGAAGACGAAAAAGCCCGACTTGTCGCTGTGTTGAAGAAGCATAAACGAGCTATCGCTTGGAAAATCTCGGACATCCGTGGAATTGATCCTCACTTTTGCACACATAAAATTCTCATGGAGGACGACTTTAAGCCCACAATTCAAAGCCAAAGAAGGGTGAATCCTAAAATCCATGAAGTCATCAAAAAAGAGGTTATCAAACTTCTTGATGCGGGTATGATTTACCCTATTTCGGATTCACCGTGGGTTAGTCTAGTCCATTGTGTGCCTAAGAAAGGTGGTATAACCGTTGTGCCCAATGCAAACAACGAGTTGATTCCTACCCGTCTCGTTACTGGGTGGAGAGTTTGTATAGACTACCGCAAACTCAATGATGCCACGAGAAAGGATCATTTCCCTCTACCTTTTATGGACCAAATGCTTGAACGTCTAGCTGGTAATGAATATTACTGCTTTCTGGATGGTTTCTCGGGTTATTTTCAAATACCCATCGATCCCCAAGATCAAGAGAAGACAACATTCACTTGTCCCTATGGCACCTTTGCTTACAAACGAATGCCTTTTGGCTTATGCAATGCCCCCGGGACTTTCCAAAGGTGCATGTTGGCTATCTTCCATGACATGGTTGAGCAAACCATGGAAGTCTTCATGGATGATTTCTCGGTCTTCGGGGATTCCTTCTCTGCTTGCCTTGCCAATTTGGAACGTATGCTTAAGCGGTGCGAAGACACTCGCCTTGTTCTAAATTGGGAAAAGTGCCATTTTATGGTAAAAGAAGGCATTGTGCTAGGACACAAAATCTCTAAAGCCGGTCTTGAAGTTGACCGTGCTAAAGTTGATGTCATAGCCAAATTACCTCCACCTTCAACCGTGAAGGGTGTGAGAAGTTTTCTGGGTCATGCGGGCTTCTATCGTAGATTCATTCAGGATTTCTCTAAAATCGCTCGCCCGATGACCCACCTCTTAGAAAAAGATACTCCTTTTATCTTTTCTAAAGAGTGTCTCGAAGCCTTCAATCTTCTCAAGGATAAGCTAACTAAGGCACCGGTCTTGGTCACCCCAAATTGGGAGCTGCCTTTTGAATTGATGTGCGATGCTAGCGACTTTGCTATTGGTGCGGTTTTGGGCCAACGAGTGAATAAACACTTCCAACCAATCCACTACGCTAGCAAAACAATGACGGGGGCTCAATTGCATTATACGACAACCGAAAAAGAGCTTTTAGCTGTTGTCTATGCTTTTGAGAAATTTCGCCCCTATCTTGTTTTATCCACCACCATCGTATACACGGACCATTCCGCGTTGAAGTACTTGATGACAAAGAACGATTCTAAGCCAAGACTTCTTCGCTGGGTTTTGCTCCTTCAAGAATTCAACATTGAAATTCGTGACAAGAAGGGAGCCGAAAACCTAGCCGCGGATCATTTGAGTCGACTTGAGGATCCATATCAGGGGGATCATCCGAACAAAGAGATCAATGACTCTTTCCCCCTGGAGACTCTAATGTCTATAAATCTCAATCTTGATGGCACCCCGTGGTTTGCAGACATTGCAAACTACTTAGCGGGTGGTATTCTCATCCAAGGGTTAACATCCCAACAAAGGAAGAAGTTCTTGAACGATGTTAAGACTTACTTTTGGGATGACCCTTATCTATTCAAACAGTGTGCTGATCTGATTATTCGTCGATGTGTTGACGGACCGGCAGCTTTTGACATTCTTCAAGCTTGCCACAAAGGACCCACCGGTGGTCACTTTGGTCCCAACTACACCGCTAAGAAAGTGTTTGATTCTGGATTCTACTGGCCCACCATTTATCGTGACGCTCACGAAATGGTTAAGCATTGTGATGCTTGCCAACGTCAGGGCAAGATCACACATAAGGATGAGATGCCTCAAACTTTCATACAGGAATGTGAAATCTTTGATGTATGGGGCATCGACTTTATGGGGCCATTTCCATCATCCAAAGGGAACAAGTACATCCTCGTCGCCGTCGACTACGTCTCTAAATGGGTTGAAGCTAAGGCTCTTCCTACAAATGACGCGAGGGTGGTTGTGAACTTTTTGAAGCAGCTTTTCGCTCGATTTGGCGTTCCTCGTGCTATCATCAGTGACCGCGGGACTCATTTCTGCAACGATCAATTTGCAAGAGTCATGGCAAAGTATGGTGTCAATCACCGTCTTTCCACCGCCTATCATCCCCGAACCAATGGGCAAGCCGAAATTTCCAATCGTGGCTTGAAGAGAATTTTGGAGCGTACTGTGGGAGAGCATCGTGCCGCGTGGGCCGATAAGTTAGATGATGCTCTGTGGGCTTTTCGTACTGCTTACAAGACCCCGATCGGTTGTACACCCTATCATCTTGTGTACGGGAAAGCTTGCCACCTACCCATCGAGCTGGAACATAAGGCTCACTGGGCCTTGAAGTGGGCGAACTTCGACATCATTAAAGCCGGTGATCATCGCAAGGTTCAACTCAACGAGCTAAATGAATTGAGGAATGAAGCTTATGAGAACTCGCTGATCTACAAGGAGAAGACGAAGATGATCCACGATGCTAAAATCAAGAACCGAGAGTTCCACGTTGGAGATCACGTTCTACTCTTTAATTCTCGGTTGAAGATCTTCTCTGGCAAGTTGAAGAGCCGCTGGTCTGGTCCATTCACCGTCGCCAAAGTCTTTCCGTATGGGACCATTGAGCTTTCTCAGCCAAATGGGCCCAATTTCAAGGTGAATGGCCAGCGTTTGAAGCTGTACTTTGGTGAGGACATCTCTCAGGAGATGATTCCATCCCTCACCACGTTCCCCATGAACTAAAATTGGGTCGAGTCAGGCTCATGACTCGGTGATCAAAAACAAGCGCTTCTCGGGAGGCAACCCGTGTTCTATCTTTTACTGCTTTTACAATAAGTGTAGGGGGAGCCCCGCATATGTTTGTTGTCTTGTTTCTTGTGATGTGCAGGGATTAAAGCTTCAGAGAGCATCTTGATGACTTTTGACAAACCGTGATACCATGTTTTCCATCTTCCCGGTTCTATCCTAAACTCTTGTGATTCAATATTTCATATTCTATATGTTCACATTGAATTCACTTTAGTCGTCTTTTCCTTAGCAAGATTTAAACAAAGTGCACAATGTCCTAAGTGTCGGGAAGTTTACTCCCACATGCTTAAACATTGAGGACAATGTTTATCTCAAGTGTAGGGGGGACTTCTATCGAAGTTAGTGGTCTTTTCCATGAATTTGCCCTCATTTTAACCGGAAAATTTGATTTTTCGACACTTTTCAAAATTTTTAATCTATTTTGGCCTAGTTGTATAGTTGTATTTGCCTTTGTTATGTTTCCTTTACTAGAATAAATTTTCAAATAAGTGGTTTTAGATTTTTTAGTCGTGAACCTTTTGACTCAACCCGAGTTTACTTGCCTAAGTTTACTCTAGCTAGTATCCTTAACATGTTTAAGTCAAGTTTTGCTAGGCTTTTATATAGGGAGCTATAAAACGCGAAAGTCTCAACTCTCGCGGGTTAAGAACAAGAACTTTTCGCAAGTTCCTATAATTGATCCTAGAGAGTCGTTTATCAAGGGAACTTTAAAATGCGATTTCTAAACTTGAAAAAGTCTAAGAATTTGCAAGATCCTATAGGCGACTCGAAAACCCGAAACTTTGATTTAATAGGCTAAGCATCCACGAGTCTCATTACTTGAGATTTTAAACTGTGGAGAACGAGAGATGATAGAGTCAATTATAAGTTCGGTATTCTTTCGTGAATTTATGTGAGTTAATTATGAGCCTATTCTCCCTCCGCTTGTTAATAAATTAATCTGCTAATAAGTAAGGTTGTACGATTTGAAAAGTTACTTAGCTTCTAGCCCCAGATCGTTTAAAAGTTGCTCGGTAATGACGAGAGTTCATAGCCAAGGCATAACTTATGAAGCGGGGCGCGAAGATTGGCGAGTCCGAAAAGGCCCTAACAAGGCATGAGGGCTACATTTTGTTGCTAAAGATCCAAAAGTGATGTGAAGAATCATTTATCGAAAATCAATATGAAGGATCGAGACACACGACGAAAAGCAAGAACTCCCCAAAAGTCATGGAGAAGTCTATCCGAAAAGACCCTAACAAGGTATGAGGATAAATAGATCCAAGTCCTAAAAGGAGGCGGATCGTTGTATATCAAAGTCCAAAATAAAGATTGGAGAAAAATGAAGAAGTCGTGGTCCAAAGATGAAGAATCTCTCAAAAACTTCAAGTGAAGAAATTCCTATTATGAAGAGAAGACCATAATTTCAAGAACGTCTCTCGAAGATTCGAAGTATGAAGTCGCTGCCAAATATCGGCCCGAGAAAGGTCTCAAATCGCGAACCAAGTTATGCCAAGATATGAACTTTCTGATATCCCGAGAAGCAGTTTTAAAAGATTTGGTCCTTTAGCTAACTATTGATTAATCGTTCACCTTATTTTCGGACTAAATAACTATCGAAATAAGTCAAACAATGCATCCTTGTGATCATTCAAGACAAAAATAAAATACAAGAGATACACCTAGGAATAAGGGAGTCTAAGTGAGTAATTGGCCCACATGAGTTCGTGATAGTTTGCTAACTTATAATAACAATGATCTCGTTTCTAAGCTTGGTATGGGGAACGTGAAACTTGAGGATGATAAACGTTCATGGCCGCCAAAACCCAATGTAAGTTTTTAATTTCTTTATTTATTTCTATCTTTTATGTTTAGTATCTAATAAAGGCCAAGATGGGTTATTTATGATGGGAAATGTAAACCGTGCTTAAAATTAATGCATTGCATGAGGGCATTGCAATGGTCAAGTGTAGGGGATTTAATAAGTGTGAAAACACTTATCCTTGTACCACTTATTTCCAATAATAACAAGACCAAAACGTGTGATTTATGTCGTAAAAGTCGGAATTATGCGTGGTTTGTGTTTTTATTGTGTTTTAGGACCAAAATATGAAAAAGGAAGAAAACACGGGCTTTCACGGGCTTTTATCGAAGAAAACGGGAAAAGACGAAGTCAAAAGATCAAGAGTGCTTAAAGAACGGATGTCCAAGACCTACTCTGGAGATTTATCGAAGAACAAGTCTAAAGACGGAAGTTTAATGAAGTTGAAGAACTTAAGTCTAATAGAAGAAGAAAATTAAAAGACAAGTTCAAATCCCGAGACTACAAAGACGAAGAATTAAAATCGAGTCGAGAAGAAAAAGAAAGAAGAAAGCACCACACATGCCTCCCACTTCCCTATAAATACCCTCCTAATCACATTAGGAGGGGGTTAGCTAGTTTTTATTTCTTTAGTTTCTTTCTAGTTTTTAGAGAGAGAAAGTCTTAAACTTTCTCTCACTAGTTCATCTTTTTCTTTTAATCTTTCAAGATTAAACACTTTTGTCTTGCTTATTTCATTAATCAAAGTTCTATCTTAAGCTTTTGATCCTTATTCTCATTCTTCATTTCTTGATTTATTTTACTTTTGATCCGAATATCATACTTCATTCGTATGATTTTATGATTTCGTGTTTAAAGGTTTGATCTTTTGGTTTACACACAAGCTTTTACACGTTTAGGTCATAAGCTCATAATGCTTATTGGCTTATTCGAATCTTAGCTTATTGATTCTCGGATTTTGCTAAAGGATTTAATAAGTTTAAAGTTCATTTCATAAAGTTCTTAATTTTGTGTTTTAGAAGTGTTAAATTTAAGTTTTTTTTTATTGCTTAAGATCCGTTTGGATTTGCTTATTGCGTTTGCTTATTGAGATTCACTCTTGCCACAAATTTCGGAATCAGCTCCCTTCCATCGCAATCCTAGGGTTTTGACACATATTCCGACAGCTTGCTCAACATTCCGATAGGTTTTGGTTTTCGATCGCAATAACCCATTAGGGTTTTACTTTACGATCAGTTGGTTAACCTCCTTATTCCGATCTGGGTTGCGATCGCACATTGCGATCGCGTATTCCGACGGGTCTTAAGGACTTGGTTAAGACGAAGTGCTGCCCATTTTTCGATAACATCATTCCGATAGATAGACATTGCGACAGTAGCCTTTTACATCATTCCGATCTGGATCATTGCGATGATGGCTTTCCGATAGATGGTCATTGCGATAGTATTGATCTGTTATATTCCGATGGTTGCTATTGGGTGTATTCCGATGAACATGAATCGTTTTCTTACAAGTTTTTAAGTTTTCAAAGCTTTAAGTATTAAGAATTTTCATAAATTAACTTCAAGATTAATTTTGTCAAAGCTTTAATTTACTCAACGACACTTTAATTATTTGCTAGTAGTTTAAAACAAACAAACCAAACCATTCTCTTGATTCACCAAAAGTCGATTGAGTCGCACTTAAGACCGGTTTTCAATTCGAAAAGATTCGGAACTATAACGAACTTGAACTTTGATACGAGGTGTGAAAAACCCAGTATTAGTTTTAATTCATTTAGGACTTAATTATAAGGTCTATTTCAAAATTTGAGATTTTTTTAAAAGTGTATATTTTACGTCTTTTTCGGTAAAACGCGTAAATTTGACTAGTTTTACGGTTTTGAGGTTTTGGAGGCTTTAGGAGCTAAAATAAATTAAGGTAAATTAAAGTAATATTATTAATACATATATTAATAATAAAAATAAAAAAAAAAACGAATTTTAAGGGGAGTAGGGTCGGTTTGGACGCAAGAAAGAAAGAGAAATAGGAAAAAGGAAAAAAAAGGAAAGTGGGCAATTATACTTGGACAAGGATTGTTTTACTATATAAAGAATACCACACTTAATACCAAACGATTTTTTAACATTCCCTTGAGTTTTAGTCGACAAAAAAAAGAGAAGAACTAGGGTTCTTCATAAAAATTTGGGTTTTCACATCTTCCATTTATTTAAAGGTAAAACCTTCTTAACCCTTTTCAATTTAATTGTTTTAATGATTTCTTAATCATCTTATGATGGATTTAGGTTAGAGTTTAATTTAAAAACAGTAAATTAATGTTATAATAATGATGTTATAATGATTACATAAATTAGGGCTTGTAATTAGTGGGGTTAGCGTTAATTAATTAGGTTAATTAGGTTAAACCCGTTTTTAAAAACTGGGCAGAATTTTAAGACAATTGTTTTGATCATATTCGGAGTTCTACAAACTCTTATTTTGCGATCCAAGTATCCAGGAAAAGGTAATTGAAGTGGCTTTCCAATGCAAGAAACTTGAACTAAATTGGAGGTAGGGAAGTGGGTCAAAAACAGGTTACAACAGTCGGATGTCAAAACAGTTTTGTAATCAGCCTGTTTTCTTTTTAAGTTTTGGGTTGTTTGGGGTACTTAGGGTTGCATTGGGATCTTCTCACGAACATGAGAGATGGTTTATATATTGTATTAAGTATCTGCACTTGGGCTAAGGTTGTGGTTTAGGGTAAGACCCCCTAATTGTAACAAACGTTTAGTATGTTTAAAATCAGGAAATCTGGAATGACAAAAGTATATATATATATATATATATCGGGGCCTTATCAGTAACTTTAAGGTTAAGGCAAGTGGGAGGTGTTAGCCAACATATGGAAGGGTATGAATATTCCTTTTACAGAAACCATGGGTATGTTTAAGTGGACGGTTGACTTAAAGTTTGGAGTCCTAAATTGGGACTGTTTTGTGTAAAATATGAACGGTATAGTTATTAAACTTAAACAAGTTAAGGACTTGTTAGGGAAGGGTAATGGGGTGTTTAGAGCATATAAATGGGGTATTTATATGGGAGTAGGCTAGATGTCCATCATAGGTTGATGAGCCATCTTAGTGATTGGTCATGTATTGATTGCGTGTTTTTGGTTTGTTAGCTTGTTGCTAGAGCGAGGACTTTTGGAGAAGCTATCAGGTGAGTTTCATAGTCCCATGTTTACTATTGATTTTGACTTCCAGATGGGATGGAAGAGACACTGTGTTAAGTTATTTTCTAAATTGATGATGTAAATGTTTTTGTGACTTGAGATGGACTTGTGTGTACATTATGTGATTAACTGCTATGTGATTCTTGTTTGTGTATGATTTGGATTGGGATAGGTACATAGCGTGATCGTCTATGGGACCAATGGATAATGACAAGGTAGTGGCCTTGGGATAGGTACATAGTGTGATCATCTATGGTACCATGGTTGTTGGTAAGGCGTGATGCCTTGGAAATTATGGTTGTTGGTAAGGCGTGATGCCTTGGAAATTATGGTTGTTGGTAAGGCGTGATGCCTTGGAAATTGTGGTTGTTGGTAAGGCGTGATGCCTTGGAATTGTGATGATTGATTAATCTTGAATGCTAGTTATTAATGCATATTTGTAACGCATTGTCCATATGTTATTGTGTTGATGGTTGTTATTCACAGCTTTTAACTGGTTTGGCGTTGGAGTCTAAACCTATGACTCTCACCAACTTTATGTTGACGTGTTTTAGTGTCTCTTTCAGGTGAGAATGTGGTTAAGCTTGAGGATAGAAGTGGCTAGATTTGGATGCGTTAGGATTGCATTTAGAAGGAGATCCCCGTTCCTTCTTAGTTTACCTTTATGTTTTTTGATAAGTGATACATGTTGGCACCTATATGTTTGTTTGGTTTATGTTTATTATTTGTCTTGGGTAAGTGGTAGGACTGTTACCTACTTACCTAGACTCCTGCTTTTGATGAGATATTGTCATGACTTTTGTGTCACCATTTTATGACATTTCTTATTTAATATATTTATCTCTATAGACACGCCATGTTGTGATGATATCCATACGACGCGCCCCATATTCCGCCATGGTAGGTTGAGACAGAATGGTATCAGAGATAATGGTTATAGAGAATTAGGTTGCCTAGTCGCGTAGCCTAGTCTATAGCTTAAGGGTCCCTACATATAGGTGTCATAGGAGTATGTGTGCATTTATTATAACTGATGTGTTTGGATGTTATTTATTACGATGTTTTGACTAGTATGAATTGAACCATAGTAAGTTCATACTTAGCCACATGTTATTTTTCTTTTCGGGATGTGACTAGTACTGGTTGAACCGTAATCATCCACGCTAGTCACTGTTGTATTTTGCTTAAATTGTACATTATAGTACATAATTTAGTACAAGGTAGTTTCTATCTTTTATCGAGTTATTTTACATACCTGAGGTATGTTACTTTTCTTTTGATGTTTAAGTCATGTTCCTTAAGAATCGTGTGGTGGTTCGAGCTATTTAGAGTACACGGGTAGGAAGGATTTTAAGTTGTTTCAACTCTTACGGGCGACATGACTTATAACTGATTATGTTTTCGTTTTGGATTTAGTCTATGCTGTTTTAGCTAGACTATGGATTTACGTATTTCAAGAGTATTACTATGTTATTTTAATAGATGGAGTTTTGGACTTTATTGTTTATGTGGTTATGAGCTTATGTGAGTAGATGGATTTATGTGTTATATCTTGTATTGATTCTTATAAGTGTATCATAGAAGGGAGTGCATTGGGGAAAGGGTAATTGTATAAGTATGGTGGCCAACATAGTTATACAAGTACCACAACTTCCATGGGTTCTCAAGTATGATTGCATGAAAGAGGGTTAGTACATGCTTGTATATGATGAGATGTAGAATTTGGGTATACGTATATATATAGGTTTATGTAATGGCTGCCTATGATATGTCTATTGTTCTTTTTGTGTTATATGTTTCAGGTTATAGTTGTGTTGTGTGATTTTGGGGTCACACGATATGGTTTGGTTTTGGAGGTGGGTTTATGCCTTGTTGTGGCACGGTGAGATGGTGATTACTCGTATGGAAAAACGAGCGTATACAGCGATTGATTGACTTGACATGTATGATAACGAGTATGCTTGGGAGATTCGATAGGTATACATATGCGGATGTATATGTACTAATAGAGGTTATGTTATGATTTACGGTCGTCCAGTAGTTATTATAACTTGAACGTACCTAGTACTCTCTTGTGTTCAAACAATTTATTTGAGCTCGAGTTTGGTGGAGTTCCAACGAAGTTTTGAATCTTTTGAAGTGTGTCTTGTAGCGTATTCTTTGAGTTTCGTATTTCACGTGTACATTTTAAAATGGTGTTTTTGGTTTCAAGCCTATTGAAATAACTTGGGATTTCTTTTGAGATAATGAAATCTTTTATGTTGGGTCTTACATTTCTTTTGATCGGTATATATTGAGTTAGATGGTTGGTTGTATTCGGTAAAATAAGGGTAAGGTGTTGGAGTCGTGTTTGAAACAAGATGTAACATAAGATTTCTTTTTAATCAACACTTATATATTTCAAATTTTAAAGGACTTTCTTTAAAATAAAGCGAAGTAAAATTTCTTTCTACTTACATAGTTATATAATTGGGTTTAACCAATTCACGTCATTTATAATTATTAATACAAGGTTAAATTGAGTTTATGAAGGTTACACATACAATTATATCTGTCATTTAAAAGGATTACATTAATCACTAAGTTTAATCTTTAGTCTTTTTAAAACAACTAGTATAAAATTGTTTTGGTCATAACTTGTTCATTTTAGAGCTTTTTGAGTGATTCAAAAGCCAAAAATTATGTACTCAGAACGTACTTATCAAATATTCAGAAAGTATAGTCATGGGAGGTCAGTGGACTGGTCGGAATTGTTGTACAAGTGTCGGGTTCAAGGTTGAGTTTTGAATAGTAGTTTATTTTATTTGGGGTGCACGGGATACCTAGTCTTTGAGTTGAGTTTTGAGTTCGTCTAGAGGGTTTTTTTTGTAGATTGTTTGAGTCACATAGATGTGGGAGGTAATAATAAAAAAAGGATATATATTCTTTTGGAAAAGTCGATCTTTTGCACGGTTTAAATAATATGTCACGGGGCGTAATATGTTTGGTTGCCATTGGGTGTTTCTTGGATTATTTTTTGTTGTCATGGGTCATTTTGAATTGATACACGTTTTGGGTTTGAGTTTTCTTTTGAGTCTCATAGTTTTTGACTTGTTTTAACGGGTGCACGTGAAATGTCGTTATTTATCCGTTGGTTTGATTCGTGGGTCATATCTGGTGGATTCAGGATGTAGTTTTAGTTTTGTATTGTTCGGGAGCGTTGAGGTAGTCGTATGAAAGACTTGGTCGCGCCTACACGATTAAGTAGGTGACCATGAGAGAACGGTCGGAATGCCCTTAGTGGGGAGGAAAGGAGTTCGTAGACGAACTAATGTGGTCATGAGGTCTGTTAGGAGTACCAAGTAGATGAATAGATATTTGTGGGATACTAGCACAAGTAACACGCCATAGAGAGTGTTGGAAGGGGATACAATACCTCAAAGGTATTTATGGTTGTTCGTAGGGCATGTAAGTTTTCCGAAAATTTCCTGAAATTTAGTAGGTTTGCCTATTACTGTGAGGTAGAACCATAAATAGAGCAAGTAGGAGAAGTGAGAGGAGTTGGAGCTAGTGTCTTTCCAAGGCAAATCGTTGATGGAGTGATTTAAAAGCAATAGTTGTTAGAAATTGCAACGGATGCAAGGTAAAAGTTGATTTGCTTAGTAGTAGATTGAATGTGGAAAGCGGTTGAGTGGTCTGATGAGAGGAAGCATTGGTCTTTTAAAATGCGTGTAGAATTTTACAAGTAAAACGAGGTAGGAATTTATTCGTATTGCCGCTAAGAGAGGGTGCAAGGAGGACATAGTTGAAACTGCTAAGGATGTTGTATGAACGCTTTGGGTTTACGGTTATGCATTTGACTTCGCCAAAGCACTAGCGGATTTCATGGAGTCAATGAAGCGAGTGTGCATGAACGTATATAAATGAGTTATCATCGGGAGTATCGAAAACATCTTGATCTACTCAAAGTCTAAGAAGGAGAGTGAGGCGAAGTATGTGTTGGTTTTTGGAGTGGAGTTATACGTGAGATTTTCAAGTGTGAGTTTTAGTATTAAATTTACTATGGTGAGTAGTTAGAGATGATGGCATATCATGGAACCAGCAAGGGGCGAAGTGAAGAAGGATGAGGAAGCATTTTGGAGGCTGAAGAAGTGGATTGGATAATGAGCCGATCTTGGCATTATCGGAAGGACTGGATGAATCCACGAAGCATGACGATACATGGAGCAAGGATTTGGACGTGTACGAGAACGACAAGAAAGGCGATTGCTTATACGTTGCAGGAACTGAATATTTGGAAGAACTGGATAGACTTAGTTAATGGAGCTGGACTGTTATATCTGCCTAGAATGCTAGAGGCATTTGGTGTACGAGACGTGGAGAATGATCTGTACAGATCATGAACGTCTCCAACACTTATTCAATCATCTTGATTGAACTTTTGGCAAAGGTGATGGGTGGAGTTAATTGATGAAAGAAAATTGCAAGGCTAAGTACCATCTGGGAAAGGCAAGCATGGTCGATGAGACATGGAATAAGAAGAATGAGGAGAATCTGAGACGAACATGAACTATAGGGATGACGTATTAGGGCGGTTTGGATAAAGGATGTAGGTTGCATGAGTTGAGTTGTCTAACGCAGAGAACGCGTCAACATTTATGTTGCGTGGCTTGGACAATCGTAGGGAGGAAAGGGACGTAGACTATACTTCCTACATAGATAGGAGTAGCTTAGAAAGGGCGATGTAAGGACGAAGTTGTTGAAAGGGATACATAATGCTGTGGAAGAATAAGTATGACGAGAGTTGGATGATAGTCGATAGACAGACTAATTCATCTCATATTCAAGAGGAATGAGAAGTCACGTAGTTGAGAAGTTGGAAGGATTGCGTACGAATGTGATGGAATAGAGGGTTTTGGCGTAAAAGTTAGCCTAATATTTATGAAATGCCTTATGAAGGATTATGGCAAGGCAAGAACTGATGGATATGTGAAAGACCGTCATAGGTCACTTTGTAAGGAAATTGGAATTTTAAGTAGTTTGGAGTACAGACTAAAGGGAGTTGATGAACATGATTGGATATGAGTATACCCAGCTTACTAGAAAAGGATGGGCAATTGAGATATTTATACTACCATAAAGGTTACACTGAGGGCATGAGTGATTGATTAGAGGGAGTTAGGAAACTCATTAGCGATGACTGAGTTTTCATATAATGATAGTTATTATACTAGAAGTCGATAAATGCCATTTTTGGCACTATATGAAAGGATAGGGTGAGTTGTCCCCATTGTGGACTAGAATTGGTAAAAGAGGCTACTAATGTAGTAATGGTGTTTGTGGAAAGGATGAGAGCAACAAGGGATGCTATGTAGATATGGAGGAAACCACTAGAGTTAGTGACAAAGTATGTATGAAGTTTCACCCATAGTAACGGGTGGTACGTTTAGGTAAAATGGAAGAGTTGATGTAGAGTTTTGTAGGTCCATTTATAATCTTTGGAAATATCGGACCAGTAGCTTATGAGTATAGAATTTCTTGGGGAAATGAGTTGTATACATGATACATTTCATGTATTGAGATTGGTAAATATTGTTTGAGAATGCATATTTGCATGTCCGGGTATTCGGGATTTGTGCTAATAAGAGTCTTTGTTTTATCAAAGACTCATTCGTGAGATTTATTGACTGTGAGGTCAAGAGTTTGGCAATGAGTTTAGTTATTTTTGGTTTGTATATGTGGTATTTTGAAACTTGAACTAAAGTTCACATGGAAATGAGGGGAGTTCATTTAGAACAAGTATCCTCGTGTGATTTGTTGTTTGTGTGTTGATCCTAAGGAGAAATCTCGGGACGAGATTTCTATTAGGAGGGAGTAATGTGACAACCCTAGTTTTGAGGTTCGTCACTTAGTATTATTTTGTGCTAGTTACGTGTCTATACGTGTTTATGTGCTTATTGGTGTGTATAGATTGTGGTTTGGATATCGTTTCCGGTACGGGGTACCTTGTGAGTGAGATGATATGTGATGATTTCATGTTCATGAGTTCACATGGTAGTGACTATGAAGTGAGATGGTGTTATTTAGTGGTTTTACGTATACGTATAGGTATTATAGAAAATCGTATTTTTACGATTTACGATTTAGCATTTTGAGGTCTCGGATGAGGTAATGAGTCATATGAATATTTTTCGGGATGGTTTTAAGTCATTTAGGACTTAGTTATAAAGTTAATTTCAAAATTTGAGATTTTTTTAAAAATTGTATATTTTACGTCATTTTCGGTAAAACGCGTAAATTTGACTAGTTTTACGGTTTTGAGGTTTTGGAGGGCTTAGGAGCTGAAATAAATTAAGGTAAATTAAGGTAATATTATTAATACATATATTAATAATAAAAATAAAAAAAACGAATTTTAAGGGGGGGTAGGGTCGGTTTGGACGCAAGAAAGAAAGAGAAAAAGGAAAAAGGAAAAAAAGGAAAGTGGGCAATTATACTTGGACAAGTATTGTTTTACTATATAAAGAATACCACACTTAATACCAAACGATTTTTTATCATTCCCTGGATTTTTAGTCGACAAAAAAAGAGAAGAACTAGGGTTCTTCATAAAAAGTTGGGTTTTCACATCTTCCATTTATTTAAAGGTAAAACCTTCTTAACCTTTTTCAATTTAATTGTTTTAATGATTTCTTAATCATCTTATGATGGATTTAGGTTAGGGTTTAATTTAAAAACAGTAAATTAATGTTATAATAATGATGTTATAATGATTACATAAATTAGGGCTTGTAACTAGTGGGGTTAGGGTTAATTAATTAGGTTAATTAGGTTAAACCCGTTTTTAAAAACTGGGCAGAATTTTGAGACAATTGTTTTGATCATATTGGGAGTTCTACAAACTCTTATTTTGCGATCCAAGTATCCCTAAAAAGGTAATTGAAGTGAATTTCCAATGAAAGAAACGAGAACTAAATTGGAGGTAGGTAAGTGGGTCAAAAACAGGTTACAACAGTCTGAGGTCAAAACAGTTTTGTAATCAGCCTGTTTTTTTTTTAAGTTTTGGGTTGTTTGGGGTACTTAGGGTTGCATTGGGATCGTCTCACGAACATGAGAGATGGTTTATATATTGTATTAAGTATCTGCACTTGGGCTAAGGTTGTGGTTTAGGGTAAGACCCCCTAATTGTAACAAACTTTTAGTATGTTTAAAAACAGGAAATCTGGAATGACAAAAGTATATATATATATATATATATATATATATATATATATATACATATATATATATATATATATATATATATATATATATATATATATATATATATATATATATATATATATATATATATATATATATATATATATATATATATATATATATATATATATATATATATATATATATATATATATATATATATATATATATATATATATATATATATATATATATATATATATATATATATATATATATCGGGGCCTTAATAGTAGCTTTAAGGTTAGGGCAAGTGGGAGGTGTTAGCCAACATATGTAAGGGTATGAATATTCCTTTTACAGAAACCATGGGTATGTGTAAGTGGACGGTTGACTTAAAGTTTGGAGACCTAAATTGGGACTGTTTTGTGTAAAATATGAACGGGATAGTTATTAAACTTAAACAAGTTAAGGACTTGTTAGGGAAGGGTAATGGGGTGTTTAGAGCATATAAATGGGGTATTTATATGTGAGTAGGCTAGATGTCCATCATAGGTTGATGAGCCATCTTAGTGATTGGTTCATGTATTGATTGTGTGTTTTTGGTTTGTTAGCTTGTTGCTAGAGCGAGGACTTTTGGAGAAGCTATCAGGTGAGTTTCAGAGTCCCATGTTTACTATTGATTCTGACTTCCAGATGGGATGGAAGAGACACTGTGTTGAGTTATTTTCTAAATTGATGATGTGAATATTTTTGTGACTTGAGATGGACTTGTGTGTACATTATGTGATTAATTGCTATGTGATTCTTGTTTGTGTATGATTTTGATTGGGATAGGTACATAGCGTGATCGTCTATGGGACCAATGGATAATGACAAGGTAGTGGCCTTGGGATAGGTACATAGTGTGATCATCTATGGTACCATGGTTGTTGGTAAGGCGTGATGCCTTATAAATTATGGTTGTTGGTAAGGCGTGATGCCTTGGAATGGTGATGATTGATTAATCTTGAATGCTAGTTGTTAATGCATATTTGTAACACATTATCCATATGTTATTGTGTTGATGGTTGTTATTCACAACTTTATGTTGATGTGTTTTAGTGTCTCTTTCAGGTGAGAATGTGGTTAAGCTTGAGGATAGAAGTGGCTAGATTTGGATGCATGAGGATTGCATTTAGAAGGATATCCTCGTTCCTTCTTAGTTTACCTTTATGTTTTTTGATAAGTGATACATGTTGGCACCTATATGTTTGTTTGGTTTATGTTTATTGTTTGTCTTGGGTAAGTGCTAGGACAGTTACCTACTTACCTAGACTCCTGCTTTTAATGAGATATTGTCATGACTTTTGTGTCACCATTTTATGACATTTATTATTTCATATAGTTATCTCTATAGACACACCATGTTGTGATGATATCCATACGACGCGCCCCATATTACGCCATGGTGGGGTGTGACAATAATGAAAGGTGAAAACTGCTTGCTGAGGCATTGGATGCGAACACGATCAAGGCACAGGATGGGAAGAATGCTCGCGGAGAGGCCCTCCGCGCCATGATCGAAGAAGGGAAGAAGGATATAGGGGAGTTCCTACCTCCGTTGTAATTTACCTTGTAAACATTTGTATCTTTTATTCGTCCGTGCGTGTACACGACTAAGGCTGATATGTGAAATAACTGCCATATTTATGCAAGTAGATCAGTGATAACCACGGCCATTTTGTTTATGATTTTGAAACTTGTGTATTTTTTTGTTGGATATCGTATACCTACACTGCATGACATGTCACGTCTTACTAAAAAAAATACAATCAAGTCTATAATTTACTAGACATGCGACGTGCGTCTTTACTATACAAAACAGTGTGAGTATAGCATACGGAAACTTATCACAACGTCTTGTGAGTAAGGTGTCTAGTAAGGATACATGATCCGCGTCACTGGGGTTGCATCCCTCTTATGCGACAAGTTGAATTAGTAGGTTCACTTAATCCTCTTACCCCATCTGGAGGCGTATAGTACATGTACGGTGATTGAATGAATGCATATGAATGAGACATGGCATATTATAATAATAACTAAATCCATATGACTATAATAGAATCTAAAGAACAACCAAACAATTTGCCCGGAAAATTAGCGGTGGAGCTAGCTAGGCACCACGGCCTTTTATTAGAACGTTTACATTTTTTGTTTTGACAAGAATGGGAAACCCTAAAAACAAAAAGATCCTATAAAATCATAAGAAACAAAACAAAGAGAACACATGGATCTTCATTAAAGCCAAATATAGCGAAGTGTCCATACGGAAGCCATAGCTTTTAAAGATAGCACCTTTTGAGATTGGAGATATTCCATGTGCGTTCCAAATCACGGCCATCCATGTCACGTAACTTGTACGCGCCCCGTCTTAAGGCCTTCGTGACCTCGTATGGTCCTTCCCACTTAGGGCCCAGCTTTCCTGTATTCTCCGCTCGACATGCTTCATTAGCACGATAGACATAATCTCCTGGTCGAAAAGAAACACCTTTAACCTTGGCGTCATAATAAGCCTTCATTTTAGCCTTGGACTTGGCCTCATTGATAGCCGCTATCTCCCTTTTTTCCCCCAACAAATCCAGATTGATCCGGAGTTGCTCGTCGTTCGTGACGACATTAACCTCCGTCGTGCGGATGGTAGGCATTCCTATTTCTGCTGGTATAACAGCTTCAATGTCGTAGCCCAATGCGAATGGAGTGTCCCCGTTGGCTGTTTTTATCATAGTCCTATGCGCCCATAGGACATGTGGTAGTTCATCCACCAATTTGGCACTTCGTTCTTCCAAGCGTGCCTTGATGCCATTTCCCAAGCTTCTCTTCGCTCGTTCCACAAGGCCATTTGTTTGCGGGTGTATAACAGACGCGAAGAGCCGTTTGATATTCAATGCTGCGCACCAGTCCTTGAATGGATTATCCGCGAACTGTTTCCCGTTGTCCGAGATGATTTATCCTGGTAAGCCAAAACGGCACACGATGTTCTCCCAAACAAACTTTTTAACTTGTTTGCCTGTGATGGATTTGACTGCCTTGGCCTCTATCCAACGTGTAAAGTAGTCCATTGAGACAATCAAGAACTTAACTCCCCCCGCAGCTACAGGAAATGGTCCTGCGATGTCGATCCCCCACTTATAGAATGGCCATGGGGATGTAATAGGTGTAAGTTCCTGCTGCGGATGTCGCGGCATTGGTCTGTGTACTTGGCAATCACTGCACTTGCGAATCATGTCGCGTGCGTCCCTATGCATGGTAGGCCAATAGTATCCTGTGCGTAGGGCTCGAGCCACAACGGATCGGGGGCCCGCGTGCATGCCGCATAACCCTTCATGTATCTCACTGATCACGTAAGTGGCCTGACATGGTCCCACACACCGCAGCCACGGCTGCAAGAAAGAGCGCTTATAAAGGATACCTTCTCGAAGCTCGAAGTGCTGCGACTTCCTTCTGATGCGCCGTGCCGCTTTTTCCTCGTCCGGAAGGGTTTCATTAGTCAAATAGTTGACGATCGGGGTCATCCATGTAGGTCCGTCCTCCTCAACTATAGCAGCGACCTCCCCTTCTATTATAGACTTTTCCTTGAGTATTTCCACCAAGACTTGCTTGGATAAGTGGGCGAAACTTGTAGACGCGATCTTGCTAAGAGCGTCCACCTTCTTGTTCTCACCTACCTGCTTGATAGAAAACTTGCAGAAAGCCGCGATGAGTGACTTGAATTTCTCCAAGTATCCGACCATGTTATCCTCCTTGGCTATATATCCTCCCAGAATGTGGTTCGCGACAAGCCGTGAGTCCACGTAGGCCTCAAGGTTGCGGACTCCCATTCTAGCGGCGATTTTTAAACCCGCAATCAATGCTTCATATTCTTCCTCATTATTGGTGGCCGTGAACTCAAAGTGAAGGGCGTACGTAAACTCCATTCCTTCCGGTTTCGTAAGGATGAGACCAGCTCCTGACCCATCCGTACACAAGGATCCGTCCGTTAATAACACCCATGGTTCTGCTGGGGTTTCGTCTTGTTTTACGAATGGTCCTTCTTCATCCGGCTTCTCTATCAAGAAATCCGCCAAGATTTGGCCTTTAACAGCCGTCCTTGGTCTATAAGATATGTTGTGTTCTCCTAATAGAATGCTCCACTTTTGTAGCCTACCTGCCACGTCCGATCTAGAGATAACTTGTTTTATTGGTTAGTTAGTAATGACTATAAGTGGGTGGGCCTAAAAGTATCAGCGCAACCGTTTTGTAGCAAACACTAGTGCCAAAACCAATTTTTCCATAGAGGAGTAATTCAACTCCGGCCCTTGTAATACAAGGCTTTTGTCACCCCGTATAAAAAATAAGTTCGTTGTGTTGGTCTATTCGAATTGACCCGGTTTAACTATACGACTCAGTCGTTCTTTGGTGAAACAAATAGTTATGTCGTTGTAGTAATTAAATTGTGCAAGACAATTAAAGTAAATGGCGTTAATTTAAATCTAAGTCTAATTTAAAGTAAATGGTGCAAGTATTAAAAAGCGTGACGTAAATTAAAAGGCACTAAAAGTAAATAACGCAAACTTAAATCTATCTAAGGCAACTTAAAACGCAACTAAAACTTAAACTAAGGCAATGCTAAAATAAATCTAAGGCAAATAAACTTAAGGTGCGACTAAGTAAAAAGCGGGAAAAATAAAGTTGAAAATTGAATTTAACCTAAAACTAATAAAATTCGAAATTATATAAAAAAATGAAATAAATTCGCAATTGAAGACAAGATTCCGCAATATTGCGAGATGTGCCATAAATTCGCAATAAGGAAAAAGAATAAATTCGCAATCCCCAAAATGGACAAATTCCGCAATTAAGCTAGGCCAAGATTTCGCAATCCCTGAAGATCAAATTCGCAATTGTTGAAGCTATGATTTCGCAATAATTGCGAAATCACACATTTCGCAATACGGGTGAAGTTCAATTTCGCAATCTCAAGAATAGTTCAATTTCTCAATTTGCCAAGGGATTCAAATTCACAATAATTGCGAATTTGTGAAGAAATTGCGAATTTGATCCAGAAACACCTAAAAACTAGGAAAGCTCAAAAAGTACGAAAATAAGCACAAAAATCTTAACTCTTCAAGGACAATAAGCAAAATAAAAATACAATAAGCTAAATAAAAACACTAGATCAAAGATAAAACTATGAAATCAACAAAAACAAGACATGAAAATTAAAAAGACTTAAACTTTTAATAAAACTTTGAAAACACTTAAGTTAAATACCAAATAAGCACATAAGATTGTCAAGCTTATGGCTATTTCGTATGAAAACTTAAAAGGGAAAAGAAAAGACAAAACTTTTAATCAAATAAGCAAATGGATTAAGCAAAAACTTGCTTAATCAGAAATTGGAACCGAATCAAAAAGAAGAAGAGTAGAATGAGATTGAAAAAAAAGTAAACTTGATCAAAGATAAATAAAGATTAAAGCAAGAAAATTAAAAACACTTACTTGGAAATTAAAAGATAATTAAGGTGCAAAACATGTATTTAAATTGACAAGTAATTAAAGGTGCATAAAATAAAGTGGAGAACTAATTTGTCAAATTAGCTAACAAAATGAAAATGAACTACCTAATGACTATATATAGGGGAGGATTAGGAAGCTTCCTCCCCTCCTTCATTTCTTCTTAATTGCACCATTGAGTCCTTCCTTCTTAATCTCTTTGTTAATTGCACCGTTAGTCCTTAAGCCTTTGAATCTTCTTTAATCTTGGACTTTAATGACTTATGGCTCGGGATTTCTTTAAACTCGTCTTTTAATTATTCAATAAATTAGACTTGAGTTTTTCGGCTTTTGATAAACTTCCGTCTTTTGACTTTTTCTTCGATAAATCCTCAGAATTGGTCTTGGACTTCCGTTCTTTTTCCACTCTTGACTTTTCGACTTCATCTTTCATCTTTTTCTTCAATAAAAGCCCATAAATGCCGTGTTTTCTCCACTTTTCACAATTTCGTCCTAAATCACAACAAAAACACAAACCACGCATAATTCCGACATAAAAGACATAAAATACACGTTTTGGTCCGGTTATTATTGTAATTAAGTGGTAAAAAGGATGGTGTTTACACACCTATCAAATCCCCTACACTTGACCATTGCAATGTCCTCATGCAATGCATTAGTTACAAAGTACGTTTACATTTTTCATCATAATCAACCCACGTTGGCCTTTATTAAAGAGATAGAAAATTATAAACATTAAAAATAAAGAAATCAAAAACATACCTTGGGTTTTGTAAATGTTGTGAATGATCATCATCCTCAAGTTTTCACTTTCTCCAAACCAAGCTTAAAAACGAGATCATTGTTATTATAAGTTAGTAAACTAACACGAACTCATGTGGGCCAATTATTCACTTAGACTCCCTTATTCCTAGGTGTATCTCTTATATTTTATTGTTTGTCTTGAATGATCACGAGGATGCATTGTTGACTTATTTCGATAGTTATTTAGTCCGAAAATAAAGTGAACGATTTAATCAATAGTTAGCTAAAGGACAAAATCTTTTAAAACTGCTTCTCGGGACCTCATAAAGTTCATATATTAGCATAACTCGCTTCGCGATTTGAGACCTTTCTCGGACCGATATTTGGCAGTGACTTCATACTTCAAATCTTGAGAGACGTTCATGAAATAATGGCCTTCTCTTCATAATAGGAATTTCTTCACTTGAAGTTTTGAGAGATTCATACTTGGACCACGACTTATTCATTTTTCTCCAATCATTATTTTGGACTTTGATATACAACGATCCGCCTCCTTTTATGACTTGGATCTATTTATCCTCATACCTTGCTAGGGTCTTTTCGGATACACTTCTCCATGACTTTTGGGGAGTTTTTACTTTTCGTCGTGTGTCTCGATCCTTCATATTGATTTTTGCTAAATGATTCTTCACATCACTTTTGGATCTTTAGCAACAAGATATAGCCCTCATGTGACAACCGTGGTTTTGGGTTTGTCACTTGGTCTTACTTTTAGGTTATTTTATGTGTGCTTACTTGAATTGTGTGTTTACGTGTTTATTTTTTTGTGAACGAGGTTGGTGTGGTTATCGTTTATGAGTATAGAGTACTCATAAGTAAATCGAGGAACGGTTATTTCATGTTCATGAGCTCACAAGTTGTGACTATGAAATGAAAATGGTGATATTGTGGTGTTTACGTATACGTATAAGTATTATAGTAGTAGTATTTTTTTAGGATTTACGGTTTAGCATTTAGAGGTCTCGGGTGAGGTAATTATCCATATGAATATTTTTCGGGATGGTTTTAAGTCATTTAGGACTTAGTTATAAAGTTTATTTCAAAATTTGAGATTTTTTATAAAAGTGTATATTTTACGTCTTTTACGGTAAAACGCGTCAATTTGACTAGTTTTACGGTTTTGAGGTTTTGGAAGCTTTAGGAGCTGAAATAAATTAAGGAAAATTAAGGTAATATTATTAACATAATATTAAATAATAAAAATAAAAAAACGAAATTAAATGGGTATAGGTCGGTTATGTGAAAAAAAAGAAAAGAAAAGGGGAAAAAGGGGGAAAAGGGAACCGGACTTTTGTATATGGGCCAAGGACTTGTTAGGAAAGTATAAAAAGCCTTATTTTTATCAAAACACTTCATAAAATCCCTGGAGATCAAGTATGGGTCGACATCTGAAACTAAGATTTTGTATGCTCTTTTAAGATCTATTATCGTTCCTCGACTCACCCGAATTGAAATCCAATTATCGTATCGACTTTACTTTGTTTTTGGTAAATAATATTTTTTTGGTGTTTTATCTATTCAATATTAAAAACTAATAAAACAATTTAAATAAAACTAATCTAATTTAAAAAATTAAGCTAATAAAAACTAATTTTAAAACTTGAACTAATTTTATAAAATAAAACAACTTTTTAAAATGAAATCTATTTTAAAACAAAACTAAATCGAAAATTAATTTAAAATTCCTAAAGTAAATAAAATTAAAAGACTAATTAAAATATTTTTTAAACTTTTTATATCTTTTTGAAAAGTAAATAAAAAAGGAATTAAAAAAAAAACTATTTAAATACTTTTAAGTTTTAACAAAACTAAATACTAATTAAACTATTAAAAACTGCCAATTAAAAAAATTAACTATATTAATTACTAAACGCATAAAAGAACACAAAAGTGATAGTAAAGGAGATGGTTGGGGCGTTGGGCCTGTAAGCGAGAGGTCTGGGGTTCGATCCCCAGGCCAGACGAAATTTTGTTTAATATATATATTTTTTTATTTTTTTTTGGACAGATTTATTTTTGGACAAATTAATAAAATCAACAGATCAGTATGTCTGCTGTAAACAGCAGTAAGTCAGCAAATGAGTAAAAGCAAACCCTTAAATAGCAAACTTGTAAAAAGAAATAAAAGCCGAAACGCAAGCTAAGCTAATAAGCAGTAAGCAAAACACCGATATCAAATAAGCAAATAAGCTAAATAGCATTAAGCATAAATACCAATAAGCTATAGAAACTAATAAGCAGATTGCAATAAGCTAAATAAGCAAATAAATAAAATAAGCAATTAAATCTAAAAAGCAGCCTAAACTATAAGCATATCCAAACATAACTAAACTTAAGCAAATAAGCTATCAACATAACCATATAACAGCTTAAATCAAAGTAAAAAAATAACCCTAAACAGCAGATCTACAAAGTTAAGCTAACCAAGATAAGCTACAAAAGCAAAATAGCAAACATTAAAAGCTAAATAAAACCATACAGCCTAAACAAATAAGCTAACGCATCTAATCAATAAGCGAAACTGAATAAAAATAAGTCGAACAAGCATATATAGACTGAATAAAGATAAGCAAACAAAATCAATTAAGCTGAATAAGCAAATCTAACAAACTCGAAACCAATTAAGCAGATCCTAACATAAACCTATTAAATACTCAGCAGACTATCTCTAAACCTACAAACTGAGTACCAAAAGCTATAAATCAACAGCAATTCATGAACAAAATAAGCTAAGCAAATCTTATCCAAATTAAATCCAAATAAACTCAAAGTAACTCAAACACTAGTACCCTAACAACTTAAGCAGAATAACAACTTTAACCAATCTAAACGAAAGCAGATATATCAAACCAACATAAGCAAATTTAAATAAACTAAAACTGAATAAAAGAAATAAATAAAAAAAAGAAGAGAATAAGAACCTATTTGTCGAAATCCATTGGGTCGAAGGGTGAAGCGCTGAGCCCCCTTTGATATCGAAACTGAAACCAAACGTCACCAGGAACGTCAAATCATCACCATCAATAACCCGTGAACAGTAATCATCAACAATAGCTTCTCGAACCGTAACAGTAATCCATACGAACAAGAGCGAATGAACAGTATCTTTTTGATAATCTCCCAGTGGGAAGATTCTTCACACTTTCCTTATTATTAATTTTTTTTTTTTTTTGTTTTTTTTTTTTTTTTTACCTACTTTTCAAATAAGCCTTAGTTGGGATTTCATCACCTAACTATTGTAGTCGAATCCTAAACGAAATAAAAAGGCAAATTAGATAAATACTAGTAAGACGTTTGAACTCAAAATATACAAACTATAAGGTGGGTATAAGGCGACGCGCTATAAAAAGCCGTCTAAGGAAAAAGGTTTTTAAGTGCTTTGTGCCACCTCGTTTCCCCGCTTGCTTATGCGTATATTGAGAGGGACGACCGATTATTGGTTTGCCGACTCAATTAGTACTTAAGTATATATTTTTGTAGCTTTTTTTTCATATTGCTCCTCGAGAGGGAAAATCCTTTTCCTCTCAAAGTCGACCGAGGTCACCTACCTCATTCCAAAGTTTTAATTGTATGCGCACTCGCGCGCGTACATACATACCGAGTGGTGTACCAAATACTTCTAATTCTTCCAAAAAGAAGAAGAAGAAAAACAAAAAGACCGTCATTCAAGCCGATCCCGAGAATCGAGCTTTCGACATAACGATGGCAACGGATAATCGACCAATGATTGAGATTCTTCAATCTCACGTTGAAGGAAACGATGACGCGATTGTGGTGCCGACCATTGGAGCTAATCATTTTGAACTTAAACCGGATTTTATTCGAATGGTTTCCGCTACACCATTTTTAGGCCGTACTAATGATGACCCACACGCTCATATCAAACGTTTCATCCAATTAGCTAATACCGTCAAATACAATGGGGTGCCACAAGAGGCCGTTCGCCTCCAACTTTTTCCTTTTTCCCTCGAGGGACAAGCCCGGATTTGGCTTGATAAGGAACCACCCCAAAGTATTACCACATGGATCGACTTAGAGACCAAGTTCATTAACTACTTTTTCCCACCATCACGGACTACTTCTTTAAGGAATGAAATAATCAACTTTGAACAACAATATGGGGAAACGTTTAGTGAGTCTTGGGATCGTTTTAAAGATCTTTTGAGAAAATGTCCACAACACGGTTTTACTAATGTTCATCAAATCAACACGTTTTATAATGGTTTAACTCTAAACGACCAAGACTCACTTAATAGTGCCGCGGGGGGCAATATTCTTGTGAAAACTATGAACGAGGCTTGGGCCATTATTGAGAACAAGGCAAAAGTGCAAACCAAAAGTGTTAGGGCTAATATGGCAAGTGCTAGTACGAGTAATAATGAGGTGAATGATCAAATTAAGGAGCTTACTTCAATTGTGAAAACCCTTGCTCTAAGAACCGATGCCCTCACTACACATGTGCATGCCGTGAAAGATAATAGTGAAACGTGTGAGACTTGTGGTGGACCACATTCATATTTCAATTGTGACAAGGTTTATAATCAACAACAACAAGTTTGTGCTTTTAATGCTAATGAGAGGGTTCAATTTAAACCTAATGTTGATGTTAACCATTTGTCTTACAAGAGTACTGATTATTTGGCTCCCCCGGGTTTTGTAGCACCTCAAAGACCACCCCCACCCGCCCAAAATACCCAATACCAAAATAGGAACCAAGGTCCTCAAATGGGTAATTTTCAAGGGAATGCAAATCAAGGGATTTTTAATGGTCAAAATCAAGGTTTTCAAAATAATCAAGGTTTTTACAATAACAACGATTTTCAAACTCAATATCAAAATCAAAGTTTTCATAATCAAGGGGTTAATAATCAAGGGTTCAACCAAATGACTATGCAAAATCCTCAAATGGACTTGGTTCTACAAAAATTGACCGAACATGAGAAAATCATGCAAGCTATGCAAGCATCTACTAGACAAATGCAAGAGTCCAACGATAAGAGATTTTTGACTATGTTGCAAACCCTTAGACCCCAAGGTGCCTTACCATCCAATACCGAGATTAACCCTCGTGCTAATGTGAGTGCTATCAATACTCGAAATGGAGCCAATTTAGTGGGACCTTCCATCTCTTCGCCCATAAAGGAGAGACAAGGCCCGGAGGTCATAATGAGTAATCCTACTCCCCCTCCGGTGATTCCGCCCACTACCACTCCTAGTTCTAGTCCTCCATTGCCGAAAGAGCCTATTCCTACGGTTATTCAAGAAGCGAGTCCTTCTCCTTCTCAACCTAAGCCTAATATTCCTTATCCATCTAGGTTAGGCAAGACTAAAGTGCTCAACAAAGATGACATTCATGTCTCTAATTTTTTGAAAATGATTTCCAATGTGAATGTTAACGTAAGCCTTATTGAAGCACTTGCTCAAATGCCAAAATTTGTCAAAATGTTTAAAGATTTGCTCAATAAGAAGGAAAAAATGGTTGAGCTCGTTAACACCCGTTTAAATGAGAATTGTTCCGCGATTCTTCTCAAAGAGCTTCCCGAAAAGCTAGGAGATCCCGGACGATTCGTGTTACCTTGCTCGTTTCCTCAAATCGATGATTGTATGGCTTTAGCGGATCTCGGCGCTAGCATCAATCTTATGCCACTTTCGGTTTGGAAACAATTGTCATTACCCGACCTTGTACCGACTCGTATGACTTTAGAGTTAGCTAATTGAACTCTCGCATACCCCGTTGGTATTGCCGAAGATGTTTTTGTTCGAGTTGGTACATTTACTTTTCCCGTGGACTTTGTCGTCGTCGACTATGAAATGGATCCTCGTATTCCGTTAATACTTGGTAGACCATTCTTAAGGTCCGGAAGAGCCTTAGTTGACGTAGCCGAAGGGGAGTTAATTCTTAGGGTTAGGGATGAACAACAAGTTTTTAAAATGGGAAAAATCACAACAAAATCAAATGGAAAAGAGTCGGTCAATATGATTGATGTTCTTAATTATGATAACGATGAGATTTTTATTAATCCTTTTGGAATTGAAAAGTCTAATCAAAATGATTTTGTGATAAACTCATCCCTTCCCTTAGAGCCTCAATTTCTTGAAACTCCTATTTATGACACCGATAGTGATGACACTTCTTCAAGTGATCACACTATTCTCGGCTTAGACGACTCGACTTTCGACCCACCCACTTTAGACCCACCCATTTATGATCAACCAATCTTTGATACCTACGATGATGACACTTCTTTAAGTGATCTCATTAATTTTGATGACCCACCCCATGAGCTTAATGCACCTCATATCTCTATGAGTGATTCTTCCATGGAGACTCCTTTTGACTTTTATACTCCAATTTTAGAGGTCATGACTATTGAGGAGGATCCTCCACTCTTAGAGATCATACCTACTTTAGAGGTTATTCCAATTGAGGAGGATTTAGATATCTTTCTAAATACCTATTTTCCTCATGAGGAAGAGTTTTCCTATGACTCCGACGATACTTATGTTTTCACATCAAGTTTGGAAGAGGATGACTTTCCCACTATGGATTTTGATGATGTTTTGAGCTTAAATGTCACTACCTCTTGCTATTTTCCCGTTAAGGAATCGGTGTTTGATCCGGGAATAGAGACTTTTGTGCTTTCATTGCCATACCACCTTACCCTTCCTAGTAAGAGACTTTTGCCTAAGGATACCCCACTTTTCTATGACTTGCGTACCACCTCGGGGTTTATTTCCTTTTGTGATGGAAATCATGTGTTTGACCCAGGTGGATTTTCATGGGGTATGCCTTATATGACTTTGTTTCACCCTCTATCATGGAGAGATTTTCCTCCCTTGGAAATCTCGGTTTTCCATGATTTTCCCATTTGAATGATGATATTCGGGAAATCGAGTCGAGCTAGAGACTCGTGATTTAAAAATCAAGCATCGTTTAACTAGGTTAGATTTTTACCTTTTTTTTCACCCATTTTCACCAATAAGTGTAGGGGAGCCAAGTAGGTAGTTTGTGTTGTGATGTTGTGTGCAGGGACATGTGCTTAATGATCCGCTTTTGGTACTTTTGACGAGACCCGTGTTCCCGTGTTACCCGTGTACCCGGTTCCTTCGATAAGTTTTTGCTATTGTGATTCATACTTGTATATAAATAAAACGAATAAATGTAATCACTTTAGTTGTCCTTTCCTTAGCTCGATTTTAAACAACGTACTCAATGTCCTAAGTGTAGGGGAGTTTATTGTCCCACATGCTTAAACATTAAGGGCAATGTTTATCTTAAGTGTAGGGGGGATTTCTATCGAAATTTTAGTGGCCTTTTCCATGAATTTGACCCCATTTAACCGGAAAATTTTAAAAATTTTCAACGTTTTTCAAATTTTTGATCTATTTTGGCCTAGTAGTATTTTTATTTATTTTCTTTCCTTTTATTATCGCATCGAATAATTTCCATTTCAAGAATAAAGTCAAAAATATAATAAATAAATAAAATGGTTTTAACAAGTTTAGATATCTTTGATATATTAGGCCCGTCGTGAATATTTTGACTCAACCCGAGTTTACTTATCCAAGTTTACTCTAGCTAGTATCCTTAACCATATGGACCTTAATTGGTTTATTAGGCTAAGCATCCACGAGTCTCATTCCTTGAGATTTTAAATTGTGGAGAACGAGAAATGATAAAGTTAATTATAAGTTCGGTATTCTTTCATTTACTTATGTGAGTTAGTTATGAGCTTTTTCTCCCATCACTTGTTAATAAATATATTTGCAATAAATAAGGTTGTACGATTTAAAAGGTTACTTAGCTTCTAGCACAAAATCGTTTAAAAGTTGCTCGGTATTAATTAGAGTTCATAGCCAAGGCATAACTTATTGAAACGGGACGCGAAGATTGGCTTATCCAAAAAGGCCCTAACAAGGCATGAGGATACCCGAGTCCAAAAAGGCCCTCACAAGGCATGAGGATTCACTTTTTGCTAAAGATCCTAAGATGATGTGAAGATCATTAATCCAAATCAATATGAAGGATCAAGACACACGACAAGAAGCAATTACTCCCCTAAAAGATCATGGAGAAGTCTATCCAAAAAGACCCTAACAAGGTATGAGGATAAATAGATCCAAGTCCGAAAAGGAGGCGGATCGTTGTATATCAAAATCCTAAATAAAGAAGAGGATAAATGAAGAAGTCGTGGTCAACGTTTGAAGCATCTTTCACTCCTTATGAAGATGTATACCAAAATGAAGAGAAGACCATAATTTCAAGATCGTCTCTCAAGATTTGAAGTTTGAAGTACAAGACAAATATCGGTCCGAGAGAGGTCTCAAATCGTGAAACAAGTTATGCCAAGATATGAACTTTTTGAGGTTCCGAGAAGTAGTTTTAAAAGATTTTGTCCTTTAGCTAACTATTGATTAAATCGTCCCACTTTATTTTCGGCTTTAAATAAATTATTGAAATAAGTCAAAAATGTATCCTCGTGATCATTCAAGACAAAAATAAAATACAAGAGATACACCGTAGGAATAAGGGGGTCTAAGTGATTAACTAAACCACATGAGTAAGTGTTAGTTGTGCTAACTTATGGTTAACAATGATCTCGTTTTTAAGCTTGGTATGGGGAACGTGAAACTTGAGGGTGATTTATATTCATGACACCAAAGCCCTAATCTAAGTCTTAGATTTCTTTACGAGTTTCTTCCATCTAATAATTTCCAAGTTATCATTTTAACCTTTTGTTTCCTTTTAAGTTTTTATCTTTTCGTCGTAGTAGTAGTAGTAATAGTAATAAAGGCCGAGATGGATTAATTATGAGAAAAATGTATCTTTATGCTTTGAAATAATGCATTGCATGGGGTCATTGCAATGGTCAAGTGTAGGGGATTTAATAAGTGTGTAAACACTTATCCTTTTGCCACTAAAATTAAGGAAAAACAAGACCGAATCATGTGTAGGGGATTTAGTGGCAAAAGGATAAGTGTTTACACACTTATTAACATCCATAGAGAAAATTAGGGTTGTTCATCAAAAATCTTGTTTTCCAAAAAAATCTAAGGTAAAATCTTCAAACCCTTTTTAATAAAATTGTTTTTATGTTTAATTGATCATCTTATGATGGATTTAGGTTAGGTTTAATTTTAAAAACAGTAAATTTATGTTATATTAATCATAATATGATGATTACATAGATTAGGGCTTGTAATTAGAGGGATTAGGGTTAAATAATGAGGTTGATTTTGTTAAACCCGTTTTTAAAAACTAGGCAGAATTTTGGGTCATTGTTTTGATTATATAGGGAGCTCTACAAACTCTTATTTTGCGATCCACATATCCCTGGAAAGCTATTTGAAGTGGCTTTCCAATTCAAGAAATTACAACTAAATTGGAGGTCGGGAAGTAGGTCAAATACAGGTTACAACAGTCGGAGGTCAAAACAGTTTTGAAGTCAGCCTGTTTTCTTTTTAAGTTTTGGGTTGTTTGGGGTACTTAGGGTTGCATTGGGATCTTCTCACGAACATGAGAGATGGTTTATATATTTTATTAAGTATCTGAACTTGGGCTAAGATTGTGGTTTAGGGTAAGACCCTCTAATGGTAATGAACTTTTCATACGTTTAAAATCAGTGAATTTTGTATAGGTAGCAATATATACACATATATATGGGCCTTAACAGTAGCTTTAAGGTTATGTCAAGTGGGGGGTTTTAGCTAACATGTATAAAAGTGTGAATATTCCTTTTACAGAAACCATGGGTATGTTTAAGTGGACGTTTGACTTAAAGTTTTGAGACCTAAAACTGGGACTGTTTTGTGTAAAATTATGAACGGGATAGCTATTAAACTTAACCAAGTTAGGGACTTGTTAAGGAAGGGTAATGGGGTGATTAGAGCTTAACAATGAGGTAATTATACGGGAATAGACTAGATGTCCATCATAGGTTGATGAGCCATCTTAGTGATTGGTTCGTGTATTGATTTCGTGTTTTTGGTTTGTTAGCTTGTTGCTAGTGCGAGGACTTGTGAAGAAGCTATCAGGTGAGTTTCATAGTCCCATGTTTAATATTGCTTTTGACTTCAAGATGGGATGGAAGAGACATTGTGTTGAGTTATTTTCTAAATTGATGCTGTGAATGTGTTTGTGATTTGATATGGACTTGTGTGTACATTATGTGATAAACTGCTATGTGATTATTGATTGTGTATGATTTGGATCGGGGGACACGTGTCGTCTCAGTTATTGTGGTTTGACAAGGTAGTGGCCTTGTGGTTTGACAAGGTAGTGGCCTTGTGGTTTGACAAGGTAGTGGCCTTGGGATAGGTACATAGTGTGATCATCTATGGTACCATGATGTTGTTTGGCAAGGTAGGAGCCTTGGTTTTGGTTTGAAATGTTTGATCTTGAATTGATAGTTGTTAATGCATACATGTAACACATTATCCATATGTTATTGTATTTGTGTTCGTTATTCACAGCTTGTAATTGATTTAGCGTTGGAGTCTAAACCTATGACTCTCACCAACTTTATGTTGACGTGTTTTAGTGTCTCTTTTAGGTGATACTATGGATAAGCATGAGAACATAAGTGGCTAGGATTGGAGAAGCTTAGGAATGCATATAGAAGGAGAATCCCCGTTTCCTTCCTAGTCTTGATTTGTTCTTTTAATAAGTGATACTGTGGCACACATATATTTGTTTGGTTATGTTATTTGTTTGTCTTGGGTAAGCGGTAGGATTGTTACCTACTTACCTAGACTCCTGAGTTTGATGAGATATTGTCATGACTTTGTGTCTCCATTTTATGACATTTCTTATTACATATAGTTATCTCTATAGACACGCCATGTTGTGATGATATCCATACGTCGCGCCCCATATTCCGCCATGGTGGGGTGTAACAGAATGGTATCAGAGACAATGGTTATAGATAATTAGGTTGCCTAGTCGTGTAGCCTAGTCTATAGCTTAAGGGTCCCTGCATATAGGCATCATAGGAGTATATGTGCATTTTATAGTAATTGATGTGTTTGAATATTATTTTCGCAGTATTTGTTAGTTTATGAACTACTATGGTTCATACTTAACTACATGTTATTTTCTTTACGAGTTTTGATTAGTGCGGGTGGAACCATGGTTGTATACGCTAGTCATTGTTGGATTTCGCTTAGTTATGTTTTCATGTTCTTTATACATTTTGAATTTTGTCTACGCTGGTTCAGCTGGACTACGAGTTTATGTGTTTCGTGCATTGGCTATGTTATTTTAATACATGGGGTTTTGGATCTTATCTTGTGTGGTTATGTGCTTGTGAGTTGTTGGATTATGTTTTATGTGTAGTATTAATTTCTTATAAGTGTCATCATAGGAGGCAGTACATTGGTGAAAGGGAACATGTATAATTATGGAGGCCTACATAATTATATATGTGCCACAACACCACTGGACTTTCAAGTATGATTGCATGAAAGAGAGTTAATACATGCTTGTATAGTATATGTTGGATGGATTTGAGTGTATGTACGCTTATTCCTATGTATGTAAAATTATTTTCTACTTACTGGTTGTATTCTTGGGATGGTTGCTAGCGCGTTTCTCTTTGAGATGTTCAACTTCTGTAGTAGCGCATTTCTCGGGTCCTCATTTCACGTGTTTGTTTGTACGGCACTTTTGGCGTGAAGGATTTTGAGATGATGGAGATTTCTTTTTGGGGTAACGATGTCTTTTGTTTCGAGTTATACATGGTAAAAAAATAGAACTTGCAAATTGAAAAAAAAAAAGTTGTTGTTAGTCGATGAAATAAGGAAGTGTCGGGATCATGTTTCAAATAAGGTGGAATATAAATTATTTAACATATAAGCATGACACGGTTATTTTAAAATATTTTGGTTTTGATCACCTAAAGTTATTGTTCTTAAGTTAAAAATTTTGTTCTTATTTAGTGAAATATGTTAAAATCATGTAATTAATAGAGTTTTAATTTTCTGGAATTAAAATAAATTAGGTTTTAGTTTTGGTAATTAATGGGGGGTTTTAGGGTTTAAAAATCGTTTTTTTTTTTGTATAAATCGGAGTGGGCAGAAACTGTCGCTAAACTATCAAAATATGTCGCTAACTATCAGAAACTGTCGCTAATGCCTAGGCAGATTTTGAGAAAAATCGTTTTGGTCATAACTTATTCGTTTTTAAAGGTTTTTGGGTGATTCAAAAGCCTAAAATTATGTACCGGGAACATACTTTTCAAATATTCCGAAAGTTTCGTAATTGGAAGTCAGTATCCTGGTCGAATTAATTGTACAAGTGTTGAGTTCAAGGTTAATTTTCGGACAACATGGTTTAAACTCGTGTTTTGGGTATTTTGCGGTAATGAACACTTAGAGGGTTAACATATAGATGAGTTGGGAAGGAATTTGAGAGTTCTTTAGACCTTATTATACGTGGTTATATTTTAATGAGTTTTGATTTATGGTATTTATGAGTAAGACTGAAATCGGGGGTGACAGTTTTAAACCCGTTGAGTTATGTGACGGCTCCTAACTTGGTTTCAAGACAGTATTTGTTTGATGAGTTGCGAGATTTAGTTAGGTTGGTTACATAACTTTATGGTTTTGATAAGTTTCCTCGCGGACGGTTAAGGCTCATGTGTTGTTGGTTGAGATTATTTTCGTGTAAACTGAGTTCACGTTTGAACGTGAAGGTTTTATCAGGGATATGCATCCTCGTTTGTTTGCTGAGAATAAGTTTGAGTTTGGGATTGAATCTCGGGACGAGATTTATATTAGGAGGGAGTGATGTGACAACCGTGGTTTTGGGTTTGTCACTTGGTCTTACTTTTAGGTTATTTTATGTGTGCTTACTTGAATTGTGTGTTTACGTGTTTATTTTTTTGTGAACAAGGTTGGTGTGGTTATCGTTTATGAGTATAGAGTACTCATAAGTAAATCGAGGAACGGTTATTTCATGTTCATGAGCTCACAAGTGGTGACTATGAAATGAAAATGGTGATATTGTGGTGTTTACGTATACGTATAAGTATTATAGTAGTAGTATTTTTTTTAGGATTTACGGTTTAGCATTTAGAGGTCTCGGGTGAGGTAATTATCCATATGAATATTTTTCGGGATGGTTTTAAGTCATTTAGGACTTAGTTATAAAGTTTATTTCAAAATTTGAGATTTTTTATAAAAGTGTATATTTTACGTCTTTTACGGTAAAACGCGTCAATTTGACTAGTTTTACGGTTTTGAGGTTTTGGAAGCTTTAGGAGCTGAAATAAATTAAGGAAAATTAAGGTAATATTATTAACATAATATTAAATAATAAAAATAAAAAAACGAAATTAAATGGGTATAGGTCGGTTATGTGAAAAAAAAGAAAAGAAAAGGGGAAAAAAGGGGAAAAGGGAACCGGGCTTTTGTATATGGGCCAAGGACTTTTTAGGAAAGTATAAAAAGCCTTATTTTTATCAAAACACTTCATAAAATCCCTGGAGATCAAGTATGGGTCGACATCCATGGAGAAAATTAGGGTTCTTCATCAAAAATCTTGTTTTCCAAAAAAATCTAAGGTAAAATCTTAAAACCCTTTTTAATAAAATTGTTTTTATGTTTAATTGATCATCTTATGATGGATTTAGGTTAGGTTTAATTTTAAAAACAGTAAATTTATGTTATATTAATCATAATATGATGATTACATAGATTAGGACTTGTAATTAGAGGGATTAGGGTTAAATAATGAGGTTGATTTTGTTAAACCCGTTTTTAAAAACTAGGCAGAATTTTGGGTCATTGTTTTGATTATATAGGGAGTTCTACAAACTCTTATTTTACGATCCACATATCCCTCGAAAGCTATTTGAAGTAGCTTTCCAATGAAAGAAGTTACAACTAAATTGGAGGTAGGGAAGTAGGTCAAATACAGGTTACAACAGTCGGAGGTCAAAACAGTTTAGAAGTCAGCCTGTTTTCTTTTTAAGTTTTAGGTTGTTTGGGGTACTTAGGGTTGCATTGGGATCTTCTCACGAACATGAGAGATGGTTTATATATTTTATTAAGTATCTGCACTTGGGCTAAGATTGTGGTTTAGGGTAAGACCCTCTAATGGTAATGAACTTTTCATACGTTTAAAATCAGTGAATTCTGGATAGGTAGCAATATATACACATATATCTGGGCCTTAACAGTAGCTTTAAGGTTAGGGCAAGTGGGAGGTTTTAGCTAACATGTATAAAAGTGTGAATATTCCTTTTAAAGAAACCATGGGTATGTTTAAGTGGACGTTTGACTTAAAGTTTTGAGACCTAAAACTGGGACTGTTTTGTGTAAAATTATGAACGTGATAGCTATTAAACTTAACCAAGTTAGGGACTTGTTAAGGAAGGGTAATGGGGTGATTAGAGCTTAAAAATGAGGTAATTATACGGGAATAGACTAGATGTCCATCATAGGTTGATGAGCCATCTTAGTGATTGGTTCGTGTATTGATTTCGTGTTTTTGGTTTGTTAGCTTGTTGCTAGTGCGAGGACTTGTGAAGAAGCCATCAGGTGAGTTTCAGAGTCCCATGTTTAATATTGATTTTGACTTCCAGATGGGATGGAAGAGACATTGTGTTGAGTTATTTTCTAAATTGATGCTGTGAATGTGTTTGTGATTTGAGATGGACTTGTGTGTACATTATGTGATTAACTGCTATGTGATTTTTGATTGTGTATGATTTGGATCGGGGGACACGTGCCGTCTCAGTTATTGTGGTTTGACAAGGTAGTGGCCTTGTGGTTTGACAAGGTAGTGGCCTTGTGGTTTGACAAGGTAGTGGCCTTGGGATAGGTACATAGTGTGATCATCTATGGTACCATGATGTTGTTTGGCAAGGTAGGAGCCTTGGTTTTGGTTTGAAATGTTTGATCTTGAATTGATAGTTGTTGATGCATACATGTAACACATTGTCCATATGTTATTGTATTTGTGTTCGTTATTCACAGCTTGTAATTGATTTAGCGTTGGAGTCTAAACCTATGACTCTCACCAACTTTATGTTGACGTGTTTTAGTGTCTCTTTCAGGTGATACTATGGTTAAGCATGAGAACATAAGTGGCTAGGATTGGAGAAGCTTAGGAATGCATATAGAAGGAGAATCCCCGTTTCCTTCCTAGTCTTGATTTGTTCTTTTAATAAGTGATATTGTGGCACACATATATTTGTTTGGTTATGTTATTTGTTTGTCTTGGGTAAGCGTTAGGACTGTTACCTACTTACCTAGACTCCTAAGTTTGATGAGATATTGTCATGACTTTGTGTCTCCATTTTATGACATTTCTTATTTCATATAGTTATCTCTATAGACACGCCATGTTGTGATGATATCCATACGTCGCGCCCCATATTCTGCCATGGTGGGGTGTGACACCTCATGCCTTGTTAGGGCCTTTTCGGACTCGCCAATCTTCGCATCCCGCTTCAATAAGTTATGCCTTGTATATGAACTCTAATCCGTACCGAGCAACTTTTAAACGATCTTGGGCTAGAAGCTAAGTAACCTTTTAAATCGTACAACCTTATTTATTGCAGATGAATTTATTAACAAGCGATGGAGAATAGGCTTATAATTAACTCACATATATTCACGAAAGAATACCAAACTTATAATTGACTCTATCATCTCTCGTTCTCCACAGTTTAAAATATCATGGAATGAGACTCGTGGATGCTTAGCCTATTAAATCAAAGTTTTGGTTTTTCGAGTCGCCTATAGGATCTTGCAAATTCTTAGACTTTTTCAAGTTTTAGAATTCGCATTTTAAAGTTCCCTTGATAAACGACTCTCTAGGATCAATTATAGGAACTTGCGAAAAGTTCTTGTTCTTAACCCGTGAGAGTTAAGACTTTCGCGTTTTATAGCTCCCTATATAAAAGCCTAGCAAAACTTGACTTAAACACGTTAAGGATACTAGCTAGCGTAAACTTAGATAAGTAAACTCGGGTTGACTCAAAAGATTCACAACGTTTGAAAATTAAAACCACTTTATTTAACATTTATTCTAATAAGGAAAGAAAATAACTGTACAAAGGGAAAAACTAATAGGCCAAAATAGATCAAAATTTTTGAAAAATGTCGAAAAAATTGATTTTCTGGTTAAAATGAGGACAAGTACAAGGAAAATACCACTTAACTTCGATAGAAGTCCCCCTACACTTAACATAAACATTGTCCTCAATGTTTAAGCATGTGGGAGTAAACTCCCCTACACTTAGGACATTGTGCACTTTTGTTTAAATCTTGCTAAGGAAAAGACAACTAAAGAGATTCCTATTTTAATATTGAGAAAATATAAAATAGTGAATCGAAACGAGTTTAGGATATAACCGGGAAGAAGTGAACACGGAATCACGGGTCGTCAAGAATCATCAAGAGTGGATCATTGAAGCACGAATCCCTGATTAAGAGAGGAGAGGAAATAGCAAACACCAACGGGTATCCCCTACACTTATGATAAAGAAAGAGAAAGGATAGATGCATGGGTTGCCTCCCAAGAAGTGCTTGGTTTTTGATTACCGAGTCGTGAGCCTGACTCGACCTTGATCATCATAGGAAGAACATGAAACATATCCACCGGGATCAAAGACATAGTTTTCGTCCATCAAATAGCACAGGCTTAAGGCGAACAAGGCAAGCCAAAGAAGAGTAGGCAAGGTTCCCTTAAGCAGCGATGGAGCACGGTGGAAGCAAGGGTGAAGTGGTGCAAGCAAATTTCCATAAGTTCCAAAGATATTTCCTTTTATTTCATCAGGTGGATACTGAGATGGCTGCAGAATATCGATACCGGGGTCGAACACCTTTCCCTTTAAGGGAAAATAGCACTCAGGCTCAGCAGAATGGGAAGAAGATCCGCGAAGAAGCACAACCTCGTCCTCAGGAGGGGGACAAAGAGGTGTTAACTCATACGTGCTGCGGATATCGGTGTCGACCGGTTTCTTCTCCTTTAAAAGAATGTGCTTCAAATCCAAAGTAGGATCAAGACGATAATCTTCAAAATCTAAAGGAGGTGCATCACTCTCATGAGGGAAGTAAGTGTTGAGAAACGTAGATAAGTCTTCCTCAAATGAGTAATCGTCCAATGTAGGATCGAGTGATGGCGGAGGATCTTCATCATGGGAAGTAAGTGTTGTAAATTACACCTCTTGTTTAGGAAAACAAAAGAGCGTAAATGAGCGATAAGTATCGAGTGATGATTTAGGAAAATCAACACTAATGACCCTTGATGGTGTGAAAGTTCGTTTCCCAAGGAGGTATATGTGTGTGAAAAACTTGTTAAATGTTTGTGATTAATGATTGGTTTAGAAGGGGATTAGAAGAGAAAATGACTAAGACATAAAAATTAACACAAAATCACTACTAGAAAGTTAAAACGTAGAACCTTGAAAACCACAAAAATAAAAATAAATTCTAAAAATTACCAAAAATTCACCAAAAATCAAGAATAATAAACTAGGAGTTTACTAATGATCAAAACTTTTTCAAACCTTTTAAATAATTAAATATTTAATTTTTAAATGCTAATTAAAGCCCTAAAAATCAAATAAATTATCAAAAAGCCCAAATAAAGATTTTTCAATTGATAAAACTCAAAAATGACCTAAAATGATTAAAAACTATTTTTTAGAAATTTTAAAACTAATAAAAACTATTTAAAATGATTTAAAAACTATTAAAACTTAAAATAATTATAAAAATTAATCTAAAAGAGATAAAATTATTCTAAAAGTTGCTAAATTCATATTTTAATGTAATTAACCTAAGAAAAATGTAAAAAGTTGGAAAATGTGAAATTTTAAAAATAATAATAAAATAATAATAAAATAATATTAAAATCCAAAAATTATAAAAAATTATAAAAACTTGCAAAGTAGTTTATTTTAACCTAAATAATCAGAAAATCAAAGTGAAATTACCAAAATACCCCTAATGGGCCCTCAAATGGGCCAAATCCAAAATCAGTCAACACAAATGGGCTTTTGGGCCCAAAAAGTCAAACTTGGCCCAATTGACTTGGAAAAGCCCTATCTGACTTAAAATTCAATTCTAAGAACAAAACTCTAAAGGCCCAAAAGCTGAAAATGTGCTTATCACAGCTTATTGAACACAAAGCTTATTCTTATTGGGCTTTTCAGCCCATTAAGCCATAAGCTAATGCCATAAGCTCTAATTTGACACACAACCCTCTTTTAGGATGCTTAAGAGATCTTTCAAAAGAAATTTCCAATAAGCTCATGATAGGTGTGTAAACACCCATCCTTTTACCACTTATAACTGGCTAAAACAAGACCAAAACATGTATTTAATATCATTTGTTTGGAATTATGCGTGGTTTTTGTGTTTATTGTGTTTTCAGAGCTGACCGGATGAATATTAAAGAAAACATGGGATTGCACGGGTTTTGTCAAGGAAAAAGACTAAAGACGAAGCCTATTGTCCAAAGAGATACAAAAGATTTGAAGTAAATGGACCTATTTGAAGATTTATCGAAGAAAAGGACCAAAGATGGAAGATTTACATATGTCGAAGAAACTCAAGTCTATTTAACGAAGAAATTAAAAGACGAGTTGGATTTAATCGTCGACAAATCCCGAATCAGAATCAAAAACGTCAACTTTTCTGAAAAGACGAGAAGACAAGAAGAAAGGGATAAAGCATACTCACCAACCAACCACTAGGACTATAAAAGGATTTTTCCTTCACATTTTTAGGGAGTTAGTTTTTAGTTTCTTTCCCAGCTTCTTTGGTTCGTAGCTTCACCAACACCATTAGGGTGTTTGGTGATTTTTAATTTTCTTTCAATCTTGTAAGTGTTAAATCATTACTCTTGTTTACCTTTACATTAATCTTTCAATTCCATCTTTTCATTCATCTTGTTCATCTCATTTTTATTCAAAGTTTTGAAGTTCTTGTTGATTGATTTTACTCTTTTGAAAGTTGTTGATTTTGTGTTTTTATTGTTGGGATTTGTTATTTATGGTACTTAAATGATTATTTGTTAATTTGGTAAAACCTTTTTGAGTATTTGGGTCGATTTAAATTAAAAACGTTTCCCCTGTTTTGCTTCTGCTGTTACTGTTCTTTGCCAGGATTATTCCGAATTGGCAGTTTGACTCGTCCCCTATTCGGAATATTTTACATATTCCGAATAGCCCCCCTAGATTCTTCTTTATTCGGAATATCCTAGATATTCCGAATAGGGATTTTATTCCGCATAAAACTTGTTTTCCGCATAGCTTGTTTTTCCGAACAGCAATATTCAGCATAGGACCTTTTTCCGAATAGTACTTTATTCTGAATTGCATTTTTATTCCGCATAGTAAAACATTCCGCATAGACTATCTTTCCGAATAGGGCCATTTATTCTGAGTCGAATTTTATTCCGAATAGAACTCTCTTTCCGCATAAGACCAGTATTCCGAATAGAGCATGTTTTTCCGAATAGATTTTATTACGAGTAGGAGATTTTTCAGTTAGGGCATTTTCCAGTTTTAATTCTAGTGTTGCTTTTTAATTGTTGATTGTTTTAAGTTTAAGTCTTTATCTACTTTATTCATTTCCCTTTTTAGTAGATTAGCAAACCAAACTTCTTTTTGTCACCAAGAACAAAACCTTCCACTTTAAACCGAGATCAATTCGAGAGGATTCCGAGAATAAAATTGAACCAAGTAAAATCATAGTATCAAATGGCGCCGCTACCGGCTCTTCTCATTAAGATCAAATGTTTTTTGTGAGAAATTGGATTTTGGGATCCGTTCCCCGTGAACGTTACATTTTCATAAAAATTTTCAAAAAATCCTAAAAAATATAAAATTTTCAAAAATACAAAAAAAAAAAAAAAAAACATAAAAACCAAAAATATTTTTCTTTGTTTTGGTCTTGTTAGTTCTTTTACAGGTGTATGCGCACTCGATCCACGTCTTATCAAGAGCCCGAGCCTCTCGATCACTTAGACATGGCCGGTGTACAAAACAACAACAACATACCACCTCCGAACAACAATAATAACAACAACAACCCACCTTTCAACAACATGAATAATAACAACAATAATGAGCCTCAACTGGATAATCGCCCGATGATCGAACTGCTGCAAGCTCATGTAGATGGCAACACTGATCCAATTGTTATACCAGCAATTGCAGCCAACAACTTTGAGCTAAAATCAGGCTTTATCCAGATGGTCTCCGCTCAACCATTCTTGGGACGTACCATTGATGATCCACACGACCACATCAAGAGATTCTTGCAACTCACCAACACGGTCAAGTTCAATGGGGTTCCACAAGAGGTTATCAGGTTACAACTTTTTTCCTTTTCTTTAGAGGGACAAGCCAGACATTGGCTTGCTAAGGAACCGCCACAGAGTATTCTCTCGTGGACGGATTTGGAAACCAAGTTTATCAATTACTTTTTCCCACCCTCTCGTACTACCGCTTTACGGAATGAAATCATAAATTTTGAACAAAAGTACGATGAGTCGTTCAGTGAATCTTGGGATCGTTTTAAAGATCTTTTAAGAAAATGCCCACAACATGGTTTTACCAAAGTACATCAAATCAATACTTTTTACAATGGTTTAAGTATGAGTGACCAAGATTCACTAAACAGTGCCTCGGGGGGTAATCTATTAGCTAAGACTTCCAATGCTGCTTGGGACATCATTGAGAATAAATCTCGTGTGCAAACCAAGAGTGTTCGGACCAATGTCGCTAGTGCTAGCACAAGTGACAGCGACAAGCGATTGGACAAAATCACTACGCTTCTTGAATCGCTTGTCACCCACACCGTCAGCAACAACAACAGCAACAACGCTAAAAATGCTCAAGTTAACGCTGTCAGCCAACCTTGTGAGATATGCGGTGGTCCTCACTCTTACACCACTTGTACCGCCACCCAAGATTACCCTGCAGAGAATGTGAATGCAGCTTATGGCACCTATCCTCAACCTGCTTATCAAGCTAGACCTCAAGGTGACCGTAACTTGCTGAGCTACCGATCTAACAATTATCTTTCCCCACCTGGTTTTCCCCCAACCAACTCAAACCAACAACAAAACCTCAATCGCTCTCCTCAACAACAACAAAAACCTCGTACACCATACATCCCTCCTCACAAGCAGCAACAACCACCTCAACGTAACAACCAAGTTTACCAACAACCTGCTTATCAACCACCCGCATACAATGCTCCTCCCAACCAACCCACCGCTCTTCACCAAGAAGTGGAAACTTATATGAGGACTAACGATGTGATTGTGGGAAATCTTCAGAGAGAAGTGCTCAACCTGAAAGCAGACTTGGTCAAGCAAGGAAACGATTTGAGAGCCGACATGAGAAACACGTTGGATAGCCAGACGAATGACTTGAAGAACATGATGGCTAGTTTCTTCCAAGGTAATCAACCCTCTTCTTCGGGTACTCTTCCGAGTAACACCGTTGCGAATCCAAGAGGGGAGATGAAAGCAATCACCACTCGAAGTGGCAAAGGTACTAAGGAACCCGAGCTTCCTATACCTCCACCGGTGGTTGTGACTAAGGAGAACGAGTCCCCTGCTCCTATTCCTCATCCTTCTCCTTCCCCAATTTCTCCACCTCTTCCTTCTACCCCTCCTCCACCCAAGGATGTGAGTGATCCTATTCTCCCAAAGCCTTCCTCTTCTTCCAATATACCTTATCCATCTAGGTTGAGGAAAGAGAAGCTCAAAAGCAAGGACGATATTCAGGTTTCTAACTTTCTTAAAATGTTTAAACAACTGAATTTCAATATCTCCTTCGCTGAGGCTCTCGCTCACATGCCTAAATATGCGAAAATGTTTAAAGATCTTCTGAGCGACAAGGAAAAGCTCCTCGATATTGCCAACACCCAACTTAATGAGAATTGCTCTGCAGTGCTCTTAAGGAAATTGCCAACCAAGCTTGGTGATCCGGGTCGTTTCTTAATTCCTTGCAATTTCCCGGGAGTAGAGAATTGCATGGCCCTAGCCGATCTAGGTGCCAGTATTAATCTCATGCCTCTAAGTGTTTGGAAGCAATTATCTCTCCCAGAGCTAGTCCCCACCAAAATGACTTTGGAATTAGCTAACCGTACGGTTGCTTATCCAGTGGGGATAGCCGAAGACGTCATTGTAGGAGTCGACAAATTCACCTTTCTTGCTGATTTTGTTGTCGTCGATTACGAGATGGACCCTCGTGTGCCACTAATTGTTGGTCGTCCATTCTTGAGGACCGGTCGCACTCTCATTGATGTTGAAGCCGGTGAGCTTATCATAAGAGTGGGTGACGATAAAGTAGTCTTCAACATGGGAAAGTTGTCTAAACAACCTTATTCATATGAGAGTGTTAATTGTATTGACGTTCTTGATGAGGCTTGTGAAGAACACTTTAATGATGCTTGCAAAAGTATTCCTACCTCTCTTCCCAATGTTGAGACCGTGTCCTCTATTGATTCATCATTGTCTCTATTTGGAGATAGTGATTTATTTTGGAACAATCTTGAAGATACCATGGGAGATGCGAATTTAGCTACTAATGATTCTCCCACCGATGGGGATGAAGACATGAATTTCTTTGACAATCTTCTCACCGAAGACAATCCTTCGCCTCCATCTCCCACGGTCATTGCTATCGATACTCCGACTTTGAAAACGCCTCCCATCGAAAATCCTACGGATTTGGAACTTAAGGAGTTGCCGCCCCATCTCGAGTATGTATTCCTTGAAGAAGAGAAGAAGTCGCCAGTCATCATTGCTAAGGACCTAAAGGAAGAAGAAAAAGCCCGACTTATCACCGTGTTGAAAGATCATAAGAAGGCTATTGCTTGGAAGATCTCGGATATTCGTGGAATTGATCCTCACTTCTGCACACACAAAATTCTCATGGAGGACGACTTTAAGCCCACTATTCAAAGCCAACGAAGGGTGAATCCAAAAATCCATGATGTCATCAAAACAGAGGTTATCAAACTTCTTGACGCGGGTATGATTTACCCTATTTCGGATTCACCATGGGTTAGTCCAATCCATTGTGTGCCCAAGAAGGGCGGAATAACCGTTGTTCCCAATGAACACAACGAGTTGATTTCCACTCGTCTCGTTACTGGGTGGAGAGTTTGTATAGACTACCGCAAACTCAATGATGCCACGAGAAAGGATCATTTCCCTCTACCTTTTATGGACCAAATGCTTGAACGTTTAGCGGGTAATGAATATTACTGCTTTCTCGATGGTTTCTCGGGTTATTTTCAAATACCCATCGATCCCCAAGATCAAGAGAAGACAACATTCACTTGTCCCTATGGCACTTTTGCTTACAAAAGAATGCCTTTTGGCTTATGCAATGCCCCCGGGACTTTCCAAAGGTGCATGTTAGCTATCTTCCATGACATGGTTGAACAAACCATGGAAGTCTTCATGGATGATTTCTCGGTCTTCGGGGATTCCTTCTCTTCTTGCCTTGCCAATTTGGAACGTATGCTTAAGCGGTGCGAAGACACTCGCCTTGTTCTAAATTGGGAAAAATGCCATTTTATGGTAAAAGAAGGCATCGTGCTCAGACATAAGATTTCTAAAGCCGGTCTTGAAGTAGATCGTTCTAAAGTCGATGTTATCGCCAAGTTGCCTCCACCTTCAACCGTGAAGGGTGTGAGAAGTTTTCTGGGTCATGCGGGCTTCTACCGTCGATTCATCAAAGATTTTTCTCAAATCGCTCGCCCGATGACCCACCTCTTGGAAAAAGATACTCCTTTTATCTTTTCTAAAGAGTGCCTTGAAGCCTTCAACTCGCTTAAGGATAAGCTAACTAAGGCACCCGTCTTGGTTACCCCTAATTGGGAGCTTCCCTTTGAGTTGATGTGCGATGCTAGTGATTTTGCTATTGGAGCGGTTCTGGGACAAAGAGTGAACAAACACTTCCAACCAATCCATTACGCTAGCAAAACAATGACAGGGGCACAATTGCATTATACGACAACCGAAAAAGAGCTTTTAGCTGTTGTCTATGCTTTTGAAAAATTTTGCCCCTATCTTGTCCTTTCTACAACAATTGTGTATACCGATCATTCCATGCTGAAGTACTTGTTGACAAAGCAAGATTCCAAACCAAGACTTCTTCGCTGGGTTTTGCTGCTCCAGGAATTTAAAATCGAAATTCGCGATAAAAAAGGAGCTGAAAACCTAGCGGCGGATCATCTCAGCAGACTTGAGGATCCTTACCAAGGGGATCATCCGAACAAAGAAATCAATGATTCTTTTCCCTTGGAGACCTTAATGTCTATAAATTCGAAATCTGATGAAACCCCATGGTTTGCGGAATTTGCAAACTACTTGGCGGGTGGAATTCTCAAGGAAGGTTTGACGTCCCAACAAAAGAAAAAGTTCTTCACCGACAATTAAGACTTACTTTTGGGACGACCCTTACCTATTCAAACAATGTGCCGACCTGATTATTCGCTGATGTGTTGATGGACCGGCAGCTTCAGAAATCCTTGATGCTTGCCACAAAGGACCCACCGGTGGTCACTTTGGTCCCAACTACACCGCCAAAAAAGTGTTTGATTCGGGATTTTATTGGCCCTCCATATATCGTGACGCTCACAATATGGTTAAACAATGTGATGTTAGCCAAAAACAAGGCACGATCACACATAAAGACGAGATGCCTCAGAATTTCATTCAAGAGTGTGAAATCTTTGATGTTTGGGGTATCGACTTTATGGGGCCATTCCCTTCTTCTAAAGGAAACAAATACATCCTTGTAGTCGTTGACTACGTTTCAAAGTGGGTTGAAGCCAAAGCTTTACCCACTAATGACGCAAGGGTGGTTTGTAACTTTTTGAAAGCTCTTTTCGCTAGATTCGGTGTGCCTCGTGCCATTATTAGTGATCGTGGGACTCATTTTTGCAATAACCAATTCGCAAGAGTCATGGCTAAGTATGGTGTAAATCATCGTATTTCCACAGCCTACCACCCACATCCAACCGAGGACTTAAGCGAATTCTGGAAAGAATCGTGGGAGAGCATCGTGCCTCATGGGCTGATAAACTTGATGATGCTTTGTGGGTTTTCGTACTGCATACAAGACTCCGATTGGTTGTACACCATATCGTCTCGTGTACGGGAAAGCGTGCCACCTCCCCATTGAGTTGGAGCACAAGGCTTATTGGGCCTTGAAGTGGGCCAATTTTGATATCAACAAAGCCGGTGACCTACGCAAGATCCAACTCAATGAGCTGAATGAACTCCGTAATGAGGCTTATAAGAATTCGCTGATCTATAAGGAAAGAACTAAGCTCATTCACGACTCCAAGATCAAAAACCGAGAGTTCCATGTTGGAGACAAAGTCTTACTTTTTAACTCTCGGTTGAAAATCTTTTTGGGCAAGCTCAAATCTCGTTGGTCCGGCCCATTCACCATTGCCCAAATTTTTCCATATGGTACTCTCGAGCTCGCTCAACCTAATGGACCTAATTTTAAGGTGAATGGCCAACGAGTGAAGTTGTACTTTGGTGAGGACATCTCTCACGAGGTGATTCCATCCCTCACCACGTTCCCCATGAACTGAATTTGGCTCGAGTCAGGCTCGTGACTCAGTTATAAAAAACAAGCGCTCCTCGGGAGGCAGCCCGAGTATCTATCCCTTTAACCCCCTAAGTGTAGGGGAGGACCTATTTTGGTCGTTTGTGTTTGTGTGGTGACGTGATTACAGGGATAACTGCAATCTTGGAATTCTTTGAAGAACCGTGCTCCCGTGTTATCCGAAATCCGGTTCTATCTCTCAACTATCATGATTCAATTTTCTTCATACTCACATTTGAAATTGATCACTTTAGTCGTCTCTTCCTTAGCTTGAGTTAACCAATGTGCACAATGTCATAAGTGTAGGGGAAACTTTTCCCACATGCTTAAACATTGAGGACAATGTTTATCTTAAGTGTAGGGGGGACTTCTATCGAAGTTTTAAGTGGACTTTTCCATGAAAATGCCTTCATTTAACCGGAAAATCATATTTTTCAACATTTTTCAAATTTTTTATTAACTTTGGCCATTTAGTTGTAATTTTTAAATTTTTATCTTTGCTTTCATATGTATATATCCAGCAATAAAGTCAAAAATATTAATAAAGTGGTGTAGCTAGTTTAGAAGTCTTTGACATATTAGGCCCGTTGCGTTTATTTTGACTCAACCCGAATAGACTTCTCTAAGTTTATTCTAGCTAGTATCCTTAACCATGTAGACCTTAATTGGTTTATTAGGCTAAGTATCCACGAGTCTCATTACTTGAGATTTTAAATTGTGGAGGACGAGAAATGATAGAGTCAATTATAAGTCGGTATTCTTGCGCAAGCTCACTTGGTGTAATTATTCGCCTATTCTCCCATCACTTGCTAATAATTTATCTGCAATAAGTAAGGTCGTACGATTTGAAAAGTTACTTAGCTTCTAGCCCAAGATCGTTTAAAAGTTTCTCGGTAATGATAAGAGTTCATAGCCAAGGCATAACTTATGAAGCGGGGCGCGAAGATTGGCGAGTCCAAAAAGGCCCTAACAAGGCATGAGGATTCCATTTTATTGCTAAAGATCCAAGGTGATGTGAAAAGCATTATTCCTAAAATCAATATGAAGGATCAAGACTCACGACGAAAAGCAATCAACTCTCATAAAGATCATGGAGAAGTCTATCCGAAAAGACCCTAACAAGGTATGAGGATAAATAGATCCAAGTCCAAAAAGGAGGCGGATCGTTGTATCTCAAAATCCCAATTAGAGATTGAAGAATTAATCATGAAGTCGAGGTCAACAAAGTTGGAGTACCCCTCAAAAGTCTCCAAGTGAAGAAACTCTATTATGATGAGAAGACCATTATCTCAAGAACGTCTCTCAAAGATATGAAGTATGAAGTACATGCCAAATATCGGCCCGAGAAAGGTCTCAAATCGTGAACCGAGTTATGCCAAGATATGAACTTTTTGATATCCCGAGAAGCAGTTTTAAGAGATTTTGTCCTTTAGCTAACTATTGATCAAATCTTCCCACTTTGCTTTCAGCCTAAATAAACTATCGAAATAAGTCCAAAAATGCATCTTCATGATCATTCTAAGACAAAAATAAAATATAAGAGATACACCTAGGAATAAGGGAGTTTAAGCATATAATTAAGCCGTATGTGTAAGTTTTTGATTTGCTAACTTATAATAACAATGATCTCGTTTTCAAGCTTAGTTTGGGGAAAGTGAAACTTGAGGGTGATAAATCTTCGCAGCACCAAAGCCCTAATGTAAGTCCTTGATCTCTTGGCAAGTTATTTCCATATAGCTATTTTCAAGTGAAAATGGTTTTCTATCCTTTTGTTTGCTTTAAAGTTTTAATTCCTCTTAGTACTTTAATTTTTGTTTAGTAGTATGTTAATAAGGCCAAGGTTGATTGATTATGAGAAAAGTGTAAATTTGCTTTATCACTAAGCATTGCATGAGGGCATGGCAATGGTTAAGTATAGGGGATTTGATAGGTGTGTAAACACCCATCCTTTTACCACTTATAACTGGCTAAAACAAGACCAAAACACGTATTTAATATCATTTGTTTGGAATTATGCGTGGTTTTTGTGTTTATTGTGTTTTCAGAGCTGACCAGATGAATATTAAAGAAAACATGGGATTGCACGGGTTTTATCATGGAAAAAGACTAAAGACGAAGCCTATTGTCCAAAGAGATGCAAAATATTTGAAGTCAATGGACCTATTTGAAGATTTATCGAAGAAAAGGACCAAAGATGGAAGATTTACATATGTCGAAGAAACTCAAGTCTATTTAACGAAGAAATTAAAAGACGAGTTGGATTTAATCGTCGACAAATCCCGAATCAGAATCAAAAACGTCAAATTTTCTGAAAAGACGAGAAGACAAGAAGAAAGGGATAAAGCATACTCACCAACCAACCACTAGGACTATAAAAGGATTTTTCCTTCACATTTTTAGGGAGTTAGTTTTTAGTTTCTTTCCCAGCTTCTTTGGTTCGTAGCTTCACCAACACCATTAGGGTGTTTGGTGATTTTTAATTTTCTTTCAATCTTGTAAGTGTTAAATCATTAATCTTGTTTACCTTTACATTAATCTTTCAATTCCATCTTTTCATTCATCTTGTTCATCTCATTTTTATTCAACTTTTTAAAGTTCTTGTTGATTGATTTTACTCTTTTGAATGTTGTTGATTTTGTGTTTTTATTGTTGGGATTTGTTATTTATGGTACTTAAATGATTATTTGTTAATTTGGTAAAACCTTTTTGAGTATTTGGGTCGATTTGAATTAAAAACGTTTCCCCTGTTTTGCTTCTGCTGTTACTGTTCTTTGCCAGGATTATTCCGAATTGGCAGTTTGACTCGTCCCCTATTCGGAATATTTTACATATTCTGAATAGCCCCCCTAGATTCTTCTTTATTCGGAATATCCTTGATATTCCGAATACGGCATTTATTCCGCGTAAAACTTATTTTCCGCATAGCTTGTTTTTCCGAACAGCAATATTCAGCATAGGACCTTTTTCCGAATAGTACTTTATTCCGAATTGCATTTTTATTCCGCATAGTAAAACATTCCGCGTAGACTATCTTTCCGAATAGGGCCATTTATTCCGAGTCGAATTTTATTCCGAATAGAACTCTCTTTCCGCATAAGACCAGTATTCCGAATAGAGCATGTTTTTCCGAATAGATTTTATTACGAGCAGGAGATTTTTCAGTTAGGGCATTTTCCAGTTTTAATTCTAGTGTTGCTTTTTAATTGTTGATTGTTTTAAGTTTAAGTCTTTATCTACTTTATTCATTTCCCTTTTTAGTAGATTAGCAAACCAAACTTCTTTTTGTCACCAAGAACAAAACCTTCCACGTTAAACCGAGATCAATTCGACAGGATTCCGAGAATAAAATTGAACCAAGTAAAATCATAGTATCAGCTCACTCAATAAGCCAGAAAATAGAAAAGCAAAAATCCACAAAACGACAAAATAGTCGTTTTTGAGAAATAATGCACCTCAGAAGCTGATTCAACTTGCAAAAGCTTTCAAATGGACTCAATAAGCAATATCAATCAACAAAAATCCAATAAGCATAACCAATAAGCCAGAATAAGCACAAAAGAGCTGATGTAAAAGTCAAAGGAGTTGGTTTTCTAGTCAAACCTAAAAGTCAACCACCCAAATGCTCCAGGATGAACAAATGGGTCAAAATATGAGCACCTATTACAAAAACAAAGTTGTTGCTGGTTGGAATAAGCTATTATAGCTTATTGATAAGCTGACACCAAAATTGCACTATCAGTGGTAACTAGCAGGGGAAAGGAGTTCCCACTGCTTTGACTAATTGACCAAGCTTTTATGAGAGTTCTGGTTTGATTCAATTGGAAACAAAGGCACCCTTGTGATCAGTGAACCACAAGGAGTCAATAGCAACAATAAAATCACAAAATGATCCACACAATAAGCCACAATAAGCCAAACAGTCACAAGATAGCACCAGATATGCAAATAAGCAGTTAAGCACTTAATAAGCAGTTTCAAGAAAAATAAGCCAACCAAACTTAACCAGATGCATACACAAGCTATATAAACTAACAATAAACACAAAGCAACAAGAATCAAACACTGAATCAAAGAAATCAACAAGATCAAAGCACTAGAAGTTACTGATGAACAATGAACAATATGCAGAAACAGTTTGCTGATATACTTGACACTTGATCCAATTTCAAGCCTCAAATCCTTCTACCCTGGTGTGATTAACTATGATTTATGCGACAATCCGTCAATTTACGATTGATATTTTATTCTCAAATTTTATTTGAAAATATTATTTTAATGTTACAATATGAACTAACTTATTTTTGGGAAGAAATTTGGATTTACGTCTTGAAGTAGCATCGACTACGTTTAAACCGGAGGATTCTACGTTACGTGCTTACGTTTACATACACCGTCTTTGGTGGCAGTCCGACATTTCAGAAAATAAATTTATCTGTGAATATTATTTTGGAGTTTTAAATTTGTGTTGGTTCATAAACTCACAAATTTACGAGAAGAGACTAGGACTTGCAATTTTATTTTAACGTCCTTTACGACTAAACCAGAAACCTTAGGATTACGTATTTACGTTTTCGAACTCCGTTTTTGATGAGACAATTTTTATTGGATTCGTTTTGTGACGTTGATTCATAATTTATAAAAACCTTTTTCGTAAAACGACCCGAGGGCACGCAAATCGAGGAAACTAGAATCAAGGAGTACCCGTAAATAAATGGGTATGAGACAAGTGGGACACTTGTCCCACCCCCAAAACCGGCCAACATGTTGCTACAACACATCTATGATGTGTCATAACCTTAACAATTTAGCTAAACACATGGCTTAGCTTACATTGTAAGCATTCTACTACACAAAACTAGCTACAACTCATACCACTCTCCTCATTTCCATCCATGCAAAACCACTTCTCTCTCTCTTGACTCCATGTTTGCCGCCCACCATATCACCACAAAACACCTTTACTTTATCAATTCCAACCACAAAATCATGTGTTATTTACACATATGTTGAAGCCCTCTTGAAGCTCTCTTGAATGTTGGTGATTATAACATCCATGGAGGAGTATTCATGGTGTCTTGGGGCTGATTTTCCACAAGGAGATTAGGAAGATTGGTGGTCATGAAGATGGTCTTGGTGCATCACAAGTTTCTCCATCAAAAATCCATGTTTTGATCAACCTACATCATCATGGTGGTATAAAGATTGTCCTCCTCATCTTCTTGTTATTTTGATTATGTAAACATGTATTTTATTTCCTATTGATATGTATATGATGATTATATGATGATAAAAATGTTATGTGGGGATTTGGTGTTGATAAATATGATTAAAAAGGTGAAAAACTATAAGAAACAAGGTTAAAATCTTGATTAATTTACATGGCTGTATAAAACAGTAAAGAAACATGTTATGAACTGATGAAATGATGAAGTAGAATCCATTTATAGTAAGCTAAATGTCTTGTACACATGTGAGATTTGGCCATGCAATGGAATCATTGTAATGAGTGAGATATGATCAAAACAAGTTTAAGGTATAAATCTGAGGTTACTGTTTTGGACGATTTTTAGAAAATATTTAGAGGATAATTCAACAGTAGCTATAGAAGAGTTAAATGTAACACATATCATGTAGTTTATGTGATAAAAATTTGAGCTTCTATCTCCATATATATCTCAAGATATGGCAATTTTGGTGAAAGTAAAGATAAAAATCAGATTTTGGAAATTAAAGAATAATACTATTATATAAGCACTCAAATTTTAATAGTATAAAATATAAATTGAAACCCACTAACTCATGAATTCTATTTATATAAATATGTAAAAGGTTAAATAAGTGTACATTTAATAAAAATGGTAACTTGTTATGTTTTATAAGATATAAAACTATAAACATGATTTTTACGACTTTTTCGGCTATTGCCGTAAAATTAACGTTTTTGTTAAATAAAACTTAGATGGTTGGACCCGTCTAATGAAAACTTTATAAAACTTATATACTGATATATAGACATGTATAACAAGTAAAAACCGATAAAACCCGAACTTTAGGGCATACGGACATTAACGAGCTAAGTAAACATATTGGACTAATACTTGGACTAATAATTGGACTAAATAAGATATAAACTTGTAAAAAGAAATTATTGGGCTTAATCCATTTGGGCCCAACATGGAAAGTATACATACTGATAAAATAAGTATAACAAGGATTAAAACAAGTTAAGGAACTTATAATAAGTTTATTGGGCATAAAACACGTAAATGGGTAAAACTAGTAAACTAGTATAAAAGTTATCGACATATAACACTAAAATGAGTAAACGAGAATATGTAAACCCACTTGATCATCATATATATATAATCATCATATGTATACATAATTGTTATTTTTATAAAGTCATTGTACAAACGTCTAAGACCGATTGTTATTTGTCTAGGTTTCCGTGATTGAAGCACGTACCGTACATCCAAATCGCCGATAATCGTCTTCCCACATCAACGTGAGTTCATAGCCTCGCACTCTTTTAAATGTTTTTATAAATGTTTTATAAACCCGCGAGGGAGATAACATGTTAGTTTTTATAAAATATGACACCATTTGTCCCGATTGTTTGTTTATTGATTTTAGACCCGAATGATTGAATGACCCGATTGTATGACCCGATAAATGATTAACGGACCCGATAGATGAAATAAAATGGATTATTAAAGTTAGGTTATGTCACTAAAAGTACCATTAGCATGAATTGTGAACTACCGGGAGTTGGTAGACGCTTATGCATTTAATAGTACTATTTGGGGACGATCACCCCAGTTCGCGCCTTGACGGTTGATCCCCGTCGTGCCACATTGATTGGTAAGCGAATTTATGTATGAGAAGATTTCCATAGCGTGACCTTTGTGACGACACGCTACTTTAGATGGGCAAAATTGGTATCGGGTTAGCTACCCATTTTGGTTTAGTAAGGTAACAATGTCATGCGGCTTATAATAATCTAAAAACTAACAAAATAATACTAGACGCTCAGAATTACGATGTATTGCCTGACTAGCAATACTGGGTCATACTATTGATATTATGTTTGTGTTTTGGTTTTAATAACCATACTCATATAACGGTTTTTATTTTCATACAACGTCGTAAGACGTATTGTATGACGTTTTTACGACATTGGCTCGTATAATGATTTTTAAGGCTTTTTTATAACCATATTCATATAACGATTTTATTTAATCTATACAACGTTGCAAAATGTATTGTATGGTGTTTTTAACGACAATGATTCGTATAATGATTTTTTAAGGCAAATGCCTATATTATGATTTTTCGATAAAGGATTTGTATAAAATGACTTTGGCTATTCTATGGCCTATAAAAATGATTTTCAGTAAAAATCTTATACTGATATTATATTGATGGATTTTATTAAACTCTATGAATTCACTCGGCGTTATCGCTGACCTTTTATTTTAACATGTCTTATCTCAGGTACTTGAAGGTAATTCTCGGGAAGACGACAAGAATTCATGGCCCGCACTTAAACAATATTTTTCCATTCAAACACTTGTAAAACTTTTGTATAAAATGTAATGACTTGGGACCGATGTAACTTTGATATTTATGAATGGAAATGATTTTATTATAAAACGACGCGATTTTTATGCGTTGTCTATGATGTGAGTAATGTGTTATCCCGTAACACCAACTAGTCTTCCGCTGTATTGAGTTGTATAAATTTGGGGGTGTTACAGTTTGGTACCAGAGCTCTCGTTATAGAGAACGAAAGATTTTTAAAACCAAGGTTTTGATTAAAACATTTCAAAATCTTTTTAATTATAAACATTTTTCTAAAAATGTCTAAAAATCTTTTGACTATAACGGTGCCGAAGAATTCCCGAGTTACCGACAAGGCCAGACTGAGAAGTGTTATTTTAATATATATAACTTAGATTATATATATATGATGTAATTTTATTACATGATGGTTTGATGATTATTTTGATATTTATACGAGGTATTTATACGACATAGATTGTCACAATGTACCCTAAATCCCCTAGTAAATTAATTGAAGCTATTTTCGTAGGAATTCTAGCTATCCTAGATCTAAACCAAGTTGTGGATATTTATGATCCCAACAAATGGTTGATATTCGTAGAAATGTAGATATTAGTTGATTGTGATATTGAAAAAGGATTGGCGAGATTAAATCTGATATCGATGTCATGACGATCTTTTCTTATAGAGCGGAGTTTGACAAAACGTTACCACCTAGAAAGATGTCATCTGATTCGTTGTCATCCAATTCTTAAATTTGAAATCGAAAGGGTGAATGTTGCACTTGAGGCTATCATTGGAACCATTACCCAAAAGCCTCATGCCACTAATACCTTTCCGAGAAGTCTAGTTGAATGATCAAGTCATTTCATATTAATGACTCATTTGATAATTGTTGTTATAAGAGCTAAAAGGATTGGAAATTAAGTGTTGATTTATATTGAGATTGTATTGCCTTTACAAGGCCGAAGAATAAGGTTGAAAGTATTGGAAAATGAGATAGGATATCGCATTGAGTATAAAATTGGTTAAAACTTGAATAAAGTGAAATTCAACTTGTATGAAATATGAGATTGTTAAGAGGAAGTCGTTAAGTTCTATGATTGAATTATAAGGTTTTAATTGATTGTTGATTCGTGTTAAGGGTTGTTCCTAAGCCATTGTCCAATGACGAGGATGCCTAGTGTCCAAGAAATAAATTGAAGAAATCTTCTTCTGAATTGGGACCTATGGATCTTCCGGGACAGGCAGGACACCTAATGACTCTTGTAGATTAGTATTCATTGTGGTATCTTTTAAAAATCCCTAACTTAACTGATATATTAGTTGGTAGGATGAGTTCCGAGAATTGTATGACATAGTGACACGTAATGTGTTACGATACAATTTTGACTTGTTTGTGATTAATAAAAAGATTACCTTTGATTGCTAAATTCTACATGTATCGATGTTATCTATCCTATTATTGCTTCGTCCTAATGTTCGCATTAGTGATGCAACCATTGAACAAGTACTCATCTCAAATTGAGTTACGTTGTGGATTATTCTCTTTGTATTCCTAAGTGCCATCGAGGTCATGAACCTCATGATTAATTGGCTAAGCTCATTTCTTATCATATTGTAGTTAGTTCTCGGTGAACAACTCTTCATCACTCTTTTGCAGATCACACATTATTTTTATAAAGTTAAAACGGTATCCTTTGAGGAAATTGAATTTTCATCAGTATAAGGATTATTCAAAGTAAGATTTATAAGTGATTGTTATCAAAATGAAGTTGTTTATAAAACACCTTGGAAAACTTATCTGTTTTTCATAACAAAGGAAATCTTTGAAAATTTATTTTGATTCTTATTTAAGAATTAAGCATGAAAATGTTTTTATTATAAACATGATGATAAAATTTTGACTAACTGAGTATTGCATCGTTAATCTTGAAATTGTATATAGTTACGCGCCTACATACAATTTGGAATGGACTATGCAAGGTTGATTAGTAGTCACCATAAAACTGGTTAATAAACACTAAATTTTCTTTGAAGATTGTGAAGGATTAAAATTTATGAGATCTACAAGAAGTGAAAAATAAGGACATAGTGTTAGGGACACCTACATATGTGCCTGTATCATCTATTCTTTTGAGTTAAATTTACTCATCTGTGGAAATTGTCTTATTTGACAATTGACAATTCTTTCTTGTCCAATTCTCTCGTAGTAAGATTCTTAGGAAAAGTATCTGATTACCGAGTGTTGATACCCGACTGGATGTATTGATGTTCTTATCATTCCTTATGATTTGATTTCATTTGAATGACTTTGGTAACGATCAGAGGAGCTTTCGAATGCGTACTCAAATTCTGAAAACATGGGATATATTCATATTCGTTAAATGTTTTCGTCTGTATCTGATTTGAAATTCTATCGCGTAGATTATGCGTTGACCTTGCCATTTTAATAGTAGTTGTGTCTCCATATATCCCTGAATTTGTGAAGGATTATGAATTATTAGTAGTCTTTTGAGAAGTTCACATCTTATCTACGGCAATGAAACTGAAAAGTTGGTAGTGCCAGTAGAACGGATGATTGATTATGACATGACGACATTGTCCTAATTGATGGGAACTCGAGTAGAATTCCCCTAAATGATAAGATGTTGATTATCAAAAGTGAACTAAATAATTCTTGATGGATGACCATATCCTGTATTTAGACTTGGAAATTATACTGTGAATGGTTGTAAATTAGTCATAGATATTATAATCTAGAAGGAACTTAATATGAATTTATTAAAAGATGTTTCTGTTATCTGAAACCTTAGGAAGTATTTGTTGATGAATTACCTAGACCTTTGTCATTTAGGCAAGTTGAAATTATTATTGATTATATTCCCGGTGCTGCACCTGTGGCGTGTGCACTGTACGTCAGCACCATCTAAATTAAAGGAATTACCGTACAACTGAGAGAGTTGTCGGAGAAAGATTTTATTATACCAAGCCTGTCATCCTGAAGAGCTATGGAGTTATCATTCCTTATATTTATAGATTACTGTGAATTGAGTAAATTGACAATCGAAAACGATATCCATAACTCGAAATGGAAGATTTGTTTGATCATTTACAAGGTTTTAGCGTATGTTTTAAATATTTGATCCATAGCATGGTTATCATCAACTTCGCATCTGCGAAAGAGATTATCTATTCCAATCACTACATCCGGTGCTTGTAATGAACATTATGAGTTTCACGTGATGTCATTTGGATTGACTAATACACATGTAGCATTCATAAATTTTGTGAATCACGTGTGTAGGCTGTAATTTGATAAATTCATGCTTGCGATCATTAAGGACTAATTGTTTGTATATAAGAATAATAATGAGTTAATAATTAGTTATAAATTGCCCTGAATTGGCTAAACAATGAAAACCTGTACCTTGAATAATTAACAGGAGATTAAAGACTAAATCCTTTACATGATTTAACCATGTGATTAATAGATAATGGAATATAAATTGACTCTTCAAAAATTAAGAGCCCTTTTAAGACTTTGGATTTTACCAAAACGAAATGGAAATATGTTTTGATAAATGTTTTAACAAAGGATTTTAAGGGATTATTCCCTTATACACAAACCATTTAACTAAACTTCTATTTAGGGGTAAATGTTTGTGTATACCTCAAGACAACTTAAGAAGGATTGAGAAAATCATTTAAACCATGACTTGAAATTTGAAACGATACATTTTGCTTTTCAACTAAGAAAATTTTGACCAAAATATAAACAAAGGTTTCTCGAACATTTACGAATCTTATTAATTATTTTCGATAAATCAACTGAAAATTTTGTTAATTAAATTCAAATTTATTTTGAACATTTTAATATACTTGGACAAACTAAGAAATTTAAAACTTTTACGTTTACGCTTCATAAAAATTAACTAATAAATTATTTAATTAATTATAATAATTATCGACGCTTTAGACGCCGGATTGAGAAAAACTGATAAAAATTGATAGTTGAGACGAAACTGAAACATAAAAGATATGAAGAAATTTTTTTTGAATAAATACAGTTATGATATTTATTTCATCAGGAGAAAGTGAACATAATTACTGACGCATAATATAGAAAGAATATCTGAGTGAATTGTGGACATGATAATTACATCATCATGAGAAGTGAATATAGATACTGACATATCTATACTAACTATAAAGGAGGGATAGTCAATGTTGAAAGTTGAAATTTTCCTTTTAGCTTCTCCTATAAGCTTCGATACAAAATCTTCTCCTGTACGCTTCTTTTTCAGAACCACGACTGTTTCAATCAAATTAAATACCTTTATAAACCATTCCAAAAATTATTATTAAATCACATTTTAACATTTGATTTAATCATAAAAATCTACCCTAACAATTCAAATCTTTATTCTGGCCAATTCAAATTGACGAGTTAGTGAGTTATTATTTGAATTTAATTGTATATTATTATATTTCAATTGATTATGTTATGAGTTCGTATGGATCACCTTGATATATTTCGATTGACTATGTTATAAGTTTGTAAGTAGAATGTGATTGATTATGTGTATTTTACACACCAACTTTTTGATGAATTGTGTATGTGTATTGTGTAATTGTTATCTGTAGGCAAAAAATGGAGCACTATTGAGTGTCCTGAATAAGGATTTGCAAGATTCGGGTCAGGTTATGTTACTTTTAGGTTTTTTATTTATTTATGTTTTGTGCATAGAGGGTTGTTGGAATTGCGAGTTCAAGAAGCTAATGTTCTTCAAGGTGAATCTTTTGCCTAAAGATTGAAAATGTATTTTTAGAGTCATGTAGATTTTCCTTTCGTAAATGCTAAACTTTAAGCATATAGAGTTGTGACTTAAAAATACCTTAGCTAAGGGTCATGATATTATCTAGATTTGTGACTTCAAAAAAGTTATGAACCTAATTGTCTAGCCACTATAAAACTAATGGTAGTTCTTTTAATTACCCTGTGAGATTTTGCGCTTAATCTTCTCTATAAGGGGAAGTTTACGCTTAAAACCAGAAACGTATGAAGCATTCAAGTTAGAATAGAACAAAATTGCGGTGTTTGGGATAGGTAATTTCGGGGTGTTTGTTGTAGCTTATTAGAAAAATGAGCCCATCTAGGGTGTTTGTGTTTCGGCTTATATAGACGGCTTATTTCTTATTTGAATTTGGGTTTTCGTTTTATAAGCTCACTTTTTGTTGCTTATGTTTCATAGTAAACTTCTACAAAATCCGAAACAACACCCCTTACGGTTTAGATACGGTTGGTCGTATGAGCTTATCTAGGGGATGGACTTAAATAGGTTTTTAGTCTCATTTTTTACCTCTAGATTATAATTTAGTTAATGATACTGTCCATCATGATCACATGTCTAGATCGTTTGAAATATTTTCACTTCCACATGTTCTTTGTTATATATACGCATGGAATATTGCCAAATAGTTCTTCTTGCAGATGGCATATTGAAATCAAAGGTATGTAGTTCCTAACCATTTTGTTTTCTTATTTTTGTTATGAATAATTATCAAGGATCAATGTTATTGTTTATTTATTAATCCAATCAGAAAGTTTATACTACAAATTTAGTTATGATTTCGATTGTTTGAAAAAAGATAAAAACTTGAGTCACAATTGATTGATCACAGGTTTTTGTGTTCGAACTAGCTCGACCGAGGTCTATGGTTTATTCTCTTGTTACTGTCTTAGATTTATAAATAGGAAATTAGAGGCAATCATCTCCCTATAAAGCAAGTTGGTTCTTGCTTCGATTAATTAGAACTGAACATTTTCCTGCTAGGTAAACAAAGATTAGAATAAAAGTAACTTATAATTATAAAAGGATCATTCGTAACGAGAAGCTCTCATTTATAATTAGAACATATTGGTGGAACTCAAAAAGACATGTAGATGCATGTGGATGAGCATCTAAAATGGTTCTTGTAGTGACTACGCTTTCAATTACTTTATTTATGATGTTGCTTGTTAAAAAGCGGAACTCCGGCATGGTTTGCACGGAGGTGTATCCTTCACATTCTGGATGGGATATAAAATTGATGTTATTGTTGATATCTTTACTCCTTTATAAAAGAAAAATGAAGATGGTTGAAAGTTGAAAAAAAATAGCATGGTTGAAAAAATTTTGTGTATCTTATAAACCAACCGTCCAAAGAAAACCCATTCTCACACACACTTTTCTTTCACCTAAAAAACAAAACTCACTTTACACAACGCCGCCACCACCATCGCCACCACCATATCTCACCAACGTCGGACCCCACCGTCGCCGGATGTAACCTGTAAATCGCTACCGCCATATTCACAAAAATAGTTTTCCAATTTCGAGGTATTTCTATACATCTGTAGTTTTTTATTTGTACATCTACATTTTTAATTTTTAGATCTAAGTTTCTATAATGTATCACCTTTTTTTTGAACAGCCGTCACTATGCTGGAAAAAGCTGTCGTTGTTCGCCAGATTGACAGCCTTCAAACAACAAAAACCCATCCGAAATTAATTTGAAGGTTTGACATTAATTAAGTTCATAATACACTTATATATTACTCATGGTTGTAAAACGTTTTTTATAGATTTAAATCTTTTCTTTCTTCAGATTTGGATTCTTAGTCTTTTGGGAACGCCCTTGTTGGAATCTTCATTTTCCACCGTCCCCAGGTTTCTTTTTGCTGCCATCGGGAATTGTAACTGTTCAGGATCAATGACAACATGATTCGTAGGCCAACATCACAACTAGAAGCGGTCCCATGGTATGATGCTCTTTTTATTTATTTGTGGTTTCAAGAAAAGGGATTATGTTATTAAAAATGATCATTAGTTTAAAATTGCATGTTTGAAACTGCTTATTTAACATATAAACACTTTATTGATCGAGCTTTCATGAACTATATGTAAAACATGCCCTCCATATTATTTGTGGTGTTTGGATTAGCTTTTTTTTCTTCATTTTTTGGTGCTTATGGGCTTCTCGAAAATATAATAAGCTAATCGTATAGGCTTTTGAGTTTATGGCTTATAAGCTTAAGTTAATAAGTTGTAGTTCATTAACTCTGAAAGTGAGCTTATTTGCCTTTTCGCTTTCAAATTAGCCTGTGAACCTTCAATGCAAACACGCCAGTAAACCTTTTGTCTCTCATATCTCATCTCACACACTCTCGCTCGACTCTATTTATTTCCCAAGATTCGTTGCCACTTGTTGCTTCGATGCCACCACTCAAGGTGTGTGACGATGGTGATGGGTGCGTGACGATGCTGAGTAGAAGTAGTGTTGTCGGGTGGTGTGTGACGAGTGATTTTTGGCATTCATTGATCTTTATCAATATCTTTGAACCAAGTTTTTCTCTGAGTTAGATCTAACAATGGTTTTGATACTTTTCATGTTGATGCTAATGTTAGATAGAATCAATGGGTTTGTTTTCAGTTTGACATATTTTGTTTTTTGCATTGTTAATTTTTGTGGTTAATCGAGTTTAGTTTTTTTTGGATTAACTTTATTCATATTGTTAGGCTAAAGCTTTGGTAAATGGTTGTCATAATAACGAGTAGTGAGGGGTTTGGTTTGGCTTATTGAAATAAACATTACTGGTGATGCTTAAACATAGACTTAGTGAAAAAGATGGATTTGACTGTGGTTTCCATCTGTGCCTACATGGTGCGCGGTAATGATGTGATTGTGAAGTGGTGGGTTCAGTCATGGAAAAGTTATTGGTGAGCAAGTATCTGAGGTTAGAAACAGATTGTACGTGATTAAGACATCATACAGATTGTTTGTATAGGTTACTTAAGATATCAAATAGATACGTTGTCGTGATCTTATCGGAGGTAGTAAAAATTAGATTTAGGTTACTCATAGCATGAAGTTTGGGTTTACCTTAACTCATCATCTGACGGGACTATTTGCATATTATTTGTAGCCATTGAATCTATTATCATATCATACTTTAATGACAACAAGGCTGACTTTAAACTTTGATATTAGTACCAATTTTGAAGTTGTTTCCTTCCATATCCGTGTTGTAATAGTCACTATGAGTATGTGCTTTAACCATTTAGGAAATTCATTAATGTACGTCAAAGGTGAGTAGGCTCTTATGGGGTTAAACTTAAAATTACAACTTTAAACTAATTGAAATTAAAATGACAGTTATATATGAGTCATTAACAATTTAGCAGTTTATCGAAAGATTGTGATTGAGAATTTATATTAGACACGATGATGTTTTGGATACTTGCAGGCACATTCGGGAGTTTAGCGCTGTAACCCTAAAATTAGAATGGGAGCATGGAAACTTCGATGCAATACCATTACCAAATGGAAACATTGTGAGAGGCACCCCAACCTCTTTCTCATAGAAGGTATTTACAATTGCCACTGCTACTCTTTTCAGTTAAGGTATTGTACGGTTTAAATTGCTGACGGTGAAACTTTTGGTAACAATATTCGATTGTACGGTTTAAAGTCTAAATCTTTATAGTTTTTTAATGATTTATGTACATGCATGAGTTTAAAGTTTGGATCTTTTTAATGATTATTGTAATGGGTTTAGTTGCGTTGTTTTTGATTGGCGTTTATCATGTACCTGAGCTATAATGTCTGTTTAAGCTAATATGTATGCTTATGAGCTTATTTGGTTTCTGCTTATGTTTCATAAGCCCCAATTTTCTGGCTTTTTTAGATTCTTGAGCTTATTTAAGGTTATTACGATATAATAAACGTATATGAGTACATAGTCTTAAAATAAGCCGGAAAATCGGGGCTTGTGAAACATAAGCCGAAATCAAATAAGTCCATAAGCCCACATATAAGCTTAAACAAACACCTTAGTGTGTATAAGTGTTTCTTTAGGTTTTATAGTTTGAAAAGAGAACACCTTGATGCGGTTTTTATTGATTTCGTCTGTTAATTAATTCGTAGGTTAGCAATTGTTGGTGTATCCAATAAGCCCATAAGCCCACATATAAGCTTAAACGAACACCTTAGTGTGTACAAGTGTTTCTTTTGGTTTTATAGTTTGAAAAGAGAACACCTTGATGCGATTTTTATTGATTTAGTATGTGAATGAAATCGTAGCTTAGCAATTGTTGGTGTATCCAATATAATACCAATTTGGGTGACAAATTAAGAGTCTTTAAAGTGTTGCAGAATTGCCTTTATATGGAAACGTGGTAATGGAACTGTTATTGAAAGTAAAGTGGTTTGATTATTTGGTTATCTGTTGCAGGTAGACGTTGCTGAAATAGCAATTCGAAAGCTTAGTGTTCTATATGGCAAACTCGTCTGATTCGTCTTCAGCAGAGCAATCATTGGACAGGGAATCTGAGTCTGATGAAGTTGCAAGCGAGGAAGAGGATGTAGTTAGCAAAGAAACACAAAACGGTTTCGCTATAGGTACTTTCGACTTACCTTTTTAATGTTTGTGGTTTGCTAACATGAGTTCTAATTTTGGACTTGTGGCATACTACTGCTTTAGATTCGAATTGCATGCAGACTATTGAGTTTTACATGCTTAGCTTAATGAGATCTCTTTGTAGGTAACATGTATTTCTTATTGATTTTGAAGTCCGTAACATATACTCCCGGTTTTAGTGATTAAGTCTACCGGGTTCTCTTGTCTTGGCTTAACTTTTGATCAGAAAATAGCAAATAGTTATCAATAGATGTATAAGTATTAAAGGGTTCCACTTTTACCTAGAGTCTATTGCGGATTTACGTAGTGGATTCAGTTAGCAGTCTGCAATTTCCATAAATTTGCATTATATGCAATGCGAAGTGGGTGAATGTGGACAGGCTGTGTTTCTTAATATTTGGAATTTTGATATTTGGAATTTTGATGCAAACTTGTTTACATATTTGTTTAGTAGGTTAAAAACCAAGTGGTTCTTTAGACTGAACTTCTTTAAAATTTCTTTAATTGTTGGCAGAACTCTATTGAATAATTTCCCTCCTTTCTTATCGAAATTTTAGATAATGCTATTCTGGTCGCACACTAAAGGGCGTGTACAAGTTTCTTACTGTATTAATTGCTATAGCCAGTCCACTATCAGTATACTGCCTTTTTACTTTGGGTCTTATTGTAATGCTGATGATGAATTTCACATATTGGGACAGATCTCTATGGAAGACAACAGAAAGATATTCAGCAGGGAGCAACAAGCACGCTTGCAAGTAACGGAGACGCCCTTGGACAGGGTTCACAACTTGGACTTGTTAGCCACTCAATTTTAAGCTTATCTTTTTATATTACCTTTGTTCAGATTCATGATTAGGAGTCGTGAATTGCATGCATATCTATTTTGCAAGTAACGGAGACGCCCTTGGACAGGGTTCACAACTTGGACTTGTTAGCCACTCAATTTTAAGCTTATCTTTTTATATTACCTTTGTTCAGATTCATGATTAGGAGTCGTGAATTGCATGCATATCTATTTTTGAAGCTTCTGATTGTTGTGTTACTTATTGCAGGCCCGTGCTCCGAATCCATATTGTGATCCATATTATGCTGGAATGATGGCAGCTTATGGTCAGCATATGGTAAGATATGTGATCTGAAATATCTTTGAATTTGTGTATGTGTGTATACAGAGAAATGTATAGTTTCACCAATTAATAACTCTGTTATGCAGGTTCATCCTCAGTTCCTTGAGATGCACCAGGCAAGAGTGCCTTTACCACTCGACATGGCACAGGAGCCTGTTTATGTGAATGTCAAACAATACAATGCAATATTGAGGCGAAGACAATCCCTTGCTAAAGCTGAGCTTGAAAAGAAGCTCATAAAAGACAGAAAGGTTTATATAATTTGCATGGTTTTACATTCTGATTGTATAACGCTTGTGAATAAACTGACATGTTAGTTTTTATCTTTTATAAATTACACAGCCTTATCTTCATGAATCTCGACATCGGCATGCTATGAGAAGGGTGAGGGGTTCTGGTGGTCGTTTTGTAAAGAAGACGGAAGTTAGTTCTGGGAAAGGTACAGATGAAGATAAAAACACAACAGCTTCATCCCCGTCTATCAATCAAACCGGTGTTAAACGTGTACGCTCGGAATCTGCTGAGAGTTTGGACCCCCCGCAAAGAAACATCAAGGGGCAGTTTAGTAAATTCTCTCAGTACTCGCCCGTTTCTTGATGAGGGCAGGTATGACAATGGAGATAACTATCAGGGATCAGGATATCGTTTGCATTCTTCTTCTGATAGAGGTGATGGAGGTTCTTTAGGTCAGCAGTGGATAAACATGTCATCGAGTCAGGCATCACAAAGGGCGGTTGCCATGAAGTGATGTTTGTGGTATTCAACGGTGCTTAGCTGGCCGGCAAATCATTCTTGGCTTTAGTTTTATGGGGACGAAGAGGTCAAAAAGGTATATGTACCTTTCGGTTGCCTCGTTGCTTTTACTTCCACATTTTCTTGTTTTTTCACGATCAACAATGTGTACAAAGTATGTTATTGGGGCTAGAAAGAATTGGTTGGTTTGTTATGTCTTTTGTAAACGTTGGTATTTTGGAGGGTGTAGAATCTGTTGCAGCAATCGGTTTTCATGTTGTGGATTTTAAAACTTTGAGCTTCCTATTTTCTGTTCTTGCATATGGTGATCGGTGATATTTGTTGTTGATGAGTTGTCTGCAATATAGTGGAAGTGGCAGATATAATTGCAAGTTATATGAGCTGGTAAATTTATGGTCCAAAATACCAACACTTTTGATTGTCTTTCACAAACCAACTCAGAAGTTCTCATGGGACTGATTGAAGTTGCTGACGCTGTTAGTAAAAGGTAGCAAACGAATCAACTTTGTAAGTATCTTATTTCAGTTTTGGAGATTTCAGAATCTTATTTACGTTTTTGGTGGATTTTGCATTTGGTGGCTTTGCAAAATCAAGATCGTATCTTACTAAATAGAGATCAGAGTGTTTAGCCATTGTACCTTTTTTTGTACGTTGTAGATCATCAAAAGATAGTTTTGTAAGGGGTTTTAATCTACAAAATGACTTAAGAGGTCGCTAAGCATCTTTTGATCAGTTTATAAATTTATATGATGTTTTGTGATATAAGTGAATCATGCAATTAAAAAAAGAGGCTTATTCTATTAGAAACCCACGTAATAAATGAGTATTTTTATCAACAAAATTTTTTAATTTTTTTAATTTAAAAAGCTTTGGTCTATGTACTTTGTTGAAGTTGTACGAATGATTATGATGAGATCAAATCATTGATGACTTAATTGATGTGATTTTGGAATTATTGATGGTTAATCTAACAAAAGTAGTGTGTCTTTTAGCAAATACTATTCTATAATATCCATGTTTTAATATAAATACAAAATTGTACATGTAAACGGATTTTATCTACTTAAATTTTAATTATCGCATGTTACGACACCTTGCAATTACAGTTTGATCTTACCACGATATATCGAATCGATAATTTTCTACCGTCGGGTAATTCCGCCGCTATGCGCGGGTATTCGCCTAGTCTTTAGGAAAAACCATTACTTGACTACACATGCGAAAATTTAACATAAGAAAATGCGTCTATGTTGATGGGCTACCATTCTATCATTACATAGGAGAAAAATTAAAGTAAGCAAATGCGTCTAGGTTGATGGGCCACCATTCTATCATCAGGCTAAGGGCTAATTTGTAGGGTGTGTTTGGTCTATCTTTTCCGTAAGAACTGAGAGACTGTTCAGATTTGGAATACGTTAATGGATGTTGTATACATTCTTCTATCAATATCTAATCTTGTCAGCAATTGACAAAGATTATAACACAGAAACCATACCTTTCAATAACAGCTCAGCCATGTTTGATAGTATCCTATTTCTTTCATATCATTAGCATGATCCATATATCTGCTTTTTTATAGGTTATTATAAAAAGTGGCGATGATTGTAGACATGAACATCTTGTAGTGCAATTTATTTCACACTTTTATGGTATGTTTGCTCTTTACCTATTAATTTGTTTAGATAGTGGATATTGTTGAACATCATAAGGAAAGCCTATCTAACTTCAGTATGTTCACTTCCTATATGCAAGACAAAAATATGAATTGATATAAAGCCAGTTGTAGCACAACAAAACGGTCTGCAACAACAGAGAAGTTTCCAAGCATACATATATTGAATTCCTTTTTAAGCTTCAAATGAGCTCGAATATTGACGTATAAGGTAGCGAGCTCTAAATAGCGTAAAAGGCATTGAATAATTTTTTAAGCATTCTATTGTATATAATTTTATATAAATAATGCAAACATGATGTTATTATCGACTTTTAGCAGCGGATTTTTTTATAAATATTATACTTCCTTATTTATGGTCAGTTTTTATAGAATGAGTCGTGTTAAGAAACCACAAAATAACTTCACTTCTTCAAATACCCCGCAGCAACGGGCGGGTTTCAAATGCTCGTTATGTAAAGAGAGTATATTATTTGACCACATAAATTACCACCATAAATCACCACGGCTCGGCAGCACCAGCTCACAACCTCGACCACCATTTTTAGTTCTAAGGTATTTTTTAATTCTTAATATATTTAAGTTTGTTTTTGTAGGAGATAGACATATTGGTCACTGGATTCCAATAGTGATAATTTCAACTCCTTATATTGGTGGTATCCAAGCTCTAAGGTATGTTTCCATTTCATATCTCGTGTATATTCTTCTTTTGTAATATAAAACTTATATTAGGCTCAAGACTGCTTATTTGTTAAAATTGGGAATAAGTGAAGGGGTTAATAGACACAAAAGTTACTAAAGTTTGGCCAAAAGTTCGATTTGGTTACTAAAGTTTAAAACCTAACAAAGAGGTTACCCAAGTATACGGGTTTTTCTTTTGGGTTACTAAACATATATAAAAGTTAGCCCGCCATTACTCCTTTGATGGGTGACCGGTTGAGTACCCGGTTTTGATGCCACGTTGGATAAATTTGGGCCCCACTCTTTTTTTTTACAGTTGTAGACTTTATGAGACTTTAAACCCCCCACTTACCTTATCTCTTTCATCACCATCACACATTCATCTAGGGTTTTTCATTACACATCCATCTTCAAAACACAAATCTCTTCCATTCACAATGTCAAACCCGATCCTTTGTGGCTGTGGTCAGGTTGCTAGATGCCGTACCTCTTGGACACCACACAATCCTGGAAGGAGATTTCTTGGATGTCCTAACTACTTAGATCCATTGTTGAATTGTAACTTTTTCAGATGGGTTGATATGCCCTTACCAAATCGTTGGTATGTTGATAGGATGTACCAGAACCATGTTCAGTTGATGGAGGCTCAAGAACTCATTGTTCAACTAAGGAATGGATGCTCAAGAACTCGATTCTACAACAGGGTGTTCATGTTGCTATTTGTGTTGATCTTGGTTGTTAGGTTTTTTTAGTTGTTTAGGTAGTATGGTGATGTAGCTTTTGTTTGGGATTATGTATCTGCTATGCAAGTCTTGAAGTTTATGATGTAGCTTTTGTTTGGGATTATGGGTCTGCTATGCAAGTTTTTACCCATTTGGGATTATGTATCTCTTTTTACCCATTTGGGATCAAGTAATGAAAAGCTTAAATAAAAATGAAAAGCTTAAATATAAGACCAATGCAAGCATGATTCATACCATTCATCAAATTTAGTTTAATGTTACAAAACATAAGCAGCTATACTGCAATAGGATCATGCTAACAAGTTACCATCATGTTCATAGATTACATAAACTAACAAGTTAATAAGTGGTTATGGCTGATATACAAAAGTGCCAAACATGTGGCTAGCCATTTAAAGTGTAGCATATGATACTACTCAATACTGATTGCATCGTCTTCAGTTAATCCAGGACCATCTTCTGGTTGCTTTCTGTAATTCTTCAACTTGATCCTTTCTGAGATTCTCCTATGCACTGGCTGTTCTTCATTATCCAATGCTTCTTGCGATGGTATTGGCTGAGAGCTAGTGAGTGGGATTGTAACTTGTGACTGAGCATGTAACCTAACATCTTCTGGTGTAATTCCTTCTGGCCATGCTGGTCTAGGAATGCCCATGGTATCCTGCAACCAAAATAGACTGTATTAGTAATTTAATATAAATTGTGTATGCCAAAAAATAGAATGAAAGTTAAATACTTACTCCAAGCATTGGTTGTCCATCTTTTGGGTCCCAAGATACACCATATCCTATAGGATTGACTCCAAAGCTACTTCCCCTCCTTCTAACTTCTTTCCCATTCACTATCTTCTTAACAGAACTTCCACCACCTCTAGCTTTAGACATACTCCTTGTTGTAGGGCTGTTAGGACTACCCCTAACACTGAAACCTCCCCTAACTCTGACCCCACTAGCAGTCATCCTCACACCCATAGATTCATTCATTTCAAACCCTGCAGCTGGTATTGATGGTGTAGAACATCTACCTCTAGCAACTGTTGAACCTCCTTTACCTCTAGAAGCTGATCCACCTCTAACCATATCTAAACAACCATCTATACCAGTTGAATCACCCCTTGGATTTGCAGAGGTCTTAGCACCTCTTGTAGAGGTCTTAGAACCTCTTGCAGAGGTACCACCACCTCTTGCAGAGGTCTTAGAACCTCTTGTAGAGGTACTAGCACCTCTTGAAGAGGTCTTAGCACCTCTTGCAGAGGTACTAGCACCTCTTGCAGATGACTTAGAACCTCTTGCAGAGGTACTACCACCTCTTGCAGAGGTACTACCACCTCTTGCTGAGGTACTAACACCACCTGCTGAGGTATTAGCACCACCTGCTGTTGACCCACCTTCATCTTTACATGCCCTCTTATTATGCCCACTTAGGCCACATATAGTACAATGGTTCACTTGACCTCTCCTACTTAGCCTAGACCTGTTCCCATCATTCTCAAAAGCATCCCTCTTTCTCTTATGTGGTGGTCTGCCAGGCATTCTTCTACTAAGTGGAGGCAATGGTTTTTGTAAAGTGGTGGAAGGCCATTGATCCATTCCATTAAGGCCTTCTATGTAATGGTTGTAAGCAGCAACAAACCTATCCTTCTTATACCAATGTGACACATAGTCATAGGGTTCTTTGTGTAAATGATACAACACAGCAAACCCATGCTCACATGGAATACCAGCTAGTTGCCAAGCCCTACATGTACAAGTTCTTAACCTTTCATCAACCTTGAAACCCTCATACCCATTCCTAACTTCAAATCTAGTCTCACCACTAGGCACAACTTTCCAATTCCTACATTAAATAAACTCAGTAAGACAAACTGATTAAAAATTATTCTAAGTAAAAATGTAAAAATGATTCCAAGTCAGAATGCATTACCTGTGTTGATCTTTCAGCTTTTCAATCTTCTTTTTAATGTTAGGACAGATAACATCACCCCATTTCTCATGTTTTTCTCTCATCTTATGCATCCTTTCCATTAATCCTATTCTTATGTCCTCCATCATGTTTATAATTGGTTTTCTTCTAGCTTCAATTATAAGTGAGTTAAAGCACTCACTTATACCATTCTCAATTGCATCACAATCTCTGTCTGTTCTAATGTATGCCCTACTCCAACTTGCGGGATTTCTTTCCATAAGATGTTTGTGTGCATCTTTGCTGAGTGCTTCAATTTCCTTCATTACTTTCTCAAACTTGGCAGGGTAGGTAGCCTTTGCTGCTTGCCAAAACAAACTTCTAAATTGTACCCCAGTAAACTTCTTCTTGAAGTTAGCATATATGTGCCGAGCACATTGTCTATGCTCTGCAAAAGGCATCACCTCCTTGGCAGCTTCAATTATACCCTGAAAATACAAATTTAATGTTGTAACACCAATTTAATTAATAAAACATAGCACATTTATTGAAAGGTTAGTACCTTATGTTGGTCAGATATGATGGTTAGACCTTCACCACCAACAATCTCCAAATCATCAATAAGGCATTTCATGAACCAACTCCAATTCTCCTTGTTCTCAACATTAACCACTGCCCATGCTATTGGATATATCTGGTTATTACCATCTCTACCCACGGCTGATAAAAGTTGTCCCTTGCAAATGGTTTTCAAAAAACACCCATCAAGCCCAATTACCCTCCTACACCCTTCTATCCAGCCTTGCCTAAGAGCCTTAAAACAGACATATAAACAACTAAAGTAGGGCTTTCCATCAGATCCAGGTTCAATCCCAAGCCTGCAAGTAGATCCCTCATTGGACTTTAGAACTTCAGCAACATAGGACCATAGCATACCATAATGATCCTCAAGACAAGTTTCATATTGCTTTAAAACCTTAATCTTACCCCTTCTAGCTTGACTGATAGTTACCTTGCACTTGTATTTCTTAAGGATCATCGCTATTAGTTCTTTAGGTTTTATGAGAGGGTTAACCATAATCTTTTTTGCATAATTCCTAGCAATCCAATTACTAGTTATCAATGTACCATACTCATAAGTCCTAGAACAAATATGCTCATCTACCAAAGTTTTTATTTGAAAGGATTTCTCACTTTGCATCCAACTTGCCCACAACCTAAATGGACATTTGTTTTTCAGATTGTCTTTGGAACACTTAGCAACTAATCTCCTAGAGTTGTTGACTTCAAAATAAAGCTTGTAACCATGTGCCAAGGCATAGTAAGTCAAAGCAGTTTTTAGTTGCTCAGGACCTTCAAACCTTTCACCTAGCCTTGGTCTGATAAGCTTCCATTTGATATTAGGATCATGACAAAGAAAGTGATCACCTATTATATCTTGCTCATCTACCTTAATGTCATTACTATCAACAAAGTCATCCCTTGGCAGGCCATTGAAAACACTAGTAAGAAAGTTTTCATCAAACATCCTACTTGCTTTTTTCTTAGGAGCGGGCTGGGCTTTCTTTGTTCTAACATATAATACTTCCTCCTCACCATCAGACAAATGATCTATAGAAGTAGTGTCACTATCTTCCTCACTAAAATAATCATAAACATTATCCTCATCATCTAGGTCACTGCCACTATCCTCTACTGCTCCCACATTTGGTTCTTCATTAGATCCTAAACTATCTCCTACATTTTGTTCAATGGAAGGAGTTAATTCAAAGACAGTGTTTGAAACATAAACATCTATTAGATGTTCATTAGCACCACATTGGACAAAAGCTTGATAGTCATTATCAGTTTTCAAAGGTTTCAACCCTATCTCAAATTCTAAGCCAGGAACCAAATAGTAAGCACACTTCAAACCACAACTAAACTCAGATTTCAAAAGATTAAAGAAACCAGCTAAATCTAATGAACCTATATCTATGCTTGGCAGCTCAGATAGAATTTCATATTCATATGAAAGGGGGTCTCTTACAAAAACACCACCACGATGAACCCTCAACAAGATCTTGGATTGTTGAGAATCCGCTGCCATCTGTGATCAAATCAATTAACAAATATCATTAATTTAATGATTATTAATTTAATTTAATTGAAACCCTAATTGGATTAATTATTAAAGAAAGACTATAAATATTAAAGAATCCAGAAAACCCCAAATTAGATTATGAGTATTGATTAAAAAAGACCCAAATAGCAACGTTGTTAATTTAATCAATTAACAAAGACTGAAAATTAAAGAAACAAAAAAGCCCCAAATTTTATTGTTGTTTAAAGAAGGACAGGAAAGATCCAAGAATCATTGTTAATTTAATCAAAGTTTTGTTACCTTTTATCTGGGAAGATGAAAACCCTCGTTGATTTGGATTAATTTAATTTGATTTTGATGTTTTTGAGAGAACTGCGTGTGATTTGGGGGAAAGGAAAAATGATTTTAGGGTTTCTGATTTGGGGGAAATGAAAAGAGGGGAGTATATCGTTGACTGATATAAAAGAAATTTAGTAAATAAAAAAAGCCACGTAATATGCCACGTACTCAGTTAACCGGTAGCAATGGGTAACAATGTTAGTGGTAACCTAAACACCCGGTTACAATACTTGGGTAACCTCTTTGTTAGGTTTTAAACTTTAGTAACCAAATCGAACTTTTGGCCAAACTTTAGTAACTTTTGTGTCTATTAACCCTAAGTGAAGAGAGTACCTTTTCCTTTCTTTGCTGTTCCAGGGGTTATCTTGAAATGATATTTATATGATTGTAAATAAGTATAAGGAGCACAAACAGGCACTGCATACAATAGGATGTCAATGCCTTTCCGCAAGAAGATGTGTGTTGTTGACTTCCTTATGGAGTACTATCCTGAAATTCAAGATATTTCACACATTTCACATTTTAAATATATCGGGACAGAGTACATATGGCATTAACAGGATTAAGGGTGAGTGTGCCTCGTTGTCTTACAAAAGGTGAAACATATATTGTATCTGGATTGAAAGAAAGTATGGCTTACAATCTCTGTTACGAATTTAAATATAATACAGGGAAGTGGGACCGGAACATAGTGCATTGGAATATTCAATGTTTGAAACTTGGCAGCCAAACTATGTTACCATGGAATTCTGTGTCCTGGTTGATGATACAAGTTTTTCGATAAAGAAACTAGGTACGGAAGCTTCTAGAAAAATGAAAGCAGTGCCTCTTCTATCTCCTGAGGTAAGGAGGAATGAGATATCTAGGATGGTCCATGACGAATATGCAATTTGTTTTCAGGCTTATAGTGTGAACGTGCTTGAGAGCATTAAAGTCGAGGTTGGTATAAACATGACAGAAGTGATTGGGCGAGTGATGAGTCCGCCTAGACTGAAAATTGGTGACAACCACACCATAACTGGTCACCTAGATAACCGTGACTGGGAATGCTTTAGTAGCAAACATGTATTTATGGGCATTGTTCGTGCTCTTCTTTCATCGATTATAGAGGAGTCTGGTAAAATAGACGAAGAACCACTGCAATTAGTATTGTAGTATTTTGTGTTATGGCTGATAGAGCCACTGGTTATGAGTATCTAAAATGGGGTTCTTAAGTTGAAATTGGCGTGCTCACCCAGTGTTGTTTGTCTAAAAATGGCAAAAAAGCGAGTAGTCTATTTCTCCCCAATTTGTGTCTGAAGATCAGTGTGAAACTTGGCGGCATTAGTGCGAAACTTCATTGTCCGTTTCCTCATTTCAGTGACGATGACAATTTCATGTTCATAGGTGCTGATGTGAGTCACACGGATAAACTAAAAAGATTATCTTATTCGTCTGTTGCAGCCGTCGTTGGCTCAGTGAATCCACCTACTGCTACTCGTTACACTGCTCATGTGTTCTTACAAAGTCCCTGCAAAGAAGAAATTGTTGATGTTCGGCATATGTGTTTAGAACTGGTAAATGCATACGAACAGATGAACGTAATGAAGCCAAAGAAGATTGTAGTGTTTCATGATGGGGTGAGTGAGTCGCAGTTTGATATGGTTCAGAAGAAAGTGACGTGGGATATGAAAAAAGCCATATATACTAAAATTTACCGTGCTTTGATCACTTTCTTCATCGCTAGAAAACGTCACAATGTTCGTTTATTTTATCCGACGAGATATATTGGGGAAATTTGCCTCCGGGTACAGTCGTGGACACTGCTAACGTTCATCCTTTTGAGATCGACTTTTCCCGTTTTAGCCATTTTGGAGCAACTAGAACAAGCAAACCCACACACTACATATATGGGATGAAAATGGTTTCACATCCGATGAGATGCAAAAGTTGATCTATCACCTATCCTATTTATTTGGACGCTGCTCAAAACCTGTTTCGTTGGTCCCACCGCTGTATTATGCTGCATACAGGGCCAGATGCTGCAAGAGGTAGCGTGGCAAGTGTAATGGTCAACAATGTCTGTTAAGGTGGCTAATTTCCTTAAGGATTCTATGTTCATTTAGAGTGGCTTCATACTACAGTATGATCTTAAAGCTATGCTTCTTGTCTTTGTGTATGAAGTTAAATTTGTTAAAGTATGCTTTGCAGTTGATTAAAAAGAAAAAATATTCGTTTTTGTGGTGGTAATCGAACTCTCGTCCATTCATGTAGAGGTTAAAGAACAAAACCATTTTGGCAAACTTTCCATTTGATTAATAGTTTAACTGTTTGTATTTGTAATTTTCAAAAGAATATGTACTATAAGTTGTATGCTAATTCACTAATAGGAGTATACTGACTTAAATGTGGGACACATTGCAACATTTTATTGATAACCTTTTCATCAAATTATCATGTGTAATGCCATGTTTCACCAAGTAAGTTCTTGATGACATTTTTAAAATAATGTCACTGGCCATTATAGTGTTATTTTTCTATTATAAGCAGTGATTGTGTAGTGGTGTTTTACTTAAGTTTTTAAGAATAGCAAGTGGTGCAAGTGGTGCTTTACTCAAGTTTTTAGGAATAGCAAGTACATTGTGCAAACCTATTCCTTTTTTTTAGGGATACCCCGATAAAATATGCAAACGTATTCCTTTTGCTCAACTATATCGGATTCGTAGACAATATACTTACCACAATATCACATATGGACCTGTGGTATTTGTAGTAAAACATGGTGGTTTTTGTTTGTGTTTATTGTTTGTTAAACATAGATCGGGCTCTATATTTATCCAAGACTAGATGTGGGTTTTTTAGGGTGACAACTCACTTTCTTAAAATGGGTTGAATCGGGTTTTATATTTGTGTTAATCAAGTTCTAAAATATCTGATGCTTACACTTTGTGTCGTCATTTCTTTCAAGGTTTCTAAATCTGGGCTGGTAGTACATATTATACATGTATCTCCGGGGTAGTGGGAAAACCGATGAGATGAAGCGTGACGCTACAAAATCGACTATGATGGCTGCATTTCGACCTGAATAGCAATGAACTATGGATATCTAGATTGTGTAATATTCATGTTTTAGAATCTTATAATGTGATATCCCTGTAATTCATCAATGGATATGTTCTAAGACCATTTATAAAAGGTACATTGGTTGTATATGCACTATTATATTCTTCTGACATCTCCAAGCCATCAAGATATGTTATGCACTTCGTGAATTTATGAGACAATCTATGAATGTAGTGACCTTTTAAATGTATTTCTCTCAGACATTATGCCACATTTTCTTTATATTTTTAGCTAAACATGCATTGTATTTATTGTCCTTTTGAGTTCATTTCTCTAGAACAGTATAAGATCATTACAGAGTTTTTGTTGTAAGTCTATTGGAACACTCGAGTCAGTTTTGTTTCCACTTTAGTAGAATCACTCATCTATAAGTACGTTGCAAAAAGCTTAGCACATGTTATTTCATCACCTTTCTTTCCCTTTGTTTTGCATGAGTCCTTCAAATATTAAGAGGGTTGGAAGAGAGTTTGTCTAAACAACAAATGAATTACATCAATTAAATACTATCATGAGCGTATATTAATATTTTGGATGCTCTTTTTATAAGCACAAGACTTACAATTACAATTTGCCCTCACTACGATAGAGTGTATCGTTGATTATTTGTCGTCAAACAAATTCCGCCGCTATGCGCGGGTACTCGCCTAGTTATATAAAAAGGATAAAGAACCAATTAGGACATGCTCCATAATAATGAAGGTGCACAATAAATTGCCGAACAATATAAAAATAGCCGACGATTGTAAAAAGAGATAATATAGATAATAAATGGGGTTCGCGTCTAATGTGAACCATTAAAATAAAGGAGCCAATAGCGTTAAATATTTTAAAGGCCACTTGTGGTTGCCTAAATATGGAGATTGTGAGATAGAGTTATGTTGGAATTTGTAAGTATAAGTATTCTATTTATGTCATTTATGACTAAAAGTATCTTTGTCTGAAGAAGTTGTACTAATGAAAAATTATGAAGGCATACATCGCCTCATACATTAGTAAACGTTTAGCTATTGCAAAGGTCATCATCTGAATTGGATTCGATTTGGGTCATCGTCGACAGACTGACCAAATCTGATAATATCATTCCCGTTAATGATAAATGCAAAAGAGTTATGTAAACATAGTGTGCCTGTATCGAACATCTATATCAAGATCCTCGCTTCGCATCGAATTTCTAGAGATTTGCTCAGAAATCATTGAGAACGAACCTTGATGAGAGTACTATGTACCACCCCAATCGAAGGGACGAGGTAAAGTAACGATACAAAGTAATATAAGTGCTATTTTATGTTTGAATGAATGACCTTTGGTAATAGACCGTATAATCGTTTTCAATTGGAAAGATTATCATTGATAATCATCGTGTTAGGATTGAGATCGAATCTTGTTAGGATCTAAATCTTAGAGCATCTGTAAGCAGGAGTTGATATGAAGACACCCGACAAACACCCATTGTGAGTTGGACATGTCTTTTAGATTTAAGGTTCCCTATGATGGCAAACCTAACATTACAAAATATCCGACCCGCGAGATCTGAAATGATTATTGAAATTAGGATTTGATTATTGACTGCCGGTAGTGGGCAAGAGGTTATGTGAATGTGAAATGTAGATCTTAGAGTGCCAAATGGGTAACGAAGTTATGCCACAATTTTTAACCTTGGAAAAATGAATTCATGATCTGAAAAATCATGGGATATAAATCCCCGTTGTATGGGACCATTGAAATGATGTAAAAGTTGGGATTGAAAGGCATATAAGCTGGATCTACCCTAGGACTTCAAGAACCGCGTGAATTATGTTTCGTAAATCGAACTTGATGGAATATCTATCAAGTGAAATTCTGATTATTCTTAGTAGAGCTTAGATCGGCGAAAAGTTGCATTCATCAGAAACCCGTGAACATCATGGATAGAGAAAGTAAGTCAACATTTAGCCTGATCTTATTCCCGTAGTTATGTTTGATGAAACTCGCGCATTGTAATGAATTGCACTTGTGAGAAAAGACCGAATGTGGAGGAAATACCCACATGGCTTTAACTCTATAAGAAGCGAGTAGTAAGGTAAGATGATCTTTGAGGACAAAGATCCTGTTTAGGGGTAAATGCTGTGACAATCCGTCAATTTACGATTGATATTTTATTCTCAAATTTTATTTGAAAATATTATTTTAATGTTACAATATGAACTCACTTATTTTTGGGAAGAAATTTGGATTTACGTCTTGAAGTAGCATCGACTACGTTTAAACCGGAGGATTCTACGTTACGTGCTTACGTTTACATACACCGTCTTTGGTGACAGTCCGACATTTCAGAAAATAAATTTATCTGTGAATATTATTTTGGAGTTTTAAATTTGTGTTGGTTCATAAACTCACAAATTTACGAGAAGAGACTAGGACTTGCAATTTTATTTTAACGTCCTTTACGACTAAACCGGAAACCTTAGGATTACGTATTTACGTTTTCGAACTCCGTTTTTGATGAGACAATTTTTATTGGATTCGTTTTGTGACGTTGATTCATAATTTATAAAAACCTTTTTCGTAAAACGACCCGAGGGCACGCAAATCGAGGAAACTAGAATCGAGGAGTACCCGTAAATAAATGGGGATGAGACAAGTGGGACACTTGTCCCACCCCCAAAACCGGCCAACATGTTGCTACAACACATCTATGATGTGTCATAACCTTAACAATTTAGCTAAACACATGGCTTAGCTTACATTGTAAGCATTCCAATACACAAAACTAGCTACAACTCATACCACTCTCCTCATTTCCATCCATGCAAAACCACTTCTCTCTCTCTCTTGACTCCATGTTTGCCGTCCACCATATCACCACAAAACACCTTTACTTTATCAATTCTAACCACAAAATCATGTGTTATTTACACATATGTTGAAGCCCTCTTGAAGCTCTCTTGAATGGTGGTGATTATAACATCCATGGAGGAGTATTCATGGTGTCTTGGGGCTGATTTTCCACAAGGAGATTAGGAAGATTGGTGGTCATGAAGATGGTCTTGGTGCATCACAAGTTTCTCCATCAAAAATCCATGTTTTGATCAACCTACATCATCATGGTGGTATAAAGATTGTCCTCCTCATCTTCTTGTTATTTTGATTATGTAAACATGTATTTTATTTCCTATTGATATGTATATGATGATTATATGATGATAAAAATGTTATGTGGGGATTTGGTGTTGATAAATATGATTAAAAAGGTGAAAAACTATAAGAAACAAGGTTAAAATCTTGATTAATTTACATGGGTGTATAAAACAGTAAAGAAACATGTTATGAACTGATGAAATGATGAAGTAGAATCCATTTAAAGTAAGCTAAATGTCTTGTACACATGTGAGAGTTGGCCATGCAATGGAATCATTGTAATGAGTGAGATATGATCAAAACAAGTTTAAGGTATAAATCTGAGGTTACTGTTTTGGACGATTTTTAGAAAATATTTATAGGATAATTCAACAGTAGCTATAGGAGAGTTAAATGTAACACATATCATGTAGTTTATGTGATAAAAATTTGAGCTTCTATCTCCTTATAGATCTCAAGATATGGCAATTTTGGTGAAAGTGAAGATAAAAATCAGATTTTGGAAATTAAAGAATAATACTATTATATAAGCACTCAAATTTTAATAGTATAAAATATAAATTAAAACCCACTAACTCATGAATTCTATTTATATAAATATGTAAAAGGTTAAATAAGTGTACATTTTATAAAAATGGTAACTTGTTATGTTTTATAAGATATAAAACTATAAACATGATTTTTACGACTTTTTCGGCTATTGCCGTAAAATTAACGTTTTTGTTAAATAAAACTTAGATGGTTGGACCCGTCTAATGAAAACTTTATAAAACTTATATACTGATATATAGACATGTATAACAAGTAAAAACTGATAAAACCCAAACTTTAGGGCATACGGACATTAACGAGCTAAGTAAACATATTGGACTAATACTTGGACTAATAATTGGACTAAATAAGATATAAACTTGTAAAAAGAAATTATTGGGCTTAACCCATTTGGGCCCAACATGGAAAGTATACATACTGATAAAATAAGTATAACAAGGATTAAAACAAGTTAAGGAACTTATAATAAGTTTATTGGGCATAAAACACGTAAATGGGTAAAACTAGTAAACTAGTATAAAAGTTATCGACATATAACACTAAAAGGAGTAAACGAGAATATGTAAACCCACTTGATCATCATATATATATAATCATCATATGTATACATAATTGTTATTTTTATAAAGTCATTGGACAAACGTCTAAGACCGATTGTTATTTGTCTAGGTTTCCGTGATTGAAGCACGTACCGTACATCCAAATCGTCGATAATCGTCTTCCCACATCAACGTGAGTTCATAGCCTCGCACTCTTTTAAATGTTTTTATAAATGTTTTATAAACCCGCGAGGGAGATAACATGTTAGTTTTTATAAAATAGGACACCATTTGTCCCGATTGTTTGTTTATTGATTTTGGACCCGAATGATTGAATGACCCGATTGTATGACCCGATAAATGATTAACGGACCCGATAGATGAAATAAAATGGATTATTAAAGTTAGGTTATGTCACTAAAAGTCCCATTAGCATGAATTATGAACTACCGGGAGTTGGTTGACTCTTATGCATTTAATAGTACTATTTGGGGACGATCACCCTAGTTCGCGCCTTGACGGTTGATCCCCGTCGTGCCACATTGATTGGTAAGCGAATTTATGTATGAGAAGATTTCCATAGCGTGACCTTTGTGACGACACGCTACTTTAGATTGGCAAAATTGGTATCGGGTTAGCTATCCGTTTTGGTTTAGTAAGGTAACAATGTCATGCGGCTTATAATAATCTAAAAACTAACGAAATAATACTAGACGCTCAGAATTACGATGTATTGCCTGACTAGCAATACTGGGTCATACTATTGATATTATGTTTGTGTTTTGGTTTTCATAACCATACTCATATAACGGTTTTTATTTTCATACAACGTCGTAAGACGTATTGTATGACGTTTTTACGACATTGGCTCGTATAATGATTTTTAAGGCTTTTTTATAACCATATTCATATAACGATTTTATTTAATCTATACAACGTCGCAAAATGTATTGTATGGTGTTTTTGACGACAATGATTCGTATAATGATTTTTAAGGCAAATGCCAATATTATGATTTTTCGATAAAGGATTTGTATAAAATGACTTTGGCTATTCTATGGCCTATACAAATGATTTTCAGTAAAAATCTTATACTGATATTATATTGATGGATTTTATTAAACTCTATGAATTCACTCGGCGTTATCGCTGACCTTTTATTTTAACATGTCTTATCTCAGGTACTTGAAGGTAATTCTCGGGAAGACGACAAGAATTCATGGCCCACACTTAAACAATAGTTTTCCATTCAAACACTTGTAAAACTTTTGTATAAAATGTAATGACTTGGGACCGATGTAACTTTGATATTTATGAATGGAAATGATTTTATTATAAAACGACGCGATTTTTATGCGTTGTCTATGATGTGAGTAATGTGCTATCCCGTAACACCAACTAGTCTTCCGCTGTATTGAGTTGTATAAATTTGGGGGTGTTACAATTTAGCACTTGTTAGACCTAGCCTAAGCCTAGATCTAGGTGTCCTCAAAATCCTAGTCAATTTTACCAAGTTATGAAGATTTTATAGCCAATCTAAGAATCAATGTGTTCAAACCCACAAAACCTGCAAACAGATGAACATATGCACCCAAATAACAGATACCAATACTTGGAACCAACAAACAAACACTTTACAAGCCACAAATCCAACTTATGCAGTAATCCCAAACACCCTTTTTTAAAACTTGATTTCACAAATTTTCAAAGGCTTATGAAGATTCAACCCACAAATCAGATCACTAACACCTCAATAACATCAAACCAAACCAAATCAACAATAATCAACCACAATAACACAGATTCAAGCAATAATCTACAAAAATCACAAATAATCAGAAACTTAAAGAGAAAATGAAAAGGGAAGAAGATGCAAACCTCCAAGACCTACATCCAGGCCCTGGATTGTTTGAGCTGAGGTACTAGCAAAACAAGTACCAGCTTCCAAGCTGCTAAGAAGAACAAACCACAAGGTGAGATCAAAAATAATGCCAACTTTCTGATTTTTGATGCACAAGCTTTATCACTTAAAACCTTGCCTCAAAAACCTTCAAACAAGATAATGGAACTCGGATTTTAGCTTCTCAAACACCAAACTTTTATAAATAACAGATTAGAACTCAAAATTTTAAGAAATTCAAACTTTATTTCATAAAAAGGAATTACAAAGATTAAAAGCTAAAATCTGGAACAAAGGGACTCTCACATGTTGAGGTCTCCTTTTATAGGCAAATGCCTGGCTAAACACTATTCACAAACCCTAGATGTGATTTCTCTATAATGCCCTTGGTCTTCTAGACGTTTTCTTGGTGTGAGCTGTCCAAAATGCATCCAAACCGTTTAAAATAGCTTTGGGGTGAAGCAAGGAATGTGGGCTGTTGATCTTGACACGTGGCAAGCCTTGGATAGGAAGGTATGATGTGATAGGTGGACGGGTGAATGGGTGGGACCCTTTGGTGAGTGGAGATGAGGGTTTTTGGTGTGGGATAGGTTTCTGGGCATGTGAATCAAGCATGTGCCTGGGTAATTTGTTTTTACCCTTTGTTTTAAGTGAAGTGGTAACTGGGTTCTTGGGGTGAATAGTAAACATTTTGATCCGGTTTTGGTGGAGTGGTAGTGTGTTTGGCGCAATTTTGTGTTTAAATGTTTCATATGCACACTTTTAGTCCTTCTTTTTCCTTTCTTTTGTCACTTGCAAGTAAACTTCTATCAGCGCCCATTTCCTTTGTATCAACGTTTCACAACTTGTTATTTTTGGCACAAACTTTCCAAAAAGTGATTCAAGGGTTGTTTTTGGCACTTTTGCATATTTGAAGGACTGATCTTGGACATTTTTGATCTTCAAAGGTATTCAATGTATCTTTGGCTTGATAAGGGACCATAATTGACAATTTGAAATTGTTGAGGGACTAATCTTGCCATTTCTTCAAAGTTGAGGGACCTTTTGTGTAATTTTGACAAACTTAAGGGACCAAACTTGTAATTATTAATATACAAGGGTTTTAAGTGTCATTTCTTCAATAATTGAGGATCAATCTTGTTTGTCCTCAAGTCTTCAAGGGTATTTGTTGAGAATTCTATGATTAGGGCCCGGTTCTTTGTACGGCTTCGTTTCTCGTGGCCGTTTTTCCTTGTAACTTGTGATCTTTTGTCTTTTTCACGATATCCATACCTAAAATACACAAGTAAACAAACACAGGCATATATATGGTATTATATGACATTTTTATGCATTTAAAGCCCGAAAAGAACGATGAGATCATGTATAAATGCCATCTCATCACTCCCCCATACTAAGCCATTGCCGTGACCTCACGCAATGCTAGAATAAAGTATCTAAGCATCACTAAAGTTCAATTTTATTAACCTTATTTAAAGAGTAAAAGACTTGCAACATACTACGATGATGTGTAAAGACATAATGTATGATTTTCATCACAAAAAGTGACTTTTAGGGTCAAAGAATAGAAACAAGTAAATGTCCCTTAGAGTAAACTTCGTCATCCTTGATTGTCATACATTCCATGTTAAGTGCAAAAACAAGATCATTGTTGGTACAAGTCACAATGCTAACACTTCTCATACGTCCAAATTGTGTAATACTTTTTCTCCCCGCAATCCTAGTTATTACAAAAAGAAATGGGTTACTAGCATTTTTATCTATTTGTCATGGATCACAAGTGATTCATATTGACTTATTTGAGTAGTTATTAGTCCGAAAGCAAAGTATCACGATTTGATCAATAGTTAGCCGAAGGACAAAATCTTTTAAAACGGCTTCTCGTGTATCTCCTTAAGTTCATATCTTGGCATAACTCGTTTCACAATTTGAGACCTTTCTCGGACCGATATTTGGCATGTACTTCATACTTCAAATCTTGGGAAGACGTTCTTGAAATTATGGTCTTCTCGTCATATATTTGGAATTTCTTCACTTGATGGTTTTGAGAGATTCTTCATATTGGACCACGACTTCATCATTTTTCTTCAATCTTTACTTTGGATTTTGATATACAACGATCCGCCTCCTTTTCGGACTTGGATATATATTTATCCTCATACCTTGTTAGGGTCTTTTTGGATAGACTTTCTCCATGATCTTTAGGGGAGTAATTGCTTCTCGTCGTGTGTCTCGATCCTTCATATTGATTTAGGAATAATGATACTTCACATCATCTTTGGATCTTTAGCAAAAATAGAGCTCCTCATGCCTTGTTAGGGCCTTTTTGGATAATCGCCAATCTTCGCGTCCCGCTTCAATAAGTTATGCCTTGGCTATGAACTCAATTCAACCCCGAGCAACTTTTAAACGATCTTGCGCTAGAGGCTAAGTAACCTTTCAAATCTTACGACGTTACTTATTGCAATTATGATTTATTCCTAATGCATTGATCTTATGGGAAGAAAAAGCCACAATTAAAAACATATGAGTTTTTGAAAGAACACTTTCGTGTTCTACGTTTAGCATGATCACTTGTCTAACTCTATCATTTCTCGTTCTTCACTATATAAAGACCTCTAATTAAAGAGACTCGTGAATACTTAGCCATGCAAGTCAAAATTAAGCCAAATTTGGATTAGCTTTCATTAAGACTATATCAAATCAAAGTTTTGGGTTTTCAAGCCACCTATAGGATCTTGCACTTTCTTGGACTTTTTCAAGTTTAGAGAATGCGTTTTAAAGTTCCCTTGATAAGTTACTTTCTAGAATCAATTATAGGAACTTTCGAAAAGTTCTTGTTTTTAACCCGAATGAATTAAGACTTTCGCGTTTTAAAGCTCCCTATATAAAATTCTAGAAAAACTTGAGTTGAGCGGGTTAAGGAATGTAAATGGCTCCAAATGCCCATCAAGTCAAAAATTAACTCTTATTCTACCCATCGGAAAATATACATTCGTGTCTTAAAAACACTTATGAAAACTAAGAAATTTTTTTAAAATTTGGCCATTTTAAGCCTTATTTGCAAAACAAAACATTGAAAGTTGGAAAGCGTGAGGGCGTAGCAAAGCAAGTACCTATTCACCCCCCCCATTCTAAAAGTAAACATTGTCCTCAATGTTTCGAGTCTAAAGGTGGAGCACCCCCATACTAGAGACGAAGAGTCGAATGCTTAGGATCTAGCATGGAAAGGGTGATCAACAATATATCTAAAGCCGTTTATTAAGTATGCTAAAAGATAATTGTTAGAACAATAAAGGATATGTCATGGATTCGTGAAAAACTTCTTTAAACGAACGATGGAGGCTCACGTAAACGAACACGAGAGTCTTCAATCGTAGATGATGATGATGATCTAGATAACACAATCACAAACAACCACGAGACAACGAGTTGAAAGGGTACAAGTCCCCTTATTAGTGAATAGTGAGCATAAAAGATAAGCATGGGATCTCCCCCACGAGGCACCTCGTTTTTGATTACCGAGTCATGAGGACTTGATCCCCTCAAAATGTGAACATTTAGGGATTATCTTGGTATGGTCAATTTTTAGTGGGGCTTACATGATAAACAAGGCCCAAAAAGCAACCGGTATAAAGGACTAGGTCCTTTAATGATGCAAAATACCAGGGTCGAAGATGGCGTTCTCGTTTTCATTGGAAAAACAAATTAACGCCACTTCAACATGTGCCATAAACTCAAAGAGTTTGAAGAAAATAGATGAGAAGTAGAAGGGTGGGACAATGGGTATGACAAACGTTTGAGCTACTCGAGGTAGACTCACACCAAGCAAATAGAAAGATTTTCCATTTATTGCATCGGTGGAAGACCGAGATTTCCCTTTACACGAAATTCCGGGATCGAATATCTCGTCCTCGGTGGACAAGGATGAGGGAATATAAGGGGCTTCCCCCATACTAGAACCACACAAAGCATCGTCAAAAGGAGTAGACGAGCTTGTAGCACTCAAAACACGTGGTGATGACGGAGTTAGATTTGTAGAAAATTCAATTAAATCACATTTAAAATCTTTTCTATTTTTATCTTTTAAACTCTCTTTATGAAAACCCTTTTTGATTATGTCGAAAATGTTTGGTGTTTCTAAGACGATGTTAGTCACACTAAAAATTCTCACATTTTGAAACCGTTTTGGTTTTGGTGGTGGCAAGTTCTCAAAACGTTTATCGACGAAGAAAACCTCCCCATCGGGGTCTACATATTCATCATCCGAAAGATCTTCCGTAGAAACCGGCAACTTATCAATACTTTTCAAGAATGAATGTTCGAGGTTAGGCGAAGGATTTTTCGATTCAAGTATTGACGGTTTCTTCTTTGTAGGCTTTACACTCATAACCTCCACCGGCGGAGGAAATGGTACATTGTTTTTGGCGACATTTCCTAAAACTCTTGGTGAAAATTCTTTGCAAAAGACATTGGTTGAATCACCATGGTTTAAAGTTGCAATAGAATAGACATGAGAAGATTGGAGTTTTGTGTTGCATTGATGACAAGTTCTTCCTCATTGAAACGAAGGGTGATTTTTCGAGCATAAACATCGATAAGTGCTCTTGATGTATCCAAAAATGAACGACCCAAAATGAGAGGAACTTTTCGATCGATAGGAATGTCTACAACGATAAAGTCAACGGGATAGTAAAACTTTCCGACTTTAACGAAAACGTCCTCGGCTACTCCACATGCTAAAATCGTAGAATGATCGGCCATCTCAATAGACATGATCGAAGGAGTAAGAGCCGGAAGTGAAAGCGATTTGAAAATCTCGAGAGGCATTAAAATAATACTAGCACCAAGATCGGCCAAGGCGTAGCATTCCTCCATATCTTGAATGGAACACGAAATCAAAATTTACCGGGATCACCGACTTTTTGTGGTATGCGGCTAAGAAAAACCGATGAACAACTAGACGATTGTTGTAACTTCTCTTTGTTGTTTAGCATACTTTTGAAGTTTGCGGCAAATCGAGGCATCATGATAAGAGCGTCGGCAAAACTTATATTAAAATGCATATCACGAAACATTTTCATAAATAGCTCAAATTGATAATTGTTCCGTTCTTGTGCTTTTTCTTTGCTTCGTCTTGAAGGGTAGGGTAAAGGTGGTGTGGGTTGGGCATTAGGCAACGGCCTTGGAAACTCGGGTTCCACTATTGGTATTGGTTCAACCGTAGGTGTGGCATGAGCGGTACTTCGTGGGATTGCAATGTGCTCCTTTTCGACCATCACCTCGGGTTCTTTCTCGATTTCCTTCTCCGTAGAAGTACTTGGACGAGAGATTGGTTCCTTGAAAGTTTTACCACTTCGTGTAGTAATAACCTTCATTTCTCCCCTCGGGTTGTTAATGGTATCACTAGGAAGACCACCCGAGGAAGAGGGTTTACACATGATTGCTTCAAACATCTTAGCCATTCGGTCCTCAAATTTTGATTGCCTAGCATCCGCTTTTAATAACTCTTGCTTAATCTCATGTTGTCCTAATTCCATATTTTGTTGATTTTGTTGGAGACGTTGGACATTTCCTTCCATTTTGTTTGCATGAGTTTTAAGTTCATTAGCAAGTTCATTTTTTAGCTCGTTTTTCAACTCGGATCTTAAGCTAATTATCTCACGTTGCATGTTATCAAATTTAGCATCATTTGCTTTAGCATAATCCAAAAATACTCCTTGCATATTTTTAGTGTGAGCATTTTGAAAACCTTGTGTAGTGTTTTGAAAATCACGGTTTTGGTTTTGATTAGAAATTTGTCCATTCCCACTTTGATAATTCCCCTTGTTGTAATTGCGTGTATTGCCTTGGTAATTACCTTGGTTGTTGTTTCGATAATTGTTAACATTTTGGTTTGGTGGAGCTTGATTTTGGCGGGAACCTTGGCCGTTTTGGTTGTAAGTTCCCGTTGCTACATAAGCACTCGAAGTGTTACCATCCTTGGTAATGCACTCGGAAAGATCATCAGCTCCCCCACAAGATAAACAACTCTTAACAACCGCTTTAATCGAAGCGGAATTGGAAGCTTCTTGAGCCTTCCAATGGGACATTAGATTAGCAAATCTATCAAAAAACCGATTTTCCTCATTAGCTTCATCATGTAAGGCGTTAATGCTACGAGACGATTGTGACGAAGATGACGAACCCATATTGGCAACACTCGGTGTGTTACGAGGGTTATAAACCTTAGATCTATTTTCGATGATTTGTAAAGCCTCATTTGTCGTCTTGCACAAAAAATTACCACCCGTGGCGGCGTTCAAATAATCTCGTTCATGATCATTAAGCCCATTATAAAAAGTATCCACTTGATGCAATTCCGTAAAATCATGGTGTGGACATTCATGTAACATCTCTTTAAATCGTTCCCATCCCATTGAAAAACTTTCATTATTTCTTTGCACAAATCGTGAAATCTCATTTTTCAAATGTGTTGTTTTAGATGGTGGAAAAAACTTTTTCACAAACTTAGAAACGAGATCGGCCCATGTCAAAATCGAATTTGGCGGTTCTTTCTCGAGCCAAATTTTTGCGGGTCCATCCAACGAGTATGGAAACAACATCATCTTAATGGCGTCATGTGGAACATCCTTAAACTTGCTAGTAGCGGTGAGACGGTTAAAATTCCTAATATGGTAATGCGGGTTGTCTTTCTCATGACCTCTAAACTTATTTGCTTGCAACATCGACATTAAACCCGTCTTAATTTCGAAATTCTCCGCAAGGATGGCGGGAATCACAATAGCCTCTCCAAAACCCTCGGTGGGTGCTTGTAGCAACTCCATCATAGTACGATTAGCCATGACGACTTCTTGTTCTACAATAGGTTCAACAATTGGAGGTTCTTCAACAATCAATGTTTCTTGATTGGCTTTCTTTTGAAGACGTTTACGAGCTCGTTTTGCTTGATTACGAGTGATCATAAACTTCACGAAGAATGGGAGGTGAGCAAAGAAGATTCTTTTTGGGTGTTTTGTGAATTTTCAATTTTTTTGTGTTTTTGATGATATTTTTTTTTGGATTTTGGTGTATCTTCGTAGACAACAATCTACAAAATCTCTCCTCGAATCAAACTCTTGATTAAAGAAGCCTCAAAGGAATGAAAACGATCACGTGGAGTGAACGCCTTCGAATGACTTTAGAACTTTGGTGAAAACCAAATTGTTCAAGAGGTTTTAATCACAAAGAAAACCAAGCAAATATAGTATACGTAATAATACTTTGGGCGGCAAAACCCTCGATTAGCCTTCAATCTCAAAATACTCACAAGCAAGCGGGGAAACGAGGCGGCGCGAAGCACTTAAGAGCCTTTTTCCTTAGGGTATATTTTATAATACCCGCCTTATACCCACCTTATAGTTTGTATCTTTCAAAATCGAGCTTCACGAAAGTATTTATCTATTTTTGCCTTTTTTTCTTTTTGTTTGAGATTCGAATACAATAATTGAGTGATGAAATCCCAATTAAGGTTGTGTTTTCACACTTTTGGAGATATTGTAAATTTATTGTGATACTTAATACAATATATTAATAATATTTGTACAAGAAAAACCAAGAAAACCGATAATACGTATTAGTAGAGTTCTACTAATACAAATACTATTTGGTTAATATTAAAAACAACAATGCAAATTAATCACGACACACCTCCCCGACAGCGGCGCCAAAGTGATTGTTGTAAATTACACCTCTTGTTTAGGAAAACAAAAGAGCGTAAATGAGCGATAAGTATCGAGTGATGATTTAGGAAAAACAACACTAATGACCCTTGATGGTGTGAAAGTTCGTTTCCCACGGAGGTATATGTGTGTGAAAAACTTGTTAAATGTTTGTGATTAATGATTGGTTTAGAAGGGGATTAGAAGAGAAAATGACGAAGACGTAAAAATTAACACAAAATCACTACTAGAAAGTTAAAACGTAGAACTTTGAAAACCACAAAAATAAAAATAAATTCTAAAAATTACCAAAAATTCACCAAAAATCAAAAATAATAAACTAGGAGTTTACCAATGATCAAAACTTTTTCAAACCTTTTAAATAATTAAATATTTATTTTTTAAATGCTAATTAAAGCCCTAAAAATCAAATAAATTATCAAAAAGCCCAAATAAAGATTTTTCAATTGATAAAACTCAAAAATGACCTAAAATGATTAAAAACTATTTTTTAAAAATTTTAAAACTAATAAAAACTATTTAAAATGATTTAAAAACTATTAAAACTTAAAATAATTATAAAAATTAATCTAAAAGAGATAAAATTATTCTAAAAGTTGCTAAATTCCTATTTTAATGTAATTAACCTAAGTAAAATGTAAAAAGTTGGAAAATGTGAAATTTCAAAAATAATAATAAAATAATAATAAAATAATATTAAAAATCCAAAAATTATAAAAAATTCTAAAAACTTGCAAACTAGTTTATTTTAACCTAAATAATCATAAAATCAAAGTGAAATTACCAAAATACCCCTAATGGGCCCTCAAATGGGCCAAATCCAAAATCAGTCAACACAAATGGGCTTTTGGGCCCAAAAAGTCAAACTTGGCCCAATTGACTTGGAAAAGCCCTATCTGACTTAAAATTCAATTCTAAGAACAAAACTCTAAAGGCCCAAAAGCTGAAAATGTGCTTACCACAGCTTATTGAACACAAAGCTTATTCTTATTGGGCTTTTCAGCCCATTAAGCCATAAGCTAATGCCATAAGCTCTAATTTGACACACAACCCTCTTTTAGGATGCTTAAGAGATCTGTCAAAAGAAATTTCCAATAAGCTCACTCAATAAGCCAGAAAATAGAAAAGCAAAAATCCATAAAACGACAAAATAGTCGTTTTTGAGAAATAATGCACCTCAGAAGCTGATTCAACTTGCAAAAGCTTTCAAATGGACTCAATAAGCAATATCAATCAACAAAAATCCAATAAGCATAACCAATAAGCCAGAATAAGCACAAAAGAGCTTATGTAAAAGTCAAAGGAGTTGGTTTTCTAGTCAAACCTAAAAGTCAACCACCCAAATGCTCTAGGATGAACAAATGGGTCAAAATATGAGCACCTATTACAAAAACAAAGTTGTTGCTGGTTGGAATAAGCTATTATAGCTTATTGATAAGCTGACACCAAAATTGCACTATCAGTGGTAACTAGCAGGGGAAAGGAGTTCCCACTGCTTTGACTAATTGACCAAGCTTTTATGAGAGTTCTGGTTTGATTCAATTGGAAACAAAGGCACCCTTGTGATCAGTGAACCAAAAGGAGTCAATAGCAACAATAAAATCACAAAATGATCCACACAATAAGCCACAATAAGCTAAACAGTCACCAGATAAGCACCAGATATGCAAATAAGCAATTAAGCACTTAATAAGCAGTTTCAAGCAAAATAAGCCAACCAAACTTAACCAGATGCATACACAAGCTATATAAACTAACAATAAACACAAAGCAACAAGAATCAAACACTGAATCAAAGAAATCAACAAGATCAAAGCACCAGAAGTTACTGATGAACAATGAACAATATGCAGAAACAATTTGCTGATATACTTGACACTTGATCCAATTTCAAGCCTCAAATCCTTCTACCCTGGTGTGATTAACTATGATTTAGCACTTGTTAGCCCTAGCCTAAGCCTAGATCCAGGTGTCCTCAAAATCCTAGTCAATTTTACCAAGTTATGAAGATTTTATAGCCAATCTAAGAATCAATGTGTTCAAACCCACAAAACCTGCAAATAGATGAACATATGCACCCAAATAACAGATACCAATACTTGCAACCAACAAACAAACACTTAACAAGCCACAAATCCAACTTATGCAGTAATCCCAAACACCCTTTTTAAAACTTGATTTCACAAATTTTCAAAGGCTTATGAAGATTCAACCCACAAATCAGATCACTAACACCTCAATAACATCAAACCAAACCAAATCAACAATAATCAACCACAATAACACAGATTCAAGCAATAATCCACAAAAATCACAAATAATCAGAAACTTAAAGAGAAAATGAAAAGGGAAGAAGATGCAAACCTCCAAGACGTACATCCAGGCCCTGGATTGTTTGAGCTTAGGTACTAGCAAAACAAGTACCAGCTTCCAAGCTGCTAAGAAGAACAAACCACAAGGTGAGATCAAAAATAATGCTAACTTTCTGATTTTTGATGCACAAGCTTTATCACTTAAAACCTTGACTCAAAAACCTTCAAACAAGATAATGGAACTCAGATTTTAGCTTCTCAAACACCAAACTTTTATAAATAACAGATTAGAACTCAAAATTTTAAGAAATTCAAACTTTATTTCATAAAAAGGAATTACAAAGATTAAAAGCTAAAATCTGGAACAAAGGGACTCTCACATGTTGAGGTCTCCTTTTATAGGCAAATTCCTGGCTAAACACTATTCACAAACCCTAGATGTGATTTCTCTATAATGCCCTTGGTCTTTTAGACGTTTTCTTGGTGTGAGCTGTCCAAAATGTATCCAAACCGTTTAAAATAGCTTTGGGGTGAAGCAAGGAATGTGGGCTGTTGATCTTGATACGTGGCAAGCCTTGGATAGGAAGGTATGATGTGATAGGTGGACGGGTGAATGGGTGGGACCCTTTGGTGAGTGGAGATGAGGGTTTTTGGTGTGGGATAGGTTTCTGGGCATGTGAATCAAGCATGTACCTGGGTAATTTGTTTTTTCCCTTTCTTTTAAGTGAAGTGGTAACTGGGTTCTTGGGGTGAATAGTAAACATTTTGATCCGGTTTTGGTGGAGTGGTAGTGTGTTTGGCGCAATTTTGTGTTTAAATGTTTCATATGCACACTTTCAGTCCTTCTTTTTCCTTTCTTTTGTCACTTGCAAGTAAACTTCTATCAGCGCCCATTTCCTTTGTATCAACGTTTCACAACTTGTCATTTTTGGCACAAACTTTCCAAAAAGTGTTTCAAGGGTTGTTTTTGGCACTTTTGCATATTTGAAGGACTGATCTTGGACATTTTTGATCTTCAAAGGTATTCAATGTATCTTTGGCTTGATGAGGGACCATAATTGACAATTTGAAATTGTTGAGGGACTAATCTTGCCATTTCTTCAAAGTTGAGGGACCTTTTGTGTAATTTTGACAAACTTAAGGGACCAAACTTGTAATTATTAATATACAAGGGTTTTAAGTGTCATTTCTTCAATAATTGAGGATCAATCTTGTTTGTCCTCAAGTCTTCAAGGGTATTTGTTGAGAATTCCATGATTAGGGCCCGGTTCTTTGTACGGCCTCGTTTCTCGTGTCCGTTTTTCCTTGTAACTTGTGATCTTTTGTCTTTTTCACGATATCCATACCTAAAATAGACAAGTAAACAAACACAGGCATATATATGGTATTTTATGACATTTTTATGCATTTAAAGCCCGAAAAGAACGATGAGATCATGTATAAATGCCATCTCATCAGCGGAGGATCTTCATCATGTGAAGAATCGCTCGAAAGAGTATCGGCCTCATCGAAATCATCGTATGTAGGCAGATCGGGATACTCAGAAGTAAGGTCATCATAATCATCCGAATCTGAGCTAGACTCATCATCATAAGCATCAAAGACCGGTGGAGAATCATAAATGGGAGAAGCGTCCAAATTGGAGAGAGAGTCATCCACATTATCTTGAAATAGTGGGTTATCATTGCAAGACTCGAATAGAGGATTGTTGTACATGGTAAAATCATCAAGCACATTAATCATATTCAAAGATTCTCGTCCATAGGATTTGCTTGTAAGCTTCCCCATTTTGAACACTTGTGCATCATCCCTGACACTTAAGATTAACTCACCTTCGGCAACATCAACTAGAGCTCGTTCGGTTCTCAAGAATGACCGACCAAGTATTAAAGGAATACAAGGGTCCATTTCATAATCAACAACGACAAAGTCGACCGGGAAAGTAAATGTGCCAACTTTGATGAACACGTCTTCGGCTATACCAATGGGGTAAGCGAGAGTGCGATTTGCAAGTTCAAGAGTCATCTTTGTTGGAGTGAGGTCGGTCAATGATAGTGTTTTCCAAACACTCAATGGCATCAAATTAATACTGGCCCCGAGATCAGCAAGGGCAGTAAATTCTTTAGTTTTTTTGAATACGCAAGGCAACACAAAACGACCGGGATCTCCATGCTTTTCCGGAAGTTCTTTAAGAATAATTGCAGAGCATTTTTCATTCAAGCGTGTGTTGGCGAGCTCAATCAACTTCTCCTTCTTGTTAAGCAATTCCTTAGATGCTTTGACAAATTTCGGCATGTGGACAAGTGCTTCAAGAAAGCTAATGTTGAAGTTCATTTGAGAGATCATCTTCACATAGCGTGACACTTCAGAGTCATCCTTGGTTAGCATTTTGGTCTTGCCTAAACGAGAGGGATAAGGGATATTGGGTTTGGGTGGTGAAGGTGCAGGTGTAGTAGGTAAAGGTTGAGATGTTGAAAATTCCTTCCTGTAGACATCGTTATGGCGAGGCGGAGACGGTAATGGTGCACTAATACTAGGTGTAGGAGGAGTAGGGATAAATGGTGGTGGAGGAGGTGTAGATGATGGGGGTGGGATTGGTTGTCCTACGATGGTGACTCCACTACGGGTAGTAATAGCACTCACATTTGCTCGCGGATTATTGACGGTGTTCGAAGGTAGAGAACTTGAAGTAGAAGGTTGAGCGGCGGGCAAGAAACTAGCCATCATGTTCTTTATATCATTCGTTTGAGTGCTGAAGGAGGATTGAAGATTATCTCGAAGCTCGGATCTTATCTCATTTCCTTGCTTGGTAATATCTCCTTTCAGATAGATAATTTGGCTCTGCAGATTCTTGATTTGCTCACCTTGGGTTCTCATGATTGCTTCAACATCGAGGTTAATGGGTGGGGGTTGTTGAGCGGGTGGTTGATAAGGATTAGAAGCTCTTGGTGGGATTTGGTTGCTTCTAGTGTAGTTGTTGGCGGGGTTTTGGTTTTGAGGAGAAAAACCGGGTGAAAGGTAGTTGTTTGACCAGTAGCTCAGTAGATTTCTATCCCCTTGAGGTCGAGCTTGGTAATTTTCCGGTGAATAATTACCATAAGCTGCATACACATTTTCCGGGGTCCTGGAGTCGAAGGACAATCGGTGTATGAGTGAGGACCGCCGCATGTTTCACAAGGGGTAGCAACCGCTTTAACTTGTTGTTGTTGTTGGTTTGAAGCGAGAAGCGTAATACTTTTGCTCATTTCAGTCAACACGCGTGTGAGTTCGGTCATATCACGGTTTGCTAAAGTAGGGGAAACATTGACTCTCGGGTTGTTCCTTGAAGAAGCGGAGGAATCCCGGTTTTTGTGGTGAGTAGTCATGTTCTCAATTAGCTCTCTACACTCCTCGGGTCTCCTTTTCATGAATGTGCCACCGGCGGCTGCATTAATTGTATCCCGATCACGAAAAGTCAAACCGTTGTAGAAAGTATCTATTAAGGTCACAGGGAGCATGTTGTGGTTTGGACATCTATCGATCAAGACATTATATCTCTCCCAAGCATCAAAAAGAGATTCATCAGGATCTTGCATGAAACCACTGATTTGATTGCGAAGGCTCGTGACCATGGATGGTGGAAAGTAGCGCGACAAAAAGCGTTGAGTCATGTAATCCCAAGTGTGAATTGAATTCTTCGGGAGACGATCAAACCATTTCTCGGCATGATGTGATAAAGTATGTGGGAAGAGTTGTAGGCGAAGTTCATCCATTGTGGCACCGGCGCACTTCATGCTTTGGGTGATTGTAATGAACTTGTCGAGGTGTTTGTTGGCATCATCATCAGGCATTCCTCTAAAAGGATTTGTTTGCACTTGCTGAATCATGTGGTGCTTCAACGAAAATTCAGGAGCGTTGATTTGCATCGGCGCAATCGGTCCTCCTCGTCCAAACATGGTAGGTCGACAAAGCTCCTCCATGGTCCGAAGATCGGGCTGTGGAAGAACATTGTTGTTATTGTTAAGGTGTGGTGGATTATTGTTGTTGTTAACACCTGACATACTTAAATCTTCTCGAGTCTCGGGGTCTTGATAATTGGAAGATCTAGTACGCATACACTTGAAAATGCAAAAGAAAAAGAAACCAAACACGAAGACAATATATATACACAATAAAGATAAAATCTTTTTGGACTTTTGAAATTTTTAATTTTTATGGATTTTTATCAATTTTTAATTTTTATGATTTTTTGAATTTTTTTAAGCAAGAAAAATAACGCTCACAAATGAACGGATCCCAAAAAGCAACGCGTCTCTCACAGAAAACCGTTAATCTTTACGAAAAGAGCCGGCAGCGGCGCCATTTAATACAAGGCTTTTGACACCCCGTATAAAAATTAAGTTCGTTGTGTTGGTCTATTCGAATTGATCCGGTTTAACTATGCGACTCAGTCGTTCTTTGGTGAAACAAATAGTTATGTCGTTGTAGTAATTAAATTGTGCAAGACAATTAAAGTAAATGGTGTTAATTTAAATCTAAGTCTAATTTAAAGTAAATGGTGCAAGTATTAAAAAGCGTGACGTAAATTAAAAGGCACTAAAAGTAAATAACGCAAACTTAAATCTATCTAAGGCAACTTAAAACGCAACTAAAACTTAAACTAAGCAATGCTAAAATAAATCTAAGGCAAATAAACTTAAGGTGCGACTAAGTAAAAAGCGGGAAAAATAAAGTTGAAAATTGAATTTAACCTAAAACTAATAAAATTCGCAATTATATTAAAAAATGAAATAAATTCGCAATTGAAGACAAGATTCTGCAATATTGCGAGATGTGCCATAAATACGCAATAAGGAAAAAGAATAAATTCGCAATCCCCAAAATGGACAAATTCCGCAATTAAGCTAGGCCAAGATTTCGCAATCCCTGAAGATCAAATTCGCAATTGTTGAAGCTATGATTTCGAAATAATTGCGAAATCACACATTTCGCAATACGGGTGAAGTTCAATTTCGTAATCTTAGGAATAGTTCAATTTCGCAATTTGCCAAGGGATTCAAATTCGCAATAATTGCGAATTTGTGAAGAAATTGCGAATTTAATCCAGAAACACCTAAAAACTAGGAAAGCTCAAAAAGTACGAAAATAAGCACAAAAATCTTAACTTTTCAAGGACAATAAGCAAAATAAAAAGACAATAAGCTAAATAAAAACACTAGATCAAAGATAAAACGTATGAAATCAACAAAAACAAGACATGAAAATTAAAAAGACTTAAACTTTTAATAAAACTTTGAAAACACTTAAGTTAAATACCAAATAAGCACATAAGATTGTCAAGCTTATGGCTATTTCGTATGAAAACTTAAAAGGGAAAAGAAAAGAAAAAACTTTTAATCAAATAAGCAAATGGATTAAGCAAAAACTTGCTTAATCCGAAATTGGACCCGAATCAAAAAGAAGAAGAGTAGAATGAGATTGAAAAAAAGTAAACTTGATCAAAGATAAATAAAGATTAAAGCAAGAAAATTAAAAACACTTACTTGGAAATTAAAAGATAATTAAGGTGCAAAACATGTATTTAAATTGACAAGTAATTAAAGGTGCATAAAATAAAGTGGAGAACTAATTTGTCAAATTAGCTAACAAAATGAAAATGAACTACCTAATGACTATATATAGGGGTGGATTAGGAAGCTTCCTCCCCTCCTTCATTTCTTCTTAATTGCACCATTGAGTCCTTCCTTCTTAATCTCTTTGTTAATTGCACCATTAGTCCTTAAGCCTTTGAATCTTCTTTAATCTTGGACTTTAATGACTTATGGCTCGGGATTTCTTTAAACTCGTCTTTTAATTCTTCAATAAATTAGACTTGAGTTTTTCGGCTTTTGATAAACATCCGTCTTTTGACTTTTACTTCGATAAATCTTCAGAATTGGTCTTGGACTTCCGTTCTTTTTCCACTCTTGACTTTTTGACTTCATCTTTCATCTTTTTCTTCAATAAAAGCCCGTAAATGCCGTGTTTTCTCCACTTTTCACAATTTCGTCCTAAATCACAACAAAAACACAAACCACGCATAATTCCGACATAAAAGACATAAAATACACGTTTTGGTCTGGTTATTATTGTAATTAAGTGGTAAAAAGGATGGGTGTTTACACACCTATCACCTTGTAATGTTCTACTTATGAAGTAGACCGGAGTTTGTACCGTGTCCCTATCCGTCATGAGTACCGCACTTATTGCTCCATGTGTGGCTGATAGATACATAATGAGCTCCTCCTTTGGCCGGGTAGCTACTAGCATGGGGAGAGATGCGAGGTGTTGCTTGAGTTGACCAAAGGCTTCCTCAGCTTCCTTTGTCCACCGGAAGTCTCCCTTCTTAATGCACTTCTTGAGTGTTTTGAATAGGGGGAGTGACTTCTCTACGGATTTTGATAAGAACCTGTTTAGCCCGGCCAGCTTCCCATTTAAGGATTGTACCTCTTTTCGTGTCTGAGGGGATGGTAGCTGTATTACTACGTCTGTTTTTTCTGGGAAAGGCTTAATGCCATTGGGATCAATCATATATCCAAGAAACATTCCTTCCGTTGCCCCAAACGTGCATTTCTTTGGATTTAGCTTCATATTAATCCTCCTCAATGTGTCAAACGTCTCTTGGACGTCTCGGAGAAGTGCGTCCTCCGTATGACTTTTTATGACTAAGTCATCCACATAGACCTCCAGATTGCGGCCTATCTGTGAGTCAAAGGCTTTGTCAACAAGTCGCTGGTATATTGCCCCAACGTTCTTTAGTCGGAACGACATTTTTGTATAACAATATACCCCCTGACTAGTATGGAACGTCGTCTTCTCTGCGTCCTCCTCTGCCATCTGGATCTGGTGGTATCCTTTATATGCGTCTAAGAAGCACTTAAAGGGATATCCACATACAGATTCCACCTTCCAGTCAATCTCTGGCAGCAGGTAACAATCCTGCGGACAGGCTTTGTTCAGATCCGTGAAATCCACGCACATGCGCCAGCTTCCATCGTGCTTTTTGACCATGTCTGGGTTGGATAACCACTCGTGGTAGTATACCTCGCGCATGATACCCGCATCCACCAGTTTACGTACCTTATCCAATATCACTTGGTTGCGCTCAGGTGCCTGACCACGCTTCTTTTGCTTTACGGGTGGGTATCCCTGGCGGATCTGGAGCCTATGTTCTGCTATCGCGCACGGTACGCCCGTTATATGCTTAGGCTCCCATGTGAATACATCTAACTTTTCCTTCAAGAGAGAGCACATGGCCCTCTTGCCATTATCCGAGAGCGTTCCCCCAATGGACACCTCTTGTTCCAGGTAATAAGGATGGATTGCCACCTTCCAAATGGGAGGTGGTGATCCGTCCTTGGGGGGAACAGGTGGAGCCGGTGTTGTCACGGCATGACACTCGGATGCTGGTACGATTGTGTTATAGATGGTGACAATTCCTCCTTCCACAGGGAATTTGATCATTCTGTGTGCCGTGGAAGGCACCGCTCGTATGGACAGGATACCCGGTCTGCCTATGATCCCATTGTATGGAGAGTGTAAGCGTATCACCATAAAGTTCATCCACGCCGTGGTGGAGTGCTCTTCGTTCCTAATGGTTATAAGTAGACGCAGTTGTCCTATTGGCTAGATTGTGTCTCCACTAAAACCAATGAGCGGCGCAGTGGCCGGTACCAATTGGCTCCTTATTTCTGGTCGTGACTATACAAAACAGTGTTCGTACAGTACTTCTGCTGATGACCCTCCATCCACATACATGCGACGAACATTATGTGTTCCAATGCTTATCTCAATAGTGAGAGGCGCATCAATCACATCGCTTGCTGTGATGGGAGGGAATGAGATTTCCCTGCCGCGTGAAAATTTTTGACTAATTTTCTGCATCGTGCGGCGCTGTCTGGATTGGATCATGTATATAGTTGAAGGTTTGTCCTTTTGGGGATCCTTCTTGTCATACTTCTTGTTGTCTTTTCCATCCTTACAATCCTTAACCAAATGCTTGAGTTTAAATGACTTGATTAGTGACTCAATGTGCTTCTTGAGCTGAATACATTCCTCCGTACCATGGCCCTTGTCGTTATGGAATTCGCAGAAACGATTTCCTTGGCGACGGTCCAGCGGAGTCGTCATTGGGGGAGGCCTCGGAAAATTAGCCCCTTCCGTCAGCAAGATCTCCCGGTAGGACATCTTTAAAGGGGTAAACTTATCGTCCGGCCATCCTCCCTTGTTTTGGCTCTTGTAATCTGAGCCCCTACCATTGTTTTTGTTGCTTTGACCGCCCGGCTGTCTCCTGGACTGGTCGTTCAACCGGTAGTTGTTTCCTTTCGAAGGATAGGCCGCGGCAACCGCGGTTTCTCCCTCTATGAAGTTTCTGACCCTTTCCATGAGGTCGTCATACCTCTCTGGACGCTTGTCAGTGAGACGTCTGATTAATTCTCTGTCTGTTATGGCATGCATATAGTCGGAAATTTTCAGGAGTTCCGGCATTGTCTTTGTGCGTGTGCACTCGTCATTGAAGCGTTATGTGAAGGCTTCCGTAGACTCGCCCGGCCGTTGCTTGACGGTTTCCAATGAGACCGGGTCCCTATTATACTTCTTCCGCTGAGTATAATTATTCTTGAACGCAGTGCGTAATTCAATGAAGCTATCAATGCTTCGCGGAGGAAGTCCTTCAAACCAGTCACGAGCATTGCCGATCAAGGTTGAATTGAACATTTGGCACCATATAGGCATGGGCCATCGCTCAATTTTTGCCTGCGTATCAAATATCTTGAGGTGGATCATCCGGATCACCAGTTCCATCATAAGTCTTGACACACGCCGACATGCGATGTTTTGTGTCCTCGGAGTAATTCCGTATGCGGAGAGTAAAAGGATCTTCCCTGGGGTCTGCCCATGGACGGGTGAGACTAGGGTCGCAGCACGGTTGGGAAAGATCTTCTGCTTCCGTCTCTCGATAATAAGGACCGCCATAGTACTCCTCATTGTCTGGTGGTGGTGGAGGAGTACGCCTAGGTCGGTGACGCTTGGGCGGATGGTCATCCGAGTCCTCTCCTGATGGACCGGGAGAAGGAGGTGGTGCCCCATCTCTTGGGTGAGGACCGCTCTTTAGAGAAGATATAGGATCCTTCTTCCCGATATTCATCCTATCCCACACACTTGTGCGGCGGTTGGCTATGGCCAGTTCCAGATCTGGTCGTTCGGGTGAACCGTCGGACCTCTCTCCCTCTTCTCGAGACTGCATTAGTTCCTGCATGAGGCGATCCCCTATGCGTTCAAACACATTCCTGGGTTGGGGAGTTTCCTCAAAGAGACTCCGCTCCTGGGGTCGTGCCATTCTTTTCCTTTGATTTTGAGAAGAAGTGCCTGGTCCGGTGTTGCCAAAATTGAGCCTAGATTGGAGGTCCCTCCCTAGATTCAACCTTGACGCATTTCCTTGGACGATCCTCTCAAAGTTCTGCGTGAGAAATCGAGTGAGATCTACCTCGCTAAGTGGTTCAACTTCTACTTCTTCATCGATCGATGGTCTGCGCGGCTCCTTGTTAGGGGGATTGGGCGCACTCCCTGGATCAGGATTGTCCAAGGTCGAAGTAGGTGGTAGAGTGAAGGATTGTAAATCTTGCTTATGTTTTTAGAGAGAGAAAGAGATAGAGAGATGGTGGATTACACACACACTTAGAGAGAGAAACCAATGTTTACTATGTGTAAATAATGAAACCACACCACCCTCTCCATCAAAGGAGAGGGTTTATATACCAAGCCCATATGATGGGCTTGGGCTTGCATTGGGCCGTCGGCCTACATATGTTGTAGGCTTGGCTTGGCCTTGTTTGTTTAATATTAAGTTAACTAAACTACGAGCTATTACATATACTATTGTTGGAGTGACCGATCCTTCTTAATACGTAAAACGTATTTCCAACAATCTCCCCCTAAGGGAGGTCACTCCAAACAATGGCGTCACCCGAGTTACAATAATAAAATAAACCTAGCATACTATGCTTGTCTTGAGCTCGTAGTCTTCGTTTTTCTTTTTCTTTTTCTTTTCTGGTGAACATGCTGATGTGATCTTTGATATCAATCTTGTGAATTAATCTCTTGCCTTGATCTCGTGCATCCATCACTTGTGATCTTCGCCTCTTCGTGACGCCATGTCCCACATACTTATACCTTCGTAATTCTTGAAAGCTTTAGAGTTTGATACAGCGGAAGACTTAACTTTTAGGCTTTCTTGAATTAAATGAGATATTAAGTGCATAAAGTATAAGCATGCGGGGACGACTTCTTCTTGGATCCCGCAACGCCACCGTCTTCAAATGCCGCAACATAAGTAGACACGAACGAAATGGCTTTGAACATTTCATTCTAATTTGGTAGCATTTTACCTCCGGTCGGTGAAGACCGTTGCACGATATTAGATATCGTACCTGTGACGGATAGTTTCAGTTAAGTAACTTCCTGACAGGATTTCGCGGGTAAACCCGTTCTCTTTATTCGACCGTCCAAAGCTGACTGCGAACATAAAGAGTGAATCATTTGGATAATAATATCCGCATGATTTGAAGCCGTCAATTCATGTTCCTGGAACAAGTGAAATTCAATTAAGAACCGCACCATCGTTGCTTTCCAGTTGTCACGAGCTTGATTCGTATAGAATCTTGCAAGTTACCTACCAAGTGCTGTTTGAGGTTAACACTAGAAGGATTTCCACTCATCACTGTGAACACTAAGGTATCACTCTGAGTGTTCTGGCAAGATCACTAAGATATTGCGTAGAGGCCTGGAACGTGTTTAAATTCAGTTAAGAATTAAACAGCTGTTGCTTTCCAGTTATCACAAGTTTGATTCATAAAGAATCGCACAAGTCACCTACCATGAGCTTTTTGATATTCGCTCAAGAAGGATTTCCATCTTCATTGTAAATTCTTTCGTATTACTCGGATGTTCAGGCAAGATCATGAAGATTTTGCGTAGGACTCTTAAATTCTTTCTTACTTTTCACAGTGTGTGAAGAAGCAAGGAAATATGAAAGTCTGTCCTAATGAGATATTTGATGATCTCAATGGCTCTAGACTCGATCGTGCATTTTTTATTTTAGTGATCGGAGGCTGGAGAGGAGTGCCACCTTTTCAATACCAATTTATTCGGAGTGAATAAATCAATAGATAACGTGTTGTCTCCGTGTGATTAAAACAAATATCTTTTAAGAGATATCTGAGTTAGCTGGGATGGGTTGTGCATTGCATCACTGGGTCCATGATGTCTGTCTTCAATATCGAGAATCATTAAAATGATCTCAATAGCATATGTGTTGACCCGGTTTCTGCCTAAGTTGTAAGGAGGACTTCTTTCTTTACACCCTTTATCTTTACAATTCTTTTTCATTCTTCAACCCCTTCAATGCTTACCAATACGTCATCACTAGCACCTTGTTGTGATTGTTCCAGTGCTAACTTAAGTACTTGGTCGACATTCAGCTACGTTCACAATCTTTCTCCACCTTTCCTAAGGACTACTATTTCTAGCTATGGAATGTCCTTGGGAAGATTCCTCCGGTTCTAGAAGAATCATTGGACTTAACCTATCCTATCATCCTTATGTCACCACAATCTTCATCGTCGTGAAATAAATGGGTTTTGGGTAAGTATATGTCACCATGAAAATCCATTTTGATATGCAAATCCGTTTTGCTCCCCCTTAACATATGCCACGATATTCGAAAACATTTCGTGTGGAGTCCAATGATCGTTAGACTCAATGGTTATGAACCATTATATCTAGGTTGATCATCATTCATATGATAACATAACGGAATAAGAACAATGATCATAACAAGGTGTTTGGACACAAAGAACACGAATTAAAACAAATGGGTTGCTCATTATATTAATAACAAACAACCACTAGACGTGTATACATTGAATCCCACGTCTAGTGCGACACACACTTTAGGTTTACATTGTGAATGAATGAGATAAATAAAACCTAAGACTCTTGTTCCTTTTATAGTGGAAGGAACAGAATCTACAAGAGATCAAATCAAATAAACATCTAAATATTCTATTTAGATAAACTATATATTGTGTATATCATAAATAATATACTCAATATATTCCCTAAATAGGATTCTCCATCAAATCTTCAATATCCATCAGCGTTTGACTTTTTGACTGCGTTTGACTTTTGTTGACTTTCTGTCAACGCCTGAATTGCTCTTGTCAACGCCAAGATTGCTCTTGTCAACGCTTGAACATATTACTTGATATTTTCTTCGATTTTGAGTTTCTGCCACATCAACTTTTTGACCCAACAATCTTCCCCTAGTTGATATCGGCAAAACTCTATGTGTATCTCTTGTAAGTTGTACATGATCTTCAAATTGCTTCCCCTCAAGTGTAGCATGTATTTTCTTCCCCTTTTTGTCACATCAACAAGGAAGTAAACAATGTATGCAATCTTGAAAATTCTCCAAATGTAGGCTCTGTGTAATGATCTTGAAGAACAATTAATAAAGTATTCTTGATGTAGAAGTAGAATAACCCAACCTTGTGTTCCATGTCTTGTAGAATGTAATGAAGTGTGTTGCAGATACAAAAATCCTCATCCTTTGTGAGACACTGAGCACGATAATGTAACTCCTTCAAGTGATAGAAAATATGTGCATAGAGAACCATAAGAAAAATCACATATTTCTAGATCTTGTATCACTTCATCAGTAACAATGTAAGCACAAACAAGTTACCTTAAAAGTCCATGACTGGAAGTGCATGACTTTAAGATATGATAGAACACAAACTCGCGAAAATCTTCTTCAATCATCAAACTTACCATAAGAATTCTTCCCCTTAAGCTAACACTTCTTCATGACGAATTTTAATAGAATAACATCGTCATACCATATGTAAAAGATCAAATGTGGATAACTCTTTCACAAGGCTATCCCGATTACATAGTTTAAATATCCATCAAATTCGCACGAATAGTTGCCAACTCGCATTAAGATCATTAATTCCTTTCAAAATATCCGAGCCATAAATATCATCATGATATTCTAAATAAAACGGAGATTCCATGTACTTTCGTGTGTATAATCCTCCTTTTTGTGTGCTTAAAACGTACCTATTTTTTCAAACAGCAGCAAACAGTGTGTTGTCCAATATCCAATTCTGTCCAATATCTTCATCAGATGCATTGTCTAATATCGGACAACACTTATCAGCGTTGAAATAGCATATATCGGACAACACTGTCAACTCTATCAGTGTTGACTTATTCCTTGTCAGCGTCACAATAACAAACGTCAGCGTTTCAGCAAAACCTCATCAGCGTCGACCAAAAATTTTGTCAACGGCTAAATTAAGTCCCATCAGCGTTGAAAATATAACAGTGGCCTCCAACCGTGTGAACACACATAAGTTTACTCGTGTGAACACAAATAATTTCCACCAATAAGAATTAAAGTACCTTGTGAACACACTTGATGCATTCGTGTGAACACATAAACCTCCACCAATGGGAACGAGGGACTCACGGGAATACCATAAACTAGCATGTAGAGGATTCAAAGTTTATATAACGAATATCATATGGCCGTGTGAACACAAATAAGTCATCCAATCAGAATTCGCATACTGTGTGAACACACAATTATATAACCGTGTGAATGCAATGTATTGACCAATTAGGATTGAATGACCGTGTGAACGCTCCATCACTAAACAATCGTGTGAACATAGATAGCCATATAAACGCAAGATATAACCAATCAGAATAGAATGATTGTCTTATCCCACGTGAGAACCAAACTTTAGGACTATGCAATAGCAGCTCACGTTCACAGATGTAAACTTTCTTCACGTCCTATTACGTTAACATCAGCAATGATTATTCTAGGGTTTATTCATAAAACCCTAAAATCGAATCTTAGATCTAGGGTTTTGGATGAAACCCTAAAACTTTATCACCTCCAATTCGTCATAAAACATCAGATCTTCTGTTATATGTAATGATCTAGGGTTTTCAGAAACCCTAAATCATGATTTCATGTGAATATAAAAATCTGAAAATCACCTCTGCTGCCTACTTTGACGCCTAATAACTTTTGCCTGGGGATAAAACTCGACAATCCCTCCGGTGGATGTTTAGATCTATGTATGTAGAACACACATATAAAATTTCGTGACGATCCAACGGTTCAATCAAAAGTTATGCCCTTCTGAATACTGCTGCGCACACAAAAACGTCCAGAAAAACCCTAGACGGATTTTTCTTCTTTTTACCATACACGAACACCTCGTCGGACCTAGATATCAAGAGCCTTAGGCTCTGATACCAATTGTGGAGTCCAATGATCGTTAGACTCAATGGTTATGAACCATTATATCTAGGTTGATCATCATTCATATGATAACATAGCGGAATAAGAACAATGATCATAACAAGGTGTTTGGACACAAAGAACACGAATTAAAACAAATGGGTTGCTCATTATATTAATAACAAACAACCACTAGACGTGTATACATTGAATCCTACGTCTAGTGCGACACACACTTTAGGTTTACATTGTGAATGAATGAGATAAATAAAACCTAAGACTCTTGTTCCTTTTATAGTGGAAGGAACAGAATCTACAAGAGATCAAATCAAATAAACATCTAAATATTCTATTTAGATAAACTATATATTGTGTATATCATAAATAATATACTCAATATATTCCCTAAATAGGATTCTCCATCAAATCTTCAATATCCATCAGCGTTTGACTTTTTGACTGCGTTTGACTTTTGTTGACTTTCTGTCAACGCCTGAATTGCTCTTGTCAACGCCCAGATTGCTCTTGTCAACGCTTGAACATATTACTTGATATTTTCTTCGATTTTGAGTTTCTGCCACATCAACTTTTTGACCCAACATTTCGCACATGTCGGGATGAGCCAGCACATTAAGTCAAACCATTTGTGATAATATCCCATATTAAATCACATTTTCTCCCCCATATTAAAAATATTAACCCAATCGATGTTTTTAATATCAATTGATTTAATGAAGTTTTAACAAAGGTTTTAGGAAGAAAAATGCAAGTCCATTTCATCTTCATGATATCAAATGTATGAGATATGATATCGATTTGTAACAAGATCACATATTCACCATATTAAAAAGAATTGACAAGGTTGGACCTGATAGATGAGAACATCATATGATGAGATCAAATGGTTCTTGTCAGCATATGTTGGTCGCCTCGTCACGTCTGAAGTCATCTCTTGACACCACATGTACGATTGGTATTGTTGTCTTGACACCAACTTGTGAACTTGGCACGTTCGGCATCGAAGAGTCTGAATGCTTGACAATTGCTCCCCCTCAATTGCTGACCCGTGTTCTATTGAAAGAGTTGTAGTCGTCGGTTGAGTAGTCGCATCGTCGAGTATGTAGATACCAATTGTAGATAACATGGTTGTAGAGATGATAGCTTCATAAAAACAAGACTTCTCTTGTTTTAACAAATAAATGCACTGAAATGTACATAGATTTGTGTTAGACCAAGTTATAAAGTAAACTTGATCCCTTACAAGGTTTTAAAGTAAACCTTGCCCGAGAAAATTAATTCCCGTTGTGAGCCAAAGCTTTCATAAGAAATACTTGACTTTAATATGAAAACCGGGTTGCAGTCTGAAATAACTACAAGCCATAAGGGCATGTTTTATGAAATATTTACAACTTTTGTACGAACTCTATTTATGGCGCCGTGTCAATATTAATCAACATTTCTAAGGCTGTAAATATTATCGTACCAAAAGACATACCTTTGAAAGATAAAGTAAAAATATTTTTGGATTTTTATGAATTTTTCAATTTTTATGGTTTTTATATGGTTTTATATTTTTGTATTTTGCTTTTGTGGATAAAAAATATAAACAATATATACAGATGATCACCAAGGATACAAAGAATAGTTTTACCAAGACTATTCTTTCGCTTCATCTGCTAGTTCCTTTAGAGTCTCAGGCGAGAAGGTTCTCATTCCTAGCTTGTCGGCCAAAAATTCAATTCGAGCGCGATCTAAAGCCTTCGTGAAAATATCCGCCAATTGATACTCAGATCGGACAAAGTAAAGCTCGATTACTCCATTTTCCACTTGCTCCTTGATGAAGTGGTAGCGAATGTCAATATGCTTCGACCGGGAGAATTGAACGTTGTTGCAGCATAAGGCAATTGCACTTTTGTTGTCGCAGTACATCGGAATCTTGTTGAAACCTAGACCATAGTCGGTTAATTGCGATCTCATCCAAAGAATTTGAGCACAGCAACCGGACATAGCTATGTATTCTGCTTCCGTACTTGAAATTGCAGCGCTTTTCTGCCTTTTCGATGCCCAACTGATTAATCGATCTCCTAGTAGTTGCAATGTTCCACTCGTGCTACGCCTTGTATCTTGACAACCCGCGTGATCCGCATCTGCATATGCCATTAGTGCAATAGAAGAGTCCTTCGAATACCAAATTCCCCGATTAATGGTTCCTTTAAGATATCGAAAGATCATTTTAACAGTAGCTAAGTGTAATTCAGTAGGCCTAGTTTGATACCTGGCACACATACATATAGCAAACTGAAGATCAGGTCGACTGGCTGTGATATACAGAAGAGTACCGATCATTCCACGATAAAGTGTCGGATCAACGGCAACTCCATGTGGATCTGCATCAAGCTTAGATTTCTCCACCATTGGAGTGTCCACGGGGTCGCAAGATTCCATCTTATATTTCTTAAGCGATTCAAGGGCATATTTGGATTGATTAATAAAGATGCCTCTGGGACTCTAAGATATCTGAAGACCTAAGAAGAATGATACGTTGCCCATCATTGACATCTTAAACTTGGAAGACATGAGTGTCCCAAACTCGTCGGATAAGGTTTGGGTCGTGGCAGCAAATATAATATCATCAACATATATTTGTACCATTATCATATCTTTACCTCGTTTCTGAATGAACAGCGTGGGATCCACCTTGCCTTTAGTGAAGCCTTGCGTAATGAGGAATTGTGACAAAAGATCATACCATGCGCGAGGAGCTTGCTTCAACCCATAGAGAGCCTTCTTAAGCTTGTACACATGATTAGGATAATTAGGATTCACAAAACCATCCGGTTGTTGAACATAGACCTCTTCCTTGAGTTCACCATTAAGAAATGCCGTCTTCACATCCATCTGATAGACGATCATATTCATATGGGCTGCATAAGCGAGGAATAGTCGAATAGCTTCCAAACGGGCAACAGGTGCAAAGGATTCCATAAAGTCGACGCCCAATAATTGCTTGTATCCACGAGCTACTAGTCGAGCTTTGTTTTTCAATATTCCGCCTAACTCATCGAGTTTCACCTTGTAAACCCATTTCAAAGTGAGTAACTGCACTTGATCCGGGCATGAGACAAGTTCCCATACTTCAAGACGTATAAACTCATTAAGTTCTTCTTGCATAGCTTCTATCCAACAGGATTGAGTAAAAGCTTCTTTCCATGTCTTAGGTTCAACTTCAGTGAGAAAAGCATCAAAGTGACAAAACATTGCACTTTCTTGTAACTGACTTCGTGTGGATACCGGACGATTAGGGTCACCAATAATAGAATCTATAGGATGATCCTTTGTCCACTTGCTGTCATGTTCACGAATCCGTGGATTGGAGTAAACTGTAGAAGGAGCTTCCTCTGTGGTGGACGACCCGGCTTGATTAGGGTCGGGAATAGGTACACCAAAGAATGGAAGTTCATGCATTTGAGCGAATTCCAAATCGTGATCATCATCATCCTCTTCATCATCAATAAGCATGACGTGGGTAGTTGTTACATGTGTTGGTTGAGAATTACTTGTGGATGGTATATCTTGACCAATTGTAGGTGCAGATGTATCTGATTGTGCTTCGGTTGCTGGAGCGACAACTTCGGTTACCGGAGCTATTACCTCAGGTTCTGGAGCAACAATAGTTGGAGGAGTAAAGAATTCATCAAAGAACGGTTGAAACAACGTATCCCATTCAGTCCTAGAAGGTGGTGTAAATGATGATGAAGTAGGGTTGTTTGGGACAAGACCAGAACTAATGTTACTGGGTCCCATTTCATGAAGTGCGGGTTCAGAGCTGCTTTGCTCAGAAGCCATTGCTGTCAGCTCATCAAAATCAACATTCATAGTTTCAAGGATTTTGCGAGAGTTACGGTTGTAGATTCGGAATGCCTTCTTTGCGGGTGCGTAACCAATGAAAATACCAATATCAGCCTTTGGTTGAAGTTTTCCCAAATTGTCACCATCATTATTTGGATAGCAAAGAGAACCAAATACATGAAGATATGATAAATCTGGTACTTTTCCATGGAGAAGCTCATAAGGTGTTTTACCATGGCGTTTACGAATTAGTGACCGGTTTTGGGTGTACACTGCTGTAGATACTGCTTCTGCCCATAAAAACAATGGAGCCTTTGCGTAAATTAACATCGTTCGAGCAGCTTCCATAAGTGTGCGATTTCGCCTTTCAACGACACCGTTTTGTTGTGGAGTGCGTGCAACGGATGTTTCATGAGAGATACCAACTTCTTCATAATAATCACGCAAGATTTGATTCACAAATTCGGTTCCATTATCTGTACGAATGCGTCGGACAGTAGTGTTGAGACGCACTTGAATCATCTTGAGAAATCTGATGATGAATTTAGGTGCCTCATTTTTTGCTTTATGAAATTTCACCCATGTAAACCGAGAGTAATCATCGACAATGACGAGGATGTACTTTTTGCCACTAAGACTTTCAACACGCATTGGCCCACAAAGATCCATATGCAAAAGATAAAGTTTCTCTTGGTTGGTGTCCTCCGTCTTGGGTTTGTAAGATTTCTTAGTGCTTTTCCCCATTGTACACGTGGAACACAAATGATACTTGTGAAATGAAAGTTTAGGAAGACCACGAACAAGTTCGTTTTTCGCCAAGTGATTAATAGCGTCAAAGTTAAGATGAGATAACCGTCGATGCCATAACCATGACTTAGTCTTCGATGCTTTGGAGAGAAGACATACGGGAGAAGCGGCCATCATGACTTGTAGAGACAAAGTATACAAATTATTCCCTCGAGTACCTTTCAATAAATCAACCCCTTCCAAATTACGAATGAAGCAGGTATGCTCTCGGAAAGCAACTTCTAGGTTTGCATCACAAAATTGTCCCACAGAAAATAAGTTGTGACCAAGACCTTCCACGTAATACACTCTTGAAATTATAACATTCCCAATATGATATTCACCATAACCCATTATCTTAGCAATATGATCATTTCCAAATCGAACCGTACCAAGAAACTTGCTGATGAAATTTCTGAGCTGAGAGCGATCTCCGGTCATATGCTTGGAGCAACCAGTGTCCAAATACCAGAGAACAATTTAGACCACCTGTTTTCAATCACAACAGTAGACAATGCATTGGAAACTATTGGTTCCGGAGTGTTAGCAGATACAGATATGTTATTATCAGAATTGCTAACATTTTTGTTATCCTTAGATTTCCTACATTTTCTAATGTGAGTTTTAGCAGTTACAAGTTTTACTATTCCAATTTTCTGAGGTTTTGGAGTATTAGCGGGCACTATAGTGGGAGTAGACCTATTTAAAGGGCACTTTGTTCCTACAGTAGTGGTGGTGTTCCTAGTTAAAGGACACGCTTGTGTTTTGGTAGCCTTGGTACTCCTAGTTAAAGGGCACGCTTTCTTCGCTTTAGTGGGAGTGATCCTAGTCAAAGGGCACGTATTTCCTACTATAGTGAAAGTTCTACCAGTGGGGCGCCACATCCAACCAACTTGGGTTAACACTTTCCCAGTCGGTTTCCATTCTAATCCATTTTTCCGGGCATACATCTCATTCACATGGTCAATAAGGCAAGAATCATGACGACTAGAAAACATACATTCATTGCAATTCCAACATTTCAAATTAGAATTCACAGTAGGCTTAGAACGCTGCACAAGCACAGAGCCTTTAGGTTTAGCTACATGATTCTTTTTATTCAAAACAGAAATAACATTCCTAGGATGGGGTTCTACTTTCGTCTTCACTTGACTACTAGATGGGGGCAAGATCCTATCATTCTTCTTGTTTCTCTTAAGCTTAGATCTTTGAGCCTTAGTAGTGGTGCTTACTCCTGTAGAAGGCAACACGGGAATATTAGAAGCTGGTTTTGATTCCGCCTTATCTTTAGTGACCAAAGTTTGAGATGGTTTAGTCCTAGGGCCCTTGTTAAGTGGTGTGACGGCTATAAGGTTCCTTTTGATTGCACTAGAGGACGATGCTGAGATAGTGGCTGCGTTATCCACAACATTCTTACCTTTTAGAGTACGAAGTGTTTCCTTTAACTCAGCCAAGACCAGATTCTTATCACAAATTTGTTCCCTCAAATCAGATATTTCCATCGACTTTCGATTCAATTGTTCAATCAATGATTGATTCTGTGCAGTGGTTCAACACATGCGGGCTGTACTGAATCGAAGAGTCGTGTATTTTTTTGTTTTAAGTTATCAACTTTGGACAAAATCTTGGAAACTCGATTATCTAGATCAAGTCTAAAGTTCTCAGCGGCCTCAAGTATGTTCACACAGTTAAGCTCCTTAGATTTCTCTATGTCTATCGGCAGACTTAGCAACCTTGTCACTTGGCTGACGCTGTTTTGATTGTAAATTCAAGCGAAAATTCTTTTCAAAGTTTGCATCATCGATATTAACACCTTCGAATGAAGTTTCAAAGATTTCTTGAATAAATTGTTGCTTGCATTCAAGCGAAATACAATGTGTTTGAATCTCATCAAAACGTTTTGAAAGCGATGAATATGAATCTTGAAGCTTTAAAAATTCAGCGTCAGATTCGTGACAAGTATTATCTACCACATTTTCCACAGATTCAACATTATGCACAATAGAATCATTATCAACACTTTTATTCACACAAACAGAAACTATATCATGAGACATCACTTGATGCAAAAGCAGATCATTATGGCGTGAAACCCGTTCTATTTCAAGTCAACTGTTTTCATAAGTATCTTCCATTTCATTGAAAACACGTCTAACTTCTTCAATTTCCCAAAACAAATCTTGATCAATATTACGAAGACAAGCTTTAACATTGTTTACAAACGGAACAATTTCATCTCGAAACGCAGCTCTAGTGTGCTCAAAGTTCCATTCACCTTCCGTTATGGCCGTGGCCGTCGTACGGTCCAAAATGACCTTGTCAAAATCGGCTAAGTGTTGGTGAACCGTATTTAAGTTAACGGACGCCTTACTTACCGGTGGAATTAACTTCGTTAAATCCTTTTTGACGAGTGTAGGAGACGTACTAGGAAGGTTTTCATTTGACAAACTTTGGGGCACAAGAACTGTTAATTCTGCTAATTCCTTTTGTAAGCGAATGCGTGTCTTTTTAGAAAATTGATCTTTGTTATGTTGATCATAATCAGTTGTATGGAATTTTGAAAGCATTTTAGAATGAGTTTCATCCCCAAGTGACTGTGTCTCTTCAGAACTACGAACAAACGGTGCTTCTTTCGATTTGCCAATTATGGTCATATCATAAAGGCCGGGAATATATTCCTGAGCTTTTTTTGCATAACCGGGATTAGGTGGTAAATCTTGAAGACCCTTAAGTTCGAATTCTTTAAATGATTTAGTTAAAAGATGAACCTTTTATGTGGAAGCGTATTGTTTTAAAAGCTGTTGTTCTTTGAATTTAAGAAGTTTGGTAGCATTAATTTCCGATTCAACCTTTTTAGACTCGAGAGTTTCGAAATCTATTTTAAGTTTCTGAAAATCATTGACAATCGACTCTTTTTCTTTTAATTCATTGGAAAGATTAGCTTTTAATGATTCTATTTCTTTCAAGTGTTCAATCTTTTCAAAACGAAATTGGTCAAATTCAGAACATGTTATTTTCTCTTCTTGAGGGACCATTTCAAAAGTTTTGATCTTTTCTTTATGCAATGCAAGCTCAGTAGTTAGGGTGGAATTTGTATCTACGGATTGTCTGAGGGCTATATGCATTTGATCAATAATATGTTTAGGCACCATTACCAAATCATGTTGAGCATAAGATTCCATACCCGTCGTAGCATTTGGTTGAGGTGCACTCAAATGTGTAGGTTTGGGTACCACATCATTTGAGTTACTAGTTCCCGAATGCTGTTCGAGGTTGTCATTTTCATGCCCAACTTGATGTTGGTTATCATCAATATTGTTAGATGTGGTTGGTACCTCACTGATGATATCAGAACCGTAGTGAGAGAGATTAGCAACGAGAGCAGCTTGGGCAGAGTGAATGTCATCACAATCCGAATCGTATGCATCAAGATCGTCCGCTTGATAAGCTGCATTAGAAGTGGAAACAACTGCAATGCCTTCAGTATCTGCTACCCCTGGGTCTGCAAGAAATGCCAACTCCTCTGAATCCAAAATCTTCCCCTTAGACTGAGCATCAACCAAATACATCTTCTCACGAAACCATGCATCATCCCTCCTCCTTTTCGGCTGAGTGCATTCCCTAGCCATATGACCTTATCCTCGGCAATTGTAGCAAGTCACAACCTTCTTAGGACCAATAGGACTCCCATTTCCACTAGCTTGAGAATTCACAGCTTGATTGTTCCCAGTCCTTGTAGGAGGTCCATATGAATTTTGCCTTCCCTGAATAGGTTGCACCGTCACTTGACCATCTTGAACAGTGGCTTGTTGTCGAGTATTTGAAGAGGTGCGGAGCTGATTGTTTGTTGTTGGAAATCCTCTAGTTGCAACAAGTTTTGACAAGTAAGCAGTGAGATGGTTTAGTACATCAGCTGGCGTATCATTTGGAGTAAAGACCGGTGCTTGGATTGGTGGAAGTTCATTAGAGTAGAAAGCTTACGCTGGTTGTGCTTCTATTGGAAATTATCCTTGCTGAGGAGTATAGCCCAATGGAGAAGTGTTGGCTTGTGATAGTGATGTCTGATATGGTGGTTGCTGTTGAAAAGATTGTTGATGAACACTTTGTTGATATTCTTGCTGTGGCATCATTGGTGGTTGATAAGATGGTTGTTGTGGTTGCTGATAGATGTGTGGTGGTGGCTGCTGCAAGTATGATGGTTGTTGATAACTATAAGCCATGTTTGGTTGAGAAGCATACATTTCAAGTGGATCATGAAATTGAGGTGTAGACAACCGAGCCTCGATCACATGGCATTCGTGTTGTTGAAGAAAAGCTTGAAGTTGATCCACATTGGTGTTATGCAAGTCCTTAGCCAATTTAACATCCGTCACGTATTTTTTCCATTCTGGAGGAAGAGTGTTCAAATACTTGGTGTTCAATTGAAAGGTAGGAATTGCCATGCCATAGATATTGAGCTCATTCAACAATAGGGTAAATCTCAGATAGTAGTCATTGAGAGTCTCCCCTGGCACATAGGCAAACTTATCAAAAGTATCATAAAGCTTACACTCTCGTTCTTGTTTAGTTAACGAGGTGCCTTGCATTAGAACACGAATTCTATCCCATAACTCTTTGGCAACTTTATGTTTGCTGACGAGTTTGTAGACATCTGGAGGAAGGGCTTGGAGAATGATGTTTGTAGCATACTTATCACATTTATCTTGAATCTTCATATCTCCAGTCAACTCACCCGTTGTGCGAGGACGAGTAGTCGTACCTTCCGTCACTGTACCATAATCTAATGGTCCATTGAGCACCGATGCCCAAATTAGATGTCCATTCTCCTTGTTCAACATATAAAGTTCCATTCGGGAAGCCCAGTCCTCATACATAGTCTTCACCAACATTGGTGGACGATTATCCGTACCCGAGAGGATGGACTTATCCGTAAGAGATGTGTACTCCATTTCAATAAGTGAAGATTTACAAAGTTGATCGATCAATGAAAGAAAGTAAATGTGTTTGTTTTTGAAAAAAATGTTGGATCGTACTCAGATCGTGGTTGTGATCGCACTCAGATCGTGGTTGTGATCGTACTCAGATCGTGGTGATGATCGCACTCAGATCGTGGTTGTGATCGTACTCAGATCGTGGTGATGATCGCACTCAGATCGCAGTGATGATCGTACTTAGATCGGACTCCCAGATCGTAACAAGTGATCGGACTATGGATCGCAACGAGAGATCGTACTGAATAAACTTACCTTGATCGTAGTATGGATCGTAGTGAGCTATCGTAGTCAAGATCGCAACTTGGATCGCGCTACCGATCGCAGTTAGATCGCAACACCAGATCGTGATGATGGATCGCAAGTAGAAACCCCCAGGGTTTATGCAATCGCAACTTCAGATCGTACTATGGATTCCCTTTTTCCTTGTTTCTCGGACAGTACACGAACACCAAAAAATTCAAGATTCTAGGCCAAAAAATGAATCAAACAACCAAAAATTTTTGTGTTTTTAACCCAAATAACAATACCAAATCACTATAACAAGTAATAAGATGAAGTAAATCAAGATTAACCCATAAAAACACAAAAAAAATTTGGTTCGTGTGAAAAAGGATCAAAAATGGAGAGAATCAAGAACACAAACACACGAACTAAACAATCATCCCATGGCTCTCTGATACCATTTGAAGGATTGTAAATCTTGCTTATATTTTTAGAGAGAGAAAGAGATAGAGAGATGGTGGATTACACACACACTTAGAGAGAGAAACCAATGTTTACTATGTGTAAATAATGAAACCACACCACCCTCTCCATCAAAGGAGAGGGTTTATATACCAAGCCCATATGATGGGCTTGGCCTTGCATTGGGCCGCCGGCCTACACATGTTGTAGGCTTGGCTTGGCCTTGTTTGTTTAATATTAAGTTAACTAAACTACGAGCTATTACATATACTATTGTTGGAGTGACCGATCCTTCTTAATACGTAAAACGTATTTCCAACATAGAGTTATGGAAATCGTGTTTGGTCGACCTGCTTGATGATTAGGGGATCGAGTGGGAATGAGTATCCCTTCCCCTTGGGACTTCCGATTTCCAGGATTTGTGTTCCTGGGGTTGCCTTGCGGATGTCCCTTCGTCATTGAGAATTCAAGATGATATTTCGCTCTAGCTTAGTGTAATTGTCCCACGGATGGCGCCAACTTGTTGATACAAAAGTTGGGTGATCCTTGCTAAACCCGAATTAGGCTTAATTCGGGTTGGCTGGACTCCGGCTCCTGCACCAAGTGAATTGTATGGTTGGGATCCTGCACACTAAACAACACGCGTTAGGCTTACCGTGGGAATGTTTCCCACGATTAGACTTTGGCGTGAGAGTAAGTAATCGGTTAGGGTTATAGGAATCGGATGAGAGTTTGAGAATGTAGAATGTAATACCTTTGTGGAACCCTTAGGGGTTTCTTATATAGGCAGTGAAACCCTAATGGGCTGTCACTGATGCTTTGGCCCCAAGGAAAGGATAAGTATCAGAATTAGATTGATTGTTATCTTCTAATTATGGTGAGTTAATATCCTCTTCTTTGGGGTAAATCCTATTCATAGACAGAATATGATTCTGTCTAACCCTGTACCGGTCATGCCGGGCCGTGGGCTGCACACGTGTGTGCGGTTACTGTTCACCTAAGCCCATAAACTTAAATAACATTACTCCAACCCATTCGTGATGGGCCGGATACGGGTAGTACCCGTGGGTCGGGCTTATGACCCGGCTGGGGACTATACGTCATCAGTTGATGTTGCTTGGGTAGGAAGTTGCAAAGAATCTGCTTCATTTGAGGCGGTGTTGGGGCATAAGTTACGTAGAAAAGAAGTACTTAAAATGATGAAAATCAAAGAAGATACCAAGAATAAAGAAGTGTGCATCCCTAGTGAGATGCTGAAAGGGTCATGCATCTACTGTTGGTGGTTCCAAAATTTGCACAGATTTCGACGTCTAAAGGAGGAAGTCTTTCATTTCAAGGCTTGTCGGAAAATGGTATTGTCGAACTAATTGGATCCGAAGAGGAAGAAGGTCGCTCAAAGAATAATGGACACCCATTATCGCTTCTTAGGAGATGATAAACATAACCCTACAAAATACACCCATTGAGAGTTGGTCATGTCTTTTATGCTTAGGTTTGTCTTCCTCGTAGTGTTAAGAAATGTGGGTTAAGAAGATAAGGCATCCTCTTACTAAGTATTTATGGACTTTGGCACACGAAATGATATTAATTCTAGCGTCGATAAAGTCCGAGTTACTGTCTCCTCGAATGATTGAGGTTTCATTCCCTCATGGGAGATGAACCAACTTAATTTTCTGTGACACCTAAATGGGTCAAATGAAACGGAAGTGGGTATTCTCGAAAAGGATTTAAAATGCAGCGGAAAAGAACACTCCCAGAAAGGGGTCAGATGCAGCGGAAAGTAGATACCTTAAAAAGGTTTGAATGCAGCGGAAAATGGACACCCCCAACGGGGTCAACTACAGCGGAAGTGATATTTGGGTTAAGGATAAGCCAAAAATCAAGAGCATAATGCTATGATCCAAAATAGATGAATACGAGTCTTCTTAGGTTTCTAGATGGTGATGTAATAACATCAATTATGAGTTATCTTAATGATAAGATACTATTGGAGGAAATCACGAGTCAAAAGGGATACGCACATAGTCGGATACATAAATTAATATCAATAATGAGTCATGTCGAATACATTTAAACCCATGTGATTATAAATTTCTATTTACATCGACAAGCGTCCTCATCCATGTAAGGTGAAATTTATAACTCCATTCGGTGACCTATGATTTCTTTATTCAAACGAACAAGCGTCTTTACGCGTTTCAATAATGATTTCATAGCCCACCTTACCTAAAAATCCCGGCAAGGCTTATTATTTAAAATATAATATCTATGAAACAGATATTATTAAGATACTTTACAGCCTGTTTATTTATAACTTTTCGTCTTCAGGCGTCCCATTCCACCTTGATACGAATTTTATAAGTAAGCTTCTGGTCTGGTGGCTGATGATTTCACCTTTAGACGTCCCATTCTGTCTAAAGACGTAATCATAATTAACTTAGGATCAAGAGTCTCAGGTCCCATATATAAAATATAGAATCATAAGTACCTTGATTTAGGGTCCTACCGCATCAATTAAAGATGCAAATTTATCCAAATTATACCACATGATATTATTAAAAGCAAGCGTATATGAGTCGTTAATAAGTCGTGTTCCGTCGATATACGTACAAAATCATAAGCGAGAGAAAATACATGTTGACGCGCGATAACGTGCGCAAGAGTACGCATCAAACAAGGAGTTCATATGTATAATATAATATAATATAATATAATATATTACAATCATAAGCATAGGCATTATATCATATAATTCCTTCTAATAAGGTATATATATATACATATAACAACAAGTTCCAACATTTAATATAATGTAGTACGCTAGGTAATGCTTCCTAGTCTGTTTTTAAATATTCCAATATGTATGTTCGTTGTAAATCCGTTTTCATTAAGTCGCCTACTAGTTATCCTAGTAGTCAAAATAGACCAACCGGTTCCTATTCATCACATAACTATATAAAGATAGTATGCTCAAGTAGGAAATAACACTTCGTGAAATTATACGAAGGTGGTAATAATTAAGTTCAAGAGTCTTTGTGTACAATGGTTTATAAAACCAAAACGGTTCAATCGTGGACTTATAATATAAGGATATATTATTATAGTTATCCATTAATTATAATTAATAAGCATATACGCTTAAACTGAATTACCATTGATCTTGTAAAATTTTAAAATCTTAGTATATAGAATTTCTAGGATTTATTTAGATTTCATTACGATATCCACTCGTTTTTAGGCAGTTTATTTACATTGTTGTATTTTAGTTAAATACATAGTTGTGCAAGCATTAATAACTTCCATTTTAAATTTGTTATTAATAATGTCGTTTAAGTAAAAGTATTTTACTTACAAGTGTTGTATTTTACTTTTGTAATCTAGGTACATTATGTTTCATATAGCTTATATGAACAGTTATAAAAATAATAGTAGGTTATTAAATTTAATTAATGTCCCCAAGTTTCCGTAAGTTAATACATAACCTCTTTGATTACAAGTTTGAGAAAGTGACGGTTCTAGTCCTTTTTAATTTAGGATTCATTCAAGTTTTTAATTCATTAGATGAAATAACAGGTTCTAGGGTTTGCTAAATTTTCGGTTATTTGCAAAACATGTATCTCTATATTTTATTACATGTATAGCTTTCAGATTTTAGCACTTTTAGTCCTTAGGGCTTATAATACTTTCGAAATATGGCAGAGTAGTCCCTTTAGTTAAAACTAGGTTTTATAACTTCTATTTAACGGCGAGAATAATCCCTAGGGCTTCCAAATGTTTATGCTAATTATACAATTTGTCCTTAGAGTCATAAAATGTCAATTTAACTTTTCAAGAATTTACAAGGATTGTCCTTGAGGTTTAGTAAGACATGAATGGCCTTTATTATTCCATAGACTGTCTAATATTTACTATATTATTCCTCGTAATTTCTATTTTATCAAAACAAGTTTCAAGTGTCACTGTTTTTAATTCATAAGTTTTATACTAACACTTCTATTTTAAAAGTTTTTATAAATTATTCCTGGTATAAAAACTTTATTCATGTATAAAAACACTAGGTGGGCTTATTTAAAGGTGCCAGAAGAGCTAATTGGCTTCCCAAACTCTTATTGAGCTTACATGATCCATTAACGATTTTATGAACTACAGATTTCTTAATAGGCCTAATTTCATTTTTAGATCCATTAATATTATAAGTTTTACTACATAGGTCCATAAGAAAATAAATGGGCCTAATGGGCCTAAACATATTTTAGTCCATTAATAATTCAAGGTTTGCTAAGTGGGCTTACTAGGCATTAAACGGTTCTAATATGCTTAGTTAATGGTTCGGCTATATGGTATTGGGACTATTCAAGTTTTGGGTCACTATTACATGTGCTTAACTAGTCCATTAATAAAACTTAACCATTTACCCAGGTGTGAAGTTTATGAAACCTTACAAGCTTATTACTAGTTCTTAAAGATAAAGTCTAGATCTCCAAAGAAAAATTTATAAAATCTAATTTTAGATTTTTCCCCAACATTTTATTAGATTTTTTGATATTTATAAAATCTAATTAGGTTTCCTAAAGATTTATAAAAATCTAGTTTGAATTTCCCCCAAGATTTTGCAAGACGCATAATATTCAGTTAGATTTTTATAAAAATCAATTTAGATTTTCCAAGATTGAGTAAAATAGATAGATCTATTTAGATTTTTAGAGACATAAAAATCTTCTTAGATTTTCTAACGGGTTCTAGAGATCCTGTTAGATTTCCAAATGTTTCCAAATATTTTATTTAATTTCCATTTAAATATTTCCAATGGTTTTTTGTGTATTAGATTGTTCGAGGTTACAATGCATTCGTCAGGCCATTATACTTCAGAAGCCATTCTATAAACGTTTGAGGAGCGAGGGAACTTTAAATCGTAAACCCAACCACTCAATCAAAACGTAATATCTAGATGGAACATCTTTAGTATAAAGCTTCCTACTAACATGGCATGTTTATTTATCTTATTAAGTAACTTGAGTATTTAATATTTTTATAATAAATATTTAATTGTCATAATACGTAAATACGTACAGAGTTATCATATAATACAATCAACATATATCAATGCATATAATAATGAATGCGCACTTAAATCATATAGCTATATGCTCTCTAGGTATGTCCCAAAAAAATCCCCAAAAGATTTTTGTAAAGTTATAGTCCAGCTTTTAAATAAAAGAAAAATATTTTTATTCTTATTTTATTTAAAAATTTATGTGGTTCGCTATAACTAAAGATCTGATACCATTCTCTGTAACGCCCCCAGACCGGGTATCACAGTGGTGGATCGATGAGCAAATAGCTTGCAAAGCACAGATCATAATTATATGATTTTTGAAGGACAAATGATGTAGACATAAATTTCGTACAATCGTTTAAATCGTTGAATATCATTTGTTATGAATATCCCAGTAAAAGATAAACCCCCGTCATTTTTATGCTCCTAAATGATGCTCAGTTCATGCTCAAATAATCTTGCTAAATAACCTGGTAAAAACATGCTTAAATAGTCAACATAAAGGTGGTGAATTCATAGAGTTCTGTAAAAGTCATAGTTTAGGATTTTAAGTTGTCCTACATGGTGTTGTTTAGTATTTGATATAAAAGTCAAATTTACAGTTTCCAATTATCCCATTCCTTAATGTACTAAGCAGCATAAATCAAGTTCAGTAAGTTTTATTAAGAAGTGCAAGACTAGGTTTAGTATTTCCTATATTTTCATTTCATTATTTTACTAAGCAGTGTAAAATAATCAAGTTTAGCATATCCAAATATTTCCAAAAAAGTATTTTACTAAGTAGTGTAAAATAATCAAATTTAGTACATCAAATACTTTCATTACAGTATTTTACTACACATGGTAAAATAATCAAGTTTAGTAAGTTTTACTAATCAGTGTAAAGTAACCAAGTTTAGCATTTCCATGATTCCAATTTTAGTATTTGCGAAGTAGTATATGATTAAGTTTATTAACGCAAACCTTATAGGTAGTAGCAATGCACAAAGAATTTATACAAAAGATAATTACATTTTCTATTAATCGAAACTGAAGCTTAACCTTCCATAGTTCTCAACAGATAAGAACGTAGTGTCTTAAAAAAAGACACCCAAACCTAGTTCCAACATGGTATACATCTGTTGGCCCGACCAAGGCACAGTGAGCATGACTCACCCAGATGGAGATGGTCAATCCCAAATAGATCTATTTATAACATTCGGGCGATTTACAACAATTTAACAGTTTCTATAATAGGTAATCGTAATTAAGAGTATCGTTCAATTTGCGTTCTATAGAATAAATATCAATCATATTATTTAAGCAGATTACAGTTCTATTTACGTTCTATAAACTAAATATCTATCAATCATATTGTCAAAAACAGGTTACAGTTTAATTTATATTCTACAAATAAATTATAGTCATATTATCAAAACAGGTTGCAGTTATTTAATAGCATGTCTCCCCCTCGTGGGTTTGAAAAAACATAAAAGATTTTAAATGCGAGGCTATGAACTCACCTGTATAATACAGCTCGAGGATGATCAAGTATACAATCTCAAAGCACACAGTACATCAAATACCTAAGCAATTAAGTATGTCTCATTAAATACATAAATAATAAATGCATGCAGTCTAATTGGTCATACGTTTATTCTGGTTATCACAATATTTTTAATTAATACTGTTACGATGATGGTTAGGTGTGCGTGTTGTTTATCAACTGTTTCCGTGTATTCCCGTTGTTTACAAAATGTGTATGACATTATAGTCTTTAAAATAAATTATTAATCTTATTAAATAATTTATTAGATTCCAAAAGTAATAAATAAATTATTATTAATTAAATCCTGGTTTATAACATGTTGATAAAAATATAATATTTTTATTCTAAAACTTACTAAACTAGTTTTTGTGTACCAACAGTGGCTATTTTATAAAGACAGTGGAAATAACATGAAGACAGTGGCTAGGTTAGTCTAATAGTGGTAACTGAATAGCTAGCAGTGGGAACTGTTAAGCTTAACAGTAGGAAATGTTATGCTATCAGTGGGAACTTTTGGTAGTTTAATACTAACAGTGGCAAGTTTTAAATGGTCAGTTGGTAATATATAACTAACAGTGGGAACATTGCAACTATCGGTGGGAATACTATATGCATGACTACATCTTACAACATAAACATAAGTATACCCCTATCGTTATAACTCCGGATCTAACATGCTAGTCATTATCAACAGTCCCAAACGCCCCCTAATCAGCATGCATGTCATCAGCAGTCCCAAACACTCCCTTATACCTGCTGTTAATCCCAAACAGCCTCTTAAACCTTCCTGCAGTCCCAAACGCTCCCTTATACCTGTTGTTCATCCCAAACAACCTCTTAAACCTTCCTTCAGTCCCAAACGCCCGCTAATCAGTAGATCCAAACACCCCCGAAGCTATGTAACAGCAGATCTTGGCCCCAAACGTCTGACATGTCGCTCCCGACAGCAAATCGAAGCAGATCCATACGGATCTAGGCTAATCAAACGGACCCTTGCTTGTTTTCTGCCCAAAACCAAACGCCCATTTATGCTGTTTGTTAAACAACAGATCTAAACGTCCATGTTGGCTTGTAAACGAAGAAACAAACACCCCTTAATGTTTAAACAGTGGCGGCAGTCATCTGTTGGTGGGAGGGGGGATGGTCACGTTGGTGGGGAAGCACAAGGGATGACCATGGTGGTCATGGTTGCGGTGTAGGGTGGTTAAGGGTGGCGGCTGGTGGTGACTTTTGGATCTGGTGGGGTCACGGCTGGAGTAAAGGGAGGTGATGACGAGGCTGGGGTTGGCTGGAGGTCATGGCTGCATGTGGTGATAGCATCAAGCATGGTGGTTGATGATGATGGTGCCACGGTTGCGGCTGCATGGTGGCTGTGGTGGCCACGAATGGTGATGGGTGGCTGCTGGTGGATACAAACGAAGCTGGCGGCTAGAGCACGTGATGGTGATGACGGCTGGTGGTAGATGGCCACAAGTAGTGGCGGCTGGAGTATGTTTTCTGAGACAAACACCCTCAATATGAGGTGGTGGCTGTGGAGATAATGAGAGCAAGGAGGGCTGCGACTATGGAGGTGACATCGTGGTGTCACCATGGTTGTGGTGGTGGTGGCGGCCTATAATGGTGGCGGCTGCCATGGAGGATGGAGAAGTGTGCGTGTGTGTGATATTAGGGTTAGGGTTAAAGTGGGGATGAAACCCTATTTGCACATATATATACCCATCAAAAGGTATAAACCCTATTTACAAAGTTTACAATAGTTGAGGGCTTATGTTTGCAATTATTTTATAAGGGCCGAAAGTGTAACTTTCTTTGTACGTTAGTTAATAAACGTTACGGGACTCGTTCGTGGTTTATAAATATTGATTCATCTTACGAGAATCCCGTCATTGATCTAAAAATGATTTCTCCAATAAAATGGAGTATTTATATGAAATATAAACATGAAGAACGTGTTCGTTTATCTAAATGATGATAATTTATCATTTATCGTTTTAATAACCTAAGTATCGTTTTGATAAAGATACTTCTCATTTAATCTCTCCGTAGATAAATGGAATATTAACAATTCATTCATATCGTTTATCAAGTATCTCTCGATAATAATTTATGTAATTAAATTATTAAATTGACTGTACTCGGGTTGTACGACTTTTGTCAAATTTTCAAATCCAATGATTTTTGTATTGCTTCAAAATAGGTTTTGAAGTATACTTCGTTATTATTTAATGAACAAAAAATCTCGGGTTTTACACCATCCACATGCCACCCTGAGTTTCGTCCTAGAAACTCGATTACTATTACTAGGTTGAGAAATGTTCTAGTATCCTCGGGTAGACTTTTACTACATTTTTCTCATGGTAAAATCATGGATTTTAGACTTCAGAAGTATAGGTTAAGCGCATTTTTAATTTTTGTAATAATTAGTTAAATCTGCTAGTTATAAATGATAGTGTAAATTTTTTGTTTTGCTAGTTGTTGAATGCTATTATATTATATTGATATTTTTCTTTGATTAATGTGATTTTTAATTTCTTGCAATACTTCTGCTAGTATGTTTGGATCAAAGGTGTTTTCATCGATTTTGTGTGTTGTAGATTTTAGTTCAGCATTAGTTGTTAAGAAAAGTCTGTTAGTATAATCATACTTGTGTAGCAAAATATATTAGTCTGCTGCGAATGTCAGTTCTTGAACAAAAATTCAGAATGTCTAGTTTTCTTTGTGTCGAGTTATTAGAGAACTAATGATAGTTTATACATTGATTACAAATGATTTAATGAGATTTAACTACTATTGCGAATGAATCATAGCTGATAGACTTCTGCCCGAACTACGGAGTTGTCATTTCAAGTGTTTGAACAATAGTTTGTTTTAGCATTCTGTATCGTACGGTAGCAATTGCTGTTTTTAAGTTTGCTACGTTTTATTGTTGTTTGCTGCTTTATAATGGTGTTTGCTATACTGGAGTGTTAAAAGTTTGCTATACTATAAGTTCTAATGGATTTATTAAGTTTGATTGATCTCGGAGGTTGTAGATTGATCATATAAATAAGTTGTGGTAATTTGTGATTCTGAGCTTTGAAATACTGAGTTAGAGGTCGGAGATAGTCATAAGTTTGATCTTTTCGTTTGAAAAATCAGTTTGTGATAAAAATTGCAGTCAAAGAAGTAGGCTGCTAGAAGTTTGAGTGTCGTTTTTACAGTTGCTGCTGTTGTGGATTGTTATTTGATTGCCGAGTTTTCTCTTTGTTCATCGTTTTCACTTAGTTAAGTAGTTACAACGTTTGCTGGTATAGATGATCTTTTAGTTCTAGTTGTTGATTGTTAGATAAATAGTTGTTGCCTAATTTGAGTAACCTTCTTATGTTTGTTTGCTACTGTTTTTGTTGGTTTCTTTTCATTCAAAATTTAAGTTGCTTAGACTGATGATTTGATGAGAAAAAGTGGGAGTTAGTGGTTGTTAGTCTTATCAGCCAAAGCAAAATTGCATTTTGAAGTGTTTGGAATTCATTTGTATCAAAATTAATTGAAATAAATTTGTGCTAAAAATTCTCCCAGAGATGGGGTTCGAACTTTTTCAACAACCAAATGAATTAACCATCTTGCCCTCACGATTTCATGTTATTATAACATTTTGGAGATACATATATTGCGTTTTGTGTTTAATTAGATTGATGTTTGAACTGTATTTGTTTTTGTGATTTTTTTTATAAGTTTAAGTCAATAAAAATTTTGATAAGTTTTTACTAGTTAAAGTATAAAAAAAACAAAAAAATGGTATAAATACTTTTATTAAAATATTGTTTAAATACATTAGTTACAATACATTAGTTTAAATAAAGTTAAAAAAATATAGAAATTAATTCGTCTTGTAGATTAATTTACGATTCATGCACTTTAATAAAAAAACGTAGGAATTTTTAGGCATCAAATCAAACCAATTCAAGTCAATTGTCCAAACCAAAACAAAAAGTCTCAAATTCACAATTTCTTCGTGTACAACGAACCGAGATCACTCTCGTGTTTAATTAACCCGTCTTTAGCGAGTTTTAGATTATTACTTTTTCCTAAAGTAATTTCTACTACTTGCTCTATAACGTATTACATTAAAATACACCGACACGTTTCCCACTCATCAAAATTTTGGCGCCGCTGCAGGGGAAATTGTGTACGATTCTTTCGTGGTGGTTTGTCGATCGTTGATTTGAAGACCTTTTCCATCCTTGGAAAGTTTTTTTATTCTCTATATATATAATATAAATATCTTTTTTCGTGTTTTTTGTTGCTAATATATTGTATTACGTGTAAGAACAATAAATTTACCTATCTCCATATGCGTGAAAAACGCAACCTTAATTGGGATTTCATCACTCAATTATTGTATTCGAATCCAAAAAAAAGGCAAAATAGATAAATACTATAAAAAGTTTGAACTCGATTTATACAAACTATAAGGTGGGTATAAGGCGACGAGCTATAAAATGCCGTCTAAGGAAAAAGGTTTTTAAGTGCTTTGTGCCACCTCGTTTCCCCGCACGCTTGTGCGTATATAGAGAGGGAAGACTGATTATTGGGTTTCCACCTCAAGTAATAAACCATACTTTTGTTTTGTTTTAATATTGAACCTCGAGAAGTTTAGGTTTTCACCTACGTTTCAAAGTCGAACGAGGGTCGTTTACTTCCATAGTAAATACTCTCACTCTTTATTTTTATCAATCTGTGATTGATTTGGAAAATAAAAAAAATAATCTTCTTCTAATCTTAATTATTTTCTTCAACCCTCTAAATTCTCATCATTTTGGTGTATTCAACTTCGTTCTAATCGACTTTTGATTAATCATGATAGACTTGAAAACATTCCTCTAAGGAATCGAAAACGTCAACAACGAGTAGTGGAACCCGAGCTTCCAACTATTGTTGTAAATATGGCCGATAACCGAACAATGGAGGAATTGCTTCGTGCACCCGTTGAAGGGTACGTGGAAGCAATCGTTGTGCCGGCTATTTTGGCGGATCATTATGAGATTAAGACGGGTCTTTTAACACTCATTCGTGCCGACCAACTTCGAGGCAATTGTGACAATCCGTCAATTTATGGTTGATATTTTATTCTCGAATATTATTTAAAAACATTATTTTAATGTTACAAGATGAACTCACATATTTTTGGGATGAAATTTGGATTTACGTCTTGGAGTAGCATCTACTACGTCTAAACCGGAGGATTCAACGTTACGTGCTTACGTTTACATACACCGTCTTTCGTGACAGTCCGACATTTCAGAAAATAAATTTATTCGTGAATATTATTTTGGAGTTTTAAATTTGTGTTAGTTCATAAACTCACAAATTTACGAGAAGAGATTAGGACTTACGATTTTATTTTAACGTCCTTTACGACTAAACCGGAAACCTTAGGATTACGTATTTACGTTTTCGAACTCCGTTTTTGATGAGACAATTTTTATTGGATTCGTTTTGTGCCGTTGATTCATAATTTATAAAAACGTTTTTCGTAAAACGACCCGAGGGCACGCAAATCGAGAAAACTAGAATCGAGAAATACCCGTAAACTAGTGAGATGGGACAAAATACATTTTCCCACCCCACTAGCTAAGGTTGGACGGCACAACATGACACCACACACTAAGGTGGCATCATGTTAGCAAGCTTGTTACATGTGTAAGCTTAGCTTACATCCTAAGCTTACTTCCCTTTTACCACTAACTCAAAAACTAGCAACTTCTCATTTCCTCTCATGCAAAACAACACACCAAACTCTCTCTCTCTCTAGCTCAAATGTGCCGTCCCATATTACCCTTTAAACATCAATTTTGATCAAAATCAACCATGAAATCTCATGTTATATACACATATGTTGAAGCCCTTTTGAAACCCTATTGATTGGTGGTGCTTATAACATCCAAGGAGGAGTTTTCATGGAGTAGTAGGGCTGATTTTCCACAAGGTGTTTATGAAGAATGGTGATCTTGAAGATGGTCTTGGCTATGCACAAGTTTCTCCATCCAAATCCATGTCAAACTCATAACCTACATCAACTTGGTGGTATAAAGATTGTCCTCCTCATCCTCTTGTTATTTTTACTATGTAATCATGTATTTTATTTCCTATTGTATATGTATATGATGATTATATGATGATAAAAATGTTATGTGGGGATTTGGTGTTGATAAACATGATTAAAAAGGTGAAAAACTATAAAGAACAAGGCTAAAATCTTGCTTAAAAATGTTGGCTGTATAAAACAGTAAAGAAACAGGTCATGGACTAATAAAATGATGAAGTAGAATCCATTTACAGTAAGCTATATGTCTTGTACACATGTGAGAGTTGGCCATACAATGGAATCACTGTAATGAGTGAGATATGATCAAAACAAGTTTAAGATACAAATATGAGTTCACTATTTTGGACGATTTTTAGAAAATAATTAGAAGATGATTCAACAGAATCTATAGAAGAGTTAAATGGATAAAATATCATTTATTTTATGTGATAAAAATTTGAGCTTCTATCTCCATATAGAACTCTAGATATGGCAGTTTTGGTGAAAGTGAAGATAAAAATCAGATTTTGGAAATTAAAGTATAATACTATTATATAAACACTCAAAATTTAATAGTATAAAATATAAATTAAAACCCACTAACTTATATAATACATTTATATAAATATGTACAATGGTAAATAGGTGGATATTTTATAAAAATAGTAACTTGTTAAGTTTTATAAGTTATAAAACTATAAACACGATTTTTACGACTTTTTCGGCTAATACCGTAAAATTAACGTTTTTGTTAAATAAAGCTTAGATGGTTGGACCCGTCTAATGTAAACTTTATAAAACTTATATAATGATATATAAACATGTATAACAAGTAAAAACCGATAAAACCCGAACTATAGGACATACGGACGTTAGCGGACTAAATTAACGTTATTGGACTAATAATACAACAAAAATGGACTAAAACACTTATAAACTTATTATTGGGCTTAACCCATTTAGGCCCAACTTGTAAAGTGTAAATACTGATAATATAAGTATGAAATGGATTAATACAAGTTAATAACTTATAATAAGCTTATTGGACTTAAAACATGTAAATAGGTAAAACTAGTAAGCTAGTATAAAAGTTACCGACATATAACACTAGAATGAGTAAACGAGAATATGTAAACCCACTTGATCATCATATATATATAATCATCATATGTATACATAATATTTATTTTTACAAAGTCATTGGACATGAGTCTAAGACGATTATTATTTGTCTAGGTTTCCGTGATTGAAGCACGTACCGTACGTCCGAATTGCCGATAACCCGCCTTCCCACATCAACGTGAGTTCATAGCCTCGCACTCTTTTAAATGTTTTTATAAATGTTTTATAAACCCGCGAGGGAGATAACATGTTAGTTTTTATTAAATAGGATACCATTTGTCCCGATTGCTTGTTTATTGATTTGGACCCGAATGATTGTATGACCTGATAAATGATTAAAGGACCCGATAGATGAAATTAATGGATTATTAAAGTTAGGTTATCTCACTAAAAGTCCCATTAGCATGAATTGTGAACTACCGGGATTTGGTAGACGCTTGTGCATATAATAGTACTATTTGGGGACGATCACCCCAGTTCGCGCCTTGACGGTTGATCCCCGTCGTGCCACATTGATTGGTAAGCGAATTTATGTATGAGAAGATTTCCATAGCGTGACCTTTGTGACGACACGCTACTTTAGGTGGGCAAATTGAGTATCGGGTTAGCTACCCGTTGTTGGTTTAGTAAGGTAACAATGTCATGCGGCTTATAATAATCCAAAACTAACGAAATACTGCTAGACGCTCCGAATTACGATGTATTGCCTGACTAGCAATACAGGGTCATACTATTGATATTATGTTTGTGTTTTGGTTTTCATAACCATATTCATATAACGGTTTTCATTTTTATACAACGTCATAAGACGTATTGTATGATGTTTTTACGACATTGGCTCGTATAATGATTTTTAAGGCAAATGCCTATATTATAATTTTCGATAAAGATTTGTATAAAATGATTTTGGCTATTTTATGGCCTATTAAAATGATTTGTACAAAATGATTTTCAGTAATAATTTTATACTGATATTATATTTGATGGAATTTATTAAACTCTATGAATTCACTCGGCGTTATCGCTGACCTTTTCTTTTAACATGTTTTATCTTAGGTACTTTAAGGTAATTCTCGGGAAGACGACAAGAATTCATGGCCCGCACTTAAACAATATTTTCCATTCAAATACTTTGTAAAACTTTGTATGAAATAATATGACTTGGGACCGATGTAACTTTGATATTTATGAATGGAAATGCTTTTATTATCAAACGACGCGATTTTTATGCGTTGTCTATGATGTGAGTAATGTGCTAACCCGTAACACCAACTAGTCTTCCGCTGTATTGAGTTGTATAAATTTGGGGGTGTTAAAGTTTGGTACCAGAGCTCTCGTTATAGAGAACGAAAGATTTTTAAAACCAAGGTTTTGAATAAAACTTTTCAAAATATTTTAACTATAAACATTTTTCTAAGAATGTCTAAAAATCTTTTGACTATAACGATGCCGAAGAATTCCCGAGTTACCGACAAGACCAAGACTGAGAAGTGTTATTTTAATATATATATAACTTGGATTATATATATATATATATATATATATATATATATATATATATATATATATATATATATATATATATATATATATATATATATATATATATATATATATATATATATATATATATATATATATATATATATATATATATATATATATATATATATATATATATATATATATGATGTAATTTTATTGTAGGATTGTTTGATGATTATTTTGATTTTTAAACAAGGTATTTATACGACGTAGATTATCACAAGAAACCCTAACTTCCCTAGTAAATTAATCGAAGCCATTCTCGTAGGAATTCTAGCTATCCTAGATCTAAACCAAGTTGTGGATATTTATGATCCCAACAAATGGTTGATATTCGTAGAAATGTAGATATTAGTTGATTGTGATATTAAAAAAGAATTGGCGAGATTAAATCTGATATCGATGTCATGACGATCTTTCCGTATAGAGTGGAGTTTGACAAAACGTTATCACCTGGAAAGATGTCATATGATTCGTTGTCATCCAATTCTTAAATTGAAATCGAAAGGGGGAATGTTGCACTTGAGGCTGTCATTGGAACCATTACCCAAAAGCCTCATGCCACTAATACCTTTCTGAGAAGTCTAGTTGAATGATCAAGTCATTTCACACTAGTGACTCATTTGATAATTGTTGTTGTAAGAGCTATAGGATTGAAATTAAGTGTTGATCATATCGAGATTTTATTGCCCTTTTTAGGCCTAAGAATAAGATTGAAAGTATTGGAATATGAAGTAGGATATCGAATTGAGTATAAAATTGGTTGAAACTTGAAAAAAGTAAAATTTAACCTGTATGGAATATGAGATTATTAATAAAAGTCGTTAAGTTTTGTGATTGAATTGTAAGGTTTTAATTGATTGTTGGTTCGTGTTAAGTGTTGTTCCTAGGCCATTGTCCACTAATGAGGATGCCCAGTGTCCAAGAAATAAATTGAAGAAATCTTCTTCTGAATTGGGACCAATGGATCTTCCGGGACATATGGAACAACTAATGACTCTTGTAGATCAGTATTCATTGTGGTATCTTTTAAATATCCCTAACTTAACTGAGATATCAGTTGGTAGGATGAGTTCTGAGAATTGTATGACATAGTGACACGTAATGTGTTACGGTACAATTTTGACTTGTTTGTGATTAATGAAAAAGACTACCTTTGATTGCTAAATTCTACATGTATCGATGTTATCTATCCTTTATTTGCTTCATCGTAATGTTCGCATTAGTGATGCAACCATTGAACAAGTACTCATCTTGATTTGAGTTACGTTGTGGATTATTCTTTTTGAGTGCCATAGAGGTCATGAACCTCATGATTATTTGGCTAAGCTCATTTCTTATCATATTGTAGTTAGTTCTCGGTGAACAACTCTTCATCACTCTTTTGCAGATCACGCATTGTTTTTATAAAGTTAAAACGGTATCCTTTGGGAAAATTTAATTTTCGTCACAATAAGGATTATTCAAAATGAGATTTATAAGTGATTGATATCAAAATGAAGTTGTTTATGAGATGCTTTGGAAAACCTAATTGTTTTCATAACAAAGAAAATCTTGTAAGTTTATTTTTGATTCTTATTTAAAGAATTAAGCATGAAAATGTTTTTATTATAAACATGATGATAAAATTTTGACGAACTGAGTATTGCATCGTTAATCTTGAAATTGTATATAGTTGCGCGCCTACATACAATTTGGAATGGACCATGCAAGGCTGATTAGTAGTCACCATAAAACTAATGAATAAACACTACATTTTCTTTGAAGATTGTGAAAGATTAAAATTTATGAGATCTGCAAGAAGTGAAAAATAGGGACATATTGTTAGAGACATCTACATATGTGCCCGTGCCATCTATTCTTCTGAGTCAAATTTACTCATCTGTGTAAATTGTCTTATTTGAAAATTGACAATTCTTTCTTGTCCAATTCTCCTGTAGTGAGATTCTTAGGAAAAGTATATGATTACCGAGTGTTGATACCCGATTGGATGTATCGACGTTCCTATCATTTCTTATGATTTGATTTCATTTGAATGACCTGGGTAACGATCCGAGGAGCATTCGAATGCGTACTCAAATTATGAAAACATGGAATATATTCATATTCGTTAAATGTTTTCATCTGTATCTGATTTGAAATTCTCTCGCGTAGATTATGCGTTGACCTTACTCTTTTAAGGTCAGTTACGTCTTCAGATATCCTTGAATTGTGAAGGATTATGAGTTATTATTAGTCTTTTGAGAAGTTCACATCTTATCGATGGCAATGAAACTGAGAAGTTGATAATGCCGGTAGAATGGATTGATTGATTATGACATGACGACATTGTCTTAATTGATGGGAACTCGAGTAGAATTCCCCTAAAAAGATAAGATGTTGATTATCAAAAATGATATAAATAATTCTTGGTGGATGACAATATCCTGTATTTAGACTTAAAATTATACCGTGAATGGTTGTGAATTAGCCATAGATATTATAATCTAGAAGAACCTAATACGAATTTATTAAAAGATGTTTATGTTATCTGAAACTTTAGGAGGTATTTGCTGGTAAATTTCCTAGACTTTTGCCATTACGGCAAGTTGAAATTGGTATTTGATTATATTCTCGGTGCTGCACCTGTGGCGTGTGCACTGTACGACAGCACCATCTGAATTAAAAGAGTTACCGTACAACTGAGAGAGTTGTCGGAGAAAGATTTTATTCTACCGAGCTCGTCATCATGAAGAGATATGGTGTTATCATTCCTTATATTTATAGATTACTGTGAACTGAGTAAATTGACAATCGAAAGCGATATCCATAACTCGAAATGGAAGATTTGTTCGATCATTTACAAGGTTTTTGATCCTCAGCATGGTTATCATCAACTTCGCGTCCGCGAAAAAGATTATGTATTCCAATCACTACATCCGGTACTTGTAATGAACATTATGAGTTTCACGTGGTGACGTTTGGATTGACTAATACACATGTAGCATTCATAAATTTGGTAAATCACGTGTGTAGGCTGTAATTTGATAAATTCATGCTCGTGATCATTAAGGACCATTTGTTTATAAGAATAAGAATGTGTTAATAATTAATTATAGATTGCCCTGAATTGGCCGAACAATTAAAACCTGTACGTTGAATATTTAACATAAGACTTAAAACTTAACTCTTTACATGATTTAACCATGTGATTAATAGATAATGAAAGCTATATTGACTTTTCAAAGATTAGAACCATTAACGCTTAGGGATTAAAAACTTAATCCTTTACATAAAATGACCGTTGGATTAATAATGGTAAGATGTATGCATATAGACTCTTCAAAAATTAAGAGCCCTTTTAAGACTTTGAGTTATACTAAAAAGAAGGTGCAAATATATTTTGACAAATATTTTAACAAAGGATTTTAAGGGATTATTCCCTTATACACAAACCATTTAACTAAACTTCTGTTTAGGGGTAAATGTTTGTGTATACTTCTAGACAACTTAAAAAGAATTGAGGAAACTATATAACTTATTACTTGAAATTCAAAACGACAATTTTTGCTTTTCAACTAAGAAAACTTTGACCAAAGTATAAACAAAGGTTTTTCGAACATTTACGAATCTTATTAAATATTTTCGATAAATCAACAAAAATCTTGTTAATCAAATTCAAATTTTATTTTGAACACCTTTATATAATTGGACAAACTGAGAAATTCAAAAACTTTTTGTGTTTACGTTTCATAAAAAATAAATATTTATTTAATTAATTATAATAATTATCGACGCTTTAGACGACGGATTGAGTAAAACGGATAAAAATGATAGTAAAGACGAAACTAAAACATAGAAGATATGAAGAAAGAATTTTGAATAAATACGGTTGTGATATTTATTTCATCAGGAAGGTAAACGTAATTACTGACGCATAATATAGAAATAATATCTGAATGAATTGTGGACATGATAATTACATCATCATGAGAAGTGAATATAGATACTGACATGTTATATAAAAAGGATAAAGAACCAATTAGGATATTTTTCTTAATAATGGACGTGCAAAATAAAGTGCCGAACAATATAAAAATACACGATGTTCGTAAAAAGGATAATATAGATAATAAAAAGGTTTCACGGCTAATGTGAACCATTAAAATTGAGAAGCCGATAGTGTTAAATATTTTAAAGACCACTTGTGATTGTCTAAATATGGAGATTGTGAGATATAGTTATGTTGGAATCTTGTAAGTATAAGTATTATATGTATGTCATTTATGACTAAAAGTATCATTGTCTGAAGAAGTTGTACTGATGACAATTATGAAGGCAGACATCGCCTCATACATTAGTTAACGTCTAGCTATTGCAAGGGTCATCATCTGAATTTGATTCGATTTGGGTCATCGTCGACAGACTGACCAAATCTGCTAATATCATTCCCGTTAATGATAAATGCAAAAGAGTTATGTAAACATAGCGTGCCTGTATCGATCATCTATATCAAGATCCTCGCTTCGCAACGAATTTCTAGAGATTTGCTCAGAAATCATTGAGAACGAACCTTGATGAGAGTACTATGTACCACCCCAATCGAAGGGATGAGGTAAAGTAACGATACAAAGTAATATAAGTGCTGTTTTATGTTTGAATGATTGACCTTTGGTAATAGACCGTATAATCGTTTTCCTTTGGAGAGATTATCCTTGATAACTATCGTATTAGGATCGAGATCTAATCTTGTTAGGATCTAAATCTTAGAGCATCTATAAGCAAGAGTTGAGATGGAAACATCCGACATACACCCATAGTGAGTTGGACATGTCTTTTAGGTTTAAGGTTTCCTATGATGGCGAACCTAACCTTGCAAAATACCCGACCCGTGACATCTGAAATGATTGTTGAAATTAGGATTTGATTATTGACTGTCGATAGTGGGCAGGAGGTTATGTGAATATAAAATGTAGATCTTGAAGTGCCAAATGGGTAGCGAAGTTATGCCACAATTTTTAAACTTGGAAAAATGAATTCATGATCTGACAAATCATGGGATATAAGTCCCCGTTGTATGGGACCATTGAGATGATGTAAAAGTTGGGATTGAAAGGCATATAAGTTGGATCTACGCTAGGACTTCAAGAACTGCGTGAATTATGTTTCGTAAATCGAACTTGATGGAATATCTATCAAGTGAAAATTTGATTGTTCTTAGTAAAGCTTAGATCGGCGAAAAGTTGCATTCATCAGAAACCCGTGAATGTGACAATCCGTCAATTTATGGTTGATATTTTATTCTCAAATATTATTTAAAAACATTATTTTAATGTTACAATATGAACTCACTTATTTTTGGGAAGAAATTTGGATTTACGTCTTGGAGTAGCATCGACTACGTCCAAACCGGAGGATTCAACGTTACGTGCTTACGTTTACATACACCGTCTTTGGTGACAGTCCGACATTTCTGAAAATAAATTTGTCCGTGAATATTATTTTGGAGTTTTAAATTTGTGTTGGTTCATAAACTCACAAATTTACGAGAAGAGATTAGGACTTACGATTTTATTTTAACGTCCTTTACGACTAAACCGGAAACCTTAGGATTTCGTATTTACGTTTTCGAACTCCGTTTTTGATGAGACAATTTTTATTGGATTCGTTTTGTGACGTTGATTCATAACTTATAAAAACGTTTTTCGTAAAACGACCCGAGGGCACGCAAATCGAGGAAACTAGAATCGAGGAGTACCCGTAAATTAATAGGGATGGGACAAGTTTACACTTGCCCACCCCCATAACAAGTGGCGGCAAACTTAGCCAAACCACCCTTTGGTGTCAAAAACCATGGATTTACTTAGGACACTTGTCCTTGATTTTACAAGACACAAAACCACTACATGCATCAATCTCTCACACATACACACACTCATGCAATTTTAGCTAAAAAGTTTCTCCATCTTTCTTCTCTCCCTTCTCTTAGCCGTCCACCATAGCTTCCCCACCACCATGATTCATCAAATTTAACCATAAACCTTATGTTGTTTCTACATATGTTGAAGCCCTTTTGAAACCTTATTGATTGGTGGTGCTTATAACATCCAAGGAGGAGTTTTCATGGAGTAGTAGGGCTGATTTTCCACAAGGTGATCATGAAGAATGGAGGTCATGAAGATGGTCTTGGCTATGCACAAGTGTCTCTATCAAAAACCATGTCCAAATCATAACCTACATCAACTTGGTGGTATAAAGATTGTCCTCCTCATCTTATTGTTATTTTGATTATGTAAACATGTATTTTATTTCCTATTGTATATGTATATGATGATTATATGATGATAAAATGTTATGTGGGGATTTTGTGTTGATAAATATGATTAAAAGGGTGAAAAACTATAAAGAACAAGGCTAAAATCTTGCTTAATTTACATGGCTGTATAAAACAGTAAAGAAACATGTCCTATACTGATAAAATGATGAAGTAGAATGGATTTACAGTAATCTATGGGTCTTGTACACATGTGAGAGTTGGCCATGCAATGGAATCACTGTAATGAGTGAGATATGATCAAAACAAGTTTAAGGTATAAATCTGAGGTTACTGTTGGGACGATTTTTAGAAAATGCTTAAAGGATGATTCAACAGTAGCTATAGACGAGTTAAATGTAGCACATATCATGTAGTTTATGTGATAAAAATTTGAGCTTCTATCTCTATGTAGAACTCAAGATATAGCAATTTTGGTGAAAATGAAGATGAAAATCAGATTTTTGGAAATTAAAGAATAATACTATTATATAAGCACTCAAATTTTAATAGTATAAATTATAATTAAAACCAACTAACTCATGAATTTTATTTATATAAATATGTTAAAGGTTAAATAAGTGGACATTTTATAAAAATGGTAATTTGTTAAGTTTTATAAGTTATAAAAACTATAAACATGATTTTTACGACTTTTTCGGCTATTGCCGTAAAATTAACGTTTATGTTAAATAAAACTTAGATGGTTGGATCCGTCTAATGAAAACTTTATAAAACTTATATACTGATATATAAACATGTATAACAAGTAAAAACCGATAAAACCCAAACTATAGGACATGCGGACATTAACGAGTTAAGTAAACATATTGGACTAATAATTGGGCTAAATAAGTTAAACCCTTAGAAAAAGGATTTATTGGACTTAACCCATGTGGGCCCAACTTGAAAGTTTAAATACTGATAATATAAGTATAACAAGGATTAAAACAAGCTAAAGAACTTATAATAATCTTATAGGACTTAAAACGTGTAAATAAGTAAAACTAGTAAACTAGTATAAAAGCTATCGACATATAACACAAAAAATGAGTAAACGAGAATATGTAAACCCACTTGATCATCATTTATATATAATCATCATATGTATACATAATTTTTATTTTTATAAAGTCATTGGACATGAGTCTAAGACGAGTATTATTTGTCTAGGTTTCCGTGATTGAAGCACGTACCGTACGTCCGAATTGCCGATAACCCGCCTTCCCACATCAACGTGAGTTCATAGCCTCGCACTCTTTTATATGCTTTTATAAATATTTTATAAACCCGCGAGGGAGATAACATGTTAGTTTTTATAAAATAGGACACCATTTGTCCCGATTGTTTGTTTATTGATTTGGACCCGAATGATTGAATGACCCGATTGTATGACCCGATAAATGATTAATGGACCCGATAGATGAAATAAAATGGATTATTAAAGTTAGGTTATGTCACTAAAAGTCCCATTAGCATGAATTGTGAACTACCGGGAGTTGGTAGACGCTTATGCATATAATAGTACTATTTGGGGACGATCACCCCAGTTCGCGCATTGACGGTTGATCCCCGTCGTGCCACATTGATTGGTAAGCGAAATTATGTATGAGAAGATTTCCATAGCGTGACCTTTGTGACGACACGCTACTTTAGATGGGCAAAATTGGTATCTGGTTAGCTACCCGTTGTTGGTTTAGTAAGGTAACAATGTCATGCGGCTTATAATAATCCGACTAACGAAATACTACTAGACGCTCAGAATTACGATGTATTGCCTGACTAGCAATACTGGGTCATACTATTGATATTATGTTTTGGTTTTCATAACCATACTCATATAACGGTTTTTATTTTCATACAACGTCGTAAGACGTATTGTATCACGTTTTTACGACATTGGCTCGCATAATGATTTTTAAGGCTTTTATAACCATATTCATATAACGGTTTTATTTAATCTATACAACGTTGCAAAACGTATTGTATGGTGTTTTTAACGACAATGATTCGTATAATGATTTTTTAGGCAAATGGCTATATTATGATTTTCGACAAGGATTTGTATTAAAATGACTTTGGCTATTTTATGGCCTATTAAAATGATTGTACCAAATGATTTTCAGTAATAGTTTTATACTGATATTATATTGATGAATTTTATTAAACTCTATGAATTCACTCGGCGTTATCGCTGACCTTTTCTTTTAACATGTTTTATCTCAGGTACTTGAAGGTAATTCTCGGGAAGACGACAAGAATTCATGGCCCGCACTTAAACAATATTTTTCCATTCAAATACTTTGTAAAACTTTGTATGAAATATAATGACTTGGGACCGATGTAACTTTGATATTTATGAATGGAAATGATTTATTATTAAACGACGCGATTTTTATGCGTTGTCTATGATGTGAGTAATGTGCTATCCCGTAACACCAACTAGTCTTCCGCTGTACTGAGTTGTATAAATTTGGGGGTGTTACAGTTTGGTACCAGAGCTCTCGTTATAGAGAACGAAAGATTTTTAAAACCAAGGTTTTGAATAAAGCATTTCAAAATCTTTTAACTATAAACATTTTTCTAAAGATGACTAAAAATCTTTTGACTATGACGGTGCCGAAGAATTCCCGAGTTACCGACAAGACCAGACTGAGAAGTGTTATTTTAATATATATATATAACTTGGATTATATATATATGATGTAATTTTATTAAATGATTGTTTGATGATTATTTTGATTATTATACGAGGTATTTATACGACGTCGATTGTCACAAGAAACCCTAAATCCTCTAGTAAATTAATCGAAGCTATTCTCGTAAGAATTCTAGCTATCCTAGATCTAAACCAAGTTGTGGATATTTATGATCCCAACAAATGGTTGATATTCATAGAAATGTAGATATTAGTTGATTGTGATATTGAAAAAGAATTGGCGAGATTAAATCTGATATCGATGTCATGACGATCTTTCCTTATAGAGTGGAGTTTGACAAAACGTTATCACCTGGAAAGATGTCATCTGATTCGTTGTCATCCAATTCTTAAATTTGAAATCGAAAGGGTGAATGTTGCACATGAGGCTGTCATTGGAACCATTACCCAAAAGCCTCATGCCACTAGTACCTTTCCGAGAAGTCTAATTGAATGTATGAGTCATCTCATACTAGTGACTCATTTGATAATTGTTGTTGTAAGAGATATAGGATTGGAATTAAGTGTTGTTCATATTGAACTTTTATTGCCCTATTAAGGTCTAAGAATAAGGTTGAAAGTATTGGAAAATGAGGTAGGATATTGAATTGAGTATAAAATTGGTTGAAACTTGAATGAAGTAAAATTCAATTCGTATGGAATATGAGATTATTAATAAAGTCGTTAAGTTTTGTGATTGAATTATAAGGTTTTAATTGATTGTTGATTCGTGTTAAGGGTTGTTCCTAGGCCATTGTCCACTAACGAGGATGCCCAGTGTCCAAGAAATAAATTGAAGAAATCTTCTTCTGAACTGAGACCGATGGATCTTCCGGGACATGTGGAACGCCTAATGACTCTTGTAGATTAGTATTCATTGTGGTATCTTTTAAAATAATCCCTAACTTAACAGAGACATCAGTTGGTAGGATGAGTTCTGAGAATTGTATGACATAGTGACACCTAATGTGTTACGGTACAATTTGACTTGTTTGTGATTAATGAAAAGACTACCTTTGATTGCTAAATTCTACATGTATCGATTTTATCTATTCTTTTCTTGCTATATCCTAATGTTCGCATTAGTGATGCAACCATTGAACAAGTACTCATCTTGAATTGAGTTACGTTGTGGATTATTCTTCGTGAGTGCCATCGAGGTCATGAACCTCATGATTATTTGGCTAAAGCTTATTTCCTATTCTATTGTGGTTAGTTCTTGGTAAACAACTCTTCATCACTCTTTTGCAGATCACTCATTCTTTTTATAAGATAAAATAGTATGCCTTGAGAAAAATTGAATTTTCATCACTATAAGGATTGTTCATAGTAAGATTTACAAATGATTGTTATTGAAATGAAGTTGTTTATAAAACACTTTGGAAAACCTAATTGTTTTCATAATAAAGGAAATCTTTGTAAATCTATTTCTGATTCTTATTTAAGAATTAAGAATGAAAATGTTTTTATTATAAACATGATGATAAATTTTGACGAACTGAGTATTGCATCGTTAATCTTGAAATTGTATATAGTTGCGCGCCTACATACAATTTGGAATGGACCATGCAAGGCTGATTAGTAGTCACCATAAAATTGATTAATATATGCTACATTTTCTTTGAAGATTGTGAAAGATTAAATTTTATGAGATCTGTAAGAAGTGGAAAATAAGGACATAATGTTAGGGACACCTACATATGTGCCTGTAACACCTATTCTTCTGAGTCGAATTTTATCATCTGTGGAAATTGTCTTATTTGACAATTGACAATTCTTTCTTGTCCAATTCTCCCGTAGTGAGATTCTTAGGAAAAGTATCTGATTACCAAGTGTTGATACCCGACTGGATGTATTGAAATTCTTATCATTTTTTTTATTTGATTTCATTTGAATGACCTGGGTAACGATCCGAGGAGCTTTCTAATGCGTACTCAAATTATGAAAACATGGGATATATTCATATTCGTTAAATGTTTTCGTCTGTGTCTGATTTGAAATTCTCTCGCACAGATTATGCGTTGACCTTACTCTTTAGATGATAGTTGTGTCTTCATATATCCTTGAATTTGCGAAGGATTATGAGTTATTATTAGTCTTTTGAGAAGTTCACATCTTATCGACGGCAATGAAACTGGAAAGTTGATAGTGCCAGTAGAATGGATTGATTGATTATGACATGACGACATTGTCTTAATTGATGGGAACTCGAGTAGAATTCCCCTAAATGATAAGATGTTGATTATCAAAAGTGATCTAAATAATTCTTGATGGATGACCATATCCTGTATTAAGACTTGAAATATTACCATGAATGGTTGTGAACTAGTTATAGATATTATAATCTAGAAGGAACCTAATATGTATTTATTAAAAGATGATTATCTTATCTGAAACTTTAGGAGGTATTTGTTGGTAAATTACCTAGACTTTTGCCATTAAGGCAAGTTGAAATCGATATTAATTATATTTCCGGTACTGCACCTGTGGCTTGTGCACTGCACGTCAGCACCATCTAAATTAAAGGAATTACCGTACAACTGAGAGTTGTCGGAGAAAGATTTTATTAGACCAAGCCTGTCATCCTGAAGAGCTATGGTGTTATCATTCCTTATATTTATAGGTTAATGTGAACTGAGTAAATTGACAATCGAAAACGATATCCGTAACTCAAAATGGAAGATTTGTTCGATCATTTACAAGGTTCTAGCGTATGTTTTAAAGATTTGATCCACGGCATGGTTATTATCAACTTCGCATCTGCGAAGAAGATTATCTATTCCGATCATCACATCCCGAACTTGTGATGAACATTATGAGTTTCAAGTGATGTCGTTTGGATTGACAATGCACATGTAATATTCATAATTATGATGAATCACGTGTGTAGGCTGTAATTTGATAAATTCATGCTCGTGATCATTAAGGACTATATGTTTGTTTATAAGAATAAGAATGAGTTAATAATTATAGATAAATTGACCTGAATTGGCGAACAATTAAAACCTGTACCTTGAATAATTAACATGAGATTAAAGACTTAATCCTTTACATAAAATGACCATTGGATTAATGACGTTAAGATATACGCATATAGACTCTTCAAAAATTAAGATCCCTTTTAAGACTTTGGATTTTACTAAAAAGAAAGTGCAAATATGTTTTGACAAATGTTTTAACAAAGGATTTTAAAGGGATTATTCCCTTATACACAAACCATTTAACTAAACTTCTGTTTAGGGGTAAATGTTTGTGTATACCTCAAGATAAGTTAAGAAGAACTGAGGAAACCTTTTAAATCATGACTTGAAATTCGAAACGACACATTTTGCTTTCAAACTAAGAAAATTTTGACCAAAGTATAAACCAAAGATTTTTTTCGAACAATTACAGATCTTATTAAATATTTTGGATAAATCAACGAAAATCTTGTTAATTAAATTCAAATTTATTTTGAACATTTTATATATAATTGGTCGAACTAAGAAATTTAAAATTTTTACGTTTACGTTTCATAAATATTAAATATTTATTGTTAATTTACATGTAATAATTATCGACGCTTTAGACGTCGGATTGAGTAAAACAGATAAAGATAATAATAAAGACGAAACTAAAACATAGAAGATATGAAGAAAGAATTTTGAATAAATACGGTTGTGATATTTATTTCATCAGGAAGGTGAACGTAATTACTAACGCATAATATAGAAAGAATATCTGAGTGAATTGTGGACATGATAATTACATCATCATGAGAAGTGAATATAGATACTGACGTATTATATAAAAAGGATAAAGATGTGGAGTCCATTGATCGTTAGACTCAATGGTTATGAACCATTATATCTAGGTTGATCATCGTTCATATGATAACATAGCGGAAAAGAACAATGATCATAACAAGGTGTTTAGGCACAAAGAACACGAATTAAAACAAATGGATTGCTAATTATATTAATAATCAACAATCACTAGACGTGTATACATTGAATCCCACGTCTAGTGCGACACACACTTTAGGTTTACATTGTGAATGAATGATATGAATAAAACCTAAGACTCTTGTTCCTTTTATAGTGGAAGGAACAGAATCTACAAGAGATCAAATCAAATAAACATCTAAATATTCTATTTAGATAAACTATATATTGTGTATATCATAAATAATATACTCAATATATTCCCTAAATAGAATTCTCCATCAAATCTTCAATATCCATCAGCGTTTGACTTTTTGACTGCGTTTGACTTTTGTTGACTTTCTGTCAACGCCTGAATTGCTCTTGTCAACGCCCAGATTGCTCTTGTCAACGCTTGAACATATTACTTGATATTTTCTTCGATTTTGAGTTTCTGCCACATCAACTTTTTGACCCAACAATCTTCCCCTAGTTGATAGTGGCAAAACTCTATGTGTATCTCTTGTAAGTTGTACATGATCTTCAGATTGCTTCCCCTCAAGTGTAGCATGTATATCTTCCCCTTTTTGTCACATCAACAAGGAAGTAAACAATGTATGCAATCTTCGAAGATTCTCCAAATGTAGGCTCTGTGTAATGATCTTGAAGAAAAATAAGTACAATAATTTTGATGTAGAAGCAGAATAACCCAAACTTTGTATTTCTTTCACCCAATTGCTCACTAGTTGATAAACTCTTCCCCTAGTTGTCGAAACGACTAGAGAAAAATGCAACTCTTTCACTGCAAAAGGGGGCTCAGTTTATTGGTAAGAACGGGAACTGAAACCAACAAAAACCGCACAACTATAAGCCAGTTGTTAGCTATAACAATATATTTAGATCCAATGATAAAGGTGTATTGCTCACCCATCAGTTTTTATTACATGGGTACTGGTAACCTTCACGACTATGAGCCAATCGTATGCTATAACAATATATTTAGTCCAATGACAAGGTGTATTGCTCACCACAGTTTTTGTTACATAGGAACTGGTAACCTTCACGACTATGAGCCAGTCGTACGCTCTAACAATATATTTAGTACAGAGACAAGGTGTATTGCTCACCCAAATAAGAAAAACAAATTTGTGAAAACTAACTTCAACATCAAACTTACCATAAGAACTCTTCCCCTTAATCATATACGACTTTATAAAAAATATCCGAGCCATAAATATCATAATGATATTCTAAATTAAAACGGAGATTCCATGTACCTTCGTGTGTATAATCTACCTTTTTGTGTGCTTAAAACGTCCAATTTTCTCAAACAGCAGCAAACTTTGTGTTGTCCAATATCTTCTTTTGTCCAATATCTTTGACAGTTGTATTGTCCAATATCAGCCTATCAGCGTTGAAGCACATATATCGGACGACCTTGTCAACCTATCAGTGTTGACTTATTCTGTCAGCGTCAATTTCACTCCTGTCAGCGTCTATATCAACCTTGTCAGCGTCATGATTTTGTCAACGTTGCTTCAAAACTTTCTTGTCAACGTTGCCTCAAAATCCAATTTAAAAACAAATCTTCTCCTTAGCCGTGTGAATGCACAATATCTTTCACCAATAGGAATTAAGTAACCGTGTGAACACAAAGATTTAGACCAATCAAAAGCTTTCAATCGTGTGAACACAAAATATATCCGTGTGAATGTAACAACTTTCTACCAATTAGAATTGAGCTCCACGTGAATAATCTTGGATAAGCATGTAGAGAATCAGTAGAATAACAAATTACTTTGTGCAGACATGTATATCGCCGTGAATAAGTTATCCAATCAGAACTCTAGCACCGTGTGAACACACGTTTGAAGAACCAATCAGAATCGAATGACTTAGCCCCATATGAGTTATTGTAGACTAGCATGTATAGGATTCATTAAAATCAGTAACACGAATCTGCATTAACCTTCACGTCTGCAACATTAAAACACAGCGATCTAGGGTTTGGAATTTTGAGCATTGAAACCCTAATTAGGGTTTGTAAATAACCTTAGATCGTGTATCTTCACACGTTTTAACAGCCACGTACCCCCAATCTTTTTGCTTTTTATGTTGATCTAGGGTTTGTAGAAACCCTAGTTCATGATTTTATGTGAAAGCAAAAATTGAATACCTCATTAAACAGTGAACTTCGATGCTGAATATCTTGACTATGAAAGATCCAATCGAAGATCGCTTCGGTGAGATTCAAGACACAAGTGTCAAGAATCTACAGTTCAAAAATCACGAAGATCCAACGGTTAACGAAGGAGAGATCGTGTTTTGAACATGGCTGTCCACAGAAAACTGCATATACCCTGCTGCTGACTTTGACGCTTAATAACTTTTGCCTGGGGATAAAACTCGACAATCCCTCCGGTGGATGTTTAGATCTATGTATGTAGAACACACATATAAAATTTCGTGACGATCCAACGGTTCAATAAAAAGTTATGACCTTCTGAATACTGCTGCGCACACAAAAACGTCCAGAAAAATCCATACGAATTTTTCTTTTCTTCACCATACACGAACACCTCGTCGGACCTAGATATCATGAGCCTTAGGCTCTGATACCAATTGTGGAGTCCATTGATCGTTAGACTCAATGGTTATGAACCATTATATCTAGGTTGATCATCGTTCATATGATAACATAGCGGAAAAGAACAATGATCATAACAAGGTGTTTAGGCACAAAGAACACGAATTAAAACAAATGGATTGCTAATTATATTAATAATCAACAATCACTAGACGTGTATACATTGAATCCCACGTCTAGTGCGACACACACTTTAGGTTTACATTGTGAATGAATGATATGAATAAAACCTAAGACTCTTGTTCCTTTTATAGTGGAAGGAACAGAATCTACAAGAGATCAAATCAAATAAACATCTAAATATTCTATTTAGATAAACTATATTGTGTATATCATAAATAATATACTCAATATATTCCCTAAATAGAATTCTCCATCAAATCTTCAATATCCATCAGCGTTTGACTTTTTGACTGCGTTTGACTTTTGTTGACTTTCTGTCAACGCCTGAATTGCTCTTGTCAACGCCCAGATTGCTCTTGTCAACGCTTGAACATATTACTTGATATTTTCTTCGATTTTGAGTTTCTGCCACATCAACTTTTTGACCCAACAATCTTCCCCTAGTTGATAGTGGCAAAACTCTATGTGTATCTCTTGTAAGTTGTACATGATCTTCAGATTGCTTCCCCTCAAGTGTAGCATGTATATCTTCCCATTTTTGTCACATCAACAAGGAAGTAAACAATGTATGCAATCTTTGAAGATTCTCCAAATGTAGGCTCTGTGTAATGATCTTGAAGAAAAATAAGTACAATAATTTTGATGTAGAAGCAGAATAACCCAAACTTTGTATTTCTTTCACCCAATTGCTCACTAGTTGATAAACTCTTCCCCTAGTTGTCGAAACGACTAGAGAAAAATGCAACTCTTTCACTGCAAAAGGGGCTCAGTTTATTGGTAAGAACGGGAACTGAAACCAACAAAAACCGCACAACTATAAGCCAGTTGTTAGCTATAACAATATATTTAGATCCAATGATAAAGGTGTATTGCTCACCCATCAGTTTTTATTACATGGGTACTGGTAACCTTCACGACTATGAGCCAATCGTATGCTATAACAATATATTTAGTCCAATGACAAGGTGTATTGCTCACCACAGTTTTTGTTACATAGGAACTGGTAACCTTCACGACTATGAGCCAGTCGTACGCTGTAACAATATATTTAGTACAGAGACAAGGTGTATTGCTCACCTAAATAAGAAAAACAAATTTGTGAAAACTAACTTCAACATCAAACTTACCATAAGAACTCTTCCCCTTAATCATATACGACTTTATAAAAAATATCCGAGCCATAAATATCATAATGATATTCTAAATTAAAACGGAGATTCCATGTACCTTCGTGTGTATAATCTACCTTTTTGTGTGCTTAAAACGTCCAATTTTCTCAAACAGCAGCAAACTTTGTGTTGTCCAATATCTTCTTTTGTCCAATATCTTTGACAGTTGTATTGTCCAATATCAGCCTATCAGCGTTGAAGCACATATATCGGACGACACTGTCAACCTATCAGTGTTGACTTATTCTGTCAGCGTCAATTTCACTCCTGTCAGCGTCTATATCAACCTTGTCAGCGTCATGATTTTGTCAACGTTGCTTCAAAACTTTCTTGTCAACGTTGCCTCAAAATCCAATTTAAAAACAAATCTTCTCCTTAGCCGTGTGAATGCACAATATCTTTCACCAATAGGAATTAAGTAACCGTGTGAACACAAAGATTTAGACCAATCAAAAGCTTTCAATCGTGTGAACACAAAATATATCCGTGTGAATGTAACAACTTTCTACCAATTAGAATTGAGCTCCACGTGAATAATCTTGGATAAGCATGTAGAGAATCAGTAGAATAACAAATTACTTTGTGCAGACATGTATATCGCCATGAATAAGTTATCCAATCAGAACTCTAGCACCGTGTGAACACACGTTTGAAGAACCAATCAGAATCGAATGACTTAGCCCCATATGAGTTATTGTAGACTAGCATGTATAGGATTCATTAAAATCAGTAACACGAATCTGCATTAACCTTCACGTCTGCAACATTAAAACACAGCGATCTAGGGTTTGGAATTTTGAGCATTGAAACCCTAATTAGGGTTTGTAAATAACCTTAGATCGTGTATCTTCACACGTTTTAACAGCCACGTACCCCCAATCTTTTTGCTTTTTATGTTGATCTAGGGTTTGTAGAAACCCTAGTTCATGATTTTATGTGAAAGCAAAAATTGAATACCTCATTAAACAGTGAACTTCGATGCTGAATATCTTGCCAATGAAAGATCCAATCGAAGATCGCTTCGGTGAGATTCAAGACACAAGTGTCAAGAATCTACAGTTCAAAAATCACGAAGATCCAACGGTTAACGAAGGAGAGATCGTGTTTTGAACATGGCTGTCCACAGAAAACTGCATATACCCTGCTGCTGACTTTGACGCTTAATAACTTTTGCCTGGGGATAAAACTCGACAATCCCTCCGGTGGATGTTTAGATCTATGTATGTAGAACACACATATAAAGTTTCGTGACGATCCAACGGTTCAATCAAAAGTTATGACCTTCTGAATACTGCTGCGCACACAAAAACGTCCAGAAAAATCCATACGAATTTTTCTTTTCTTCACCATACACGAACACCTCGTCGGACCTAGATATCATGAGCCTTAGGCTCTGATACCAATTGTGGAGTCCATTGATCGTTAGACTCAATGGTTATGAACCATTATATCTAGGTTGATCATCGTTCATATGATAACATAGCGGAAAAGAACAATGATCATAACAAGGTGTTTAGGCACAAAGAACACGAATTAAAACAAATGGATTGCTAATTATATTAATAATCAACAATCACTAGACGTGTATACATTGAATCCCACGTCTAGTGCGACACACACTTTAGGTTTACATTGTGAATGAATGATATGAATAAAACCTAAGACTCTTGTTCCTTTTATAGTGGAAGGAACAGAATCTACAAGAGATCAAATCAAATAAACATCTAAATATTCTATTTAGATAAACTATATATTGTGTATATCATAAATAATATACTCAATATATTCCCTAAATAGAATTCTCCATCAAATCTTCAATATCCATCAGCGTTTGACTTTTTGACTGTGTTTGACTTTTGTTGACTTTCTGTCAACGCCTGAATTGCTCTTGTCAACGCCCAGATTGCTCTTGTCAACGCTTGAACATATTACTTGATATTTTCTTTGATTTTGAGTTTCTGCCACATCAACTTTTTGACCCAACAAAAGAACCAATTAGGATATATTTCTTAATAATGAAGGTGCAAAATAAATTGCCGAACGATATAAAAATAAACAATGCTTATAAGAAGGATAATATAGATAATAAAAGCGGTTCGCGGCTAATGTGAACCATTAAGAATTGAGAAGCCGATGGCGTTAAATGTTTTAAAGACCACATGTGATTGTCTAAATATGGAGGATTGTGAGATATAGTTATGTTGGAATTTGTAAGTATAAGTATTATATGTATGTCATTTTTGACTAAAAGTATCTTTGTCTGAAGAAGTTGTACTAATGGCAATTATGAAGGCAGACATCGCCTCATACATTAGTAAACGTCTAGCTATTTCAAAGGTCATCATCTGAATTTGATTCGATTTAGGTCATCGTCGACAGACTGACCAAATATGCTAATATCATTCCCGTCAATGATAAATGCAAAAGAGTTATCTAAACATAGTGTGCCTGTATCGAACATCTTTATCAAGGTCCTCGCTTCGCATCGAATTTCTAGAGATTTGCTCAGAAATCATTGAGAACAAACCTTGATGAGAGTACTATGTACCACCCCAATCGAAGGGACGAGGTAAAGTAACAATACAAAGTAATATAAGTGCTGATTTATGTTTGAATGATTGACCTTTGGTAATAGACCGTATAATTGTTTTCCTTTGGAAAGATTATCATTGATAATCATCGTGTTAGGATTAAGATCGAATCTTGTTAGGATCTAAGTATTAGAGCATCTGTAAGCAGGAGTTGAGATGAAGACACCCGACATACACCCATTGTGAGTTGGACATGTCTTTTAGGTTTAAGGTTTCCTATGATGGCGAACCTAACCTTGCAAAATACCCGACCCGTGAGATCTGAAATGATTGTTGAAATTAGGATTTGATTATTAACTGCCGATAGTGGGCAGGAGGTTATGTGAATATGAAATGTAGATCTTGAAGTGCCAAATGGGTAGCGAAGTTATGCCACAATTTTTAACCTTGTAAAAATGAATTCATGATCTGACAAATCATGAGATATAAGTCCCCGTTGTATGGGACCATTGAGATGATATAAAAGATTGGTTTGAAAGTCATATAAGCTGGATCTACCCTAGGACTTCAACGACTGCGTGAATTATGTTTCGTAAATCGAACTTGATGGAATATCTATCAAGCGAGAATCTGATTATTCTTAGTAGAGCTTAGATCGGCGAAAAGTTGCATTCATCAAAAACCCGTGAACATCATGGATAGAGAAAGTAAGTCAACATTAAGCCTGATCTTATTCCCGTAGTTATGTGTGGTGAAACTCGCGTATTGTAATGAAATACACTTGTGAGAAAAGACCGAATGTGGAGGAAATACCCACATGGCTTTAACTCTATAAGGAGCGAGTAGTAAGGTAAGATGATCTTTGAGGACAAAGATCCTGTTTAGGGGTAAATGCTGTGACAATCCGTCAATTTATGGTTGATATTTTATTCTCAAATATTATTTAAAAAAGATATTTTAATGTTACAATATGAACTCACTTATTTTTGGGAAGAAATTTGGATTTACGTCTTGGAGTAGCATCGACTACGTCCAAACCGGAGGATTCAACGTTACGTGCTTACGTTTACATACACCGTCTTTGGTGACAGTCCGACATTTCTGAAAATAAATTTGTCCGTGAATATTATTTTGGAGTTTTAAATTTGTGTTGGTTCATAAACTCACAAATTTACGAGAAGAGATTAGGACTTACGATTTTATTTTAACGTCCTTTACGACTAAAACGGAAACCTTAGGATTTCGTATTTACGTTTTCGAACTCCGTTTTTGATGAGACAATTTTTATTGGATTCGTTTTGTGACGTTGATTCATAACTTATAAAAACGTTTTTCGTAAAACAACCCGAGGGCACGCAAATCGAGGAAACTAGAATCGAGGAGTACTCGTAAATTAATAGGGATGGGACAAGTTTACACTTGCCCACCCCCATAACAAGTGGCGGCAAACTTAGCCAAACCACCCTTTGGTGTCAAAAACCATGGATTTACTTAGGACACTTGTCCTTGATTTTGCAAGACACAAAACCACTACATGCATCAATCTCTCACACATACACACACTCATGCAATTTTAGCTAAAAAGTTTCTCCATCTTTCTTCTTTCCTTCTCTTAGCCGTCCACCATAGCTTCCCTACCACCATGATTCATCAAATTTAACCATAAACCTTATGTTGTTTCTACATATGTTGAAGCCCTTTTGAAACCCTATTGATTGGTGGTGCTTATAACATCCAAAGAGGAGTTTTCATGGAGTAGTAGGGCTGATTTTCCACAAGGTGATCATGAAGAATGGAGGTCTTGAAGATGGTCTTGGCTATGCACAAGTTTCTCTATCAAAAACCATGTCCAAATCATAACCTACATCAACTTGGTGGTATAAAGATTGTCCTCCTCATCTTCTTGTTATTTTGATTATGTAAACATGTATTTTATTTCCTATTGTATATTTATATGATGATTATATGATGATAAAAATGTTATGTGGGGATTTGGTGTTGATAAATATGATTAAAAGGGTGAAAAACTATAAAGAACAAGGCTAAAATCTTGCTTAATTTACATGGCTGTATAAAACAGTAAAGAAACATGTCATGGACTGATAAAATGATGAAGTAGAATGGATTTACAGTAATCTATGGGTCTTGTACAGATGTGAGAGTTGGCCATGCAATGGAATCATTGTAATGAGTGAGATATGATCAAAACAAGTTTAAGGTATAAATCTGAGGTTACTGTTTTGGACGATTTTTAGAAAATACTTAAAGGATGATTCAACAGTAGCTATAGAAGAGTTAAATGTAGCACATATCATGTACTTTATGTGATAAAAATTTGAGCTTCTATCTCCATGTAGAACTCAAGATATGGCAGTTTTGGTGAAAGTGAAGATGAAAATCAGATTTTTGGAAATTAAAGAATAATACTATTATATAAGAACTCAAATTTTAATAGTATAAATTATAATTAAAACCCACTAACTCATGAATTTTATTTATATAAATATGTTAAAGGTTAAATAAGTGGACATTTTATAAAAATGGTAATTTGTTAAGTTTTATAAGTTATAAAAACTATAAACATGATTTTTACGACTTTTTTGGCTATTGCCGTAAAATTAACGTTTTTGTTAAATAAAACTTAGATGGTTGGACCCGTCTAATGAAAACTTTATAAAACTTATATACTGATATATAAACATGTATAACAAGTAAAAACCGATAAAACCCGAACTATAGGACATGCGGACATTAACGAGTTAAGTAAACATATTGGACTAATAATTGGGCTAAATAAGTTAAACCCTTAGAAAAAGGACTTATTGGACTTAACCCATTTGGGCCCAACTTGAAAGTTTAAATACTGATAATATAAGTATAACAAGGATTAAAACAAGCTAAATAACTTATAATAAGCTTATAGGACTTAAAACGTGTAAATAAGTAAAACTAGTAAACTAGTATAAAAGCTATCGACATATAACACAAAAAAATGAGTAAACGAGAATATGTAAACCCACTTGATCATCATATATATATAATCATCATATGTATACATAATTGTTATTTTTATAAAGTCATTGGACATGAGTCTAAGACGAGTATTATTTGTCTAGGTTTCCGTGATTGAAGCACGTACCGTACGTCCGAATTGCCGATAACCCGCCTTCCCACATCAACGTGAGTTCATAGCCTCGCACTCTTTTAAATGTTTTTATAAATATTTTATAAACCCGCGAGGGAGATAACATGTTAGTTTTTATAAAATAGGACACCATTTGTCCCGATTGTTTGTTTATTGATTTGGACCCGAATGATTGAATGACCCGATTGTATGACCTGATAAATGATTAATGGACCCGATAGATGAAATAAAATGGATTATTAAAGTTAGGTTATGTCACTAAAAGTCCCATTAGCATGAATTGCGAACTACCGGGAGTTGGTAGACGCTTATGCATATAATAGTACTATTTGGGAACGATCACCCCAGTTCGCGCCTTGACGGTTGATCCCCGTCGTGCCACATTGATTAGTAAGCGAATTTATGTTTGAGAAGATTTCCATAGCGTGACCTTTGTGACGACATGCTACTTTAGATGGGCAAAACTGGTATCGGGTTAGCTACCCGTTGTTGGTTTAGTAAGGTAACAATGTCATGCGGCTTATAATAATCCGACTAACGAAATACTACTAGACGCTCAGAATTACGATGTATTGCCTGACTAGCAATACTGGGTCATACTATTGATATTATGTTTTGGTTTTCATAACCATACTCATATAACGGTTTTTATTTTCATACAACGTCGTAAGACGTATTGTATGACGTTTTTACGACATTGGCTCGCATAATGATTTTTAAGGCTTTTATAACCATATTCATATAACGGTTTTATTTAATCTATACAACGTTGCAAAACGTATTGTATGGTGTTTTTAACGACAATGATTCGTATAATGATTTTTAAGGCAAATGCCTATATTATGATTTTCGATAAGGATTTGTATTAAAATGACTTTGGCTATTTTATGGCCTATTAAAATGATTGTACCAAATGATTTTCAGTAATAATTTTATACTGATATTATATTGATGAATTTTATTAAACTCTATGAATTCACTCGGCGTTATCGCTGACCTTTTCTTTTAACATGTTTTATCTCAGGTACTTGAAGGTAATTCTCGGGAAGACGACAAGAATTCATGGCCCGCATTTAAACAATATTTTTCCATTCAAATACTTTGTAAAACTTTGTATGGAATATAATGACTTGGGACCGATGTAAGTTTGATATTTATGAATGGAAATGATTTATTATTAAACGACGCGATTTTTATGCGTTGTCTATGATGTGAGTAATGTGCTATCCCGTAACACCAACTAGTCTTCCGCTGTACTGAGTTGTATAAATTTGGGGGTGTTACAGTGAACATCATGGATAGAGAAAGTAAGTCAACCTTTAGCCTGATCTTATTCCCGTAGTTATGTTTGATGAAACTCGCGTATTGTAATGAATTACACTTGTGAGAAAAGACCGGATGTGGAGGAAATACCCACATGGCATTAACTCTATAAGAAGCGAGTAGTAAGGTAAGATGATCTTTGAGGATAAAGATCCTGTTTAGGGGTAAATGCTGTGACAATCCGTCAATTTATGGTTGATATTTTATTCTCGAATATTATTTAAAAACATTATTTTAATGTTACAAGATGAACTCACATATTTTTGGGAAGAAATTTGGATTTACGTCTTGGAGTAGCATCGACTACGTCTAAACCGGAGGATTCAACGTTACGTGCTTACGTTTACATACACCGTCTTTCGTGATAGTCCGACATTTCAGAAAATAAATTTATTCGTGAATATTATTTTGGAGTTTTAAATTTGTGAACTCACAAATTTACGAGAAGAGATTAGGACTTATGATTTTATTTTAACGTCCTTTACGACTAAACCGGAAACCTTAGAATTACGTATTTACATTTTCGAACTCCATTTTTGATGAGAAAATTTTTATTGGATTCGTTTTGTGCCGTTGATTCATAATTTATAAAATCGTTTTTCGTAAAACGACCCGAGGGCACGCAAATCGAGAAAACTAGAATCGAGAAATACCCGTAAACTAGTGAGATGGGACAAAATACATTGTCCCACCCCACTAGCTAAGGTTGGACGGCACAACATGACACCACACACTAAGGTGGCATCATGTTAGCAAGCTTGTTACATGTGTAAGCTTAGCTTACATCCTAAGCTTACTTCCCTTTTACCACTAACTCAAAAACTAGCAACTTCTCATTTCCTCTCATGCAAAACAACACACCAAACTCTCTCTCTCTAGCTCAAATGTGCCGTCCCATATTACCCTTTAAACATCAATTTTGATCAAAATCAACCATGAAATCTCATGTTATATACACATATGTTGAAGCCCTTTTGAAACCCTATTGATTGGTGGTGCTTATAACATCCAAGGAGGAGTTTTCATGGAGTAGTAGGGCTGATTTTCCACAAGGTGTTTATGAAGAATGGTGATCTTGAAGATGGTCTTGGCTATGCACAAGTTTCTCCATCCAAATCCATGTCAAACTCATAACCTACATCAACTTGGTGGTATAAAGATTGTCCTCCTCATCCTCTTGTTATTTTTACTATGTAATCATGTATTTTATTTCCTATTGTATATGTATATGATGATTATATGATGATAAAAATGTTATGTGGGGATTTGGTGTTGATAAACATGATTAAAAAGGTGAAAAACTATAAAGAACAAGGCTAAAATCTTGCTTAAAAATGTTGGCTGTATAAAACAGTAAAGAAACAGGTCATGGACTGATAAAATGATGAAGTAGAATCCATTTACAGTAAGATATATGTCTTGTACACATGTGGGAGTTGGCCATACAATGGAATCATTGTAATGAGTGAGATATGATCAAAACAAGTTTAAGATACAAATCTGAGTTCACTATTTTTGACGATTTTTAGAAAATATTTAGAAGATGATTCAACAGTATCTATAGGAGAGTTAAATGGATCAAATATCATGTAGTTTATGTGATAAAAATTTGAGCTTCTATCTCCATATAGAACTCTAGATATGGCAGTTTTGGTGAAAGTGAAGATAAAAATCAGATTTTGGAAATTAAAGTATAATACTATTATATAAACACTCAAAATTTAATAATATAAAATATAAATTAAAACCCACTAACTTATATAATACATTTATATAAATATGTAAAATGGTAAATAGGTGGACATTTTATAAAAATAGTAACTTGTTAAGTTTTATAAGTTATAAAACTATAAACACGATTTTTACGACTTTTTCGGCTAATACCGTAAAATTAACGTTTTTGTTAAATAAAGCTTAGATGGTTGGACCCGTCTAATGTAAACTTTATAAAACTTATATACTGATATATAAACATGTATAACAAGTAAAAACCGATAAAACCCGAACTATAGGACATACGGACGTTAGCGGACTAAATTAACGTTATTGGACTAATAATACAACAAAAATGGACTAAAACACTTATAAACTTATTATTGGGCTTAACCCATTTAGGCCCAACTTGTAAAGTGTAAATACTGATAATATAAGTATGAAATGGATTAATACAAGTTAATAACTTATAATAAGCTTATTGGACTTAAAACATGTAAATAGGTAAAACTAGTAAGCTAGTATAAAAGTTACCGACATATAACACTAGAATGAGTAAACGAGAATATGTAAACCCACTTGATCATCATATATATATAATCATCATATGTATACATAATTTTTATTTTTACAAAGTCATTGGACATGAGTCTAAGACGATTATTATTTGTCTAGGTTTCCGTGATTGAAGCACGTACCGTACGTCCGAATTGCCGATAACCCTCCTTCGCACATCAACGTGAGTTCATAGCCTCGCACTCTTTTAAATGTTTTTATAAATGTTTTATAAACCCGCGAGGGAGATAACATGTTAGTTTTTATTAAATAGGACACCATTTGTCCCGATTGCTTGTTTATTGATTTGGACCCGAATGATTGTATGACCCGATAAATGATTAAAGGACCCGATAGATGAAATTAATGGATTATTAAAGTTAGGTTATGTCACTAAAAGTCCCATTAGCATGAATTGTGAACTACCGGGATTTGGTAGACGCTTGTGCATATAATAGTACTATTTGGGGACGATCAACCCAGTTCGCGCCTTGACGGTTGATCCCCGTCGTGCCACATTGATTGGTAAGCGAATTTATGTATGAGAAGATTTCCATAGCGTGACCTTTGTGACGACACGCTACTTTAGGTGGGCAAATTGAGTATCGGGTTAGCTACCCGTTGTTGTTTTAGTAAGGTAACAATGTCACGCGGCTTATAATAATCCAAAACTAACGAAATACTGCTAGACGCTCCGAATTACGATGTATTGCCTGACTAGCAATACAGGGTCATACTATTGATATTATGTTTGTGTTTTGGTTTTCATAACCATATTCATATAACGGTTTTCATTTTTATACAACGTCATAAGACGTATTGTATGATGTTTTTACGACATTGGCTCGTATAATGATTTTTAAGGCAAATGCCTATATTATGATTTTCGATAAAGATTTGTATAAAATGATTTTGGCTATTTTATGGCCTATTAAAATGATTTGTACAAAATGATTTTCAGTAATAATTTTATACTGATATTATATTTGATGGAATTTACTAAACTCTATGAATTCACTCGGCGTTATCGCTGACCTTTTCTTTTAACATGTTTTATCTCAGGTACTTGAAGGTAATTCTCGGGAAGACGACAAGAATTCATGGCCCGCACTTAAACAATATTTTCCATTCAAATACTTTGTAAAACTTTGTATGAAATAATATGACTTGGGACCGATGTAACTTTGATATTTATGAATGGAAATGCTTTTAATATTAAAAGACGCGATTTTTATGCGTTGTCTATGATGTGAGTAATGTGCTAACCCGTAATACCAACTAGTCTTCCGCTGTATTGAGTTGTATAAATTTGGGGGTGTTACAGCAATGAGACGGATAACCCGCATTCTCACATTCGAAATTTTCTTCGTATCACCTCGACTCTCAAGTTTAGAGATGTGCCGAATGACGCGATTAAGCTCATGCTTTTTCCGTACTCGCTCGAGGGAAACGCTAAGCGTTGGTATGAAAAGGAACCACCGGGTTAGATTTTGACATGGGACGATTTAGTGTCTAAGTTCATGAATTACTTCTTTCCACCATAAAAAACAACTCACTTTAAGAATGAAATAACTAGATTTGAACAAAAAGTGCATGAATCGTTTGGTGACGCTTGGGAAAGGTTTAAGGATTTTTTGAGACAATGTCCACACCACAGTTTCACGGAGTTAAACCAAATCAATACTTTTTATAATGGACTTAATACGGTTGAACAAGATTCTTTAAATACCGCCGCGGGTGGTAATCTTTTAAGAAAAACTCCGAGAGACGCGTGGGGTATCATTGAGAATAAATCTAGAGTCCGATATTCACGGAACACACCGGTTGTTTCTCATGTGAATTCATCTAATCCCGAGATTGCTAGATTGGACTCAAAGATTGACACGATTTTGAAGGAGATTAGGAAGAATCCTCATGGTTCGATTAGTGCGGTTGAGAATTTTTTTGTATTTTATGGTGGAGCACATCTGAATTATGCTTGTTCAACCACGGGGTTTGATCAAGCTAGTGCTTTTGCGGCAACGGGAACTTATGGCCCTAACGGTCAAGCTCCTCGTCAAAACCATTTTGCTCAACCGGGTTTTCCATTGGTTCAAAATAGATACAACAATGGAAACAATGGGAATAATTTTAGCCGTGGGAACCAAGGAAATTTTAATCAAGGAAATGGATTTCATGGCAATCAAAACAATCAAGGTTTTCAAAACAACAATCCAAATGATTTGTCAAGCTATATCAAAACAAATGAGGCAAATTTGAAGGCTTTTAAAAATAATCTTCAAGGACGAATGAACACTTTGAAACTCAATTTTCAAAATACAACCAAGGGGAAAAATAACAAGATTGAGCTTAATCAAACTCGATTAGAGCAAAACCAAAACCGTATTGATGGAAATCAAGCTAAATATGAAACCAAAATTCTTTCGATGTTTGAAGCAATAATGAACAAACCTTCCTCTTCTTTGGGTGGCTTACCTAGTAATACCATTCCAAACCCGAAGGGTGAGATGAAAGCTATTACCAAACATAGTAGGAAGGCTTTAGACAGACATTTTCTTCCACAAGTTAGTACCTCTCCGGTGAGGGAAGTGGAGCAAGAACCCGAGGTGGTTAAGGAAAAGGAAATTCCTAATCCACCAAAGGTAGACCATGTGCCTATTCCGGAACCCGAGATTCCGAAGACTAAACCCACACTACCCTACCCTTCGAGACTTAAACAAGAGAAGCTCCACGAATGATCCAATGCTCAAATGTCTACATTTCTTAACATGTTTAAGCAACTTCATTTTAATGTTAGTTTCGTGGATGCATTGCTTTATATGCCTAAGTTTGCTTAAACTTTCAAGAAATTGATTAGTGATAAAGGGAAGGTTGAAGAGCTTAATCATTCTCTTGATGCTAATTGTTCGGCGGTTCTCACCAAAAAAGCTACCCGAAAAGCTTGGAGACCCGGGAAGATTTCTTATCCCTTGTGAATTTCCAGAAATGAAAGAATGCTTAGCATTAGCCGATCTTGGCGCTAGCATTAATTTGATGCCTCTTTCCGCGTGGAAAAGGTTATCACTTCCCGAGCTCACACCTACTAGAATGACTCTCGAGCTTGCGGATCGATCGATCGCCCTTCCGGTAGGTATAGCCGAGGATGTTTTTGTTAGGGTAGGGAAGCTTCATTTTCTGGCAGATTTTGTAGATGTGGATTACCCCGAAGATTCACGTGTGCCTTTGATAAAAGTATGTTAAATATTTGCTAAAAAATATGAATTGGCTTATGGTGCATCAGTGAAATGCCCCATGCTTCCACCCAACAATTTGGGCCCTGGTGAGTCAGGGGTCTCTATTAATGAGACTATGTATAGAGGAATGATTGGGTCACTCATGTATCTCACAGCCAGTCGCACTGATATCCAGTTCTCCACATATCTCTGTGCAAGGTACCAAGCTAACCCAAAGGAATCCCATCTAGTGGCTGTTAAGAAAATTTCCAGGTACCTCAAAGGAACAACCTCTCTAGGTCTGTGGTATCCCAAAGAATCAGGCTTTAATCTTAAGGCTTACTCAGATTTAGACTACGCCGGGTTCTGTATTGATAGGAAAAGTACCTCACGGAGCTGTCAAATCCTAGGAGGCAAGTTGGTTGGATGGAGTGAAAAGAAGCAAAACTCTGTGGCTATGTCATCAGCTGAAGCTGAATATGTTGCAGCTGCTAGTTGTTGTGCTCAATTACTTTGGATCAAGAGTCAAATAGCTGACTTTGAGATTCTATATGTGACAATCTAACATTTTCAGGTAGTGAATTATTTTCTCGTATAATATTTTGAAACTTATTTTTGTGTTGGTTGATGAACTTACAATTTACGGATTTAAATTTGGGCTTACGTGCGTAATTTAGCGTCCTTTACGACTAAACCGGAAACCTTAGGATTGGGATAAACATTTCCCTTTAGTAGAGTTTTCGTATAACAATAGTTACCATTCTAGTATTAAGGCTGCACCGTTTGAAGCTTTGTATGGTAGGAAGTGTAGATCTCCTGTATGTTGGAGTGAAGTTGGGGATACCCAGATCACGGGACCGGAATTGATCCGGGAGACTACGGATATGATAGTTCAGATTAAGAATAGGTTGTTGACTGCCCGTAGTAGACAAAAAAGTTACGCGGATGTGCGGCGGAAGACCATGGAGTTTAAATGGGTGACCGAGTAATGTTGAAAGTATCGCCATGGAAAGGCGTTATAAGATTTGGAAAGCGAGGAAAATTGAATCCCCGCTATATTGGACCCTTTAAGATTTTATCTAGAGTAGGTCCGGTGGCTTACAAACTAGAGTTACCCCTAGAACTTCATGGGGTTCACAACACATTCCAAGTATCTAATCTGAAGAAATGTGTAGCAGTGAGTGATGAGAAAATTTCGTTGGATAAGGTTCGAATAGATGGGAAGTTGCATTTTATCGAAGAACCCGTAGAGGTTATGGATAGTGAGGTAAAGCAACTGAAACAAAGTCGGATACCTATTGTCAAGATCCAATGAAATTCAAAGCATGGACCGGAATATACTTGGGAACGAGAGGATGAAATGTGGAAGAAATATCCGCACCTCTTCGATTTCAATAAGAGACGGACATCAAAATGAAATGGATCACGAGGACCTTGATCCCTTTTAGGAGGAAAAGCTGTGACAATCTAACATTTTCAGGTAGTGAATTATTTTCTCGTATAATATTTTGAAACTTATTTTTGTGTTGGTTGATGAACTCACAATTTACGGATTTAAATTTGGGCTTACGTGCGTAATTTAGCGTCCTTTACGACTAAACCGGAAACCTCAGGATTACGTATTTACCTTTTTGAACTCCGTTTTTGATGAGACAATTTTTATTAGATTCGTTTTGTGCCGTTGATTCGTAATTTATAAAAACGTTTTTCGTAAAACGACCCGAGGGCACGCAAATCGAGGAAACTAGAATCGAGGAATACCCGTAAATTAGCGGGATGGGACAAACAAGTTTATTCCACCCCACTATCTAAAGGGACGGCCAAACTAGGACACCACATCAAAGATGTGGCATCCTTACACTAACTTAAGCTACACTTGTAACTTAAGCTTCATTTTGAAGTTACTCATATCCCACTCCACCACCATACACCACCATTTGATATTTTATAGCAGCAAGATACATCTTATCTAGCTATATTATGGAGAAACCTTGAAGCCTTGATTGTTTGGTGGGCATTTTAACAACAAAGGAGGTGATTTGCTTGTGTCCTAGGGCTAATTTCTCAACAAACTATCTTGGTGATTGATGATCTTGGAGATATATTTGGTGTTCATAAAGTTATTGTCTTCCAAAAACAAGATATAATCTTGGTTGGTAAAGAAGATCATCCTTTCCATTTCTCTTGTTATTTTTGTAAAGATCAAATGTATTTTCTTTCTTGTTGTATATGTATATGATGAATATATGATGATAAAAATGTTGTGTGGGGATCAAGTGTTGATAAATATGCTTAAAAAGATGAATAACCATAAGAAACAAGGCTAAAATCATGCTTAAATTGTTGGCTGTATAAAAAAGTAAGTAACCAAGACTTAAACTGATAAAATTGCATGGTGGAATCCATTTACAGTAAGTATAAGATGTCATACACATGTGAGAGTTGGCCATGCAATGGAATCATCAAAATGAGTGAGGTATGATCAAAACAAGATGAGTGTGCTAATCTGAATAATCTGTTTGTAGGGACTGTTAAGGATAGGTAGACATAGAATGAGCAGTAGCTATAACTAACTTAATTGTATCACATAATATGAAGTTCATGCCATCCAAAAATGAGCTTCTAACTCATTGTAGAACTCTAGATATGATAAAAATAGTGAAGATGAAACTAAAAATCAGATTTTGAAGAATTAATGTTTAATACTATTATATAAGCATTCAAATAATATAGTATAAAATGTGAAATTAAAACCCACTAACTTATGAATTTCATTTATATAAATATATATAAGGTTAAATAAATGGACAATTTATAAAAATGGTAGTTGAATAATATTTATAAGTTATAAAAACTATAAACATGATTTTTACGACTTTTTCGGCTATTACCGTAAAATTAACGTTTTTCGCCAATTAAAACTTAGACGATCAAACCCGTCTAATGTAAAGTTTTAAAAAGTCATATACTGATATATATAAGTATCTAATACAAGTAAAAACCGATAAAACCCAAACTATTGGACATGCGGACATTAACGAGCTAGGTTAGCATATTGGACTAATAATTTAACTAAATAAGTTAAACACTTGTAAAAAGTAATTATTGGGCTTAACCCATTTGGGCCCAACATGTAAAGTATAAATACTGATAATACAAGTATAAAATGGACTAATACAAGTTAAAGAACTTATAATAAGCTTATTGGACTTAAAACATGTAAATAGGTAAAACTAGTAAACTAGTAAAAAGTTACCAATACATAAACACTAAAATGAGTAAATGAGAATGTATAAACCCACTTGATCATCATCATATGTACAAAATCATCATATGTATATTTGTTATTTTGATAAAGTCATTGGACAAAAGTCTAAGACCGATTATTATTTATATAGGTTTCCGTGACCGAAGCACGCCCGTAGCCGATAATCCGCCTTTCATTATCAATGTGAGTTAATAGCCTCGCACTCTTTTAAATGTTTTATAAAATAATTTGTAAACCCGCGAGGGAGATAACATGCTAGATTTTGATAAAAATAGAACACAAGTAGTTCCGATGGTATGCTTAATGATATGGACCCGAATGATGCTATGACCTATAAACGAGATAAAAAGGATTATTAGTAGTTAGGTTATGTCATTCAAAGTCCCATTAGCATGAATTGTGAACTACCGGGATTTGGTAGACGCTTATGCATATGATAGTACTATTTGGGGACGATCACCCCAGTTCGCGCCTTGACGGTTGATCCCCGTCGTACCACATTGATTGGTAAGCGAATTTATGTATGAGAAGATTTACATAGCGTGATTTTTCTGACGACACGCTAACTTAGATGGGCAAATTGTTTGTCGGGTTCGCGGCCCGTTGTTGTGATAGTAAGGTAAGAATGTCATGCGGCTAATAATAATCCTAAAATGTATTTCAATACAATACGATAACGATGCTAAGAACGATAATAATATTACCTATAATGGTAATATTGAAGCTACGGTCTCATGGACGGTTTAAGATGTATGCTTAATTTATATATTTCCTGACTAGCAATACGAGGACTTACTTCTAATATTATACTTGTGTTCTGATTTTAACGATTGTTTTATATAACGGTTTTATTAAACTCTATGAATTCACTCGGCATTCGCTAATATGATTTTTGCATGTTTTTATCTCAGGTGCTTGAAGGTAATCCGGATGGAGATCGACTCTGATGGCCCACATAATATTAAAAATGTTCATTCGATCTATGTTTTGTAAACTTAATGACCTGTATAATTTGGGACCTGTTGTATGCTTTAAAACTTTTTATCGAATGAATGTATGTTGAACCTTGTACAACCATTTTTATGTGTTGTCTATGATTGGAGTTACTGTGCTATCCCGTAACACTCTAAAAGACCCTTCCGCTGTACCGATACGAAATTTGAGAGTGTTACAGTTTGGTACCAGAGCTCTCGTTATAGAGAACGAAAGATTTTAAAAACCAAGGTTTTGAACAAAACTTTTCAAAATCTTTTAACTATGAACATTTGAGAAAATATTTGAAAAATCTTTTGACTATAACGGTGCCAAAGGTCTCCGACGTTACCAACAAGCCCTATTGAGAAGATATATAATATATATAATTTAATTTATATATATGTATATATCGTGATTTAAGTATGTAATTGTTTAATAAGTATGTTATCCTAATACGAGATATATATATAAATGCAGATTGTCATGGCTGACCCTAATTTACCTGTAGAGAACCATGCTATTCTTGAACCTAATGTAGATGATGATCCTTACTAAGACTTAGTAGATTATGATATGGACGATGAGGAGGAACCATTTCAGGATCCCGAGCCTGAGATAGGACTAGGAGATCAGATTGCCCCTCAGGTTGACATGGTAGAGAATGAGATTGATAATGTATATTGAGAATGGTGAGATTGGGTTAGATAATTTAGATGATGAGATTGACGAAGAGGATGTCGAGGAGGATATAGGTATAGACAATGAGGTTGATGATGAGGAAGCCGAGCTTATTTACCCTTATGATGTTCCAGAGGGCGGGCCTTTACCCCCATCAGTTTATTTGTCTGATTCTTAGGTTGAGCTACCTAGGGATGAAATGTCTGAATCATCTGAATCTGATTCTAAATCAGAGGAGGATGAGGATGATAATGCACCTGACGGTACTGATGGTATTGCTACTCGTATACGTGTGATAGGAGAGTGGTCTAGTGTTAGAGAGGCTACTCATATTGATGGTCTTGCACCATCGGCCTTAAGACGTGATTTAGATGCTTCCCGTGTTAAGAGTAGTATGACAGAGATTGGATTAGGTGTTGTTCAGACTCATGTTGCTTATTTGGAGTCAAATACTAAGGTTTATGAGAAAGAGCGGGAATTGCTTAGTTTGGATTTGGCTGATGTAGAGCGTGGTTTGAATGAGGCTTTTAGGAGGTTATCGGTGTTAGAAAGTGGTGAGTTTGCTGCTATGAATAAAAAGGTGAATTCTATGGAGATTCAGTTGAATGTAGCTCGTGCGATGTGTGAGAAAGCTGAGAAGGAGTTGAATATATCTGTGGGATGGAATAGTAGATTTTATGCTGACATGGTTGAAAGAGGAGTGATCCGTAAGCGCCCAGCTGAAGATGTGTCTAGTGATCATCCGACAAAGATACAGAAGACGGTGAATGATGGACCATCTGGCGGTTCTCAGTAGACCAGTCTGTGTTTAGTAGTGACCTTTGTATCTTTTGTACCTTTTGTAACTTTGACTGAACCGACTTGTTAGTAGTAGACCTGGCACGAATTTTAAGTATGTATAGTGCTAGAACTTTGATATAGGATGTAATTAAGACAATGCTTTTGTTTCAAATCCAATGAAATGTGTATCTTGTCTTAAATTCCATATTGTGCCTTATTTGTATCTTGATTATGAATTCACTCCATATGATATGAATCCCTCGATTGGGTGAATGCTTAATACTTTGAAATTGTGAAATTATAGAACTATGCCGCCCAAGAAAGTTGTGACTGAGGATGATGTACATAGGATTATTATAGAGCAAGTTACCGCATCTATGACTGAATTTATCGCAAATGCTAGAAATGAAGCTGGCGGTAGTGGAATTGGTGGTACTAATATGAATGTGAATGCTAATGCTGTAGGAAATGTAGGAGGACTTGGAACTAATGCACCTGAAGTTGGTGGCTGTACTTATGTGACGTTCATGAAGTGTGAACCTCTACCTTTTAATGGAACTGAAGGTGTTGTAGGATTAAGCCAGTGGTTTGAGAAGATTGAGTCGGTGTTTCGGATTAGTAAGTGTAAGGAGGAAGATAAGGTGACTTTTGCTATGGCTACTCTTAAAGGTCGTGCGTTGACTTGGTGGAACGGGAGAATTGCTTTCATGGGTATTGATGCTGCTAATGCTACTCATTGGGCTGAAATTAAGAAATGGATGACTTTGGAATTCTGTCCCCGTAGTGTGATTATTAGGTTAGAACAAGAGTTGATTCATCTGAGAATGAAATGTGTGGACATTGATAGTTACACAAACGGATTCCATGAGTTGGTCTTGCTATGTCCTCGATTGGTGGAACCCGAAGAGATCCGAATTGAGCAATATATTATAGGGTTGACCAAGAATATACGGGGGGACGTGACATCATCGAAACCACTGACCATTGAACTGTTCGAATGGCTTACCAACTCATTGGACAGTTAATTCAGGATTGGAAAGATGAAGCCCGTGTTGGTGAGAAAAGAAAGGGTGACGGTGATCGTGTAGATAGAGGTGATAATAGGAAGAATTTCAATCGCCGTCAGAACCAGAGAAAGGGGAATGCAAATGCTCTTACCAACAACACACCAGACAACGATGATAGATGTCCTAAGTGTGGCAACAAGAGGCATGCTGGCGACTGCTGGAAGTGCCGAAATTGCGGAAAGCTTGGACACAAGGTTGAAAGGTGTAAGAAGGGAACCATTTGCTTCAACTGTAATGAAGAAGGTCATAGGAAATCGGAATGCCCCAAGTTGAAAACGATTGTACATGGAAGAAACCCCCAGGGTGGTGTCTATCAACTTGGAACAATTGAGGTGAAGAAAGAGGATCCGAATGTCGTTACCCATACGTTTTTACTCAACAATCATTATGTTGTTGCTTTATTTGATTCCGGTGCTGATAGGAGCTTTTTATCCACTAAATTTAGTGCCCTTATTGACATTGAACCTGTTGAGATAAATACCAGTTACAAGGTGGAATTGGCTGATGGTAAATTAGTGAAAACTAATAAGCTATTAGAAGGATGCTCTCTAAATCTCTTGTACTATTCCTTTCCGATTGATTTGATGTTGATAGAATTAGGTAGTTTTGATATTATTATTGGTATGGATTGGTTGTCGTTGAATAATGCTACTATTTTATGTGGAGAAAAGAAGGTTAAGATTCCTTTTAGGTATAGGACGTTAGTAATTGATGGTAATCGAGGTGAATCCCGTTTGAAAATCGTTTCATGTATTAAAGTCCAAAAGTACATCAGGAACGGTTGTGAGTTATTCTTAGCTCAAGTGACCGGGAATGAGTCTAGGGAGAAACGATTGGAAGATGTACCTATTATTTGTGAATTTCCTGAGGTATTTCCTAAAGATTTACCCGGACTTCCACCGATAAGGCAAGTAGAGTTTCGAATCGATTTAATTCCTGGTGCTGCACCGGTGGCACGTGCGCCTTACCGATTAGCCCCTTCTGAATTAAAGGAGTTATCTGAGCAACTTAAGGAGTTGTCTGATAAAGGTTTTATTCGACCGGGTTCGTCGCCTTGGGGAGCTCCAGTCTTTTTCGTTAAGAAGAAGGATGTATCTTTCCGTATGTGCATTGATAATAGGGAACTGAATAAGTTGACAATTAAAAATCGATATCCTTTACCTAGGATTGATGATTTGTTTGATCAAGTACAAGGATCTAGTGTGTATTCTAAGATAGATTTGCGGTCAGGATATCACGAACTTCGTGTCCGTGAAGAAGATATTCCTATAACTACATTCAGAACTCGTTATGGACACTATGAATTTCAAGTAATTCCATTTGGGTTAACTAACGCACCTGCGGTTTTCATGGATTTAATGAATCGAGTGTGCAAGCCCTACTTAGATAAATTTGTGATTGTGTTTATTGACGATATTCTAATATATTCTAAGAATGAATATGAACATAGAGAACATTTAAGGATTATTTTGAATTTGTTAAAGGATGAAAAGTTGTATGCTAAGTTTTTGAAATGTGATTTTTGGTTAGATTCTGTGCAATTTCTTGGTCATGTGATTAACAAAGATGGAATTCATGTTGATCCTACAAAGGTTGAAGCCGTTAAGAATTGGTCTGCACCGACAACGCCAACAGAAGTGCGACAGTTCTTAGGATTGGCTGGCTATTATAGGCAATTCATTAAAGAATTTTCTCTAATAGCTAAACCCTTGACTAAGCTTACCCAGAAGAATAAACCTTTCGTTTGGGGAAGTGATGAAGATGGAGCATTTCAGACATTGAAGCAAAAGTTATGTAGTGCGCCAATTCTATCATTACCCAACGGGAGTGAAGATTTTGTAGTGTATTGTGATGCATATCTTAGAGGCTATGGAGCTGTTTTGATGCAGCGAGAAAAAGTGATAGCTTATGCTTCTAGGCAATTAAGGAAGAATGAGGAGAATTATACTACTCATGATCTTGAGTTAGGAGCTGTAGTCTTTGCTCTTAGGTTGTGGAGACATTATCTGTATGGCACCAAGTGTATGGTATTCACCGATCACAAAAGCCTACAGTATATTCTCGATCAAAAGGAATTGAACATGAGGCAACGAAGATGGATAGAGTTGTTAAGTGATTATGATTGTGATATAAAATATCACCCACGAAAAGCCAATGTTGTTGCCGATGCATTAAGTAGGAAAGATAGAGAGCCTATCAGGGTACGTTCTCTAGTCTTGACCGTGCACAATAATTTGCCTGAGCAAATTAGAAATGCGCAAATAGAAGCTTGTAAGAAGGAAAATTTTGTTAATGAAGGGTCCCGAGGATAAGGAGATCCTTTAGAGGTTAGAGCTGATGGAGTGAAATGCTTAAGAGGTCGTATGTGGATACCTAAGTTTGGAGACTTAAGAGACTCGATTATGTTAGAATCCCATAAATCTAAGTATTCCATTCATCCGGGATCTGATAAGACGTACCATGATTTGAAGAAGTTGTACTGGTGGCCGAATATGAAAGCTGATATTGCTATGTATGTTCTTCAATGCTTGACTTATGCTAGAGTCAAAGCTGAACATCAAAAGCCATCAGGACTACTTCAACAGCCAAATATTCATGAATGGAAGTGGGAGCGAATTACGATGGACTTTATCACCAAGCTTCCTAGAACATCATCTGGAAACAACTCGATTTGGGTTATTGTCGACAGACTGACCAAATCAGCACACTTCATTCCGGTTAAAGAGCAGTTCTCACTGGAGAAGCTGACTCGTATTTACCTTGAGAATGTTGTATGCAAGCATGGAGTGCCTATATCGATCATTTCAGATCGAGATCCTAGATTCGCATCGAATTTTTAGAAATCTCTCCAAAGATCTTTGGGAACGAATCTCGACATGAGCACTGCTTATCACCCCCAGACTGATGGGCAGAGTCAAAGGACGATACAAACACTAGAAGATATGTTGAGAGCTTATGTGTTAGATTTTGGTAAGAATTGGGATAAACATTTGCCTTTAGCAGAGTTTTCGTATAACAATAGTTACCATTCTAGTATTAAGGCTGCACCGTTTGAAGCTTTGTATGGTAGGAAGTGTAGATCTCTTGTATGTTGGAGTGAAGTTGGGGATACCCAGCTCACAGGACCGGAATTGATCCGGGAGACTACGGATATGATAGTTCAGATTAAGAATAGGTTGTTGACTGCCCGTAGTAGACAGAAAAGTTACGCGGATGTGCGGCGGAAGCCGATGGAGTTTAAAGTGGGTGACCGAGTAATGTTGAAAGTATCGCCATGGAAAGGCGTTATAAGATTTGGAAAGCGAGGAAAATTGAATCCCCGCTATATTGGACCGTTTAAGATTTTATCTAGAGTGGGTCCGGTGGCTTACAAACTAGAGTTACCCCCAGAACTTCATGGTGTTCACAACACATTCCATGTATCTAATCTGAAGAAATGTCTAGCAGTGAGTGATGAGAAAATTTCGTTGGATAAGGTTCGAATAGATAGGAAGTTGCATTTTATCGAAGAACCCGTAGAGGTTATGGATCGTGAGGTAAAGCAACTGAAACAAAGTCGGATACATATTGTCAAGATCCGATGGAATTCAAAGCATGGACCGTAATATACTTGTGAACGAGAGGATGAAATTTGGAAGAAATATTCGCACCTCTTCGATTTCAATAAGAAACGGACATCAAAATGAAATGGATCACGAGGACGTTGATCCCTTTTAGGAGGAAAAGCTGTGACAATCTAACATTTTCAGGTAGTGAATTATTTTCTCGTATAATATTTTGAAACTTATTTTTGTGTTGGTTGATGAAGTCACAATTTACGGATTTAAATTTGGGTTTACGTGCGTAATTTAGCGTCCTTTACGACTAAACCGGAAACCTTAGGATTACGTATTTACGTTTTTGAACTCCGTTTTTGATGAGACAATTTTTATTAGATTTGTTTTGTGTCGTTGATTCGTAATTTATAAAAACGTTTCGTAAAACGACCCGAGGGCACGCAAATCGAGGGAACTAGAATCGAGGAATACCCGTAAATTAGCGGGATGGGACAAACAAGTTTATCCCACCCCACTATCTAAAGGGACGGCCTAACTAAGACACCACATCAAAGATGTGGCATCCTTACACTAACTTAAGCTACACTTGTAACTTAAGCTTCATTTAGAAGCTACTCATATCCCACTCTACCACCATACACCACCATTTGATCTTTTCTAGCCACAAGATACATGTTATCTAGCTATATTATGGAGAAACCTTGAAGCCTTGATTGATTGGTGGCCATTTTAACAACAAAGTAGGTGATTTGCTTGTGTTCTAGGGATAATTTCTCAACAAACTATCTTGGTGATTGATGATCTTGGAGATATATTTGGTGTTCATCAAGTTGTTGTCTTCCAAAAACAAGATATAATCTTGCTTGGTAAAGAAGATCATCCTTTCCATTTCTTTTTTAATTTTTGTAAAGATCAAATGTATTTTCTTTCTTGTTTTATATGTATATGATGAATATATGATGATAAAAATGTTGTGTGGGGATCAAGTGTTGATAAATATGCTTAAAAAGATGAATAACCATAAGAAACAAGGCTAAAATCATGCTTAAATTTTTGGTTGTATAAAAACAGTAAGTAACCAAGACTTAAGCTGATACAATTGCATGGTGGAATCCATTTACAGTAAGTATAAGATGTCATACACATGTGAGAGTTGGCCATGCAATGGAATCATCAAAATGAGTCAGATATGAATCAAAACAAGATGAGTGTGCTAATCTGAATAGTCTGTTTTGTAGGGACTGTTAAGGATAGTTAGACATAGAATGAGCAGTAGCTATATCTAACTTAATTGTAGCACATAATATGAAGTTCATGCCATCCAAAAATGAGTTTCTAACTCATTGTAGCACTCTAGATATGATAAAAATGGTGAAGATGAAAATAAAAATCAGATTTTGAAGAATTAATGTTTAATACTATTATATAAGCACTCAAATAATATAGTATAAAATGTGAAATTAAAACCCACTAACTTATGAATTTCATTTATATAAATATGTATAAGGTTAAATAAATAGACAATTTATAAAAATGGTAGTTGAATAATATTTATAAGTTATAAAAACTATAAACATGATTTTTACGACTTTTTCGGCTATTACCGTAAAATTAACGTTTTTCGCCAATTAAAACTTAGACGATCAAAACCGTCTAATGTAAAGTTTTTAAAAGTCATATACTGATATATAAGTATCTAATACATGTAAAAACTGATAAAACCCGAACTATAGGACATACGGACATTAACGAGCTAAGTTAGCATATTGGACTAATAATTTAACTAAATAAGTTAAACACTTGTAAAAAGTAATTATTGGGCTTAACCCATTTAGGCCCAACATGTAAAGTATAAATACTGATAATACAAGTATAAAATGGACTAATACAAGTTAAAGAACTTATAATAAGCTTATTGGACTTAAAACATGTAAATAGGTAAAACTAGTAAACTAGTAAAAAGTTACCAATACATAAACACTAAAATGAGTAAATGAGAATGTATAAACCCACTTGATCATCATCATATGTACAAAATCATCTTATGTATATTTTTTATTTTGATAAAGTTATTGGACAAAAGTCTAAGACCGATTATTATTTATATAGGTTTATATGACCGAAGAGCGCCCGTAGCCGATAATCCGCCTTTTATTATCAACGTGAGTTCATAGCCTCACACTCTTTTAAATGTTTTATAAAATGATTTGTAAACCCGCGAGGGAGATAACATGCTAGATTTTGATAAAAATAGAACACAAGTATTCCCGATGGTATGCTTAATGATATGGACCTGAATGATGCTATGACCCTATAAACGAGATAAAAAGGATTATTAGTAGTTAGGTTATCTCACTCAAAGTCCCATTAGCATGAATTGTGAACTACCGGGATTTGTTAGACGCGTATGCATATGATAGTACTATTTGGGGACGATCACCCCAGTTCGCGCCTTGACGGTTGATCCCCGTCGTACCACATTGATTTGTAAGCGAATTTATGTATGAGAAGATTTACATAGCGTGATTTTTGTGACGACACGCTAACTTAGATGGGAAAATTGTTTGTCGGGTTCGCGGCCCGTTGTTGTGATAGTAAGGTAACAATGTCATGCGGCAAATAATAATCCTAAAATGTATTTCAATACAATACGATAACGATGCTAAGAACGATAATAATATTACCTATAATGGTAATATTGAGGCTACGGTCTCATGGACGGTTTAAGATGTATGCTTAATTTATATATTGCCTGACTAGCAATACGAGGACTTACTTCTGATATTATACTTGTGTTCTGATTTTAACGATTGTTTTATATAACGGTTTTATTAAACTCTATGAATTCACTCGGCATTCGATGATATGAATTTTGCATGTTTTTATCTCAGGTGCTTGAAGGTAATCCGGATGGAGATCGACTCTGATGGCCCACATAATATTAAAAATGTTCATTCGATCTATGTTTTGTAAACTTAATGACCTGTATAATTTGGGACCTATTGTACGCTTTAAAACTTTTTATCGAATGAATGTATGTTGAACCTTGTATAACCATTTTTATGTGTTGTCTATGATTGGAGTTACTGTGCTATCCCGTAACACTCTAAAAGACCCTTCCGCTGTACCGATACGAAATTTGAGAGTGTTACACTATATGACAAAGTACCCATCTTCTTTGACAATACAAGTGTCATTGCTATCTCAAACAACCCTGTGCTTCACACTAGAACCAAACACATAGATATCAGGTATTACTTTATCAGGGATCATATTATAAATGAGATATTGAGCTGCATTTTGTTCCTATTGAGCTGCAACTACCTGACATTTTTACCAAGCCTTTGGATAAACCTTCGTTCAACAGGCTAGTTGCTGAGCTGGGTATGCTTAATATCTCAAAGCATGTGGCTGATATTTATTGTGTGTCATTAATGTCTGAATAAATATTAAATGTTTTTATCATGAAACTAGGTAGTTACTTTCCAAGTAAATGCTAAAAACATTCCTAATATTTAATTCTTATTTTTCGATAAACGAGGAGACAAACAGTTTTGAAAGGTCAAGGGACCCACTTGTGTACAGTCCTTTTCCCACTACGCATTAAATGCGGTTGAAGAACTGTTTCAAATTTTAAATATATATATTGTCCCAAGGATTTTCACCTAACACCTTTCTCATTATTCACAATTTGCATCTCTCTCACTAAAATCTCTCTCTAAACCCTCTCACCATCTTCGTCTTCTTCATCCTCGTATGAATGGCGTTCACAGTACCAAAGGCCTCTAACGTAACCTTCGAGATGAATGATAGCATCCTCGCCACTAACAAATCTATTGGATGGTGTTAAGGCAAGTGATACCTAAAAACATTATTAGTGTTAACTAATCTTTCTTAGTTTTGATCACAACAAACTATACAACACATTTAGTGTAAAACATAAAACGAATTATTTAACTAACATTATCATCAAGGTAATAATCATATCACTAACCTTTCTTAATCATACTTAGTGATCATCAAAATGATTATCCTTAAAACTCACTTTTGTTAATATGACAAAAGACTTTTTAATAAACTTTCTTTTTTAGAAAATGTTTTATTAAAATGGAAAATGTAAATTTGAAAATAGCATATTCCATATGCTATTAGAATATCCTTTGAAGGCTTAAAATACCTCAGATATTCCTACCCCACTAACAGACAAAAAACGGAGCGTAGTCTACGGGCGGAACCTTAAGTAGCTAGGCGGTTCCCTAGCGATAAGGAACCGCCGGGCTAGATAAGGTACCGCACCCAGATAGCCTTTGTACATTGTCTCCTTTAAATAGTGGATCAAATCGCACTTTCCAATAAGCCTCTCTAGACGTTTTTCCTCAGCCCCTTTCTCTTTTCTATAGCATAATCATTAGTAAATGATCACTTAATATGTTAAGTATGTTTACATATGATTATCCTCTTGATCCCCTCCTTTACCTTGTCCAAAGAGAAGATCACTCACTCACTAGTGTTGTGATAAAGGTGAATCCATGAGCTAGTCATATTCATCATGATACCCTTTTTGTTTTATGTTAATCCATTGTATTTATGAATACTTGGACTAGTTGTGTTCATCCAAGTTATTTGTGAATACTTAGATTTGTTGTGTACATCCATTGCATATGTGTTTGCTTAGATTTATGTTGTGTAGATCCAAGCTACATGTGAGTACTTGGATATGTTTAGTTAAGTTGTAATAGATTGATTAGAAGTTCTCACTAAACTATAAAGTGATGTGGTTGTGTCTTGTAAGTTCTCACTTAACTTGAAAGTGATTAGTAGTTGTGTTTGTGTGAAGTTCTCACTTAGCTTCAAAGTGAAGTGTCGTGAAGATTGGATCTATCTTTGGATTAGAACTCGACATCTAGCCTTGTGTCGTAAAATGGTGAAGTAGGAAATGTCGTGAAAATTGGTTCTACCTTGAGATTAGAACTCGACATCTAGCCTTGTGTCGTTAAATTGTGAAGTAGGCAACTTTGTGTAGATTGGTCCTAGCTAAAGATTTGGTCTCGACATTTAGCTTAGTGTCAAAAAATAATGTAAGAGACGATGTAAGGTTTTCTCCGCCAAGAAGGGAGCTTGTGGATATAGTGGAAATCTCGAGTAGGATAGAGCCTCGTTGTCGAACCACTATAAATCTTGGTGTCTTCCCACTAGGTTGTCTCCTTCCTTACTCTTTACTTATTTCATTATCATTACACTTACCTATTATCTTTGCTAGTGCATTTGAGTTGAACCTAATCATTATGCAACTTAGCTTCAAGTAAAAGATAGTTTTGATACAAACCAAATTGAAAGTAATTTTAATTAGGTTGCCAATCAAAGAAAAACTATTCAACCCCCCCCCCCCCCCCTTCTAGTTTCTACAATTGGTATCAGAGCGATGGTAACTCAAGATATTTGAAGTATATTGTACTTTGAAACTTGGATCGATCCATTGTCTCCTCAAATTAGAAGGTCAAGTTGTACTAAAGTTTCTCTTTAGTCTAAACTATTTCTTCTTGGAAAATAGGTCTTTTAATTGATCATATTGCATTAGCAGCATTTATACATTTTAGACCTAACTTTGAAATGTATCTACTAGTTTGCTATCTTGCTTTGTGTAGGTACTCATGAAAATCAATCATTTAATTGGTTGTGAATTGAGTCACTTGAACTTGTAGAAGATTCATCTTCATCGATCTTCAACATCCTTGAATGATGACATCAAGATGATTGGGAATGATACTAGTCATTGAAGACCTAGTATTCATCATAGTCACTCTTGGGGCTTGCATTGATGGATTGGAATACTTTTTGTGGCCAAGGCACATTTTCGCTCTTCAACACGCCCTTTGATCAATCTTTTAATCATTACTTGACTATGTGCTTGTTCTTGGCATCCTTGCCTTGACATTTGCTTGTAATTTGTGATTCCTTTCCTTTATCCTCTCAAACCTTCATTGCTTGGATACTTGACTCACTATGGTGATGTAGAGTGAGTTAGTAGTAGCTTAAAGTATCAAGCATGATATCCATGGTTTGCACTCATACGGTTAGTAGGCCCTTTGTGGGAGAGAAAGTGAATCAATACCTTGCTCATACTTTGGTTTAGACTAAGGCTATTATTGAAAGTGATCTTAGTCTACGCATCAATATTTGCTTTGTGTTTATTCATTACCAAAGCCGTTTAACACTTCACCGGAAAGGCACGTCTTAAACCACTATATATGACACACGCTCTTCGTTACCACTATTTGAAGATTGTCATTAATCCCTTGAGCATTAGTCCTAGTCATGATTCACTTCCCTTGACTTCTCTCCACTTTGTTGTTTTGCTACGAGTAGTCGTTTGTCTATTTCGGTTCTTTTCGATCTCGATTCAACTCGTAATCCTTCATTAAAGCATATTGCCTAGTGTTATGATGATCCAATGTTATTCTAAAAGGTTCATGATATAATTTTAAGTATTTTAGAAAAACTTGGTTTTTAAAAATTGGCGTTTTTTCATTGATAAAAACCAGCCTCTATAGGCGGTTCTTTATATCTAGCGGTTCAAACCCGCGGTTCTTTATCGATAAGGAACTGCGGGCAGTAAAGTTTGTCAGAGCGCCAGTTTTAATAAAATAAACTTTTTCAAACCAAACCCTCTTTCTCCCAAAAACACACAGCCGACGTTTTTCATCTTTTCCACCATTGTTGAAGTTTCAAAAACCTTCAATCAATCAAATTAATTGATTCCAAGTTGTGGGTTTCACTCATCCTTCATCAAACATCAATTAATCGTAAGTACTTTCTTTCAATTTATCTATTTTGTTCTAGGGTTCATCCTTTCATAATTGGGGATTTTTAAAATTGAAATTGAATTAGAACCTTAATAGGAATATTGGTTGACATGGTTACTTTACTATGAGTCCTTAGGTTCATATTCATTGAGATTTCACTAAAACCCACTTGTAGAACAAATCCAAATTTTGACTAAATGTTTTTGGTTAAAAGATGGAATTGAGATGAACCCATGAACAAATAGGTAATTTCATTGTTAATGCTTACCTAAAAACATTGTTTTGAAAAACCAATGTTCTAGTCCATTGTTGATCCAACATAGGTCATATGTTCTTGGTTAATAATGGAATAGACACATTGTGAACATGAGAATGCTATGGATTCAATCCTTTGTTTGTCAAGAAATTGATATAACACATTCTCATATTTTTTAGCTTTAAGTTTATTTTTCATATGAGTAATTGGAAAAATATTGTCTTATGTTTATATTAGGTACTAATCATGCCTTCTCAATATCAAAAGGATCATCAATTCACTAGACAATACATGTCAAACCTTTCCCAAACCTATGCTTCTACTCAAATTCGAAACTCATTTCCATCCCTTTCTACTCGTTGTTTCCTTGAGGGTAGGGTCGTTGACGAGGGAATAACGGGTTATGACTATATCCAGTCTATGTTTAAGCTTTCGGGGTTTGATTGCTTGCTCAACATAGAAGAAAATATTTACCCCTTGTTTCTTCTTGAATTCTTTAGCACCTACTCAATGCTTGAATACAATGGAGAAATCTTCATTCGATTCGTGTTGAATGATCAATTGATTCAATAATGTGACAAATCTAACATTTTCAGGTAGTTAAATATTTTCTCGTATAATATTTTGAAACTTATTTTTATGTTGGTTGACGAACTCACAATTTACGGATTTAAATTTGGGCTTACGTGCATAATTTGGCGTCTTTTACGACTAAACCGGAAACCTTAGGATTTCGTATTTATGTTTTTGAACTCCGTGTTTGATGAGACAATTTTTATTGGATTCGTTTTGTGACGGTGATTCATAATTTATAAAAACGTTTTTCGTAAAACGACCCGAGGGCACGCAAATCGAGAAAACTAGAATCGAGAAATACCCGTAAACTAGTGAGATGGGACAAAACACTTTGCCCCATCCCACTAGCTTACATGGGACGGCAAGGAGGACACCACCACACTTAGGTGGCACAAGGTTAGCTAAGCTTGCACAAGTGTAAGCTCATGCTTACACTTTAAGCTAAACCTTCCACCACTACACAAAACCAACAAATGGTTTTCACTTAACCATTTCTTACATGCAATTCACTCTCAAAACTCTCTCAACCTTTATCTTTCTGCCGTCCCAAATCAAGCCACAAACACCATCTTTGATCTCTTCTAACTACAAACCACATGTTTACTAGTCCTATTAAGGTGTTTCCTTGAAACCTTGATCATTTGGTGGCCATATAACCAACTTTGGAGGTGATTTGCTTGTGTCCTAGGGCTGATTTTCCAACATATGATCTTGATATTTGATGGTCTTGGAGATACTTGTTGTGTTCATCAAGTTCTTGCCTTCCTAAAACAAGAAATCCACTTGGATTGGTAAAGAAGATCATCCTCTACATTTTTCTCTTATTATTTTGTAAAGAACAAATGTATTTTCTTTCATTTTGTATATGTATATGATGTATATATGATGATAAAAATGTTGTGTGGGGATCAAGTGTTGATAAACATGCTTAAAAATGATGATAACCATAAGAAATGAAGCTAAAATCACGTCTAATTAGTTGGCTGTATAAAAACAGTAGATAACTAAATGAAGAACTGATAAAAATGCATGGTTTGATCTATTTACAGTAAAGTAGATGATGTTATACACATGTGAGAGTTGGCCATGCAATGGAATCAAAATTATGAGTGAGATATGATCAAAACAAGTTAGGTGGTACAATCTGAATAAGCAGTTTTGTAGGGACTGTTAAGGCAACTTAGACTCAAAATGGGCAGTAGCTATAACTAAGTTATATTTAGCACATATTATGAAGAAGTTGTCATCCAAAAATGAGCTTCTAAGTCATTGTAGAACTCTAGATATGATAAAAATGGTGAATGTGAAGTTAAAAATCAGATTTTGGAAATAATGTTTATTATTATTATATAAGCACTCACTTTATAATTTATAAAATGTAAAGTATAAACCCACTAACTTATAAAACTTATTTATATAAATGTATAAAAGGTTAATTAAATGGGTAAAATGTATAAATGGAGGTAAAAGTAATATTTATAAGTAATAAAAACTATAAACTTGATTTTTATGACTTTTTCGGCTATCGCAGTGAAATTAACGTTTTTCATCAAATAAAACTTAGACGACCAAACCCGTCTAATGTAAAGTTTATAAAGGATATATACTGATGTATAAGTAACTAAGACAAGTAAAAACCGATAAAACCCGAACTATAAGAATTACGGACAATTACGAGCTAACTAAACCTATTAGACTAATAATTGGACTTAATAAGATAAATACTTGTAAAAAGAATTATTTGGGCTTAACCCAATAGGGCCCAACATGAAAAATATATATACTGATCATATAAGTATATAATGGGTAAAAACAAGTAAAAGAACTTATAAAAGACTTAATGAACTTAAAATAGGTAAAATCGGTAAAACTAGTGAACTAGTAAGACGATACTAAAACGTAAACGCTAAAATGAGTAAATGAGGATTTATAAACCCACTTGATCATCATCATATGTACAATAATCATATATATGTATATTGTTATTTTGATAAAAGTCATTGGACCGAGTCTAAGACCGATTATTATTTATATAGGTTTCCGTGACCGAAGCACGCCCGTAGCCGATAATCCGCCTTTCATTAACAACGTGAGTTCATAGCCTCGCACTCTTTTAAATGTTTTATAAATTGATTTGTAAACCCGCGAGGGAGATAACATGCTAGATTTTTATAAAAATAGAACACAAGTAGTCCCGATTGTATGCTTAATGAGATGGACCAGAATGATGCTATGACCCTATATTCGAGACTAAAAGGATTATTAGTAGTTAGGTTATGTCACTTAAAGTCCCATTAGCATGAATTGTGAACTACCGGGATTTGGTAGACGCTTATGCATTTGATAGTACTATTTGGGGACGATCACCCCAGTTCGCGCCTTGACGGTTGATCCCCGTCGTACCACATTGATTGGTAAGCGAATTTATGTATGAGAAGATTCCATAGCATGATTTTTGTGACGACACGCTAACTTAGATGGGCAAATTTTTTGTCGGGTTCGCGGCCCGCTGTTTTCACAGTAAGGTAACAATGTCATGCGGCTAATAATAATCCTACAACCTAATTCAGATACTATAATCTATACGACATGTATAATCTAAATAAACGATAACGACGCTATTACGATGAATATATTACCTATCATGGTAATATAGAGACTACGGTCTCATGGACGGTTTCAGATGTATGCTTGATTTATATATTGCCTGACTAGCAATATGTGGACTTACTTCCGATATTATACTTGTGTTCTGATTTTAAATGATTTTAAATGATTGTTTTATATAACGGTTTTCATTAAACTCTATGAATTCACTCGGCATTCGCTGATATGATTTTTGCATGTTTTCTATCTCAGGTGCTTGAAGGTAATCCGGATGGAGATCGACTCTGATGGCCCACACTTATATTAAAAATGTTCATTCGATCTGCGTTTTGTAAACTTAATGACCTGTATAATTTGGGACCTGTTGTACACTTTTAAACCTTTTTATCGAATGAATGTTTGTTAAACCTTGTACAACCATTTTTATGTGTTGTCTATGATTGGAGTTATTGTGCTATCCCGTAACACTCTGAAAGACCCTTCCGCTGTACCGATACGAAAAATGAGAGTGTTACAGTTTGGTACCAGAGCTCTCATTATAGAGAACAAAAGATTTTAAAAACCAAGGTTTTGAACAAAACTTTTCAAAATCTTTTGACAATGAACATTTGAGAAAATAATTGAAAAATCTTTTGACTATAACGGTGCCAGAGATCTCCGACGTTACCAACAAGCCCTATTGAGAAGATATATATTTTGATATATATAATATAATTTATATATATGTATATATCGTGATTTCATTATGTAATTGTTTAACTAGTATGTTATCCTAATACGAGATAAATATATATAAATGCAGATTGTCATGGCTGACCCTAATATTCCTGTAGAAAACCATGCTATTCCCGAACCTAATATAGAAGATGATCCTTATTTAGACTTAGTAGATTTTGATATTGATGACGAGGAGGAACCATTTGAGGATCCCGAGCCCGAGTTAGGACTAGGAGATCAGATTGCCCCCCAGGAAGACTTAGTAGAGAATGAGATTGAGAATGTGGGTAATGAGAATGTGGATATTGAGAATGTGGGTAATGAGGACGTGGATATTGAGAATGCTGATATTGAGAATGAGAATGAGATTGGGTTAGATGAGTTAGATGATGAGATAGACGACGAGGATGTCGAGGAGGACGTAGGTATAGATGTTGAGGTTGATGACGATGAGGAAGCTGAGCTTATATATCCGTATGATGTTCCAGAGGGCGAGCCTTTGCCCCCACCAGTTTGTTTGTCTGATTCTGAGGATGAGTTACCTAGGGATGAGATGTCTGAATCGTCTGAATCTGATTCTGAATCAGAGGAGGATGAGGATGACGATGCACCTGACGGTACTGATGGTATTGCTGCTCGTAGATGTGAGATAGGAGAGTCGTCTAGTGCTCGAGAGGCTACTCATATTGATGGTCTTGCACCATGGGCCTTGAGACGTGATCTAGATGCTTCCCGTGTTAAGAGTTGTGTGACAGAAGTTGGATTAGGTGTTGTTCAGACTCAGGTTGCTTATTTGGAGTCGAAGGCAAAGATTGGCGAGAAAGAGCGGGAATTGCTTAGTTTGGATTTGAGTGAGGTAGAACGTGGTTTGAATGAGGCTTTTAGGAGGTTATCAGTGTTGGAAAGTGGTGAGTATGCTGAGATGAAGAGAAAGGTGAACACTATGGAAATTCAGTTGAGTGTGGCTCGTGCGATGCGTGAGAAAGCCGAAAAGGAGTTGAATATATCTGTGGGTTGGAACAGTAGATTTTATGCCGACATGGTTGAAAGAGGAGTAATCCGTAAGCGCCCAGCTGAAGATGAGTCTAGTGATCGTTCGGCGAAGATCCAGAAGACGATGGATGATGGACCATCTGGCGGTTCTCAGTAGACCAGTCTGTGTTTAGTAGTGACCTTTAGATCTTTTGTGTTTATAGCTTTGACTGAACCGACTTGTTAGTTGTAGACTTGGCACGAATTTTGAGTGTATATAGTGTTAGAACTTTGATATGGATGTACTAAGACAATACTTTTGTTTCAGATCGAATGAAATATGTATCTTGTCTTGAATTCCATATTGTGCCTTATTTGTATCTTGATTTTGAATTCGATCCATATTATATGAATCCTTTGTTGGATGAATGCTTAATACTTTGAAATTGTGGAATTATAGAACTATGCCGCCCAAGAAGGCTGTGACTGAGGATGATGTACGTAGGATTATTACGGAGCAAGTTACCGCATCTATGACTGAATTCATGGCAAATGCTAGAAATGAAGCTGGCGGTAGTGGAGCTGGCGGTAGTGGAGCTGGCGGTAGTGGAGCTGGCGGTAGTGGAGCTGGCGGTAGTGGAATTGGCGGTACTAATGTGAATGTGAATGCTAATAATGTGAATGCTAATGCTGGAGGAAACGTAGGAGGACTTGGAACTAATGCACCTGAAGTTGGTGGCTGTACTTATGTGACGTTCATGAAGTGTGAACCTCTACCTTTTAATGGAACTGAAGGTGCTGTAGGACTAAGCCAGTGGATCGAGAAGATTGAATCGGTGTTTAGGATTAGTAAGTGTAAGGAGGAAGATAAGGTGACTTTTGCTATGGCTACTCTTAAAGGTCGTGCGTTGACTTGGTGGAACGGGAGAATTGCTTTCATGGGTCTTGATGCTGCTAATGCTACTCCTTGGGCTGAAATTAAGAAGTGGATGACTTTGGAGTTTTGTCCTCGTAGTGTGATCATTAGGTTAGAACAAGAGTTGATTCATCTGAGAATGAAAGGTGTGGACATTGATAGTTACACGAATCGATTCCATGAGTTGGCCTTGCTATGTCCTCGATTGGTTGAACCCGAAGAGATCCGAATTGAGCAATATGTGAAAGGGTTGACCAGGAATATCCGGGGGGACGTAACATCATCTAAACCACTGACCATTGATGATGCTGTTCGAATGGCTTACCAACTCATTGGACAGATAATTCAGGATAAGGAAGATGAAGCCCGTGTAGGTGAGAAAAGAAAGGGAGAAGGTGAGCGTGTAGATAGAGGTGATTATAGGAAGAATTTCAATCGCCGTCAGAACCAGAGAAAGGGGAATGCAAATGCTATTACCAACAATGCACCGCGCAACGATGATAGATGTCCTAAGTGTGGCAACAAGAGGCATCCTGGCGACTGCTGGAAGTGCCGAAATTGCGGAAAGCTTGGACACAAGGTTGAAAGGTGTAAGAAGGGAACGATTTGCTTCAACTGTAATGAAGAAGGTCATAGGAAATCGGAATGCCCCAAGTTGAAAGCGATTGTACCTGGAAGAAACCCCCAGGGTGGTATCTACCAACTTGGAACCATTGAGGTGAAGAAAGAGGATCCGAATGTCGTTACCGGTACGTTTTTACTTAACAATCATTATGCTGTTGCTTTATTCGATTCGGGTGCCGATAGGAGCTTTGTATCCACTAAATTTAGTGCCCTTATTGATATTGAACCTGTTGAGATAAGTACCAGTTACGAGGTGGAGTTGGCTGATGGTAAATTAGTGAAAACTAATAAGCTATTAGAAGGATGCTCTCTAAATCTCTTGAACCATTCCTTTCCGATTGATTTGATGTTGATAGAATTAGGTAGTTTCGATATTATTATTGGTATGGATTGGTTGTCGTTGAACAATGCTACTATTTTATGTGGAGAGAAGAAGGTTAAGATTCCTCTTAGGAATAGGACGTTAGTAATTGATGGTAGTCGAGGTGAATCCCATTTGAAAATCGTTTCATGTATTAAAGTCCAAAAGTACATCAGGAACGGTTGTGAGTTATTCTTAGCTCAAGTGACCGGGAATGAGTCTAGGGAGAAACGATTGGAAGATGTACCTATTATTTGTGAATTTCCTGAGGTATTTCCAAAAGATTTACCAGGACTTCCACCGATAAGGCAAGTAGAGTTTCGAATCGATTTAATTCCTGGTGCTGCACCGGTGGCACGTGCGCCTTACCGATTAGCCCCTTCTGAATTAAAGGAGTTATCTGAGCAACTTAAGGAGTTGTCTGATAAAGGTTTTATTCGACCGAGCTCGTCGCCTTGGGGAGCTCCAGTCTTGTTCGTTAAGAAGAAGGATGGATCTTTTCGTATGTGCATTGATTATAGGGAACTGAATAAGTTGACAATTAAGAATCGATATCCTTTACCTAGGATTGATAATTTGTTTGATCAACTGCAAGGATCTAGTGTGTATTCTAAGATAGATTTGCGGTCAGGATATCACCAACTTCGCGTCCGTGAAGAAGATATTCCTATAACTGCATTTTGAACTCGTTATGGACACTATGAATTTCAAGTAATGCCATTTGGGTTGACTAACGCACCTGCGGTTTTCATGGATTTAATGAATCGAGTGTGCAAGCCCTACTTGGATAAATTTGTGATTGTGTTTATTGACGATATTCTAATCTATTCTAAGAATGAAGATGAGCATAGAGAACATTTGAGGATTGTTTTGAAGTTGCTGAAGGATGAAAAGTTGTATGCTAAGTTTTCGAAGTGTGATTTCTGGTTAGATTCTGTGCAATTTCTTGGTCATGTGATTAACAGAGATGGAATTCATGTTGATCCTGCAAAGGTTGAAGCTATTAAGAATTGGTCCGCACCGACAACACCAACGGAAGTGCGACAGTTCTTAGGATTAGCTGGCTATTATAGGCGATTTATTAAAGAATTTTCTTTAATAGCTAAACCCTTAACTAAGCTTACTCAGAAGAATAAACCTTTCGTTTGGGGAAGTGATGAAGATGGAGCATTTCAGACATTGAAGCAAAAATTATGTAGTGCGCCAATCTTATCATTACCCGAAGGGAGTGAAGATTTTGTAGTGTATTGTGATGCATCTCTTAGAGGATATGGAGCTGTTTTGATGCAGAGAGATAAAGTGATAGCTTATGCTTCTAGGCAATTAAGGAAGAATGAGGAGAATTAAACTACTCATGATCTTGAGCTAGGAGCTGTGGTCTTTGCTCTTAGGTTGTGGAGACATTATCTGTATGGCACCAAGTGTACGGTATTCACCGATCACAAAAGCCTACAGTATATTCTCGACCAGAAAGAGTTGAACATGAGGCAACAAAGATGGATAGAGTTGTTAAGTGATTATGATTGTGATATAAAGTATCACCCAGGAAAAGCCAACGTTGTTGCTGATGCGTTGAGTAGGAAAGATAGAGAGCCTATCAGGGTGCGTTCTCTAGTCTTGACCGTGCACAATAATTTGCCTGAGCAAATTAGAAATGCGAAAATAGAAGCTTGTAAGAAGGAGAATTTTGTTAATGAAGGGTTCCGAGGAGAAGGAGATCCTTTAGAGGTTAGAGCTGATGGAGTGAAATGTTTAAGAGGTCGTATGTGGATACCTAAGTTTGGAGGCTTAAGAGATTTGATTATGTTAGAATCCCATAAATCTAAGTATTCCATTCATCCGAGATCTGATAAGATGTACCATGATTTGAAGAAGTTGTATTGGTGGCCGAATATGAAGGCTGACATAGCTATGTATGTTCTTCAATGCTTGACTTGTGCTAGAGTCAAAGCTGAACATCAAAAGCCATCAGGACTACTTCAACAACCAAAGATTCCTGAATGGAAGTGGGAGCGAATTACGATGGACTTTATCACCAAGCTTCCTAGAACATCATCTGAAAACAATTCGATTTGGGTTATTGTCGATAGACTAACCAAATCAGCACACTTCATTCCGGTTAAGGAGCAGTTCTCACTGGAGAAGCTGACTCGAATATACCTGGATAATGTTGTATGCAAGCATGGAGTGCCTGTATCGATCATTTCAGATCGAGATCCTAGATTCGCATCGAATTTTTGGAAATCTCTCAAAAGATCTTTGGGAACAAATCTCGACATGAGCACTGCTTATCACCCTCAGACTGATGGGCAGAGTGAAAGGACGATACAAACACTGGAAGATATGTTGAGAGCTTGTGTGTTAGACTTTGGTAAGAATTGGGATAAACATTTGTCGTTAGCAGAGTTTTCGTATAACAATAGTTACCATTCTAGTATTAAGGCTGCACCGTTTGAAGCTTTGTATGGTAGGAAGTGTAGATCTCCTGTATGTTGGAGTGAAGTTGGGGATACCCAGCTCACGGGACCGGAATTGATCCGGGAGACTACGGAGATGATAGTTCAGATTAAGAAGAGGTTGTTGACTGCCCGTAGTAGACAGAAAAGTTACGCGGATGTGCGGCGGAAGCCAATGGAGTTTGAAGTGGGTGACCGAGTAATGTTGAAAGTATCGCCATGGAAAGGCGTTATAAGATTTGGAAAACCAGGAAAATTGAATCCCCGTTATATTGGACCCTTTAAGATTTTATCTAGAGTAGGTCCGGTGGCTTACAAACTAGAGTTACCCCCAGAACTTCATGGTGTTCACAACACATTCCATGTATCTAATCTGAAGAAATGTCTAGCAGTGAGTGATGAGAAAATTCCGTTAGGTAAGGTTCGAATAGATGGGAAGTTGCATTTTATCGAAGAGCCCGTAGAAGTTATGGACCGTGAGGTAAAGCAACTGAAACAAAGTCGGATACCTATTGTCAAGATCCGATGGAATTCAAAGCATGGACCAGAGTATACTTGGGAACGAGAGGATGAAATGTGGAAGAAATATCCGCACCTCTTCGATTTCAATAAGAAACGGACATCCAAATGAAATGGATCACGAGGACGTTGATCCCTTTTAGGAGGAAAAGCTGTGACAAATCTAACATTTTCAGGTAGTTAAATATTTTCTCGTATAATATTTTGAAACTTATTTTTATGTTGGTTGACGAACTCACAATTTACGGATTTAAATTTGGGCTTACGTGCATAATTTGGCGTCTTTTACGACTAAACCAGAAACCTTAGGATTTCGTATTTACGTTTTTGAACTCCGTGTTTGATGAGACAATTTTTATTGGATTCGTTTTGTGACGGTGATTCATAATTTATAAAAACGTTTTTCGTAAAACGACCCGAGGGCACGCAAATCGAGAAAACTAGAATCGAGAAATACCCGTAAACTAGTAAGATGGGACAAAACACTTTGCCCCATCCCACTAGCTTACATGGGACGGCAAGGAGGACACCACCACACTTAGGTGGCACAAGGTTAGCTAAGCTTGCACAAGTGTAAGCTCATGCTTACACTTTAAGCTAAACCTTCCACCACTACACAAAACCAACAAATGGTTTTCACTTAACCATTTCTTACATGCAATTCACTCTCAAAACTCTCTCAACCTTTATCTTTCTGCCGTCCCAAATCAAGCCACAAACACCATCTTTGATCTCTTCTAACTACAAACCACATGTTTACTAGTCCTATTAAGGTGTTTCCTTGAAACCTTGATCATTTGGTGGCCATATAACCAACTTTGGAGGTGATTTGCTTGTGTCCTAGGGCTGATTTTCCAACATATGATCTTGATATTTGATGGTCTTGGAGATACTTGTTGTGTTCATCAAGTTCTTGCCTTCCTAAAACAAGAAATCCACTTGGATTGGTAAAGAAGATCATCCTCTACATTTTTCTCTTATTATTTTGTAAAGAACAAATGTATTTTCTTTCATTTTGTATATGTATATGATGTATATATGATGATAAAAATGTTGTGTGGGGATCAAGTGTTGATAAACATGCTTAAAAATGATGATAACCATAAGAAATGAAGCTAAAATCATGTTGAATGATCAATTGATTCGTGTTGAATGATCAATTGATTCAATACTGTGACAAATCTAACATTTTCAGGTAGTTAAATATTTTCTCGTATAATATTTTGAAACTTATTTTTATGTTGGTTGACGAACTCACAATTTACGGATTTAAATTTGGGCTTACGTGCATAATTTGGCGTCTTTTACGACTAAACCGGAAACCTTAGGATTTCGTATTTACGTTTTTGAACTCCGTTTTTGATGAGACAATTTTTATTGGATTCGTTTTGTGACGGTGATTCATAATTTATAAAAACGTTTTTCGTAAAACGACCCGAGGGCACGCAAATCGAGAAAACTAGAATCGAGAAATACCCTTAAACTAGTGAGATGGGACAAAACACTTTGCCCCATCCCACTAGCTTACATAGGACGGCAAGGAGGACACCACCACACTTAGGTGGCACAAGGTTAGCTAAGCTTGCACAAGTGTAAGCTCATGCTTACACTTTAAGCTAAACCTTCCACCACTACACAAAACCAACAAATGGTTTTCACTTAACCATTTCTTACATGCAATTCACTCTCAAAACTCTCTCAACCTTCATCTTTGTGCCGTCCCAAATCAAGCCACAAACACCATCTTTGATCTCTTCTAACTACAAACCACATGTTTACTAGTCCTATTAAGGTGTTTCCTTGAAACCTTGATCATTTGGTGGCCATATAACCAACTTTGGAGGTGATTTGCTTGTGTCCTAGGGCTGATTTTCCAACATATGATCTTGATATTTGATGGTCTTGGAGATACTTGTTGTGTTCATCAAGTTCTTGCCTTCCTAAAACAAGAAATCCACTTGGATTGGTAAAGAAGATCATCCTCTACATTTTTCTCTTATTATTTTGTAAAGAACAAATGTATTTTCTTTCATTTTGTATATGTATATGATGTATATATGATGATAAAAATGTTGTGTGGGGATCAAGTGTTGATAAACATGCTTAAAAATGATGATAACCATAAGAAATGAAGCTAAAATCATGTCTAATTAGTTGGCTGTATAAAAACAGTAGATAACTAAATGAAGAACTGATAAAAATGCATGGTTTGATCTATTTACAGTAAAGTAGATGATGTTATACACATGTGAGAGTTGGCCATGCAATGGAATCAAAATAATGAGTGAGATATGATCAAAACAAGTTAGGTGGTACAATCTGAATAAGCAGTTTTGTAGGGACTGTTAAGGCAACTTAGACTCAAAATTGGCAGTAGCTATAACTAAGTTATATTTAGCAAATATTATGAAGAAGTTGTCATCCAAAAATGAGCTTCTAAGTCATTGTAGAACTCTAGATATGATAAAAATGGTGAATGTGAAGTTAAAAATCAGATTTTGGAAATAATGTTTATTATTATTATATAAGCACTCACTTTATAATTTATAAAATGTAAAGTATAAACCCACTAACTTATAAAACTTATTTATATAAATGTATAAAAGGTTAATTAAATGGGTAAAATGTATAAATGGTGGTAAAAGTAATATTTATAAGTAATAAAAACTATAAACTTGATTTTTACGACTTTTTCGGCTATCGCCGTGAAATTAACGTTTTTCATCAAATAAAACTTAGACGACCAAACCCGTCTAATGTAAAGTTTATAAAGGATATATACTGATGTATAAGTAACTAAGACAAGTAAAAACCGATAAAACCCGAACTATAAGAATTACGGACAATTACGAGCTAACTAAACCTATTAGACTAATAATTGGACTTAATAAGATAAATACTTGTAAAAAGATATATTTGGGCTTAACCCAATAGGGCCCAACATGAAAAATATATATACTGATCATATAAGTATATAATGGGTAAAAACAAGTAAAAGAACTTATAAAAGACTTAATGAACTTAAAATAGGTAAAATCGGTAAAACTAGTGAACTAGTAAGACGATACTAAAACGTAAACGCTAAAATGAGTAAATGAGGATTTATAAACCCACTTGATCATCATCATATGTACAATAATCATATATATGTATATTGTTATTTTGATAAAAGTCATTGGACCGAGTCTAAGACCGATTATTATTTATAAAGGTTTCCATGACCGAAGCACGCCCGTAGCTGATAATCCGCCTTTCATTAACAACGTGAGTTCATAGCCTCGCACTCTTTTAAATGTTTTATAAAATGATTTGTAAACCCGCGCGGGAGATAACATGCTAGATTTTTATAAAAATAGAACACAAGTAGTCCCGATTGTATGCTTAATGAGATGGACCCGAATGATGCTATGACCCTATATTCGAGACTAAAAGGATTATTAGTAGTTAGGTTATGTCACTTAAAGTCCCATTAGCATGAATTGTGAACTACCGGGATTTGGTAGACGCTTATGCATTTGATAGTACTATTTGGGGACGATCACCCCAGTTCGCGCCTTGACGGTTGATCCCCGTCATACCACATTGATTGGTAAGCGAATTTATGTATGAGAAGATTACATAGCATGATTTTTGTGACGACACGCTAACTTAGATGGGCAAATTGTTTGTCGGGTTCGCGGCCCGCTGTTTTCACAGTAAGGTAACAATGTCATGCGGCTAATAATAATCCTACAACCTAATTTAGATACTATAATCTATACGACATGTATAATCTAAATAAACGATAACGACGCTATTACGATGAATATATTACCTATCATGGTAATATAGAGACTACGGTCTCATGGACGGTTTCAGATGTATGCTTGATTTATATATTGCCTGACTAGCAATATGTGGACTTACTTCCGATATTATACTTGTGTTTTGATTTTAAATGATTGTAAATGATTGTTTTATATAACGGTTTTCATTAAACTCTATGAATTCACTCGGCATTCGCTGATATGATTTTTGCATGTTTTCTATCTCAGGTGCTTGAAGGTAATCCGGATGGAGATCGACTCTGATGGCCCACACTTATATTAAAAATGTTCATTCGATCTGTGTTTTGTAAACTTAATGACCTGTATAATTTGGGACCTGTTGTACACTTTTAAACCTTTTTATCGAATGAATGTTTGTTAAACCTTGTACAACCATTTTTATGTGTTGTCTATGATTGGAGTTATTGTGCTATCCCGTAACACTCTGAAAGACCCTTCCGCTGTACCGATACGAAAAATGAGAGTGTTACAAATACTCCATCGAAAACTTTGGTGAAATTCTTGGTGTGCCATATGAAGGCACTTGTCGTTTTACGGATAAATAGAGACTTGATGCTCTCTTGTAATCCTACGATAAACCTCCAAATTACCTCACCGAAATTGATCTAGAGTTTATCCTTGACATCATTTCGAAAGAGCGTGATGGAAACGTTGTGAGAAGCCTTCATTCAAATGCGTGAAATGTGAATCGATATGAAGTGCTCTCAAGCGACCTTAAGGATTTTATGGTCCAATGGGCAAATATCCTTGGGGTGAATGTATTTTGTCTTGGTGGAAACCGAGATCATATCCCGGCTTGTATGGTGCATATGTTGAGTTGCATCTTTACATCCACCAAGTACAATTTGGCATTCTATATCACTCGAAGAATAAATTATGCCCTTTCAAAGCCCAAAAGAAACCTTCCCTATGCTATGCTTCTTACTCGCCTTTTCAAAAGGGTTGCTCATGACTTTCCCCACCTCGATCTTTCTCGCTTTCACCCGGTTCATCGGGTTATGTTCTCTATTCAAGAGGTATATGCAAGAAAGCCAAGAAGTGATCGAGGTTCGCGAAAATCCGATCATCAAGAGCCGGATGATGAGGACACCCGAATGCCAACAAGTGATGGTGATGGCGTTGGTACTAATTCTCATTTCAACTCTTCGAGTAATTCCCACCCATCCTCAAACTCATTCGTGGATGGACTTGAAGACTTAGCTCCCCCACCTCATTACTCCTCTAGTGAAGTACTAGAAGATCTCAACATGGAGCATCTCTACCGTGAAAATCATAGGACTAGAGGTGAATTGCATGAACATCGGGTTGAGTCAAGGAAGGGATTCAAGTATTTGGGGAATATGATCAAGGGATTGGGCAAGAAGAGAAGGTGAAGGCTTTGAAGTATTTCAAAGAATACATGTTGGTAAACATGTAATGTTGAACAATTTTTTTTATTTTGGTTGTGCATTAACTTATGCTACATGTTTGGATTACTATTTATTTCAATCCTAAATGTTGCTTATGCCATCATGTTTGTGATTTACATAGCTTTGTGAATCCTTTATGATAGTTACCTTCTTAGATTTTGGTCAGTAGTTAACTTTGGCTTGTGAATCCTTTGGTAAAAATATGGGTTAACCAAAATTTGGTATTTGAAATTTTTGAAACACCTCTGGTCGCGGTTCCATATCGACCAGCGGCTCCTTATCGATAAGGAACCGCCGGTCCTAAATAAGGAACCGCCGGCTACTGTGTCCGACAGAATCTTTTCCTTTACACTATTTTCTTCAAATTGTGTAAACATTGCATGATTCTTTGCAAAAACCTACACATTTCCTAAACTAGGATACCTAAATTCATTATTCACCTAAAATGATTTTAACCCATTACTAGTTTGGATCATCCCCTCACCCATTTAAACTTACCTTGTTAGTCATGTTCTTCACACATCAAAACATCCTCCCCTAACCCTTAAACCACCTTTTTCAACCATGGTTTCTACAAAAACCTCAAACACTTCCAAAACATCCACCCCAAGGAAAACAATTAAGATTAGGATTAAGGTACCCAAGCCTAACTCCTCACCCTTTCACACACCCAAAAATGAGATGGTTCCAATCCTCATTTCCTCATCACCTTCACCACCCCTTGCACCATGCAAGACAAACTCCACCCATGGTACTAACCACTCTATTGGTTCTACCTCCTCTTCATTCCACTCAAGAATGAATGAGCTCTCTTCACCCTTTACTCCAAGTGCACCCTTGGATGTGACTACACAACCACAACCAATCCAAAGCATTCCTTTTGTGAATGACTTTGATGACACCTTGGTGACTTCACCATTTACCCCTCCAAACTCACCCATTTCACCAATCTTGGAGAACATACCTCCACACTCACCCATTTCTCCTTTGGAGAACTTGCCTCCACACTCACCCACATCAATCTTGGAGAACATGCCTCCTCCACCTCCACCATACTCAAACATTCCAATTTTGGGTGTCCCACTTTCCCTCCTCTTGGGTGATCCTTATTATGGGTTTCAAGAGACTCATGGTCCTAATTGTCCATGTTTCCTCTACAACCACTACATCTTCTATAACCTTAGGATGGAAATGTTTGGACTACATAGGAGGTTGCAACAGTTCTTGCTTGCCTTGTTCTCCATGCCTCCTCCTAGGAGATGAATGATGAGTTTTCTAAATAAATGTTTTTCAACAAAACCAAGCCAAAGAAGACTACTCATCTAGATTAAATGTTAAGCTAGCTTTGTATTAGTTAGTTGTTTCACGAAGTTGATCTTAGGATTTGTCTTTATGTGTTTCTACCCTTATGTGCACATTAATCAACTTTAATTTGAAATTAAAATTGAACCTAAATCTATCACAACCTCTAAAAACTTGACTAAAATTGCTTCAAATAGATATCTAAATATTGTTTCACCCTTTGTCAAGACATTCTTTGTGAATGTGTTGCTTTTATGCAACCCTAGCATAATTTAGTGCTAATAGAGGTAAAATTCCAAGATTTGCAACTTTTTGAAAAAGTCTTCGTTTTTCTCAAAACCCTGGAAAAACTTGGTTTCAAGTCCACTTCATGCGGTTCCTTAAAGTCGTGCGGTTCCTTAAGTGATAAGGAACCGTCGGTCACTATAAGGTACCGCGGACAGCAACTATCTTTTGACTCGTCTTTGGTCAAAAAAATTTAAAACCCTATACCCTGTCAAGATTCCTTGTTTACTCAATTTGGCTAAACATTCCTTGACACTTCACATTTTGTATTCAAATTCTTACCTTGATTACATTCTACTTATACACCAACCTTGAGATTTCATTCTCACACCTTCCCAACCTTGAGAATTCATTCTCACACATCTCCAACCTTGAGATTTCATTCTCACATCTTCCCAACCTTGAGATTTCATTCTCACACCTTCACAATGCCTAACTCCCCCATTCATAACCTTGACATTTCTTTGTCACAACCCCACTTACCCAAAGCTTCCTCATCTAAGCTTTCAAAGAAACCGAAAATCTCGGTTCGACCTATTTGGATTAAGAAGAATGAACCATCTTATTCCAAACCACCCAAAAACCCTACCTTCTCTCCAATCAAATATTGGAATGAGACTTATACCATTAAACCCATCACCGGAGCAAAAGAAATGTTCCCCCACAACCACAATCCTTCAACACCCCTCAACTCAATGACCTTTAAACCTTCCCAAACCTCACAAGGCATTGTGAAAACATTTCCTACCCTATTACCCCACCACCACCAAACCCTAGGTTTGATGCCCTACCCCCATCAACCGATTTTGTGTTGCATCATGGATCCTCGTATGCTTGTTGTCGATTTCAACTAATTGAACTTTCTCATGTATATGAGAAGTTAAATTTCCTTGAATTCCTCCTCACTCGACTTCCTCTCCAAGTTTTCGTTCCGGTGGACAAAACTTCGAATGATGCATCGTCATCTTATTTTTCCAACTAAAGGACTAACCTACTCTTAGAGTCTTTATTACTTTAGTTGTTTTAGAGTCTTTTATTTTTTTAAGAAATCTTGGAAAATTATCACTATTAGAATAGCTTATGCTTTGTGGTTTATTTTCCATATTTTTTTGCTTTAGATACTCATATTGTGTGTTGACTATTTACCTTGTTGTGTCTTTTCTTTTATGTAACCTTTGTGTTGTTTATGTGTTATTTCCTTAGTTCTATTTTGAGTTGATCATGGTTAATTTTTACAATTTCTTATGGGTGATTCCATCAATTCTAAACATTAATCCCTTGACAAGTTTATCATCTTCATTGGATTTAAGTTTGATTTTGTCAATTACCTTTTTGGACATACTTAGCAAAATACTTGCTTCTAATTTGAGATTTCTTCTCTCTCTCCCTCTCAAATTACTTAGTAGGTAGTTATCATATATACATTGGTGTTTCTTTTCTTTCTACTAACCTTTGTGTAGCATGTCACCTTAGCTCATTTACTTGGTGCCCCAAGCAAGGGGGAGCAACCACCAAGGGGGAGCTACTAGCAAAGTCTGGTTTTCTTCAAAGACTTGTGCTAACCTTTTTGCTACGACAAAGGGGGAGAAATGATAGTGATAAACTCGTTAATAATTCGATATTTTGTGTTTCTACGTAAATGAGTTTATCGTTTTTCGTAATCAAAAAGGGGGAGATTGTTAATGCAAGTGATGCCTAAAAACATTATTAGTTTTAACTAATCTTTCTTAGTTTTGATCACAACAAACTATACAACACATTTAGTGTAAAACATAAAATGAATTATTTAACTAACACTATCATCAAGGTAATAATCATATCACTAACCTTTCTTAATCATACTTAGTGATCATCAAAATGATTATCCTTAAAACTCACTTTTGTTAATATGACAAAAGACTTTTTAATAAACTTTCTTTTTTAGAAAATGTTTTATTAAAATGGAAAATGTAAATTTGAAAATAGCATATTCCATATGATATTAGAATATCCTTTGAAGGCTTAAAATACCTCAGATATTCCTACCCCACTAACAGACAAAAAACGGAGCATAGTCTATGGGCGGAACCTTAAGTAGCTAGGCGGTTCCCTAGGGATAATGAACCGCCGGGCTAGATAAGGTACCGCGCCCAGATAGCCGTTGTACATTGTCTCCTTTAAATAGTGGATCAAATCTCATTTTCCAATAAGCCTCTCAGGACGTTTTTCCTCAGCCCCTTTCTCTTTTCTATAGCATAATCATTAGTAAATGATCACTTAATATGTTAAGTACGTTTACATATGATTATCCTCTTGATCCCCTCCTTTACCTTGTCCAAAGAGAAGATCACTCACTCACTAGTGTTGTGATAAAGGTGAATCCATGAGCTAGTCATATTCATTTTGATACCCTTTTTGTTTTATGTTAATCCATTGTATTTATGAATACTTGGACAAGTTGTGTTCATCCAAGTTATTTCTGAATACTTGGATTTGTTGTGTACATCCATTGCATATGTGTTTGCTTGGATTTATGTTGTGTAGATCCAAGCTACATGTGTGTAATTGGATATGTTTAATTGAGTTGTAATAGATTGATTAGAAGTTCTCACTAAACTATAAAGTGATGTGGTTGTGTCTTGTAAGTTCTCACTTAACTTGAAAGTGATTAGTAGTTGTGTTTGTGTGAAGTTCTCACTTAGCTTCAAAGTAAAGAGTCGTGAAGATTGGTTCTAGCTTTGGATTATAACTCGACATCTAGCCTTGTGTCATAAAATGGTGAAGTAGGCAACGTCGTGAAGATTGGTTCTACCTTGAGATTAGAACTTGACATCTAGCCTTGTGTCGTTAAATTGTGAAGTAGGCAACGTTGTGTAGATTTGTCCTATCTAGTGATTAGGTCTCGACATTTAGCTTAGTGTCGGAAAATAATGTAAGCGACGATGTAACGTTTTCTCCGCCAAGAAGGGAGCTTGTGGATATAGTGGAAATCTTGAGTAGGTGTACTCGAGGAGTGGAGTAGAAACGAGGATAGAGCCTCGTTGTCGAACCACTATAAATCTTGGTGTCTTCCCACTAGGTTGTCTCCTTCCTTACTCTTTACATATTTCATTATCATTACACTTACCTATTATCTTTGCTTGTGCATTTGAATTGAACCTAATCATTATGCAACTTAGCTTCAAGTAAAAGATAGTTTTGATACAAACCAAATTGAAAGTAATTTTAATTAGGTTTCCAATCGAAGAGAAACTATTCAACCCCCCCCCCCCTTTCTAGTTTCTACAGATGGCCCAAAGCTCCAAGTGACTGTTACTCATATCTGGAAAACTTCATGAAGAATTGTGATGTTGGCAAAGCTTTCACTAGATCCCCATCTGTTTTCTACCAAGAATACCTTAGGGAATTCTGGTATTCTACTGAAATCCTAGATGACAACACCATCTCCTTCAACCTTTCATGTAATGAACACCCCTTTGCCTTTTCTGTTAATGATTTTTCCTCTGTGGTTGGGCTAAAGATGGCGATGAATGCCTGAAATCTATTGATAAGAAGGCTGTAAAGGACGCCCTTGCCACACTTTTCCCTGCTGAAGTGGTCGCTAAGTCTCCTGCTGAAGTAACCCAACCCTTGCCACATTGATGGTAACCCAACCCTTACACCTGATGAAGTGGTCGCTAAGTCTCCCTTGAAGATCAAGTGTTTCCCCCTATGTGGAGAGTCCTCTTCACTCACATAGTTAAATCCCTGGGTGGTATGCAGGGATCTTGATATTGAGTATTTTACACCCTTTTGAAAAAGACGTAAACGTGGAAAGTAATAAACAAGTGGTTTTAGGAAAACCAAGTGTTTATAACCCAAAATGGTGAGTTCGTTCTCATGGAGGCTAGTGTGTTATGTTAAGAGATGATTAAATGTTTGTGATTATGATTATGAAGAAAGAAAAGAGAAAAGGATGACGGTTACGATTAAAATTACACTAAGACGAAAGTCGTAAACGTAAAACCGTAAAACGTGATGAAATTTAAAAATTATCCTAAAAATTCCTAGAAAATTGCAATAAATCGAAAAAAAATGTAATTAGAGTTTACAAAAAATCAAAAATCACTCAAACCTTTTATTTAATTAAATAATAAATTTTTAATGCTAATTAAAGCCCAAAAATCAATTTATTAACAAAAAGCCCAAAATGAGTTTTTTCAATTTGTAAACCTCTAAAATAACTTAATTAAACTAAAAACTATTTTTGGAAAATTTAAAATTAATTAAACTATTTTAAAATGATTAAAAACTAAACAAATTTTAAAATAATCCTAAAAATTAATTAAATGACAAGAAAATTAATCTAAAAGTTTTAAAAATCCTAACTTAATATATTTGACCTAAGAAAAATGAAAAAGTTGCAAAAATCTTAAAAACAATTTTTAATAATAAAATAATAATAAAATATTAATAAGAATCCAAAAATTCTAAAAAATTCTAAAAACTTGCAAACTAGTTTATTTTAACATATAATAGAAAATGAAAGTGAAATGTCCAAAATACCCCTAATTTGCCTCTAAATGGGCTAAAACTCAAAACAGTCCAAGCTTAAATGGCTTTTTGGCCCATTAAGCAAAAAGTTATCCAATTAAGCTGAAAAATTATAGTCTAGCTTAAAATTTGATTTTAAACACAAAACTCTAAAGGCCCAAAAGCTGAAAGTAAGCTTATCACAGCTTAATAAACAAACAGCTTATTCTTAATGCGGTTTTTGGCCCATTAAGCCATAAGCTAATGCCATAAGCTGAAATTTGACACACAACCTTCTCTTGACCTTATAAAGCTGTTTGTAAAAAGAATTTTTGAATAAGCCCAGAAATAAGCCTGAAATAAGCAAAAGCTCTCTACACAAAATGACAAAATAGTCTTTTTCGAGTTCTAGACCAATTCAAGGGCTGATTCTTTTTGAAAAATGTTTTAAATCACTTAACTAAGCTTAATAATCAAAAAGATTTCAAATAAATACACTGAATAAGCTGGAATAAGCAATAAGATGTTTTGAAGAAGAAAAGTCAATTCGTTTTCTAGTCAAACCAAAAATTAAAAATCTCAAATGCTCCAAAATAGTCAAATGGGTCAAATAAGGAAGATTGATTACAAAAACAAAGTTGTTGCAAGTATAAATAAGCTATTATAGCTTATTGATAAGCTAAACACAAATTAACACTAGCAGTGGCTAGTAGCAGTGGGAAAGGATTCCCACTATTTGACTTTCTTGACCTTTGATTTTAGTCAGATTTACTTGGATTCAGTGAACAACAAGGGCACCCTTATAACCAGTGAGTTATAAGGAGTCAATAACAAGCAAGAAATCACAATAACACCTAGCCAATTGGTACAGTTAATTCAAACAGTGATCAGATATGATCCAGACTTGAACAATAAGCAGTTTTGAAGAAATAAGCAGTTTAAGCAAGATTAAGCCAACCAAATTGAACCAAAAGCATACACAAGCTATAATAAACTTAAATAAGCATATATAAACTTGTTTCATACACTGAATCAAAGATTAGACCTAGAATCAAGCCTATGTTACTTACCGATGAACAAATGATGAACATAAAAATGACTTTGCTGATATACTTGACCACAAACCAAATTTCAAACCCTCAAATCTCTAAAACATGTTACATAAACTTTGTTTAAGCACTTGTTAACCCTAAATAAGCATACACACTAAGTGTTCCCAAATTTTCAAGTCAAAATATGAAAAAACAAGCAAGATATAGCACAGATTCAGATTTGATGTTTAAAAGCTCAAGTATGGCAAATATCAGCACTCAACCAACTCAATATCAGATACAAACTAAGATAAACACTTAGCACCTACTCAAACTAACATTCAACACATAAAACAGTAGACCCAAACACCCTTTTAACTTTTTAAATCAAAATTTAAACAAGTAAATGTGTTTAACAGGTTTACCCAAGTGTAATCAAGCATCATACCAACAATAACATGCAGTAAGAACAAGATTCAAGCCACAAGAACACCACATACAATAGCAGAATACCAAATCACATAAAATCACTTTCTTGATAGATTTTCGTGAAAGAGAGCTCAAACCTCATGAATGTACATCCACACTCACGGATTTATAGCTTATGTGCCTAGCTAAACAAGGCATAAGCTTCCAATAAGCTGCTAAGAACAACAAGGTGAGTAGCAAACAATTTATATAAAAAAATGGAAAATGAACAAGATTTGATTCAAGCTTGTTCCCCACTCCTTGAATCCTCCCAAACCACAAGCTCACTACACCTTGATAATCTCCTTATCAGGGTGTTATGATCACTTATGATCCAAAAGTACAAGTGTTTGAACTAAGACTTACTTCATAAACACAAACTCAAATCATTAAACAATAACAAGAAAGTAAATTAGGACATAGAATTCGTCAAAGATTCAAACTTTTTTCATTCACTTAGAAAACAAGCTTTATAGAACTTTGACCTAGGAATCCAAGAACAAAATGAAATGTTGTAACCCTAATGCCTTATATATTCTACAATGAGTCCTAAAATGCTAAAAAAATAAGTAAAACCATAGTGCATAAAGTACCAGAATTGCCCTTGCAGTTTGAATTTTTCTTGAACATGTGAAGATACTTTGGCTGTTTGTGGAGCTTTAAAGTGGGTGGCAATTTGATCAAGGTCTCCCAATAAGCTTAGGATTGAAGCAGGTTTTGGGATCGTTGATTCCCTAGCAGGTTTTGGCATCTTCTCAAAAGCATGTAGCAGGGGAGTGTACATGTGACATATGGGGTGATGTGGCAAGGTGTTTGTGAGTTGAGTTATGATTAGTGTAAGGTTAATCATAAATATGGAAGGTATTAACACTTAATTCTTAGTAATTAAGAAAAACCCAAATCATGTTCTTCGTATGAATAGTGAGGTTTGATCGAGTTTATGTCTTGAAATTATGTTAACCGCGTAATTAATATAACTAATTAATTAGTTATATAACCGGTTGTGAGTGGGTTTATGAGGTGGCACAATGGGGTGTTATGATTGGTTGTAAGGGGTTAGTGGGACACGTGGTGAGGTGTGATTGCTTAAGGTAACTATTGTTGTTTGCCAGCTTTAGTCCCTTAATTCCTTTCTTTCTTTCACTTCTTGTTTAATCCACCAAAACTGAAAATCCTTTGTTATGAAAGTTTGGTTTTTTAGACTTTGGCCCCAAAAACTTTTCAAAGGTATTTATAAGGACTTGTTTTGTAATATCTTGATATTTGAAGGACCAAACTTGACATGTCTTCAATCTTCAAGCTCTTCACTTGTTCTTTGTCTTCATGGAGGACTAAAAGTGACAAGTCTTCCAATATGAGGGACCATTCTTGCCAATTCTTCAAAGTTGAGGGTCCTTTTTTGTAATTTTGACAAACTTTATGGACCAAACTTGTAATTATGAATATAGAAGGGTTTAAAGTGTCAATTCTTCAATAATGAACGACCCGTCTTGCACAATCTTCAATTCTTCAAGGACTTTTCATGGAAAATCAACTCTAGGGCCCGGTTCTTTGTGCGGCTTCATTTCCTGTGTTCGTTTTTGCTTGTTTCTTGTGATCTTTTGCCACTTTCTCAATATCCGTACCTAAAATACACATTGAACAAACACAAGCATATATTTGGCACATTTTATGATATTTTAAACATTTTAAGCCCGTTTTGAACTATGAGACTATGTATAAAAGCAGTCTCATCAGATCTCAAGATCAATTGGACTTCAATCATCAAGCCATTGCCTATGGACTGATATGGGGAACAGTCATCGTTGTTGGAAGCATTTTATTCTCAAACCTTGCCGAAAAGCTGAAGGGCACCAACCAAGTGAGGGAGAAAAACATCTGCTATGTTTGCTTTCTCTCTCTTATCTTTGAAAGCATGTTGGGTGATAACTACCACAACTCTACACTAAAAACCATGAAGCCATATCACATAACTAGAGATATCTACAAGGTGATGGGACCCAATGATGTGCCAGCTACTTCTCATATGAAGAATGTTGCTAATAAACAACCATCTGTTGTGAAGCCCTTGCTCCCTTCCTCTAAGAAGGTGATTGCAGCTGGTGTGTCTGGCAAGTTAGCATCTTTGAAGAAGAAGAAAAACCCCTCTTCTTCCAAAACCCCTCTTCTTCCAAAACCCAAACTGTTATTAAGGCCAGGGTTAAGAAGATTGCTACCATCTCTCCTTCCTCTGGTCCAGTGACTTCTGTGGACACAGAGACAACGGCTGATAAACAACAATAGTCTAGCGTCTCTACCTCAGCAGAGACAACAGCGAACCAACCAAATTCCGTTGATATCTCACAAGTAATCATTTTATAATTTTTAGAGGTCCACAAGCAGCCACTCTCAAATGTTTGTAGGTGAGAGTGGTGAAGTTAGGGTTATCCTCGACCCATAGGAGTATGTGTATGCACATAGAAATCTTTTAAGACTTTTGTACACCATGTCTTTGCACCATGGAGTGATTCATTTGTGTTTATAAAGCACCCCGATGACCCTGCACCCTCTAGACAGTATTCAGGCAAACAACAACCTGAATACGCATATGTCTCGACGTAGAGTAGCTGTACTTCACACAGCCTCTAGGTTCCCTTAAAAAAAGAATCCCAAAAGTTTAACTTTTAGAGGGAGCTGAATCATCACCCTCAACATTCCTAGGGGCAACGAATGGCGATCTTTAACTACATCTTTTTCACAAATAAAAGAATCCCAAATGATTTATCCTTTCAGGGGGAGCTGAATCATCACCCTCGACTATCCTAGGGGAAGCGTAACAGGCGATCTTAACCCATATACAATTCACAGATAAAAGAGTCCAAAGGATTTATCCTTTTTGGGGGGCTGAATAATCACACTCAGCTTTCCTAGGGGCAGCGAATGGCAACCATTAACCTCATTAATTTCACACTTAAAAGAATCCCAAGGATTTATCCTTTGGAGTGGCTTAATAATCATCCTCATCCTCTCTAGGACAGCGAACTGACGACCATTCCCTTTATCTATTTCCTTGTTACTAACTTACACAAATTGCAGGATGATGTTGTACAGCTAAATGTAGACTCTCTGGCTATACCTGGAGGAGCTGATAATTTGATTTAGGATTAGCCAAAAGAAGATGAGCCCATGCCAGATGCTGAAAATGATGTGCTTGCCTTCATTGAAAGCCTATATGATCCTGAATTTATGCCATATGATGAAATTCTCCCTGAGGGGATGATTGAGGAGGAGGATGATGAAGAAGATGAACAGCCTTATATGTCACCACCCAAAGCCACAGCTGTGTCCAAACTAGCTAAAGAACAAACTCCTCCTCCAAAGGAAGCTGTTGTGACTCCTACTTCTGCTACATTTGTCACAAAGGAGCTTCCAACCACGGTGTATGATCCTACTACAGACTTTCTATTGTTCGATCATCCACAACAAACCAACTTTGATCTTTTTCTCAAGGAAGATTACTATGAGCAACAATGCCTGAACATTCATGGTTTAAGGCCCTATCATCATGCCTCAGATATTAAACGCCTGTCACGTAAGTTGGACAAAATGGGGTCTGAAATTCATACTTTCACAACCAATTTTCCAAAGATAATTTCACAGGCTGTTAAAGATGCCATCACTGTACCCATCCAAGATGGCACAAGAAAATGAGTTTCTCAGGGACTTATTCACTTATCCATTCGCATCAAATATACCATCATTAAAGAAGTCCCTGACATGCTTTCAGCCCACGAGTTGGTGATGCACAAAGAGTTTGAGGCTGTGTGCAACAGGCAAAAACGTCACACTCACTATTTGGCTAGACAAGTTGATCGCTCTGTTAATCGCAACTGCAACAGGCTTCTAAGAATTGCCAGAGGATCAAGGAACAGGCAAAAGAAATTGGCTACATATGTTGAACAGGTTGCTAGATACCTTCTGTAACGTTTAGCCAAGCGTCTCAAGAGACATGCTAATTGTGAGGGGGATAAAGTTGACTTACTAAAACTAGAACCGGTCAACACTACCACAGGTAAAGTTGAAAAAATCATCCCTAAACCCATTCCAATCCAAGTCATCACACCAATCACTGTACCTGATGATGATGAAAGTAAGGGGGAGCAATAAGATAACAAAGCAGTTGATTCATCAAATTCCCTGGCTTTGGATAACACCAATAAGGCTGTGGATCATGGTGAACCAAATGCTAAGAAACTTAAATTCATTGTCGGCTCCCTACCAAAAGCTGTAAAAGACCAAGCTCAGCTAGCATTTTTGAAACATGTTGAAGAGCTGAAGAAAGAAAGTGAAGAATCCTCTATCTCAAAGATAGGGAAAGAAATAGTTATGGTAGACACAAACGCCAAACTAAAGAAATAGATGCGATTCTAGAGACAGGAGGATCCACTACCAAAATCTCTCAATTCTCAACTTTCAAAGTAGCTGATGAGAAACCTTTAACAATTGAAGAAATTAAGAGACAAGCACTTGAGTTCAAAAGATTAAATTAAATCAAGAAAGCCAAAGAGCTGGATGAAGCCAAGCTGAAAGCCATGTCTCCTCAACTCAGAGAGGAGCAAAGACCAAGGCTAAGAGAAATGGAGATAAAACGCGTAGAGGCTCTAAAAAAGGTAAAGCCTGATTATGATGCATGCGTTAACAAAAGATATGCTCCAGGTTAAACCACCAAGTTCAAATACACTGTTAAAAAATTAGTTCATACCCCACAGATGGTTATTTGGAGAGGTAACTAACAAGCCAACATGGATGTATTTGAGGATATCAAACTTAAGACACTTGGTATGTCTGAATGGTTTGAGATTTAAGCTTTAGTTTCAAAGAGGATTGGATAGGCAAATTTCTTACTCTTAAAGACACGAGAGCTAAGTTCAACTAGTTGAAAGAAACAACTGCTAAACTCAAAATTGATCCACCTCCACAGCTATTTGAACTAGAACCAAAAAAGGCTGAGAAGAAAAGGAAAAGGATGACTCAATTCCTTCAAGAACCCTTTATGATTGATGATATCCAAGTAGATGGGATGCATAGGAACCTGATTCTTCCAAATGAGATTGTAGGTCCTGTTGATGGTCAGACTTACACTGAGCCTGAAACAGGTATGGCCTACATGAACAGGGGATGCCAATATGTTTTCCAAAGGGAAGATGAGTTGGGGCTTGCATCAACTATTCAACTTCTTATGTTTCAGAAGGTGCTTAAACTTAACACAGAGTACTTCAAGGAATTTTCCCAAGCTTTGAAGGTTGAATTGGCTACTAGAACAAACATAGCTGAAGCTGAAGAGAAAATCAAGAATGGTGATTACTAAAGTTTTCACAGCTCAACGTTTACTCTCATATTTTGTTTTACTCATGTATTGTAGTTGTAACTTTTTTAAAAGTATTAATGAAGTATGAAGTTGTTTGTTAGATCTGTTATGTGTAAGAAGAAGTTGTTATCTCACTTACTCTAACTCATTTAGATCTATCTGTATTTATGTTTAAATAGGGGGATATTGTTGGGAATCTAAGTCTGTTAGAATTCCATTAGTCATACATTTAAGCTTAAATTAAGCTGTTTGATATTAACTTGCCTGTGCCTAGGAGACAGGCAAGTAACCCAAGACTCACGGAGTTCTAAGTCTTTGTGAGAAACCACAAAGGAGTCCATGTGAGAGACATTGTCAAGGAAGTCGAAGATTACTTGAAGACATACTCATTGGCTGTGTTGGATAACAACCAAGATGTATCAGGGACTCTGAGTGGTTGAGGGTTAACAGGGGTGGAAATACCCTGTTAACACTCAGTACACTTTGGACATACCTAAGTGTTTAGGCGGGAAGTTATGCAGCCTAAAGTACAAGGTATGAAGAAAAGAGAAACTATGTCAGCTCTGTTTCCCTAAAGTGTTGTGGCAGACTACCAAGAATAGAAGAGCATCTTTTGACAGATGTCTGACATTCTCTGTTTTGTGTAGTCACCATCAACCAGTAATAGAAGTCAACCTCGTACCACCATAAATAGGATGTAGGCTAGAGTTAATGTTGTTCACTTTGTTAGATTACACACATTAACTCTTTAGAACTTAGAGAAATAATAGATGTGCATGTGTTCATGATTTAGCTTTATTTTGTCCAAAGTGTACACAACACATTGTCCTCAAACTGTGTTATCCATATGTCACACCCCCATCATGGCGGAATATGGGGCGCGAGCTATGGATATCATCACAACAATAACATGTCTATAGAGAGAAGTATATGAAATTGAAATATCATAAAAGGTGACACATATGTCATGACAATATCTCAACAATGCAGGAGTCTAGGTAAGTAGGTAAAAGTCCCACCTCTTACCAAAGACAAACAAAAAAAACAAACAAACTAACATATAGGTGTTCATAGTATCACTTATTAAACAAACAAAAGAAGCTAAGAAGGAACGAGGATCTCCTTCTAAATGCATTCCTACGCAACTCCAAATCCTAGCAACTTATGTTCTCACGCTTACCCATAATATCACCTGAAAGAGACACTAAAACACGTCAACATAATGTTGGTGAGATTCGTAGGTTTAGACTCCAACCTCAAATCAGTTATAATATAAGCTGTGAATAACCACCAACCATAAAAATATATGGACAATGTGTTACAAATGTGCATTAACAACTAACATTCAAGATTAATCATACCAGACCAACTCCAAGGCTTCTAGACTTACCAAACACCATGGTTCCATAGGCGCCCATACACCTATGAACCAGTCCCAAGGCCCCGCCTTGTCAACATACCCTTGGTACCAAGTCAAATCACAAAACAATCATGAATCAATTAGCAGTTAATCACATAAGTACACACAAGTCCATCACCAATCATAAACCATTCACAGCAACAATTTACAAAACCATAACAAGTGTCTCTTACATCCCATCTGGAAGTCAAAATCATTAAAAGATATGGGACTATGAAATTCACCTGATCAAACTTCTCCAGATATCCACGCTCTAGAGAAAATCTAAACACATAAACATATACAATCAAAACATGAACCACATAACAAAATGGATCATTAATCTATGATGGATATCTAACATTCTCCTCCAACTTAACCTCATTTACGTGTTATAAGCATCCCATTACACCCCTCTATAAGCCCTTAACTTAGTTAAGTTCATAACCCATCCCGTTAACATTTTACCCAAAATAGTCCCCTTTTTCATACTTCAAACTATGGGTCGAACACCCCCTTAACCAAAATAATATGCCCTGTAAAAGAAACCATATGCTCTTACATGTGTTATATAACTCCCCCATTTGGCCGCAACCTTAAAACTACTGTTAAGGCCTTCATATATATATATATATATATATACTTTTACCTCTCTAGAATTTACTGATCTTGAACATATGAAAAGTTGGTAATGATCAGAGGGTCTTACACTATCCCAATTAATTATCCCTCTTCCAGATATCTTATATAACATATAAAATAACTCTCATGTTCGTTTGAAAGTCCAATTGTACTCCTAAGTACCCTAACTACCTTAAAACATTAAATTAAACCCGACTAATTTCAAAATTGTTTTCACCTCTGACTGTTGTAACCTGTTTTTGACTCACTTACCCACCTCCAATTCAGTTCTCATTCTTTCATTTGAAAGCCAATTCAATTACCTATCCAGGGACTACAAGATCGCAATCTAACAGTTTATTGAACTCTAGATATGATCAATACAATGGACCAAATATTCTGCCCAGTTTTTAATTACGAATTTAATTATACTAACCTAATTAATTACCCATAATTTATTTAATTACAAACCCTAATTATTCTAATCATTGATATATCATTAGAATACAGATTTTATAATTAAACATAGCCTAAATCCATCAAATAATTATTAAGAATGAATTGAAAACAATTAAATTGAAAAGGGATTTGAAGGTTTTTACCTTAAGAATAATGGAAGACAAAAAAAATAAGAAGAACCCTAAAACCCAGAAAAAATGTCGATTCTTGATTTCTCTAGGGATTATGTTTTGTTTTCAACTTAATTAACACCTTATATAGTTATAATACCAATCCTAACCCAAGTATAATAGCCATATATAATTTCCCTACTTTTTCTCTATTTCTTTTCCTTTTTTTCACTTAACCGTCCTAACCCCTTAAATTTTGTTTTTTCCTCCTTTTTATTATTAATAATTGTAATAATAATATTACCTTAATTTTTCTTTATTTATTTCAGCTCCTAAAGCCTCCAAAACCTCAAAATCGTAAAACTAGTCAAATTTACGCGTATACCGTAAAACACGTAAAATATACAGTTTTATAAAAACTCTTGAAATATTAAATAAACTAATTAACTAAGTCTAAAATGACTAAAAACCATCCCGAAAAATACTCCCGCGACTAATTACCTCATCCGAGACCTCTAAATGCTAAACCTTAAAGCGTAAAAATACGATTTTCTATAATACATATACGTATACATAAAACCACTAAATAACACCATCTTATTTCATAGTCACTAACATGTGAACTCATGAACATGAAAAAAATTCACACATCGTTTCACTCACAAGGTACCCCGTACCCGAAAAGGATGTCCAAACCACACTCTATTCACACCAAATAACACATAAACACATAAAGACACATAATTGCACGAAATATGCCCAAATTAAAACTAAGTGACGAACCTGAAAACCGTGGTTGTCACATCACTCCCTCCTAATAGAAATCTCGTCCCGAGATTAAATCCTTAGGATCGTCATTAGCAAATAACTGAGGATACGTGTTCCTCATAAACTCTTCCCGTACCCAATTGAACTCTGGTTCACGTTTTGAATTCCATCTAACTTTAACCAACGGTATCTTACTTCTCTTTAGAGTCTTAACTTCACGATCCATAATCTCTACCGGCTCTTCAACAAAAGGAAGGCTCGTATCTATTATAATATCATTTAACGGGACCTTCAAGTCCGTCTTTGCTAAACATTTCCTCAAATCTGACACATGAAATACATCATGCACACTGCTCAACTCTTCCGGTAATCTCAACCAATACGCCACTAGCCCAATCCTTTCAAGGATTTCAAATGGACCCACGAATCTAGGTGATACCTTTCCTTTCTTCCCAAACCACGTCACTTCTTTCCATGGTGAAACCTATAGCATAACCTTATCCCCAATCTCAAATCCCAACGGCTTACGTCTGTTGTCCACACAGCTCACTTGCAGGTCCTTTGCAATTTTCAACCTCTACTTAAGCACTACCACTACCTCTTTTAGTTTTCTGTTCCAACTCCGGTCCAATATGTTGACCGCCTCTAACTTCATCCCACAGTAACGGTGATCCACCTCATCTTCTATGGATTAACTCCAGCAGTTTCTACTACATTTCCCATCACTAGACCTAACGGTTTTCCCTTCTATATCACTACACTATCTTGACAACTCTTTGCTCCCTCAAGCCATTCTTCCTCCATACTACTTCTTGCTTGTCTCTCCATAATCTTCATTTCCATACCATCTTCTATCTCATCTTCAGCCAATAATTTAGGCGATCCTCTTTTATTCCCTACATTCTCACCAGTGAGGAATACACCCCTCTCACTAGTGAGTCTCTTTGTAAAAGAATTCTTCCTAAACAATATTCAATCTCCAACTATCTCCAAACCGCAAGCCAATGCTCTAGGCGTCTTCCTCCATTATCCTTATGGTATGCTCATACCAACCATTAGTCTATTAACGGTATACTATGCTTACTTCCCATCGTTTATTCCCTTGCCATTATCCTTCATAAAGCGTTCCATACTTGTTAGGCTAATTTTTTATGTAGAAACTCATATTCCATCACATCCGTACGCAATCCTTCCAACTTCTCAACTACTTGACATCTCATTCCTCTTAGAAAATGGGATGAATTATTCAGTCAATCGAGTATCACCCAACTCTCATCGTACTTATTCCTCTACCCAATTATGTATGCCCTCTACCATCTTCGTCCTTACACTGCCCTTTCTATGCTACTCCTATCTATGTAGGAAGTATATCATATTTCCCTTTTCCCATATGATTGTCCAAGCCACGCAACATAAATGTTGACGCGTTCTCTCCTTTAGACAACTACTCGTGAAACTTACATCCTTCATCCAAACCCTCCTAACACGTCATCCATATAGCTAAATTTTGAACCAGCATCACTTCCTCCCTCTTATTCCATGTCTCATTAACTATGCTCGCCTTTCCCAAATGGTAATTGGCCTTACAAATTTCCTTCATCACTTAACTCCATCCATCACCTTTTCCAAATGTTCAATCAGGAGGACTGAATATGTGTTGGAGACGTTCATGATCCATATAGATCATTCTCTACGTCTCGTACACCAAATGCCTCTAGCATTCTTGGCACATCTAACAATCCAGCTCTACCAACTATGTCTTATCTAGTTATTCTAAATATTTAGTTCCTGCAACGTATAAGCAATCGCCTTTCTTTGTCGTCCTCGTGCGCATCCAAATCCTTGCTCCATGTATCGTCATGCTTCGCGAATTCATCCAGTCCTTCCGATAATGCCAAGATCTGCTCATTATCCAATCAACCTCATCAGCCTCCAAAATGCCTCCTCATTCTTCTTCACTTCGCCCTTGTTGGTTCCATGATATGCCATCATCTCTAACTGTTCATCATTGTGAACTTAACCCTAAAACTCACACTTTAAAATCTCACATATAATTCCTTTTCCTAAACTACTCCAAAGCCAACACATAATTCGCCTCACTCTCCTTCTTTGACTTTGAGTAGATCAAGATGTCATCGATACTCCCAATGAAAACTCGTTTATATACGGTCATGCACACTCAGTTCATTGACTCCATGAAAACCGCTAGTGCTTTGGTGAAGCCAAATGCATAACCGTAAACCCAAAGCGTCCATTAAACATTCTTAACATCATCCCTACATCCTCTCTTGGCAGCAACACAAACAAATTTCTACCTCTTTCTACTCGCGAAATTCTACACATAGTCTAAAAGATCGGTACTCCTTCTTATCAACCCATCCAACCGCTTTCACATCACGTTTACTACCAGGCAACTCAACCTTTATCTTGAATCCCTTGAAATTTCTAACAACTGCTGTCTTTAAAATCATTCCATCAACAATTGCCTGGGAAAGGCACTAACTACAACTCATCTTGCTCCTTCTACTGGCTTTGTTCATGGTTCTACTTCAAGATAATAGGTAAACCTACTAAATCTTAAAAAAAATTCGGAAAATTTTTCATACCTAATGAATATCACAAGTACCTTTGTAATATTACATCCCCTTCCAACATTCTCTACGATGCGTTACTTGTGCCAATATCCATACTTTATACAAATCTCTATTCATCTCCCTTGGCACTCCTAAGAGACCTCATGACCATATTAGTTCGTCTACGAACATCTAACTCTTTCCTCCCTACTAAGGTCATTCCAACGATTTTCTCATGGCCACCTACTTAATCGTGTAGGCGCAACCAAGTCTTCAATATGACTACCTCAACGCTCCCAATTAATACGAATCCAAAACTACATCCTGAATCCACCAGATACGATCAACGAATCAAACCCACAGATAACAAACGACATTTCACGTGAACGAGTTAAAACAAGTAAAAAACCACGAGACTAAAAAGAAAACTCAAACCCAAAACATGTATCAATTCAAAATGACCCATGACAACGAAAAATGATCCAAGAAACACCCAATGGAAACAAAAACATATTACGCCCCAAGATATATAAATTATACCTTGCACAAAATCGAGTTTTCCGAGAAGAATATTTTTCTTTACTTTTCCATATCTATGTGACTCAAACAATCTACAAACAACCCTCTACACGATCTCTAGACTCAACTCAAAAACTAGGTACCCTGAACATCACAAATCGTGAGTTTAAAACTACTATTCAAAACTCAACCTTGTACCCAACACTTGTACAAAAATTTCGACCAAGCTACAGACCTCCCATGTCTATACATTCTGAATATTTTAAAAGTACGTTCCGAGTACATAATTTTAGGCTTTTGAATCACCCAAAAAGCTTTAAAAACGAATAAGTTAAAACCAAAACAATTTATACTAGTTGTTTTAAAACTAAAGAATCATCTTAGTGATTAATGTAATCCTTTTAAAAGAAAGAAATAATTGTATGCGAAATTTTCATGAACTCAATTTAACCTTGTATAAATAACTATAAATGACGTAAATCGGTTAAACTCATTTATATGAACTATTTAAGTAGAAAGGAATTTTGTTTTGCTTTATTTTAAGAGAGTCTTTTAGAATTTTTAAATAAATGAGTGTTGATTATATATCAAAGAATTTATGTTACCTCTTGTTTCAAACACGACTTCAGCACTTTACCTTTATTTTATCAAATAAAACCAACTATCCTAACTCTACAGTAGATTTCAAAGTCCTTTTTCCATATACTGACCAAAAGAAATGTAAGACTCAACACAAAAGATATCATTATTCCAACAGAAATTACAAGTTATTTCAATAGACTTAACACCAAAAACACCATTTTAAAACGGACACGTGAAATAGGAAACTCGAAGAATATGCTACGCGGAGGTTCAATATCTAAAAAAAACGCCTAGCCACCCTCCTAAGGATACAATCGATAATAGTAGGGGATCATACATATATAGGCATATTAGGATACATATACTCAAATCCGTCCAACATCTACTATACAAGCATGTATTAATCCTCTTGCATGCAATCATACTTAGGAATCCATTGAAGTTGTGGTACCTGTATAACTATGTTGGCCACCATACTTATACAATTACCCTTTCCGCAATGCACTCCCTCCTATGATGACAGTTATAAGTATCAATACAACACATAACACATACATCCATCAACTCACCTAAGCACATAGCCACATAAACAATAAGGTCCAAAACTCCTACTAGTAAAATAACATAATCAAACTCTTAGAATACACAAATCCATAGTGTAGGTAAAACAACATAAACAAAATTCAAAACATAATCAATTATAAGTCATGTCGCCCATCAGAGTGGAACAACTTAAAATCCTTCCTATCCACCTACCCCTAGTAACTTGAACCACCACATGATTCTTAGGGAACATTACTTAAACATCAAAAAAAAATACTATACGTCAGGTACATAAAATACCTCAACAAAAGACAGAAACTACCATGTACCAAAATATGTACTATAATGTACAATTTAAGCAAAATAGAACAATGACTAGCATGGATGATTATGGTTCAACCCGTACTAGTCACAACCCGAAAAGAAAATAACATGTGGCTAAGTATGAACCATAGTAGTTCATAACTTAACAAACATCACAAAATAACATCCAAACGCATCAATTATTATAAAATGCACACATACTCCTATGACGCCTATATGCAGGGACCCTTAAGCTATAGACTAGGCTACGTGACTAGGCAACTTAATTCTCTATAACCATTGTCTCTTGATACCATTCTGTCCCACCCAACCATGGGTGAATATGGCGCGCGATCTATGGATATCATCACAACAATAGCATGTCTATAGAGAGAACTATATGAAATTGAAATATCATAAAAGGTGACACATATGTTATGACAATATCTCAACAATGCAGGTGATAGGTGTGTAAACACCCATCCTTTTACCACTTAATTCTGGCTAAAACGAGACCAAAACACGTATTTAATATCATTTGTTTGGAATTATGCGTGGTTTTTGTGTTTATTGTGTTTTCAGAGCTAACCGGATGGATAATGGAGAAAACATGGGATTGCACGGGATTTACCGAAGAAAAAGACTCAAATAAAGTCTATTGTCCAAGAGATGCAAAAGATTTGAAGTCACTGGGCCTATTCGAATATTTATCGAAGAAAAGGACCAAAGATGGAAGATTTACATAAGTCGGAGAAACTCAAGTCTATTAAACGAAGAAATTAAGAGACGAGTTGAATTTAATCGACGACAAATCCCGAATCAGAATCGAAAACGTCAACTTTTCTGAAAAGACGAGAAGACAAGAAGAACGGGAGAAAGCCCACTCACCAACCAAAAGACAAGACTATAAAAAGCCCTCCCCTCACACTTTTCATTCAGTTAGTTTTTAGTTTTTCTTCTCCCCACCTTTTTCTCCCTTTCTGTTTCGTAGCATCACCAACACCACTAGGGTGTTTGGTGATTTTAATCTTTGTTCTTCAAATCTTATAATTTTAATCTTTGTTTTGTGATTGTTAAAACATTAATCATCAATACAAGTTCTTGTTTAATCTTTCCATTTCATCTTGTTCATCATCATCTTTTATTTCAAGTTCTTAAGTTCTTATTTGATTGATTTGATCTTTAAAAGTTGTTGGGTTTTGTGTTTTTATTGATGGGATTTGTAGTTTATGGTTAGTAGATGCTTAGTGATTAGTTTATTTAAGTTTTTGGTGAAAAACTTGGTGATTTTTAGCTTAAAATCGATTTCCCTGTTTTTTCGGTATTGTTACTGTTCTTGAGTGTTTCCCAGACATCCGGATGAACAAAAGTTCCGGATGAACACAAAAGTTCCGAATGAACTAAGATTTCCGGATGAACACAATCTTTCGAATGAACATAAAAAGTTCCGGATGAATAGTTTTTCAAAAAAGTTTCGAATGAGTAAGAAGTTCCGATTGAATGTGTCTTTGAAAAGTTCCGAATAAATTTCCTTTAAAATCTTCCGAATGAGTTTTTCCTTTAAAAGTTCCGAATGAGTGTTAAAAGTTCCGGATGAACACAAAGTTCCGAATGAGTACAAAGTTCCGGATGAACAAAACTTCCGAATGAGTTCCAAAAGTTCCGAATAAACTTCCGACTCAAAGTTCCGAAGAAAGTTCCGGATCAACTTCCGAAGAAAGTTCCGAGTGAAGGATTTTTCAAAGTTCCGAATGAAGACTTCCGGGTGAAAAGTTCCGGATCAATAGTTCCGAATCAAGGTCAAAGTTCCGAATCAGTTTTCTTTTAATCTTACTACTGTTTCTTTTTGTATCTGTCTTAATATTTCTCATTTTTTCTTCATTTTATATTCTAAGTTTAATTTTAATTCCAGTTTATTAATACAAGCTTTATTAATTGTTATTAATTTAGTTTAATTGCTTTTAAATTTAAGTTTACATTTTCGGGCATTTAAACTTTTCGTAGATTAAAACTCCAATCCCTTTTTAGTGACCAAAAACAAATCATTCCGCTTAGAACTGAGATCAATTCGAGAGGATATCGAGAGAATAAATTGAACCCATTGAAAAACCCTGTATCAAATGGCGTCGCTGCCGGCTCTTCTCGTTAAGATCAAAAGTTTTTTGTGAGAACTTGGATTTTGGGATCCGTTCCCCGTGAACGTTACTTTTTCATAAAAATTTTCAAAAAATCCTAAAAAATATAAAATTTTCAAAAATACAAAAAAATTAAAAAACATAAAAAACCAAAAATATTTTTTCTTTGTTTTTCTCTTGTTAGTTCTTTTGCAGGTGTATGCGCACTCGATCCACGTCTTATCAAGAGCCCGAGCCTCTCGATCACTTAGACATGGCCGGTGTACAAAACAACAATAACATACCACCTCCAAACAATAATAATAACAACAACAACCCACCTTTCAACAACATGAATAACAACAACAATGAGCCTCTACCGGATAATCGCCCGATGATTGAACTGCTGCAAGCTCATGTAGATGGCAACGCTGATCCAATTGTTATACCAGCAATTGCAGCCAACAACTTTGAGCTAAAATCAGGCTTTATCCAGATGGTCTCTGCTCAACCGTTCTTGGGGCGTACCATTGATGACCCACATGACCATATCAAGAGATTCTTGCAAATCACTAACACGGTCACGTTTAATGGTGTTCCACAAGAGGTAATCCGGTTACAACTTTTTCCCTTTTCTTTAGAGGGACAAGCCCGGCATTGGCTTGCTAAGGAACCGCCACAAAGTATTCTCTCGTGGACGGATTTGGAAACTAAATTTATCAATTACTTTTTCCCACCCTCTCGTACTACCGCTTTGCGGAATGAAATGATAAATTTTGAACAAAAGTACGATGAGTCGTTCAGTGAATCTTTGGATCGTTTTAAAGATCTTTTACGAAAATGCCCACAACATGGTTTTACCAAAGTACATCAAATTAATACTTTTTACAATGGTTTAAGCATGAGTGACCAAGATTCACTAAACAGTGCCTCGGGGGTAATCTTTTGGCTAAGACTTCCAATGCTGCTTGGGATATCATTGAGAATAAGTCTCGTGTGCAAACCAAGAGTGTTCGGACCAATGTCGCTAGTGCTAGCACTAGTGACAGCGACAAGCGACTTGACAAAATCACTATGCTTCTTGAATCGCTTGTTACCCACACCGTTAACAACAACAACAACAGCAACAACGCTAAAAACGCTCAAGTCAGTGCTGTTAGCCAACCATGCGAGATATGCGGGGGTCCTCACTCTTACACCACTTGTACTGCCACCCAAGACTACCCTGCTGAGAATGTGAATGCAGCTTATGGCACCTATCCTCAACCTGCTTATCAAGCTAGACCTCAAGGTGACTGTAATTCGCTTAGCTACCGCTCCAACAACTACCTCTCACCACCCGGTTTTCCTCCAAACAACCCAAACCAACAACAAAACCTCAGCCGCCCTCCTCAACAACAACAACCACCTCGTACACCATACATTCCACCTCACAAACAGCAACAACCACCTCAACGAAACAACCAAGTCTACCAGCAACCTGCTTATCAACCACCCGCATTCAATGCTCCTCCCAATCAACCCACCGCTCTTCATCAAGAAGTGGAAACCTATATGAGGACTAACGATGTGATAGTGGGAAATCTTCAGAGAGAAGTGCTCAACCTGAAAGCAGACTTGGTCAAACAAGGGAACGATCTGAGAGCCGACATGAGAAATACGTTGGATAGCCAAACAAATGACTTGAAGAACATGATGGCTAGTTTCTTCCAAGGTAATCAACCCTCTTCTTCAGGTACTCTTCCGAGTAACACCGTTGCGAATCCAAGAGGGGAGATTAAAGCAATCACCACTCGCAGTGGCAAAGGTACCAAGGAACCCGAGCTTCCTATACCTCCACCGGTGGTTGTGACTAAAGAGAACGAGTCACCTGCTCCTATTCCTCATCCTTCTCCATCCCCAATTTCTCCACCTCTTACTTCTACCCCTCCTCCACCCAAGGATGTGAGTGATCCTATTCTTCCAAATCCTTCCTCTTCTTCAAATATACCTTATCCATCTAGGTTGAGGAAAGAGAAGCTCAAAAGCAAGGACGATATTCAGGTTTCGAACTTTCTTAAAATGTTTAAAGAACTGAATTTCAATATCTCCTTCGCTGAGGCTCTCGCTCACATGCCTAAGTACGCGAAAATGTTTAAAGATCTTCTGAGCGACAAGGAAAAGCTTCTCGATATTGCCAACACCCAACTTAATGAGAATTGCTCTGCAGTGCTCTTAAGGAAATTGCCAACCAAGCTTGGTGATCCGGGTCGTTTCTTAATCCCTTGCAATTTCCCGGGAGTAGAGAATTGCATGGCCCTAGCCGATCTAGGTGCCAGTATTAATCTCATGCCTCTAAGCGTTTGGAAGCAATTATCTCTCCCTGAGCTAGTCCCCACCAAAATGACTTTGGAATTAGCTAACCGTACGGTTGCTTATCCAGTGGGGATAGCCGAAGACGTCTTTGTAGGAGTCGACAAATTCACTTTTCCTGCCGATTTCGTCGTCGTCGACTACGAGATGGACCCTCGTGTTCCCTTGATCGTGGGTCGTCCATTCCTGAGGACCGGTCGCACTCTCATCGATGTTGAAGCCGGTGAGATTATCATGAGAGTGGGTGACGATAAAATCGTCTTCAACATGGGAAAGTTGTCCAAACAACCTTATTCCAACGAGAGTGTTAATTGTATTGATGTTCTTGATGAGGCTTGTGAAGAACACTTCCAAAATGCTTGAAAAAGTATTCCTACCTCTCTTCCCAATGTTGAAACCGTTTCCTCTATTGATTCATCACTGTCTCTATTTGGAGAAAGTGATTTGTTTTGGAACAATCTTGAACACACCATGGGAGATGTGAATTTAGCTACTAATGATTCTCCCACCGATGGGGATGAAGACATGAATTTCTTTGACAATCTTCTCAACGAAGACAATCCTTCTCCTCCATCTCCCACGGTCATTGCTATCGATACTCCGACTTCGAATACGCCTCCCGTCGAAAATCCTCCGGATTTAGAACTTAAGGAGTTGCCGCCTCATCTCGAGTACGTGTTACTTGAAGAAGAGAAGAAGTCGCCCGTCATTATCGCGAAGGACTTGAAGGAAGAAGAAAAATCTCGCCTCATCGCCGTGCTTAAAGATCACAAAAAGGCGATTGCTTGGAAAATTTCTGATATTTGCGAAATTGATCCTCACTTCTGCACACACAAAATTCTCATGGAGGACGACTTTAAGCCCACAATTCAAAGCCAACCAAGGGTGAATCCAAAAATCCATGAAGTCATCAAAACAGAGGTTATCAAACTTCTTGATGCGGGTATGATTTACCCTATTTCAGATTCACCATGAGTTAGTCCAATCCATTGTGTGCCCAAGAAGGGCAGAATAACCGTTGTTCCCAATGAACACAACAAGTTGATTTCCACTCGTCTCGTTACTGGGTGGAGAGTTTGTATAGACTATCGCAAACTCAATGATGCCACGAGAAAGGATCATTTCCCTCTACCTTTTATGGACCAAATGCTTGAACGTTTAGCGGGTAATGAATATTACTGCTTTCTTGATGGTTTCTCGGGTTATTTCAAAATACCCATCGATCCCCAAGATCAAGAGAAGACAACATTCACTTGTCCCTATGGCACATTTGCTTACAAAAGAATGCATTTTGGCTTATGCAATGCCCCCGGGACTTTCCAAAGGTGCATGTTAGCTATCTTCCATGACATGGTTGAACAAACCTTGGAAGTCTTCATGGATGATTTCTCGGTCTTCGGGGATTCCTTCTCTTCTTGCCTTGCCAATTTGGAACGTATGCTTAAGCGGTGCGAAGACACTCGCCTTGTTCTAAATTGGGAAAAATGCCATTTTATGGTAAAAGAAGGCATCGTGCTGGGACACAAGATTTCCAAAGCCGGTCTTGAAGTAGACCGTGCTAAAGTCGATGTTATCGCTAAGTTGCCTCCACCTTCAACCGTGAAGGGTGTGAGAAGTTTTCTGGGTCATGCGGGCTTCTACCGTCGATTCATCAAAGATTTTTCTCAAATCGCTCACCCGATGACCCACCTCTTGGAAAAAGATACTCCTTTTATCTTCTCCAAAGAGTGTCTTGAAGCCTTCAACTCGCTTAAGGATAAGCTAACTAAGGCACCCGTCTTGGTTACCCCTAATTGGGAGCTTCCCTTTGAGTTGATGTGCGATGCTAGTGATTTTGCTATTGGAGCGGTTCTGGGACAAAGAGTGAACAAACACTTCCAACCAATCCATTACGCTAGCAAGACAATGACGGGGGCACAATTGCATTATACGACAACCGAACAAGAGCTTTTAGCTGTTGTCTATGCTTTTGAAAAATTCCGCCCCTATCTTGTCCTTTCTACAACAATTGTGTATACCGATCATTCCGCGTTGAAGTACTTGTTGACAAAGCAAGATTCCAAACAAAGACTTCTTCGCTGGGGTTTGCTGCTCTAGGAATTTAAAATCGAAATTCGCGATAAAAAAGGAGTTGAAAACCTAGTCGCGGATCATCTCAGCAGACTTGAGGATCCTTACCAAGGGGATCATCCAAACAAATAAATCAATGATTCTTTTCCCTTGGAGACCTTAATGTCTATAAATTCGAATTCTGATGCAACCCCGTGGTTTGCGGACTTTGCAAACTACTTGGCGGGTGGAATTCTCAAGGAAGGGTTGACGTCTCAACAAAAGAAAAAGTTCTTCACCGACATTAAGACTTACTTTTGGGACGACCCTTACCTATTCAAACAATGTGCCGACCTGATTATCCGCCGATGTGTTGATGGACCGACAGCTTTAAAAATCCTTGACGCTTGCCACAAAGGACCCACCGGTGGTCACTTTGGTCCCAACTACACCGCCAAAAAAGTGTTTGAATCGGGATTTTATTGGCCCTCCATATATCGTGACGCTCACAATATGGTTAAATGCTGTGATGTTTGCCAAAAACAAGGTACGATCACACATAAAGACGAGATGCCTCAGAATTTCATTCAAGAATGTGAAATCTTTGATGTTTGGGGTATCGACTTTATGGGGCCATTCCCTTCTTCTAAAGGAAACAAATACATCCTTATAGTCGTTGACTATGTTTCAAAGTGGGTTGAAGCCAAAGCTTTACCTACTAATGACGCAAGGGTGGTTTGTAACTTTTTGAAAGCTCTATTCGCTAGATTCGATGTGCCTCGAGCCATTATTAGTGATCGTGGGACTCATTTTTGCAATGACCAATTTGCTAGAGTCATGGCTAAGTACGGTGTAAATCATCGTCTTTCCACAACCTACCTCCCACAAACTAATGGCCAGGCCGAAATATCCAACCGAGGACTAAAGCGAATTCTTGAAAGGACCGGGGGAGAGCATCGCGCCTCATGGGCTGATAAACTTGATGATGCTTTGTGGGCTTTCCGTACTGCTTACAAGACCCCGATCGGCTGTACGCCTTATCGTCTTGTGTACGGGAAAGCATGCCACCTCCCCATTGAGTTGGAGCACAAGGCTTACTGGGCCTTGAAGTGGGCTGATAGGTGTGTAAACACCCATCCTTTTACCACTTAATTCTGGCTAAAACAAGACCAAAACACGTATTTAATATCATTTGTTTGGAATTATGCGTGGTTGTTGTGTTTATTGTGTTTTCAGAGCCAACCGGATGAATATTGGAGAAAAACATGGGATTGCACGGGTTTTACTGAAGAAAAGGACTCAAGATAAAGTCTATTGTCCAAGAGATGCAAAAGATTTGAAGTCATTGGGCCTATTCGAAGATCTATCGAAGAAAAGGACCAAAGATGGAAGATTTACACAAGTCGAAGAAACTCAAGTCTATTAAACGAAGAAATTAAAAGACGAGTTAAATTTAATCGACGACAAATCCCGAATCAGAATCGAAAACGGAAACTTTTCTGAAAAGACGAAAAGACAAGAAGAACGGGAGAAAGCCCACTCACCAACCAAAGGACAAGCCTATATAAAGCTCACCCCTCACACATTTTAGTCAGTTTTAGTTTTTCTTCTTCCCCACTTTTTCTCCTTCCTGTTTCGTAGCATCACCATCACCACTAGGGTGATTGGTGATTTTGATCTTTGTTTTTCCAATCTTGTTATTTTAATCCTTGTTTAATTTTGTTAAAACATTAATCATCTATAAAAAGTCTTGTTTAATCTTTCCATTTCATCTTGTTCATCATCATCTTTATCTTCAAGTTCTTAAGTTTTTATTTTCTTGATTTGATCTTCAAAAGTTGTTGGGATTTATGTTTTTGTTGATGGGATTTGTAGTTTATGGTTAGTAGATGCTTTGTGATTGATTTATTTAAGTTTTTGGTGAAAAACTTGGTGATTTTTGGATTAAAACGATTTTCCTTGTTCTTCGGTATTGTTACTGTTCTGGGTTTCCCAGACTTCCGAACGAAGCAAAACTTCCGAACGAAGCAAAACTTCCGAACGAAGCAAAACTTCCGAACGAAGCAAGACTTCCGAACGAAGCAAAACTTCCGAACGAAGCAAAACTTCCGAACGAAGCAAAACTTCCGAACGAAGCAAAACTTCCGAACGAAGTAAAAACTTCCGAATGAATCATTAAGTTCCGAATGAATTAGAAACTTCCGAATGAGCACTAAAGTTCCGAATGAAGGAAAAGTTCCGGATGAGTACTTAATTTCCGAATCAACCTCTTAGTCAAAAGTTCCGAATGAACCTAAAGTTCCGAATGAAGGGTAAGTTCCGGACGAACCAAAGTTCCGAATGAAGGTTAAAACTTCCGAATGAAGGTTAAAACTTCCGAATCAATTTTCTGTTAGTGTTACTGTTTTACTGTTTATCTGTTTCTTTACTTTTATTTCACAATTTATATTTTATATTTCAACTTTAATTTTAATTTTAATTTTAATCTTAATTTCAATTTTAATTCACGTTTTTATTAATTGTCATTAAAGTAATTGTCTTTGATTTAAATTTTCATTTACACTTTTTATTAGATTAGAAAACCAAACCCTTTTATTTAGTAACCAAGAACAATCATTCCACTTAAGACCGAGATCAATTCGAGAGGACTGTGATAGAATTAGAACCCATACAAAAAACACAGTGTACCAAATGGCGCCGCTGCCGGCTCTTCTCGTTAAGATCAAAAGTTTTTTGTGAGAATTTGGATTTTGGGATCCGTTCCCCGTGAACGTTACTTTTTCATCAAAAATTTTCAAAAAAAATCCAAAAAAATATAAAATTTTAAAAAATACAAAAAAATTAAAAAACATAAAAACCAAAAATATTTTTGTTTTGTTTTTCTTTGTTCGTTCTTTTGCAGGTGTATGCGCACTAGATCCACGTCTTATCAAGAGCCCAAGCCTCTCGATAACTTAGACATGGCTGGTGTACAAAACAACAATAACATACCACCTCCGAACAACAATAATAACCACAACAACCCGCCTTTCAACAACATGAACAATAACAACAACAATGAGCACCTTCCGGATAATCGCCCGATGATTGAACTACTGCAAGCTCATGTTGATGGCAACACGGATCCAATTGTTATACCACCAATTGCCGCCAAGAATTTCGAGCTAAAATCAGGCTTTATCCAGATGGTCTCCGCTCAACCATTCTTGGGACGTACCATTGATGATCCACACGACCATATCAAGAGATTCTTGCAACTCACCAACACGGTCAAATTCAATGGCGTTCCACAAGAGGTTATAAGGTTACAACTTTTTCCCTTTTCTTTAGAGGGACAAGCCCGGCATTGGCTTGCTAAGGAATCGCCACAGAGTATTCTCTCGTGGACGGATTTGGAAACAAAGTTCATCAATTACTTTTTTCCACCCTCTCGTACTACCGCTTTGCGGAATGAAATCATAAATTTTGAACAAAAGTACGATGAGTCGTTCAGTGAATCTTGGGATCGTTTTAAAGATCTTTTAAGAAAATGCCCACAACATGGTTTTACCAAAGTACATCAAATTAATACTTTTTACAATGGTTTAAGCATGAGTGACCAAGATTCACTGAACAGTGCCTCGGGGGGTAATCTATTGGCTAAGACTTCCAATGCTGCTTGGGACATCATTGAGAATAAATCTCGTGTGCAAACCAAGAGTGTTCGAACCAATGTCGCTAGTGCTAGCACTAGTGACAGCGACAAGCGATTGGACAAAATCACTACGCTTCTTGAATCACTTGTCACCCACACCGTCAGCAACAACAACAGCAACAACGCTAAAAATGCTCAAGTTAACGCTGTCAGCCAACCTTGTGAGATATACGGTGGTCCTCACTCTTACACAACTTGTACCGCCACCCAAGACTACCCTGTTGAGAATGTGAATGCAACATATGGCACCTATCCTCAACCTGCTTATCAAGCTAGACCTCAAGGTGACCGTAATTTACTTAGCTACCGCAGCAACAACTATCTTTCACCACCTGGTTTTCCTCCAACCCAACAATCAAACCTTAATCGCCCTCCTCAACAACAACAACAACCTCGACAACCATACATACCTCCTCACAAGCAGCAACAACCACCTCAACGTAATAACCAAGTTTACCAACAACCTGCTTATCAACAACCCGCATACAATGCTCCTCCCAACCAAACCACCACTGCATTACACCAAGAGGTTGCAACCTACATGAGGACCAATGATGTGATTGTGGAAAATCTCCAACAGGAAGTGCGAAACTTGAAAGCAGACTTGGTCAAGCAAGGAAACGATTTGAGAGCCGACATGAGAAACACGTTGGATACCCAAACTAATGACTTGAGGAACATGATGGCTAGTTTCTTCCAAGGTAATCAACCCTCTTCTTCGGGTACTCTTCCGAGTAACACCGTTGCGAATCCAAGAGGGGAGATGAAAGCGATCACCACTCGAAGTGGCAAAGGTACCAAGGAACCCGAGCTTCCTATACCTCCACCGGTGGTTGTGACTAAGGAGAACGAGTCACTTGCTCCTATTCCTCATCCTTCTCCTTCCCCAATTTCTCCACCTCTTCTTTCTACCCCTCCTCCACCCGTGGTTGTGAGTGATCCTATTCTCCTAAATCCTTCCTCTTCTTCCAATATACCTTATCCATCTAGGTTGAGGAAAGAGAAGCAAAAGAGCAAGGATGATATTCAGGTTTCGAACTTCCTTAAAATGTTCAAACAATTGAATTTCAATATCTCCTTCGCTGAGGCTCTCGCTCACATGCCTAAATATGCAAAAATGTTTAAAGATCTTCTGAGCGAGAAGGAAAAGCTCCTCGATATTGCCAACACCCAACTTAATGAGAACTGTTCTGCAGTACTCTTAAGGAAATTGCCAACCAAGCTTGGTGATCCGGGTCGTTTCTTAATTCCTTGCAATTTCCCGGGTGTAGAGAATTGCATGGCCCTAGCCGATCTAGGTGCCAGTATTAATCTCATGCCTCTAAGTGTTTGGAAGCAATTATCTCTCCCAGAGCTAGTCCCCACCAAAATGACTTTGGAATTGGCCAACCGTACGGTTGCTTATCCAGTGGGGATAGCCGAAGACGTCATTGTAGGAGTCGACAAATTCACCTTCCCTGCTGATTTCGTTGTCGTCGACTACGAGATGGACCCCCGTGTGCCACTAATTGTTGGTCGTCCATTCTTGAGGACCGGTCGCACTCTCATCGATGTTGAAGCTGGTGAGCTTATTATGAGAGTGGGTGACGATAAAGTAGTCTTCAACATGGGAAAGCTTTCTAAACAGCCTTATTCATACGAGAGTGTTAATTGTATTGACGTTCTTGATGAGGCTTGTGAAGAACACTTCAAAGATGCTTGTAAAAGTATTCCTACCTCTCTTCCCAATGTTGAGACCGTTTCCTCTATCGACTCATCACTATCTCTATTTGGAGAAAGTGATTTCCTTTGGAAAGATTTGGAAGCTACCATGGGAGATGTGCATTTAGACAATGACGATTCTACTACCAATTGGGATGAAGATCTCAGCTTCATTAAAATCCTTCTCAAAGAAGACAATCCTTCTCCTCCATCTCCCACGGTTATTGCTATCGATACTCCGACTTCGAATACGCCTCCTGTCGACAATCCTCCGGCTCTAGAACTTAAGGAGTTGCCGCCCCATCTTGAGTATGTATTCCTTGAAGAAGAGAAGAAGTCGCCAGTCATCATTGCTAAGGATTTGAAGGATGAAGAGAAAGCCTGACTTGTCGCCGTGTTGAAAGATCATAAGAAGGCTATTGCTTGGAAGATTTCGGATATTCGTGGAATTGATCCTCACTTCTGCACACACAAAATTCTCATGGAGGAAGACTTTAAGCCCACAATTCAAAGCCAACGAAGGGTGAATCCAAAAATCCATGAAGTCATCAAAACAGAGGTTATCAAACTTCTTGATGCGGGTATGATTTACCCTATTTCGGATTCACCATGGGTTAGTCCAATCCATTGTGTGCCCAAGAAGGGCGTAATAACCGTTGTTTCCAATGAACACAACGAGTTGATTCCCACTCGTCTCGTTACTGGGTGGAGAGTTTGTATAGACTACCGCAAACTCAATGATGCCACGAGAAAGGATCATTTCCCTCTACCTTTTATGGACCAAATGCTTGAATGATTAGCGGGTAATGAATATTACTGCTTTCTTGATGGTTTCTCGGTTATTTTCAAATACCCATCGATCCCCAAGATCAAGAAAAGACTACATTCACTTGTCCTTATGGCACATTTGCTTACAAAAGAATGCCTTTTGGCTTATGCAATGCCCCCGGGACTTTCCAAAGGTGCATGTTAGCTATCTTCCATGACATGGTTGAACAAACCATGGAAGTCTTCATGGATGATTTCTCGGTCTTCGGGGATTCCTTCTCTTCTTGCCTTGCCAATTTGGAACGTATGCTTAAGCGGTGCGAAGACACTCGCCTTGTTCTGAATTGGGAAAAATGCCATTTTATGGTTAAAGAAGGCATCATGCTTGGACATAAGATCTCGAAAGCCGGTCTTGGAGTAGACCGTGCTAAAGTCGATGTTATCGCAAAGTTTCCTCCACCTTCAACCGTGAAGGGTGTGAGAAGTTTCCTGGGTCATGCGGGCTTCTACCGTCGATTCATCAAAGATTTTTCTCAAATCGCTCGCCCGATGACCCACCTCTTGGAAAAAGATACTCCTTTTATCTTCTCCAAAGAGTGTCTTGAAGCCTTCAACTCGCTTAAGGATAAGCTAACTAAGGCACCCGTCTTGGTTACCCCTAATTGGGAGCTGCCCTTTGAGTTGATGTGTAATATTTGCTTTTTTAATTCGTTTTTCTCGACTCAATTCGAATGGATTTAACGTTTTCTTGTAAAGACTTAATTGTTTTTGGTTAAAATAGCTTGATTGGAATCTAAGCTACTTGACACAAAGCAATCAAAAGGTAAAAATAGTATTTATCTACATATACGTACTACACTAAAGAAAACGTTGCACGTACGACATTTAAATGCACACAAAATTATAAAAATGTAAAATACAAAATTAAACTACAATTGCAAAATACAAAATTAAAAATAAAACTAACAGTTTTTATTCTAATATTAAACCATTTTTTTCTAAAGACAATTAATAGAAAAACAATTTATCAATTAACAAAATTTGACAAAGCAAATTTACTAATCTCCTGCTACAAGAAAACGCCTAAATCAAATTTCTTATGGGACAACTACCTTTCCTAAGCCCATCTAATACAAATGAGGACTAAAAGAAACAATTTGCAAAACTAAACTAATTTGCTTGCAACTTCATATTTAGGAACGCATTTAAATTAACTAACTACTGTGAATGGAATTTGGTCATTTTGCTATTGTAAGGCATATGGAACTAAAATGTAGGTTGTTCAAATGAGCTAGAACTCTAAATAACTAAAAACAAATCATCATCGCTATTTAGTCATTCTATATTATTAAAAGCTAAAAAAAACATTCAATCTATCCCATATTAATTTGCAAACTACTGTGATAAAACTTGAAGTATTTGAATTTAACTACTTATCTATTGAGCTAGAATCTGAAATGACCTAAAACAAAATAACACTTCAAACTTCCAATCAAGAATTTCAAGATTAATCTATCTAACTTTTACAGAATAAAGAGCAATAAATGTGCAAACTTGAAGTTTATTAGCTAATATGAAACCTGTCTTGACTTATGATGCACTAAACTCTTACCAATTATGACTACTCAAAGCCTAAACTGTATTCAATTCTTGATTTCAACTAACTTTAGCAATTTTTTCAACTTATATACTCCTTATATCAGTAAGATTAAACTACACCCAAACACTAGAAATCCCAAAATCAGAAACTTAATAACAACTAGATGCTAAAATTTAAGTGCAGTATAGAAACGATCATCAAACATTTCATTTAAAACAAATTGCAGCCAAAGTATACACTACACTTCATTACAACATATTACACTAATTATTTTGCAAAAATCAAAACAAGAAAGTGACCTCTCCTCCAGGCCTGCCCGTTGTTGAAGAAACTCGGCGCTGAGCCGGCTTAGCCATCTGCTACTGTTGAACTAGAATTATACATCGAACACATCTGTTGAATATAGTAATCGCTGATAATGAAGAACAGCAACTCGTTAACCTGCAAAATTCATAGCCAAAGTACACAGGAACTTGTTATCGATTTAGATTCTAAGGCTACTCAGAAAAACCGAAAACTAGCAGCTTATCCACGATAAGCTAAATCAACTGATTATAACAGAAATAAAAAAAACCAACAGTTCCTTGTAACAAAATAATCTGAAACTTTATTTTTTTTACACTAGAACGAGATTTTTAACAACTACCAATAAACTCATTCGAGCTTTTGAGCTTTTAGCTTGAAATGACTGAAATTGAAATAGAACTTGAAACTGCTATTAATGAACTGAAAACAGAACCCAAATCAAACTCAAACTGATTTACTTACTTAAATCTCAACAAAAGCTAACAACAACTTTCTGAAAAGCTATAAACCTACGTGAACAGTAACTCAATATCACAAGACTTAGCTGTATATCAAAAAGCTGTGTATCTCCAAATTTCCTATTTACGTGAACAGTAATTCTACAGGATTTGTAGGAAGAAAAATATTAAGCTTGATAAGAGGGCAAGAAGAGTAAAAGAAAACTCTAAACTTTCATTAATGGTGGAACACGTTTCGGTTACAACTGATTAAACTGAAAAGAAACAGAATTTGTTACAATATTTAAAAGCTAATTATCTCTCTAATCCTACACCTACAACTATGTGAAAACTACACCTAAGCTAACCGATTGCAAATGAAGTCTTCGTCTTCTTTATATAGCCGTCGAGAAGAGGTGGAGTGACGTGGTCTAGCCAATGAAATCGTGCCACGTGGAAAATACGAGGATAACTCGTCTTCATTCTTCATTCCAATTTAGGCGTTTCTTCATCTTTGACTTTTGATCTAATTGAGTGATGTCTTCATGTAGAGGAGATCATAAGGAGCATTTTTGTAGTTAAACGCTTTGGCTGAAAACCCTTGGATCTCTCTTGATTTGCAGTAACAGGTTTTGGTGGTGAAGGATAGAAAAGATGAAGTGTCTTACTTTCTCTCTCTTTGTTTCAGTGAAGAAGAAAACGTGTGTTTGTTTTGTGTTTTGACCGAAAGTTGGTCAATGACCAAGTAAATACAACTTTTCCCATTAAATTGCCTTATTAGTCCTTCATCTTCATTTCTTTGTCAAATAGTTACAAAGACTTTGAAGTAATTTCCATTTCATCCTTTATTCTTCTGAAAGTTACAAGTCTATTGCAACTTGAGCCCTTGAAATTTGTGAATAATGGCAAGTATGGTCCTTGAAAGCATCTTTCGTCCCTTTCTTCGTCTTTTTATCAAATAAATCCATGAAAACGCGTCTTTGCTCCAAAAATGTATCTTCTTACCTGAAAACACATGAAACACAAATACCAACGTGATTCTGATAATTTTCAGTTAAATATAATGTATTTGACTGTGTTTTGAATGGTTTTTGGATCATTATTGATGAGTGTTTTCACACTTATCAACTCCCCTCCACTTGACCATTGCCATGACCTCATGCAATGCAGCATTTTAAAGCACCAAGTTACACTTTTCTCATAATTAACCAACCTTGGCCATTTTATGATTTAATAAACTATACTATGCTATATGATGAATGGTTTTGAATATTTACAATGCAATGCAAAAGAATCAATTCTATTTATATATTTTTGGATTTTTCATAAATGGTTTTGATGGAAATAACTCATAAAGAAATCAATGACTTAGATTAGGGCTTGGGTACCATGGACACTTATCACCCTCAAGTTTCACTTTCCCCATACCAAGCTTAAAAATGGGATCATTGTATTCACAAGTAAAAAGTGCATCAACTTATTCATGACAATTAAATGTGGAACCGGTTATTATTTGAGCAAATTGCTTGAAGGCAAATTTGTCATTATTTAAAGCGTGAAATATAAGAAATGTAAAATCCAAAAATAAGGAAGCACGGTTTAAATCCTAAGTAATCCTCTCATCCATTACTTGAAAAACCGCTCACAATTAATACAAGTCCGTTTCAAGAATAATAAGTCATTCGCCTTATGTGTAAAATCCTCATGTCATGCTTTCATAAGTAGCTACACACTCGCTAAGGAAAGAAAAATAAAAACTCACGCAATAATTTACATCCGCCATCTTTTTGAGACTTTGGATCTTCAACCCCGCAACCCGTCAAGGCAATATTGGATTGGAGCAATCTATTGAATCCCCGCAACCCGTCAAGGTAATATTGGAACTCAATAGTCACTATAATTAACACCACACTGCCCCTCTTGGGAGTCTTGCATTATTTTTTTTTCTTTTTCTTTTTTTTTTCTTTCTAGCCACTCATTTTTTTTTCATAAGCCGCTCTTATTTTTCTTTATTCCTCACCAAGAAATTTGCAAAGAAGAAAAGGAAAAACACCCGCTAAGTATGGAGCATGACATAAGTCTAGTACACATAAAACGTGCTAACTTAGAATCTTAAGACGTACTCATATCAACCATGAATGATTAGCCAAAAATGCATAAGAGATTACAAACCAATTAAAACCGTACTTGATTATTTATTAGCAATTATATACATGCGAAGAAAGTAGAGGTCAAGAAGAGAAGGGTTTAGCCACAAGTAATTGCCATGAAGTATATCTAGCCCTTTTACACTTGCTTCAACTCTATCATTTCCCATTCTCCACAAATTTAAAATTTCAAAGAATGAAATTGGTGGAAGCTTAGCCTAATAGACCAATGAAGGACTACATGGTTAAGGATACTAGCTAGAGAGTGCTAAAATAAGCAAACTCGGGTTGAGTCAAAATATCCATGGCGGGCCTAATATGTCAACGAAGTCTAAACTTGTTAAAACCATGTTTTATTATATTTTTTCTTTTTATATAATTTTGATGAAAAATAAAAGAAGAAATATATACAATGCAAATGTATTATGCAAATGAAAAATGATTGATGCAAAAATTATGCATGCATATTTTTGTTGGCCAAAGTAGATCAAAAATTTGAAAAATGATCGAAAAAAATAATTTTCCCAATTATCATGAAGTTAAGGCAATGGTCTAGGTAAGGTCACTTCGATAGAAGTCTCCCCTACACTTAAGATAAACATTGTCCTCAATGTTTAAGAGCATTGGAGTGAACTCCCCTACACTTATGACATTGATTACTTTGTTTAACCCAAGTTAAGGAAGAGACAACTAAAGGGTATTCATTTTAAGCACAAATGTTTAATATCACGATAGCAAAAACTAATCGAAGTGAACCAGATACACGGGCCTCCTCCATAAGCTCCAAGCATGAAATGTGAGAGAGCAACCCTTGAAACAAACACCAAAAGACACGAAGAAAGGCACCCCTCCACTTCAGCTCTACTATAACATCCTTTTAATTAAACCTAACCTATTGAAAATCTACTCTACGTTTTCTAACCTAGTTATTCAATGCTTGAGTTTTTTTAACCCTAAGTCGCTAGCTCGACTCGGCCCCGAATTAGGTTGTCCTTGGGGAAACCATCATGGAGAACAAAGGATATACACTTTGAAGCTCGTCTCACATGATACACTCAAACTTAGCACGTTGCCATTTACTATAAGATTTACCAATTCTGCCTCGATAAATGGAACGGTCCAACGTGTCTCAAGTTTGTCCAACATACGAAAGCTCTAAAAGAGGAAGCACTCCAGGATCAAATACATAATTTCCATCTCGACATGTGAACAACTCCAAAATAGGAAGCATCACCAAAGTAAGCTCATACAAGAAGCCCATATCAATAGAAATCACACTCTTAAGTGGAGTAGATGAAAACCAATATTTCCCAAATATACGTATCCCAGGATCAAAAACCTTTCCCTTCATGGGAAAATAAGAAGATGAGCTCATATCAACCATATAAGATTCCCCCTTAGTGATCAAAGCATCATAAGAATATGAAGGTGTAGGTATCAAAACATTCATAACTATTATGTCCATATTAGGCTCATCATCATCATCAAAAGGTGGGTAATCTTCCATAGAAGGCATAGTGAAAGGAGGATCAAGATCAATAGTGTCTTGTGGAGAAGGTGTAGTCTCTATGTTCCCAAAAAGCAATGTAGTAATAAGACGAACCTCCTCTTCCAAATTAGAAACACTATCGTTGACCTCTATATCAAATTGTGCAAGAGTATCCTCTATGGTGGCATCAATCTCCATAAAAGAGTCCATATCAAAGGTTTTTGGTTCTAAAGGTGCCTTAGATGAAAAAGTATCAATCTCTAAGAGAAAAGGATCTTCATCAATAACCAACTTCAAGGGTGGGAGGGTGGGAACATAAGGCTCAAAAGGAGGTGTATTAATGAGAGAATCACTCAAAGGGATGATATGATCATGAAAATCAATAGGTGTATCCTCAAAAACCAGTGAAGGAATATCAATCAAGGGTTCTTCTTCTATAGACTCATTATTAGGTTCTTCACACTCCTCAAAAAGTGGGTTATCAAAACATGTCTCAAAAAGAGGATTTGAATGTATCACAAAATCACTTAGAGGAATAGGTGAAGGAGTCATAGAAGAAATAGAGTCATCATCATCAGAAGTAAAAGACTCATCACTATCATAAGGATCATCAAAGGTTTCATCACAAGAATCATAAAGTGGTAGAGGAGAAGGATCCACTTTGGCTATAGGAGCAAACTCTTCATCCAAATTAGGAATGTTATCTTGACAAGACAAATCATCAAATGATATAGCATAAGACGCGTCACTAGAATCACAATTTTCATCCTCTATTTGTGTCACGTCTTTCACAAACTCTTCCTCAATCTCATTATCCCTTTCTTTAAACAATTCATCAAGATCAAAATTACCAAAATCACTAGTAGTAGCATGAAGGTCAATATGTGATAAAATCTCAATGTGATCATGAGGAAAAGAGGTATCAACACAAAGCTCATCACATGGTTCATTGGAAACACCCTCAAACTCTCTTTGGATTGGGATAAGGTTCTCAACACTAGAAAAGGTTAATTCATCCGAATCGGTGTTTGTATTAGTGCTAAGAGGCTCGTCCCCCATGGTTAAAGAGTCGGTGGGTTCCTCGTGAGGTAAAGGTGATGAAGGTGTGTATGGCTCAAATATAGTCGGTGGAGAGATGGAAGGGTCTATAATAGGAACATCACTAAGTGTATCATCCTCAACATCTACTCTCAAAGAAGGCTCATCATCAGGTAAAGCATCGTTCGATCTCATGTGTTGCAAGATGTATGTGCTCAAGCCTAAGATTTTCGGATCAGTTGCCTCTTGCATTGACTCAAGTGCTTGCATTACCATATTAAAAGCGTCTTTACTCAAGAAATGATAAATGCCTTGATTGTTAACAGTTTTTTTATTAGGACTTTGAAAATTTTCTTCATTTTGAAAATCGTCTTGATTTAAAAATTCTTGATTTTGAAAATCCTCATCAAACCCTTGATCATAATTACTCGCGTATAGATCATAATTATTTTCATTATGCGATGCTCCACAAGTCGCACAAGGCCCATACATAGCTCGATATTGCTCGTCTTGTAATATCTCCAAAATAGGACGATTAACCAAGTGTGGCAAAGTGGTCGAATATGAAAATCCTTGATGTTGAAGGTGTCTTGATTATGGCATGGAAAATTCTCATCATTTTGAAAGCCTTCATTGTTTGAAAATCCTTGATTATGAAAGGTTTCTTGATTATAGCCTTGAAAATTATCATTATTTTGAAAACCTTTATAATTGGAAAATCCTTGGTTTTGGTATGGCACATTAAAGGTTTGATCATGAAATGATGGTGGAGGTTGTGATGAAAAACCGGAATATCCCATATAGTCATTACAAGTGTAGTCCATTCGAGTGTTAGGTTGAAAATTAAGGTTCTCGGTTCCATTGTAAGCATGTCCCTCCCCATAATAACCATTATTTTGATCACATAAATAAGTATCGTGTGGACCACCACAAGTCGAGGAAGGCGAATAATTAGCGTTGGCGGATCGTTGTTGCAAAATCTCCAACATGGAACGAGTATCCATGTGTAACAAGGTGGCCGAATGTATATACAAGTATAATGACGTTTAAAAGCTTCCTCAGGGAAGGAAGTAATACACCAAAGGTGGTATGTTTACACGTGTGCGAGTACACGTGTAAGTAAACACGAGGAATGAGGGAGTAGCCCTTGGTCGACTTTTGAGAGAGAAAAGATTATCCCCCTCGAGGTTCGATATAAAATATCCACAAGAAAGTATATATATAATTAATACTTGGGTGCAAGACCTCCAATTAAGCCTTCCTTCTTAGAATACGCACTAGTGAACGGGGGGTTAGGTGGCGCGAAGCACTTAAGTACCTATTAACCCTTAAACGGCATTTTATAGCACGTCGCCTATCTATTCACTTTAGTAGTTTGTATTCTTCGAATTATTGCCAATTGGAAGTATTTATCTATTCTTGCTTAATTTTATTTGATCGATACGCGTGTCAAGGACCGGACCGCCCCTCAACACGGTGTATTGCCTCGGCAATACTTATGGAAGATATGTTTATTGGTTGTTCGTATATGTATACTTATTTACATATAATAATATATCAAAAATATTTTTGTATTTATTTGTTTTTTAAGAAAAATACTATATCTACGTAAAAACCGATGAAAACGATATAATATATATTTTTGTTGTAATCTTTTAGGAAAAAGATTACTTTTTGGATTTTTTATTTTTTTGGTTCAATTCTTTAGGAAAAGAATTGATTTTGTGATTTTTTATTTTTTTGTATTTTTATCTTTTTGATTTTTTTTATCTTTTTGATTTATAATACGTAAAAATAACGTTCACAAAGTGAACGGATCCCAAAATCCAATCGTCTCACTCGAAATCGTTAATCTTCACGAAAAGAACCGGCAGCGGCGCCATTTAATATTTGCTTTTTTAATTCGTTTTTCTCGACTCAATTCGAATGGATTTAACGTTTTCTTGTAAAGACTTAATTGTTTTTGGTTAAAATAGCTTGATTGGAATCTAAGCTACTTGACACAAAGCAATCAAAAGGTAAAAATAGTATTTACCTACATATACGTACTACACTAAAGAAAACGTTGCACGTACGACATTTAAATGCACACAAAATTATAAAAATGTAAAATACAAAATTAAACTACAATTGCAAAATACAAAATTAAAAATAAAACTAACAGTTTTTATTCTAATATTAAACCATTTTTTTCTAAAGACAATTAATAGAAAAACAATTTATCAATTAACAAAATTTGACAAAGCAAATTTACTAATCTCCTACTACAAGAAAACGCCTAAATCAAATTTCTTATGGGCCAACTACCTTTCCTAAGCCCATCTAATACAAATGAGGACTAAAAGAAACAATTTGCAAAACTAAACTAATTTGCTTGCAACTTCATATTTAGGAACGCATTTAAATTAACTAACTACTGTGAATGGAATTTGGTCATTTTGCTATTGTAAGGCATATGGAACTAAAATGTAGGTTGTTCAAATGAGCTAGAACTCTAAATAACTAAAAACAAATCATCATCGCTATTTAGTCATTCTATATTATTAAAAGCTAAAAAAACATTCAATCTATCCCATATTAATTTGCAAACTACTGTGATAAAACTTGAAGTATTTGAATTTAACTACTTATCTATTGAGCTAGAATCTGAAATGACCTAAAACAAAATAACACTTCAAACTTCCAATCAAGAATTTCAAGATTAATCTATCTAACTTTTACAGAATAAAGAGCAATAAATGTGCAAACTTGAAGTTTATTAGCTAATATGAAACCTGTCTTGACTTATGATGCACTAAACTCTTACAAATTATGACTACTCAAAGCCTAAACTGTATTCAATTCTTGATTTCAACTAACTTTAGCAATTTTTTCAACTTATATACTCCTTATATCAGTAAGATTAAACTACACCCAAACACTAGAAATCCCAAAATCAGAAACTTAATAACAACTAGATGCTAAAATTTAAGTGCAGTATAGAAACGATCATCAAACATTTCATTTAAAACAAATTGCAGCCAAAGTATACACTACACTTCATTACAACATATTACACTAATTATTTTGCAAAAATCAAAACAAGAAAGTGACCTCTCCTCCAGGCCTGCCCGTTGTTGAAGAAACTCGGCGCTGAGCCGGCTTAGCCATCTGCTACTGTTGAACTAGAATTATACATCGAACACAACTGCTGAATATAGTAATCGCTGATAATGAAGAACAGCAACTCGTTAACCTGCAAAATTCATAGCCAAAGTACACAGGAACTTGTTATCGATTTAGATTCTAAGGCTACTCAGAAAAACCGAAAACTAGCAGCTTATCCACGATAAGCTAAATCAACTGATTATAACAGAAATAAAAAAAACCAACAGTTCCTTGTAACAAAATAATCTGAAACTTTATTTTTTTTACACTAGAACGAGATTTTTAACAACTACCAATAAACTCATTCGAGCTTTTGAGCTTTTAGCTTGAAATGACTGAAATTGAAATAGAACTTGAAACTGCTATTAATGAACTGAAAACAGAACCCAAATCAAACTCAAACTGATTTACTTACTTAAATCTCAACAAAAGCTAACAACAACTTTCTGAAAAGCTATAAACCTACGTGAACAGTAACTCAATATCACAAGACTTAGCTGTATATCAAAAAGTTGTGTATCTCCAAATTTCCTATTTACGTGAACAGTAATTCTACAGGATTTGTAGGAAGAAAAATATTAAGCTTGATAAGAGGGCAAGAAGAGTAAAAGAAAACTCTAAACTTTCATTAATGGTGGAACACGTTTCGGTTACAACTGATTAAACTGAAAAGAAACAGAATTTGTTACAATATTTAAAAGCTAATTATCTCTCTAATCCTACACCTACAACTATGTGAAAACTACACCTAAGCTAACCGATTGCAAATGAAGTCTTCGTCTTCTTTATATAGCCGTCGAGAAGAGGTGGAGTGACGTGGTCTAGCCAATGAAATCGTGCCACGTGGAAAATACGAGGATAACTCGTCTTCATTCTTCATTCCAATTTAGGCGTTTCTTCATCTTTGACTTTTGATCTAATTGAGTGATGTCTTCATGTAGAGGAGATCATAAGGAGCATTTTTGTAGTTAAACGCTTTGGCTGAAAACCCTTGGATCTCTCTTGATTTGCAGTAACAGGTTTTGGTGGTGAAGGATAGAAAAGATGAAGTGTCTTACTTTCTCTCTCTTTGTTTCAGTGAAGAAGAAAACGTGTGTTTGTTTTGTGTTTTGACCGAAAGTTGGTCAATGACCAAGTAAATACAACTTTTCCCATTAAATTGCCTTATTAGTCCTTCATCTTCATTTCTTTGTCAAATAGTTACAAAGACTTTGAAGTAATTTCCATTTCATCCTTTATTCTTCTGAAAGTTACAAGTCTATTGCAACTTGAGCCCTTGAAATTTGTGAATAATGGCAAGTATGGTCCTTGAAAGCATCTTTCGTCCCTTTCTTCGTCTTTTTATCAAATAAATCCATGAAAACGCGTCTTTGCTCCAAAAATGTATATTCTTACCTGAAAACACATGAAACACAAATACCAACGTGATTCTGATAATTTTCAGTTAAATATAATGTATTTGACTGTGTTTTGAATGGTTTTTGGATCATTATTGATGAGTGTTTTCACACTTATCAATGTGCGATGCTAGTGATTTTGCTATTGGAGCGGTTCTTGGACAAAGAGTGAACAAACACTTCCAACCGATCCATTACGCTAGCAAGACAATGACGGGGGCACAATTGCATTATACGACAACCGAAAAAGAGCTTTTAGCTGTTGTCTATGCTTTTGAAAAATTTCGCCCCTATCTTGTCCTTTCTACCACTATTGTGTATACCGATCATTCCGCGCTGAAGTACTTGTTGACAAAGCAAGATTCCAAACCAAGACTTCTTCGCTGGGTTTTGCTGCTCCAGGAATTTAAAATCGAAATTCGCGATAAAAAAGGAGCAGAAAACCTAGCCGCGGACCATCTTAGCAGACTTGAGGATCCTTACCAAGGGGATCATCCGAACAAAGAAATCAATGATTCTTTTCCCTTGGAGACCTTAATGTCTATAAACTCGAAGTCGAATGAAACCCCGTGGTTTGCGGACTTTGCAAACTACTTGGCGGGTGGAATTCTCAAGGAAGGGTTGACGTCCCAACAAAAGAAAAAGTTCTTCACCGACATCAAGACTTATTTTTGGGACGACCCTTACCTATTCAAACAATGTGCCGACTTGATTATCCGCCGATGTGTTGATGGACCGGCAGCGTTAGAAATCCTTGATGCTTGCCACAAAGGACCCACCGGTGGTCACTTTGGTCCCAACTACTCCGCCAAAAAAGTGTTTGATTCCGGATTTTATTGGCCCTCCATATATCGTGACGCTCACGATATGGTTAAACGATGTGATGTTTGCCAAAAACAAGGCACGATCACACATAAAGACGAGATGCCTCAGAATTTCATTCAAGAGTGTGAAATCTTTGATGTTTGGGGTATCGACTTTATGGGGCCATTCCCTTCTTCTAAAGGAAACAAATACATCCTTGTAGCCGTTGACTACGTTTCAAAGTGGGTTGAAGCCAAAGCTTTACCCACTAATGACGCAAGGGTGGTTTGTAACTTTTTGAAAGCTCTTTTCGCTAGATTCAGTGTGCCTCGTGCCATTATTAGTGATCGTGGGACTCATTTTTGCAATGACCAATTTGCTAGAGTCATGGCTAAGTACGGTGTAAATCATCATCTTTCCACAGCCTACCACCCACAAACTAATGGCCAGGCTGAAATATCCAACCGAGGTCTTAAGCGAATTTTGGAAAGGACCGTGGGAGAGCATTGTGCCTCATGGGCTGACAAACTTGATGACGCTTTGTGGGCTTTCCGTACTGCTTACAAGACCCCAATCGGTTGTACGCCTTATCGTCTTGTGTACGGGAAAGCGTGCCACCTCCCCATTGAGTTGGAGCATAAGGCTTACTGGGCCTTGAAGTGGGCCAATTTTGATATTAACAAAGCCGGTGACCTACGCAAGATCCAACTCAATGAGCTCAATGAACTCCGTAATGAGGCTTATGAAAATTCTTTAATCTATAAGGAAAGGACTAAGCTCATTCACGACTCTAAGATTAAGAACCGAGAGTTCCATGTTGGAGACAAAGTCTTACTTTTTAACTCTCGGTTGAAAATCTTCTCGGGAAAGCTCAAATCTCGTTGGTCCGGCCCATTCACCATTGCCCAAATTTTTCCATATGGTACTCTCGAGCTCGCTCAACCTAATGGACCTAAATTTAAGGTGAATGGCCAACGAGTGAAGTTGTACTTTGGTGAGGACACCTCTCAGGAGGTGATTCCAACCCTCACCACGTTCCCCATGAACTAATTTTGGGTCGAGTCAGGCTCGTGACTCGGTTATCAAAAACAAGCGCTCCTCGAGAGGCAGCCCGAGTATCTATCCTTTTATGTTTTAACCCCCTAAGTGTAGGGGATCCTCTATAGAGTGTTTGTATTTGTGTGGTGTTGTGATTACAGGGATTCGTGCACTCTTGAAACTATGACGAACCGTGCTCCCGTGTTATCCGAAATCCGGTTCTATCTCTCAACTATCGTGATTCAATTTTCTTCATACTCACATTTGAAATTGATCACTTTAGTCGTCTCTTCCTTAACTTGAGTTAACCAACGTGCACAATGTCATAAGTGTAGGGGAGACTTCTCCCACCTGCTTAAACATTGAGGACAATGTTTATCTTAAGTGTAGGGGGGACTTCTATCGAAGTTTTAAGTGGACTTTTCCATGAAAATGCCTTCATTTAACCGGAAAATCATATTTTTCAACATTTTTCAAATTTTTTTATTAACTTTGGCCAATTAGTCATAATTTCTAAATTTTTATCGTTGCTTTCATATGTATATATCCCGCAATAAAGTCAAATTTTAATAAAGTGGTGTAGCTAGTTTAGAAGTCTTTGACATATTAGGCCCGTTGCGTTTATTTTGACTCAACCCGAATAGACTTATCCAAGTTTATTCTAGCTAGTATCCTTAACCATGTAGACCTTAATTGGTTTATTAGGCTAAGTATCCACGAGTCTTATTACTTGAGATTTTAAATTGTGGAGGGCGAGAAATGATAGAGTCAATTATAAGTCGGTATTCTTGCACAAGCTCACTTGGTGTAATTATTTGCCTATTCTCCCATCACTTGCTAATAATTTATCTGCAATAAGTAAGGTCGTACGATTTGAAAAGTTACTTAGCTTCTAGCCCAAGATCGTTTAAAAGTTGCTCGGTAATGATAAGAGTTCATAGCCAAGGCATAACTTATGAAGCGGGGCGCGAAGATTGGCGAGTCCGAAAAGGCCCTAACAAGGCATGAGGATTCAATTTTATTGCTGAAGATCCAAAGTGATGTGAAAAGCATTATTCCTAAAATCAATATGAAGGATCAAGACTCACGACGAAAAGCAATCAATTCCTATAAAGATCATGGAGAAGTCTATCCGAAAAGACCCTAACAAGGTATGAGGATAAATAGATTCAAGTCCGAAAAGGAGGCGGATTGTTGTATCTCAAAATCACAAATAGAGATTGAAGAAATAATCATGAAGTCGTGGTCAACAAGGTTGGAGTACCCCTCAAAAGTCTCCAAATGGAGAAACTCTATTATGATGAGAAGACCATTATCTCAAGAACGTCTCTCGAAGATATGAAGTATGAAGTACATGCCAAATATCGGCCCGAGAAAGGTCTCAAATCGTGAACCAAGTTATGCCAAGATATGAACTTTTTGATATCCCGAGAAGCAGTTTTAAAAGATTTTGTCCTTCAGCTAACTATTGATCAAATCGTCCTACTTTGCTTTCAGCATAAATAAACTATCGAAATAAGTCCAAAAAATGCATCTTCATGATCATTCTAAGACAAAAATAAAATATAAGAGATACACCTAGGAATAAGGGAGTTTAAGCATTTAATTAAGCCATGTGTGTAAGTGTTTGAATTGCTAACTTATAATAACAATGATCTCGTTTTTAAGCTTAGTTTGGGGAACGTGAAACTTGAGGGTGATAAATCTTCGCAGCACCAAAGCCCTAATGTAAGTCTTTGATTTCTTTGTAAGTTATTTCCATCCTTTTGTTTACTTTAAAGTTTTAATTTCTATTAGTATTTTAATTTTTGTTTAGTAGTATTTAAATAAGGCCAAGGTTGATTAATTATGAGAAAAGTGTAAAATTGATTTATCACTAAGCATTGCATGAGGACATGGCAATGGTTAAGTGTAGGGGATTTGATAGGTGTGTAAACACCCATCCTTTTACCACTTAATTCTGGCTAAAACAAGACCAAAACACGTATTTAATATCATTTGTTTGGAATTATGCGTGGTTGTTGTGTTTATTGTGTTTTCAGAGCCAACCGGATGAATATTGGAGAAAAACATGGGATTGCACGGGTTTTACTGAAGAAAAGGACTCAAGATAAAGTCTATTGTCCAAGAGATGCAAAAGATTTGAAGTCATTGGGCCTATTCGAAGATCTATCGAAGAAAAGGACCAAAGATGGAAGATTTACACAAGTCGAAGAAACTCAAGTCTATTAAACGAAGAAATTAAAAGACGAGTTAAATTTAATCGACGACAAATCCCGAATCAGAATCGAAAACGGAAACTTTTCTGAAAAGACGAAAAGACAAGAAGAACGGGAGAAAGCCCACTCACCAACCAAAGGACAAGCCTATATAAAGCTCACCCCTCACACATTTTAGTCAGTTTTAGTTTTTCTTCTTCCCCACTTTTTCTCCTTCCTGTTTCGTAGCATCACCATCACCACTAGGGTGATTGGTGATTTTGATCTTTGTTTTTCCAATCTTGTTATTTTAATCCTTGTTTAATTTTGTTAAAACATTAATCATCTATACAAAGTCTTGATTAATCTTTCCATTTCATCTTGTTCATCATCATCTTTATCTTCAAGTTCTTAAGTTTTTATTTTCTTGATTTGATCTTCAAAAGTTGTTGGGATTTATGTTTTTGTTGATGGGATTTGTAGTTTATGGTTAGTAGATGCTTTGTGATTGATTTATTTAAGTTTTTGGTGAAAAACTTGGTGATTTTTGGATTAAAACGATTTTCCTTGTTCTTCGGTATTGTTACTGTTCTGGGTTTCCCAGACTTCCGAACGAAGCAAAACTTCCGAACGAAGCAAAACTTCCGAACGAAGTAAAACTTCCGAACGAAGCAAAACTTCCGAACGAAGCAAGACTTCCTAACGAAGCAAAACTTCCGAACGAAGCAAAACTTCCAAACGAAGCAAAACTTCCGAACGAAGCAAAACTTCCGAACGAAGTAAAAACTTCCGAATGAATCATTAAGTTCCGAATGAATTAGAAACTTCCGAATGAGCACTAAAGTTCCGAATGAAGGCAAAGTTCCGGATGAGTACTTAAGTTCCGAATCAACCTCTTTGTCAAAAGTTCCGAATGAACCTAAAGTTCCGAATGAAGGGTAAGTTCCGGACGAACCAAAGTTCCGAATGAAGGTTAAAACTTCCGAATGAAGGTTAAAACTTCCGAATCAATTTTCTGTTAGTGTTACTGTTTTACTGTTTATCTGTTTCTTTACTTTTATTTCACAATTTATATTTTATATTTCAACTTTAATTTTAATTTTAATTTTAATCTTAATTTCAATTTTAATTCACGTTTTTATTAATTGTCATTAAAGTAATTGTCTTTGATTTAAATTTTCATTTACACTTTTTATTAGATTAGAAAACCAAACCCTTTTATTTAGTAACCAAGAACAATCATTCCACTTAAGACCGAGATCAATTCGAGAGGACTGTGAGAGAATTAGAACCCATACAAAAAACACAGTGTACCATGGGCTAATTTTGATATTAACAAAGCCAGTGACCTACGCAAGATCCAACTCAATGAGCTCAATGAACTCCGTAATGAGGCTTATGAAAATTCTTTGATCTATAAGGAAAGGACTAAGCTCATTCACGACTCTAAGATTAAGAACCGAGAGTTCCATGTTGGAGACAAAGTCTTACTTTTTAACTCTCGGTTGAAAATCATTTCTGGCAAGCTAAAATCTCGTTGGTCCGGCCCATTCACCATTGCCCAAATTTTTCCATATGGTACTCTCGAGCTCGCTCAACCTAATGGACCTAATTTTAAGGTGAATGGCCAACGAGTGAAGTTGTACTTTGGTGAGGACACCTCTCAGGAGGTGATTCCATCCCTCACCATGTTCCCCATGAACTGAATTTGGGTCGAGTCAGGCTCGTGCCTCGGTTATAAAAAACAAGCGCTCCTCGGGAGGCAGCCCGAGTATCTATCCTTTTATGTTTTAACCTCCTAAGTGTAGGGGGACTTCTATACGTGTTTGTATTTGTGTGGTGATGTGATTACAGGGATAAGTGCACTCTTGGAATCTTTGAAGAACCGTGCTCCCGTGTTATCCGAAATCCGGTTCTATCTCTCAACTATCGTGATTCAATTTTCTTCATACTCACATTTGAAATTGATCACTTTAGTCGTCTCTTCCTTAACTTGAGATAACCAACGTGCAAAATGTCATATGTGTAGGGGAGACTTTTCCCACATGCTTAATATTGAGGACAATGTTTATCTTAAGTGTAGGGGGACTTCTATCGAAGTTTTAAGTGGACTTTTCCATGAAAATGCCTTCATTTAACCGGAAAATCATCTTTTTCAACATTTTTCAAATTTTTTATTAACTTTGGCCATTTTGTCGTAATTTTTAAATTTTTATCATTGCTTTCATATGTATATATCCCGCAATAAAGTCAAGAATATTAATAAAGTGGTGTAGCTAGTTTAGAAATCTTTGACATATTAGGCCCGTTGCGCTTATTTTGACTCAACCCGAATAGACTTATCCAAGTTTATTCTAGCTAGTATCCTTAACCATGTAGACCTTAATTGGTTTATTAGGCTAAGTGTCCACGAGTCTCATTACTTGAGATTTTAAATTGTGGAGGACGAGAAATGATAGAGTCAATTATAAGTCGGTATTCTTGCACAAGCTCACTTGGTGTAATTATTTGCCTATTCTCCCATCACTTGCTAATAATTTATCTGCAATAAGTAAGGTCGTAGGATTTGAAAAGTTACTTAGCTTCTAGCCCAAGATCGTTTAAAAGTTGCTCGGTAATGATAAGAGTTCATAGCCAAGGCATAACTTATGAAGCGGGGCGCGAAGATTGGCGAGTCCGAAAAGGCCCTAACAAGGCATGAGGATTCCATTTTATTGCTAAAGATCCAAGGTGATGTGAAAAGCATTATTCCCAAAATCGATATGAAGGATCAAGACTCACGACGAAAAGCAATCAACTCCCATAAAGATCATGGAGAAGTCTATCCGAAAAGACCCTAACAAGGTATGAGGATAAATAGATCCAAGTCCGAAAAGGAGGCGGATCGTTGTATCTCAAAATCCCAAATAGAGATTGAAGAAATAATCATGAAGTCGTGGTCAACAAAGTTGGAGTACCTCTCAAAAGTCTCCAAGTGAAGAAACTCTATGAACGCTGAGAAGACCATTATCTCAAGCACGTCTCTCAAGATATGAAGTATGAAGTACATGCCAAATATCGGCCCGAGAAAGGTCTCAAATCGTGAACCAAGTTATGCCAAGATATGAACTTTTTGATATCCCGAGAAGCAGTTTTAAGAGATTTTGTCCTTTAGCTAACTATTGATCAAATCGTCCTACTTTGCTTTCAGCCTAAATAAACTATCAAAATAAGTCCAAAAATGCATCTTCATGATCATTCTAAGACAAAAATAAAATATAAGAGATACACCTAGGAATAAGGGAGTTTAAGCATTTAATTAAGCCATGTGTGTAAGTGTTTGATTTACTAACTTATAATAACAATGATCTCGTTTTTAAGCTTAGTTTGGGGAACGTGAAACTTGAGGGTGATAAATCTTCGCAACACCAAAGCCCTAATGTAAGTCATTGGTATCTTTGCAAGTTATTTCCATCCTTTTGTTTACTTTAAAGTTTTAATTTCTCTTAGTATTTTTATTTTTGTTTAGTAGTATTTTAATAAGGCCAAGGTTGATTGATTATGAGAAAAGTGTAAATTTGCTTTATCACTAAGCATTGCATGAGGGCATGGCAATGGTTAAGTATAGGGGATTTGATAGGTGTGTAAACACCCATCCTTTTACCACTTAATTCTGGCTAAAACGAGACCAAAACACGTATTTAATATCATTTGTTTGGAATTATGCGTGGTTTTTGTGTTTATTGTGTTTTCAGAGCTAACCGGATGGATAATGGAGAAAACATGGGATTGCACGGGATTTACCGAAGAAAAAGACTCAAGATAAAGTCTATTGTCCAAGAGATGCAAAAGATTTGAAGTCACTAGGCCTATTCGAAGATTTATCGAAGAAAAGGACCAAAGATGGAAGATTTACATAAGTCGAAGAAACTCAAGTCTATTAAACGAAGAAATTAAGAGACGATTTGAATTTAATCGAAGACAAATCCCGAATCAGAATCAAAAACGTCAACTTTTCTGAAAAGACGAGAAGACAAGAAGAACGGGAGAAAGCCCACTCACCAACCAAAAGACAAGACTATAAAAAGCCCTCCCCTCACACTTTTCATTCAGTTAGTTTTTAGTTTTTCTTCTCCCCACCTTTTTCTCCCTTTCTGTTTCGTAGCATCACCAACACCACTAGGGTGTTTGGTGATTTTAATCTTTGTTATTCAAATCTTATAATTTTAATCTTTGTTTTGTGATTGTTAAAACATTAATCATCAATACAAGTTCTTGTTTAATCCTTCCATTTCATCTTGTTCATCATCATCTTTTATTTCAAGTTCTTAAGTTCTTATTTGATTGATTTGATCTTTAAAAGTTGTTGGGTTTTGTGTTTTTATTGATGGGATTTGTAGTTTATGGTTAGTAGATGCTTAGTGATTAGTTTATTTAAGTTTTTGGTGAAAAACTTGGTGATTTTTAGCTTAAAATCGATTTCCCTGTTTTTTCGGTATTGTTACTGTTCTTGAGTGTTTCCCAGACTTCCGGATGAACAAAACTTCCGGATGAACACAAAAGTTCCGAATGAACTAAGATTTCCGGATGAACACAATCTTCCGAATGAACATAAAAAGTTCCGGATGAATAGTTTTTCAAAAAAGTTCCGAATGAGTAAGAAGTTCCGAATGAATGTGTCTTTGAAAAGTTCCGAATAAATTTCCTTTAAAATCTTCCGAATGAGTTTTTCCTTTAAAAGTTCCGAATGAGTGTTAAAAGTTCCGGATGAACACAAAGTTCCGAATGAGTACAAAGTTCCGGATGAACAAAAATTCCGAATGAGTTCCAAAAGTTCCGAATAAACTTCCGACTCAAAGTTCCGAAGAAAGTTTCAGATCAACTTCCGAAGAAAGTTCCGAGTGAAGGATTTTTCATAGTTCCGAATGAAGACTTCCGGGTGAATAGTTCCGGATCAATAGTTCCGAATCAAGGTCAAAGTTCCGAATCAGTTTTCTTTTAATCTTACTACTGTTTCTTTTTGTATTTGTCTTAATATTTCTCATTTTTTCTTCATTTTATATTCTAAGTTTAATTTTAATTCCAGTTTATTAATACAAGCTTTATTAATTGTTATTAATTTAGTTTAATTGCTTTTAAATTTAAGTTAACATTTTCGTGCATTTAAACTTTTCGTAGATTAAAACTCCAATCCCTTTTTAGTGACCAAAAAGAAATCATTCCACTTAGAACTGAGATCAATTCGAGAGGATATCGAGAGAATAAAATTGAACCCATTGAAAAACCTTGTATCAGCAGGAGTCTAGGTAAGTAGGTAAAAGTCCCACCTCTTACCAAAGACAAACAAAAAAAACAAACAAACTAACATATAGGTGTTCATAGTCTCACTTATTAAACAAACAAAAGAAGCTAAGAAGGAACGGGGATCTCCTTCTAAATGCATTCCTACGCAACTCCAAATCCTAGCCACTTATGTTCTCACGCTTACCCATAATATCACCTGAAAGAGACACTAAAACACGTCAACATAATGTTGGTGAGAGTCATAGGTTTAGATTTCAACCTCAAATCAGTTATAATATAAGCTGTGAATAACCACCAACAATAAAAATATATGGACAATGTGTTACAAATGTGCATTAACAACTAACATTCAAGATTAATCATACCAAACCAACTCCAAGGCTCCCATCCTTACCAAACACCATGGTTCCATAGGCGCCCATAGACCTATGAACCAATCCCAAGGCCCCGCCTTGTCAACATCCCCTTGGTACCAAGTCAAATCACAAAACAATCATGAATCAATTAGCAGTTAATCACATAAGTACACACAAGTCCATCACCAATCATAAAACATTCACAGCAACAATTTATAAAACCATAACAAGTGTCTCTTCCATCCCATCTGGAAGTCAAAATCATTAAAAGATATGGGACTATGAAACTCACCTGATCAAGCTTCTCCAAATATCCACGCTCTTGAGAAAATCTAAACACATAAACATATACAATCTATGATGGATATCTATGATGGATATCTAACATTCTCCTCCAACTTAACCTTATTTACGTGCTATAAGCATCCTATTACACCCCTCTATAAGCCCTTAACTTAGTTAAGTTCATAACCCGTCCCGTTAACATTTTACCCAAAACTGTCTCGTTTTTCATACTTCAAACTATGGGTCGAACACCTCCTACACCAAAATAATATGCCCTGTAAAAGAAACCTTATGCTCTTACATGTGTTAGATAACTCCCCCATTTGGCCGTAACCTTAAAGCTACTGTTAAGGCCTCCATATATATATATATATATATATATATATATATATATATATATATATATATATATATATATATATATATATATATATATATATATATATATATATATATATATATATATATATATATATATATATATATATATATATATATATATATATATATATATATATATATATATATATATATATATATAGGGATGGGTTCTAGAGAAAACCTCATCTCGATAGAAAACCTAGAAAACTAAAACAGATGCACTAAAATATCAAACAGATGCCCTAAATAAATTGCACTAATAGGATGCACTAAAAACAAATTTTTAGTGCATCTGTTTATTATTTTTAGTGCATCGGTTTAGTTTTCTAGGTTTTCCACCGAGATTAGGTTTTCTCTCGATCCCATTCCTATATATATATATATATATATATATATATATATATATATATATATATATATATATATATATATATATATATATATATATATATATATATATATATATATATATATATATATATATATATATATATATATATATATATATATATATATATATATATATATATATATATATATACTTTTACCATCCAGAATTTACTGATTTTGAACATATGAAAAGTTGGTAATGATCAGAGGGTCTTCCACTATCCCAATTGATTAGCCCTCTTCCAGATATCTTACATAACATATAAAATAACTCTCATGTTCGTTTGAAAGTCCAATTATACTCATAAGTACCCTAACTACCTTAAAACATTAAATTAAACTCGACTGATTTCAAAACTGTTTTGACCTTCGACTGTTGTAACCTATTTTTGACCCACTTCACGACCTCCAATTCAGTTCTCGTTTCTTGACTTTGAAATCCAATTCAATTAACTATTCAGGGACTACAAGATTACAATCTAAAAGTTTATAGAATTCTAGATATGATCAATACAATGGACCAAATATTCTACCCAATTTTTAATTACGAATTTAATTAAACTAACCTAATTAATTACCCATAATTTATTTTATTACAAGCCCTAATTATTCTAATCATTGATATATCATTAGAATACAGATTCTATAATTAAACATAGCCTAAATCCATCATATAATTATTAAGAATGAATTGAAAACAATTAAATTAAAAAGGGTTTTGAAAAATCAAAGTCCAAAGGAGGAGAATCATTCTCATTGGAGAAGTAAGTATTGAGAAAAGTAGCAAAGTCTTCCTCAAATGAGTAGTCATCCAAAGTAGGATCAAGCATTGTTGGTGGAGGATCTTCATCAAAAGTAGGTGCAAGGTCATCATGTAAAGAATCACTCGAAAGAGTATCGACATTATCAAAGTCATCATAAGTTGGCATGTCTTGATACTCTGAAACAAAATTATCATAATCATCCCCATCGGAACTAGAATCATCATCATAGTCATCATAAATTAGAGAAGACTCATGAATTGGTGGAGGATCTAAATTGGAGAGAGAATCATCCACTTCATCTTTGAACAGTGGATTATCATAGGAAGAATCGAAAAGAGGATTGTTGTAGACGACAAAATCATCAAGCACATTAATCAAATTCACTGATTCTCTTCCATTGGATTTGGTTGTGATCTTCCCCATTTTAAAAACTTGTGCCTTATTCCCGACTCTTAAGATTAACTAACCTTCGGCAACATCGACTAAGGCTTTTCCGGTTCTCAAGAATGGTCGATCAAGTATTAATGGAATACGAGGGTCCATTTCATAATCAACAACAACAAAGTTGACCGGAAAAGTGAAGGTACCAACTTTAACAAACACATCTTCGGCAATACCAACAGGGTAAGCGAGAGTACGATTTGCTAGCTCAAGAGTCATCTTTGTTGGTGTAAGTTCGGGTAATGATAACTTTTTCCAAACACTTAAAGGCATCAAATTTATACTTGCCCCGAGATCAGCTTAGGCAGTAAATTCTTCGGTTTGGTTAAAAGTACATGGTATCACAAAACGACCGGGATCTCCAAGTTTTCCCGAAGTTCTTTAAGAAGGATTGCAGAACAATTCTCATTCAATCAAGTATTAACAAACTCGGCCATCTCTCCTTCTTATTAAGCAATTCCTTAAACATCTTAACAAATGTCGGCATTTGGGCAAGAGCTTCAACAAGGCTAATGGTGATAGTCACTCCCGAAATCTTCTTCAAAAAGTTTTACACTTGAATGTCATCCTTGGTGAGCAGTTTTCTCTTGTCTAACCGAGAAGGATAAAGGATGTTGGGTTTAGGTGGTGTAGGTGTAGCAGGCAAAGGTTGAGATGTTGAAGGTTTAAAGGTGGAGGGTGGGGTTGGTGAAGGGTGTTTCTTGGGAACTTCTTCAGTAAGAGGTGGAGACGGTAATGGAGAACTAATACTAGGTGTGGGAGTAGGAGGGATAAATGGTGGTGGAGGAGGTGTAGATGGAGTAACTGGAGGAGGGATAGATGGTCCTACTAAGGTTGCTCCACTGCGTGTAGTAATAACACTTACATTTGCTCTTGGGTTGGTGACGATATTTGAAAGAAGAGAGCCCAAAGTAGAGGGTTGAGTACATAGGAAGAAACTAGCCAGCATATTCGTCTAATCATTTTTTTGAGTGCTAAAAGAGGTTTGCATATCATGTCGAAGCTCGGTTCTAATATCATTCCCTTGCTTAGTGATATCTCCTTTCAAGTTGATGATTTGGCTTTGCAGATTCTTAACTAGCTCTCCTTGGGTCCTATGAAAGCTTCAACATCATGATTAATGGGTGGTGCTTGTTGAGCGGGTGGGTGATAAGGATTAGAAGCTCGAGGTGGGTTTAGATTGCTTCTATTGTAGTTGTTGGGGTTGTGGTTTTGAGGAGAAAAACCGGGTGAAAGAAAGTTGTTAGAACGGTAAGTTAGCAAGTTACGATCACCTTGAGGTCGGGCTTGATAGCTTTCCGTTGAATAGTTACCATGAGCCGCATACACGTTTTCGGGATTGTCATGAGTAAAAGTGTGGATTTACTATTTGCTAATCTGGTGGTCTAGGTGGGTGGTGGAAGGTGGTGGAAGCCATTGTTGAGTTGAGAGAGAAAGGTTGAATGTGAAAGATAGAAAATGTATTAAACTAAGGAATGAAAACACAAGCAACACCCCTCCTTGGAAGCCTAGGAGGGGTATATATAGTCACACACGCTACTTAAACTATACAACGTTCCTAGTCTATTCTAAGCGTGTGTGACTATGATAACTAATGGGAATTCTTAAATGTCGTCACATAAAGTGAATTTCCAACAATCTTCCCCCATGGGACGACGTGTAGAATTCCTTACAATATTCTTCCTAACAAGTACATAATGATTAAGAACAAAAGCTTTCATGAAGCGTCCAATGCTGATGATGTCTACTGAGGCCTTTGACTTCAAAATGACTCATCTTTAACGTAACTTGTAGAAGAAATACTGTAACGGCACGAGCTAAGTAACCCATACACTTATGGTTAAGGAGAAGCTTCTGAATTAACTTCCCCCTAATTCATGCCACATAAACTTGATGTAGAAGCTTTTAAATAGCTTCCCCCTAAATCGACAATCCTCGTAAGCAACTTCAAAGCTTTCAATAAAGCTTAGAATGATTAAGCGCACAACGGAATCTAACAAGCAAATCCCATCATATAACATGATAACGTTGCTAAGAGGGATTGAAAGTAAGGGGAACACCAAGTAGATCAACAACTTCTCTTCTCATGCTTAAATAATTCTTCTGAATTTTTCTTCCCCCTGAGAGTTCAAGTTATGCATACCAGAAAGAATCAAGACATTTCTTCCCCCACATAGTTGAAGAAAGTAAATCAATCCCAATTATGAAGCTCAAATACTAAAGTGGACACTTTATCCCATTCATGAAGTTGACATCGTAACACCAGAGTCAATTAAGTCCCGGAAATGCACATGTCTTCTTCCGGAGATGCACTAGAGTCAGTTAAGTCCCGGAAGTGCATATAGGATAATGATGATGAATAATTGCAACAACCAAACAATTAAACATCGAATCAGTAGTGTACCGTTTATAGATTGATAACGCCATGAGTTAAAACACTGATTTTCTCTACGGCTATGACAAATGTCATCCCAGAATGTCTTCAAATCAAAAGAAGGTATGAAGTTCATCACGTGTACTCGTTGTGTGTTCAATGTGTCTTCTTCTTCCCCTTTGATGGTTTCGAAACTCGGAATCATCCATAAATCGTACGCACATGAACCTGAAATCTCGTGAGAATAATAAATAAGATGAATTATATATTTTGTGAGAATCAGCTGTTGATCGAAAATCTCTACTCATAAACTCTCCATGGCCAACTTTACCAACCCACTTGTAATCAATTTGAAGTGACCACTGATGGAATGAACCAGATATATCAAACATGAAGCTGAATAAAAAATCCTTCGATCTTGTGACTTAAGCTTGCACTATTGTTGAATGAAGAACGGTGGAGAAATCTCTAAGTACTCAATGCATCACTGAAGAAGTCTATAAGCACAACACCTCTTGAAATTATCCACGTCGACTAAGCGCGTGACACTGAGTACAACAATGTAACTCCTTTAAGTGATAGTTATCCGAGTCATCAACCAACCACCCCGAACCCGGAAACTAGATAACCAAGTCGTCATTCTAAGAGTAAGCACGAGCAAGTTATCTTTGAAAGATAGAATAAATACACGCCTTCGAAAAATCTGTCTTCAACTTCCCATTATTAATACCCGGTCAAACAAATCCGTAGCCACTAAAAAATCGCCAAATTTTCTTGGTCTCGTCAAAATAAATCTTGTCACTTTTTCTCGTTACTTGTCTAAAAAAGTTGTCACTTTCGTCTCGTCTTTTTGTCACCTTTAATATAGTTAATCAAAAATATTATCATTTATCAAATGAAATGATAAATAAAACTTTGAAATAACAATTTTTTTCAACAATTACTAAATAACACTTAAGGCCCGAGAAGCCCATTGCATTGTTTAATAATCGTGTCCAAGGCCCAAGTCAGAATAACTGATCCACAAAATCCTTGCAATACCCGATTAGATTATAGAAATCTATCCCAAATAATTAGGGTAGTCTAACCCTAATCTCTCATAAACTTGCGCCCCCATCCATCTCATTCTCTCCCAAATCTCACATAGTAAACATCTCCCCTCACCAAACTCTATCTCCTCCCACCCCCACCTCGTTTAATCCGTCCGATCTCAAATCTCTCAAAAAACAGTAATCATCTCCATATCTCATCTATACTTATCATCTTATCAAACCATGATCATCAACAAAGCGAACGAGTCCTCATCCACCATCGTTAATTGACCCAGAGTAAACCAACGTAATCAACCTTTCGGTATCCTATTTTTGTTGTGCTGACAACAAAAAGAGCCATTAAATAGTTGATTCAAGAGCATAGGAACGTAAATCTTCAAGATCTTGTTATGGTGGAAGGTAGGTAAACCGGGAACATGCATGTGATTGATAGAATTCGATTTAATTGAAACGATATAAAGATTAAAAGTAACATGATTGTTATATTTCAGCCTTTAAATTTCGTAAATTAAAAAAAAATTGGTTTAAGAAACCAAACACGAATCTGTGATGATATTTATGTTTTCTTGATTCTTGATCTAAAAGATCTTGAATAAATTATATTACACGCAAACCAATGAATCTGAGACTTTTGTTTTTCTGTTTTAGTTTGAGTCTTAGATGGGGATTAAGTGACGATGGGATTAGGTTAGATTTGGAGTTGTGGAGGTATAAGGTTGGATGTGTTAAAATGTTAAAGTGGTGGTTCTGGTCAAGTGTCAATTTGATAAAAAACAGTCACAATGTTTAGACTGATTTTTTCCATCGCAATGTTTTTCAAAAAAAAAAACCATCGCAATAAAAAAATTAAAACCCATCGGAATGATATGAAACAGTCATCGCAAAGTCAAAGTCATGCATCGCAATGTTTTCTTAATTTCTGTCCATCGTAATGTCTTCTCTCCTACACCCCGTCAGAATGCGTTCCATCGGAATGCGTTCCATCGGAATATGTTCCATCGGAATATTCGATCGCAATGTAGAAACCAATGGTTTTTGCGATCGCAATATTCCGATCTGACTGTTACCATCTCAAAAATCTTATCCAAAAGTACTGTCCTTTTTCCATATTTTTAGGAACTTGTTTCTGGGTCTAATTTTTCTGGCAAATCTGGGTTTTCAACTTCATCTTCAAAAAAATACCATAAAAAACCCAGAAATACTGTTAAAAAAACAGATATGAATACTTTGACCACAAGAGATAAAAAATAACTGTTAAGATCCGAACAAAATTATGCTTGGGGACAGATTCGAGACCAGAAAAAAATGGATGTGATATGAGTTTTTGCGACCACTGGAAAAAAATGCAATGTACCATATGACCATGATTTGTGACGTGAACCCATATATGACTGTTATGGGTTTGTGAATATCAGATATGTGACAAAAATGATAACAAGACATTACAATTTAGACAGATTTGGACCAAATAAGAACAAGACGTGAAAAAATGATAGATTCGGACCCAAAAAAATTTTTTAAGACCACCTAAATCCAAAAAAAGAACGATCCAAGGATGGAATCGAGGCTCTGATGCCAATTGTGGATTTACTATTTGCTAATCCGGTGGTCTAGGTGGGTGGTGGAAGGTGGTGGAAGCCATTGTTGAGTTGAGAGAGAAAGGTTGAATGTGAAAGATAGAAAATGTATTAAACTAAGGAATGAAAACACAAGCAACACCCCTCCTTGGAAGCCTAGGAGGGGTATATATAGTCACACACGCTACTTAAACTATACAACGTTCCTAGTCTAGTCTAAGCGTATGTGACTATGATAACTAATGGGAATTCTTAAATGTCGTCACATAAAGTGAATTTCCAACAAAAAGGACAATCAGTGTATGAATGAGGACCCCCGCAAATCTCACAAGAAGTTGCTACACCTTTAACTTGTTGTTGTTGATTTGTAGCCAAGAGTTGCATATTTTTGCTCATTTCGACCATTGCGCGGGTCAATTCGGTCATATCGGGGTTTGAAGAAGTAGAAGACACATTGACTCTCGGGTTATTCCTTGAAGATGCGGATGAATCCCAATTTTTGTGATGAGTAGTCATGTTCTCGATAAGCTCTCTACACTCCTCGGGTCTTCTTTTCATAAATGTGCCACCGGCGACTGCATTAATCATATCACGATCACGATAAGTTAAACCATTGTAGAAAGTATCAATTAAGGTGACGGTGAGCATGTTGTGGTATGGAAATCGATCGATCAAAACATTATATCGTTCCCAAGCATCAAAAAGTGATTCATCAGGTTCTTGTGTAAATCCACTAATTTGATTCCGAAGGCTCGTGACAATGGATGGTGGAAAGTAGCGCGACAAAAAGCGTTGAGTCATCTCATCCCAAGTATGAATCGAATTCTTCGGAAGACGATCAAACCATTTTTTGGCATGGTGGGATAATGTGTGTTGAAATAGGTGAAGGCGAAGAAAATCCATGGTAACACCGGGCAACTTCATGCTTTGAGTTACAGTAATGAACTTGTCGAGGTGTTTGTTGGCATCATCATCCGGTAATCCGCAAAATGGACAAGTGTTTTGAACTTGTTGGATCATGTGATGCTTAAACAAAAACTCTAGAGCCGTGATTTGCATCGGCGCAATCGGTCCTCCGCGTCCATTCATCGTAGGTTGACAAAGCTCCTCCATTGTTCGAAGATCGGGTGGGGGAACATTGTTGTTGTTATTCATGTTGGGGTGGGGTGGATTATTGTTGTTGTGCACACCAACCATAACTAAATCTTCACGAGTCTCGGGCTCTGAATAAGATGAAGATCTAGTACGCATACACCTGCAAAAGAAAAAGAAAAAGATACCAAAGAAATAGAGAATATATATGTACTTGCAAAAAGAAAATCTTTTTGGTGCAAAACTTTGAAAAAGAAATGATTTTTATAAGTTTTTTTAATGTTTTTGGATTTTTTGAAAATTTTTAATTTTTATGGATATTTGAAAATTTTGGAGCAAGAAAAATAACGCTCACGAGTGAACGGCTCCCAAAATGCAGGCGTCTCTCACAGAAAACCGTTAATATTTACGAAAAGAGCCGGTAGCGGCGCTATTTAATAACTCGATTTTACTTAGTTAAAAAGTTCGTTGAATGTCTTATCGAATTGATTACTGGTTTAAGTGCGACTCAGTCGTCTTTTGGTGGATAAAATAATAGATTGATCGTTGTAGTAAAATTAAATTGTGAAACGTTAAAGTAAATGACAAGAAATTAAAACTAAAACTAATTAAAACGTAAATGATGCAAAATTTAAAACTTTAAAAGTAAATGACGAGAAATTAAGACATTAAAGGTAAATTAATTAAATGACGTAAAATTAAAGCTTGACAAAAAGTAAATTTGACGATTTAATAAAAAGGAAAACTAAAAATAAAGCTAAGTTAAAACAATTAAAATAACAATTTAAGAAAAAATGGCGGGAAAGAAATAAAGTTGAAAAAGAAAACAACTAAATAAAATAAACAGAATATTGTGATGGAAGCTATCGCAATATCACAAAAGCTATGGCAATGTTACACTATCGCAATGTCATTGCCATCGCAATAGCTCATCGTAGTGTGTACCTTGTCGCAATGTTCCTCCCATGGCAATGTGGCAAACTAAATTTGGGCAGAGTTTCGTCGCAATATACCTTAATATCCGTCGCAATCCACGATCGCAATGAGCGATCGCAATCTTGATCGGAATAAGGGCTATCGCAATATTGATCACAATGTAGAAACCCTAAAGGTTTTTGCGATCACAGCAAGCTGTCGGAATGTAGAAACCCTTGCATATTCCGATGGAAAGAACAGAAACAAAAGGAGCAAATACGCAAAAGCCAAATAAGCACTTTGACAATAAGCAAATACCAAAAACTTAATTAAAACAAGAATAAGTAGAACTAAATAAGCACAAATTTAAAAACTTTCAAGACACAAAATAAGCAAACTTTATAAACGAACTAAAAGAGAAAGATTAATCTTTAAAAAGATGAAACTTTTAAAAACACTTAACCGAAAATAAGCTAGACACAAATTAAGCAAAAACTCAAATAAAATAAGAAAATCAAACGTATGAATTTAATAAGAGCAATGGAAAAATAAGAACTTTTATCAAAATAAGCATAAAGATGAAAACATTAAGATTAAACAAACAAAACAAGATATTGAAAAACAAGAAGAGAAGAGTGAGAATGATAATGAAAACTTGATTAAAGAAAAATAAAGATTCAACAACAAAATTAACTTACTTGGAAATAAAGGCAATAAATTAAAATGACAATTAAGTAAATGACATAAAATTAAAATGTGCAAGTAATTAAAGGTGGAGAGATAAGTTGTCAATTTAGCTAACACCTCCTAATGTGACATTAGGAGGGTATTTATAGGAGATTAGGGAGGTTAGCATGTGTTGCTCCTTTCTTTCTTCTCTCGTCTTTTCGTCTTCTAAATTCATTCGACTTTTTCGACTTTGTCTCGGGATTATTTGAACTCGTCTTATAATTTATTCATTTATTAGACTTGAGTTCTTCGACTTCATTAAACTTCCGTCTTTAGACTTTTTCTCCGATAAATCTTCAGAATAGGCCTTGGACTTCCGTTCTTTTTGCATTCTTGATCTTTTGACTTCGTCTTTTGTTTTTTTCTTTGATAAAAGCCCATGAAAGCCCTTGTTTTCTTCCCTTTTCACATTTTGATCCTAAATCACAACAAAAAGACAAACCACGCATAATTCCGACATTTACGACATAAAATACACGTTTTGGCTTGGTTATTATTGTAATTAAGTGGTACAAGGATAAGTGTTATCACACTTATTAAATGTGTTAAATTTTGTTTCAAATCAGGTGATTGCAGGAATAGTGAAGAGTGTTAATTTACAGGAAAACAATTATCAGTTACTGATGAGATGGCATTTATACCTGATCTCATCGTTCTTTTCGGGCTTTAAATGCATAAAAATGTCATAAAATACCATATATATGCTTGTGTTTGTTTACTTGTGTATTTTATGTATGGATATCGTGAAAAAGAAAAAAGATCACAAGAAACAAGGAAAAACGAACACGAGAAACGAAGTCGTACAAAGAACCGGACCCTAGTTCATGATTTATCCAACAATTACCCTTGAAGACTTGAAGATATGCAAGATTGATCCTCAATGAATGAAAAAAAGACACTTAAAACCCTTGTGAATTCATAATTACAAGTTTGGTCCCTTAAGTTTATCAAAATTACACAAATGGTCCTTTAACTTTGAAGAAATGCCAAGATTAGTCCCTCATCAAATATAATTTTTCAATTATGGTCCCTCATGGAGTTAAAGTTACATTGAAGACCTTTGAAGATCAACAATGTCCAAGATCAGTCCTTGAATTATGGAAGAATGGCAAAAACAACCTTTGATATCCTTTTGCCAAAAGTTTTGTGCCAAAAATGTGAAAAGGAAAACTTAAATAACAAAGGAATACGTTTTTGTGGGCTGAAAAACTAATTATACATGTTTTGCCAAAAACAAAGGACCAAAGCTGCCATTTCCAAACTTCAAACACACAAACACGCGCCAAACAAGATACACCCCCTAATATCGGATCAAAATGTTTACTGTTTACCCACATGAACCCAGAACTAACCCCACTTAAAACAAAGGGTAAAATCCAATTACCCTGGCACATGTGTGATTCACACATGCAGAAACCCATCCCACATCAAAAACCCTCACTCCCACTCACCATGGACCCCACCCCCAATTCCCTTTCAACCAATCAGAGAACAACTTTCTCTCCAAGTAAGTTGACGTGTCAAGATCAACAGCCCACACTCTTAGCTTAACCCCAAAGCTAAAATAAACGTCTAGGATCATTTTGGACAGGTCATCAACAACAAACGGCCTCAAGTACTCAAGGACATTTTTGGAATTTCACTTCTAGGGTTTGTGAATAGTGTAGGCTTAGCATATGTCTATAAAAGGAGACCTCAACCTGTCAGAGTCCCTTTGTTCCGGTATTATGCTATTAATCTTTGTAATCCCTTTTTAAGTTAATAAAATTTGATTTTTAGAAATTTATGAAATCTTGTTCTTGTTTATTAAAGTTGGTGTTAGAATAGCCTAATTCTGAGTTCCACTTTAATGTTTGAAGGTTTTTGAGGCAAGGTTTTAATTGATAAGGCTTGTGTTTCAAAAATCAGAAAGATCTTGTTTATTGTTCATCACTTTTGTTTGTTGTTCTTAGCATGTACTTGGAAGCTGATACTTGTTTTGCTAGTACCTCAGCTCAAACAATCCAGGGCCTGGATGTAGGTCTTGGAGGTTTGCATCTTCTCCTTTTTCATTTTCTCTTTTAATTTCTGAATATTTGTGATATTGCATGATTGTTCTTGAATCTGTGTTTTTATGGTTGGATATTGTTTATCTGTTCTTGTTTGATGTTATTGAGTGGTTATTAACTCGATTTGTGGGTTAAAACTGGATTATACTTTGGAAATTTGTCAAAACAGATTTTTAAGGGGTGTTTGGGTTAACTACATAAGCAGGATTTGTGGTTTGTTGAGTGTTGGTTTTGTGTTGTTATCTGTTGGTATCTTCTTACCTGGTTTACTTGGTCATATATCTGCAAGTTTTGTGGTTTGAAACACCTAAATCCAACATATAGCTATAAAATCAGATTTACTTGGTTAATTTGGCTGAAATTTAGAGCACACCTAGATCTAATCATAAACTAGGGTTAACAAGTGTTAAATCTAAGTTAACATAACCAGGGAAGTAGGATTTGAGGCTTGAAATTGGGTTTGTGGTCAAATAGATCAGAAAAAAGGGTTAGTGTTCATCAGTAACCTGCATATGCTTATATCTGCTCTTAATCTTTGATTCAGTGATTGAATTGAGTTTGTTTGTGCTTAATCATAGTATATATAGCTTGTGTATGCATCCTGTTGAATTTGGCTGGCTTATTCATGCTATATCTGCTTATTTGTGCATAACTGCTTATTTTCCATATCTGTGCTATATCTGGTGACTGTTTGCTTAATCTGGGCTTATTGTGTGAACCAAATTGTGATTTTCTTGTTGATATTGACTCCTTGTGATTCACTGATCACAAGGGTACCCTTGTTTCCAATTGAATCCAACTAAATCCCTCTAAAAAGCTTGGTCAAATAGTCAAAGCAGTGGGAACTCCTTTCCCCTGCTACTAGCCACTGCTAGTGTATTTTGAGTTTCAGCTTATCAATAAGCTATAATAGCTTATTTTAACCAGCAACAACTTGGATTTTGTAATAGGTGCTCATTATTTGACCCATTTGTTCATACTGGAGCATTTGGTGTGTTGACTTTTAGGTTTGACTAGAAAACCAACTTATTTGACTTTTTCATAAGTGCTTATTGGTTCATTCTGGCTTATTGGTGTTGCTTATTGGATTTTTATTGATTGATTTGGCTTATTGAGTTCATTTGTCACATTTTGCAAGTTGAATCAAGTTCTGAGGTGCCCTATATCTCAAACCCGACTATTTTGTCTTTTAGTGAAATTGTACTTTGCTTATTTCTGGCTTATTGAGTGTGCTTTTTCAAAATTTCTTTTTACAGATCTCTTTAGTATCCCAAAAGAAGGTCGTGTGTCAAATTAGAGCTTATGGCATTAGCTTATTGCTTAATGGGCTTATTGGCCCAATAAGGATAAGCTGTTTGCTTAATAAGCTGTGATAAGCTCACTTTCAGCTTTTGGGCCTTCAGAGTTTTATGTTTAGAATTGAATTTTGAGTTAGATTGGTCTTTTCCAAGTCAATTGGGCCAAGTTTAACTTTTTGGGCTAAAAAGCCCATTAGTGTTGACTATTTTTGGTTTTGGCCCATTTGAGGGCCCAATAGGGGTATTCTAGTCATTTCACTTTCATTTTCTGTTTAATTAGGTTAAAATAAACTAGTTTGCAAGTGTTTAGAATTTTTTATAATTTTTGGATTTTTAATATTATTTTAATATTATTTTATTATTATTTTTTAAATTTCACATTTTTCAACTTTTTACATTTTTCTTAGCTTAAATACATTAAAATATGAATTTTTCAACTTTTAGAATAATTTTATCATCTTTAGATTAATTTTTATAATTATTTCAAGTTTTTATAGTTTTTAAATCATTTTAAATAGTTTTTATTAGTTTAAAATTATCTAAAAATAGTTTTTAATCTTTTTAGGTCATTTTAGAGGTTTACCAATTGAAAAATCTTTATTTGGGCTTTTTGATAATTTATTTGATTTTTACGGCTTTAATTAGCATTTAAAAATTGAATATTTAATTAATTAAAAGGTTTGAAAAAGTTTTGATCATTGGTAAACTCATAGTTTATTTATTTTGATTTTTGTGAATTTTTGGTAATTTTTAGAATTTGTTTTTATTTAAGCTCATTTTACGGTTTTACGTTAAGTCTTAGTAGTAATTAATGGCACGCCTTCGTCATTCTCTTTTCTCATCCCCTTCTAACCAATATTAATCTCAAACCAATTACTAATTATTCACACACATATACCTCCTTGGGAAACGAACTTCATTGGGTCATTAGTGCTTGATTTTCCTAAATCATCACTTAATACTTACCGCATTTACGCTCTTTTTCCTAAAAGACGTAATTTACCACAATCATTTTGGCGCCGCTTCCAGGGAGGTGTGTCGTGATTAATTTGTCTTGTTTTTTTTAATATTAACCATAAATAGTATTTGTATTAGTAGAAATCTACTAATACGTATTATCGGTTTTTTGGTTTTTCTTGTGAAATTATTATTACTATATTGTATTAAGTATCACAATAAATACAAAATATCTCCAAAGTGTGAAAACACAACCTTAATTGGAATTTGATCTCCTAATTATTGTATTCGAATCTCAAACAAAAATAAAAAGGCAAAAATAGATAAATACTTTCGTGAAGCTCGATTTTGAAAATACAAACTATAAGGTGGGTATAAGGCGGGTATTATAAAATATACCCTAAGGAAAAAGGCTCTTAAGTGCTTCGCGCCGCCTCGTTTTCCCGCTTGCTTGTGAGTATTTTGAGATTAAAGGCTAATCGAGGGTTTTGCCGCCCAAAGTATTATTACGTATAATATATTTGCTTGGTTTCTTTGTGATTAAACCCTCTTGAACAATTTGGTTTTCACCAAAGTTCTAAAGTCATTCGAAGGCGTTCACTCCACGTGATCGTTTTCATTCCTTTGAGGCTTCTTTAATCAAGAGTTTGATTCGAGGAGAGATTTGGTAGATTGTTGTCTACGAAGATACACCAAAATCCAAAAAAATTAAAAACAATCAAAAACACAAAAAAATTGAAAATTCACAAAACACCAAAAAATAATCTTCTTTGCTCACCTCCCATTCTTCGTGAAGTTTATGATCACTCGTAATCAAGCAAAACGAGCTCGTAAACATCTTCAAAAGCAAGCCAATCAAGAGACGTTGATTGAAGAACAACCTCCAATTGTTAAACCTATTGTAGAACAAGAAGTCGTCATGGCTAATCGTACTATGATGGAGTTGCTACAAGCACCCACCGAGGGTTTTGGAGAGGCCATTGTGATTCCCGCTATCCATGCGGAGAATTTCGAGATTAAGACGGGTTTAATGTCGATGTTACAAGCTAATAAGTTTAGAGGTCATGAGAAAGACAACCCGCATTACCACTTTAGGAACTTTAATCATCTCACCGCAACTAGCAAGTTTAAGGATGTTCCACATGACGCCATTAAGATGATGTTGTTTCCATACTCGTTAGATGGACCCGCTAAAATTTGGCTTGAGAAAGAACCACCAAATTCGATTTTGACATGGGGTGATCTCGTTTCTAAGTTTGTGAACAAATTTTTTCCGCCATCTAAAACAACACATTTGAAAAATGAGATTTCAAGATTTGTACAACGAAATAATGAAAGTTTTTCAATGGCATGGGAACGCTTTAAAGAAATGTTACATGAATGTCCACACCATGATTTTTTGGAATTGCATCAAATTGATACTTTTTATAATGGGCATAATGATCATGAACGAGATTACTTGAATGCCGCCGCGGGTGGTAATTTTTTGTGCAAAATGACCGATGCGGCTTTAAAGATTATCGAGAATAGATCTAAGGTTTATAGCCCTCGTAACACACCGAGTGTTGCCAATTTAGGTTCGTCATCGTCGTCATCGTCTCGTAGCATTAATGCCTTACATGATGAAGCTAATGAGGAAAATTGATTTTTCGATAGATTTGCTAATCTTATGTCTCATTGGAAATCTCAAGAAGCTTCAAATTCCGCTTCGGTTAAAGCGGTTGCTAAGAGTTGTTTGTCTTGTGGTGGAGCTAATGATCTTTCCGAGAGCATTACCGCGGATGGTAACACTTCGAGTGCTTATGCAGCAACGGGAACTTACAACCAAAACGGTCAAGGTTCCCGCCCAAATCAAGCTCCACCAAATCAAAATGCTAATAACTATCGAAACAACAACCAAGGTGGTAATTATCAAGGCAATTCACGTAACTACAACAAAGGGAATTATCAAAGTGGGAATGGACAAGTCACTAATCAAAACCAAAACCATGATTTTCAAAACACTACACAAGGTTTTAAAAATGCTCATACTAAAAATCTTCAAAGAGAGTTTTTGGATTATGCTAAAGCAAATGATGCTAAATTTTATAACATGCAACGTGAGATGATTAGCTTAAGATCCGAGTTGAAAAACGAGCTTAAAAACGAACTTGCTAATGAACTTAAAACTCATGCAAATAAAATGGAAAGAAATGTTCAACGTCTTCAACAAAATCAACAAAAGATGGAACAAGGACAACATGAGATTAAGCAAGAATTGTTAAAAGCGGATTTAAGGCAATCAAAATTTGAAGACCGAATGGCAAAAATGTTTGAAGCAATCATGTGTAAACCCTCTTCCTCGGGTGGTCTTCCTAGTGATACCATTACAAACCCGAAGGGAGAAATGAAGGTTATTACTACACGAAGTGGTAAAACTTTCAAGGAACCAATCTCTCATTCAAGTAATTCTACGGAGAAGGAAATCGAGAAAGAACCCGAGGTGATTATAATCGCACGAAGTACCGCTCATACCACACCTACGGTTGAAATAATACCAATCATGGAACCCGAGATTCCAAGGCAGTTGTCTAAGGTCCAACCCACACCACCCTTACCTTACCCTTCAAGACGTAACAAGGAAAAGGCACAAGAACGGAATAACTATCAATTTGAGCTTTTTATGAAAATGTTTCGCGATATACATTTTAACATAAGTTTTGCCGATGCTTTAATCATGATGCCTCGATTCGCCGCAAACTTCAAAAGTATGCTAAACAACAAAAAGAAGTTACAACAATCGTCTAGTTGTTCATCGGTTTTTCTTAACCGCATACCACAAAAAGTCGGTGATCCCGGTAAACTTTTGATTCCGTGTGCAATTCAAGATATGGAGGAATGCTACGCCTTGGCCGATCTTGGTGCTAGTATTAATTTAATGCATCTTGAGATTTTCAAATCGCTTTCGCTTCCAGCTCTAACTCCTTCAAACATGTCTATCGAGATGGCCGATCATTCTATGATTTTAGCATGTGGAGTAGCCGAGGACGTTTTCGTTAAAGTCGGAAAGTTTTACTATCCCGTTGACTTAATCGTTGTAGACATTCCTATCGATCGAAAATTTCCTCTCATTTTGGGTCGTTCATTTTTGGATACATCAAGAGCACTTATTGATGTTCATGCTCGAAAAATCACCCTTCGTTTCAATGAGGAAGAACTTGTCATCAATGCAACACAAAACTCCAATCTTTCTCATGTCTATTCTATTGCAACCTTAAACCATGGTAATTCAACCAATGTCGTTTGCAAAGAATTTTCACCAAGAGTTTTAGGAAATGTCGCCAAAAACAATTTACCATTTCCTCCGCCGGTGGAGGTTATGAGTGTAAAGCCTGCAAAGAAGAAACCGTCAATACTTGAATCGAAAAATACTCGCCTCACCTCGAACATTCATTCTTGAAAAGTGTTGATAAGTCGCCGGTTTCTACGGGAGATATTTCAGATGACGAATATGTTGACCCCGATGGGGAGGTTTTCTTTGTCGATAAACCTTTTGAGAACTTACTACCACCAAAACCAAAACGGTTTTCAAATGTGAGAATTTTTAGTGTGACTAACATCTTCTTAGAAACACCAAATATTTTTGACATAATCGAAACGGGTTTTCATAAGGAGAGTTTAAAAGATAAAAAAAGGAAAAGATTTTGAATGTAATTTAAAAGATTTTTCTACAAATCTAACTCTGTCATCACCACGTGTTTTGAGTGCTACAAGCTCGTCTACTCCTTTTGACGATGCTTTGTGTGGTTTTAGTATGGTGGAATCCCCTTATGTTCCCTCATCCTTGTCCACCGAGGACGAGATATTCGATCCCGGAATCTATTATAAAGGGAAATCTCGGTCTTCCACCGATGCAATAAATGGAAACTATATTTATTTGCTTGGTGCGAGTCTACCTCGAGTAGCTCAAAATTTTGTCTTACCAATTGTCCCACCCTTCTACTTCTCACCTCTTTTCTTCAAACTCTTTGAGTTTATGGCACGTGTGGAAGTGGCGTTGAATTGTTTATCCAATGAAAACAAAGACGCCATCTTCGATCCCGGTATTTTGTATCATTAAAGGACTTAGTCCTTAATACCGGTTGCTTTTTGGGCCTTGTTTATCATGTAATCCCCATCAAAAAAATTGACCATACCATGATTTTCCCTAAATGTTCACATTTTGAGGGGATCGAGTCGAGCTCATGACTCAGTAATCAAAAATGAGGTGCCTCGTGGGGGAGATCCCATGCTTATCCTTTTATGCTTACTAATAACTATTAAGGGGACTTGTACCCTTCCAACTCGTTGTCTCGTGGTTGTTTGTGATTGTGTTATCTAGATCATCATCATCATCTACGATTGAAGACTCTCGTGTTCGTTTACGTGAGCCTCCATCGTTTGCTTGAAGAAGTTTTTCACGGATCCATTTGACATATCCTTTATTGTTCTAACAATTATCTTTTAACATACTTAATAAACGGCTTTAGATATATTCTTGATCACCCTTTCCATGCAAGATCCTAAGCATTCGATTCTTCGTCTCTAGTATGGGGGTGCTCCACCTTTTGACTCGAAACATTGAGGACAATGTTTACTTTTAGTATGGGGTAAATAGGTACTTGCTTTGCTACACCCTCACGCTTTCCAGCTTTCAATGTTTTGTTTTGTTGCTAATAAGGTTAAAAATGGCCCAATATTAAAAATTTTCTTAGTTTTCATAAGTGTTTTAAAACACGAATGTATATTTTCTGATGGGTAGAATAAGAGATAATTTTTGACTTGATGGGCATTTGGAGCCATTTACATTCCTTAACCCGCTCAATTCAAGTTTTTCTAGACTTTTATATAGGGAGCTTTAAAACGCGAAAGTCTTAACTCATACGGGTTAAGAACAAGAACTTTTCGCAAGTTCCTATAATTGATCCTAGAAAGTCACTTATCAAGGGAACTATAAAATGCATTCTCTAAACTTGAAAAAGTCCAAGAAAGTGCAAGATCCTATAGGTGGCTTGAAAACCCAAAACTTTGATTTGATATAATGTTAATGAAAGCTAATCCAAATTTGGCTTAATTTTGACTTGCATGGCTAAGTATTCACTAGTCTCTTTAATTAGAGGTCTTTATATAGTGAAGAATGAGAGATGATAGAGTTAGACAAATGATCGTGCTAAACGTAGAACATGAAAATGTTCTTTCAAAAATTCATATGTTTTTAATTGTGGCTTTTTCTTCCCATAAGATCAATGCATTAGGAATAAAAATAATTGCAATAAGTAAGGTCGTACGATTTGAAAGGTTACTTAGCCTCTAGAGCAAGATCGTTTAAAAGTTGCTCGGGGTTGAATAGAGTTCATAGCCAAGGCATAACTTATTGAAGCAGGACACGAATATTGGTGACTATCCAAAAAGGCCCTAACAAGGCATGAGGAACTCTAGTTTTTGCTAAAGATCCAAGATGATGTGAAGTATCATTATTCCTAAATCAATATGAAGGATCGAGACACACGACGAAAAGAAATTACTCCCCTAAAGATCATGGAGAAAGTCTATCCAAAAAGATCCTTACAAGGTATGAGGATAAATATATCCAAGTCCGAAAAGGAGGCGGATCGTTGTATATCAAAGTCCAAAATAATGATTGAAGAAAAATGATGAAGTCGTGGTCCAAATATGAAGATTCTCTCAAAAACGTCAAGTGAAGACATTCCAAATATATGAAGAGAAGACTATAATTTCAAGAACGTCTTCCCAAGATTTGAAGTATGAAGTACATGCCAAATATCGGTCCGAGAAAGGTCTCAAATCGTGAAACGAGTTATGCCAAGATATGAACTTAAGGAGATACACGAGAAGCCGTTTTAAAAGATTTTGTCCTTCGGCTAACTATCGATTAAATCGTGCTACTTTGCTTTCGGAGTAATAACTACTCAAATAAGTCAATATGAATCACTTGTGATCCATGAAAAATAGTTAAAAAATGCTAATAACCCATTTCCTTTTATAATAACTAGGATTGCGGAGAGAAAAAGTATTACACAATTTAGACGTATGAGTAGTGTTAGCATTGTGACTTGTACCAACAATGATCTCGTTTTTGCACTTAGCATGGAATGTATGACAATCAAGGATGGCGAAATTTACTCTAAGGGACATTTGCTTGTTTCTATTCTTGGACCCTAAAAGTCACATTCGTGATGAAAATCATACATTATGCCTTTACACATCTTCGTAGTATTGTTGCAAGTCTCTTACTTTTCAATAAAGGGTAATAAAATTGAACTTTGGTGATGCTTAGATACTTTATTCTAGCATTGCGTGAGGGCACGGCAATGGCTTAGTATGGGGGAGTGATGAGATGGCATTTATACATGATCTCATCGTTCTTTTCGGGCTTTAAATGCATAAAAATGTCATAAAATACCATGTATATGCTTGTCTTTGTTTACTTGTGTATTTTAGGTATAGATATCGTGAAAAAGACAAAAAGATGACAAGAAACAAGGAAAAACGAACACGAGAAACGAAGTCGTACAAAGAACCGGACCCTAGTTCATGATTTATCCAACAATTACCCTTGAAGACTTGAAGATATGCAAGATTGATCCTCCATGAATGAAAAAATGACACTTAAAACCCTTGTGAATTCATAATTACAAGTTTGGTCCTTTAAGTTTGTCAAAATTACACAAATGGTCCTTCAACTTTGAAGAAATGGCAAGATTAGTCCCTCATCAAATCTAATTTGTCAATTATGGTCCCTCATGGAGTTAATGTTACATTGAAGACCTTTGAAGATCAACAATGTCCAAGATCAGTCCTTGAATTATGGAAAAATGGCAAAAACAACCCTTGATATCCTTTTGCCAAAGGTTTTGTGCCAAAAATGTGAAAAGGAAAACTTAAATAACAAAGGAATACGTTTTTGTGGGCTGAAAAAATTATTATACATGTTTTGCCAAAAACAAAGGAACAAAGCTGCCATTTCCAAACTTCAAACACACAAACATGCGCCAAACAAGATACACCCCCTAATTTCGGATCAAAATGTTTACTGTTTACCCACATGAAACCAGAACTTACCCCACTTAAAACAATGGGTAAAATCCAATTACCCTAGCACATGTGTGATTCACACATGCAGAAACCCATCCCACATCAAAAACCCTCACTCCCACTCACCATGGACCCCATCCCCAATTCCCTTTCAACCAATCAAAGAACAACTTTCTCTCCAAGTAAGCTGACGTGTCAAGATCAACAGCCCACACTCTTAGCTTAACCCCAAAGCTAAAATAAACGTCTAGGATCATTTTGGATAGCTCATCAACAACAAACGGCCTCAAGTACTCAAGGACATTTTGGGAATTTCACTTCTAGGGTTTGTGAACAGTGTAGGCTTAGCATATGTCTATAAAAGGAGACCTCAACCTGTGAGAGTCCCTTTGTTCTAGTTTTAGGCTATCAATCTTTGTAATCCCTTTTTAAGTTAATAAAATTTGATTTTCAGAAATTTGTGAAATCTTGTTATTGTTTATTAAAAGTTGGTGTTAGAATAGGCTAATTTTGAGTTCCACTTTAATGTTTGAAGGTTTTTGAGGCAAGGTTTAATTGATAAGGCTTGTGTTTCAAAAATCAGAAAGATCTTGTTTATTGTTCATCACTTTTGTTTGTTGTTCTTAGCAGGTACTTGGAAGCTGGTACTTGTTTTGCTAGTACCTCAGCTCAAACAATCCAGGGCCTGGATGTAGGTCTTGGAGGTTTGCATCTTCTCCTTTTTCATTTTCTCTTTTAATTTCTGAATATTTCTGATATTGCATGATTGTTCTTGAATCTGTGTTTTTATGGTTGCATATTGTTTATCTGTTCTTGTTTGATGTTATTGAGTGGTTATTAACTTGATTTGTGGGTTAAAACTGGATTATCCTTTGGAAATTTGTCAAAACAGATTTTTAAGGGGTGTTTGGGTTAACTGCATAAGCATGATTTGTGGTTTGTTGAGTGTTGGTTTTGTGTTGTTATCTGTTGGTATCTTCTTACCTGGTTTACTTGGTCATATATCTACAAGTTTTGTGGTTTGAAACACCTAAATCCAACATATAGCTATAAAATCATATTTACTTGGTTAATTTGGCTAAAAATTATAGGACACCTAGATCTAATCATAGACTAGGGTTAACAAGTGTTAAATCTAAGTTAACATAACCAGGGAAGTAGGATTTGAGACTTGAAATTGGGTTTGTGGTCAAATAGATCAGCAAAAAGGGTTAGTGTTCATCAGTAGCCTGCATATGCTTATATCTGCTCTTAATCTTTGATTCAGTGATTGAATTGAGTTTGTTTGTGCTTAATCATAGTTTATATAGCTTGTGTATGCATCCTGTTGAATTTGGCTGGCTTATTCATGCCATATCTGCTTATTTGTGCATAACTGCTTATTTTCCATATTTGTGCTATATCTGGTGACTGTTTGCTTAATCTGGGCTTATTGTGTGAACCAAATTGTGATTTTCTTGTTGATATTGACTCCTTGTGATTCACTGATCACAAGGGTGCCCTTGTTTCCAATTGAATCCAACTAAATCTCTCTAAAAAACTTGGTCAAATAGTCAAAGTAGTGGGAACTCCTTTCCCCTGCTACTAGCCACTACTAGTGTATTTTGAGTTTCAGCTTATCAATAAGCTATAACAGCTTATTTTAACCAGCAACAACTTGGATTTTGTAATAGGTTCTCCTTATTTGACCCATTTGTTCATACTGGAGCATTTGGTGTGTTGACTTTCAGGTTTGACTAGAAAACCAACTTATTTGACTTTTTCATTAGTGCTTATTGGTTCATTCTGGCTTATTGGTGTTGCTTATTCGATTTTTATTGATTTATTTGGCTTATTGAGTTCATTTGTGACATTTTGCAAGTTGAATCAAGTTCTGAGGTGCCCTATATCTCAAACCCGACTATTTTGTCTTTTAGTGAAATTGTACTTTGCTTATTTCTGGCTTATTGATTGTGCTTTTTCAAAATTTCTTTTTACAGATCTCTTCAGTATCCCAAAAGAAGGTTGTGTGTCAAATTAGAGCTTATGGCATTAGCTTATTGCATAATGGGCTTATTGGCCCAATAAGGATAAGCTGTTTGCTTAATAAGTTGTGATAAGCTCAATTTCAGCTTTTGGGCCTTCAGAGTTTTGTGTTTAGATTTGAATTTTGAGTCAGATTGGGCTTTTCCAAGTCAATTGGGCCAAGTTTGACTTTTTGGGCTAAAAAACCCATTAGTGTTGACTGTTTTTGGTTTTGGCCCATTTGAGGGCCCAATAGGGGTATTTTGGTCATTTAACTTTCATTTTCTGTTTAATTAGGTTAAAATAAACTAGTTTGCAAGTTTTTAGAATTTTTTATAATTTTTGGATTTTTAATATTATTTTAATATTATTTTATTATTATTTTCCAAATTTCACATTTTTCAACTTTTTACATTTTTCTTAGCTTAAATACATTAAAATAGGATTTTTTCAACTTTTAGAATAATTTTATCATCTTTAGATTAATTTTTATAATTATTTAAAGTTTTTATAGTTCTTAAATCATTTTAAATAGTTTTTATTAGTTTAAAATTTTCTAAAAATAGTTTTTAATCTTTTTAGGTCATTTTAGAGGTTTACCAACTAAAAAATCTTTATTTGGGATTTTTGATAATTTATTTGATTTTTAGGGCTTTAATTAGCATTTAAAAATTGAATATTTAATTAATTAAAAGTTTTTAAAAAGTTTTGATCATTGGTAAACTCTTTGTTTATTTATTTTGATTTTTGGTAATTTTTAGAATTTGTTTTTATTTTAGCTCATTTTACGATTTTACGTTAAGTCTTAGTAATAATTAATTTCACGCCTTCGTCATTCTCTTTTCTCATCCCCTTCTAACCAATATTAATCTCAAACCAATTACGAATTATTCACACTTATATACCTCCTTGGGAAACGAACTTCATTGGGTCATTAGTGCTTGATTTTCCTAAATCATCACTTAATACTTACCGCATTTACGCTCTTTTTCCTAAAAGAGTTACACATTGTATCCAAGGGTATTAATGAAGTGTATAACGAGGTTGCCTCTCTCTTTGGTGATCATCCCCATCTTCTTTGGTTAGTCCACAAGAATTTGGCCAGCTTCGGAAGCTGCATACAAGGCGTCTTTACGAAATTCTTATCAATGCTATGATGAATGAAGCTCAGTTGCAATTCCACTCAAACTAGGACAAATGGATAAGCAACGGGTACGGAGAGATACGATTACTGCATCAAGAGGAGCTGCTTTAGAGGTTGATGATTATTTCAATTTACTGAATCTCGCGTATAGGTTAAAAGTTAAATGATGTTTTGATAACTTCGACTATGCTGACTTTTTTAATTAGTGTCGAGAAGCTTAACTTATATTCAGATTCTTGGCTAACCACAACTTATTACAACATATATAAATGTTTCTAATACTTGATTTATTTGTATTACAGCGGATAACATGGAGAATGAGAACTTGCTTTACATGCTAATGAAGGGCAATCACCATCACTCAGCGTCAGTGAAAAGTAATCGCAATGAATTTGTAGCGAATGTTTATACTATGCCTTGAAGTTGTGGAACTAAAAATGTCATTCTTACTCATATTAAGGATTTATCGAACAGTGCATCAAGACAGTCAGCAAGCATGGAATAAAGGTTGGTGATATCTTGAGAAACTACTCAAGCTGTGTTTTTGTATTTGTTTGTAAGTTTATCTCTGATACTTGAATTCAGCTAGCAAGTAAGTATTTGTTTCGGTACGGTTTCTTCGTTCAGGCACCAAAGGCTCAATAGTTGGTGCATCAAATGTGCTTTTGCTATTAGAAAGTGGTGATTTAAGCAGGATTGTGCTATTGTAAACCCCGCTTTAAAAGTCCTCAAACATTAATTACAGATAATCACGGATTTAATTTAAACGTTACGTAATTATTTATTCAGATAATAAATAACAGTGCTGAATCAAGTATTACGAAAACATTATCTATTCAGGAAATAAATAATTCACGACAAAATATAATTACGAGGATTAATTTACAAACACGTACGCAAAGGTTAAAATCAACAAATATTAATATCATGCAGTCTCAGTTTTAATTAATACCATGACGTAATTTAATTATTCAGATAATAATTATTACTAGTTAATAAGTGACTACTAACTATTCAGTATTACGTAGTATTTTTTTCAGAAAATAAATAAGTACATTTCAGAGTTAACACGAAAATTCAAACACGTACACGCACGTTTAATAATTAAACAGCGAAACAAAACAAAAACATAAAAGTATACATATGTTGTGTTTGGGCTGCATTTTCAAAACAAAAAGAAAGCAAGACTAGGCTTAGGCCCAGCCCGTTTTGAGAAAAATAAACAACCTGGGAATTATTTTGCTTTCTCATTATAAACTTTGCAACAAAAATAAATAAAACCCTAATGGGTTCCCCTTGGCCGCCGCTGTTCATCTACTGAATGTGAGAATGTAAGTCTGTGATGATTTCACATTATGTCTTTTGTCATATATGTAATAGTTAAAATATCAAAATCAACTTGAGCATACATACAACTACTATTGTTTTGACCTTATTTAAATCTTATTAAAGAAGGTTTTAATGGACATCACATTCTGATAATTTTCATACGCATAGGGGTACTTTTAGAATGCTAGGTCCTTAAATACTTATATCTATAATTTATGGAATGAAGCTTTAAGTATTATTAACCACATTTAAGAGCCTTGAATAAATCTCATAATGGACATGCTAGTATTTTGTAAGTAAATTTATACTAGCTAATACGTTTAACATATATAAAGTCTAAGTGTTTAGTATCTTTGTAAACTATTTGAAAGCACTGTAGCGCATATAATACAATAACCGTGGCATATAAATTATATCGTACTGATCAATAAGCTTTTATGTAGTATCATGCATGGAGAATAAAAATTTATAAAACGCTATAACTCATGCAAGTAAATAAACAATAGAAAGGGTATAACGAACCCTTGTAAAAAAAATTGGAAGAATAAAATAAAATAGTAATCAACCTATCAATATATTAGTAATTTTGCTTCGTAATTCATGTAGATAATTTGAAACGGGATTAAATCGAGTTTTCAAGTAAGCGTTTGGATTGCTTGAAGGTACGGATATTCCTATCACTCTACTATTATGATTCGCTATTTATTTCGTTGTTGATCAATCGTACGGATTTTCCGTCCTTCACTAAGGACTTCCCTTCTATGCATGATTAGGATTTCCCGTCTGCAGTCAATTGTTTCCCTATTTATATGTTTTAAGAATTATCAGAAATCAGTTTTATAATTAAGTTACATTGCCTGAGCCTTATATACAAGCATGACCAGTCAGTAGTACTAGTTACGAAGGTACCGTAACCATGACACTTGAGGCACCAGTGTCGTGACTCACATGCAGGAGAGTGATATCTTGCATCGTCCCACTCATGTTCAGTTTGGCCATTTTATCAGTATGTTTAGTGGGGCGTATGGATGCATCCTAGGCTTATCAGTTTACAAGTTATCAGGGTGAATGTGGTGTGTGCTCTACATCCTTCACATTGGAGCTAATCCCTCCACCCAGCACAATATTTAGGGGTGATAGAGGTCACCCCTCTACAGCATGGCGAGGTCACCCCTCTAGTTATTCATGCACCTTTGTTACAGCACATGACCTATATAAGCTCTGGCAATTAAAATACATTAAATGCATGTTTTCAGATTTAACAGATAACAATTCAGCTTTATTATTTATAAATCAGACTTTACAGATTATACACAGATTTCCGCTGCAACTTTACTTATCAAACTTACAACTCTAGTATTTCATCATCTGTTTCATTTCAGTAATTCCTTATCATGATTTATATCCGTTCACTGAGCGTTATGCTCAGCCGTAGTTCCTTTCATGTTCTAACGGCAGGTACACCAGGACGTTCTTAGGATTCTGAGAGTATGTGCATTGTATGGAAGCTATCCGGACTTCTTACTTTATGCGCTTCTTACATTATTCTTCTTATTTGGACATTGTTTAGTCATTTCCTTAAGTATTTTACTTTTCTTGTTTTGAGCTTATATTTGGATTACCGATGTTTGATTCCGGTATTTCCTTTATGGTCAGTTAATGTTTTAGGACATTTACCTTATGCTTTGATGACACACCATAAATACACGTAACGGTCCACTTATCCAAGTGGGGTGTTACAGCTATGGCTGAAAGTAGTGCAATCGAGGTTCTTTTGGATCTTCTCAGATGTCAAAATACTAAGGCTTCAAGAATAAGATACGAAAAAACTGTCATCAAAATACAATTTCAATATCGACTTTGTGCTCAAGTATTTTTAACTCCCAACTTAGTATTTTCCTTTCTTGCCTACTTTATTTTTAGACTCTATACTTACAAACCTCAAACATGGTTACATACTACAAATAGAACTAAAATAAGTTATAATTTGGGTAAAACTAATAGACATGACAAGTTTGACCCATTTTCATATGAATGGGCCGCTTAAGCATATTCTTGTCTCTCACATGTAAATTAAAATAGAGGTAAAATTGGAATTGGGTCACAAGTAGGAAAAATGTTCTTTACTTACGACCTAATTCCATTTTTACCTCCATTTTACATCCAATCTACTTTACTAATTTTTATATCAAGTATTGGAATCTGATTTGTGTGTTGAACGCCGTGGGTATGAAGTTTGCATTATTGCTCAATTTACGAAAAGAGCCGGTAGCGACGCTATTTAATAACTCGATTTTACTTAGTTAAAAAGTTCGTTGAATGTCTAATCGAATTTATTACTGGTTTAAGTGCGACTCAGTCGTCTTTTGGTGGATAAAATAATAGATTGGTCGTTGTAGTAAAATTAAATTGTGAAACGTTAAAGTAAATGACGATAAATTAAAACTAAAACTAATTAAATCGTAAATGGTGCAAAATCTAAAACTTTAAAAGTAAATGACGAGAAATTAAGACTTTAAAGGTAAATTAATTAAATGACGTAAAATTAAAGCTTGACAAAAAATAAATTTGACGATTTAATAAAAAGGCAAACTTAAAAAAAAGCTAAGTTAAAACAATTAAAATAACAATTTAAGAAAAAATGGCGGGAAAGAAATAAACTTGAAAAAGAAAACAACTAAATAAAATAAACAAAATATTACGATGGAAGCTATCGCAATATCACAAAAGCTATCGCAATGTTACACTATCGCAATGTCATTGCCATCGCAATGCTCATAGCAATAGCTCATCGCAGTGTGTACCTTGTCGCAATGTTCCCCCCATCGCAATGTGGCAAACTAAATTTGGGCAGAGCTCCGTCGCAATAAACCTTAATATCCGTCGCAATCCACGATCGCAATGAGCGATCGCAATCTTGATCGGAATAAGGGATATCGCAATATTGATCACAATGTAGAAACCCTAAAGGTTTTTGCGATCACAGCAAGCTGTCGGAATGTAGAAACCCTTGCATATTCCGATGGAAAGAACAGAAACAAAAGGAGAAAATACGCAAAAGCCAAATAAGCACTTTGACAATAAGCAAATACCAAAAACTTAATTAAAACAAGAATAAGTAGAACAAAATAGGCACAAATTTAAAAACTTTCAAGACACAAAATAAGCAAACTTTATAAACGAATTAAAGAGAAAGATTAATCTTTAAAAAGATGAAACTTTTAAAAACACTTAACCGAAAATAAGCTAGACACAAGTTAAGCAAAAACTCAAATAAAATAAGAAAATCAAACGTATGAATTTAATAAGAGCAATGGAAAAATAAGAACTTTTATCAAAATAAGCATAAAGATGAAAACTTTAAGATTAAACAAACAAAACAAGATATTGAAAAACAAGAAGAGAAGAGTGAGAATGATAATGAAAACTTGATTAAAGGAAAATAAAGATTCAACAACAAAATTAACTTACTTGGAAATAAAGGCAATAATTTAAAATGACAATTAAGTAAATGACATAAAATTAAAATGTGCAAGTAATTAAAGGTGGAGAGCTAAGTTGTCAATTTAGCTAACACCTCCTAATGTGACATTAGGAGGGTATTTATAGGATATTAGGGAGGTTAGCATGTGTTGCTCCTTTCTTTCTGCTCTCGTCTTTTCGTCTTCTAAATTCTTCGACTTTTTCGACTTTGTCTCAGGATTATTTGAACTCGTCTTATAATTTCTTCATTTATTAGACTTGAGTTCTTCGACTTCATTAAACTTCTGTCTTTATACTTTTTCTTCGATAAATCTTAAGAATAGGCCTTGGACTTCCGTTCTTTTTGCACTCTTAATCTTTTGACTTCGTCTTTTGTCTTTTTCTTTGATAAAAGCCCATGAAAGCCCATGTTTTCTTCCCTTTTCACATTTTGATCCTAAATCACAACAAAAAGAAAAACCACGCATAATTCCGACATTTACGACATAAAATACACGTTTTGGATTGGTTGTTATTGTAATTAAGTGGTAAAAGGATAAGTGTTTTCACACTTATTAAATGTGTTAAATTTTGTTTCAAATCAGGTGATTGCAGGAATAGTGAAGAGTGTTAATTTACAAGAAAACAACTATCAGTTACACATTGTATCCAAGGGTATTAATGAAACGAGGTTGCCTCTCTCTTTGGTGATCATCACCATCTTCTTTGGTTAGTCCACAAGACTTTTGCCAGCTTCTGAAGCTGCATACCAAGCGTCTTTACGAAATTCTTATCAATGTTATGATGAATGAAGCTCAGTTGCAGTTCCACTCAAACTAGGACAAATAGATAAGAAACGAGTACGGAGAGATACGATTATTGCATCAAGAGGAGCTGCTTTACAGGTTGATCATTATTTCAATTTATGGAATCTCGAGTATAGGTTAAAAGTTAAATGATGTTTCGATAACTTTGACTATGCTGACTTTTTTAATTAGTGTCGAGAAGCTTGACTTATATTCAGATTCTTGGCTAACCAAAACTTATTACAACATATATATATGTTTCTAATACTTGATTTATTTGTATTACAGTGGATAACATGGAGAAGGAGAACTTGCTTCACATGCTAATGAAGGGCAATCACCACCACTCAGCGTCAGTGAAAAGTAATCACAAAGAATTTGTAGCGAATGTTTATACTATGCCTTGAAGTTGTGGAACTGAAAATGTCATTGTTACTCATATTAAGGATTTATCGAACTATGCATCAAGACATTTAGCAAGCATGGAATAAAGGTTGGTGATATCTTGAGAAACTACTCAAGCTGTGTTTTTGTATTTGTTTGTAAGTTTATCTCTGATTCTTGAATTCCGCTAGCAAGTAAGTATTTGTTTCGGTACGACTTCTTTGTTCAGGCACCGAAGGCTCAATAGTTGGTGCATCAAATGTGCTTTTGCTATTAGAAAGTGGTGATTTAAGCAGGATTGTGCTATGGCTGAAAGTAGTGCAATCGATGTTCTTTTGGATCTTCTCAGATGTCAAAATACTAAGGCTACAAGAATAAGATACGAAAAAACTGTCATCAAAATACAATTTCCATATCGACTTTGTGCTCAAGTATTTTTAACTCCCAACTTAATATTTTCCTTTCTTGCCTACTTTATTTTTAGACTCTATACTAACAAACCTCAAACATGGTTACATACTACAAATAGAACTAAAATAAGTTATAATTTGGGTAAAACTAATAGACATGACAAGTGTGGCCCATTTTCATATGAATGGGCCGCTTAAGCCTATTCTTGTCTCTCACATGTAAATTAAAATAGAGGTAAAAATGGAATTGGGTCATAAGTAGGAAAATTATTCTTTACTTACGACCTAATTCCATTTTGACCTCTATTTTACATCCAATCTACTTTACTATTTTTTACATCAAGTATTGGAATCTGATTTGTGTGTTGAACGCCGTGGGTATGAAGTTTGCATTGTTGCTCAATTTCTTCTGAATGAACTACGATTTTTGAGTACGTTTATTTTTTGAATGAATTCTGAAATATAAACCATAATGGTGGCACATTCTATTTATGGTTATGTCATATAAAATACACAAGAGAAAAAGTATGTGATTTTATCGTTTAAAGATGCATTTAGCTAATTATGCTCTGTTTTGAACTCAGGGGATTCCCGTTTCAGCTTAAATATGTACTTGAAATGTCTTCCAAAATAGACAATGCACCTTTTTGGAAAATGTAATCGTCGTAGTTAGAGCAGACGAGAAAATCGTTGCGCAAGCACTGTTTAGCATGGTCTCTTGATCACATTGTTCATCCTCGTGATTGTGTTATATTTGCTTGCAATATATTCAGGCTTCAATTCAGGTAGTATATATATTTTTTTTTTTGTGAATTTTGTTTTATTAGTTGGTGATATGTAAATTTTGCTTTATTAGTTAGTGAATGTTAATAACTCGATTTTACTCAGTTAAAAAGTTCGTTGAATGTCTAATCGAATTAATTACTGGTTTATGTGCGACTCAGTCATCTTTTGGTGGATAAAATAATAGATTGGTCATTGTAGTAAAATTAAATTGCGAAACGTTAAAGTAAATGACGAGAAATTAAAACTAAAACTAATTAAAACGTAAATGGTGCAAAATTTAAAACTTTAAAAGTAAATGACGAGAAATTAAGACTTTAAAGGTAAATTAATTAAATGACGTAATATTAAAGTTTGACAAAAAGTAAATTTGACGATTTAAGAAAAAGGAAAACTTAAAATAAAGCTATGTTAAAACAATTAAAATAACAATTTAAGAAAAAATGGCGGGAAAGAAATAAACTTGTAAAAGAAAACAACTAAATAAAATAAACAAAATATTGCGATGGAAGCTAGCGCAATATCACAAAAGCTATCGCAATGTTACACTATCGCAATGTCATTGCCATCGCAATGCTCATCGCAATAGCTCATCGCAATGTGTACCGTGTCGCAATGTTCATCCCATCGCAATGTGGCAAACTAAATTTGGGCAGAGTTCCGTCGCAATATACCTTAATATCTGTCGCAATCCACGATCGCAATGAGCGATCGCAATCTTGATTGGAATAAGGGCTATCGCAATATTGATCGCAATGTAGAAACCCTAAAGGTTTTTGCTATCACAGCAAGCTGTCGGAATGTAGAAACCCTTGCATATTCTGATGGAAAGAACAGAAACAAAAGGAGCAAATACGCAAAAGCCAAATATGCACTTTGACAATAAGCAAATACCAAAAACTTAATTAAAACAAGAATAAGTAGAACTAAATAAGCACAAATTTAAAAACATTCAAGACACAAAATAAGCAAATTTTATAAACGAACTAAAAGAGAAAGATTAATCTTTAAAAAGATGAAACTTTTAAAAACACTTAACCAAAAATAAGCTAGACACAAATTAAGCAAAAACTAAAATAAAATAAGAAAATCAAACGTATGAATTTAATAAGAGCAATGGAAAAATAAGAACTTTTATCAAAATAAGCATAAAGATAAAAACTTTAAGATTAAACAAACAAAACAAGATATTGAAAAACAAGAAGAGAAGAGTGAGAATGATAATGAAAACTTGATTAAAGGAAAATAAAGATTCAACAACAAAATTAACTTACTTGGAATTAAAGGCAAGAATTTAAAATGACAATTAAGTAAATGACATGAAATTAAAATGTGCAGGTAATTAAAGGTGGAAAGCTAAGTTGTCAATTTAGCTAACACCTCCTAATGTGACATTAGGAGGGTATATATAGGAGATTAGGGAGGTTAGCATGTGTTGCTCCTTTCTTTCTTCTCTCGTCTTTTTGTCTTCTAAATTCTTCGACTTTGTCTCGGGATTATTTGAACTCGTCTTATAATTTCTTCATTTATTAGACTTGAGTTCTTTGACTTCATTAAACTTCCGTCTTTAGACTTTTTCTTCGATAAATCTTTAGAATAGGCCTTGGACTTCCGTTCTTTTTGCAATCTTGATCTTTTGACTTCGTCTTTTGTCTTTTTCTTTGATAAAATCCCGGAAAGCCCGAGAAAGCCCAATTTTTTCTTCCCTTTTCACATTTTGATCCTAAATCACAACAAAAACACAAACCACGCATAATTCTGACATTTACGACATAAAATGCACGTTTTGGCTTGGTTATTATTATAATTAAGTGGTAAAAGGATAAGTGTTTTCACACTTATTAAATCTCCTACACTTGACCATTGCAATGTCCCCATGCAATGCATTAATTACAAAGCAAGTTTTACATTTTCCATTACAATCAATCCACATTGGCCTTTATTAAAGAGACAAAATATTTAAAGGAAGAAAACTAGTAAAAAGATCAAAAACTTACCTTAGGGTGTTGGAATATCATGAATGATTATCATCCTCAAGTTTCACGTTCTCCATACCAAGCTTAAAAACGAGATCATTGTTATTATAAGTTAGCAAACTAACACAAACTCATGTGGCCCAATTATTCACTTAGACTACCTTATTCCTAGGTGTGTCTCTTATATTTTATTATTGTCTTGAATGATCACGAGGATGCATTGTTGACTTATTTTGATAGTTATTAGGCCAAAAATAAAGTAAGACGATTTAATCAATAGTTAGCTAAAGGACAAAATCTTTTAAAACTGCTTCTCGGGACCTCTTAAAGTTCATATCTTGGCATAACTCGCTTCACGATTTGAGACCTATCTCGGACCGATATTTGGCAATGACTTCATACTTCAAATCTTGAGAGACGTTCTTGAAATTATGGTCTTTTCTTCATAATAGGAACTTCTTTACTTGAAGTTTTGAGAGATTCTTCATATTTAGACCACGACTTCTTCATTTTTCTCCAATCTTTATTTTGGACTTTGATATACAACGATCCGCCTCCTTTTAGGACTTGGATCTATTTATCCTTATACCTTGTTAGGGCCTTTTTGAATGGACTTCTCCATGATCTTTAGGGGAGTATTTGCTTTTCGTCGTGTGTCTCGATCCTTCATATTGATTTTTGATAAATGATTCTTCACATCACTTTGGATCTTTAGCAACAAAATTTAGCCCTCATGCCTTGTTAGGGCCTTTTCGGACTCGCCAATCTTCGCATCCCGCTTCAATAAGTTATGCCTTGGCTATGAACTCTAATTAATACCGAGCAACTTTTAAATAATCTTGTGCTAGAAGCTAAGTAACTTTTTAAATCGTACAACCTTATTTATTGCAAATATATTTGTTAACAAGTGATGGGAGAAAAAGCTCATAATTAACTCACATAAATTCATGCAAGAATACCAAACTTATAATTGACTCTATCATCTCTCGTTCTCCACAGTTTAAAATCTCAAGGAATGAGACTCGTGGATGCTTGGCCTATTAAATCAAAGTTTTAGGTTTTCAAGTCATCTATAGGATCTTGTAAATTCTTAGACTCTTTCAAGTTTAGAATTCGCATTTTAAAGTTCCCTTGATAAACGAATTTCTAGGATCAATTATAAGAACTTGCGAAAAGTTCTTGTTCTTAACCCGTAAGTGATAAGACTTACGCGTTTTAAAGTTCCCTATATAAAAGCCTAGCAAAACTTGACTTAAACACGTTAAGGATACTAGCTAGAGTAAACTCGGGTTGAGTCAAAAGATTCACAACGTTTGAAAATTAAAACCACTTTATTAAAATTTATTTTAGCAAAGAAAGAAAATAACTATAACAAAGGTAAAACTACTAGGCCAAAATAGATCAAAAATTTTGAAAAATGTCGAAAAATTAATTTTCCGGTTAAAATGAGGACAAAAAAACAAGGAAAATCCCACTAAACTTCGATAGAAGTCCCCCTACACTTAATATAAACGTTGTCCTCAATGTTTAAGCATGTGGAAGTAACCTCTCCTACACTTAGGACATTGTGCACTTTGTTTAAATCTTGCTAAGGAAGAGACGACTAAAGTGAATCCTATTCCAATCATAAATGATAAAATAATTAATCAAAAGAGTTTAGGATAGAACCAGGAAGACAGGAACACGGAATCACGGGTCGTAAAAAGTCATCAAGAATGGATCTTTGATAGCTCGAATCCCTTCACATGATAAGAAAGAATACAACGAACACATACCAGGGTCTCCCCCTACACTTATTATAAAAACAAAGAAAAAGGATATATACTGCGGGTTGCCTCCCGAGAAGCGCTTGTTTTTTATAACTGAGTCGTGAGCCTGACTCGGCCTTGATTAGCATAGGAAGAAGCTTGAAACACATCCATCGGGATCAAATACATGGTTTTCGTCCAACAAATAGCACAAGCTTAAGGCGAACAAGGCAAGCCAAAGAAGAGTAGGCAAGGTTCCCTTAAGCAAAGATTGAGCACGGTGGTAGACAGTATGATGCAGCACAAGCATATCTCCATAAGTTCCAAAATTCTTTCCTTTTATTTCATCAGATGGATACTGAGATGGCTTAAAAATTACAATACCGGGATCGAACACCTTTTCCTTTAGGGGAAAATAACACTCAGGCTCAGTAGACCTTGAAGAAGATCCGCTCATAAATCTCACAATCTCATCCTCAGAAGGTGGATAAAGAGGTGTCAAGACATAAGTATTGCGGATATCGGTTTCTTCCGGCTTCTTCTCCTTTGAAACGGGTTTTTTCATATCCAAAGGAGGATAAAAACCAAAATCAAAGTCCAATGGAGGAGAATCATTCTCATTGGGGAAGTAAGTATTGAGAAAAGTAGCAAAGTCTTCCTCAAATGAGTAGTCATCCAAAGTAGGATCAAGCATTGTTGGTGGAGGATCTTCATCAAAAGTAAGTGCAAGGTCATCATGTAAAGAATCACTCGAAAGAGTATCGACATCATCAAAGTCATCATAAGTTGGCATGTCTGGATACTCTAAAACAAAATTATCATAATCATCCCCATCAGAACTAGAATCATCATCATAGTCATAATAAATTGGAGAAGACTCATGAATTGGTAGAGGATCTAAATTGGAGAGAGAATCATCCACATCATCTTTGAACAGTGGATTATCATAGGAAGAATCGAAAAGAGGATTGTTGTAGACGACAAAATCATCAAGCACATTAATCATATTCGCTGATTCTCTTCCATTGGATTTGGTTGTGATCTTCCCCATTTTAAAAACTTGTGCCTCATTCCCGACTCTTAAGATTAACTCACCTTCGGTAACATCGACTAAGGCTTTTCTGGTTCTCAAGAATGGCCGATCAAGTATTAATGGAATACGAGGGTCCATTTCATAATCAACAACAACAAAGTCGACCGGAAAAGTGAAGGTACCAACTTTAACAAACACATCTTCGGCAATACCAACAGGGTAAGCGAGAGTGTGATTTGCTAGCTCAAGAGTCATCTTTGTTGGTGTAAGTTCGGGTAATGATAACTTTTTCCAAACACTAAAAGGCATCAGACTTATACTTGCCCCAGAGATCAGCTAAGGCAGTAAATTCTTTGGTTTGGTTAAAAGTACATGGTAGCAAAACGAACGGGATCTCCAAGTTTTTCCAGAAGTTCTTTAAGAAGGACTGCAGAACAATTCTCATTCAATCGAGTATTAACAAACTCGGCCATCTTCTCCTTCTTATTAAGCAATTCCTTAAACATCTTAAAAAATGTCGGCATTTGGGCAAGAGCTTCAACAAGGCTAATGGTGATGGTCACTCCCGAAATCTTCTTCAAAAAGTTTTACACTTGAATGTCATCCTTGGTGAGCAGTTTTCTCTTGTCTAACCGAGAAGGATAAGGGATGTTGGGTTTAGGTGGTGTAGGTGTAGCAGGCAAAGGTTGAGATGTTGAAGGTTTAAAGGTGGAGGGTGGGGTTGGTGAAGGGTGTTTCTTGGGAACTTCTTCAGTAAGAGGTGGAGATGGTAATGGAGAACTAATACTAGGTGTGGAAGTAGGAGGGATAAATGTTGGTGGAGGAGGTGTAGATGGAGTAACTGGAGGAGGGATAGATGGTCCTACTAAGGTTGCTCCACTGCGTGTAGTAATAACACTCACATTTGCTCTTGGGTTGGTGACAATATTTGAAGGATGAGAGCCCGAAGTAGAGGGTTGAGTACTTGGGAAGAAACTAGCCAGCATATTCTTCAAATCATTTGTTTGAGTGCTAAAAGAGGTTTGCATATCATGTCGAAGCTCGGTTCTAATATCATTCCCTTGCTTAGTGATATCTCCTTTCAAGTTGATGATTTGGCTTTGCAGATTCTTAACTAGCTCTCATTGGGTCCTTATGAAAGCTTCAACATCATGATTAATGGGTGGTGCTTGTTGAGCGGGTGGGTGATAAGGATTAGAAGCTCGAGGTGGGTTTGGATTGCTTCTATTGTAGTTGTTGGGGTTGTGGTTTTGAGGAGAAAAACCGGGTGAAAGAAAGTTGTTAGAACGGTAACTTAGAAAGTTACGATCACCTTGAGGTCGGGCTTGATAGCTTTCCGTTGAATAGTTACCATGAGCCGCATACACGTTTTCCGGATTGTCATGAGAAAAAGGACAATCAGTGTATGAATGAGGACCCGCGCAAATCTTACAAGAAGTTGCTACAACTTTAACTTGTTGTTGTTGATTTGTAGCCAAGAGTTGCATATTTTGGCTCATTTCGACCATTGCGCGGGTCAATTCGGTCATATCAGGGTTTGAAAAAGTAGAAGACACATTGACTCTCGGGTTATTCCTTGAAGATGCGGATGAATCCCAATTTTTGTGATGAGTAGTCATGTTCTCGATAAGCTCTCTACACACCTCGGGTCTTCTTTTCATAAATGTGCCACCAGCGGCTGCATTAATCATATCACGATCACGAAAAGTTAAACCATTGTAGAAAGTATCAATTAAGGTGACGGTGAGCATGTTGTGGTTTGGAAATCGGTCGATCAAAACATTATATCGTTCCCAAGCATCAAAAAGTAATTCATCAGGTTCTTGTGTAAATCCACTAATTTGATTCCGAAGGCTGGTGACAATGGATGGTGGAAAGTAGCGCGACAAAAAGCGTTGAGTCATCTCATCCCAAGTATGAATCAAATTCTTCGGAAGACGATCAAACCATTTTTCGGCATGGTGGGATAAGGTGTGTGAAAATAGGTGAAGGCGAAGAAAATCCATGGTAACACCGGGCAACTTCATGCTTTGAGTTACGGTAACGAACTTGTCGAGGTGTTTGTTGGCATCATCATCCGGTAATCCGTGAAATGGACAAGTGTTTTGAACTTGTTGGATCATGTGATGCTTCAACAAAAACTCTGGAGCCGTGATTTGCATTGGCGCAATCGGTCCTCCGCGTCCATTCATCGTAGGTTGACAAAGCTCCTCCATTGTTCGAAGATCGGATGGGGGAACAATGTTGTTGTTATTCATGTTGGGGTGGGGTGGATTATTGTTGTTGTGCACACCAGCCATAACTAAATCTTCACGAGTCTCGGGCTCTGAATAAGATGAAGATCTAGTACGCATACACCTGCAAAAGAAAAAGAAAAAGATACCAAAGAAATAGAGAATATATATGTACTTGCAAAAATAAAATCTTTTTGGTGCAAAACTTTGAAAAAGAAATGATTTTAATAAGTTTTTTTAATGTTTTTGGATTTTTTGAAAATTTTTAATTTTTATGGATATTTGAAAATTTTTTAGCAAGAAAAATAACGCTCACGAGTGAACGGATCCCAAAATGCACACGTCTCTCACAGAAAACCGTTAATATTTACGAAAAGAGCCGGAAGCGGCGCTATTTAATAACTCGATTTTACTTAGTTAAAAAGTTCGTTGAATGTCTAATCGAATTGATTACTGGTTTAAGTGCGACTCAGTCGTCTTTTGGTGGATAAAATAATAGATTGGTCGTTGTAGTAAAATTAAATTGTGAAACGTTAAAGTAAATGACGAGAAATTAAAACTAAAACTAATTAAAACGTAAATGGTGCAAAATTTAAAACTTTAAAAGTAAATAACGAGAAATTAAGACTTTAAAGGTAAATTAATTAAATGACGTAAAATTAAAGCTTAAAAAAAGTAAATTTGACGATTTAATAAAAAGGAAAACTTAAAATAAAGCTAAGTTAAAACAATTAAAATAACAATTTAAGAAAAAAATGGCGGGAAAGAAATAAACTTGAAAAAGAAAACAACTAAATAAAATAAACAAAATATTGCGATGGAAGCTATCGCAATATCACAAAAGCTATGGCAATGTTACACTATCGCAATGTCATTGCAATCGCAATGCTCATCGCAGTGTGTACCCTGTCGCAATGTTCCTCCCATCGCAATGTGGCAAACTAAATTTGGGCAGAGTTCCGTCGCAATATACCTTAATATCCGTCACAATCCACGATCGCAATGAGCGATCGCAATCTTGATCGGAATAAGGGTTATCGCAATATTGATCACAATATAGAAACCCTAAAGGTTGTTGCGATCACAGCAAGCTGTCGGAATGTAGAAACCCTTGCATATTTCGATGGAAAGAACAAAAACAAAAGGAGCAAATACGCAAAAGCCAAATAAGCACTTTGACAATAAGCAAATACCAAAAAATTAATTAAAACAAGAATAAGTAGAACTAAATAAGCACAAATTTAAAAACTTTCAAGACACAAAATAAGCAATTATAAACGAACTAAAAGAGAAAGATTAATCTTTAAAAAGATGAAACTTTTAAAAACACTTAACCGAAAATAAGCTAGACACAAATTAAGCAAAAACTCAAATAAAATTAGAAAATCAAACGTATGAATTTAATAAGAGCAATGGAAAAATAAGAACTTTTATCAAAATAAGCATAAAGATGAAAACTTTAAGATTAAACAAACAAAACAAGATATTGAAAAACAAGAAGACAAGAGTGAGAATGATAATGAAAACTTGATTAAAGGAAAATAAAGATTTAACAACAAAATTAACTTACTTGGAAATAAAGGCAATAATTTAAAATGACAATTAAGTAAATGACATAAAATTAAAATGTGCAAGTAATTAAAGGTGGAGAGCTAAGTTGTCAATTTAGCTAACACCTCCTAATGTGACATTAGGAGGGTATTTATAGGAGATTAAGGAGGTTAGCATGTGTTGCTCCTTTCTTTCTTCTATCGTCTTTTCATCTTCTTAATTCTTCGACTTTTTCGACTTTGTCTAGGGATTATTTGAACTCGTCTTATAATTTCTTCATTTATTAGACTTGAGTTCTTCTACTTCATTAAACTTCCGTCTTTAGACTTTTTCTTCGATAAATCTTCAGAATAGGCCTTGGACTTCCGTTCTTTTTGCGCTTTTGATCTTTTGACTTCGTCTTTTGTCTTTTTCTTTGATAAAAGCCCATGAAAGCCCATGTTTTCTTCCCTTTTCACATTTTGATCCTAAATCACAACAAAAAGACAAACCACGCATAATTCCGACATAATATACACGTTTTGGCTTGGTTATTATTGTAATTAAGTGGGAAAAGGATAAGTGTTTTCACACTTATTAAATGTGTTAAATTTTGTTTCAAATCAGGTGATTGCAGGAATAGTGAAGAGTGTTAATTTACAGGAAAACAACTATCAGTTACACATTGTATCCAAGGGTATTAATACAGTGTATAACGAGGTTGCCTCTCTCTTTGGTGATCATCCCCATCTTCTTTGGTTAGTCCACAAGACTTTTTCCAGCTTCTGAAGCTGCATACCAAGCGTCTTTACGAAATTCTTATCATTGTTATGATGAATGAAGCTCAGTTGCAGTTCCACTCAAACCAAGACAAATGGATAAGCAATGGGTACGGAGAGATACTATTACTGCATCAAGAGGATCTGCTTTACAGGTTGATCATTATTTCAATTTATGGAATCTCGCGTATAGGTTAAAAGTTAAATGATGTTTTGATAACTTCGACTATGCTGACTTTTTTAATTAGTGTCGAGAAGCTTGACTTATATTCAGATTCTTGGCTAACCACAACTTATTATAACATATATAAATGTTTCTAATACTTGATTTATTTGTATTACAATGGATAACATGGAGAAGGAGAACTTGCTTTACATGCTAATGAAGGGCAATCACCACCACTCAGCGTTTGTGAAAAGTAATCACAAAGTATTTGTAGCGAATGTTTATACTATGCCTTGAAGTTGTGGAACTGAAAATGTCATTGTTACTCATATTAAGGATTTATCGAACTATGCATCAAGACATTCAACAAGCATGGAATAAAGGTTGGTGATATCTTGAGAAACTACTCAAGCTGTGTTTTTGTATTTGTTTGTAAGTTTATCTTTGATTCTTGAATTCAGCTAGCAAGTAAGTATTTGTTTCGGTAAGGTTTCTTTGTTCAGGCATCGGAGGCTCAATAGTTGGTGCATCAAATGTGCTTTTGCTATTAGAAAGTGGTGATTTAAGCAGGATTGTGCTATGGCTGAAAGTAGTGCAATCGAGGTTCTTTTGGATCTTCTCAGATGTCAAAATACTAAGGCTACAAGAATAAGATACGAAAAAACAGTCATCAAAATACAATTTCCATATCGACTTTGTGCTCAAGTATTTTTAACTCCCAACTTAGTATTTTCCTTTCTTGCCTACTTTATTTTTAGACTCTATACTTACAAACCTCAAACATGGTTACATACTACAAATAGAACTAAAATAAGTTATAATTTGGGTAAAACTAATAGACATGACAAGTTTGACCCATTTTCATATGAATGGGCCACTTAAGCATATTCTTGTCTCTCACATGTAAATTAAAATAGAGGTAAAATTGGAATTGGGTCATAAGTAGGAAAATTGTTCTTTACTTACGACCTAATTCCATTTTTACCTCTACTTTACATCTAATCTACTTTACTATTTTTTACATCAAGTATTGGAATCTGATTTGTGTGTTGAACGCCGTGGGTATGAAGTTTGCATTGTTGTTCAATTTCTTCTGAATGAATCACGATTTCTGATGTAATATGTTCTATAATTGTGGTGGTTATGGTATTGCGCGTTGTGGTTGCTGTCTATTGGTCATTTGATGCTTCAATTTAGCAGCAGATTCTACATCTATTTATATTTTTTAGTTGTATCTGCTTAAGACGCCACTTGGTCGGATATATTTCGATTTTTTTAGTTTGAAATCCGAGTACTGAATCATATGATGCTTTATTGTATATTTCACGGGCGGCCTTCTACCTGAGTTTTAATGCTGTAAGTTTTAGCTTGCTGTGTTGTGATATCGTGTAGTAGATTTTTGAATTCTGGTGTAATCTGTACCATAATATTAGGTTTGAACATTAATATTAACTTTAAATCTCTCCATGCTGCATATTAGTATTGATTTTACATACTTTATAGTGTGATATGCTCTAAGGATAGACTTAAGCTGTTTGTTTTAATGAACCAACAAATCTAAGTTGTGGCAACTTGGTTAACTGTTCAAGATCATATAGTGCAATGTATGTTTTACACACTAATTGGTGGCATAAAAGTGGCCTCTTATTTATATTGTCCAACATAAAATCGGTGTACTCTTTTGGGTTTTGGCTTGTGCTTCATGGGACCGAACAAGTTGCATTACCACTAGAACTTGATGTGTCGAAAGACAGTGCCCCTTTCTTTATTGGTTGGCCTTTGTTCTTATCAGAGTTTTGAGCCAGGAGGCCAAGACCTTAGCTTTTACTTATTGGGTTAGACTATGTAGCTTAGGACCATGGTTATAAGTCCAATAGCATCATGATTGAGAGTGTCCCCCCATTGAGCCTGGCTGTAGTGATATATTCTGAGCTCGCGGGTGTTGCTAGATCCATTTCAACTCTTTTAAGAAACACATCATCATTCGTGGGTGGGGTCAAGTAGGGCCCATCATTAAGCCAATGGGTCGTGTGTGGTAGGGTTCTCATGCTATCCAACACTCAATCCATTTCCATCCCCGTCATTGAGCTCAATGGGTCATGTGTGGTAGGGAACAAGATATGTTTGTTGTTCTGCTCTTTCTGCTACTTTTACCAAAAAAGTTACATGTTTCTCTTTTAAAAAGCCACAACTCTCGGTCACGGCAAGATGGAGAAATCAGAAAATGGGTCAAATCATGTTTGGGTTGAAATGGGTCATCTTTTGTACCAGATAAATGGATTGGTCCATGTGACTATCAACATATTTCCCAATCGTATACAGGTTTCATGTATGTCATTTTACGATTTTGTGTTATTAACTATCCAACAATATCAATTACGGCTATACTATTTGGTTTTATATGATTGTGATCATGACTTTAATTTCAAGAAACCCAAACTTCTTTAGATTGCTTAGTGAAAGTACTTTATATGCTTATTGTTTCTTGGTGAATCCATATGATGCTATATATATATGCTTAGCATCGGTAATTAAAAGAGCTTTATCTACATGATTTTTAAGATTGCTTAGTCTTGTGTAGAGAAATTGTTTTGAGTGTTTGGAGGGTATGTTGCTCCAAAATTAAAACTTCTGATATGCGTAATCTTATAATAAAATATTATGAAAACGTCTTATTATTATTTTTGAAGTTCAATATATTAGGAGATTTTTTAACAGCAAGTATAAGCACGATCTGCATGTAACTGCTGCTATTGGGAAGTTGTCTTGGCACAATGGTAAATTTGACCAAACGCGTGGTTGTTAGAATACTCAGTGGTCCTGGGATACATTTCAGCAAACATGGTGCAATTGGTTCTTGATTTTAGTCTTCAATCTACAAATGTAATGGAATTTCTTTTTTACACTTAATGGTGGTAGATGTCTCGACATTAGTTACCATTTACCAATGTCTCTTAAAAGTAAACCAGGTTTATAGCCTGAAAGGTATTAATAGGTGTGTTATTTGAAATCACCTATTTATCATCTTTGTATGCCTGTTGAATTCAATTTTGATCTCACGCCTCATGTTTTCTGTATACATCTATAACAAGATACCAAGTTAGCCTAACGAGCGGATTTATTTCATACTCCATATCTTCCTTCTATGAAAAGGAGTGCAGACATGTATAAGTCCACTGAAATTTGATAATATTTAAATACTACCACTTTAAATAAGCAATTTTTGATGTATTACTTTACCTCAAACTACAACTATTTATGAAGCCTACATTATGTGAAGTATTACTTTAACTCAAAGTAGGAATGTAAACCCTTCACAACCATTTCTTATGGAACCCATAATTATCCCACCAGGTAGATGTAAAGACATCACATGTGAGGTAGCAGTTCTTGACGCAAGCTTTGTACACATGCAACGAATCTTATGACAGTGGCTTGCTGGTTTAGGATTATGATGAGGCATATGTAGTAGTTTTAGCAAATAATTAAGTTTTTACGCAATGCCAAACACCCTCTATGTTGCTTCAGCATGACAAATCCTATTGAAGTGTTGAGAAAGTAAAGCTTTGTTTAGCCTAATTTGAATTGCATATGGCTTTGATGACAATGTGTTAATTAACATACCGTGCCAACGAAGATTTTGGTAGGTACAATACCCAGGTCGGTAGTCATATGGCTCAAGTATGCAATCGGCCTTAACTAGGCATCAGATTACATCTTGTCTCTATTTCTCTTCCTTATGAGAATTATGTCAATGAAACATTTTCCGGCTTTCCGAAACTACTGTTACATACTCTCATCAGTTAGCTCCAAATCATAAAAGATTAAATATCATGGACTTTTTGGAAATGCTTATTAAAATGATTTACAACCGATATCTAAAACAGGTTAACGGTGTTGTGTGTATTGATAAAACTGTGTATCTTCTTTAGAATAACCCACCACTTAAAAAATAACATGCTGCATTGGTTTGTACGTGCATAGCTTCAATATCATTTATCATTCTTGTGACAATCCGTCAATTTATGGTTGATATTTTATTCTCGGATATTATTTAAAAACATTATTTTAATGTTACATTATGAACTCACTTATTTTTGGGAAGTAATTTGGATTTACGTCTTGAAGTAGCATCGACTACGTCTAAACCGGAGGATTCAACGTTACGTGCTTACGTTTACATACACCGTCTTTGGTGACAGTCCGACATTTCAGAAAATAAATTTATTCGTGAATATAATTTTGGAGTTTTAAATTTGTGTTGGTTCATACACTGACAAATTTACGAGAAGAAATAAGGACTTACGATTTTAATTTAACGTCCTTTACGACTAAACCGGAAACCTTAGGATTACGTATTTACGTTTTCGAACTCCGTTTTTGATGAGACAATTTTTATTGGATTCGTTTTGTGCCATTGATTCATAATTTATAAAAACGTTTTTCGTGAAACGACCCGAGGGCACGCAAATAGAGGAAACTAGAATCGAGAAGTACCCGTAAATTAGCGGGATGGGACAAAATAATTTATCCCACCCCACTAACTTAAGGGGTGGCCAAGTATGGACACCACATCAAAGATGTGGCAGCCTTATATCACTTAGCTTACAAGTGTAAGCTAGCCTTACAACTTAAGCTACCATCTTACCTCAAAACAACTAGCTTCTCATACCACCATTTCTAACATGCAAACCACACAACTCTCCTCCCTCTCTCTCTAGAAATTCGTCCACTTCTACCCTAAACACCCTCATTTGATCAATTTAAACCACAAAATCATGTGTTATTCACACATATGTTGAAGCCTTTTTGAAACCCTATTGATTGGTGATGATTATAACATCGAAGGAGGAGTTTCCATGGAGTCTTGGGGCTGATTTTCCACAAGGTGTTCATGAAGAATGGTGGTCTTGAAGATGGTCTTGGTTATTCACAAGTTTCTCCATCAAAATCCATGTTTTGATCACAACCTACATCATCATGGTGGTATAAAGATTGTTCTCCCCATCTTCTTGTTATTTTGATTATGTAATCATGTATTTTATTTCCTATTTTATATGTATATGATGATTATATGGTGATAAAAGTATTGTGTGGGGATTTGGTGTTGATAAATGTGATTAAAAAGATGAAAAACTATAAGAAACAAGGCTAAAATCTTGCTTAAAATGATGGCTGTATAAAACAGTAAAGAAACATGTCATGAACTGATAAAATGGTATAGATTAATGGATATACAGTAAGTAATATGTCTTGTACACATGTGAGAGTTGGCCATGCAATAGAATCACTAGGATGAGTGAGATATGATCAAAACAAGTTTAGAGTATAAATCTGAGTTCACTGTTTTGGACGATTTTTAGAAAATACTTAGAAACTGATTCAACAGTAGCTATAGTAGAGTTAAATGGAGCACATATCATTTAGTTTATGTCATAAACATTTGAGCTTCTATCTCCATATAGAACTCTAGATATGGCAGTTTTGGTGAACATGAAAATAAAAATCAGATTTTGGGAAATTAAAGTATAATAGTATTATATAAGCACTCAAATAAAAATAGTATAAAATATGAATTAAAACCCACTAACTTATATAATACATTTATATAAATATGTATAAGGATAAATAAATGGACATTTTATAAAAATGGTATTTTGATAAGTTTTATAAGTTATAAAACTATAAACATGATTTTTACGACTTTTCGGCTATTACCGTAAACTTAACGTTTTTGTTAAATAAAACTTAGACGGTTGGACCCATCTAATGTAAACTTTTATAAACTCATATACTGATATATAAGCATATATAACAAGTAAAAACCGATAAAACCCGAACTATATAACATACGGACATTAACGGGCTAAGTTAACGTTATTGGACTAATAATACAACAAAATGGGCTAAAACACTTATAAACTTTTTATTGGGCTTAACCCATTTGGGCCCAACATGTAAAATGTAAATACTGATAATACAAGTATAACATGGATTAATACAAGTTAAAGAACATATAATAAGTTTATTGGACTTAAAATATGTAAATAGGTAAAACTAGTAAACTAGTATAAAAGTTATCGACACATAACACTAAAATGAGTAAACGAGAATATGTAAACCCACTTGATCATCATATATATAAAATCATCATATGTATACATAATTGTTATTTTTATAAAGTCATTGGACAAAAGTCTAAGACGAGTATTATTTGTCTAGGTTTCCGTGATTGAAGCACGTACCGTACGTCCGAATTGCCGATAACCCGCCTTCCCACATCAACGTGAGTTCATAGCCTCGCACTCTTTTAAATGTTTTTAAGAAATGTTTTATAAACCCGCGAGGGATATAACATGTTAGTTTTTAATAGGACACCATTTGTCCCGATTGTTTGTTTATTGGTTTGGACCCGAATGATTGTATGACCCGATTGTATGACCCGATAAATGATTAAATGACCCGATAGATGAAATTAAATGGATTATTAAAGTTACGTTATGTCACCAAAAGTCCCATTAGCATGAATTGTGAACTACCGGGATTTGGTAGACGCTTATGCATATGATAGTACTATTTGGGGACGATCACCCCAGTTCGCGCCTTGACGGTTGATCCCCGTCGTGCCACATTGATTGGTAAGCGAATTTATGTATGAGAAGATTTCCATAGCGTGACCTTTGTGACGACACGCTAATTTAGATGGGCAAATTGATTTTCGGGCTAGCTACCCGTTGTTTGGTTTAGTAAGGTAACAATGTCATGCGGCTTATAATAATCCAATTAACGAAATACTGCTATACGCTCCGAATTACGACGTATTGCCTGACTAGCAATACAGGGTCATACTATTTATATTATGTTCGTGTTTTGGTTTTCATAACCATATTCATATAACGGTTTTTGTTTAACTCCATACAACGTTATAAAACGTATTGTATGATATTTTTACGATATTGGTTCGTATAATGATTTTCAAGGCAAATGCCTATATTATGATTTTCGATAAGGATTTGTATAAAAATGACTTTGACTATTTTATGGCCTATTACAATGATTTGTACGAAATGATTTTTGGTAATAATTTTATACCAAATTTATATTGATGGAATTTATTAAACTCTATGAATTCACTCGGCGTTATCGCTGACCTTTTCTTTTAACATGTTTTATCTCAGGTACTTGAAGGTAATTCTCGGGAAGACGACAAGAATTCATGGCCCGCACTTAAACAATATTTTCCATTCAAATACTTTGTAAAACTTTGTGTGAAATAATATGACTTGGGACCTATGTAACTTTGATATTTATGAATGGAAATGCTTTATTAATAAACGACGCGAATTTTATGCGTTGTCTATGATGTGAGTAATGTGCTATCCCGTAATACCAACTAGTCTTCCGCTGTATTGAGTTGTATAAATTTGGGGGTGTTACAATTCTTTTTTCATTCTTTTTTAATTACGCGGAAGATGTGCATTGGTTTGTACGTAAGACTTGCAATGCATGTCTCATGTTTTCGAGTGGTTTTTATGTGCGTACAAACAACTTGACATTATTATACCCATGTAATCTTTGGTGGAGCAGAGTTATTTAGATTACATCCTAATGTTTTCGAAAAATATATATCTGCCAAAAGATAAAGTAGAATAGCATAATAAAGCTTGATAATCGGAAGTTGGTTGGTTGTGAAATAATTTCTTGAAAGACCTTCCAAATGTACACATATTCAAGTTCTAGAAGCAATATTGTTCATCAACATGGACATAAATATGCCGTTCTAAAAAAACATGCACATAAATTAAAATAATTAAATCATTTACAAGAAACTAAAGACAGGACTTGCTAGGCTCGGTTCCAAGCTAACGAAAACCAAGGTTAAGCAACTCATGGGAACCGTAGATATGCTTTTATAACTTTCCTATTTCTTATATCATTTTACTTTTAATAAATTTGATATCCTTTTTCTTTTAGTAAACTCTAAAGAGATGAACATATAATTATATATATGAAACTTATGTCGTTTCGACATCGATAGTTTCAAGTTACTTTATATGCATTTTTACTTCCTTTAATACACATATATTTTGAATAGGATTATTTCATACATGTAAATTTTTTTTCTTGGAACTAATCTTGAACACAATAAGTTATTGAATATTTTTTTACTAGTTTGGTGGATTGATAGGAAAATTTCAGAACATCACCTACGTGTGATATATAATTTGCTAATAACTTCAAAAGAATGTAACAAACTACTATACTACATTAGCTTTTACAATAACCTATACATAAACTTTGTGTCACATGACTTAACTTTACATAAATTTAAAGGTAAAGGCTATAAAATGTAAATAAATTTTTTTAAATTTACCACTTAAAACAATTACTTTTTTATTATCGCTAACATATTTTTAATTTCTTTTACTTGAACCAAGCGTTTATACCATTAATTACAATATAAAAATTAGTTTATTTGGCTAACGATCGTTTACAGTGTTAGTCCTTAATATTAACAGAAGTTTTTAATTAACTAAAAAAATTAAAAAGTTTTATTTTTAATTTCTTTTGTACCTTTTAACATCTTATTTTTTTCTTTATTTTTATAAAAGGGTAAAGTGCAACTTAATAAAATGTAATTTCTTTTGACAATTTTTTTCAAGGTTAAAGAAAAATATTTTTCTTTAACTTTATATAAGAGTAAAGTGCAATTTATTTAAAAATTACTATAACATTTTAAAAAACATTTAAATTTGAAAAAAATAAAAAAGAGAATACCATAAGAAAAGTTATTTCAAAGAATTTTCAAACGAAAAAAATCTATTTGATGAAAAATAATTTTATATTTAAATTTAAAATGTATGAAAAGAATTATTATTTTTAAATGCGAAAAGTTAAAAATTAAAATTAAAAATGATGGCAAATAAAAAGGACTAACATTGGAAATAATCGTTCTCTAAATGGACTGGCGTTGCCACATACTAACTAATAATATACACGTTTCGTACAAGTTGAAAAAAGCTTGAAAGTACGTTAATGGTATCAATAATAAAAATTTTAGTGTTTTATTGTAATAAATTTCAAAAAACTTTAAATTTATTTCTTTCAATACTCACAATCTCGCCAAACGGGCTATGCAACTAGCAAAACTTATTTGCTACATAACTTAATTTCCAAAAGCTTAATACTAATTATATACAATTACTTCAAAAACAATAAATATACTTAGTAATATAATAAATGCAAATAAATTGACAAACATTTCTAATAAACTTAATTAAAATATATAATTTTAACACAAATATTTAGCTAAAAAATCTAAACGATAATTACAAGTCATGCCACCAGTATACTAAAAGAAATAATGAATAAGTCATATTTTGCTTAAAAGAATACAAATAAATATTTACCTTTATAAATAATGTAAGCGAGAATCACAAGTCATACCCGTCTATCGGACATGTTTTACAACTAGTATATATATATATATATATATATATATATATATATATATATATATATATATATATATATATATATATATATATATATATATATATATATATATATATATATATATATATATATATATATATATATATATATATATATATATATATAGAGAGAGAGAGAGAGAGAGTGAGAGAGAGAGAGAGAGAGAGATGGGATCGATAGAAAACCTTTCTTTGATGGAAAACCTATAAAACAATAAAAATCCTCCTTCTCTTTTTCGAACTAAAACTACAGGGGGCCGAATGTAATTTATCAATTCTTCTGGGTAAATGTTGCACTCTTTTTAAACTTTCATCCCGTCGGTATTTAATGCTCACTTATTTTCTTTTTTTTCTTTTTTTCTTTTTCTTCTTTCTGTGTTAACGTATATCTTCCCCATATCCACCATGACCACCATAGCAACCACAACCACCATCTACCCTCACCACTGTTTACCACTAGGACCACCGTTTCCTGCTCATTTAGCGACGGCGAGGTGATAATCCCCGGCTACAAAAGAAAATAGATATCATCTCCGACGTGCACAAGGTGATGGAGATCATCTCCGACACATTAACGACCATTTTTACGGTTGATTTCATCACTCAACATCATTTCCTATGGTTAATCATCATTGTGATTCGTGTAAGTTGTCAGATTTATCATTTTGATTTAAAATTAAGTTTTTTCCTTAATTAGTTTTAGTGTTATAATTGATTAATATTGATTGAATTTAGACTATGTATTTTACGGGTTTTTTATCCAAAATATGTTAAAATCATGTTTAATAGGGTAGCACACAAGGTGTTTGATCAAAGGTATCAACTAAATATTATGATGCACTAATTATATGCATTGGTACTGCCTGTGAAGTGGTTGGAGGAGGCAAAAGAGGAAGAATATACATACATAATCCCGTCTTTCGTCAATTAAATTGTGTCAAAAATTGATGTTTTTTTGTATTGTTTTGTTTTTAATTATTGCCATTTGTCAAAAGTTTATGCAGTAATATGTGTTTGATGTTGCTTAACACATGATTAGTTTTGCTATGTTTATAAAGTTTTATGAGGTGTTTCTTTGTCGATCTTTACTGATCTATGGAATTTTCTACAGATAAAAATACATTATCATCTGGATCGTATTTTCAGTTTGGACCCGACTAATGACAATGTACAGAATCATTGAGTTAGCAGACTTGTTTGTATTGTCAGTTTGGATGTTGCAAAATTTGTGTGATGCCCATATCAGTTAAAAATATGATATAACAATAAGCCAACTACAATAATGGCTTTTACAGATAAGTGGATAATAACTAACAAAAATATAATAAACCATCTATTGTTCCAACGTTAAGATCATAAAACTAGCATGTACTAACATAGGTCATAATAAAAAGGATATTGTCAAAATCAAGGATTCATACAAGTAAATGATCATAACACAAAATCCATACGTTAGTAATCATATACTAATATATATCAAACAAACCAACACAGGATAGGGAACAAAATAAACAAGAAGAAAAAGAGGATAAAATTATAGGAATATGATAATTCATTCATTCAGCTAGACGCCACATGGATAGGCGATAAGGAATAAAAACTAAAGTAGTAGTCGTATTAGCTAAGGTTCAAGTTGACATAAAATTAAAGATGACAAGACATTGTTCGGTTCTTCTGAAAAGTAGTAGTTGTCGATGTATACGATGTTGATGCTGCTTCACTATTATAAAACTTTCAAAACACGTGCAACCTTATTTCACTACAAGCCATGGTACCATAGTCTGTTCCGAGTACATACTCGTGCAATTTCACCCTTTTTATTCTACAAAGACCTATCCAGATATGTATTGCCAAGTTTACATCAGACCAATGAGGCACCCGTGGTGTCGTGCCTCTTCTGGTTCACTATCTCCTTTCTCTCCATTTTTTCCTTCTTTTCTTCACTCTAACCTTTCACTATCATCATAACCGCTGGAAAGTTGTCATGCCCTTTTCAATATGAGAACCTACAAATACAGAATGACATATTATTACCAATTGAACTGATACAATAATTGCAGTCCCAATCAAAATAAATACAACTACAAACCACATATGCATCTACTACTCACTATTTATCACACAAAGAATTTGCCGATTTCCTGTATCACGACCCTAAGACAAAACCTAAACTAACTGTAGCCGAACCTAATTCTTTTCTATTTATTATTACAACCGCGAGCCTATGTTGTAACGGATATGTTTCCTGGCCTTGAATTGATACCTATAACCATAGATAGATAGATAGATAGATAAGTATTCAAGAAAAAAGGATGTTGCAATGCTGCAAAAGGCTTATCATGTACAGTGTTGGTGTTTCCCCGCAACCTTCTTCTAACTAGACTATAGACCATTTTACTTGCAAAACTATTGATAAATGAGCACTAGTACACATAAGTACCACCAATCAGTCCTGAAACTCTGCTAATGATATTGAGTCGTTTATAAGTGTCGAGTTTCCAAGTTTCTTTACGTCCTCTACATATGTTGCTTGTTGTGCTGAATTGACAAAAGATGCCAGATATGAACACAATAAACATATAAACATATGTTACTAATTTAATGATGCCCTTTATCATCTGTTTACATAATGATGCCCTAATTACGATACAAACGGATGCCCGAACTATGAAACAAACAGATGCCCGAACTATGATACAAACGGATGCCCGAACTATGATACAAATTAAAGGTGCACGAGCTAAACATATTTTTCTTCTGATTATCAGTTTAGTCCATGACTTAAACTATAAAATAATGAACTATAAAATTTAGTTTATTCATCCTTCGGATCAGTCTTACCAAACATGTCCAAAACAAATACTTACATGTTGGTTAACTGTTTTGTATATATGTATACATTTATACACGATAAATGCAATGCTACCTAAAACAGAAGCTATACTCAGCAAATGAAAACATTCAACTATTGGAAACCTAAATTATTTACACCGTATTGAGACCTGCTACCAACATGTCATAAAAAACTGGAATCCATTAGGATGTTCATAAAATTGAAAAATGCGCCAAAAATTAGTTTAAGGTCTGTTTGGACAGGATGTGACCAAAAGGGGTTGTTTACAAGAACCTTTTTGTAAGGGGTTGTTTGGATAGCAAACTAGTGTAGAAAAGTCGTTCTAAACACATGCCCTTATGAATTAAACAAACCGATGCCCTCAGGAATTAAACAAATCGATGCCCTTACGAATTAAACAAACCGATGCCCTTACGAATTGAACAAACTGATGCCCTTACGAATGAAACAAACTGATGCCCTTTCGAATTAAACAAACCGATGCCCTCACAAGCTATTGCCCTATTTACTAAGGGATGCAATAACTTAACATATAACAAAATGATCTAACTTAATATAATGATATCTTATCATACTAAGGGATGCCCAAAAAATGTTATAGACGCCATGATCATGCATTAACACTTATTTAAGATCCAATATCACACAACTACAACCTAATTTCACTAACTACAAACTACTAAATCATTATTTTACTAACAGGCATTTGGAATGATACAACATGCATTCTAATATACATTAAAGAGATGCCTAAATCTACATTATACATACACATTCAATAAATAACAGAGTACATTTACTAAAAGTAAACTAAAGCTAATTATTACTAAAGGTTAATACATTTTTTGATAAATAACAGGGCACAATACTTAGAAACTAATAAAAAGTAACTACCTTTTCAATGGGGGCTACACGTCAACGACTTTCGCTGTCAAAAAGCTCAAATTAACAGTAATCAAACGGGTCCAAATCATCAAAATCATCAATCTCAATTTTTAATATTATTTTTTACTAGTTTTATGGGTTTTTTTACAGAGAATTAATAGAAAAGTTCGATTAGAGGGATAATATAGACTGTGGTGGAAGAGAGCGATGGTGGTGGAAGAGAGCGACGGTGGTGGAAGACATCGTCGATGGGGTTAGATATAAACGGTGGTGGAGGAGAGAAACAGTGCTGAAATATATCAACGGTGGTGGAGGAGAGCAACGATGGTGGAGGAGAGCAACGATGGTGGAGGAGAGCAATGGTGGTGGAGGAGAACAACGGTGGTGGTGATGGTCGGTTGGCAGCTGGTGACTGAACCAAAGAAATAGATACGATGTGTAATGTTAGAATGAATGTGTGTGTTTGACCTAGCGAGAATGAGCGGTTGACAGATCCAGTCCCTCTGATTTTTGTATTTTTACTTCGTACCCCCGTATTTTGATATGTTGCAAAAGGCACCTTGCTTATTTGTTTTCTACCATTATTAATTCTATAAAATTCAAGGAAAGTAAAGATGACCTTTTAATGAACTCAAGGGTTTGATCTATCCGGCTTCTGTTTGACCACCTACATCATAACTACCACATATTAGGCAAACGGATGCAATAAAATATACAAACTGATGCATTAAACAAAAAACAAACTGATGCGTTAAACAAAAAATTAAACCGATGCATTAAACAAAAAATCAAACCGATGCATTAAAAAAAATCAAACCGATGCATTGAACAAAAAATCAAACTGATGCATTAAAAAAAGTGATGACGTAATACAATACTAATTATACAAACAGATGCTCGTGCCTCTATACACTAATGCCTTAAAATTGATTCCCTAAGAGATACACATAAAATGCCCTAAACATACACACTTATGCCATGTATCACAAAAAATCTGAAATGCTGAATCAACTAAAGATGGATTCTAGCTAGTTTAAGTATCTAATTTGTATAAACCTTGAATATGCCATGTATCAACAAGGATGTCTACTATTTCCTGAATATACAAGAGAAAAAGTCATACAAATTGAATAAAATAACACTAGAAACAGTACTCAAATTCCAGATATAACTTTGTTAAGAAAGACTATTACGGATAAAGGGATTGGCTCCGATAATTCGTTGTTTGTTGAAAGCAAGTCTTATATGTTTTCAACAAGCTGCATATACGATTCGATGGTTATATTCAATTGCTCAATAATGAATTAAACCAAATTATAGTCAAGTTTGACTTCAGGAGGTCAAACAGACATTCAACTTGAAATGGACCACAGTCATATAAGGCTACATGATTATTCAGCCAAATAATTTATACTGTAACAAATTGTACATCTCTTCTCCTAGCACGGGAGGTATATATGAACTCCACACGTAAAAATGACATATGTATATCTAAATAACTGTATACAGGTTTAAAGAAAATTATACTGGATAAGAAGTAAAGTTGTCACCTTATAACAGGATTATCTAGATCTTTTGGCATTCGTTGTGGTTTATGAGATTGATCTCCAACCCATCGTCTTCTGTCCTCACTCCAAGCAATTGCACCTATCATTTCATAATACGCTACTTAGCTGAAACTGTTTAGACTTATTACTCTATTTTGATTATGAAGTAAACGCTTACCATGATTAATAAATGTAGGGGTGCTACTTTCATCGTTTACTGAATTATTCTCTGCTTCAATTATGGATGTCGGTACCTCTAAGGTTTGCTTCTCAATGGAAATACTACTATGGTTGTTGCCTTCCGTCATCCTGGTATTGATAGCTTCTGAACTTGCAGCGTCAACTTCCATCGTTTTATAAGGAAAAATGGTGTTTTATCGCTTTTTTGCTGTGACATTAAGCCGATATTAGTTTTTATAACAGTTTAACGAATAAAACCAATGGATAAGAACTTAATAACGACAAACAATAAAAGCTAACCATCGATACTAATACTAACATAACATTACCATCTCAGAGTCAGTTTATTCTCAAGACTTGCTTAGTAATCAGTAATTTACTAACTATGTTCTTATATAGAAACAAAATCCAAACACTAACGCCTACATCACGCTTTACCTGCAACCAGTTCCCACAATCACGAAAAAGACACAATAAAAACTCAAAAATAAGCCCTCATCACCCCTCATAGCTTCAGTGATTAAAAATGCATTTTTCCTAGCTTTTGTTAGTGTCATTGGGGGTCCTTAATCTGCAAGTGCAGTTGGATGAAACTACAGAAATCTGAACCTGAGAGTATACTTGGTCAAAGATTCACTACATCAAGTGGGCATGGAACCTAAAAAAATATAAATAAAACCAAGTTAATAAAAAGCAATAGATACTGGAAAAATGAATAACAATGTACAATATGGACTTGTGCTCGTTCTTTACTTGCTCGAGGAGTGTTTGTTTTTTACTTTGGTGCGGGGGTGTTTGGCATTCTTTGGTGAGCATAACGGATGGATTATCAAACCTAACCGAGAAATCGGCTTGAACCAGAATGATTGGATCTGACTAAACTTATTTTCGGCTCGATTTTACATACAATCGATTATTATGATTTTTCAGGCCAGACTGAAAAACTGGACTGGTGACCGAATTGGACCGATGACCGAACAGAATCTGAAAGAACACATTTAGTCTGATCCACGGTCAGTGGTTTTAGGCTAAATCGCTCTTGACCCGAACCATTTACTAAACAGGGGGTTACATGTGTTCACGGTCACACTAGTTTAACTGTATATAAAACGGATGCACGATACATTTATAAAACGGATGCACGAAAAATTTATAAAACGGATGCACGAAAAATATATAAAACAGATGCACGAAAAATTTATAAAATGGATGCACGAAAAATTAATAAAACGGATGCACGAAAAATTTATAAAACGGATGCAAGAAAAATATATAAAACGGATGCATTAAAAAAATATATAAAATGGATGCAGGAAAATAAGTTCATTAAACTGTAACTTAGAATCAAATGATGTATAAACTGTCTAGTACTACATTTTAACTAGTGCTACACTTTATCTTATCACAAGCATGCGTCTCAACTCTTTCCTCTACCCTACAAATGGATGCAAAAAAATATATAAACGGATGCACAAAATATATAAAACGGATGCATGAAAATAAACGTACTAAAAATAAGATCATGAAACTGATTCAACCGATGTATACTACTTTTTATCTTATCTCTCACCCGACGAATTCCTTATATTTATCTAAAAACTACAAGCATTTTTATAAGAATTTGTGAGATTCATTAAGTAACAATTAAATGCCAAGCATGTGCAACATATTAATAGAAGAAAAGATATGAAATCATACCCATTTACCCACTAAAGATAATAAGCGGTCAAATGTATGCACTAAACATAAGAAATGGATTCCTAAATCACATAACAGATGGTACCAATGATATATTAAACTGCTTTTTAATGCACTAATCACATAAACAGTATCGTAACAAGTCATTTGATTCCCTAGTCATAAACATATGCTATTTGTGACTTGTAGTTTCACAAATCAGTTCTAACTGGGTGGATACATCAATTCGGCTTATCATTATTTGATAGATTACTGTAATATGAAAGTAAACACTGGAGTTAGAAATTCCAAACGCCCTCTAATTGGTTGTTCGAACTACTTAGTTTGGAATAAGCAAACTATAAACTGCTAAGATGTCGATTCAGATTGTTGATACATACATACGAACCATATTATTTATAAAAGCTAATTCATACTTTTTAACAAACACATGGTGGTCAGTTTTAACAATTTCTAAACATACATCTTATTCATGAATCATAGTTTATAAATTAAAAACAATAATTACCTCATAATGAATGGTTCCACGTTGGTTTCCGACGACTGTTAGAAGATTGGAATGATCGTGGTGGTTCTACGGTGGTTTCCGGCGAGGATTTATCGATGGTGGTGGTTCCAAAGTTGCTGACGGCGAGGATTTAATGATTCTAACGATAGTGGTGGTTCCAAGCTGGTTTCCGATGGTGGTTTTTGTAAATTATGATCGTGGAAACTATGGTACTGAACTACTGATTGTGTGATCTGTAAATGGTTTGGTACAGTTTTGTTGTTTGTTCCTTTTTAGTTTAAATTCTCAAGTTTGAATCTATTGCACAATCTACCCCCCGGTTTGAGATGTTGCAAAAGGCATCTTTATATTTGTTTTCTAGGTTTTCTACCAAAAAGTGGTTTTCTCTAGATCCCACCCCTATATATATATATATATATATATATATATATATAGAGGAAGGTTAATGTGAGAGATTTTTTAAAGTTGTAAAAATGAGAACTAATCTAAAACACCAATAAAACATTGATACATAATCATATTACCAATAATACACCAAAATATACATTATTTATACAACTTAACATTCTATTGACCAATAAACGACGACTTAGTGTGTAACGTATTACTGATACACAATTAAAAATGTGATACACATACATCAAAATCTCAACAAGATAATATCTTATACATAAAATGGTACATTTGATACACAACCACCACTAAATAACATGATACACGATACCAAGACATGATACAAATCACACCTTATATCAAGATGTATCACCTAGAATTCGTCAATTTTCAAAAGAAAGCCCATCAAATTATTAAAAAACTTAGTTTTAGTTAATCTCGTTTAAAAATTATTTTAAGTAGAGTGTCATTTGTGAGATTTTAGCTGGTTCTTATTTTTTCAACTTTAAAAAGTTCTCATTTGAACTGAAATCTATATATATATATATATATATATATATATATATATATATATATATATATATATATATATATATATATATATATATATATATATATATATACATATATATCTATATATTATATATAGGTATAACTATGACTTGATACCACACCTCTAATCCATGTCATATGTGACATGGCACTTCTAAACCAATAGGATTTGATTTTTTCCTAAAAATATCAAAAAAAAGCCAAAATTCGTTGCTTTAAAACGAAGTTTGGAAAAAAGCGGCGTTTGGAAAAAGTGGCGTTTTGAAAACGTACCTATATAATATACACCATAGCGCTATTTTTTTTATTATACTCCGTGAAAAAAACACACACAAACAATAAAACCCTAGCCCCTCCATGGATCCTCTCTATCTTCTTTATCTCAACCTCTATCACCACATAATTATACATATCAAACCTAAATTAAAACCCCGAAATCAAAACCCTAATTCATAAACGTATCATTCATCAATCAGCTTTCATCATAAACCCTAAAACTATATCCTTATGGTGGAAGAGTTCTGATCTACAGGTTAAATCAAATCAGTTTAAATAAATGGTAAATAATGTTATTTTAAATCATTTATTTGTAGTTTCTAATTTACTTTATTACCTATATGACATACTGTCCCCTGTTATTATGTTTCATAATTGATCTGTTTTATTTATGTTCAATTTATTTTATTTTTCTTCTGTAGAGAAGTCATTTAATACTACGGTGAAAAAAGAATAAAGTACGGTGACGAAAGAATAAAGTACGGTGAGTTTTTTTAGGTGCTTTTTTTCTGGTGGGATTGTGGATGGTTTTTGATGGGTTTGTGGATGTTCACTGATTAAAGGCGCAATAATAAGCTTAATAGCAGTTTTCTTAGAGTGTTTGGTGTATATACAATTTTTTCGAAAGTAGATAAGTAGTATAGAGTGTTTGGATGACAATAGATTATATGCTTTTATGAAAAAGAATACTATGCCCTTGCAAATATCCTACGTAGGTTCGACAGGTTTCAATTGTGTTGTGTCATAAAATTGTAATTAAGATGAATATCGGAATCTTTGCAACCATGATAATAAGACCTATTGGAATTTGTTATAACAATTCAAACAATGGCTCAGCCTAAACCTCCTTGCGCTACTTTATGTATGAAGTTTGTACTTGGGTGAATGTGTTGTAGTTTATGACTATTAAGCGACCATTGATGTGAAATCTGGCATGTTTTTAGTTGCTACATTTTCTTTTAGCTTTAATTATATGGAAATCAGGCGTGATTTTGTCTATATATAATATACACATACATTACTAGAATTCAAATATTATCATTACTTAATAAAATTCAAATCAACAAATATATATTTTTTATAATGAAAACATAGGTTTTAATTCTTATACCTTAGAATCATATTTATAAAAATGAAATAGGAATTGATTAATTGAGATCTTTGCATAATCTGTTCTCTACCGCTTTCCAGGTATCTTGTGGCAAAACACCCATACCAGACCTATCTTTGGCCATTGTTCTTGTGAATACGTTAGAAATAAAATTACTATGGAACCGGTCATTGATATCAATAAGAATCTCTTCTTGCACCTTAACACCACTAGTGGCAGCACTAGTAGCCGTCTGACTGTGATTTAGGGTGGGGCATCTTTTGTGATTCAGTTTCTGCTCATTTATCAAACTTAAATTTCTTATCATGCTTCATTTTAACATATGAAAGTATTAGGAGTAGCTGGAACGTTATCGTTGTTGACAGAAGGCCAAGCTTCCGCATGTATGTTTTTGTTATGCACACTTCCAATCGATTCCTATACAAAATCCTGTGGTTTAACATCAGACTGTAAATGACTAGCAAGCAATTAAGATAAGTGAATAGCCAGACTTGGTAAACCTATTATTTTCCATCTGTCCACGTAGAATTCTTTCTGAACGATTAACACGTGGAAGAAGCTCGAGATAACTCAAATCAATAAGATCAGATCGTGAGTTATTGGGACCCACAACACTGCTCTATGTAACTGAATCATTTCTTTTCTTCATTCTTTAACGCTTTGGAGGAAGCTTAACTATATCACATCAACCTTAAATTCCAGACAGACACTTAAAACTTGTAGCCAATGTGGGACATTGTATCAAATTTTGTCGAACTTTTATATCTTATTCTCTTTCTCCTAATAGAAATTTATATGCCAATAGATTTCTATATCGTACATTTGATCGATTGATAACTAAACATTACAACTGCGTATAACTTTATGTAGTTATGTAACTGTTCAATATGTAGTGAACTATAGCCGCTATTTGCTCAAAAATATAATCATGACCCACTGTAATCCTTAAGTTATCAAACACAAGCTGGATGTTCACTCCATGACAATCATTTCCATTTGGAAATTTGATTTAATAATAGAATACATTTGTAGATATTAGTAGATAAATATGGCCCAAGCCCGGTTTGTGGGCTGGATCCATTAGGTTTGCTATATCTCTTGTACTATATATTGTCGTTGATTAATAAGATCATACTTACGGGTTTATTCACCATTCAACATGGTATCATGATCAGGTTGATTCCTTAACCTGGGATTATAGACCACCCGTCAAATCTTATCCGCTGTCACCACTATCAGATTTACACATCCAACCTATCTTTCTATTGTATTCATCCCGTAGGAGCCATCCCAACCTAGATCTAATACAAACCAAAAGCAACCTGTGGATCTGGCAGATCTCGTTACAGGGATCTCGTGGTGCGTTCAAGAGGTTTGTGATTTGTATCAAGGTGATTCGAATGATTTTATTTGATCAAGATTGGTGGTGTTTCTGTCTAACCAGATTCGTTATGTGGGGAAGTTTGAAATCAATGTCAGGGCTTAACACTCTAATGGCATCACGAACTGGAAAAGATCAATTTGTGAAGTTGAATATACATACTGATGTGTAACCTTTCTCTCTAATAGTATCATTTTTTTTTCTCTCGGTTTTTTTCTTTTTTTTTATATAGTTATTTAAAAAAACTTTTATGATTTGGGATACTTTGGTTTATCCTTCGGATACTTTGGTTATCTGTAAAAAAAGGGATACTTTGGGTTATCCTTCGGATACTTTGGTTATCTGTAAAAATATGGGATACTTTGGATACATTGGTTATCCGTAAACAAGTAGGAATAGGGGATACTTTGGGTTATTCCGTTTTATTTTGGTTCATTGTTTATTCTGTATTTGGTTTTATGCTCTAGTCCGAGCTTTCGCGATTTCGCCACTCGGACTGCGGGGGAGTATTAGTAGATAAATTTGGCCTAAGCCCGGTTTGTGGGCTGGGTCCATTAGGGTTTGCTATATCTCTTGTACTATATATTGTCGTTGATTAATAAGATCATACCTACGGGTTTATTCACCATTCAACAGTAGAATGGTATCACTTTAAGCTAGATCCTTTCAGAATGGACCAACACATGTTTAGTGCCCACTGGTATCTTCAAAACTATTCATTCACATCTTATCGACGGCAATGCAACTGGAAAGTTGATAGTGCCCGTATGACATGACGACACTGTCTTAATAGATGGGAGCTCGAATAGAATTCCCCCAAATGATAAGATGTTGATTATCAAAAGTTATCTAAATAGTTCTTGATGGATGACCATATCCTGCATTTAGACTTGAAATTATACCGTGAATGAATGTGAATTAATCATAAATATTATAATCTAGAAGGAACCTAATATGTATGTATTAAAAGATGTTTATGTTATCTGAAACTTTAGGAGGTATTTATTGGTGAATTACCTATACTTTCGCCATTAAGGCAAGTTGAAATTGGTATTGATTATATTCCCGGTGCTGCACCTGTGGCTTGTGCACTGTACGTCAGCACCATCTGAATTAAAGGAATTACCATACAACTGACAGAGTTGTCGGAGAAAGATTTTATTCTACCGAGCTCGTCATCATGAAGAGCTATGGTATTATCATTCCTTATATTTATAGATTACTGTGAACTGAGTAAATTGACAATCGAAAACGATATCCATAACTCGAAATGGAAGATTTGTTCGATCATTTACAAGGTTTTTGATCCATAGCATGGTTATCATCAACTTCGCATCTGCGAAAAAGATTATGTATTCCAATCACTACATCCGGTACTTGTAATGAACATTATGAGTTTCACGTGGTGACGTTTGGATTGACTAATACACATGTAGCATTCATAAATTCGGTGAATCACGTGTGTAGGCTGTAATTTGATAAATTCATGCTCGTGATCATTAAGGACTATATGTTTGTTTATAAGAATAAGAATGAGTTAATAATTAGTTATAAATTGCTATGAATTGGCCGAACAATGAAAACCTGAACCTTTAATAATTGATATGTGGTTAAAGACTTAAACCTTTATATTATTTGACTATGTGATTAATAGATAATGGAATATATTGACTCTTCAAAAATTAGAAGTCATTTAAGACTTTAGATTTTACTAAAAAGAAAATGGAAATATGTTTTAACAAAGGATTTTTAAGGGATTATTCCCTTATAACCAAAACATTTAACTAAACTCCTGTTTAGGGGTAAATGTTTTTGCATACCTTAAGACAACTTAAGAAGGATTGAAGAAATCAATTAAACCATGACTTGAAATTTGAAACGATACATTTTGCTTTTCAAACTAAGAAAATTTTGACCAAAATATAACCAAAGATTTTTCAAACATTTACGAATCTTATTAATTATTTTCGATAAATCAACAAAAATCGTGTTAATTAAATTCAAATTTATTTTTGAACATTTTATATAATTGGTCGAACTAAGAAATTTGAAACTTTTACGTTTACGCTTTATAAAAAAATTAACTAATGATTATTTAATTAATTGTAATAATTATCGACGCTGTAGACGACGGATTGAGTAAAACGGATAAAAATGATAGTTGAGAAGAAACTAAAACTCAGAAAATGTGAAGAAATAATTTTTGAATAAATATGGAAATGATAATTATATCATCAGGAAAAAAATGAATATAAATACCGACACATTATGTATAAAGGATAAAAGTTTCAATTAAGATATATTTCTTAATAATGATTGTGCAAACTAAATTGCCGAACAATATAAAAATAAACGATGTTTGTAAAAAGGATAATATAGATAATAAATGGAGTTCGCGTCTAATGTGAAACATTAAAGTTGAGAAGCCGATAGCGTTAAATGTTTTAAAGACCACATGTGATTGTCTAAATATGGAGGATTGTAAGATATAGTTATGTTGGAATTTGTAAGTATAAGTATTATATGTATGTCATTTTCTGACTAAGAGTATCTTTGTCTGAGGAAGTTGTACTGATGGCAAATTATGAAGGCAGACATCGCCTCATACATCAGTAAACGTCTAGCTATTTCAAAGGTCATCATCTGAATTTGATTCGATTTGGGTCATCGCAGACAGACTGACCGAATCTGTTAATATCATTCCTGTTAATCATAGAATCTTGATGAAGAAAATGACTCTTTTGTATTTAAAAGAGTTGTGTAAACATGGTGTGCCGTATCGATCATCTTTATCAAGATCCTCGCTTCGCAACGAATTTCTAGAGATTTGCTCAGAAATCATTGAGAACGAACCTTGATGAGAGTACTATGTACCACCCCAATCGAAGGGACGAGGTAAAGTAACGATACAAAGTAACATAAGTGTTGTTTTATGTTTGAATGATTGACCTTTGGTAATAAACCGTATAATCGTTTTCCCTTGGAAGGATTATCATTGATAATCATCTTGTTAGGATTGAGATCGAATCTTGTTAGGATCTAAATATTAGAGCATCTGTAAGAAGGAGTTGAGATGAAGACACCCGACATACACTCATTGTGAGTTGGACATGTCTTTTAGGTTTAAGGTTTCCTATAATGGCGAACCTAACCTTATAAAATAACCGACCCGCGAGATCTGAAATGATTCTTGAAATTAGGATCTGATTATTGACAGTCGGTAGTGGGCAAGAGGTTATGTGAAGATGAAATGTAGATCTTGAAGTGCCAAATGGGTAGCGAAGTTATGCCACATTTGAACCTTGGAAAAATGAATTCATGATCTGACAAATCATGGGATATAAGTCCCCGTTGTATGGGACCATTGAGATGATGTAAAAGTTGGGATTGAAAGGCATATAAGCTGGATCTACCCTAGGACTTCAAGAGCTGCGTAAATTACGTTTCGTATATCGAACTTGATGGAATATCTATCAAGTGAGAATCTGATTACTCTTAGTAGAGCTTAGATCGGCGAAAAGTTGCATTCATCAAAAACCCGTGAACATCATGGATAGAGAAAGTAAGTCAACATTAAGCCTGATCTTATTCCCGTAGTTATGTTTGATGAAACTCGCGTATTGTAATAAATTACACTTGTGAGAAAGGACCGAATGTGGAGGAAATACCCACATGGCTTAAACTCTATAAGAAGCGAGTAGTAAGATGATCTTTGAGGAAAAAGATCTTGTTTAGGGGTAAATGCTGTGACAATCCGTCAATTTATGATTGATATTTTATTCTCAATATTTATTTGAAAATATATTATTTTATGAACTCACTTATTTTTGGGAAGAAATTTGGATTTACGTCTTGAAGTAGCATCGACTACGTCTAAACCGGAGGATTCAACGTTACGTGCTTACGTTTACATACACCGTCTTTGGTGACAGTCCGACATTTCAGAAAATAAATTTTTCCGTGAATATTATTTTGGAGTTTTAAATTTGTGTTGATTCATAAACTCACAAATTTACGAGAAGAGATTAGGACTTACGATTTTATTTTAACGTCCTTTACGACTAAACCGGAAACCTTAGGATTACGTATTTATGTTTTCGAACTCCATTTTTGATGAAACAATTTTTATTGGATTCGTTTTGTGCCGTTGATTCATAATTTATATAAACGTTTTTCGTAAAACGACCCGAGGGCACGCAAATCGAGAAAACTAGAATCGAGGAATACCCGTAAACTAGTGAGATGGGACAAAATACATTGTCCCACCCCACTAGCACACATGGGGCGGCCAAACTATTGCCTCAACACCATGAGGTGTCAAAGCCTTATAAACAAGTTATACACTTGTCCTTTATGCTTACAAGATAAGCTAACCAAACCTCAAAACCACAAACCAAAACCATTTGTTCATTTACCACTCATGCAAACACCACAATTTCCTCTCTACTCTCCCATATGTGTCGTCCACTCCTACACCATAAACATCCATTTTGATCAAAAATCAACCATGAAATCTTATGTTATATACACATATGTTGAAGCCCTTTTGAAACCCTATTGATTGGTGGTGCTTATAACATCCAAGGAGGAGTTTTCATGGAGTAGTAGGGCTGATTTTCCACAAGGTGTTTATGAAGAATGGTGGTCTTGAAGATGGTCATGGTTATTCACAAGTTTCTCCATAAAAAACCATGTCCAAAATACTTAGAAAATGATTCAACAGTAGCTATAGAAGAGTTAAATGGAGCACATATCATGTAGTTTATGTGATAAAAAATTGAGCTTCTATCTCCATATAGAACTCTAGATATGGCAGTTTTGGTGAAGATGAAGATAAAAATCAGATTTTGAGAATTAATGTTTATTATTATTATATAAGCACTCAAAAATTATATTGTATAAAATGTAAAATAAAAACCCACTAACTTATGGATTTTATTTATATGAATATGTAAAAGGTTAAATAAGTGTATAAATTATAAAAAATGGTAGTGGAATAATATTTATAAGTTATAAAACTATAAAACATGATTTTCACGACTTTTTCGGCTATTACCGTAAAATTAATATTTTTGTTAAATAAAACTTAGACGGTTGGACCCGTCTAATGTAAACTTTTATAAAACTCATATACTGATATATAAACATATATAACAAGTAAAAACCGATAAAACCCGAACTACATAACATACGGACTTTAACAGACTAAATTAACGTTGTTGGACTAATAAAACAACAAAATGGACTAAAACACTTATAAACTTATTTATTGGACTTAACCCTTTTAGGACCAACTTGTAAAGTGTAGATACTGATAATATAAGTATAACAAGGATTAATACAAGCTAAGAACTTATAAAAGGCTTATTGGACCTAAAACACGTAAATAGGTAAAACGAGAAAACTAGTATAAAAGTTATCGACACATAACACAAAAATGAGTAAATGAGGATATGTAAACCCACTTGATCATCATATATATAAAATCATCATATGTATACATAACTGTTATTTTTATAAAGTCATTGGAAAAACGTCTAAGACCGATTATTATTTGTCTAGGTTTCCGTGATTGAAGCACGTACCGTACGTCCGAATTGCCGATAACCCGCCTTCCCACATCAACGTGAGTTCATAGCCTCGCACTCTTTTAAATGTTTTACAAATGTTTTATAAACCTGCGAGGGAGATAACATGTTAGTTTTTACAAAATAGGACACCATTTGTCCCGATTGCTTGTTTATTGATTTGGACCCGAATGATTGTATGACCCGAATGTATGACCTGATAAATGATTAAAGGACCCGATAAATGAAATCAAATGGATTATTAATGTTAGGTTATGTCACTAAAAGTCCTATTAGCATGAATTGTGAACTACCGGGAGTTGGTAGACGCTTATGCATATAATAGTACTATTTGGGGACGATCACCCCAGTTCGCGCCTTGACGGTTGATCCCCGTCGTGCCACATTGATTGATAAGCGAATTTATGTATGAGAAGATTTCCATAGCGTGACCTTTGTGACGACACGCTACTTTAGATGGGCAAATTGAGTATCGGGTTAGCAACCCGTTGTTGGTTTAGTAAGGTAACAATGTCATGCGGCTTATAATAATCCAATCACCGAAATACTACTAGACGCTCCGAATTACGATGTATTGCCTGACTAGCAATACAGGGTCATACTATTGATATTATGTTTGTGTTTTGGTTTTCATAACCATATTCATATAACGGTTTTTATTTTCATACAACGTCTTAAGACGTATTGTATGATGTTTTTACGACATTGGCTCGTATACTAATTTTTAAGGCAAATGCCTATATTATGATTTTGATAAAGATTTGTATAAAATGATTTTGGCTATTTTATGGCCTATTGCAATGATTTGTACGAAATGATTTTTGGTAATAATTTTATACCAGAAGTTATATTGATGTAATTTATTAAACTCTATGAATTCACTCGGTGTTATCGCTGACCTTTTCTTTTAACATGTTTTATCTCAGGTACTTGAAGGTAATTTTCGGGAAGACGACAAGAATTCATGGCCCGCACTTAAACAATATTTTCCATTCAAATACTTTGTAAAACTTTGTATGAAATATAATGACTTGGGACCGATGTAACTTTGATATTTATGAATGGAAATGCTTTTATTATTAAACGACGCGATTTTTATGCGTTGTCTATGATGTGAGTAATGTGCTATCCCGTAACACCAACGAGTCTTCCGCTGTATTGAGTTGTATAAATTTGGGGGTGTTACATAGTAGACATTTGAAAACCATCTGGGCTCAACATTTGAGTACACTTGAAGAGGAGATTCTACAAGAAGCACCACAAGTCCAAGAAGAAGGCTTTTTGCCAAATACTCCAAAAAGTTCAAGACTGATGAAGAAAAGAGAGACATTCAATCTTAGTTGGGGAAAATGAAGAAGTAAATCATCATGGTTTTAGCTCACACTCAGGTAAAAGAACTGTACTTAAAGCTGACACGAGTATGAGGCCTGCGGATGGGTGGAAGTGCCAACACAAATAAAAAATGAACAGTGAAAAGCTTAAAGACCAAGAGAATGTTTTCCCACAGCTAACAACATACTCCTTTTAACTATTCCAAAATTTATTATCTAAAGCGCGGAGATGGCATTGAGCTTACAATCTGGGATGAAATGCCCATAAATTCAACAAAAGCCAAATTCGACTTGATAGTAAAATTTGTCATCTCGCACGCTATACACTTTGAATTCTTTTTCTATCTGCATAAAAATACATTGCATCGCAACTCATAGTCGTTAATGCACGTCTGTAATTATTTGCTACTATTCTCTAAATCTGCTACTATTCTTCTTTGCTTTTTTTAAAAGCCACAATTCATTTAACTTTACTATGAACATGAAAAGGGGCATGAACATGTTGAAACTTGGAAGGGGTGAAATGGGTGCGTTGAGTTGGCGTGCTTAAGACGTGCTTAATTTTCTATATTATAACCCTATCCAGTTAAGGTAGGTGATGACAACCATCTCAAAGCTATTAAACTACAAACTTTTAAACATGCTGTAAGCGTTATGGACTTATGGGTGTGCTTAACAAAATTCAAGTGATAATTGAGTGTTATTATGGTATGATTATTATCTATGTTTTTAAGAGTGAATTAAATTAGAAAATTTATAGTACAACTCCTGATATAAGCAACTCGTTGGGATATGAAAGGCCGGTTTGGAAGAAATAAAACAGCGATTATGCATAATCTCATGTTCTGCTCATCAAACTAACACTAGAACCGCCTTGCTGTGAACACTAATTGTACCCATAAGACCCGTTATTCTTTTTATTTTATATTAATGATATATGTTTGATTGGACATTGATGAGACTGTATTTATACATAGTCTCATCGTCCAAATCGGGCTTAAAACGTTTAAAATATCATCAAAATACCCCAATATATGCCTGTGTTTGTTCATTGTGTATTTTAAGTATGGATATAGTGAATTCACCAAATGATCAAAGGAATCAAGCAAAAACAAACACGGGAAACGAAGCCGCACAAAGAACCGGACCCGAATCATGAATTTCCTATGAAGTCCTTGAAGTTTGAAGATTTGGCAAAAATGGTCCCTCAAGAATTGAAGACTTGTCATATTATACCCTTGCAAAACTCAAGTATTGCATTAGGGTCCCTAATATTTCAAGATATTGCATTAAAGGTCCTTGAAGAATATCAAAATTACAAAAGAAGTCCTTGAATCATGTTTGAAAAGTCTTTGTGCCAAAAATGACAAGATGGGCAAAGTTTTTACCAAAGGAATGAAGAGTTGTTTGCTGTTAAAGGAAAGTAGCAACCAAAAAGGAATTGGGGGACTAAAATCGTCCAGACATCATACTAATCCCAGCCATTCACCTCTTGCCACCTCACCCCCACTCTCCCATCAACCAATCAAAACGCACCCAACACCCACCTCAACATTCCACCTCCACATATTAATATTAACTAAATCAGTTTTAAACTGATTTTAGTATATTAATTAGTGGCGCCAAACACATACTATTCACCCATCTTCCCCTAATTCTCCCTAATCACCCAACAAGAACCCTAATTTCTACTTAATACAAATCAAAGGGTAATTGTTTGAAAACTTCAAGATCATTAATCAACCCCATCACAAACCAAACCCACACCCTATCACACTCACCCGTGACCCCAAAGTGGACCCCCCATACTCCCCTGCTTCAACAAAAATGGCAACTAAGGCATCTTGGCAGCAAATCAATGGACCAGTCGCATTCCTTGGTCCCAAAGGACCAAACAAACGATCAAGATCAATTCAAGCTAGCTGGCATCACATGGGCTTCCTTTGACGATTTTCAAACATCCTTGACCAAGGGCAACTTAGGAAAATCAGTTAGCTAGGGTTTTTAGACTAGAATGTTCTATCCATTAGTATTTAAGGAGCACCAAACATGTTGGCTGCCCTTTGTTCCAGATTTTGGCTTGTAATTTTTTTTATGTTCAATGAATATTTAGAGTATTGTTTAAAAACCTTTGCAATCCATATCTGAGTTCCTTTTTATATCTTTCTTAGTTTAAAGTTTACTTTCATGAAAATTAGTTTAAGATTTATTGATTGAATTTGATTCAAAAGGTTCTAAGGTTTTTCAGAAACTCAGTTCAAGCATAAGAGAAAGTGAAAGTGGACTCTTGTGCTTGAACTTTTTGTCATTGGTTTGATTATTTTAGTTCATTCCAAAGGATTCCAAGTAGGGTTTTCAAAATTTCAGATTTCTTAAAGATTTTTACAAGTCTTGGTCATTTTTCTTGTCTACTGTTCAGTTACTGTTCAAGAAGCTTATACACAAGCTTGCTTGACAAACAAGCTTGTGCATAAGCTCCTTGGTTATTTCCTTGGTTTGCTTTATTCTTTTCAGGTCCCTTTACAAGATATTGGGTGGTGGATTTGAAACAATCCACTCACCATCATCTCTACATCCGCAGACCTATTAGCCAGCACAAGCCCGAGCTTGTATGGAGATGGCATTGCAGCCATAGTGGGGCCCGGATGTGGGTCCCACAAGGTAATCCCTAGGCTTGAACCCTTCATGCTTGTTTGACTTGTGAAATTTTGGTTTTTAAGGATTTGCTGTTTAGATGTTATTTTTAGTTGTTAACTATATCAGTTTATGCTTCTTATGCTTGTTTGAGTGTTGTTCAATCTTGATAATTTATGTTTAGGTGTAATTGGTTTGTTAATTTTCAACTTTCTGAACTTTAAAGGGTGTTTAGGATTAGGTTTAGGGGCAAGTTCTTGACAAGTATTTGGCCTAGAATCAGTCTTAACACACTTAGATAGGTGGTTTAGGTGTTTAGTAGTGCTTGATTTCAAGCTAGGAATTATAAATCAGTTTTTGCTTGTTTAGTTTGGTAAAAAAAGTGGTATTAAAAATCAGTAGGGTAAATCTTCTTGGTTTTAGCATTTTAGACATCCAAATCTTGGAATTTGTTAGAGAGTAGGTTAATTTAGGATTTGGAGCTTGTTTATTGCAATTTGGTGACCATTTGAGCAAGTTGTGGCCTGCTAAAATTCGTCCTAGAGACCAATTACACCAGAACTGTTCATCAGACCCCATTCCTTGTTTTCAGTAACTGCTTAGGGCATATTGTGTGTGATTTTGTGTTGTTAGTTGTGATTTTTCTTGTTTGCATAGACTCCCTACACTCCACTGAGTGTAGGGGTGCCCCATTGTCCAACTAAAACTAAATCAAACAGCTTTCCTAAGCTGAAATATCACCAGACTTGATTTTTATTGAAGGCAGGGGGAACAAAGTTACCCCTGCTAGTGGAAAAGTTTCCACTACTCTACTAAAAGACAGAAAACAAGAAAAAGGTCACTATCAGATTCCATTTTTTTGTCTTTAGTGGTGATTTTTAGGATTTAGGTTTTCAAACTTTTTGCATTATTTTTCTTTTTTAATTTCTGATTTTTCAGTTTAATTACTTTTTAAGTTACTGTTCATTAAGTAATTTTTAGATTAATTAGCCATTTTTAATTACTTTTAATTATTCTAATTTTGTCTTTTAGTGCATAAAAGTTATATTTTTTAGTTTTAAAATTTTTCTTAGATTCAAAATATTAGTTTAAGATTTTTAGTTTAAAAAATATTTACTGTTCACCTTTTTAATCATTTTTTATAATTAAATTAGTTTAATTAGGGTTTAATCATTAATCTGTTTTGTCTTTTAGTGCAAATTTTTACATTTTTCAAACTTTTTCAATTTTATACTGTTCATTAGTGTAATTTAGGATTTTTAAAATTGTTAAATTAATTTTGGCATTATTTAATTATTTTTTAGGATTATTTTAATTTAAAAATAGTTTTTAGTGATAAAAAAATAGAAAAATAGTTTTTAAAATTTAGGAAAAATAGTTTTTAGTCTTTAAATAATATAAGTTAGTTATTAGTTCAATAAATTAATATTTTGGGCATTTTGTTAATTATATTTAATTTTTGGGCTTTAATTTGCATTAAAAATTGAATATTTAATTAATAAAAGGTTTTAAAATATATTTGTTGGATTTTTATTTTATTTATATTATTTAAGACTTAGTTTTAACTTTTAATTGATTTTTAGGTTTAATTTTTAATTTTGTCGCGTTTTACGTATTTACGTTCGCGTCTTACGTTAATTCGTCGTAGTTTAATCGTAGTCGTAGCTCGTCTATTCTTTTTCTCTCTTTAAACAAAAAACGTCACTAATCCAAACATTGTTATTTTATATATATTGGCACATTAATACACACACCTCCTTCGAGAACGAACTTGGAATTTATTCGTCTTCACGGTTTTCCTAAATCGTGTCGATTAATACTTACCACATTTATACGTTGTTTTCCTAAACGCGTATTTCTACACCTATCATTTTGGCGCCGCTGCCGGGAAGGTGTTTAGAGTGCCATTATTATTAGTATCGTGTTTGTGTGAGTAGTGCGTTTTTGCTTTTCATTTTTTGGAAAGCGTGAATATCGTACATACTCATTTTTGTTATTTTTCTCTAGTATAGTATAATATCCAAATAAATCGTGTTTAGTTTTCCTGAATTAAACACAAATCAATCTTTACTATATTGTAGATATACTGGTTTTCGTTTTTCTTGTGAATATATTATTACTATATTGTACTACGTAAGAACAATAAAGATACAAGTACTCCAAAAGCGTGAAAACGCAACCTTGATTCGGGATTTCATCACTCGATCATTGTATTCGAATCTAAAGCAAAAGTTTAAAGGCAAAATAGATAAATACTTTCGTGAGGCTTAATTTCAATTAACACAAACTATAAGGTGGGTATAAGGCGGTTGTATTTCACGACCTAAAGGAAAAAGGCTCTTAAGTGCTTCGCGCCGCCTCGTTTCCTCCGCTTGCTTGTGCGTGTTTTGAGAAAGCAGGCTAATCGAGGGTTTGTCGCCCAAGTATTATCTACGTATCATATATATTTGCTTGTGTTTTCAAGATTAAACCCTCTTGAACGTTTTGGTGTTCCACCAACGTTCTAAAGTCATCGAGAACGTTCACTCCACATGATCGTTTTCATTCTTTGAGGCTCCTTTAATCGAGAAAGTCGATTCGAAGGGAGATTTGTAGGTTTGTGTCTACGTAATACATCCAAAAATCCAAAAAAATTAAAAAACGATCAAAAACCAAAAAAAAAAATTTGAAAAAATCGAAAAACCGCAAAAAGAATCTTCTTTGCTACCACCCATTCTACGCTTAGTGCATGCACACTCGATCGAAGGATTATTCGAATTCTAGTGAAGCTTCGAATCGACGCAATCGTAATCGAAGGAATCGACGACGTAGACGAGAATTAGAAACCGACGTTCCTAATATCGTTGTTGAAGAAACCGTAGAGGAGATGGCCGATAATCGTTCGATGATGGAATTGCTCCAAGCGCCCACCGAGGGTTATGGAGACGCGATCGTAATTCCCGCTATCGAGGCGGAGAATTTTGAGATTAAGAGCGGAATGCTTTCGTTGATTCAAGCTACGAAGTTTCGAGGTCGTGAAGCCGATAATCCTCACGACCATATTCGGAATTTTGATCGTCTTTTAGCCACGAGCAAGTTTAAGAACGTCGACACCGATGTCGTCAAGCTTATGCTTTTTCCTTACTCGCTCGATGGTGCCGCCAAGGATTGGTACGAGAAAGAGCCACCTAATTCGATAGTTACGTGGAAGGATCTCATTTCCAAGTTCGTTAATTATTTTTTCCCACCGTCTAAGACAACGTTTTTTAAAAACGAGATTACGAAAGTTGAGCAAAAACCGAATGAATCTTTTAGAGACGCGTGGGATCGCTTCAAGGAATTGCTTAGGCAATGTCCTCACCATGGTTTTTCCGAGTTGCACCAAATCGATACGTTTTACAACGGTCTTATATTTCACGAACAAGACTCGTTGAATTCCTCCGCCGGTGGCAACTTTTTGTGTAAGACTCCGAAAGATGCATTGATAATTATCGAAAACCGATCCAAGGTTTACCAACTCCGCAACGCACCAAGTGTTGCCAATGTCGCCAATGTTAGTAGTTCTAATCGCGACATTGAGAGAGTTGATGCAAAAGCCGACAAGTTGACGAATGTGTTTACGTCTTTTCTCGTTGAGATGCAAAAGAAAGACGCTCCCGCTACGGTGAAAGCGGTTGAGGTTTCGTGTACGTTTTGTGGTGGACCTCATAATTATTACGAGTGTGCGGCTACGGATGGCCAAACGTCGAATGTGAGTGTGTTAAATGGAAACAACAATTTTTCAAATCAAAATAACGCGGGTCCATCACAACAAGGAAATTATAACCAAGGCAACAATTTTCAAAATCGAAACAGTTTTCAAGGAAATAATCAACAAGGAACTTTTTCGAATCAAAATCAAGGAGGTTATAATCAAGGTCGTAATATAACTTGGCAAAATCGAGACAATAACCAAAACTCGAATTTTTCAAACAACAACAATCAAGGCAACAATTTTTCAAATGGTAATCAAGGAAATTTTCAAAGAAGTAATCAAAACCAAGGGAACTTTAATTCAAATCAAAATAGTTCGTCAAACGATTTTCAAAATTACATGAAAACGAATGAGGCTAATATGAGACGATTAGAGGGAGAAATTGGTACTTTGAAAAACGACTTTTCTAATACATTGAAGTTGCAAAACACGAAGATTGAGCAAGGGCAAATTGATATTAAAAAGATGTTTTCGGCCATAATGAACAAAACCTCGGGTTCGTCATCAAGTTCGTTGCCTAGTGACACCGTTGCTAATCCGAAAGAACAATGTAAAGCCGCCTCGTCTCGTGAGAAAGGTCGTGTGATTACCCCTAACCTTGAAGGATTCCGTGTTGTTTATCCCTCTCAACCCTCGACTTCTAAGATGTCTTCTTGTTCTAAAGTCGATGGGGTGAACGTGGCGACCAAGGAAAAGAGTGTATACCCTCGTGTACCTCAAATTCCATCCACGGTTCAAAAAGAGAGCTTTGTCGACCTTACCAAAGTAACCCTTGAAGAAACTTGTGCTTCAATCCTTCTTAAAAAACCCAAAAGGCGTATGCCGAGAAAGGAAAAGGATCCGGGCCAATTTCTACTACCTTGTGATTTTTCCGAGATTTAGGGATGTTTAGCCCTTGCCGATTTAGGTGCTAGCATCAATCTTATGCCTCATTCTCTTTGGAAATTGATGAGATTGCCTTCGCTTACCCCCACAAACATGACTATCGAGCTTGCAAATTGTACGCCACTTATAGCAATTGGAATAGCCGAGGATGTCTATGTTAGGATTGGAAAGTTTGTTTTTCCCGCGGATTTCGTTGTATCCGATTACGAGTGTGACCCAAAATGTCCCATTATTTTAGGCCGACCATTCTTATCGACGGCTCGAACCGTAATCGACGTTCACGAGGGGAGACTTACTATGAGATATGGGGATGAAAAAATAGACTTTTTCGCTAGAAAATCCCAAGGATTTAATGAGAATGAAAAAACCGAGGTTTCAAAACCTAATGATTCAAATCCTAATGATTTCAAAATGTTTACTTTAGCGGAAAGAATGAAGCTTGATGCATGTTTTGAAAGAATTAAGAAAAACGGTTTTAAAGATGATGATTTTGATGATAAAGAATACGTGTACCTAATTCAAAAGGGTATGTGTAAATTTATGGATGAAAACTCACTTTGGGATGTTTTTAGCGAAACAAGTGAACCACCAATTCCGAAGGGCGACGTTAGTGCCATCACGACAACGACCAAAATGGGCTCGTCTTCACCACATTCGAAGGACCACGTCTTTGAGGCTTCAACTTCTAACTCCATCGAAGTGCCTCCTTTGCCTAGCCCAACACCCGTTGAGGCTAAAGGGTTTATCGACATCGATCCTCTCGTCTTAGAAAAGTCACCTAAGCGTAGCCCTAGTGCTTGTAAGTCCATGGTTGTGAGTGCTCACATCGACTCTTTCTTTGACGATGACGATGGCGATTTTGCCGAGATTGATCACGTACTTCGACATCCACATGCTATTTTTTATTCTCCTAAGAAGAAACATGTGAAGTACGATGATTATGAGTTTGATCCCGAGATTGAGGAAATCATTGAACGAGAGCTAGCTCTTATGCCTTCACTTCCACCTACGAGTGAGGTCGATCTTTCCAAAATCGAGGATGAACTTAATTAGTTGGAACGTCTTATTTTCGACGACGAACCAACTCATGTGAGGAGTTACCTAATCAACACTCCTCATTTGAGAATGACGTTTACCACATTCGTGAGGATCTAACTTATCAACGATCCCCACAAAAGAATGATGGTTTCGTGCTTGATCGTGATCTTTTCGAGAGAGTTTCTAAGATACTCAAGGAGGGGAATGACAAACCTTGGTTTGATAAGCCTATCTTTGATGAAGAAATCGATGAGATCGACGTTCATGAGGATGACGAGTATGTAGACCCCGAGGGGGCGGTGTTCTTTATTAACAAACGTTTTGAGAACTTATATAATCCGCCACCGCCTCCCGCCAAAGACTTAAATGTGAGGATTTTTAGCGCGACTAATTTTGAATTTGACACGCCAAATATTTTCGACATTATCAAATCGGGTTTTCATAAAGAGTTTTTGAACGATGAAAAAGGAAAAGATTTTAAAAATGTTTTAAAAGATTTTTCTACATGTTTAACTCCGTCATCACATCGTTTTATGAGTGCTACCACCTTGTCTACTCCTTTTGACGACGGTTGGTGTGGTCTTAGTATGGGGGAAGCCCCAAATGTTCCCTCACACTTTACCACCGAGGACGAGATTTACGATCCCGGAATTGCTTGTAAAGGGAAATCTCGGTCTTCCACCGATGCAATAAATGGAAAATCTTTTCGTTTGCTTGGTGTGAGTCTACCTCGAGTAGCTCATTTTAGTGACTTACCCATTGCCCCACCTTTCTACTTCTCATCTCTTTTCTTCTACCCCATTGGGGTTTGTGTTGGAGTAGCGTTGTTTCGTCTTTCATCCGGAAATAAAGACGCTATCTTTGACCCCGGTATTCATATATCGGGTTTTTAAAGTACTCCATGTACTTTTGGGCCTTGTTTATCATGTAAGCCCCACCAAAAATGACCAAACCAAGATTATCCCTAAATGATCACATTTATGGGGATTCGAGTCGAGCTTTTGACTCGGTTATCAAAAACAAGGTGCCTCGTGGGGGATTCTCATGCTTATCCTTGTACATATTATTGCTTTCTTAGTTAACGTAACGAGGGGACTTGTGCTCTTCCAACCTTTGTTCCGTGGTTGTTTGTGATTGTGATTTATTAGGTTCATCGTCATCATTGAAGCCTCTCGTGTTCGTTTTACGTAGCACTCGAGCTTCGATCGTTGCCTTTGGAGATTCCGATATCCGATGATATCCTTTTATGTTCTAACGTTTATCTTATTAGCATAATTCATAAATGGCTTTTAGGTTATTCGTTTTACCCTTTCCATGCTCGAGATTAAGCATTCGACTTCGTCTCTAGTATGGGGGTGTTTACACCCCTAGACTCGAAACATTGAGGACAATGTTTAGTTTTAGTATGGGGGGGGGGGGGGGGGTGAGTAGATACTTCACCTTGCTTACATCAACACGCAATCCAATATTCATCTTTTTGTTACCGTTTTGTTGCAAAATAAGGCTAAAAATGGCCAAAATTTTAAAATTTTTCTAGTTTTTCATAAGTGTTCAAGACACGAATGTAGGTTTTCCGATGGTGAGAACGAGAGTATTTTTTGACTCGACCGTGCGTGTTGAGCACTTTGCTTCGATTCCTTAACTTTTTAGGCTAAGTCTCTTAAATGAGGACGAGAAATGATAGAGTTATTTATAAGTCTCGTAATCGTCACAATCTCATGTGTAGTAATTATTAGCTTATTCTCCCCACACTTTTGTTTAATAAATTGTTAATAAATATTGATTTAGCGGTTTAGTCACTATTGTTGGGTTTCTAATTTGTTTTGGTAGCTTCCATGTAATTAAATTGGGAAAACATTAAGGTATCGCCAGCGTCACGGTTTTGAATTATTGGCACCCGAATAATCGAAAGCTTCACCTAATAATAAGATTTCAAGTGCTCACCTAAATTAAGCAAAAATTTGAAGCTCACAAGGCCAAAAAATATATGCCCAAATTGAAAGTGAATCAAGCCTTAATCTTCGAAGCTTTAAAGATCCAAAATTCGCTTTAGCGTGAGGATATACGTCTTTGGCTAATAAAACCACCGATGAGGCGGATAATAAAAGGCAAGGCAAGACCGAAGTCATAATAAAAGCTTCATGGCGAAGTTGAATAAAAGATGGAGGTAAACCAAAGATAATAAGGCCCTTCCGTTAGGGGGCGTATAAAATTCTTGGTAATAAGTCTCATGTTCAAAACCGTTATAAAACCGTGTTTATCGATCCTTCTTGTTGACTTAATTTTTTGACATCGTTGTCTATTAGGATGGATTATTAATTCGATGATTTTTGGTTACACCGTTAAGTTTCTATTTTAGACTTAATCTCTATTCACGCATAAGTCAATGATGTATCCTCGTGATCATTAAGACAAAAATAAAATATAAGAGATACCAAGTAGGAATAAGGGAGTTTAGGTTTGTAATTAACACTCATGAGATATGATCGTGTTGCTAACTTATAATAACAATGATCTCGTTACACGCTTAGCATGGAATTGGGTGAAAATCGAGGACGACGAAATTATTTCTAACGAAGCATTCACGTGTTCTTGTTCTATGATCCCAAAAGTCGCATTCTCATGATGAAAACAATACATTATGTCTAAAACACGTGTAGTAGTTTATTTAAATTTATGTCTTGAATAAATGTCATCATAAAATGAATTTTGGAAGTGCTATGATACTTAATTCTAGCATTGCGTGGGGACACGGCAATGGTTTAGTATGGGGGAGTGATGAGACTGTATTTATACATAGTCTCATCTTCCAAATCGGGCTTAAAACGTTTAAAATATCATCAAAATACCCCAATATATGCCTGTGTTTGTTCATTGTGTATTTTAGGTATGGATATCGTGAATTCACCAAATGATCAAAGGAATCAAGCAAAAACGAACACGGGAAACGAAGCCGCACAAAGAACCGGACCCGAATCATGAATTTCCTTTGAAGTCCTTGAAGTTTGAAGATTTGGCAAAAATGGTCCCTCAAGAATTGAAGACTTGTCATATTATACCCTTGCAAAACTCAATTATTGCATTAGGGTCCCTAATATTTCAAGATATTGCATTAAAGGTCCTTGAAGAATATCAAAATTACAAAAGAAGTCCTTGAATCATGTTTGAAAAGTCTTTGTGCCAAAAATGACAAGATGGGCAAAGTTTTTACCAAAGGAATGAAGAGTTGTTTGCTGTTAAAGGAAAGTAGCAACCAAAAAGGAATTGGGGGACTAAAATCGTCCAGACATCAAACTAATCCCAGCCATTCACCTCTTGCCACCTCACCCCCACTCTCCCATCAACCAATCAAAACGCACCCAACACCCACCTCAGCATTCCACCTCCACATATTAATATTAACTAAATCAGTTTTAAACTGATTTTAGTATATTAATTAGTGGCGCCAAACATATACTATTCACCCATCTTCCCCTAATTCTCCCTAATCACCCAACAAGAACCCTAATTTCTACTTGATAGAAATCAAAGGGTAATTGTTTGAAAACTTCCAGATCATTAATCAACCCCATCACAAACCAAACCCACACCCTATCACACTCACCCGTGACCCCAAAGTGGACCCCCATACTCCCCTGCTTCAACAAAAATGGCAACTAAGGCATCTTGGCAGCAAATCAATGGACCAGTCGCATTCCTTGGTCCCAAAGGACCAAACAAACGATCAAGATCAATTCAAGCTAGCTGGCATCACATGGGATTCCTTTGACGATTTTCAAACATCCTTGACCAAGGGCAACTTAGGAAAATCAGTTAGCTAGGGTTTTTAGACTAGAATGTTCTATCCATTAGTATTTAAGGAGCACCAAACATGTTGGCTGCCCTTTGTTCCAGATTTTGGCTTGTAATTTTTTTTATGTTCAATGAATATTTAGAGTATTGTTTAAAAACCTTTGCAATCCATATCTGAGTTCCTTTTTATATCTTTCTTAGTTTAAAGTTTACTTTCATGAAAATTAGTTTAAGATTTATTGATTGAATTTGATTCAAAAGGTTCTAAGGTTTTTTAGAAACTCAGTTCAAGCATAAGAGAAAGTGAAAGTGGACTCTTGTGCTTGAACTTGTTGTCATTGGTTTGATTATTTCAGTTCATTCCAAAGGATTCCAAGTAGGGTTTTCAAAATTTCAGATTTCTTAAAGATTTTTACAAGTCTTGGTCATTTTTCTTGTCTACTGTTCAGTTACTGTTCAAGAAGCTTATACACAAGCTTGCTTGACAAACAAGCTTGTGCATAAGCTCCTTGGTTATTTCCTTGGTTTGCTTTATTCTTTTCAGGTCCCTTTACAAGATATTGGGTGGTGGATTTGAAACAATCCACTCACCATCATCTCTACATCAGCAGACCTATTAGCCAGCATAAGCCCGAGCTTGTATGGAGATGGCATTGCAGCCATAGTGGGGTCCGGATGTGGGTCCCACAAGGTAATCCCTAGGCTTGAACCCTTCATGCTTGTTTGACTTGTGAAATTTTGGTTTTTAAGGATTTGCTGTTTAGATGTTATTTTTGGTTGTTAACTATATCAGTTTATGCTTCTTATGCTTGTTTGAGTGTTGTTCAATCTTGATAATTTAGGTTTAGGTGTAATTGGTTTGTTAATTTTCAATTTTCTGAACTTTAAAGGGTGTTTGGGATTAGGTTTAGGGGCAAGTTCTTGACAAGTATTTTGGCCTAGAATTAGTCTTAACACACTTAGATAGGTGGTTTAGGTGTTTAGTAGTGCTTGGTTTCAAGCTAGGAATTATAAATCAGTTTTTGCTTGTTTAGTTTGGTAAAAAAAAGTGGTATTAAAAATCAGTACGGTAAATCTTCTTGGTTTTAGCATTTTAGGCATCCAAATCTTAGAATTTGTTAGAGAGTATGTTAATTTAGGATTTGGAGCTTGTTTATTGCAATTTGGTGACTATTTGAGCAAGTTGTGGCCTGCTAAAATTCGTCCTAGAGACCAATTACACCAGAACTGTTCATCAGACCCCATTCCTTGTTTTCAGTAACTGCTTAGGGCATATTGTGTGTGATTTTGTGTTGTTAGTTGTGATTTTTCTTGTTTGCATAGACTCCCTACACTCCACTGAGTGTAGGGGTGCCCCATTGTCCAACTAAAACCGAATCAAACAGCTTTCCTAAGCTGAAATATCGCCAGACTTGATTTTTATTGAAGGCAGGGGGAACAAAGTTACCCCTGCTAGTGGAAAAGTTTCCACTGCTCTACTAAAAGACAGAAAACAAGAAAAAGGTCACTATCAGATTCCATTTTTTTGTCTTTAGTGATGATTTTTAGGATTTAGGTTTTCAAACTTTTTGCATTATTTTTCTTTTTTAATTTCTGATTTTTCAGTTTAATTACTTTTTAAGTTACTGTTCATTAAGTAATTTTTAGATTAATTAGCCATTTTTAATTACTTTTAATTATTCTAATTTTGTCTTTTAGTGCATAAAAGTTATATTTTTTAGTTTTAAAATTTTTCTTAGATTCAGAATATTAGTTTAAGATTTTTAGTTTAAAAAATATTTACTGTTCACCTTTTTAATCATTTTTTATAATTAAATTAGTTTAATTAGGGTTTAATTATTAATCTGTTTTATCTTTTAGTGCAAATTTTTACATTTTTCAAACTTTTTCTATTTTATACTGTTCATTAGTGTAATTTAGGATTTTTAAAATTGTTAAATTAATTTTGGCATTATTTAATTATTTTTTAGGATTATTTTAATTTAAAAATAGTTTTTAGTGATAAAAAATAGAAAAATAGTTTTTAAAATTTAGGAAAAATAGTTTTTAGTCTTTAAATTATATAAGTTAGTTATTAGTTCAATAAATTAATATTTTGGGCATTTTGTTAATTATATTTAATTTTTGGGCTTTAATTAGCATTAAAAATTGAATATTTAATTAATAAAAGGTTTTAAAATATATTTGTTGGATTTTTATTCTTATTTATATTATTTAAGACTTAGTTTTAACTTTTAATTAATTTTTAGGTTTAATTTTTAATTTTGTCGCGTTTTACGTATTTACGTTCGCGTTTTACGTTAATTCGTCGTAGTTTAATCGTAGTCGTAGCTCGTCTTTTCTTTTTCTCTCTTTAAACCAAAAACGTCACTAATCCAAACATTGTTATTTTATATATATTGGCACATTAGTACACACACCTCCTTCGAGAACGAACTTGGAATTTATTCGTCTTCACGGTTTCCTAAATCGTGTCGATTAATACTTACCACATTTATACGTTGTTTTCCTAAACGCGTATTTCTACACCTATCAGACATCAACTTAATTCCATAAGATATGTTGATATAGGGGTCTTGTGGAGTTGGGAATAGGCATGAATCGTGGTGGGCCGCTTATGAGTCGAAAGGGATTTGAAGCACACATAACTGAATTAATGTAGAAGGGTGATTTTGAGAAACTGTAAATTTTATGCAGAAGGTAATTCATGATAAATTTTATGTTTATTTTAGCAAAAAACTGTAGATCCCACACTATAATGTCCATGAGATTGTGTTACTTATTAGCTTTAACTTGTGCATCATGCATCATGCACGTCGAAGATGATTCAAACCACCGATGCATCATGGACCCTCAAAGGGTTGACCGTGTGCAAGCTCAGCTTGGAACTGTGGTCAATGATCATCACACTAACAGCGGACAGCCAAGTGTCAAGCTGACCAGCCCGACCACGGGACAAACTCATGTCGAGAGAAGGCTCCAGCAGCTCATGATGAGAAACTGGAGAACGCATGTTATATTTCTTTTAATCTATTTAAGAAACTGGAGAGCGCGTTTATCAGATGTGGCCGATACTCTAAAATCCACCTTAAGAAGGATCATAATCGCACCCTTACAGGGGTCTAATGTGCCTTCGTCAAACGAAAGCAGTGGAACACGATACCGAATGGTTGAACCTTTCCTGAAACATGTACAAGACTTTTTCATGGCAAAAGAAAATGAAAATAAATGACAAACACCCCTTTGTCTGTACATGGTGATCAAATGTTTTGACTTTTTATCCCATGAAACAAACAGAGTACAATTTTCGGAGTGTTGGTAATATACTTCTTGGGGCCTGTGTACATTGACCCATGTAACAATATTCTACTTCGAGGTTTTTCTTGAAAGCAAGTACTAGCGTAGCACTAGCTTCCTTACCTGCCCAAGTTCCCTAGAAGTGGGCCTTTTGAGAGGCAACACCATCTAGCGGGAGACTAGATGATCACGACTGCGAAGAAAACTTATTTCAGGTCTCAGTTTGTCCATAAAAAGTTTATAAATTATGCACTGATCAGCTTTGGTTTTTTTTGTTGGTGAAGGTAATATTCTACAAGAAGTTGTGGCACACAATTTGAGTATTATAAAAAGATCAAAATATATTGGTGGATGAAACCTTTGGACAACACATGTGACAAGCATCTTTAGCTGACACATTAGTTGCAGGAGCTGATGTGTGGTTGCTGGTTTTGAGTCAACAACAACCTTTCTAGAATATCTAACTTCGCTATTAGCTCAAAAAAACTTTCTTTGAATTTGAATGTTATAGTCTTGAATATCATTTATGGATAAATTTGTGTTAATAGCTGGTGGTGTCTATATTCGGGATTTGCAGCCTGCAAAAACAAGAAGTACAACATGAATCACGCAAAAAATATCAGGAATGCTTTCGTATGAAAGCGCATATTACTTTTCAATGCTGATGAAACTGATGTATATATACATATGTACTTCACAGGTGTGTTTGTTATTTCAGATATTGCTTTCACCATTTTTCGTAAGTAATTCAATTTCTAAAGTATGCAAATCACCGCCCATATGCGTATGATTGTAAAAAAGTTATCTTGGCAGTCCCACAAATAAAATTAAAAATCCATGTTAGTCACCTACTCAACCACAAAAACATAGTCCATTAAAACACAATGAAAGCTTTTCTTTAATCAGTTAAAAAACACTTGTTAATCAGACTACATCGTTTGATTCCATCACTCTCGGCCATCCTTCGCTTCACCCAGTATCGAGACCGATTCGGTGACGCTGGACTGAATCTGCAATATTAGGAGGGTCTGATCATTAATATTCCTGGTACTTTAGGCTTTCGGACTCTATTGTAGTAGGCTTGCTGGGCGAGTTACCCCATCCCATCCGCCCCTGCTGGCCTACCATAACCCCCTATATCCGAGGATCTAGGCCATCCGTCCATTGTATATCCTCTAGAGATACTTGTATCAAAGAAATAGTAATTAGAACCTTGATAGTATAGGAAAAAATTTATAAGTAAAAAAACAAAATCATGAGCAGCAAATGATCATAATGTTGGCATGTGGGAGCAATAACAAAATTAAAAAATATATAACCCATACATTCTCTTTTTTTATGTGTATGTTATTTATATCCTTACATTAATGAATAAGTGTGTAAATATTAAGGGTATAATAGATATAACATAAACATTTAGAGTGTGCCAATAAATTTGAAAAGTGTGCCAATCACCTCCCTACACATATGGGTAATTAAACTTTACTTTAGACCTTTTGACTTATTTTTAGATAATGAATCTCAATCTAATTTTAAATACCTCAGTTTCGAACTTGGAAGGCCAAAACGACACATTCTTAATACATTTGGTAATTTGTACACGTAATTCTGATACTATATAATTGTATAGCATGACTTATTAATTTCTAAAATTTTAAACTTTAGTTTACGAACTTTTAATTTCTGATATTTAAACCTAGAAACCTTTTTTAATGTTATAGTAAAAACCACGGCACTATAGAGGTATTTGTAATATTTGTAATCAGAAAGCGTTATTTTTCATACATTCAAACTATATTGCTATTGTTAAAAAAAATTGCCATCTTTTAACATGAAATCTTTGCTCCGCCCCTGTAGGCCAGGTCATGAGGTGATATTCTTGTTGGACGTGATAGTGGTCCATGCAGAGGAAAAGGTAGATGGATGACAAAGGGTCAAATAAGAAAATAATTTTCACCATCACCAGAATGGAATACGAAAGGAAAGGTCTAAATATTAAATTGCTTCAAATAGATACACTAAGAAAATAGGTAATCAATACTTACCAGTATGAATTAGAGGATGAATTAGCGATACTGTTTGTTGTTTTTTTATATTTATAAATTATAATAGCTCACTCATTGATTAACATTGCAAGTCGAGATGGTATATGGCAAAGTCGATGTCTGCCCTCAAAGCAAACAACAACCATACAAGTGGGAGAGAATTAAAGTGAAACAAGGTGTCAAACAAATGGAGACCAGAACTTGAGGAAGAATATTAAGAGAGAGAGGGAAACATTTATAACAAAAACACCTACACTGATCTTCAATGTCAAGGGTTCAAAGATATAGTGGATGCTGATCTTAACCACAAGTAATTCTGTTTTTTAGAGTCTCTTACTTGTAACGACGTGTCTTATTCACGCTATTAGATTAGTTTATGCCAGTCTAATCAGTTTATTTTGTTACTCTTCGTAATCAGTTTATAAATACATAAATGTACTATTACCGATTACTATGTTGCCTAAAATGTTAGCCAGGAGGTTTTGAGACCAATTTTTGTGTTACTTTAAATATCTTGCTTCTGGAATAACAACTGGCAATTGGTTTATCGTGTCAAAGCTAGGATCGTGAAAGTGAATTTAATGAAGTTTATATATGGTAGTAGCTAAAACACAATTGCAATTTACTATGTAAAAAACTGAGTTTTATTACTAGATGCCAATACTACACATGTGGACATGTGGTGCGTTTACACTTAAAAAATTCAGATTGTTAAACAAAATATATTATTCGGACTTAAATTTTTTTTTGTGAATATTAAGAATTTTTTATTTATATGTGGATTGAATTTAAAATTAAAACTATTTTTAAACACAAAATATAACTTTACTTTAGTGTAAACTATAAGCAAACTATAATAGAAATTAAATTAGAAATACAATAAACTAAAAACACATAAAAAATAAACCCTCAAGAACAACAAAAAACGACCCCGCCGGTTGGGCGGGTTACGACGCTAGTAGATATATATATATATATATATATATATATATATATATATATATATATATATATATATATATATATATATATGGGTGAGATCAAATAAGGATAAAAAGGATTTTTAGCCATTGATTTAAAATCAATGGATGAGATTAAACCATAATCCTAACTAACTAACTAACTAACCATCTAAACATGATTTTTAAAAGGTTTTTCAAAAATTCTGAAAAAATTCTAGTAGATCGGGTATGTTGGTGCAAAAAACTTTTGTAAAAAAACTTTTTTTAATTTGAACTTTTTTATGTTTTTAATGCAGAAAAACAAAATTTTGATGCACAAAAACGTTGTTTTTTACGTTTCTTAGGTTTTTTGTGCATCAAGAACTCATTTTTATGCCTAACTTCTTTTGACTTTTTGCTTTAAAAATGGATTCCGCATCAAACTATAACAAATTAAAAATTTTGTGCATGAAAAAAAATTTGTACACCAAATTTCACCTTTTTGTGCATCGAATTTCATTTTTTGTGCATTAAAAAACGTAAAAAACTCAAAATTAAAAAAACTTTCTTCACAATTTTTTTATGCACCAACATATCCGACATTATGGAATTTTTTCAGAATTTTTTGAAAACTCTTTTAAAATCGTGTTTAGATAGTTAGTTAGTTAGTTAGTTAGAAGTATGGATTGATCTTATCCATTAATTTTAAATTAGTGGCTGAAAATCCTTCTTATCCTTCTCACCATAAAAAGTCTTTTTATTTTATATATATATATATATATATATATATAAAGTCTTTATATATATATATATACATATATATATATATATATATATATATATATATATATATATATATATATATATATATATATATATATATATATATATATATATATATATATATATATATATATATATATATATATATATATATATATATATATATATATATATATATATAGAGAGAGAGAGAGAGAGAGAGAGAGAGAGAGAGAGAGAGAGAGAGAGAGTTGGATTATTGTAGTGTAGTAGCTTACAGTTGTTAAAATGAGAAGTCGTCTTAACCATTGATTTCATAAATTAACATGTGATATATTTGATATGAGGCACAAAACAATACATCTTATACATTAAAATTTATATAAAAAACACTAAAAACTTGATACGTAAAAATTTATAACTGATACATATGATACATAGTTTTACTTCAAAAAATTTTATTAACATAAATAATCGTTTTATTAGTAAATTCAGTGATATACTATCAAATATTACATTTGATTTAAACTATTGTTGGAAATACGTTTTTCCCAATAAAGTCTCGGTCACATCTTAGTTAGCATAGATCACGAGATATAGAATATTTAGAACTTTGTAACTTGGAGCGACCTCCCTTAGGGGGAGATTGTTGGAAATACGTTTTTACGTATTTATGAAGGATCGGTCGCTCCAACGATATATTAATGTATTAGGCTCGTGATCCAGTTGTAAACAGTATAGCCCATATAGCCCACATGTAGGGTGGGCTATATATATCCCCTCCTAACATGTTAGGAGGGGTGGCTCATTCACTTTTCACTTTTCATTTAATAAATTTACTTTCTCTCTCTATCTTTCTCCTCCTCTCATCTTTCTCTCTCTATACCCATCTTCTTCCTCCTCCTCCTCCATTCAATCAATAGATCTAATCATAGTTTAATAAATCCTAAGAAATTGTAGACCTTTAATTGGTATCAGAGCCATGGTTAAATCTTAGGATTTGCGTTTTTTATCTATTGATTTTCTTGTTATAATTTTTTATTTTTTTTATGGAATCTTTTCGTCTCATTTTTTTTCTTTCAAATTTGTGCAATCAATTTTATAACTTGTCCAATCAGTTTTCTTTGTGAGATATTCTATTTTGTCCATCCGTATCTTATTTGTCATGTTTAGATAACTGGTTTTTAAAAAAAAAATCATCAGACTTTTTCATCTATTGTTTTTTTTAAATCATCAATTGTTATTAAATTTTTTTAAAAATCATCCATTTTTATCAGTTTTAATCTATCAACTTCTTTTAGATCTATCAATCATCAGTTTCTTTTTCCAATCTTTATCCAATCAGTTTTTCTTTAACTGGGTTTTTTTCTTTCAAACTCTGTCCAAACTTCTTGTCCAACTGTCCTTCTGTCTTTTGTCAAAGAGTCTGTCAATCTGTCAAACAGTCATCTCCTTTTAATCTTTAGATCTGGTATAAGATTTTTTTTCCGAATCAACAGAGTATTCCGAACGAAGCAAAAGATTCCGGATCAACCAGTTATTCTGGATCAACCAGTTATTCTGGATCAACCAGTTATTACGGATCAACCAGTTATTCCGGATCAACCAGTTATTCCGGATCAACCAGTTATTCCGGATCAACCAGTTATTTCGGATCAACCAGTTATTCCGGATCAACCAGTTATTCCGGATCAACCAGTTATTCCGGATCAATCATTATTCCGCATGAACGGTTGAATGAACTCAAAATAGATTCAAACACAACGGTAACAGAACTCACCAAAGACCCTCACACAGACCCCTCACTCTCGAGTGACAATAAGCAATCCCTCACCCAAAACACTCGACATCTAGACCACACCCACACCACTCATCCTCGAACATAAAACTCAGAAGACTCTGTCACTCGAACACGAACACTCATACACACTCGACTCACACACCCTTGTATCAACCCAGACCTCGCACCCCCAAAACTTTGACTTCGACTCACAACTCCAAAATCATTACACATAAACCTGAGCACTCACGCAAAACTCACAGACTCAAAACACTTCACCTTGACTTACTCATCGACTCAATACTGAGACTCGACTCCATCAAAAACCCTCTTTCCCTCGACTTCCTCACCTCTCGAACACAACACCCTCTTTCACTCTTCCTCACAACACCCTCTTTCACTCTTCCTCATAACACCCTCGACTCCAGACGCGACCCTCACACCCTCTTTCACTCTCCCTCACAACACCCTCGACTCCTAGACTCTACACACACCCACACCTCTCGACTCACACTCATCGACCACAAAACAGACTATCTAAATGATCTCAGATTTGATTTTCGTGATATTCATACATGCATGCTAAGATCTATTCAGATCTTAACACGAAATTAACATCATCATAGATCTGTGAGTATAAACTCTTTTGATTTTCGAAATTAAGATAAACTAATAACAAATATGTTATAGTTTCTTGTCTTGATTTCGATTTGAAACAAAGACCTCACCAAAGACTCAATCTAGACACTAGACAGAAAGACTCGACAGATGAAAGAAAGTCTTGATAAATCTCAATATTAACACCCACATGCACTGAAAAAAAGGAGATCCCTACTTGAGACCATCAAAGATCTTGAAGCCATAATAACATTGTGTTCTTCAAAGGATTATTAGATTCAAACCTAAAGACGATTTGACTTACGGGATTCGTTTGATCAAGAGATGGGGAGTGAAGATTAAAAGATTCTATGACTGTGATTTAGTGATGATTTGAGAGGATTTTAGAGGGTTTAAGGTTGTGAGATTAGAGAGACGGAGAGTATTATTATTTGAGAGAGAGAGAAAGAGGCATTAATAAGGGGCGGAGTTTTTTTGAGTGATATATAGAGAAACACGGGGGCGGAGGATACAAGATACCACCTGCCACGTTTTTGTGTCAGATTTTATAGGGGCGGAGAAAACAAAGCCTTGGACACGTTTTTTTTTTGTTTGTTAAAGCAAACATTTATTTTTTTATTTTTTTTATTTTTTTTATATATATCAGATTTTATTTTTATTTTTTTTGAATTGTAGTGAAGTAACATTTTTAAGTTAAGTTTACTTTTTATCTTTTTATATTTTTAAAGTTAATTTTTTTTAGGTAAATTAATTTTGAATATTTTGTCAATTGATGACGGGCCGATCATTATATTTACCGTTGCTTGGATTTACTTGTTGACGGGCTGTATTTTTGGAGTGAGCCGACTTTGATTTGGTCTCCGGTTTATTTTATCTTCGGTTTATTTCTTCACGAATTGTAAAATTCCGAAAACAACCACATCCACATCACTTTTCATCGATATTCAATGAATTCGATCGATTCGACATGTCAAAAGGGCGAAGCGCATAAAATGCAAGACAAAGCTAGTGATAATGGCATCACTTCATTTCAAATGCTTCAGTATCATCTAGTTACTCTTTCACGGATTCAAGGAGGGAGCGAATTTGTGACACTCTTTGGTTAAGAGCGTCATATATTCATGGAATCGTTGTTCAACATCTTGAACCAATTAGCGGAGCAACTCCACAATAAAGACGTTAATCACTCGGCATCAGTACTTGCATATAAGGCCCTTGTGACACAACTCACGTCTTTTATCCAATTCAATATCGTCAAGCTTGACAGCTTAGTGATTTGCCAATCATTTCTTCGAGATACACATACCGAGCTTCGAGTTTTCCGTGATACAATATTGAAACTCCTGTCATCGGTTTCATCTTCGATTTATGCAAGATCACAACTTCAACTCGCGTTTGATAATGGAGTGCAAGAATGTACGATGCAAGAAGATAATGGCCATACGATTGACGAATTGGGGGCGGCTACAGAGTGTAAAGGCACGGAATCAACAGTTAAGCATGATACCAGTGGCACGTCGGGGAATGTTAACGAGATTTCTCTTGATGACACCTTACCCATTTATGACGAAGAGCCTGCAAACATGGTACAATGTAATGTTGTTTATGATGTATATGCTGATGACATGCCGCATATTGAGCATTCTGAACCTAATTATGACAAACATGGGATGGAAAAGAGTGATAGAAATACCACTTCTGATTCATCCGATGTGAGTCATAATGGGGGAGAAAGTGTTCAAAATGCTAAACATCATGATAATTGTTTAATAACTGCCTCATTGACTGCTTTTGATTCCAAAATTAGAGAGCTCGAAACGATTGTAGCTCAACAATCAAAAGATCTTGAGGATGCCAAATTAGAATTTTCTAAGAAAACGGACAATATTGAAACATACTTTGAAAAACTTGAAAAGTCAAACGTTGTTCTTGAAATAAAATTGGATCAAAAAGTTCTAAATTCTAAAGCTGAAAAGGATAATCTTTTGAAACAAATTCAGTTACTAGAGTCTAAATAGGCATCCCAAGATAGATTTCTCAAAGAGAATGAGAATTTAAAAGCTCAAGTCTAAGAAAAGGTGTTTGCTATAACTGCGTTGAAAAACGAGTTAAGGAAAAATAGAGGACCTAGTGTGGACACTAAGCTTGAAAAACCATCAATCTTGGGGAAACCGCCTACAAATCAGTTCGTCAGACAACCGATTGTCAGACAACCTACTGCATTTAGATCCGAACGACCGCGGTTTGCCTCCCAAGTTGATTTGGTTCATTTTCCTAGACCAGTCACTCCAGCAACTAGGTCCAATGTGACTAAATCACCTTCAGCAAGACCTAATCACATGATTTCTTCTAGTTTCTCTAAGAATAGTTCAAAGAACACGTCTAGAACGAGTTCAAATGATGTGCGCCATGATTTTGGTCAAAGGGAAGCTATTCAAAAGACACATGTAAGAGATAGCAATGTCCAACCTAGTCAGATACCTTCTAGATTACCCAACACTACTAACCATAGCATGTCATCTCCTAGGAGCATCGATCAATCATCTAGGAATTACTCGGACATTAAATATGCTACTTGTAAAACATGTAGAAAATGTGTCTTCACGGAAAATCATGATTCTTGTGTCAAGAAATTACTTGATGAGGTGAACTCCCGTGCTAGAATTAAGTCCCAGTGGATAGCTAAAATCAAACCTTTTGGTAAAGTTTGGCGCCCCACTGGTAGAACTTTCACTCTTGTAGGAAACGAGTGCCCTTTAACTAGGATAGTCTCCGATTCTACTAAGACTACTAAGGAGGAAATTGATAAAGATGATACTTCACTTAAGCCTAAACTTAAGGTTTTCTATAAAAGGAAACGTTTGCCAGCTAAGATAAGTGAATCATCTACTCAGGTCATCTCTGACACAAGTAAAGCCAACCATGAACCCCCACGTGCTTCTAAAATAGATATCACTAACCCATGCAAAATTATACAAACTCCTAATGAGAATGCAGGTACCAAAGTTGATGTTCCAAAAGAACGAAGCGGTCCAATCGTTGTATACCGTTCAACTAAGGACACTCTTAGAGTTTGGTTGCTGAAAAAGCAGATATCGGAGAAACAAGTGTCTCAGGGGATTCATGGTTAAGCTTACCAGATGGCTCACATTCAAATCACAGTCTGTGACCCGAACTTTAGAGAAAGGGAAGCTTATCTCGTCAACGATAACTTACCCTCACAACGAGAAATTAATTTTTCTCGGACACGAGCTTACACTAAAACCATTCAACGGTTTTAAGCTCGTGTATAAGGCTTATAGATAAATGACAGTCTGTAACCCGCGCTTAAAAGAAAGGAAAGTTTATCGCCGATGATAAACTTATCCTAACAACGATAAATTAATTTTTCTCGGGCATGAGCTAATAATAAAAACATCCAACGTTTTTAAGCTCGTGCACAATGGCTCCTCGTTAAATGACAGACGATGACCCGGACTTTAGAGACAGGGAAGTTTATCTACGCAACGATAACTTACCCTATTAACAAGAAATTAAGTTTTCTTGGACACGAGCTTATCCTAAAACCATTCAAAGTTTTTAAGCTCGTGTATAAGGCTCATCATTAAATATCAGATGATGACCTGATCTTCAATTAAAAGGAAAGTTTATCGCCGATGATAAACTTATCCTTACAACGAGAAATTAATTTTTCTCGGGCATGAGCTAATATTAAAAACATTCGAAGTTTTTAAGCTCATGCACAATGACTTACAGTTAAATGTCAGACTGTAACTCGAACTTCAAATAAAGGAAAGATTATCTTTTATGATAAATTATCCTCATAACGAGAAATTAACCTTTCTCGGTCATGAGCTTGTATTAATACATTCGAAGTTTTAAGCTCAGAAAGGAAAGTGTATCTTTTAAATAAGAGAACTTTTCCTCATAACGAGAAATTAACCTTTCTCGATCATGAGCTTTCCGTTAAAACAGTCAAAGTTTTCAAGCTCATGAAAACGACTTCTAAGTAAATGTCAGCTTAGGACTCGTCCTTCAGATAAAAGGAAAGTTTATCGCCGATGGTAACTTATCCTTAACAACGGGAAGTTCAGAACTTCTCGGACTTGAGCTCGCTTTTAAGATATTCAACATCTTAAGCTCAAGTAACTGTTTTTCAAAACTTTGAACACAATTTTTCAAGAATTTCTCAAAAGGTTTTTCTAAATCTTTCAAAATTGTGTGTTCAAAAACGTTTTGATAAAAAGAGCATGTCTTCTGGAATCGATAATATTTACGAACCTAGAAATGTCATTCAATAATGACACGGGGTTGTAAATAAAGTTCGAGCAGAAGTTTAAATGATTTAAAACATGCTCAAAATGGTTTGCTATTATTTCCGATAGTAACCAGCTTTTCACATTGAAGTCAAGCATTTCACCGGAAAGCTTTGACTTCAAAATCCGAAGTTATCAACTCCACAATCTGAAGTTCGTTGCAATTAATATCTACATACTAGACGATGCGACTGCTCAAACGACGACTACATCTCTTTAAGTAGAACACGGGTCAACAATTGAGGGGGAGCAATTGTCCAGCATTCAGAATCTTCGATGCCGAAAGTGCCATAGTTCACAAGTTGGTGTCAAGACAACGATATCAATTGTCCATGTGGTGTAAAGGGGAAGATAATTTCAGAAGTTACGAGGAAGACCAACATTCGTGAACAAGAACCATGTGCTTCTTTCATATGATGTTCTCCATCATTCAGGTCCAACCTCGTATATTGCTAATCTTGTGAATACTTTATCATATATGATATTTGCAAGTGATAAATACCTTACATTTGTGTTTAAAAGGTATTTAATTTACGTTTCAAGTACACCCTCATTAATTTGAGGGGGAGCTTGTGTAATTCATGAAGATAATTGGATTTGCATCTTTCTTCCCAAATTTTCTTAAAATACTATTAAATCAATTGATATTAAAAACATCGATTAGGTTAATATTTTTAATATGGGGGAGAAAATATGATTTAATATGGGGAATGATTAATCATAAATGGTTTGACTTAACGTGATAGCTCATCCCGACATGTGCGAAATGTTTTCGGATATCGTGGCATATGTTAAGGGGGAGCAAAATGGATTTGCACTTCAAAATGGATTTCATGGTGACATACACTTACCCAAAACATTTCTATTCACGACGGTGAAGATTGTGGTGACATAAGGATGGTAGGATAGGTTAAAGTCCAATGATTCCTCTAGAACCAGAGGAATCTTCCCAAGGACATTTCATAGTTAGAAATAGTAGTCCTTAGGAAAGATGGAGAAACATTATGAACGTAGCTGAATGCCGACCAAGTACTTAAGTTAGCACTGGAACAATCACAACAAGGTGCTAGTGATGAAGTATTGGTAAGCATTGAAGGGTTGAAGAATGAAAAAGAATTGTAAAGATAAAGGGTGTAAAGAAAGAAGCCCTCCTTACAACTTAGGCAGAAACCGGGTCAATACATATGCTATTAAGATCATTGTTTAATGATTCTTGATATTGAAGACAAACATCATGGACCCAGTGATGCAAGGCACAACCCATCTCAGCTAACTCAGATATCTCTTAAAAGATATTTGTTTTAATCACACAGAGACAACACATTATCTATTGATTTATTCACTCCGAATAAATTGGTGTTGAAATGGTGGCACTCTTCTCCAGCCTCCGATCACTAAAAATCCAAAATGCACGATCGAGTCTAGAGCCATTTGAGATCATCAAATATCTCATTAGGACACACCTTCATATTTCCTTGCTTCCTCACACACTGTGAAAAGTAAGAAAGATTTTAAGAGTCCTACGCAAAATCTTCATGATCTTGCCTGAACATCCGAGTAATACGAAAGTATTTACAATGAAGATGGAAATCCTTCTTGAGCGAATATCAAAAAGCTCATGGTAGGTGACTTGTGCGATTCTTTATGAATCAAACGTGTGATAACTGGAAAGCAACAGTGGTTTAATTCTTAAATGAATTTAAACACGTTCCAGGCCTCTACGCAATATCTGAGTGATCTTGCCAGAACATTCAGAGTAATACTATTAAGCATTTACAGTGACGAATGGAAATCCTTCTAGTGTTAACATCAAACAGCACTTGGTAGGTAACTTGCAAGATTCTATATGAATCAAGCTAGTGACAACTGGAAAGCAACGATGGTGCGGTTCTTAATTGAACTTCACTTGTTCCAGGAACATGAATTGACGGCTTCAAATCATGCGGATAATATTATCCAAATTATTCACTCTTTACGTTCGCAGTCAGCTTTGGACGGTAGAGTAAAGAGAACGAGTTTACCCGCGAAATCTTGTCAAGGAGGTTCTTTACTGAAACTACCTGCCACAAGTACGATATTTAATATCGTCCAACGGTCTTCATCGACCGGAGGTAAAATGCTA